>OU342945.1:17536428-18786428 GCA_910592295.1 Andrena haemorrhoa | reverse complement strand
ACGCCGTTATTCTCCTTATTGCCGATTAACGGGCGCCCTCGGCTCGAATGGCAAGGTTTTCGCGCTCGATTCGCGGAACGCTTTGACGGCGCTGCTCGCTCGAAATAGAAATCGGCCTTTCTCGCCACCGTTTATATTAAGTTTCTCCGTTCCGGAAAACTTGATTCTCGCACAGGCTGGATTTCAAGTGGGCACAGGCGAGGCAAAGGGTGGTGGTCGCTCGGCAGTCAAGGGAACAGATGTCTCGTAAGGTTCGTCGCGGCGACATCTTTAATTTATCTGTCGCGTTCGCGCGTGCTTCTCGCCGTTTCCCTTTTCACCTACCTGCTCCTGTATTTTTCAGGCCTCCTCCCGTTAGCATTACATTCTTCATCTAACTCACTGTCTCTTTTACCTCGAATTTCCCCGATTTTTTCAACTCCAAACTCCGTTTCCAAATTTTCACAATTACTACGAACGGCCGGTACTCCGAGATACTCCCTTGGATTTTAAAATTCCCCAGTTGGCACGACTTCGACCTCTCCCTTTCGCTCGGAGCATCTTCTTCACGCCCGTCCCTCTATTCGAAGCACTTATCAGCCTGATTAGGTAATGCGATCCGCCAACGATTGTGTGTATTATAAAGTGTGAAATTCGATGACCCTAGGGGTAGAATACGATCCGGAAATATAATTACGCGCGTGTCAGTGTCATCGGAACGCGTGTAAAATCCGTATGCGCACGGTTCTCTTGGGTTAAAATTCTGCGCGCCGAATATGTACAAATTACACGCAGCTTGGAGTATGCCAGTTGCGCCTGGTGAAAGTGACCGTCGGGATGTATCAGGGGGAGTGTGCATTTCGACAAGTAATGTCAACGATCGGTAGCCTCGAAAGTGCCTTCTCACGAGCGGTTCTCTCGAATTTCCCGAACGATTTATGGATTATCGAGAAAGCTCTTCCATTAATCGAGGGATTGCACTCTCCTTTCACGATGCTAGGTACTATCAAAACTGTCGTACCTGCTGATAGCTCGATGGAAAATTTGAATTGAATATGACGATTAATTAAAGTTTCTTATTCCTTTCACTGGTTTCTTCTCCGGCATACGAGGTCACGGTTTTCCACTTATAGCCGTTGGTAATCGGAAATGAGATCGCTCAAGCTTCCCCCGCGCGTTAATTGCTCGTCAAGATCGATTTCGATCAGCAGAATAAGGCTGTAAATGTGATCGCGATGCTTTTCGCGAATTATCGGTGGAACAATCAATGGAAAGGAGCGAAGCGTTGCAGATCGAGGGGGAAAAATTGCGCGAGCCAGGCATAAGGTTCATGGTGCTGGTGTGTTTATACGCAACCAAAATGATATTGCACGCGAGAAATCGAGGTTGCGTGCATCGTTGCGTAATTAGACAATGTTAACGTATGCAAATCGACGTTAAGTTATATGTTATAACACTTTACGAGATGTTTGACCGCTGGTTGCGCGAATAGAATGTTCTACGAACTTACAGAGTTAAATTATTAAGTCTCTAATCACAGATCTTCATTACTAAGCTTCTATTATTGTCTGGCAAGATTCACGAATTCTAGAATATTGAATGTTGCATTAGTACCATTGAAACTGGCATTATGGTTGTTTCTACGAATAAATCGGGGTTTTAAGTCGCATCGAACGATGGACGCGGTGAATTCACCCGTCAGGATACGTCCGCCCTACCTGAATCGGCTGAAACGATACTCTAGATGCAGGGCGTTACTCCACCTGCTCGTTTCACGTGCGTTCCACCAGATTCACAGAGAAATAAGGGCTCCCCTTTTGTAGAGGACGCCGAGTCTTCGTTCCCTTCCTTTCCACCCCCGTTCCACTCGGTTCTATACAGCCTTCGAACCGTTCTTTTCCCTCAGTTTCCTCGAATGTATTTAGAAACCCGCTCCGACCGACCAGACGGTATGAAGGAAGCGCGTGTGCCAACGGAACGCGACAAAACGAAACCACGAAAGCGTGATGTGTCTAGTACCAAGATGCACCTACTTAGAATAGTAGGTATAACACGCTGCGGACTGAAACGAAATAGAAATTCAATACGTTCATTCGGTGGATTCGCGAAAGGAAGATAGGCACCGTCGTTTCAGCACAGTGATTTTTATTCCGTTCGTAGTCCATGCATGAAACCCAGAGAGTGTCAATTTATATTGGACCGTTCACAGTTCAGCGAGTTTCCCTTGTTCCGTGTCAGTTCCTCTGAAGCGGCCTAGGAAAATGTTCGCCACCGAAGGTACATTCTTTTCCGTTTTCCCGACACGTAAAAGGAAGGCGCAGTGTCTTCGTCCCCGTTCAGCTCAGTTTGCATAACCAGAAATTAATGTTATTCCGGGGGCCGGTGATTTCTTCGCCGACGTCTGAAATGCGGTTCACTTCCACGTAGCAGCGAGCGCAGGAACGTGATCTCGATAAATTTAACGAACATTTGAGGGACTCTGTAAACCAGGGGAGACGTTAAATTGCCCGTGGAACGCGTCCACGGTTGCGCGCACTATTTACGCGCGCGAAGCATGGTTGCATTGTATCAGTTGCTCATAGTCTTCGGGACTATAAATTCCCTCGTAGCCGGCGCGTAAAAGCGCCGTAAAAAAGGCGCAAAGGCTGCGGCGAAGAATGCAGTCGCGACGCTTCTTCTACTTACCCCAGGGGAAAAAGGCCCGCGGCTTTTTTCTTCTCCGGTGGCCTCGTGGCAAGTCGGATTTCTCGAAAGGATCTTTTTTATTCGCTCCAACAGCCGCAGCCTCTCCTTTCTCCTAGTATTTGCGATAGGAATTCAAGCTCGAGGCCCAGCTGCATTCTTCCGTGCTTATCCGTGCTCTTCCTTTCGGGACCAAAGGCGCTAATGTGGCGAAGTATTTGAAGTGGCAAAACGGGTGACGCGATTAACTTGCTTCGGGAATATTTTCAGTTAAATTCTTTGATTCGATGTTGCGAAGGAAACTACACTTTTTATCTTACGAGTCCTCTTATAGGTATAAAAGGTACACAAATCTCAAGCCAGTTTCCCCCGAATCTCCGAATAATAATAGCCGTCCCACTTTTCGTTTTCCACCTCCTCGCCGTTTCTCCCCTTTGACGACGCAAAAAATCCACCGGCAACCTTCGACGGCCTCTTACCAGCCTCTGTCTCCCTTTCTCTCGTTTTTTCATCAGCCTTATCTTCGAATTAGAGCAGCGTACCGCAAAATTCGAGATCCAGGAGGATGTATAGCCTGGCGCAATTTCCTTCCGTTCTATTATCTCGCTTCTCTCGCCTGTTTTTCCTCGTCCGCCTCCATCTGGCGAGGTTTGATGGGACCGTAACGCAATTGAAAGTTCATCGAAGAGGCGTTCTCGCAGCTGCACCGAGAAGAAGGGAGCGGAGAGATTAACCCCGAGTCCTTGGGGCAATGATGGATTTCCGTGCGATGCAGACCGATACAACGGTGTCTAGGAGGCGGTGGAGACGTGGCAATTGCTTCGCGGAGATTTCGCTGAGAAAGGCAGGAAGGAGAGTATCCTAATTTCAGACGATTCGTCGGGTTTATTGTATCTCTATTTTACATTTCCTCATTCTCGCTTCTTTCCCCCGAAAGTACTTACGAAACAGTCTGTCGGCGGGTTTAATAGTTCAATTAATCAGAGCCATACATCCATCCTGCTTCCTTCCCAGCTTACGTAAACAGAAAATGAAACAGTTCAATCGAATCGAGCGAGATAATTCGCTAAGAGTCGCGCTCAATGGCAATAAGCGAAAGTCTCTCTCTCGGCGATGGGATCACGGGGTAACGGAAATCGTGGTAATCGATTGCAGGAAGCGTCGCGGACGGTCGATCGAAAGCGCCGAGATCCACGGGAGAGTTACGGCGGTGGCGGATGTCTCTCTCGATCGTCGAGCGTATTAAAAAGCTCGGTGAAGGGAAAATGTCATTAATACCAGCGATGGCCAAGTCGGTGTGCGTCTCGTGCAGTTATTCGGCGAGCAAATGCTTTCTCCGAGGAAGGCCTCCGAGACGTCCTTTCTCTCTAAGGACGTCGGGTGCCGTGAGAGTTCGTCTCAAGGCCGTTGCACTTGCGCGCAAACTCCGCTGAAGATCAGAAAACCGCTGAAGTTACGGTGAAAACTCGCGGACAATCAGACTTCGCCGTGGGAATCCACGGTAAATTGAATCGCGCAGAAGGAAGTATACCTCTTTACGTTTCTTCCGGCACAATGTGTCGATCCTTCATCATCAGTGGTAGATTTCGATCCAAACGTCTGAAACTCCTCCAGACTGGAATTCGGAAATTCGAACATTCAATGATTCGAGAAGTGAACGATTCCCTCTGAAGATAGAAATGGTTCGTTCTCGATTCCATCGATCGATCATCCAGGAGAACGCGAATCGAAGTCGACCGAGGGTGACATTGAACGCTAGACTGAGAAATCGGAGCTGGAACGGCGTCGCCGGCACAGACGTGACGATTAAGACGCTTAATTAACACGCGTTAGAAGGCTGTGTTATTAATCGAGCTATCATTATCGGCCGAGGCGATGGTCGTTACACTCTCCCTCCACGGTTCGCCGTCTTTATCGGACGCGTTGTGTCGCGCACACTCGCTACCCGCGACGAAACATAATTATCGGGTTGTTTTCATGTAACAGTACCTATCTAGTCGGAGTTACGTGGCGGCCGCTCGCGAACGCCAGCCACCGACAATAATTACCGCTCGCTAAACGAGGAAGGAGTCGTTTAGAAAAGAAATAGGGATTCGACGGCTAATCGCCGGTGGAACCAGAGAATCCCCCTCGCCCCGCCGCGATCCGCATCGAATACGCGCCTGCCGCTCCTTTTTCCCGTTAGGTACGCACGCTGTGAAATAGTTTTGCCACACGTCCCAATTATTTTCCATATCTAACTGTCCGCCGTGCCGATCTGGCCCCGAATATGTTAACGGTGCCCGGTTCTTAGCCGCATCGGCGATGAATCCTGAGATTCTCCGACCACCGTATCATCGTTTGTTGCGTCAAGTCGATGGTTTTCGATAATTCAGCTGATCAAGGTCGTTCAGAAAATAGCACCAGCGGTGTCAGACCGTTTCGCAATCCCGTACGCTCGCCTCGTGAATCTTAATTCGCCGATTAAATAAGATTCTTTCAGAGATTAGAGTTCACTGGAGCTCTGCTCGATCCTTGGATTCGTCAATCCCTAGGAATTCAATATTTTTATTGTATTACGCTGTCTTCCAAGTTTGTATTCCCTTGTGCCATCGGCTTCTTCGTCCCAAATTTGCCATCCTCGAGCAAAGAGGGTTCTGTAAATCAATTTTGTGTTCCGAGTGCGTTGCAATCGTTTCTCCGCGGGTGAAGGAAAGTTCGCGTTGGTGTCGGAGGATGGGCAAGCCGATTTTCGAAAAACTGACTAACGAGGCGGTATCGTTAGCATTTACGGTTGCTCGGGCTGGCTCTTCTGGGTAACGGTAATAAAATTTCTCGCGTAACCCCAGATTAGTATCGGCTTTGCATTGCCTTTGGTAATTCACTTAAAAGGCATGACCGCCCCGTGCAGCCGCGTACTGATTCCCCCCATATCCGGATTATCGAATTACCGGGTCTACTTTTAATTACCGGAGTCAACCGCGACGACCTACATCCGCGGAAGGCGTACCTTTCGCCTCCTGCGAGGCAAACGCTGGGCAATCGTGACCCTAATCGCTGCGCGTCTAAACTTTATGTGCCCCATTTCAGTGCGCTAAACCCTTCATATACTTAATTCGATCGATTCAATGAACATTCAGCCGTAATGCACACGAACGTGAACGTACTTAGGTACGCAAAATTTGATGAATTTACCTCGGAAAGTCCAATACTGCGGGAATATTCGATCCTGCAAAGCAATTTGCAAATCGTTTTCGACGAATGGGGGGAAGCCTTTAATTACTCCGAGCCACCCAAACGTTCTAAAGCTCCCGTTCCTTAGCTTCTCTCGCTTCGCGGACAATCATCGACGGACCACGGTTTTCCAGGTTTCCAAGTAGTTCGCTCCTTAGAAACAGTGTTCGTGGAAAATGTGCCGCGGAAAACGCGCTATTACGTAAAAATGGCGCCATTGTGCGGTGACTGGCGGTAAAATTAAGGCATTAGACGATCGTCCACGGAGAAAGAGGCCTATTAGCGGTTAATTGCCACTCTCTTATACAATCTGTCCCCAAGTGCAGATGTAACATGTTGGTTTCTCAGGTGGAATCGCGTTGAATGGGCGAATGTCTTCGTCTAAAGGGATCTGTCCGCGCTGGGTTCGCTCGTTTCTCGTCACCAGACGCGGAACACCGCGTCCGCGGTCCTCCTGATCGATCTTCGCTTCCGGCTTTCCATGAAAACAGGTCAGGCATGCTCGAAGAGATTTCTTTGAGATGATTTACGCGTTAAGGCTGGGACCCCCTCGAAGGAAAGTCACGGTTTCTGTCGTTGCTTCTGCGGCAGAGACGCCGTCGCTGACCGTTCACTTGGCATTTTTTCGCGACCGAAGAAAGTTCGTTACGTTCCACGATGTGCTGCGATCCAACGATGCGATAATAGGGGAACTCGTTCGACGAGGCAACGATCGCATTGTTCCTAGTGTCTGTGATTTTTAAGAACATAATCGCGATAATGTCGACCCAATACTTTTTTACTATCGTTCTCCCAGGAAAGGTGAAATTCCTTTAATTCGCGTGCATCAGGCCCGAGACACCTTCAGGTGCTCGAAGATAGATTACTCTCATTTCCTCTCGAGCCACTCCAAGCTTTCGCGGTTTATCGTTTATGATCGCGTTTCGTGGGCACGCGTGTACGATTCGACTGGAAATCGGCGAAACTTGATATTCTAAGAAAGTTTGTTAGGAGTAACCCAATTAGAATTAACTAGTGACCCAGCCACCGAGGTTACTTCAAGTTCATTTGAAACAAGTACACCGCCCCCGCTAGGAGACTCTCGAAGAAAGCACGGCGCAACGAGGAGATTAATCGCGGCGGGTAATAATAGATCCTCGTGACAGGAATCGCGTCGTCCTCGACACCACTACTCGGCAATAAACCTTTTTATCGCCGGCGCAACGCCGATCGTTAGAAGCTTGACGCATTATCCGGGAATTCCTAGGCGATTTATGGAGAGGATTACAAGGCGGTCGTAACACACCGTCCAACGTGTCATAAATTTGCGTCGAGTTAATTTTGTGAGGAATAACGGAAGCTCCGAGAAACATTGATCGACTCCTCCTTATCTCGGCGACGAAATACATACATACCACTGGTGCACTTTGCGAACGTGCATCGCGGCCGGTGCGATTAACAATCGTGCTCGATCGGTGCCTCGTGCCATTTCACGAAGGATCCCGTGTTGGGTCGAAGATCGATCCCGCCTTTCGTACATCGAGGTTTACTATCGAACGGCGATTCTGTTCCGTCAGTCTCCATTTCTATTACTGCGAATTAGTGTAGGCCTGATTCGATGCTGATTTCGATTGAAGCTAAACTGCGTTAAACGCATATCGCCATGTCCCATTGAAAGTAGAAGACTTATCTTAACGCAGCGAGGTCCGAAGAACGATGTTGCAGTGAAACCGCTGCCGCACACTGACGCGCGAGAACGAAATTGACGACGCATCCGGGAAACCGCGGCGATTAAATACTTGTTAGCCTGGATGTTCGATCAGCGACGTCAGGCTTTTATTCTCTAAACGACTGTAAGCGCCGCGCTCGCGCTCGCGCGTAAAATATACACGCTCGAGTTGTCAGGCCGAGGCATCGTGCAGTCGGCAGATAGAAGAGATCATCCGTTTACAATCGAGGAAACGATTTGGCGACCGACCGCGAGCGGTGCGTTCTCTGGTCGTTAAGGAATACGAGGCCAACTTTCAGACCTAGATAAGATAGACGGGACGTTGGACGGCGCATTACTTGCATCGCGCAGCTTAACGCGCGTGTAATCCCGGCGCAGGTAGCGTCATTGCCAAAGAAACGTGCATCACGGTGTGCACGACTGAAACTCTGAAATGTGGATTCTTAAGAGCTTAACTTGTTATCGAATCCTTCTCGCAGAATGTAGTAGTCGATTCATTCAATTACTATGAGCAATAACCGCTAATGATAGTAGGGCACTTATCTCGTCCACACTTCACAATCATAGATACCACTTCGATTCTTTTATTCGCCAATCTCGTAAGCGCCGGATTAACAATTTAAAGAGCGTACGAGCTTCCAGGCCTCGCAACCGAATTTCGTGAAAGAAGGATGGTGCTTCGTTTCCCCACCGCCCCGTGCCAGGGTTCCTCTATCTAATTTGCAGCGCTCCTTTCACTCTGCTCTCTCGAACCGCTCACGGGCCCGCGATACCGATCGCGGGGTACGTACATAGGTAAATGGTTAAAATGTTAAGTACCGCGCCAGGGATTGTGAAACGCCATCGCATGACGAATCCACAGGGCGTCCATTACGTGGCGACATTTCTGGCGTTCGCCTACTCCTGTCAGAAGGCACCGTGGCCTCTTCGCTGGGCCCTCCCCGCTCTCCTTCGCCTCTCCATAAACCTCGAACGGCGTCATTACCTTGGAAAAGTGTTTCTGTAGTTCCCCATGGAAATTGGAGGAGTCCGCAGGTACGAGGATTAGCGACACAATAGATAGGCAACGGCGGGGCGTATGGGACACGCACAGTGGATTTAGAGGCAGTGATCGGTGGGTTCAGTGGCCGTCTTGTCCAGGACGATTAGCGCCGACGCGAAAGCAACTGAGCGATAGCGTGATAGTTCGGGGTAAACATCGCTCGCTCAGCCGCAGATATCGCCGGAAAATTATTCAATTTGCTCAATTTCGTTGCGCGAGCCGTTACGTCAGCCGATCGCGCCGCCAGTCGTCCGACTTTCTTAATAAACAATGCGATTGATACGATATGATGTAACCAGCAGCAGGTGCAGCGGGGAGATTTACGATAGTGGTACTGATTTCTCCGGGAAATTTTGCTGCTCGAGTGACTCAGCCCTGTAGATCCTACCATATCTGTTTTTCGTTTCGCGAGTAGATAGCGGTGTAATTAATTGCGTTCACTTATCGTGTGTACTGCGGGATAGGCGAAATCGCTTGCATCGCGGCAAGAAACTTTCCGATGCTGATAATAAAACTATCGTGGTCGATATCTCTAATTGGGGCTGCCAGGGTCTTGGCGAAGCGCGAAGGATAGTTTTACGGCCTGATATACCTAAGCATTAACTTTATCTTCGTCCGCGAATGGCACCCCTCTAAACGCCCCAAGGGCTTAGCTCGGCCAACATCATAAATGGAGCCTAATCCTTGTTTCGCCCTGGCGAGGACTAATGTCGGGATACCGTTGCTCCCTTGCGGACGCGTAGGGAAATATTAAAACGGGAAAGCAGAGCTATCTGGTTTCCATCACTACGAAATTCATCGCGCTGGCGGGGTTTATCTTCCCGGGATACGATACTCGAGCTCGCGATATCGATACCTCCGGTTAGATAATGGAATTTTGCGAGAAAACAAGCGACGAGTACAGTTACCGATATCTTATTCTATATATAATCTCGCTGAAGCTAATTGGCCAGTCTATAAAAAGACAGTCTATTCACGTCTTTCCGTGTGCTCTAATTGATGATATCCTGATCTCGAAGTAGCTTCCATTTTGTCTTCTTCTTTGGCACAATGTATTCTTTGTACTATATAAAGGGTTTTACCCATTGATTATAATAATAATAATAATAACACGGTAGCATCAGCAACTCGCCCTCGACAAATCGCTACGTTGACCACCCTCCACGCATTTCTACCTCCTCCGCTCCGTCTATCCCCCTCGTGCAGCAAAGCGCACGTACTTGTGAATCAACGTCTGTCGGCTAAGCAAACAAAAATTTCCCGCTGCCAAAGAAGCCATAGCAATCGCCCTTTCACTGTCACTGTTTCCTCCGCGGGCGTTTATCCGCTCAAACTGTTCGGATCACGGCTGACAAGGCGTACTTGTGTCTCCCATGTCCGCCGGTCCCACGACGCGCTTGTCGCCGTTGTACCGTGGAAACCGCAGCAACCCTCGACGGAGAGAGCCTCCTTGCGGGAATCGATAATGCCAGCTCCTCGTCCGCGCCATCGTCGTCCCCGACGTTATCTGCGCTCGTGCGAGGCCACGTTAACGCCGGCCGAGTCCTGGCGGCGCAGAAAACGCCGGCCCACGCAAGCGGCCACGATGAGCCGAGAGATAAACGGAATTACGCGAGATCGCTCGACCTTGTTTACTCCTGCGAATCGCGCCTCGCAACAGTGCGCGTTTTCGCGGCCGCGATTAATTCCTCGCGGCCCGCGTTACGCTGGGAAAACACCGGCCAGCGAGTCCCTAATCACTGTTTTCTCTTTGCTTCCTTTCGAGCTGGATGGACTCGGATATTCCTGGCGAAGTATTCGTCGATTTCGCAGACTTTCGGCTGACGCTCGACGGGGGCCTCTGGAGTGCGGGATTTTGGGGTTTTGGGAGAACGTATACGGGGTTCCCATTGCGGTGGGAAATAGTCGAAGGGAATAGAGGGAAGAATAGATAATGGGCTCTGATTATAGAAGACGCAGATGAGTTCCTTGCATAATAATGAACTGGCTTACCTTGGACCTTGAAATCTTCAGCTTGTACCGCGATCCGGGGAATTATGAATTTAATAGAAGGGTTATCAACTCTGATCGTACCGGCGCGAGGAAGAATTCTTTTTCTTCACGATAAACAGAGTTGTTTGCGTAAGACTGTACGGCAACCGCGCAATATCGGACCGTGAAGTGGTTGCAGAAGAAATTTCTCGGGTAAACGGGGGGGTAACCGAACTGACGAACGTTTCGACTTTCGCGGTTTAATCGAACCTCAAGCGTAATCAATGCTGCCTCCCCGGGGGCCTGACTTAACCAGCAGCAGTTACGCAAATGCATCGGACCGTGTTCAAATCGAATTAACCGGGAGAGCGGTTTAATTCGACGGCGCTCAGCCCGCCGTTCGTGGACTTTAGCCGGACGAGCAGGAGACACACGTGTGCGCCACGGAATCTCCGCTTTTATCTGCTCGTCTATCCGTAGATGCCGACCGAAATCGTCACCGACGGCACAGTTCCAGACGGCTTTCAATTAAGATTCATTGGAGGAAGTTACGCGAGCTCCCCGTCCGGGAAATGGAAAAGAACTCCCCGTCTCGAACGCGACGCCGGGGAACAATAGAGGCTTTATGTACAGCGGACGAGTTGCCGAGAGTCTATTGAAGGCGTCTGAATCTTCCAAGCCGCGCATCCGTCACGATAGTTTAACCCCGAACCAGCGAGGAAAGTGTCCTGCCGTCTCGCTTGGCCGAGAGTGGCCGCCACTGCCAGAGTCGCTTCGCGAGTTCTCGATTTCTGTTCGGAACAGGGCATTATGGTCGCTGACGCGCGCGCGCTCACCGGCGCGGCGTCTGGAAAGTTGTGCGAAATTAGGGGAGGGTTGGCTGTCGCGGGGCTCGCATAAAGAATAAAAGGCATTACACGCGGCTAGAGACACCCCGAAACTAGTTTCGCTCGCACGAGTTCCCAGCGAATTATTTCAATGGGGCACGGCTTAATGGAGCGCCCTCGGGTAACATTATTACGGGCCCAGGGCTCGATGGGAATGCTGGACGGCAAGATTGTAGCAACGTCGCGTAACAACGGCCGAATAACTGTAATCAGCGTGTAAAATGCTCGATATCTCTGGCAATTTCATCTGCGGCATCCCGTTACGTCCATAATGCACGCGTTAACGATTCCGTCTAATGAAATTCCTCTCCGTTCGAGTGGACATCTGTGGCTTGGTTCCCGAGCTGCATCGGAAAACGAGGATCTCCAGTGTCTACTGAAATTCTCTGCTGCGAGGCGATCTTCTTCGAAAATCAGATGGCTGCTTCGATGCCGGAGATAGGGAAACGGGGATGAATCTTCTTTCAGCCGTCGGGCTGGCGGGGTGTCGACGAATATAAGGTCGAGACGACCCTCGCTTTCATCGACATTTTTCGGTCGCTTTAGATGGAGGGGTGCATCTCGATGACCCGAACGTTATAGCTTATGGCGTTCGTATAAAGTCGTTCGCGTGATTTATCGCGCAATAAGGATAATCTTATGGATATATTCAAAGACGCTGCTGGGAACAGTTAGGAGATCGCTTTTCCGATGAATTTAAGAACCGAGTTAAGTATCAAATATAGCAGAAATCGAATTGTACTTCCCACGAATATTCCTGGAGCATTGAGCATTCGTTTTTAATTAAACAGTGGAGAATTTGGATTGTTCGTACAAGCATTATTACTTGGAAGATCAAGTAGAGATACCAAACTTGCAGTAAGAGAAAACACATTGCGTAACTCAATGCCGATGAATCGGTAGAACGTTTTACAACCTAACGATTACACGTATCTCTTTGCTTCTTCCACCAAGCGTCGGGATAAATATCGGCAATTGTCGCGTCAACGTGTTCTACGCAGTAAGCATTCCTTCGGCAGCATGAAATCCGAAATATTTCGCGGCGGAATTTCTGAATTAAAATACCTCGAGCGAAAAGTGCTGGCTAACCGCCGGCCCCGCGTTCCACCATTATTAATAACGTTATTATAAACTCCCGTCCCACGATAATGCGATGAAGAAGGGTGCGGGGGATTCAGCTGTTTCGCGCGTCGGATGTGTTCCATCTGCGCTCGCGACTGGAACAATCGCGTATTTATTTGCCACTTTGACTCCGATTGCAATTATCTGGCGAATTAATTCTACCGTTTATCGCCCATCCTCTTCCATCATTACCGATCCTTTCCAAGTGGAACTGTTCTCCCTCGACCGATGATTTTCACTATCGCTGCTGTTGTCACCGCCTTTCCCTTCCTTTTTCGTTACAAAAGCTTCGCGCGATTTTGATATCGCGCCAGAAATAACGAATCGCCGGTGTTCACCCCCCATCGGGGGTCACAAGCGACCCTCGCGATATCTCTGACCCTAAACCTGACAAAACACGAAAGTAGCGGGCAACTCTTAAGCCCGGTAATCGCGAAATCGCTTTGTAGGCCTCGGAGAACAGCTCGCTCGAAAACATGGTTGGAATGCAACGTGTTAATTGACTCTTTAGCACCTTCTTCGTTTATCCCTCGGACGCTCGTTCCCCGTGGAAGCAAAACCGCACGCGCTTTCGCGGCTCACGGGGTCCTTCGCTGGCTAGTTTCTACGGGCTCGCCCGACGAACGCAATTTTACATCGCGCGCGACATATTAATTCCGCGTCAGCTCGGCCAAACAGCGCAGCATAAACACCGTCATTGTGTCTGGCACAAAGGGGCGATTAAATTTCGCGCTACCGCAGGACAATGACACGCGCGACGTCTTGACAAATTAATGACTCGCGATATCGTAACACGGTGGTCGACGATCCTCTTCGTCCCGATCGAAGGAGCTTTCCGATTCCGCGGTCCAGATAGAACGCCCGGTGGAGAGGGTGCGGACTCTGCACACGACGTCTCTAAAGAGGCTGGCCGAGTGGTGTGTGGTGCCCACCCCATGTGAATTGTCGGGGCCAAGGCGGAATAATACACCCGTATGAGGCAGGTGGTGCCTCGGCACACAAACACGGCCAGGAGCACCACACGCCGCGGCGCGGCGGGCCAGCCGCGTGCACACAGGCACACCTTTGGGGCGTCGAGCGCCTGTCTGTGTGTTGATAGAGGCCCTTCATCCAGCTTATGGTTTAACGGAGTCGACGAGGGCACCCGAGTGATTCGGAATCCTCGACTCGGAAAAACGAGACACCCTCGTACCTACCTCTCTTCAACGAACTCTCCCTTCCTTCATCCTCCTTCCTTTCTCTTCTACCCCTCGACAAGGTAACGCAGGAATAATGGATCCCCAGTTGTCCGGTTCTCGTTCGTTCACCCTCCTTCTTACCTACGGGCTATTCTTTCTTTTAAGGTGATCGAGGGAAAACAGGACACACCGCTCTTGTGTCAGGCACCGAGGCTCTGGCCTCTCCCATGCTCCATTTAGGCTGTGTTTTCAAGCACCTTAGTTTACACCAGGGGTGGAAGCTTTCGTGCAAGGTGCCGGCGCATTATTATCATTATATATCAAAATCTCAGGAAAATCTTAGGTGATCTTTTATCCTGAAAAGAAACTATGCGAAGGAGTAAGTGATGCTTCAGCCTGCTCTTCTCCAAGTAATCTGTATATCGGTTTCCTCGTTTGTATTCTAATACCTTGAAGTCGCGAAGCTCACAGCAGTTTAGTACCGGCACCAAAACCGCGGAATCGTGCTATTTAGAGGAATATGCTGGCTCTCGAAGTGGTAACGAAGGTAACAAAAGAAACGTTGTACTTTTTCCGATCGTGCACTTTGCGCTTGTCTCGTTGCTCCAGCAAAGGCGGAAGTTTGCGTGGAAAGCGAGCGACGAGGCTCGCGCAGCATGGAAGCTTGCCAAGTAGACGTTGTCCATTATACGTATTAACAGTTTCATAAGGCAACCTAGGTGGGTCAATCCGAGGACGCTAACTCCAACGATTTACAGGGTCCAAGTTATTTCTACAAGTTGAAGGGGTTCAGGAATAGTTTCACCGCGGCTCTTTCTGTATAAAACCGTACGAAAGCCTCTCCTAGCGGCCAATTTTATACTCGGCCGTTTAAATAGTTGCTGGAGGATTCCCGCGACACAGGAAACGCGACGCTTAAATTGTTGTGTCAAGGAGTCTTTTAGAACGGAACCACTTTCCTCTCTTTTTCAACGGCAGACCAGGTAGAGTTTCGACTCGTTGCTCAAGTAGCAAATCGGACGGTGTAGATGCTGTATCGAGGGTTCCGCCGAAGGTCGGGAACAATGAGCTTCGTTAAGGCAGACGTGTTCCCAGTCTCCCAACATGTCCGACGCCTTTCCTTTTCCTTATTCCACTTCTGTCTTCGGCGTCTTCGTCCTTCGATGATTCTCTACAAGGCGCCGAAACCAACAGCGAGGCGAGCAACGTTAATGAAACAGAAAATCAAATTACTCTGATCTGGAAGATTGCCGGACGTCGCTCATTAATATCTCGTAGCATCTATGTAAATCCGCCGTAAGCGATTCTTCGTAAGTACTCGCGTGCAACTCAGTATTCCATAATTGATTTTTCGAGGTGATTCAAGTCTACATTCCATGGATATCGGTGGATCTTAATAATACTTCGCGTTGTTGGGGCGAATTAAATATTCATCGCAGCCTGCCGATCGTCGCGGTGCACCGCGCACGAATGGGAGGGGGACAATCCTTTCGCCGTTGCGTTTCGTTCGACCTGGAAATCGATGGAAACCGATTGATCGAACCGCGAGAGCGATTTTTCCCGCCTGCCAGAACAAGTTCGCTTGACATTTAGTCGCGCCGCGCGTGGTCGTTAATTGAGTTTTACACGGTCGATTTGCGGTGCATGGTGGGCGTCGAGCGTCTTCGAAGAAAACGCAGCCTGCGTTTCATAGGTCACTTCACTGAAATTCCACCTCACCTTAAACGATTTTCCGCGCTAGAGAGAATCAGTCGCGGGCGATTTATATGCATTAGAATTCTTTCCTTCGGCTAGTTTAACGGGTGGACATTTCGGTGGAAGCATTTATCGTTACTAGTGAAATTACCGGGCAGGTACGATCGCATAGAACAGCCTGATAATTTCACTGATTTGAAAGCGAGGTGTTTCAAGGAAACGTTAACGTGCCTCTTTTTAGAGAGTCGTCTCGGTTTTAGTACACTGCTTCATTCATTCAAGCGTCGTTTAACCGAACGTTCTATACATACATATTTCACTTTATATCCTCGCGTATATGCTATCAACAGGCGAAACAAACCGTGAAATAATAAATCGCTCGGAAAACAGCGAAACTGTGCAATCACTGTGGCTGCTGGATTGGAAACGCGCCAGTTTGCGATAGCGAATAATCAAGTTATGAGTGTAATAAACATTTTAATAATAAACAATTTCCGTGTCAAAATATTTGCTCGTCCACCTCCATAGAGTGCCGATAACGTTAATCTTTCACTTCGAGACTCAAGATACCTGACGACCAATTTTTCAATCTCGTTCCGCGGTTATCTTCGCCGTGATTCTTCCTGTGTCTGAAAAAAAAAGACGTTGCGAAAGTGAGGATAGGTAGGTAGACTAGACCCAGAAACAATCTATCGCGCGTCGAAGCAACGACCGCGAGAGCACAGCGCTGCTTATCGCGGCCACGCCTAATCGCTCTGATTACGGCACCGACGGCGTCCTGGATCCTTTAAGTCTACTCCACAATTGCTCCCAGCTGTATTCAGTGAGCTGGACGCTCGATAGGGACGCGACGTTGATCTCCGTTTGAAAACCAGCATGTTTACTCCACGTTACCCATCGCGGGTAGCGATTAACATTCCCCCGTGAACTTTACTAAGGACGCACGCGCGAGTAAAAGGTAGCCTCTTTGACGGACACTCCGCGCGTTTCGACGCTGAGGTTGTCCCATACGTGGCATTGAATTAGCATAGAATCAGGGTAGATTTTAATTACCGGTGTGCACGGTGTAGGGATGATTTTACAAACCCGAGCATCGCCTCATAATTGCCTGTCGATACCGCGTAGCACGAGATTCGAGCTAAAAATGGCGCAAGAACACCAGGAGAGGCAACGATGTAATCCCTCAGACTTATTTATACGCTCCTAGATCGTTCGGTAAAGGAAATCACGATAATAACGGCCGGTGTAAAAAAGAACACGTTGCATCACTGATAATATTTATCGATCTCTCTGAAAAACGCGGTCTCATCTCGAGACCGGGGAAAGTGAATAAACTATTGACGATACTCCTCGAGTGGACACGTTGGCCTAGGTGTACTAGGGGAGACCGGGGCAAAGTGAACCTAGGGGTAAAATGAACTTTCTTAATTTATTCTTTAACAAAAGAATATATTTACAAATTGTGGTGACGTAATAAATGTGTGTAATACCCGAATGATAATTATGCACATTCAGATATCGAAAAATGGAAATTCATTTAAAAAATTAAAAATGAAGTTTTAGAGACTTCCAATTGGTTTTCTTTTCAATTTAGCTTTTTGGATAAATGAGTGTTAAATGTGTTATTTTAACTCCAAATTTGTTCTGCGTATTTATAACAAACTTATAAACATACATGTACACGCGTTTGAGAAAACATTAATCCTGACATTATTAAATAATTCATTTTCCACTGAGTACACATTCGGGGCAAAGTGACCGGGGTAAACTGAGCTGCAAAGAAAAGATTTTTATGTGAAACCTGCCTGCCAAAAATTATAGTAGCCCATTTGAAAAAAAATTGTGATAGAAATATAGATAATGTTTTTGTTAAAAAATTTATTTAGATAGTATAAGTACGTATTTTATTAATAATTATGTATGTATTTGTTTTAGTAATAATATGTCAGACTGTTCATGCAAACAAAGTTCCTTTAAAAACTCATTTTCAGAAGAAAATGTGTTTACACAAAGTTCAAAGTTACAAAGTACTTACAAATTATTAACGTTAAACTTGTATTAATGAAATATATTTTTAAATAAATAGTTTAAATAGTTTAAAAGTTCCAATAAAGTTAATTTTATAATTATATCCTTCATTAAAACTCGTATTTTATTTCAGCTCACTTTACCCCATATATGGGGTAAAGTGGTCGTTTTGGCATTTTCTTTTCAAGTTGAATTTTAATATACTTTAATTTTATTTTAAGTATTGCTATTCGTCACTTATCAATAGTAATATTCAAATTATATTATAAATCTATTTCTACACATTTTTATTGAAAGGGAAAAATTGTATTCGACTTCAAACATTTTCGGCCCCGCTTTGCCCCGGTCTCCCCTACAATTCTCCTTGCAGTTCCCTCGGTTTTTGTGTCCGTTAAGACTTCTGAATCATCCCGCATGCCTCCTAAGTAGTTAACCGTGCCCCGCTATCGCCGGCTCGTTTCCACGCGTGGCTACGGCAAACAAAATTGCTACAGACGATGCAAATTGCTCGACAAGACCGAGCACGATTCTCCCTTATCGAACGGGCTAAATGTTTACCGTGGATCAGCGCTCTGTTTGCCTTTCGGACAGTGGTAGAGCTCCTGGGCGACGTCACGTGGCGCTACAATTCGCCCCGGTTGAAGAGAATCGAAAACCCCGCATGGAGCTTGCCCTCTATGCGAACGATACTGCCCGACACCTGTCGCCGGCATGGAATGCATCAACATACCCCTCGTCCGCGCATCGATTCGGTAACCATAGATCGCACGCGAACCGGCCATCGGGCGTGTGTCGAGCAATTCGTCGGCGATCGAACGATTTAACGGGCGTCCAATTAACGCGCCGCGCGGTAGCGCGCACGCGCGATTGCGTAGCGGGGGCCACAGATCGTAAACTCGTGATTTTACGCCGTGGACAGACACGGTAATAACGTTTTATTGGTGTCGTGTTAGAATTTTTTTGCGCTTAGTTATCTGGAGATAATCGGGCGTTCTGCGTTAGAAAGGTACGAGCCACAAGACCAGAAATACGTGTGGCAGGTAAAAAGTTGTTTCTCGAAATCCAAGCAAGCTATCCAATCTCAGCTTAAGGGTCTTCTCAGACCAGACATTGGCTCCCGATATATTCACTGGGAAGGCAGTTGGCGTTGGCCGTTAAGCCCCATGCGGTTTCCATCTTTAATTTGGAATTCATTACGTCAGAGGCGTGTGTAGCAGTCGTAGCTTCGGAATAGTAGTCGACACCCGTCAAAGTGTTCCGCGTGAAAAGGCCCTAAAGAGTTCAACGACACCCGAGCCGATCGAATTCGATCGCCGATACGAGACGGCCGATCTTTTCGAGATCCGACGCTCGTACCCGGATCTATGGATCGGTTTGTCACGATCTAGAATCTGTGAAGGCGTTTCAGTGGCGACGGGCGTGCGCGTGCTCGTAAACGCCCACACGCAGGGCCGCGGGGAGGCGCGCGAGCGTACACTTGTACGAGGTGTCCCGGAATTAAGCGAGTCAACTCTGGGAACGTATTATGCTCGTCTCAAGGATGAACGAACCTCGCGCGGTCACATATTTGCTGGCGCGTTCTCCAGCCCGGGGCACGTTTCGGATAGGAAAACAAAGGACAAGCCCCCGATATTCCGCCACTTATTTCTAGGACACCCTGTACTCGTGCATGTGGTGGTATGTGCGTGTTCAGGAGAACACACGCGTCACAAGAAGGGAGCCAGAACGGTCTGTGCGAGTTCGCCGGCCGAGAGAAAGTGAACCAGTTGGCGGCGTTGCCGAATTTCTCGGCGCGGCCTGTCTATCCCCGTGGCGTGGCGTTGCCTACCTGTTGCCAGCCGGCAACCACGCTCCCCTCAAACGATTAATTGAGAGCTGACCGGCGATTTTTGGCGAGCCGCTTTTTCCACGGTGATCGCCGGACAACCGAGCCCGGTCGGCTCGCCCGATCTCATGCAAATCCTTCAAAGTCCCCGACAAAGGTTCCCATCTGGCTTGGCTTCGGCAGACGCGTGGGCGATGGCCAGGGTGACTGGATGGAGGATGAACGTTACATTCTGGGGTGAAGTTCCTTGGGAAAGTTGATGGACGACGCGTCTCCGGCACGCGCGACTCCATTTGCGTAGAATGGGGTCCGCGGCGGAAGTTGAGGGCACTGGGTAACCCAGAATCGACGAGGCACATTTATTTTCCCTGTCTTTATCCATCCCGAGGGGGAAAGATTGCATAAGATTTGATGCTACTTCTGCTCTCTAATAGGAGGCAAGGGTAGTAGGGTGTCGTTTTACTAGGAAAAAGACACCGTCTTCCCTATTTGAAAATACCACGCTCACACGTGAACTCCAATCGAGTACGCTCCTCTATAAAAATAAAGGAGAACCCGCAACAAAATAGAACGGCGTTAGGAGCGCGCTCGCCACTCCTGCCCCTAGTAATTAAAAAGAAGAAGAACGTATAATATGACACGGCGTTATAGGCTGATTTTAAGACGGTCCACTTGACACAGGCACCCCGGTTTTTTTCTCCTTTTATCGCGGGAGATCCGAGGTGTATCCTTTGTCGAGGCACGACGGGCCCTCTTTGCCCGGCCTGGCGCACGCGGTTGTTCGTTTAATTACTCAATTATCGTGCAGCTTTCTTGTCCAGACCGCGCGCGTTCTCCCAGCGACATTATAAATTCCGCGTTCCTTTTCCGAGAATTAGACACCGCCTGGATACAGTAGATCCGTTACGTGGCCGCGACGCAAACAGAGTTAACGAGCGAGGCCTGCTTGCTTCGCGTTCCCCGTGTTTTCATCCATTTCTTCCCCCCCCCGCCCCTTTCTGTACCCTACCCCGTCGGCTGTAGTCCGTTCTGCGTCGCGAGGCAATTGCAAAACCCTTGCCCGCACGTTCGTTTCGCCGGTTGGCGCGTCGGTTCTCGCGCCAGTTGGAATCGCAGGGCCCGATTAGGATTTCGTGGGGCAGGGGCGAGGGAGGGCCCCAGGATGCGATGCAAAATGCACGAACATAACCCGCTTATGCAACCGGACACGTCGAACGCTGACGCGCCAACACCGAGCCCGGTTTCTTTTACGATTTCGCGTTCACGCGGCTCTCTCGCGAACGAGCCGCCCATAAATTACCTTTGCTTTCCCCACCGCGAGATCGTTCCCTGGCCGCTGTTCCTTCGATCCGGTCGGTGGCTTCGTTTCTAAAGCTCTCCCAGAATTCCCCGGAGCCCCGATCTCCTGACCCTTCGCGCGAGCAGAACGAATGAATTCCACGCGGAAGATTACGCGTCCGAGTCTGATATTACCAGCACTGCGGGGCAGGAGGGTTGCAAGTGGGACACGTTTTATTGTCGTATCGTAGGATTCACAGGGATGAGAATCAGAGACACAGCCCCTCTCAGGGGTGTCAATCGTCTTCCTAGCGTCTACATTATCGAGAGGAAACTGGACCGTGACGCTCCTTCGATCGACGTCGACCCCCCTGCTAAATTACGACCACACGTCCCTCCAGGCGACGACGAATAATTGATCGACACTCCAGGATCGGGTGGTGCATTCGAAAAACGAAATTCAACAGGTGCACGACCGCAGTTCTCCCCGCCTCCACAAGGCGAATCATTCGTTCGGGCTGGCCATCGATCGACTCGGTTCCCTTCCGTTTCCTCGGCGACCGAGAATCCCGCTCCGGGAGATAGGACCGTTGACGATCCCGAGTGATCTATCAGAGCGGGGGGTGGATCGCCAGCTCAATTAACCGCGTGCATCCCGAAGCTCGACCGAGCTTCTCTCCCGATGAGCTACTGGGCGTCCCGAGGAGACGCGATAATAAATTGCTCGTACGGTGGCGCGCCGCTGGAAATTCAATTTCGAGGGGATCGAGGATAATCGTGGAAGCGGCATAGTCGCCGCGGAGGGTGGAAAAGAGTAGCAGAAAGGGCGGAAGCGCGATAGGGGCAAGGGACGAGGAATTATTGACCGTCCTCGAAGGGTGGCTCGAAGGCTCGCAAGGAGCTCCTCGAGGACGTTCGCTCGGCGAAGGAATAAGCGAATATAATAAGCGCCCATTGTCGCTGCATCCCTTTACACTCGGAACACGACGAGCCGAAACGAATTCAGTCCGCGGTCGGCGGCGAGCAGCCCGTCCACCCCTTTCGTTTCGTCTCCCCTAACTGTCTGCCGAACGAGAGAGCAACCAGCCGAATCGCTCGACGGGTGGCAAGGCGGAAATTTCGCCCGTCCGCGCGCTAATGGAACTTTTGTTTCGTCCATCGCGCGAAAGGAAATTGTCGCGAAGGCGTGGCGCTCGTAAACGTCCCGATCCCGTCCAAGAAGCGTCTCCGGGCGATGAAGGGAATTGGGGAAATTAGTTTTACGAACCGACGATTGTTGTCTCGCCGCGACGCAGCGGTGGGATAGTATTTTATTGCCCTTACTGTCGGGTAGCCGAGTGTTTTACAGTGGGCTGTACATAGGTACGTATCTCACTTTATCGAGCGGATTAAGAGGTATCAGTCGTGCAGAAAAATTCGCGACAAATTCACGCTTCGTTTCCTTCCTTATCTGAACGGCGCAAAATGTTTACACGTCCGAACGAATTTTAGTTTACTCGTTGCACACCTGGCCTGCGACCTTGCTAGTCGCAACTGGTCGTTTCGCAACAGTTCAGAGAAGTCAGCTTTTTCTGAGTCAGGAGCGCACTGACTCGCGGCCTTGTCCTGTTGTTCGTTAATAAGCATAATAAACGGGGGGGATGTTGGTTCGGCAAGCGACAACGTGTAATCGACACTCGGCAACATTAAAAAGTGCAATGGGCGGTAGCGAGGGGTACGCGAATGAGAAAATAAATATTGCGCCAGTTATTGAGCCAATTAAGCAAGAAATCGAGTGAAAACTCCAATCAAGTCCTCGTCATTTCCACCTATTTGCGCACTACGCTGAAAACAATCCACTGTAATTGGAGTTCGCGAGCCATTAATAATCGAACACCGACAACCGGAATGAACGGGCGTGACGACGAGAGGGAACACGGCGGAATCTGCAAGATCTTTCCGCTGGCTTCGCTTTCTTTCCGCGGATTTCCTCTCTGCGGCTCAAGTTATTGGAGCATAATCGCCCTTTCCCGAAAAAAAGATCGCCATTATCGAGGCATCAGTGAAAGCACGCCACTCACTACCTGGTTCCGTACTAATTTCTTTCTTCTGAAACAATGCGCCGTGTTGCCCGGTTGGAATTAAGCGCACAATTTCTAGATCCAGGTATAAGAAGTTTTCAAAAATATTCCGACGTCTCGAGCGTGGCTACCGTTACCCCGAATCCCGTTTCGTCATTCCGTGTATCGAACGCATAAAAATTCAACTTACGGCGCATTCAGAGGGAACTGCAAAGCGTTAATATCTCACGTTGAAGCATTTAATGGCCGGGCCACGGGTCGTCTTTTACGTCATTAATTTATTTGCTCTTTCTCCCTCTTTCTTCCCTTGCGCCTCTTCCGTTCGGTCACCCGCGCGCGGTCTGCTGTCTCGCTCGAGCCGCGCAGCTTTTAAATCTCGTTGAGCCGCGACAGCGGCTCAGACACGAAGTGTGCGGACGTCAATGCATGCACATGCATTTGGACGCGCGACGCGGAGGAGCGGAGGATCGCCCGCGAGATTTAATAGCCACGCGTTGGTATTTGTTCTGAAGGACGGGAATCGAGATTGTAAGAGGCCCGTTCGTGCCGTGACGCCAGATGCGACGTTAAAAACGCGATTCCGCGTACAGAATTTCCCCGTATTCTTTGCAAATGAAAAGCTGAGTGTCGCAATTTCTCACGCGGCAATTCTCGCGGCTCTTGCGGACACATTTGCCAGTGTTGCTAGCGTGCCACAGTAAAAATTTGGAGCACAAGAATCTCGTCTAATCGCTAGCTAATACCTATCAGCGACGCTAGCAATTATGGCAACAGTTCTCGGTTTTGCGAACGTCTTCGCGGTGTTTCGCGATCGAAGGCACACGAAGCTCTTACCAACAACTTTCCCTTTTCAAACGATCGCGAAGGCTCGCTCGCGCGCGCGTGTGCACTGCGCGCAAAATCGTCGTGTATGCACCGGCGGTAATGTAACGCGGCAAACATATTACGTTAGAAGATCATACCGCAGTTTGTTTTCACGGGCCGCGGAAACAGAGCTCGGAAAGCACACTCTCGCCCCGTAATCAAGAAAATTCCCCGTTCCGAATTGTATTCGTCGATCGAGCTAACATCGACGCGTGCCTCAAATGTTACGTATGCCAGGATCGTGTCAGGAAATAAAAAAGCAATTACATGCTCGTCTAATTAATATTTACGATTTCTACAAGACAGAACCTCTTCCACTTTCCCCACGCCTCCGTTCCTCTTCAGCGCTGCGTTTCATAAGATTCCACGGAACTCGTTGGTTCCAGTGGGAATTGTCACGTTACCTGGGTTCTTATCGCCGAATTATATGCACGTGTCAATAAGGCGATAAGGCACGTATATAACGAGGAGGATTCCGGTGCTGGCATGCGCGTGGAAAGCGCGACCGTTTCCTTTTTCACCAGCCGGAGTGAGACCTGAATTTTCTGACCGCTTGGAGAGTGCCAACGCGTGTTATGCAAATACCGGTGATCGTGCTCGCCGATTTCTTCTCGTTAATTCGGTGTCGCCCGTGGGACTTTCCTCGTTGGGCTCGCGCGATAATCGACGCAGCAGGAAGTGCAGGTCTCGTGACGATCGCCCAGAATTCCACATCCTTCCATTCATACGTATCGTGCTTTGATTCCTTCTTGAATGTTCTAAGCGAGCAGCGCGCGTTAAAGAGGAAAACAGTAGAAAAAGGGAATATGTTATAATAGTTTGTCACTGACGCAGAGTACAACGGTGAAATTAATTTGCGGTTTGTTCATTTGTTGCAGAACAAGACCAGCCAGAACCCTACTATACAGTTCCTAGGAAACGAAGGGGTAAGTGAACGACACTCTCTATTATTTATGCATACGCTGACACGCTCTCGCCAATCTGCAGAAGGCTTTCGGCAACGTGCCACAGATTGTAAGAGTTCGGTGATAAAACCGGTTCGTTCGTGATATCAGAGACAGATTGGAACTAGCCATTGTTCTCTTCTCCGATAACGAGTTACATCATTTCCTTTCTCACGTGGGGCCTAAAAATATCAGGTATAGCATTAGTCCTGACACATTTTGGAAAGTTGCTTTAGGACCGTGGCACCGAGTTATCTTATCGGGATTAGTCGTGGCATGTCTCTCCCTCGTCTCCAGTACCGTAAAGTACGGCTAACGAATATCTTGCTGCAAAGAAATTGGTAAATAATTTCATTTATCTTGAGCCCAAGAGCAGTTCGAATTTCCAGAATTGCTACTACACTCTTGCTACCAAAATAACATCATAAGCTCGGCGATAAATACATACAGCTCGCGATACAGCGATAACGATTTTATCTCTACACAAGAATACCCACAAGTTTTCAATTGGGATTGCTTTGAAGCCCATTATCACCCTAATTTACAATACTGGGAAGCTCACACCCCTTCTGAACCACTTAACGATACTGACGAGCACAGATATGTCTGTCTGCCCAAGCAATCAAACAAATTAGAGCAACATACACTCGCAATATTTGACTTCAGAACATTAACGATCACCTATACATTCTACAAGATCTTTCCAAAATAACAATTCACAAGTAAAACACTATATAGCTTGTATACCAAAGCTAATACAGCTTTGAGAAGCTTCTGAAAAGTCTGCTCAATCCCTGATAAATTCTCCAAAGCACTTCTCTGCACATAAAGTCTTGCGACTTGTACGTAATCCTTCCTAGAGACCACAATACTCGGTAAAAAGGAACACCCGCGTTTCTGTCATCGCGCTCGTTCGCAAGCGAATAAAAAATCGGCCTCGAGATCGCCAGCTGAGCGACACGTGAGCTCGCGCCTGCCTTTTTCCGTGAATTAACGTTTAGCATGTGTCACGCTCACCACACGCAGCCACTGATACTTTTCTCGGAAGCTTCCCTGCTTTATCCGATGGTCGTGGGGATTCCCGCACGGTGTGCTATAGGAACTCGTTGCACGTCTCGCGTGCAACTGGAAGCTGTAAACTATCGAGCTTCCGGAGTGCGATGTAAAGCGGGATCGATGCATTCAAACACACGGGGTTGCACCGAATGTGTTCCACTTGAAAGCATATCCACTTGGTGGGTAGACCAGATCATCGAAACCTTTACATGGCAAAGTGGATAAGTCTGCTTAGGTGGAATCTGTTGGGAATGACGAGAATAGAAAATGGAAGAGTTATCAGTCGAAAAGCAAAACGAAGTCGGGTCAAGTTTGGGAGCTTCTTGGGGAATGATTTGCGTATCGAGTATAACGTCCATTGCAATTTATAGGTTCTCCAAAAGTGGTACCTATTCATTACACATCAAACTGTTCCATTGAGCTGAACGCTCGCGAGCGCAGACAGAAAGGAACATTCAGATTTCTCAAGGGTTGAAGTGTGTTGTGCAGTAACCGAAGAAAGGAGCTGGTGCACGATCTGCCCAACTGTATACATGCCCTGCGTCTTGTGTTTCACGCGGGAGTGATCATTTCGCGTCTGGATCGTTGGATCGGAGTCGGTACTGCGCGTGTCCGTAGACGTGGCGGCCGTCGAAGGTTTCTACTACGGTGAAGGCGATCGAGGTCGTTCGAGCAAGGTTATATGCCATTTTCTCCCGTTTGTGCGCTGTTCGTTGATTCGCCCGTTGTGCACGCTCGCGTCCACACGTCCGTTGGTCGTCGGTATCCCTTCTCGAATCGCCGCGAAACGCAAACGCTGCCCCCGGGGGGTCCTTGGCGAATCTCGCTACGCAGAGGTTGACCAGATCGATTTTTCGAGCGCCTCGTCCCCGGGGATCGGATTTCGAGGCTGGGCGCATCGATGTCGCTTTTCGTCTCGAATACAGAGCCGGCGTGGGAAGCCTGGAAAGCTAGCTTGCCGCGCGGGCAACGATGGAAACCGATGTTTTTCAGCAGACCGACCTTTCTCCCTTTCCACGAGATACCGCTTATCTCGCAGTGTTATCTGGCTCCGCGCACGCGGTATATTGCAATCTTTTAATTGAAACTGGAAATCGGTTCATCACGACTAGCGCAACTAAATAGGCCTTGATCTTACAGGATATTGATTTTCACGGCGAGATAAAAAGACGCTCGACCTTGTATGACGATCGCGAGTATTCGCTGCGTGTGTCCGTTTGTGCCCGCTGCTGCGTAATTGCTCCTCGATCGTTAGCTCCATCGTCCGCAGGCTTCCTCGCTTTATGGATGGTTTACCCATAGCGTTTCGAGGAGCAGGGACGCGCGGCGCCAGATTATTTATTCAGTGGCGAAAAAGTGGCCCCGCACGGAGACGGTCGCGGGCAAGCTGCGCGTCTCTAGTCATACCGTGCTTTCGGAGTGCTTGTTGGTGATGGAAAGAAGGTGGTCGACCTCTACGTGTCTGCTGTTTTCGGGCGTGGTCAGCCGCCGTTTAGGCGTCGTCCTATTCGGTGACCGAGGACCGAGTGGGAGTCGTTAATGTACGGTTGCAGTGTCGTCTAGCCAGTCGACGAAACCACGTTAAAGAAAGAAGTTCCGAAAGAAGAGAGAGGGTCTGTTTTATTCCAGCCGTCACCTGTTGCGGCGGAATAGGAATTGGAAAGAATACCGTAGTGCAGCCTTGGTTTATTAAGGCTTCGATTGGCGTAACTGATTCTGTTCAGCTGCATTCACACCGGCCGCGTTCCGCGTCCTGACCTTTGGCTTCCACTCTGGATGCCCCCCGAAGATCGATGCGCCTTCGTTGACCTTTTCACGCGTAGCTGCAACTGCGAGATGCGCCTTAGGGCCATTCCCGCCACCAGCAGCCGGGGAATTACGCTCTAAGGACGCGTTCCTGGAAGCCGATTAAGTCAGTGCTGAATCCTTGAAAATCAGCCGGGGTGACATTATAGAAAGTAGTATCGCTGGCCGCTCGCACGCTGAAAATAGTCGTATCAAATGTGGATACTCGCCGGAAGAACTTTTACCTGTAACCTGGCCGTTCAGTGGGCCGTTTCTACGGCTGTCCTTTTTTTTTTTTAGGATGGCGGAAGGTAGAGTCGTTCGCATGTTATTAACGCCTGGCGGCAGGTGATAGCCTCAATACTCCATAAATCGCCTGGCACTCAGAATTAGAAACCTTCTAATCGATCACGGCTGAAACACCCGGTGTCTCCAGAAGCTCCACTCGATACTTCACGGTTCATCGACCACATTGGTCTCTTTTATATTTCTAAACTGATTCGTTGAATCTTCCCTATACTTAAAATCTCATCTTATGAAGAAAGTGGACGTGCTTCAATTGCATATTCTTTCCAGCGATCAGCATTGATTAAGGGGTTGCCACGTCATCGAGGAAATTCCTGGTTTCACAGCTTCTGCTAGCCATCAAAGCTTTCCAGAGGATGTTGACCTCCTGCGCGCAGACGCTTTCGCATCTTGGTGTTTTTCTGACGCCAGAGGAGGTACCAGTTAAAGCTCCCCGCCTGGCTGACGCGTGTGTACACCCGCCGAGCTTAATCCGTTGTCACCGCGAGCCGACAACGACCCGCGCGGATTAACGACTTCTATATTTTCCCGATCCGCGACAAACGACACCTCCCTTCTTTTCTCTCCGCTTCTCGTCCTCCACTCTTCCTCCCCCGGTTCTTCTTTCCCACTTTTTTTACGCCAATATCCATTCCCCTTTCTGCACGGTGGTTTATCGCGCTGCTATTCTTGGAGATCGGCAATCCCGTCTCTCTTCTCGCTATCTCTTTCCCTTTCTCTCGTCCTCGCGTCTCGCTTCTGCCGATTTTCGACTGCTTCCACTTCGGTACACTCGACCTCGAGTGGTCAGCCATCTCGGTTGGTACTGGCAGTGTGGTATTTGACTTTGAAGTTGCCAGTTTCCATTATTTATAAGTGTTATGCTCCCTGCAGACTCCTTCTTGTTTCTGTCGCGCTCGTCGTTACGTCCCGAGCACAGTGTCGATTCAGATTCTTCGAGTGGAAAGTGTTCCTGCAGAAGCATCTTCGTTGCATCTTTCGTGGAGGAGGCTGCTCGACAACCTGTTCCTCCATCCTCCCACATTCCTGCGTCCTCTTCTCGCCCGTGTACCATTGCTTCATTAGTGATCGCATTAACGACGTTTTCAGAGCCGATTGCATCAGACCGGGATGTAAGAAAGCAGTTGGCTGAGACGCTTCATTAGAAATCGTTGGATACATCGCGCAACGCCACGTCGCGAGATAAAGTACATCGATCCTCGGTGTCGTGAAATTACGCAGGGTGGAAGCTTGCGCAAGCGCAGCCCGTGCTGCGCGCCTCGGAATTCGGCACCGTAGAAAGTATTAGACCCAACGGGGGAAACCTAAAAGCGAAATTTTATCCGTCTTGCGCGACGTAAACGGGTAACCGCACAAACTTTCACGCGGGTTGCTCGCGAGCGTGCGATTATTACGCGCAGAGAGGAAAGTAAGGGGATCTGCTCCAGTCGAGGTCCATCGGTCGGTTCTGCGAGCGTCCACTTAGACGAGATGAACAATAGTACGTAGTCAGGGGAATCAGTCGAACTTCCTTGCAGATCTTCGGTGTTGTAGGCACCGATCGAATAAGGAAGGCCAACGCTTCCTTGCTACATACCGCGGTATCTCTCCGCGTTCAACAAAGCCACGCGCCACACAAAGGGAGGCAGCCGTGACTGACTACTGCAGCTACATCCTGTCCCAGAACGCTTTTTTCACCTTTTTCGTTGCAGGTTTCGCCAGAAGCGCGCCTCAATTATTTCAGAATAATTCGCTTATTTAGCGGGCGTTCTTGCCTCCGCTGACGTATCCAAGGGAGAACCGAGCCGTGTCCTGCTCGAACTACGTTTTCTACCTGGCGGTGCACGCAGCCCTGTGCGCACGTGCCCGACCAGAGATTCCGTATGCTACAATGACGCCTCGGTGCAATCGCCACTGGCCTACACTTGCTTCTTTTCACTTATTCGAACGCGCATACGATCGGCGTTCACTCGTCCGGCTCGTTCCCTGCTTCGCTTGATTCTCCTTCCTTTCGGCGAAATTACTCTGGCTCGCGTTGCCATTACTTTGTTGCTCGTCACCTCGCTCGATCTCCAGCCACCTTTCATGTCTGACGTTCCTCCTCGCAGTGTAATTTCACTCGTGGCTCGGGGATAGCTCGCGACAGCCGTTCGCTGGTGTGCTTAGCGTACGTGCATCGTGTGCACGCTCGCCTTCGCATTGTTGCCTTTCACTCGGTTTCTTGATCTGTCCTGCTTGTATGTATATTTCGTTCCGGAATGGCTCGTTACTGGCTTTGTCCGCGGCCGCACGCCGACTTTTAATACTCGCGGGGGCGCCGCTGCGAGAATAGTCGATCAGGGGATCATGATACCTCGAAGCGTTGCGCAGACACCTCTTAATGCCAGATCTCACGAACCACTGGATTGATTCGCTGTGCACGCAGTGTCTACATTTTCGTGAAGACCTACAAATTTCCATATCGCCTCTGCATCGTAGCATGATTTAAGATTCAGGTTCCAAGTGACAAAGAAAGTTTGTAGAACCAATTTACGTCGGCTCGGGGAGAGCAACCGCAGCGGCTCGAATCTGGTAGCGATTAAAGGATTCGCTGAATCCCTCGCGCCATGCTCGAGCACGCACTGACACGTGGGAACAGTTCTCGGTTCAGGTCTCGTGATCTCCGCGGCGATTAGAAGGTAAAACTCCAGTTGGGAATCGCCTCTGTATCCGGTGCCAGCCGGAAGCTCGACTCGCGGGTTTTATTGTCTTCTCGCGGTGCTGATCGCCCGCTCCTCGCGGCGGCGTCATCCGCACACGCGTGCGGCGAACGAAGGAGGCACTTGCTTCGCCTCCGGGCGATCGCCGCCGGGGCACGAAACATCGCTGTCGTAACAGTTACTTTAACGCCTGACCCACTTACCGTCCCAGCCGTCGAATCTAAGCATCGCAATGAAATGTGGGTCATCCTGATATAATTGACGGGCTCGCCTCCTATGAGCGCACTTTCCCTTCCCAGGGAAATGGTCCTACACTTCGGCGCTCATCTTTCACCGAGAAACGTAAATCACTGTGGCCCTCTGTCAGCCATGAAGTTACTAGAATCTTGGGATCTTGAGCAACCCAGCGCATTAGTAGACTCTCTGCCGCTTAGTTTGTCTTCTTTTGTAACCTACAACCTGTAGAACGCTACCACGTGCGACCAATGGTTAGGGCGAACCTATATGACCACCCATTTCCCTTCTAATTGCTCCATCATCTTTCAAACCCACTGAGATTCGGCATAGAAATCTCGAACGAGAGGCTACTCCACTAGTGACAAGTGCTCCAGCTGGGCAAAAGTCAGCCCGAGCTAAAGTTCGCCTGCGAATACCACAGCTGGGGAAGTTTGAAGTTTCGTCGAAACACGCTCTTCGTGGAATCTCCGTTTTCAGCTATTATTGCGAATGATCAGACGTTCCTGACGCGCGACTAAGGCTAGTGCGAAAAGTAAAGACAACGCGTTAATGCGCGGGAATTCTCGCCATGTAGCCGGTGTGCCGAAGATTTGGTCGCAGTTACTTGGCTCGCAAAACCCACACGGTGGCCACGAAACGGGGACAGCGAGGGGACCGGATAAAGGGGAGCCATTGATAAAACATTCGATCCCCCATGCTCGTCCACCCTCTGCAAGGGTGCTGGACACCCGTGCGACAGGATTTAGGCCGAAAACTGCCCTATCCCAGGAATCGTCCCCGTTGGTTTTATAGCCGCATGGAAACGTGCCGTAACGAACCGCGTGGCCACCGACAGGATCCGCAACTGACGTATGCGGGACGCGTGTATGTAGGTGTGCCTTTATCGTCGCGGCCTTGCGCGCATGTAGGCGATATGCGGGTGTTGCGCTCCTCGCTATTAATTTTCCCTCCCTTTTTCGTTCGCCCGTTCATTCACGCGGCACTACGGCTGTGACGTGCCTGATAATGCTGTGCGTCACGCGCGCGCACTGTCCACACGTGTCGCTTCCCTTTAACATTAGGAGAATCTTCTACAGTTTCTGTTTTAGCAGCTTTAATAGCTGCGACCCCTTTAAAGATATGCAAAAGATATGCAAAGCGATGCATTTGTTAATATGTTAAGCCTAGGTTAATGGCTTCCCGGCGTTGTACCGATTAGTCACTTCGATAGCGTCCTAGTAGATTCCTGTTTCTTTAATGACCCGAAAATGCAAGTTAGCGATACGTCCAGCTGATACGAAGCGTTTCTGTGGGACTGGGCAGTTCGGTGTTGAAGATCCTCTTGGAATGGTATACCTCCGACCTTGAGGAGATGGTCTGGGTTAGGTGTTCGGGAGATCTTCAAAGGAATCAAACAGGTACTACAAATATTTAGGCGTTCGTATATGCAAAGCGATTCGGGGAACTCTGTCTTTTACCAGCCGCTGTTACAGCCAGGCATTACTACAGTTTATGCAGCGCAACAACCTGCTACTATGTAGTCTGACGCGTGCTATCCTGAAGATAGCGTGTATCACACCTAGATCATCGTTGCAAATAGCGTTCCGAAGCTTCGACGATACGCTGCACGAGCAATTTGCTTTCTCTAAGCGTGCCACATTGTTGCTTTCGCCTTTGGTTTCAACCCGAAAAGGAACAGGTTCTCCACGATAGAAAGGGAGCAAACTTTGATACCTGTTTCGCAACTTGTTTCGGGCTCCTTCGCGAGGCAAGGGGCATCGATTGTGAGACTCTGCCTTTCAATTGTCGAGTCTTTATTGACGCACAGCTACTTGTACGAAACGAACAGAATTCGCGCCTTCTAGGCTTCACGCTATGACCTCCAGCCCACGCAGTAGGTAACGCGGTTTCCAAATTTCCCTCAGACCGCTGCGCCACTAGTGACGCAAGCAGCCGTGTCTGGATCTCGCGATAGGTTTGCAAGTTCGACCAAGGTGCTGCCCCATCGACGAAGCCGGGTAACCTTCGAACCTCGAACCTATCTCGTCCTCGTCGCGCGTATCGGGATCCTTCCACGGCGGACCGCGGTCGCAGTAGATCGCCATCGGCGAGACCAGACCGCGCGTCCAGTTTTATTGTTATGGTAAATTAATACAGAGGGGGAGGAGAGTAAAAAGGCGGGCACCGTCGCAATTGGTCAACAGGCAGAATGAAAATTCTGCCGTCGCGTCGCGAGATTGTCTGGCCGAAACTGGTTCTGAAGACCTTTGCCAGTTGGTGTTCCCTCTTACCAGCTCGTCCAGGCCACGGGCGGCAGAACAGTCTGGACTTGCCTCGCCAAGTCCGCATTGCTATCTGACCGACTAAAATAATTAAACAAGGCTCCCGAAGACGGGGGACAGGAGAATTTGCCACGGCGACAGTAACGCGAGGACGTTTGCGCGGAACTGCTTCCATCTGTTGCAATGTCACGTTTCTTCGGAATTCTACGATCCGAGCTGTTAGCGTTCGACGGGTAACTTTATCTTTCCCCGGTCTCTGTGGACATCACCCGATTCGCTGATATGATAATCATCACCGACACCGATATTTCCATTTGCGTCGCGATACACGTCGATAACTGATAAGCTTCCCGTAATGTACGCTGCTTCGGGGAAACGATTGTGCTCTGCCTGCGGATCATGAGGTAGAAATTATCGTCGATGTAGGAACAAATAAATGTACGAAAGAGAGTGGAGAAAAATTGGTCAATCGAGTCGGTTTGACGAATTGGTCACGGGTTTAAGATTGATCGCAGTGTTAGTCACTTCCTGTGTTCTGTTTCTTAATCATCAGTAGATATAAATGATGTCGCTCCGCTCGAATTAATTAGGAGTTGCTTAAGGGGTTAAACCACTGTAGAGCACGAAAAAATAGGCATATTTCGGGATTTTTTTTTTGCGCAATAAAGATATCAATCGAAATTCTGTAAACTGGGATTTATAATTCTAGTGATGAAGTACAAAAAATATTTTTTTCAACTTCGTTCATGACAAAATGGTGGCTGCGCAGCATTTCTCCGTCGGTGCCCGTTTTTTGAAAGGGTCCACGGCCGGAAACCTAACTCCCGCAATTTTTGACGTGGAACAAAAAACCAAAGTCTTTTCGATTCTATAGAACAACAGCAAGAGACGTACGTAGGATTTTTTCGATATATTGATTTTTCGCGAAATGGTGCATTTTTGAAAAAAAAGTTTAAAATTTCATGAAAGAAATCGTCACAAAAATTGTTTTTAAACCAAAAGTATGCAATATAAAAAAAAATCCTACGTACGTCGCTGGAGAAAACAATTTTGAATATACTGTTAAATTTTTCAGATCGATCGGTGAAGATTTGTTCGAGTTATGTTTCCGGCCAGTTAAAAAAAAGTGGTTTCGAGAAAAACGCGTTTAAAGTTTAGAGTACTGTAAAATCATATTAGATTCTTATATACCTTTAAGCGTCCTTTTCAACAGTCGATCCTCACTTTACTAACCCTACACAGACGTCCTTAACATTCTAGACTATTCCGCACTCTAAAAAAAAACTACAGCGCCCGTAGCTATAACAAAGGCGCTCGGGGCATACACGAGAGCGTTGCGGTAGAATTGAAAATTTGGACATTTAGACATTTTTGCCGCCCTCCATCTTTTGGTATATTATTTTTAAGACCCTAAAGCACCTTTTAAACCAAAAAAATTTTTTTTTTTTTTTTTTGAAAACTCTACAGTGGTTGAACCCCTTAAATCAAGGGAACAGTATCTTAGAATTCTTTTATTTCATATTCCTCAGCAGTGCTACGTTTTCATTGTGCATTCATATTTATTGTCTTGTACATTCATTATTTTGAATCGTCAGGAACTTGGAGTACCTAGCATGAGCACTTGCCAAGTTTCTCAATGTTCCCCGAGCTTCAGTGTCTTCGTACCGAAGCACGAAACAGGCGCATAGTTGTTTAGCAAGTAGCGCCTCGAGTTGATCAACTACCTCGAACTTTGCCGACATAGTGGGGAAAAAAATGGGTAGTTGGTGTAGGAAACGCGGGAAGATAACGCGTTTGAAAAGTTTGCGTATTGCACGCGTTTGCCCCTCACCCCTGTCGAGCTGTCATTGAACTCCGTTCGTTTGATCGCTTTATCTTCCCACCAAATGTTTTTCTGTTTCGCAGCGTGGCACCGCAGCGAGAAGAAATTCGCGATTACTAGCCAAGAAGTAGCCGCGATTTTCGCGAGCGTCGTCCTGATAAATCGTGGATCGGTGGCGAGTCGGGCCCCAATTGGGAACGCCAGTCCTATCTTTAGTCCTGCCTGAGTATCTCCAACTCGTCTTAACGAGGGAATGGTTCTACCGAACGATCTTAAACCTGTAAAACTGGATTCCCTTCGTTCGTGTGATGTATACATCGAAATTACCTGCTTCGACCGGCTGATATCATCTCGGATTCGAGTGGAACTCCTCAGGGGTTCTTTCAGCGTCGGTTCGTTTTCATTCTCGTCCGCGGCCTGCTCCGACGCCGTTGCGCCGATGCATCCCCCGCTCCCCGCCGCCTCGCTCGTTATCATTCGGAAACAATTAAAAAAATAAAAAAAAATGGAGAGGTTGGCTGGTCGCGAGTAAACGAAGGAATTCCCCGGGTACGCTCGCCGCAGCAATCGCGTTATCAGCGAGATATCGGCCGATTCGACCGCGCATTTTTGCGACAACGGCCGCTACAGATCGCGCACGATCCATTCGCCACGGTGCCACCGTCTCGACCAGCACCCTCGTAAAGTAACGATTACAGATAACGTAATTGTCGGTGTGCAGCCCATCTACCGCGGGGTAGAAGGCAGCAGGGTTTCCTTCTTTTTTTTCGAGGAATAAAGTAGCCGCTCGCCCGGAGTAACGGTTTACCTACGCTTGTTCCCAAGGAACTGCTTCTAAGCGTTTTGGTTAAGTATGCATGACACCGGCTCATGAATATTAAACCGTTCGAGTGATAGGATTTAGTGCTACTAATTGGTAATGTCGAAAGAATTCGGGGGAGCTCGTAGCAATAAATCAGATTTACGAACCAAGCATCGAGGTGAAAATGAACGCTGCTTGATTTACTAGCGAGCATTCAAGGGCCTTTTGGTTATCGAATTGGTTAATGAACGATGAACGAGCTCCCGCTTGTGGGACAACGTAGAGCGATGAGTACCTATGCATGTTACTTTTGGAGAACCTCTATCCGTGGGACGTGCTGAGTGTAACACATCTGAGGCATCCACCAGTAGACGCAGCAATTAATTAGTGTTGCAGATTTAACCGGTTTAGCTGAATATCCGATTAAGTAGTGGCACGCGATTGTTTGATTGTTTTAGCTGTTAAGCGGGTTCCATTGGCTAAGTGTATTTTACCGATGTTGAGGCATCCTGGTTGCTCATGAGTGCCAATGTAGTTCGCTCAGGTATCGACCCAAGTCCATGCTCGATTCACAGGACATCCTTGAAATCCTCTCGAAAATGATTTCTCTTAGTGTCAGTAACAGCTACGCTTTCTACCACCAATCTGTCAGCCACCGACGAACTATTCGGCGCTCGGCTCCTCGAGAACGAGTGCCCCCTCGTTGTCGTTGCAACCCCCCCGGAGCACGTCGTCGAACTTTGCGCTTTAAAAACAATTTTTCTCCCCCCGAGGAGTGCCTCGTTACCGGTAACATAGGTCAGGTGCCTGCGAAACTTCAGCCACGATGGGAAGGAATGGCTCGTGGAGGGTCTCGTAAAGTTCTCTCTCCTCTGGTGCAGCCAGCCGGGGCTCTTGCTTACAGTAGACTCTCTCGAGGTATGGAGTTCGCTGAAGGCACACACGAGTGCTTTTCACGGTGCAACGCCGACGGGAGCTATCGGCGAGTGGAGCACGTGCTGCACGCGAGCTTCCAACCGAACGTGAGGACGATTTTGCATGAAATATGCACGGCCGTTTCTCTCGCACGTTGTCTACCGCTCCGTGCTTCTTCCAGTTTTTTCCCTTCCACCAGCGACCGTTCGCTATATATTCCGTTTCCCCCGTTTCTCCTCCCCCGGACAGAGGTTTCTCTATGGTTTTTTCTCCCTCTCCGTTACACGAGCCCTTTCGAGCCCTTCTGGCTCTCATTTACACCCAGCCATCTGTCTTTGTGCCCCCATCGTTCTCCTTTCCACGATTTTTCCCTTTCCCGGCCCAAAGGCCTCGCGTGTCCCTCTTTTCGTTTCAATCCCTGCCACTTCGGTCCTTCTCTCTCCTTCGCACTCTTTATCCACCCTCCGCGGCTTTCGAGCCTCTTGCTCCGACCAAGGGTTTCTTTCCACCGTCCCCTCTTCCGGCCCCTCCAGCGGGTTTCCTCTTGACCAGCGCCAGCCCTCGCGCTCCTCCAACTTTCCTCCAGCCACGACTCGCGCCGCCATCGACGAGCCCCTTCTGAACGAACGCCATGAATATTTCAGCCCTTCGAGAACGATTTACCTTCGGTCATCTCTTCCACCCTGCTTTTCTACCCGCGTTCGTGCGAAACTTCCACGATTTCGAGAACATTGAAAGCAAGCTCGCGCGTCCCCCCGCTCGGACGTTCCACTCGTCGGCTATCGGTACTCGAGGCGATCCACGACTTTGAACGACTTTGCGACGCTCGTCGAGGTCGCGACGGGTCGCCCAGTCATCGCAGTCCCGAAATAAAAGTCGGACGAAACCTCGAACTTCGCGAGATCGACGAAGGCGCGTCTCGCCCGTCGGATTGAACAGGTGTCGCGGTGGAGAAATGTTTCAAAACGGTGGTTTACGTCAGCCCGATACCGTTAAGCGAGTTTTTGGATAATCGTTAGGCGAAACGACGGTGCCGTTAGAATCGCCGAATGCCTCGCGCGAAAGTAGCGGTATCTATTGTTAGAGGAACGAGGAAAGAAGAGGCCTCCCCTCTGACTTCCGTCGAAATTGTCTTTCCTCGTGACGGTATCGGGAGAGACAGCTCTGCCCACTGAACCGTGCAGGGCATCGATTGGAGAGTCGTTGGTGTAATTAATCGAGGACAACCTTGCTTCCCGAGAGAGGCGCCGCGCTGGAGCACGCGCTGTTGGGAAACATAAGCATCCCGGGTCGACGAGGCGCTAGAAAACGACGGACGCCACGTTGTCATTAATTATCATGGACAGGATGCGCAATGGGGGACTGAAATAGGCTTATCGATCGCGCCTCCATTCGGACGACGCCGTCCCGGCAGCTTGTCTTCCCACCGCGATCATCCTGTCCGCCTCTTTTATCCCGTCTTATCTGAAGGCATCGCCCGTCTAATAGTATAATCGATCGCGACGCAACAACCGGCTAGGGCTCCTTGAGGTTTTCGTCGCCCGATAGACCGATTAGTCCCTCCCGTGACGAGTACCTCGTCAACATCGTTGGAAATTTCGTGCTATGGCGAAGGTAGTGAAGCTCCTCAGTGAATTTTAGTGTCTTTCAGTGTTAATCAAGGCTTTCACTTTTGTGTGAAATATTTGTGTGTGTGTGTGTATATGTAGGGGAAGTCGGGGTACTGTGAGGCACTTTTTTTTATTGCTAACAAACTGCTATTAAATCAATTGTTTCTTCAAATTTCAAAGCTGGATGTTCTAGTATGAATTGCAAAAAATTTGCATTTTCTTGAATCTGAAAAATCTCGGGGAATCGTGAGCCACTTTATAAATTGAATAAAAATGACAATGCTTGTTAGAGAATGTTTATTCATGTCTCTAAATGAAAAAATAATTTTCAATTAATAAAAAAAAAAGTAAAAATTGACCACAATTAATCTGAATTGCAATGCTCGCAAGTCCAATAACTTGCGGTCATTCCGGCGCATTCCAAGTGGATTGCGCGGTCGCAGACGTTGCAATGAATGGTGTTATTGCGGTTCATCTTTTTCGGCATATTTTTCATGCAAATTATGCAGAAATCAACGTCCTCTTCCTCGCCAAGAATCGAGTGGCTCACAATTCCCCGAACCATTATTTTTACAACATGGCCACAAATAAATAACACAATGCTAACTTAATGCCAAATTTCTTTATTATTTCGAAAGCTTGAAGTCACACGAGTATTATAAAAATAGTTACCTGCGTGGATTCACAGAAAAGTGTCACAATAACAGACCACACACGAAGTGAAAATAATACTTCGAGATCAGCCAATTTTTATCTGTTAACAGAGCAAAGTAACGATGCGGGTGCGTACGTTCACTGATCGTGGAAATATTAGCTTATCATAAGACAAGTAAATAACAGTTGTTGGCAGCTGTCATTATTCACTAGGGGAAAAAATATGGCGCTGGCTCACGATTCCCCGTGGCTCACAATCCCCGACTTCCCCTATATGTAAGTGGACTTGTACATCTATGACGCAGAGGCCGTTAGAACATAATTAAGAATTAGGCACGAAATGAATACGATTATTGGAAGATGCAATCGGACAGCAGCGTGGAATAAGTGTGGTCGGAGTTGGGATATTTACATGGCAATTTACATCTGATTTCATTGCACAAAAACGACTAAAATAGTTTAGCGTAGATATGCGCTCTCGTCCTTGTGACTAATTTGTAGTTGCACTTGCGCCGCGGTATTCCTGTTGACAAACTAAGCTGGCATAATCGATTCCATTCAGTCATTTACAAATAATGCTTGTGGTATCATGTACAGCTGCGATAAGGAATGTGTGAACAACCAAATGCTTTCATTGAAAATAGGCGAATGCTCTGTGCAAAAGAGAAACCTGCCCGTCTCGAAAGTCAAATGGAATAGAACTTTTTTAAGCGCATCTCTGCGAACCGAAACCACCAACAGATTCGCATAGAAAACATGTAAAGCATCCAAAGTCCATGGTGTCGCGACACAACTCCATTTATATCCCACCAAACTATATCAACTCATGTCTAACACAACCGAAGCCGTGACTTCCTAGTCAGTGCACATTACGAAGTCCCGTTACCGCCATCGCGAGCGTTACTTTCCTTCCAGCTTCGATACGCAGGATCCCCCGTGCCTCGGTTCCCGAGTCCTCGAGTGAAATCCTCGCAAGGTCGTACGAGCGAGCCGCATGAACGATTTAGGCCGGAAATTCCGCGCGCGATCGTGCGAGAGCGCAGTAGAAACGATCGTTCGCACGCGCACGCCTTACCACTGTATCCTACATACATACAATGTCTCTTTCTCCCTCTGGCGTCTTCTTGCTCGTGTCTTTCTTTTCCTGTCGCGCGGGGCCTTTCCTTTTCTTCGGTCCTCTTCCTCCTCGGAGAGGCCTCCCGTTCTCCTCCTGCTCGTCCCCCGTTCGCTGGCCCGCGTCTTCGTCGGCCCCCTCGCCTTTCGAACCTGATACTCGGAGCGAGCTGCGGGCTCGAAAACCTGCGCATAGTTGCTGAAATTCCGAATTCATTACCGGCGAGTGACTTTCACTCGCCACCGCGGCTCGCCGACTCGCACGTATTGTGCGCGGCCGCCCGATCGCCGCTGGAATTGTTCGCCCCCTCCGTGTCTTTCCCGCGGAGTCTGCATCGAATTAGCCCGATTTTTGCCGTGGCAAAGGGTACCACTGATCGGAACAGCGAGGAGAAATTCTTGGACGTAATCTTGGAGGAGGAGCCATCTGATTTCGTACACTGCGCTAGCTTCGCAAGACTCTTAGATTCTCAGATTCCAATGCTACTATTCTGCTCCACCTTTAATTGAAAACTGAGTATTACTTCATATCGAAGTAGATATAGTTACCTGCAGAGAAGAGGAAATATAGATGTCTTTAGAATCCTTTGAGTTTTCATGCATATACTCGAGCACTAATAATGATGGATCGATTACAAGGCTGAGGACAGCGCGCTATCACGTCGCGTTTACCAGGTTCGCGGAAGCGGAGTATCACGTGACGCGGATTTACTTGTCGCGAAATACGCTGACGGCTGGGAAGCAGTCCGCGCGGTCTTCATCCTTCAGTCCCCCTTATCTTATCGGCCGCGCATGCATGTTTCGCAGCCCGGGGAAGTCCTCGTCGGGGACAAACCCGCGAATTGACACCAAAGGAAGCTCCCCCGTGGCGTTATCCGACCGCGCAATCTAGAATCTGCCGTGACAAGCGAAATAATAGACGATAACTTTCTTCCGGCCGCCTCTCGCGATCCACGGCGACTATAAACAGCCAAGGTACCGGAGGGGGCGGGGTAGAAAAGCGATGCGATCGCTGTGCAGTCGACAACCTCTGGGATGGAAAGGACGCGTGGTCATCGTTCGACATCAGACTCGTTTCATCCGACATGACGGGAAGGCAAATAGTGTGTCAGTGGGTTAAACAGCGTTCTTCCGCGCGTTTTCCGCGGAAAATTGTCCCCCCTGTCAAGGCGCGAGGCTCGCCGATGCGGACGGGATTGGACGCGGAACGATCGATCCCGCATCATCACGCGCATATTACGTGCTCTTATCCCGCATCGCTTTCTTCCTCATCGGGAAGCTTCATAGAGGATTTCTCACGCCTCGTTAGACATCAATTAACGCCCCATAAGGTCGATCGTCTGATCGGAAAAGCTCGAGGAAAGTTGTCGGAGTTCATTGGAAACGGGTGGCCATTCTCGAAGGATAAGCGAGCGGAGGGAAAATTAATTGATCCGCGATACGAGGTGCTTCTTAATCGCGCGTTAAGTCTGAAAGAGATGGAGTTAGAGCTGGAGAAGAATGTTACCTTTTTCGGTTCCAGGTATAGGTATTCTCTTCTATGGTAATCATCAATTTTCTTGTTTCTTTTAAGTTCTTGTATTGTCGACGTGATTACCCTGTTGAATTTCGAGGAAACTCGATGGAATTGAGAAACAGTTGTATCTATCATCTGACGAAACTGTTGCTAGGTTTGACTCACACCGACGATAACTCCTCCGAACCCCTCGCCTCGCCTCTTGCGTTCCTAGTGAAACATAATCAGTAGTTTCGTTGCATCATTACGTATTTGCAGAGTCATCGGTTTCAATGGTCCACGAGTGGTTACATGGTGTACGTATTTCACAGGGAAAGAGAACTCTGTGCTTATCGCAGGAGGATCGGTGGAAGGAACATTCAAGTAACTCGAATAACGGCAACATTGCAGATATTTTGATCCATCTGTTTGGTTATCGGTCTATTTATAAGCACAAAATTAAGGAGCGTTATCTGTTGCGCGTGGCTACCGAATGCATTGCTTTCGTTTTAACTTTCAAAGAGGTCAGACCTCGCTGACGACCTGCACGATAAACACTGCCAAGGAATACGATAAATGCCCGTTCTCGAGCGTACGTGTGACACGTATCTGCCGTGAAATGCATTAATCGTGGACGTTTTTTGTTTGCCCGTTAACAATCCAGTCAGATAAACAAAGTGGAGCCGTTCTCGGTAACCTCGTGAATAATCATTGCCAATACGAATGTTGAGCATATCTCTCTGTATCAAAGTAGATACGGCGGATAATTTTGTTGAAATTTAAGAAGTTGTTGATTAAAAACTCCAACTCTCTACATATTTAAGCTGCAGAATAGGCCTGGAACAGTCTCGTGAACGCGTTCGTGACAAATTCATTCGTTTCCCCTGAAAACGGACACCATTACACTCAATCAAGTTGCAAGTTTAATGGGAAGCTCACCGGCGCGCGCAGTCTAATGCATTTCTGTCTTAAATATTTATTGAAAGAAGACGATCAGAGCGACGTTGACGAGGATACGCGGCAGGAAATGATTAACGGCGATCTGCAACGGAACAGAATCACAGATGTGATCGTACCGGATAACGAGATCCGTCGAAACGCCGCCCGTTGCTATCGTTGAGTTTGTCAGGTTAAAGGCCCGCGATCTGGCGTAATATCGTCGTTACGTATCGTGCTTGAAGGCTTTTATGCACGGCTGAAAAAGATGTTACGAAGTCCGTGGCCCCCGGGTCCGCGTTTCATTGCCGCCTTCCGCTGGTTCCATTAAAATCGAGCCACTTTTCGGAGCACATGCCAACGGTCGTTTACATACGATTGCGGCTTAGAGAAAGTAATCTCGCTGTATATGCGTACATACGTACACACACGTGAATACATACGCACGGTATGTACATCGGGGGGCTGGCTATTGTGTCGCAATAGCAGGGGGGCCAGGCGAGCAGCTCCTTTTCCTTCGTTCGGTTAACGGTTCGCGTCTTGTTGCTTCTTTCGTGCCAGAGGCTCGTTGCGAAACACCCGGTAAACAGACGATCGGCCGAAACGTTTGCCGAGTCGTTCGGCGTCTCTTCGTAACGATCGAGGGAACCGGAAGACTTCCGGTACCCCCTCGATCTCCGACGTGGCGTCACGTGACGTCAATGGAATTCCTTCGCGGATACTTCTCGACCAGGATATCGGGCGTTCATTCTCAGTCACTTTATGCACGTTGCGGATCCTCGAGAAACCTCGCTGTCGCGAATAGTGGCGCGGAGAATGGGTACCCGGAATTCTAAGAAATTAGCCAAGAACTTCTACGAATATTGATTTATACTCTACATTTCTAAAAGAAGTGTCTTTTATCTCGATCTCTTTAACACCCCGACAGCAGGCAAGCCCGGAACAAAGAGGAATACTCGCGAAATTGCCTAACATATGCTCCGAGTGTCCGGCGTTTAAGTTCGTGGCGAGGGCAGCGCCACCCTCGGGCTCCGTGCCGGGGAAACCCCGGAGAATCGTTAGCGGGGGTCTTCAAACGAAATGTAATGGAGAAAATGCTTCGGAGGAGAACGAAGCTAATGATAGCGCGGTGAGAGAAGACGGGGGGCTTCGTCCAAGCTCCTTTATGTAAACCTTGAGACTAGATCCGGATTCTTGACGAGCGACGAGCGAAGGAGAGGGGGCGGTCTGTCGGGGGGACAGAGACGGCGGCAGTCGTCGGCTGAGCGAGGGAGTGAACGAGAGAAAAGGGGGAGAGAGAGAGAGAGAGAGTAAAGGACGGAGAGAAAAAGAAGGAGCGAGAGATTCGGAGAGAAACGTGGACGCCGAAGAGGAGAGAGGGGCGAAGATTCGAAGGGAAGGGGTGTATACACCTATTCGGTTAAAGAGCTGCGACTTGTCAGACAGGGGTGGCGGCGGGTGGGGGGCGGCGAGGGGTGGGGAGGAGGAACGGAGTGGTATACACGCACTTATAGATCGGATGGAGGGAAAAGCGAGGCACGTCGGCGAAAGTGTTCTTGTGTGTTGCACTCGTCGGCCCTCACCTCCAGTAACGAGCAAATTTAATGGCGGCCGCGAAATAAGAGACAGAGGAATCGAGGATTTCCTACGTTCCCTACGTAATTGGTTGTCGCCTGGCGCTAGACGACGGATCGATCGGTTGCCCTAAGGAACGCGCGAAATCGGCGATGAAAGATAGCCAGGATTCGCGGAAGAATAAAAAGATAGGCGACGGATGTTGTGTTATATACGCGGCGGAGGCGGGTAGCGACGCGATCAGAATCGCTCTACAGTCTACAGGAACGCGGCGACGGGCCTCGATAAAAATGACCTCGTTTCTGTCAAACGGAGATTAAGTAACTATGCGCCAGCCGCGCGTTATACTTCCTTTCACTGCAGAACCCTGCGCGCATAAGAAAACATGTCAGTCGGCACACCGCTGTTCTCTCTCTCTCTCTCTCTCTCTCTCCGTCGTTCTCTCCCACTACACCCAACCCCTGCCCGCCGCTCGCTCTTTTTCCGTCACTCCCGCTGTCACGTTTTTTCGTCGTGCCTCTTGCGTGACAACCGCCGTTCGAACCGAGACGAGGCTCGTACGTGACCGCACCGACGTTCCAGTCCCTCGGCGCGCGCGCGCGCGCGTAATTACGTATTTCGGGGAATTCGAGTCGCCCACCTCCGGCTCGATCTACGGAAGATCCAAAAGAGCCAGCCGCGTTGCCCGCGCGCGCGGGCCCTGGTGGCGAGCGACTCCGCTCCGGATCGTCCTCTTCTCTCCGTCTCCTCCGGTCCGTTCGCTCGCACTGGCGTCGGCGTGTCTCTCTCGGCGGCTGGCCTTCTCTTTCTTTCGTTCCCTCTTCCCTCTGGCCTGCCGGGCATCCTCGCCTCTCTTCCTCTGCCTCCTTCTCCTACATCGTGGCCGAAGGTATGTAGGCTGTGCCACATCCTTGCCCGGAAACCGTTACCTTGCTGGCTTCACACTCAATGGAGCTCGGCCATACCGTTGTTCCCCATACACGAATTTCCTTTGGCTTCGTTACTATCGGGCCTGCTCCTTCTTCGCGGTGACTCGGCTTATCGGAATCGATTCTCCCGTTCCGATTCCGCTGGCTTCGAATCCGCTTGATGCATAGATTCCAGTGGCGATCGAGGGGTAAATGAAAAGTGAAATACGGGGAGATGGAAGGTGAAGCATCGGGGTGATCGGAGGGAGGTTTTGATGTAGGGAGGTGAATGACTTTATAAATTCCGGGGAATTTCGTCCACCTCGCAATGTAAAAGCAAGAATATTTCTTATTGCCAAACGACTTTCAACTTTCTTCCGAGCGTCACTGTGCATCGTATTTCCTTCTGAGTGACTCTGTTATCACACTTTTTCGTAGCTACAATAGGATCCGCTTTGCATTGTATCGCTACCTCTGGAGGATACTTCGAAGCACGGCAGTGAAATGGGCGCTAGAAATATAACGTGTTCGATGAGAAAGTTTCACTGCACTTCTTTCAGCATCGGGCTTCTTCTGCCATTGTTTACATCGCGCGGGCCTGCGCGTTGTTTCTGGCGAACGATTTTTGCCGCAGATAACTTTCTCGCGAATTTCAGACGTGAAAGGTATCGAGATCGACTTTGGGGTGGCGCGCGTCAGGTCATTAAACGCGCATCGCTATTCCGGTCGTGAAATTAGAAAACGGTAATTAACAGACTGGGAATCTTATATTTTATAAACATGTGAGAAACTCCTCTGCAAGCAGCGTCTAACTGTTGATAATTAACGTTAGTACACCACAGCAGGAAAAACGGCATTCCGTTTGCCGTAGCCCAATAGACACCATGTGCAAATTCATCCTGCGTCCGCGGCTGATTATGCTTTTAAATATGAGCCGCAAAAACGGAATGAATAATATCGCTGTATTATTTTTCTCGCAGTTGCGTCGGTGCCCCGTTCATTACAGCCCCGCCACGGTATCCTTCTAAAGGCCGTGCGAATGTAAATCGTCGACGCTAATGGCGCCGTTGAAAGTAAAGCAGCGGCGAGCCTGAAACGCGTTTCATACCCCCGCCGTGTTTCCCAGAGAGACGTCTTAATACCGTGGCAATCCTATGGTTTTCTAATTTCCCGTGCGTTACGAACCGCGCGTGCCTCGGCTTGTTTACTGGCCACAGATCGCGAGCGACATTCCGCGAGCAACGATTTCCGAATTCCCCACTGCGGCCGCGGCTCTGCCCTTATTTAGCAATGAGAAATCTCATTGCCAATGGGCTTTCTTCGCCCGATCCCAACCAGAGCCCTCACCTTCTGCTCGCTCCGCTACCTTTCCAACGAACCCTGAATCACTTTCCGCCAACGGCTGTTAACCCCGCGAAACGCGTCGGTTCCCGTCGGATCACCGAAGTTAAATCGCGGCGAGCGCGATAAGTGCCCAGACGTCGTGTCATTTAGGAGGTGTCGCGTGCCGTTGGGCGATAATCAGTCATTCTAAGGACATTTAACCCTGGAGTGATGTAATGAAACGGCTGGATGGACGTAGCGTGCGTAGTCACAAGTACTCCGAGGTACAGAGACCTGTGGTACGATAGAGGTCTCCGTGTCGTGCAGCAGAGGTGAAGCGTATCCAATGCTTGGGAATCAAGGATAAAAGGAGTGAATCATCGGAAGCGTCGCTCGACGATCTGTGTCCTCGCGACGGCCTTTTGCGTGGCGCCTCGCTCACGCGTAGTTATCTTGCTATTATTAATTCACGAGTTTGTCTTGACGTTGGTGCACGGCGGAGGGGCTGCGTTCTACGTTTGTTCCCTCCGCAACCTCCCGTTTGTCTCTCCTTTCGGCGACGGTTACTCCGGGCTGTATCCATTAGTCCGCAAATTGTGGGAGGGATAAAAGAGCAGCAGCCTTTGGGACGTTGGAAGCGCGCCTTTGACGGAGGACTCGAACGAACACCATCGTGTCCACGTTTTTACGAGGCACGCGGACGAAGGACGAGGCGGGTGCGTGGCGGCCGCCGTGACTGCGGGCTTGGCCGTCGCCCGACGGCGACGAGTCTTCGCGCTGCGACCGTAGAAGTGGGCCGTGAATTATTTATACGCTCGGTCCACACAGCTGATCTCCGCGTCCTCCTACCTTTTTCCCTTCGCCTGTATTTTTGTGCGCCGAGGGGGAGCGAGCCAGACCGCCGGCGATAGAAAGACGAGCGGCGGGGAGAGGGAGCCGCGAGGAAGAAGAGAGAGTCTCTCGTGGCCACCAGAACGAAAAAGCCTATTCGATCTGGTCCCGCCCGAAATAGCGGCGCTCGACTGAAATAAACGTAACGTCGCAACCGCGTCCACGGAGAATCTCACTCCGTTTTCGTGACGCGCCGTCTGTCCCCACTCTCCTCTTCGCGCGCTCACCCTTTCTCTCGCTGTTGCTCTTCGCCCCTCTGTCTGTCGGGGCGTATCGTCGCGAAATTATCGGCAAATCGTTTGACAAGCCGGTTACTCTTCTGGGCGAGCAGCTTCCTTTGCCAAGCGGGCGCTTTTAATTAACGACCACGCGGAAGCTGCCTCCGAAACGCGTTCTGGCTTGGCCACGAAATTTCCCGATCACCCTTGCGGCCCGTGCGACAGCTTCGCCCGCGATTTCTCATGTCATCGTCCTGAATAGGGGAGCACGGATCCCTGTAGCTTCGCGCAACCTCGATCGAAATTACTTGTAACGTACCCGATCCATCCCCGTCGGGCAAACGTCCTCGGCGTTCACCTCCTCTTTCTCCCCCGCGATTTTTCATTATCATTAATGGGCAGGTGCCTATATGGTAATCGTGCCACAGGATTTCGCAAGTGTCTCGTTACGCGTCCGGAAAAAGTGTCCGCCGCACGAGGAAGAAACGATATCAAACAATATCGCGCGGACGGGAACACTGTCAATTAACGTCCGACCCGTCGAGCTACGCTTTCCGAAAAAGCGGAGAAAGTTGAATATGACCGCGCCGCGCCGGTGACGTCACCGATCGATCGAGTTGCGCTCGAGTCGAATCGGGCAGTTCGACCTGTTACGATTACCTGACGTCACGAGAAGGCCCACGGGGGTGGCCGCGCCCGCCGTCGCACGACCAAGGGGCGGTTGGCTCCTTCGGAGGGTGCAACACCGAGGGGTGTAATATCGACTGGCTGTGACGTCACGCGGCGCCCCGTTGTCGGATTACACGCGCAGCAGGATCCCTTCCCTCTTGGCACGGTCGCGCGGACACCCACGCGCGTTTTAACGCTGCCGTGTCGCGCTAAATATTGCACCTCACCCTCCAACGGGATGATTAAGCTTTATTTTCGCCCGGCAATCCGTAATCGAATTACAACGGAGGCGTGGATAACCTTATGCAAACGGAGCGCTGCTTTTATCCGCTCTGATGTCATTTATAGTTTGCTGAGAATGGGTGGTCTGATTTGCCCGCGTAATCCTTGGATATTGCGAATACTTTTCGCGTTGATCGTGAACTTGAAATTTGAAGATCTGGATGAAATTTTGTAGATTAATGGAGCCTGAGAACATCTTTCTCCATTTCTGTTCTGTGCGAGGAGGACTCGACGGAAATAGAGCTTTCGTGCTTTTTTTCTTAAATCGTCGACTATACTGGAGTACAATTAAATTTCGCAAAATTGTGCAAGTTCATCATTCCCGGCGTAATCGAAGTCGGTTCAAGTTGCAGTTCCATTGGGTGCACAGCGAATCCGATACTTTTATTTATAGCACGACTTTAAAGTCCAATGTGACTCTGAGATTCACGGGCGTCGCTTTAATAGCCTGTCGAAGACGCTCGGTAAAGCGGGATAAAGATAAACCGCCCCGTTTATCGGTACGCCGCGATAAACGGGGAGAAAAACAATATAGAAAGAAACAGCTGTTGCTACGTAAACAGTAAGCAGGGAAATCACGTTGCAGCGTGCAAAGTACACGCTCCTCTTTGTCGAAAGCTCTGCTCACCAAACTACGTCCTCTAGACTCGATAACGCAAGCTACTGTCCTCCGATATTCCTCGAGTTTTCTACGAAACCTCCGTACATCAGTCTTATCAATATTTACCACGCTGTTCATCAGCCTCGACGCAATTCTCTGTTGAATCGCAATGACTCAAAAATCCTTGATAGGATAAAGGGAGTTTGGTGAACTTTATTCGAGGATGACAATCGGTGCTCCCTCTCAGCTCGACGTATCTATTTAATCTCACTTTATGCTTCGAAGTAGGTATGCAATTATCAATAGCATCGACGCGAAAGGAACATGTTAAGTTGTAATACTCGTTATTCCTCTAAAAGGAAAGATACTTTAGCGAGTTTCATCAATGGAAAACTGTTTCGTCAAAAGCCACCAAAGAATGTTTCTTAACCAGTGAGAAACTACCTATAACGGTCTCGATCTTCGGCAAAAAGAGGAAGTCGTGACATCCTGCGGATTTCCGATTTCCCCTTGGTACTAATCCGCGGGGCTAACGAGCATGGAGCATATGCTGGCATTTCAGGGCGAACCACGACTCGTGTTTCCCTCGAATTCGACGGGCTAGATCACACGATACTGGATCAGGCAGAGAAGCAATCTGTCCTACAATCGTGCGTGTGCAAATAGTACCGAGAATCGCAAAGAATTTTACCACGAGCGCTGTCTAATCGCTGGATTCCATTTACAGACCGTTCTCTATCGACTCGTGTATGTAACGTGAACGTTATCACCGATAAGATGTTGTTTACGCGTTTCGCGTTGTGCTCGAGCGTTTCTAGAGACGCTCCAGCAGCATTGGATTCTGCCCCGCGAGCGCGAAGGTGGAGCCCCGTTTTCCATCCGCGTTTCAGTGGAACGAGCCAGGATGTGTCAATGACAGACGTGTCAGCCGTAGACGGCGCATCAGTCACGCGTGGATGTGAGAATCAGAGCTCGGTGGATTCATAACCGTAACTCGACTCGGCGTCTTCGCCGTGCTATCGTTCTCGCTGTAAACAAGCCTAAGCAGTCCAGTGTGCCTGCCGGCGCTATGTAGGTTACTATCGCAACGGTCTGCTCCTCCTCGACCCGCCTTTAAGGTCGTTTACAGCGTAACCCGAACCCACTTCTTCCTCTCATCGTCGTCTTCCTTCGCCTTCTTTCCTCCTTCTTTTTGTTCCACTCTTTTACCGTTTCTCGTAATCCTTTCGAAACCGACCGCCTCCCGCAGAAAATAGGCATCGGGCCGCGACCAAGTCACCTCGCGAAGGGAGAATTGCGCTCTGTTACCCAGTTATTCGATCCCGGGAGAAAGTTTAAATTGCCGGATGAGATTTCTGGAAATAAGAATCCACGACCACCGTTTCGTAATTGAGATGAACAGTCGTTCTGCACGCGGGTACAGTGTCATAATAGAGCCATTCCTGCGACCATGCCTTAATTCCCTTTACCGTTCGAGGGGAACGGCCATTGGCGAAAGAATTCCGGGGCTGCCATTCGCGGCACTGTTGCTCGCAAGCAACACCGGGCAGGGTTACCCAGTAGGCGTCATTACCCTGCTTTCCCCTACGAGTGCGTCGGACTTGTCGATTCCCGAGCGGCTGTATTTATGTTTAACGTTAGATCCGAGGACACTCGCGCCTGCAACGCAACCAGATATCCAAAGCGATTCTCATTAAACCGCGTCTCACAATCGATCGAGCCGTTATCGGTGCTTCGACAAAAAAGCAGGGGGTAAAGGACGCGGCTACGTCAATCGCCGGAGCTCGTGTAAATATTGATGTGAAATAAGTATTATGTGAATCGCGCGTTGAACGATAACCCTGTCACGTGACAAGCGCGCTCCAACGTGCAGCGGCGTTCATAAAATTAGACCGCTCTCACCCGCTTGGAATCCGCTCGAAATTCTCCTCGGATCAGTTTCGAGTTTCGATGTCGCGTTAAACGCACGGGATTTCGGGGGGAATCGTGCGCGTCGCGTTGGAACCCGGGGATAAGGTAAACGGGACCATAAATACACGCGTTGTACGGGTGGCGGCATTACCGCGCGACGCATGCGCGAATCACGAGGCCGAATATTTATTCGCACATTCCTAGAATCTCCAGCACGATTCACAGCGATCTCGCTGGCGCTCCTGTGGACAGGGCGTTCAGAAATTCAAGGCGCAGACTTTCCTTAAACGACAGGCTCGAAATAGTACAAATTTGACAGGCTTGCCTACTTTCCATTGCTAAATTTAGTAAGGAACTTCTCTCGACCTCGGGCGTCCAACTCAGACGTTCGTCTCCGCCTACGTATTTTTTTTACAGTATGCAATGAATTTCTGAACACCCTGTACGCGCCGCCGCATTGTGACCGCATAACGCGCTCCCGTGCACGGATTCCTCTTTTCCGCTCGCAGCGCACGCGCTCGCCAGTGCCTCGTGGCTGCTCTCGATGCGCTTAGTCGTCTATGTCGTTAGCTGCGCCGTTAGCTGCATCGAAGCATCTTCTCCCGGTGGTGGTCGCGAGGCCCGCGCGCGCGCGCGCGTGTGTGTATGTAACTACGTCTCTGCGTGCACCGTTGCACACCGTGCTGCCGCGCTTCGCGCGCCGTCCGGGTGGTGGAGGGTCACGTGACAGTGGCTCGTGGGTATATAAAGAGGACCGAGAGCCAGTAGAATCAGCCACTCGCGGACTGGCTCCGAGGTGCGCCGTGCGGCGTACCTTCGACACCGAGCAGAGGGGCTCGAGGCAGGAAACCGTTGAGGAAATGGCTCGAGTAAGAGAGGAAAGCTTCGCAGCTAGAATATCCGCCTGCTGCCCATAGAGGAGGCGCCAAGAGAAAAGTGAGAAAGGAGCCCGGGCACGTAAACAGAGGCAACGAACTCCGGGAAAGGCCCTGGTGCAAATTGTTTACGGTAGGTCATCGGTTCCCCCCGATGACCAGTATAGAGAAATGACGTAGCCCTATCTCGGCGTCATAGAGAAATGGCACCCGAGCGTGAAACGTTGCCCTCTAGCCCGAGAATGGTGGGAGAGAGGAGCCAGAGGGGCCACACCATGTGCCGCGAACGCGCGCGCATGCCTCCGACGCCCGCTCGTATAGATCAACTGAAACGTCATTCAGGATAACACGGACGAGGGGGAGCACACGGACGCGGGTCGTCGTCACCAGTAACAACGGAACAGAGCCCACCGCTTTGGTGGCTTTTAAATGGGTTCGGGGATCTCGTAATTAGATCGAGGCCCGGCCGCCAGGATTCTATCGGCGATGATATAGAACAACGCCGGCCAGAAACGGCATGGACCCGGCGCATACCTTCGAAGCGGAAAGATCTGCCGCGTTCGGGATCTCGCTTTATGCGCATATATTTATCGGGACTCGTCGCCGACACGGACGCGTCCTATCCGCTGCGAGAATGCGCGCGTCAGCCAGCGGCAGACCGTGCATCGCCTCCAAGGCCCCGCGAGGATTTCAACTTCTTTTTGCCGTCGTTCAAGGTGAACCCCTGCAGGGAGGAGGGGAATGCCCCGCGTCCTCCGTGCGCGGAGAGGCACGCTACGGCACCGGACGGAAAATATACTGACCCACTGACTCGGGGGATTTCCGGGCATTAGCGTGTTCAATTGCTACGCGGTAGTAGTAGCTGTCGCTGATACGTCATCGATCCGTGACACGCGTCGCTGGACGTTTCACTTCGTCCGGCGAGCCGTTTACACACCGCAAAAAGAATGATACTAAGCGAACTAAACAGGGTGCTTAGTCATCGCGAAACGTAATGACCCCTTTGTTCCGAGATCTCGATGCAAATATCATGGCCACGATCTTTGGAGACGTCCTCGCGAACACGGAGGAACGTTGTATATGTAAAGTGACGACGAGAAGCTGAGAGTAAAGTCTATTTGTTCAAGGCCTACGGAGACCAGCAGCCCCAAATATGGACCATCCTGAGGAGTCACGCGACCGCCACGCTTCAGGCGGACGCCAAAACCACCGAAAGCCACCTGGTCTAGACTTCGGAAACCCGGGTACATATGCGTATAATCAGCGGGCCAAATTCCCCTCGAGATATCGCGAAGGCGAGACGGTGCAGAAGTTAATCGCGACCTAGACATCAGCGCCGCGCTCGGGGCGGCTAAATTTACAACGGCCGAATCGTATCCGCGTTTCTGCGGGCGAACGGGGTGGAACGCGTGAAACGAAGAAACGATCGAGACGATTTCGCGACCGCCCTGGCGCGAGTCTGCTAATAAAAGACGTTGCGCAATCGTGGACGTTGGTGTTGCGCCGCGGATAATAATAAGAACGTGCAGGAGGAACGCGGCGGGGAGGAAGGATGGAGAAGGAAGGACAAGACAGGGGATCGCGATATCGGCGGCGGAATCGCTGTGTGCACACGCGAATGCGCAAACGTAATAATTTGTCGCGCATGAATTGCCGCGAGTCGCATTCGCCGCCATGCATCGGTGCAACGAAATCGAAGAGAAACTCTCTCGGCTCGAACCCGCGCGCTATTTACGGGCTTGTGCGCGGGGAACGAGTTAGTGGGCCGCCGCAGATCAGGCTTTGGAAAATTGCACGGTCTACTCGTTGCTGGTTCCGTTTCTGTAATTCTCCACTCAACAACATTGTCCTTTTGTCCTTCTATTAGAGGTCTGATCGATAATAATCTCCTGCCGCTTCATCTGCTTCAAGATCCAAATTCGTACACAGTAGTTTCGCGTTCAATACCTAAAGACTAATGCTGTGGTGCCCTCGTTAAATTCCCCCGCATTAGATCGCATCATGGTTTAGTTCAGCTGGCATCGTTTACCCGAGACTCGAGCAACTACATTATATTGTTATGGTTCATAACGAATCTCCAAGTTGCTCGCGCACAGGCCTCCAACAGTCGCTGTATTCTTGGTGGAAGCATCGTTTCGAGCGTGAAACGCGCGCCACGGAGAATACTGATCGGGAAGCTCTTACCGCGGTACTCTCTCGGCGCTCGTGGTCTGCCTTTCTCGCACGCTCCATTCGATTTTACCAGCGCAGAAAGGAAAGGTCGACCGGGGGGGAGGGAGACAGATGAGACGGAGATACACCGTGGAGGAAAGGCATATCGGAGGGAACGACTTCACGGCGGTCGTTAGCCGTGATAGATGGTGACCTGTATACGTACACACTCCTCTGGCAGGAGCACGGAGCCTCTCGTTCATCTGGCGAAGGAGTCCTCAGCCACGAGAAATCCGATCGTAATTACTTCCGGTTCGGCGAGGCCTTCTAAGGAACGCCGAGAAAACGGAAATTCACTTTCTTTACCTTGGCACCGTACCTCCGTCCCCGAGGCCTCTGTCTCGTTTTCTCTTTTTCTCTCTTTTTCTTTTTTCCTCTTTTCCGCTTCTCCTCTTTCCCTCGTCCCTCCCTTCTATCGCAACCGACGACTCGTTTCGCGAAGCGTGCTCAGGGTCGGTATACGTAGACGGTACACGGGGCACCTGCACCCGAGCATTGTCTCACTCCTTGGCTTTCCCATCCGCGGGCTCGTATCTGCAAACAATCGTTATCGGCTCGATCAGTGATTAATTGCTTTATCGCGTGATTGGTGCGCGGTGGTAAGATTGATGCGCACTCGACGAATGGATCTATACCGAAGTCGCGGAGTCGGGTGTTTAGTGGAGTGAAAAAGACTGAGAACCGTCAACGGTGTCCCATTTCAGCAACTTCTTTCAGGCTTCAATGGAAATAGTAAAACGCGAATGAAGAGCGAGACAGATACTCCTTACGACCCTATGCGCAGCTGGGGGCTCCTTAGTTTCCCACGATTGTTTTTTTTCCCAAACGTCCTTGCTCCAAGTTGTTTACTTTTGCGTCGGAGAGGTCTGACCCACTTCTCTATATCTGTTCCACTCGCTCTACGTTTGCGTGGTCATCGAAATTCGGAGGATCGCGAGCTCGGTCGCGCGTTAACGTAAATGTAAACAAGTTTCGAGCGGCGGACAATGGGCTCGATAAAAACGTGGCAAAATAAATACGCGAGCGAACGTTGGTCAAGGAGTATGTCTCGCTCTTCGCATCTCACTCTCTGTTCGGATGCCGTAGCAGAGCGGCCGTAGACTCCACTGCTTTGCGGGTCATGTTCTGAAAGGCAGATCGCTTTTGGCACGCAATTCTATAATTATTTTACATTCGATTTTCGATTGAAATGCGGCATATTGATCTTGTATATCTGCTCTGAATATTTCCAAGACCTCCCGGCGCAAAAGCAATTACTCTACGGTGGACTTTCAAATTGGATTTGAAAGAAACTATGGCTCCGATAATCCGATAATAGTGGAACGCCTGATACCAAAGTTTCGCCATTTGTCGATATACGATAAGTTTAATGGGCGCAGATTTTAGACATTATAGCAGCCACACTCGTGTTTCATGGATGTAATAACACGGCGGCCGTTTCGCCATCCAGTCACGACGCGGCAAACGCGTCGAAAACAAAATTCACGTTGTTTTATTCCAGACGTTGCGGCATTATTGCCGGCCAAGCGCAATCAATTAGCTCGTGACGTAAACGTTCCTGGTAAAAGTGAACAGATAAACACGTACATTATGCCGTGGCATATTCGAACCGTCCATTTACTCGCTTTTGCATGGACTTCAAGCAGCCGGTTTCAGGTGTAATTTTCCATCGTTTCTTTGGCTGTCCAGGCTTTTGCGACTTTGCACGCTTCGACGAACGGAATTAATATCGCTCGTACATACCAGCCTGTCCCCCGTTACGTTATCCGCTCGGTTCGCGACTGCTTTTGGACCGGGGAAGGAGGGGGGGGGGAGAGATTATTAAATAAGTTTAACATCGTCGCACGTTTCAGCGACAGAAAATGATCTTTTGTAACCAAGTGGAACGCGGGTACGTAAAACTTGCGCCCCGCTCTTTTCCCTGCTCACTCTCTGTCTCGTTCTGTCCCTCCCCCTCGCGGCCCCGCTCCGCTCCTCGTCAACATTACGCTCGGCTTGGCAAACAGCGACAGGCACGGGCATACGAAGGACGTATCTACATAGATTTAACTCAACACGCGCGTACCGCCACTCGCACACGGCCACCGTGTACGCTTCAAAAGCCGTTGAACGTACGTTAACTCTCCCTCTCTTCTCCTCTCGCTCGCTCTCTCTTTCCCCGTGCGCGGCGGTCGCGATCGCTGGAACCGCCAGCGCGGCAGAAAGAGACAGCGATAAAAACGATCGCTCTCGACGACTCTCGCGGCGATCGTTTTCATCGAACGCTCGGGCACCGGGGCGTTATCATTCGGCGGTTTATTGGGTTCTTATCTATTCCCACTCGTATGCGTCGGCGTCCAATCACGCGGGAGGCGATCGATCGAGCCTAATTCGAAGACTGGCGATTCTATTGTACGAAAAGATACGCCGGATTCGAAATTCCGGGGCGTAAGTACCGCGCCCGCTTTTTCAGTTTACAGCGATTGTACGACTCGGCAGCCTTGAGTTCTAAATTCGGCCGTGATTTCTCGAGCCGGGTCGTTACATAGTAGTTATCTTGTTTTCGCGTCGTAAATTATGTACTTTCGATCTTTGTCTACCGTTCCGGGGCGAACAAAAGCGACGGGACGAGTTTGTTTTCTTTCGCGCGTCGTTCGGCAGCTTTTCGCGATACTGGGCTCGACGGTGCAGTTCCTGAAACCGTCGAGGTGGGTTTCGTGGTGTTGGTACGTGTAAAAATGGCAGCGTCGGACTGGAGGAAGAGGCAGGACTAAAGCGATAAATTACACGGCACGGAGGAGAGCCGCGCTTACGTTCGAGCCAAGTCTAAGTCTTCATCGGTCCTTATCAGAGGCGAAGAGGGAGAACTAGAAAGAGAGAGAGAGAGAGAGAGAGAGAGGGGGGGGAACAGAGTAAGTGGAAAGACACAAAGAGGTCAGAAACAAATTCTGCTATCTTTTTCCACAAAAACAAGTATATTTGGTTAAGCCGCGATAACGTACCTTCTGGACACGGTTTCGCCTATCTGTCGACGCGCGAGCTGCAATTACAATGCGCAGCTTGCAACTCGGCACGTACTCCTGTGCACGGAAACCGCACGGTACGTACCGCGTTACCAAACAGATCGATAACGTCGCCAGATAGCAGTACGCTTGGATGTCGCGGCAAGTCCGCGCGAGCCACCGACCTGTCCCTCCGCGGCCGAAGGCGCAATTGCACGCGACGCTCGTGCATTCGGACGAAACGTGCTACCTGCATTGTTCTCGCGATCCTTGAAACGATTGTAGCAGGTGTGCACCAGGATCTCTCTCTCTCTCTCTCTCTCTCTCTCTCTCTCTCCGCCGCGTACGTAAGTACGTGTTTTCCTTATCGTCAACTGTAAAAACTCGGCTCGGCGAGTTCAACCTCGGTAAACGGAATATTTCGATTCGTCGAGCATTGACCCGGCCCGCCTTTACCCCGTGTTGGTAAACTAAATCGTGTTTCGCCTTGGGGAGCGGGAGACAGATAGTCATTCCTAAGTAAAAAAATCTCGATACATTTTTTCAAGTCGGTAAGACAGATTCGGGGGTTCGTTTAAGTTCAGGGTTGTTTTTTTTTTTCTAGTTTTTCAGTTACTTCAAAGTAGCTTGTAAGTTAGTTGAATCGTTCAGGGGTACCATTAAGTAATATAAATGAATGTATTAGAGAACTGTGTAGAAGAGATTATTAATTGATGAGGTGCAGTAGCACGAAACACAGAGCCAGATAAGAACAGCTACACAGCATGGAGACTGATGCGACATCTTGGGATGCGTGGATGGCGTGTACTAAAGGGAAGATCAATAAACGCTTAAAATGACCCTTTCGAATTGGCGAGTGCGCTTAACAAACATGATTACAAGGTTTTTACGCAGTGTGAACGTCGTACGGGTTGATAGTGTAAGAATATTTTCATCCCTTTTCCTTACCTGTCTCGCTTAATTGTCCGACTGTGTCAAATTGACGTCAGTGATACATGCGTTGGTCTCGTAAACCGATTTCGGGGTATTGTAAGCGAAGCATTATCGGAGAAGCGTTCGCAGCGTCTGTATCAGAAGTGGCCGCGACATCTCTGGTCAAAGGACAGCCTTTCAGAAGGGTTTTCGCGTAAAGCCGCGGAGATTTGGGAGCGGCGCCAGTTTCACGGGGTCTATGGGAGTAAACAGGTCTCGCGGCTTGCGTCACGCCAAGTCATGTGGCCGGCAACGAAATACAAAAGACGCGCGCCATGGCTGGCCGACACGAATTGAATTGCAAAGAGCTCTCCGGCAGACTTGACGCGTTGAATCCTTTTAACCCCTCGCCGGGTCATCGATAATCTTTTTTCTTATTATTTCCCACGCCGGTGTGACCTCAGCCTCTTCTTCCCTTCCTTGTTGCCGATGGGACTCTGTCGATTCGCACGATTTCCGCGCCGTCGCTCTCTTTGAGAAGCCTCTCTCTCTCTCTCTCTCTCTCTCTCTCTCCAATCACTTCCCTTCTCCTTCGTCGTCTCCTATTTTCACTGGAAAAGTTTTACGTTCAGTGGATTAGGATCGGGGCTCGCCCGATATTGTTTTATTATCTTCGGACCTTGCAGCAATCCTTCACCTCGTTAAACATCCATTGCCACGTTAAAACATACGCATTTGCTTCGCGAGAATGGGTTTCCCCCGAGTTAATTCAGTGTACGTGACTCGATGAACAAGGAAAAACACGCCGAGACTACATAATGGAGTGGTTGTGCGAAATTGCGGAACATTGAATGTAATTGCCCCATTGTGACGCTTGTATTCGACAGTTTTTAATCTAAACCGTGTAGCAACCAGAAGGTCTACGTTGCCGATGAGTTATTTCTGTCGAAACGCTATCCCGCCGTATCTTATCTGATTCCTGAATGCTCGTCGTGGGCGACGGCGTTCAGCGTTGCCTGTTGATTAACCCTTCACTCGATCATCTTCTAAATCAGGGCTCGCCAGCGTAGGGGCCCCTCGCGCGCCTGCTTCCCCTTCCAATCTTTCTTTCACGCAGCGTGCCCTCCGTCGTCAGGGAGACCGCGAGACGCTACGAAGGCTGCCATGACGGGCTAGCGTCTTCGCGGCTAGCGTCGCGCGGTATCCCTGACAACGCGGGCGAGAGTGGGAGAACCCCGAGCGTACGCGTACGGCACCTTGGAGAGCCCTGTAGAGCCTTGGAGAGCCCTGTAGAATCTAAATCAATCATTGTTGTCAAGAACGGTATATCTACCGATGATCGATAAGAGACTCGATGCGAAATTTACAGGGACATTTATTCCATTAGCCACCGAAGTGCAAATTTGTTTAAAATGGCCATTTATTTCATGGACTCGATAGAAGCTAGCGAGCTCTGTGTACACGCGTACCCTTATCGACGCACATGTCGCTGTGGCACGTGGTATTAATTTTCGTTTAAATAGACCGTCAGAGGTTATCGCGTAACGCCGACAACATGATAATAAAACAGCGAGGAAGTACAGGAAAGCACGGGGCGAAAGTGTGTCACGAAAAGCCGCGTAACAACTAGCCGACCGGGGACCTAAATCATTTTTCGCGAGCTCGTAATCGCCTCGGCACCTTGGTAGGTTTTCACGTGCAACTACCATCAGTCGGGAATCGTTGCGTTTTCTGGCGAGGCGATCGCCAGGCGTGCAATTTCCTCGACGAAGAACCAGTCGAAAACGCGCCTCCGCGACGAAACGTAGGTATATTACTTCCTACGACATTGATACCCATCGACGATGATTCATTTACTAAGAGTCTTAGAACTGTCAGAAACTGGTGCCAAAATACGCGCGAGGCTACGCGAATCACTAGGAAATTCCTGGGTTGCAGGAAAATTCGGAAATCATGAGAAATCGTTCGAGTCGCCAAATGTGTAGGATTTCCCAAAGTGTACCGGGGATTCACTCTTCGATCGTTTTATTTCCATCGATGCGTAAGATATCGCGATACTCGATCACTTTCCCTGTTAGCAAGCCAGTGCCTCTCAATCGATGTTCCTTGAAAACTCGACGCTATTCTTATCAATTCTTATTTTCGAAAGGAGTGCAATAGGGATTGAATGCCAATGGTGCACGTTCGAAAGGAATTTAAAAGTCCTGATGCTTTCCAAGCGCATCGAGCGCATTTCCTTTTCAACGATTTCAGTTGCCCCTGTCAGTAGTCATCGTTGGAGAACGAACGCACGATCGCGTTTCGCCAAACGCAGTGCCGTGACGCGGGAACAAGGCGCCCCGACCTCGAACCACCGCCAAATTTGGCTGCCTCGCAATTGGAATCGGCAACCTACTGACACACTAATCGGCGCATCGGCCAGCGGCCGCGTCATGAGATCGCGTTTTACTCGCTACGCTCGCCCGTCGCCGAACTAAGTAGGCGACCGTGCAAAATCACTTGTTCTCGAGCCGAACCGTGCGCGCGTGATTACGCAACCCGATACTTCCCCATCGAGCTAATTGCGTTCGGTGTCGCAACGGCCCTCCGCGCTGGAACGAATAGGCATCGAGATCGGCTTGAACGTTTGACCTGACGTGTACGCCAAGCAGAATCTTCGGGGATCGAGTTCGACGTTGCAAATGGTCGTTGGTAGTTTTCATCATTAAAAGCTGTTTTACCTGGAGATTCTTCTGGTATCCAAGCATTCCCGTTCCCTACTTCTTCGCGTGTCATTCTCCTTCCTAGTAATCGTCTATAAACGTCTAAAGTATGGATACTCCTTAAGCTTCTTTCACAGCAAGTAAGTTTCTTAAAATCCCTCTTCAATAAATTCAACACGATGGAATAAAATTCAACGCCTCCCGTTTGCCCCATCACCCTTATTCCCGTATTTCATCGGTCTCAAAGAAGCCGCGAACCTAAAGCGAATTCATCCATCAAGGTCCCCGACGCGTCGCCTTGCTGATTACCAGCGACATTACCCCAGAAACCCCGGCACCCCGGCGAATTAACCTCGATTCACCACCGAATATCCCGCGTGTCGCGTGGGAAGGCCCGTTTCCAGGTTCGGATCGGTGTCAAGAGCGACGGTCCTCGTTCCCACCCTCGGCAAGAACGCTCGCGATCACGCGGAGTCGCGGCGAGGATCGAACGATCCCGAAAGGGAAACTCGATGGGCGACTCGCCGAGGGGTCCTTATCTCGGTCATATTCCAGTGCAACCGTACGGAACCGGCCACTGAAATGGTACGTGCGCCGCGTCGCGTGTCATAACTGCCGGATCACCGTGCGTGGCCCTGCGAAGGTGGTTGAAAGCGTGTCCGCGAGTTTAGAGGCCATTCAGCAGCCCGATGGCACATTGGCCGGCCGATGAGTCAGAAAACGCATTATTTATAGAGGCGCTCACGACGACTCCTCTCTTTCGGCCACGCTCCGCGAGGTGAATCACTGGCGCGTGCGCGCAGAAGCGGGCGTTTAGTCCAGTGCCGCGAGATTTGGCGGCCTCTCTTCCGGTCCCCGCGCGTCCTCCTTTCGCGCGGATTCCTTCCCAGTTACGAATCTGTTACGGCCGGCCCAGGAATTTTGGTTTTCGAGCGGCGCGAAGAACACCTGGTTAAATCCGGGTCACCACGGCCGGAAGCCTCGTACGCGGGAAGGTGGTTCCTCGGGTGATTAGAGCTGGAAAATCAGTGCTCGAGGATTGCTCTGGGGAGGAGTTTCTTTCTCGATTCGCTCCAGATTCGTTATCTATTCGGCGCACATAGTCGCCCACGGTAATCCGATTCTCGAGATTATTTCCTTTTCGCGTCCACATCAACAGTGATATGGTACTTCATATTTTCGCGAGGATAGTCTTGGTACGCGAGACGTTTGTAATATCAGCCCTAAATATCAACGGATAAATGCGCGGTGGAAGAAGACGTAAAGTGTAGAGCGTGCGAGTATGTGGACGAGGGGAGTCAATATTTGCACGGTGTTTTATCCGCCTGTATTCAGCGGGATGCAAATTGAAGCCTCCTTATCGCGATCTGTGCAAACGAACGTGTTTATTAATACGTACGTGTGGTGAACCTTATATGGTACAACCTTGTTAACCTTCCGAGATACAAATGACTCTCTGTGCCACCGATGAAACGATGGAACCACCTATGTGCGTCCTCGCCTCGCGTGGCGCGTAAATGCAGCAGATGTTCGTCTCGTATCCATTTCCCCGTAGACATTGAATCTTGCCGCGTAAATATTCGAACTCGCAATCTTTACTCGCAATGTACAATTGGCAGCATCGTTATCATCATCCTCGCGATTGCCACCGCTCGCCTGTCGACTTATCGGTAGCGCGATGCGTTCGATATCCCCAGTATGGATGCTCGGCACACAACTGATGCAGCGGTCGTTACGATGGCGATTATTCGTATCAGGGTCGATTTAATTAACGAAATATACCGACCGATTTTCGATTTTTCAGTGGTGCTCCCGGCTCGTTATAAAATCGTATTTGACCCTGTGCACTTAACCCTAGAACGACACTGTGACACTTTCAGATTATATCTGACACGCTGGGACTGTGGGCGACCCGAAATTGAAATTTGAAATTTAAATATTTCAGAATTCTCTTAACGTTTCCGAAATTATTCTTTTGTATACCTCTTTAGATGCCTTTGCAGAATATATTTACAGCATATGGTTTTACAGCAAGGAAATCGAATGGGAGCGAAAGCTTGATATTCCAGCGTCTATTGACTACGTTTCTCAATGGACCCCACGGATTCCTTCTGGAGTAAATGCTGAAGCGTACGAGAGATGGACGAGGCGTTAGCGCCACCGCTCTATTCCCATCGAATCGCCTCTGAGAAATCATCGCCGACAAGAATCGCGCGTCGAAATAGCAGAGCCACGCGGATCTCGCGCGACCACGCCGATAGTCAATTAACATTCAGATGTATATCGAGCACGAACGGTTATGCACCGTGGATCACGTGTCGAAGCGCGTGAGCGTGTAACGCCGCGTCCCTGTCCACGAGCAGCGCGCCGCTTCTAAACTGTGCCGCGTACCCCAAATCGGCTTCATTTCGCATGCAGCCGAGCAAGCCGAGCGAGCCGAGCGATTATCCGGAGCATCGACGGGGATCGTATTCTAGCCACCGTGCCTTTCGCCTTGCTCCACATTAAACCTGTTCCCACGTGCTGAGCGTAAGCCAGACCCCCGAAAATTCGTAAAAGCGTACACGCCACGTATCGAAGCATTTGCGAGCTTCTTTGTCCGCGACCTCGCGAGGCGATTCCGCTGGCAGTGATCTAGGAAGCTTTTATTACCGACGTCCGTTCAGGCGGGTATGCGTCCTCGGAAGGATAATGAGCCTTCCTGGGAGATCTTTGCAGATCCCCGTTCGGGAAAGAGGATAGGAATTACGCGGAACAAAGTTCCAGAGGAATTAACTGGCTACGGTGCTCCGCCGAGAAGACCCATTAGAGGCAGAGATCGTTTTTGAGTAAATTTTGTCAACCGTTAAGCTAAGAGTATTGGCAAACTCTCGAGAGGATGGTTCATTGGGCAATCCTCTCTTGGCCCATCTAGGCTCTATTACCTACAATATTAGGTGGAAGGAGGACATCCTTTTAAGAGGACAGCCGCATCCTTTCATTCGGCCAGGCAAATTAAACGAACGAGCTCGTACATCTCCCGATATTGCAAGCAAAATTCTGCAGCGTTGCCTTTCATTGCACTCCGTGAAATTTCTTTAACCGCACAGATCTTAAACGCTCCTTTCCATTTTACTTCGAACGTGATTTGTATCATCTTCGTTCGATTCGACGCGTCGTTCGCCAATGACCACCCTCCCCGGTGCGATACCATCGATTTCGCAACCGGCGAGCGTCGTCGTTCCATGAGAAGGTATCGAAAGGTGAAATGAGCACCGGGCTCGTCGTCGACGAGAAACGGAGTAGTCGCTCTTTTTCCAGGTAATAATCCTGTCGTTTCTCGTTCCAATTGCCCGTTGACCGTTCCCCCGGCTCCGCTGATTCCCTTTCGACGGCCGTACTTTTATTGCGATCGTGAACGACATCCGTCGGCCACTACTTTCTAACCCAATTCCCCGCATTACTTGCCACACTACGGTGTATTAGGCAATTCCACCGCCGATACTGGGTCTAGGTCCTTTCCACCTGGGGAATACTAATTCCCCGTGGTTAAGCCTCTTGAAAAACGGCGCATGGCCTCGTCTCTCGGCTAGAATCTTCAAGGAACTCGCTGTAAAGAAATCGTGGGGCACTCGGAGTTCATCTTCCTTGTTGAAACACGTGCTCCTCAGAAACTTAGGAATAATGCATCTCGGAATTAACAACTCGACCCGTATTGTACGATTACTGTAATCTTCTAAGCGTCTCCAGTGAAAACTCGCCCGTAGCCTCCAAATCGAACGAATCCTTTAACGATTGGGCATTCCAGCCGGTCGCGTAAAGTTTTAACGTTAACAATTTCGCAATGGTTTCTCGCGGTCGCGAGCCCGAGCCGTGGGTTGCGCAACGGTAGCCCAGATCCAGCCCGCGAGCAATTAGAAACTCCTCGCTATTCATCGTTAGTTATCGGTTTATTAAGCCGTAGCTAGAAATTTTCGACGTACCGCCGCTCGTGTTTCGCAACAATCGCGCGGACTGTGCTTGCGACACGCGGAACCTAACAGACTGCTGATTCCGATACCGGAGGAGCAATCGTCGATGTGCGACGAGGAATTCCAACCTGGGAGCTAATTAAAAATGGGGCACAGTGCTCGCGAAATCGTGCACGAGGGTGCAATGAAGCAAACGTTGGATCCTCTGTCGGACGCGTATGAGAAATCAAAATTCGATATTTTCTGATACCCAAAATTGTAGCCTGAAATTTCCTACGCTAAAACTATCCTGACTATTAAAATTCCTTTAATTCAATCACGACTTTCGTCACTCTCCTTTCTGCCAAGTAGTTAATTCCGTGCGGCCACGCGAAGTAAACAGATAATCGCGCGGCTCGATCGAATTTCGTGGCCCCCCTTCTGTCTAGCTTCTTTGTCTTTGCACGACCCCCCCTCGTTGCGTAAGCACTAATGGCGACGCAGAAGAGAGACGGTCCATTTAAAATCGCGTAACACGAGGCAGAACATCGCGGCAATACGTTTCGATTAATCGCGCGCGATCGCCATGTTACGCAAGCGGATCGCCCGTCTCGTTGCGTCATCGCGAGACCAGCGCCGCGCGACTCATTTTTCGAAAAGTGCCCCTGGTAACCGTGCCACCTGGACCGCCAGGCGCACCCATAGAAACGAGCCTTTACATCTAACGCGATTCACCTAACGACGGGATCATCCGTGGCGCGATCAACTTGTACAGGCAACCTGGCGTTCGTGTAAACCGCTTCGCCTGGGGCTTCGTAAGTCGGGGACATTAACACTTACCTACAACGGCGCCAACAGCCGAAACGTTGGACGGGTTCTTGGCCGTTTCGCTGATCAGTTTTTAGGGGGTCAATTAATGCCAACTCTACTGTTCTTGCCGTTGTCTTTCGCTCGACTGTCTCGTGCTTCCAACGCTTGGAAGTTGTTCCTTGGATGAGCGTCCTCTTGGTTAAAGTAGCGGTAGATACGCGGGAAATTAAAACAGATTATTTTAAAATTTAATATTAGAGATTTAGCGAATGTTCGTCCCTTTCGTGAAAATACTCGAACGCTATCCTGTATCGTACGCTTTGATCAATCCTCTGTGAAATGCAGGGAAGCGTGCGTGTATGTCAGCGCTCGGAAAGCGCGCGCGCGTTGGAAATCTTGAGTCATCGGAGCTCGAATTAAACGAGGTTTTCGCCGCAAGAAACAGGACTCGTTTCGATTTCATCGCGCCGGCCACAATGTATGGCGGCGCATCAGCTTGCATGCGAAATGAACGGGAAAGAAACATGAAAGGGGGCGAGAAGGGAGAAAATGGAGTAGAAAAGGGAGCAGAAGGAAGGTAACGCGACTCGGCCGTGTCAGACGTGATATTTATAAATTAGTCGTGAAAGCAGACGCGTCGCGCTCCGTCCAGGTAGCTTCCTTAAATCTACCTAGCCTCGCGGCGAATTTTATGTGTCGCGTGTCGCAACGCCTGCTCGCTTTCACTCGTTGCGATTTAATTCGTGAACTTTCAAGAGCCAGCGGCCGACCGGCGCGACCAGGCGCTCTCCCCGCTTGCCGCCCGCGCAATTGTATCATTTTTCACGCGTTACCGTAATCGCTGGGTTACGCGCGCGGCCGCGATATTGTCGTCGGTAGTTTGCTGGGACTTAAATAATCGTTCATTGTGCTTCCTGTTGCGCAACGTTCGCGGATTCATTTCACGTCTGCTCGGAATGGCACTGTCTAAGTGGGCTGGGTACCTTTTCGTGTCATATTCCTTCCGATGAATTTTATTTCGTCACCCTTTTTCTCTGGTCAGCTCTGTGTCACCCTGATGCCTTTGTATTTCATGCTTTCTATTGTAACCTAAAGTACCTTCTCAGCGTGAATCGCGAGGTGTTTCTATCTCCAAAACCTTCTACATTTCCCCCGCAATACTTGCCCGAAAACAGTCCCGTTCGCCATAACCGCCAGGCCCGCCGAATTTCGTCGACGCAGACGCCGAATTTTCGGCACGAAGTCGAGCCAGAAAAACAATGGGTTTCAGTGTCGGTGGTGCGGCAGCGAGGATAATGGGCCAGCGTGTCGCGGCGCCCAAGTAATTTCGCAGCGGTGTCGCGGCGTTACTTTCACTTGGCGCGATTTATCTTCTGCGCCGCGCGTCCGCGAATCGAACGTGAAACGTTAATTAACGACGCGCCTTTCGTTCCGACGCCGGGGATTTCGAGCGGGCGGCGAACGGCGAAACGGAGCCGCGGGACCACGGCTACCGGTCAAGTCGACCCTGCACCGCGCTGGCTCTTTATTTCGCGCGCGTGTGCTGCACGCAGCACGCGTGTGAAAGACGAAGGTGCACCTATACGCGGCTGACCTTGTGCCAAATGCCGTCTTCATCCTCAGCCAGGGACACCCGATCTCGCACTCACGTTTGTCGACTTTTTTCCTTCTCCTGCCCGTTCTTTCGACGAGAATAGACGCACGAGTCTGGTACTCCCAAGGAGATCTTCGGCCATTGCTGCGACACGTTTCGTTTCATTCTTCTGTCTAGAGCAGCCCCGAGTTGAGGTTGTGGAAACTACCATACTTGAACAGACACTGCCCAATCATTCGGTGGGGACGGGACGACCTTAGCCCTTAATCACGCACGTGACTCGAGCGTTAGACGATTGTGGGCCTTGAAATTGGAAAGCGACGGTAATGAAAAATGGCCTCTAGGAGGAAGTCGTCGGTTGGTAGCTTCACCTGTACCGATCTGTGCTGCTTCCACGATAAGCCAGTCGAGCTGGAAATGTCCCAAGAATCACCAGCCTCGCACCGTTTCAATAATCTTTCATCGTCGTATTTTCGTCGAAACGTCTCTCGCTGCCGGTTAATTCGATTCCGTTCGTAATTCCTCGAGAAGCCTCGACCACCATCTGTCCCTCGCGTCCAGTGATGAACGACAGTCCCCCCCTCGTCGAATCTTGACGCGGTGCCTTGGTAAAAGCTGGCGAGAAAAAGTTGCGCCTCGTCGAGGAGAGCGGCGACGGAGAGAAACCGAGTCAAAGGCCCCATGGGCAGCACGTGACGTAATTGAATAACGAAAGACCGATGAGATATGAAGCCCACGGCGGGCCGTAAGTCTTCCACGCGCGGCTTTTATCTCGCGCGTACGTGCCCGACCCGCGGCGCGCGAACCCGCCGCGAGCCTTCCCCCGCGAACTCGCGTTGCCAACCGTCTGCGGTTTCCGACACGTTATAAATTCGTGTGTAACGTGTTGCCACCGCCGCCGCACGCGACTCACCTGCGCACACATCGCCCACCTTTCTTCCTCTCTACCTTCTTTTTTCCTTTTTTGTCCCTCGCTTTTCCACACACCTTCGTTCCCTTATCGTCGGCACGCCCACCCAGCGCACGAGATCAACCGGAGCCACCCTCCACGCCGCTCGATCCAAGATCATTTCTACTATCAATCGATTCTTGGATGTGGAGTCATGATGGTTAATAAAATGAGTTCGAAGTTTGCTGCTTGGAGAACTTGATGGGAACTAGCTTTTTCTGAAACTGAGGATAGCTGTAGGAGAGCTTAGTCTCATTGAGTACGATTTTCTGAATGCTGGAGCGCGGATGGTGAGGTCAGGGTGGCTTGTTAGAGGCGTTGAAGAGAATTATGTATCGCGTTCTTGGAAGCTTTTTCTAAGTGGCAGCAATTTTATGAATGACTGGCTACTTCGAAGGTTTGAATTTGATGACTAATTGAGATTAAGTGGGCACGTTTGCTGCAGCGTGAAAAGGGTATAAGTGTGTATGATTGGTTGAAACGGAGTTTCGTTCTGGATATTCGTTTTTGACTCCGCGTCAGGGCGCACCGAAGTGGTAACCACGTTCAATACGCGACGTCTTTAGCATAAACATACGTTTCAATGAGTTTGGAGGAAGCGGTTATTTTGAGAGGCCCACGATGCCTCGGATACGTTTATTTTTATCGTTCACGGATTCACGGAAACGCTCCTCCGCTAAAGTGAAAATCGAAAGCTAACAGCATTTAAAATACCAGTATCGTCCCTCTTTACCCGCTAATTTGTCAAGCACTCTAAATAGCAGGTGCCGAAAAAAACCTACAAAATCAGTCAACTTCACACCCACGTAGTTCAAATCGAGATCCCGCGCGCTCTATCATAATTTTTACCCATGTTCCCGTAACTTTTCACCTCGCAGATCCCTTGTTAATTGCAAAGTCATTGAAAACTTAACCAAGCCCTAACGAGATGCCGCAACAAAGGGTTCGCGAAGTCGAGGAACAGAAGAGGACTCCGATTGACGTTCGCTTTCATGTTTCCACGCATCGTATGAATGAAAAGGGTGTCAAAGAAATTTCAGCCAACTCTCGGCGAAGTGCGTCGTTACGGGAACTTCATCGTTATTTATTCGCTCGAGTGCAGAGTGTCGTTCACTCTGCATCGCCGAGCGAGTCGCCTCGGGAAGGTACATCAAAGTCATCCCCTAAACCCTAAACCAAACTGACTCTACCCCCCTCGGGTTTCTCTCGGCCCGACTCTGCAATGTTGCATACCTGTCGATCGACGCCGCTCTCTAAACGAACGTACGACGCGGACACCTACGAGTCTCGTCCCACCTTCGATCATTGCGCTGAACAAAGAATCGGTGATTCCGAGTAGCGAAAACAATCGAACTACGCGGCCAGTGTTGAGTCACGATTATTCTTCGATCCTCCAGAAGTATGCCCTCTAGCCCAGACTCGTTTCCCCTCTCAATGCGAACAAAGTTCAAAGTGGTTTCTCGAGAAACAAAGGGTACCCGAGAGTATTAAACGAACGAAACGGAATGGGATCACAGAAATCCCTGCGCGACAGCGCGGTGCGCCGTGTCGAAAATCCCTTCGACTAAACCCCGGGTATCGATTCCAGCGAAACTCTACGAGGGAGCTCCGCGGGAACGCGAGCCTGGCATTTTCGAAAAGCACGCTCGTACGCCGCGTTAGCGGCAATTCCGGGGCGATGGAAATTCCGCGTACTCGACGACCGAGCGATCTCTCTCTCTCTCTCTCTCTCTCTCTCTCGCGCTCTCTCAGCTGTTGCGGCCTTAAGCACCAAAATAATTCGAAGCTGGCACCGCGAATAGGTGGGCGAGCTGGGGAACGGGCGATCGAATTGTCATTGCTCGGGCATAATCGGCGTCGTTAAAATTGCCCGTCGATTTAACGGCGAAAGACGCGATCGACCATCCTCCCCCATTCACCGCAACCGCGTAATCAAATCGTGGGAATGGTAGATCCTTCTGCTCTTTGACAACGCTAAGTCAGTTAGAGGATGAATGGTTTCGATTGCCAAAGAAGCTTTCATACGAGATGCAGATTTAGATTTTTTAAACTGATACTGAAATCCACACGTGGGAGCGCGACTTAAGGGTGCCTAAGAATTGTCTAATCGTGGCAGCGCTTTCATGGTGAGGTTCCAATTACGATGCGATGGTGTATATACAGTACTCGCTATCGAATTTCCTCCATCCCTCTTTTCGAAACGGAAAACTATTAGATAGCTGCGCTGCGAGATTCTGTAATCTGGCTGCGAGTGCATTATTATTTCGCTGCACGCGACTTGGATTATCGAAAAGGAGTGCTATACCGTCTCGAGCATCACTTTAGATTAAAACAAACGTTTCTCTCTCTCTCTCTCTCTCTCTATTCATTCTGGTTCTGCTTAGAGAAGGATTACGATTGCAACAGCGACGATCCGCGTTTTCCTTTCACGGCCTGGAAACGCTGTCGCGGTTATCGCGTTTTTATCGAGATTCTGATAGCGCAGACCACTCGAGCCGGCGGATCTTCTGGCTGTTCACGGCTCTTTGTCAGCTGCGCCGTGTTCCAGCGTCATTCGTGCGGGTAAAAGGGGTTTACGCAAGAGAAAGGGACTGCGACTTTCGAAGGGGAGGGTTTACGAAATGTACTTTCTATGTATTCGTCAAAAGGAATCGTTACTCCGGGATAACACGCGATGTAAACCTAGGTATTTGCATTATCCGGAATGTTTATAGCACTGGGAATCGTGGAGTGCTTGAAGATCTATGGGAGATCTCTTTCGTCACAGATTTAACCAGGGTTCCCTCATTACCTTTTCCATATATTCGTAATAACGTTGCGATACCCGACGAGTTTGCACTTTTTATTGCTTTACAGCGTTTTAAATATTACACACCGCCATGCGCCAGTCTGAGTCTCCTTTGTGTACGTCACCCTATACGTCCGGCTTTCGACCTAGACCTCGATAAACGTAGCATAAGTCATTTCAATTCCAAATTTCAAGGAACTTCTCTGCCAATTTTAACTCAAACCCGTCCGTGCCGACAATCTTTGCCTCTTCGCACGATCGCCAAATTTGACATTTTCATCGCAACACGCACGATGAAATTATCGAGACTTCCTGCTCGTTCCCCGAAACTATTTCGGGTCGCCTTTCATTCAGTAGTCGAACAATGCGATGGCTGCCTCTCCATTTATCCTGCGAACTGAATATTATCTGCCTATTACGCGGCCGAAGGAAAAACGGAGACGGTCCTCGCAGAGTTACTCCTTTCCCCTGGATTACGCGTAAAGAAGTGGCGTGAGAACTTGTAAGCATCGTATGGTCGTCGGCCGCAAAAAATATCCCGTGGCTGTTGCGTGCCCAGTGAAATTTTTAGCGTGCGGCTTCTGCTCTGTTCACGAAACTTTCATATCGCATTCTCGCGCGGCACAACCTTTCGTTTAAAAGGCAAAAAGAGAAGGGAAAGGGGGATCCCCCGTGTCCCCGATACGCGCAACGTCCGTGAGAGAAGAGTTCCCTTCCTCTTCGGTGATTACGATCGCTCGTCTGCTGTCATCGTTTTTCCAATACACCTCGTTTCTTTCTATTTAACTCGATTCCATGCAATTCCTGAGTTAATCGTACACAGTAAGTATTCATGGGAATACCAGTACACCGGAACCATCTGGAAGTTCCAATTTCACATTCGATATCTCTCCCACTGGGATCCAGAATATTTCATAAACATCTACCAACACCACCTCTCCCCTTAAACGACCCTCCCTCAAAGTAACCGCCCCATGACCGTTACAGAATGCAGCAGAGAAACTTCAAATCGCACCTCTTTAGTAATGTCGCGACCGTCGATCGAGCGGCTTGCGTTCTCGTCGTTTCGTCATCGGTACCGCGACAGGACCGGTTCCCCGTTCCGCGAGCATCGGCAAAAAAGCAAAAGGGAGATAAAGAAAAACTGTGCGACCGTCTCGAGAAAGCCGAGGCGGTGTTGAATTATCGAGAGAGCCTGGTAATATCCTTTTACCCCGACTGCAAGTCGAGCTCGCAGTGCGGACAAACGTTTCGCAACCGCCTTCGCTGATTTGATTTTCGGCAGCCGAGATCTCGCTTGAGCCACTCGTCTCAAAACGATCGCAAGCGACGATTTCTTTCCCGATTTACTCAGCGTTGGGCCATGTGCTCGATTCCCTTTGACCCGACGACGGTGTCGCGTGGCGCGTCGACAGGCCTGGCTTTTTCGATCCTGCGATCGAAAAGTATCGGTTTTACGGAACGGCACCGAAATGTCAGGAGGCGTTACGCGGTGCCCCGGTACCGCGAGGGGAACAAGAAAGGATTTCGCAGGACTGACTCGGTGTAAGAGAAAGGATGGAGGGGAAGAGGAGCGTGTAACAAGCGAGGGGGGCCAGAGGTACGTACACGCTCTCGACGTTGCGAAATGTCTGGTCGTGGTCGGCTGGCTTTCGATGAAACTCAATCGGTGAAAAAGCTGCGCCGCTCTTGTTCGCCCGGGCCCCGATGGTAATTCTCGAAAGCATGGAAACCGGGTTTCTTCGATCGAGAGTGTCGGCGAATCTCGGGGAAAAGTCGAATGCAAAGCGGGAACGATGGAGCTGTACTTTTTCTTTCTCTATTGGGAGACGAGAGTAGAAAATGTACCTGTCTTGGTTCGGTAAGGTTCCTAGAATCTCGAACCTTTTTTTAAAAGCTCTGTATATTGAGTTCTGGATCATTTCGATAGGTATATAGGTGTCCTACGAGATAGTTTAGGGTCCCAACGATTCTTGAAAATCGATTTTACCATTATACACTGAAAGTCGTTAATCCAAATTCCCATGCAGAGAGCGCCGTCGGTACACATAATTCTCCTGACGCAACATCGAGGACATAGCTGCTCGCGGCTGGTTATTACGCCTTGGTCTCTCGCGAGATTTCTATTACGACGAAGGAGAACGTCGAAAAGTTTCCCCGAACGGGTTTCGTACCGGGCCATTTGCCATTTGCCATTTCGCGACGCCCGGTAGCACACAGGACACGCCGGATACGGCGATGCTCGCCGCATCCCCCGTTGCTCGAAACTAGATTTCGCTGCAGCGACCTTCGCTGCACATGCGTCCACTCGCGATCCTCGCTTTTATAACCCGTTTTCGCGGCTCTTAATCGCCCGCGCCGCTCCGGAACAGATTTATCCTCGCGCCAATGATCGTTAGATGGTCGTTATCTTGCTGCTATGCGGGTTACCGTACCGAATAGCATCCGAGCTGTCCAAACGCGTCGTTTTATCATCTGGCTGACCCGCGAACCTTTTTTCCACCCCAAACGCAGCGAGGTTCGAGGAATAAGTTACGCGGTAGTCATTCTGTGCGTCAGCAGACGATAAACGTACATAAACGTTCATCTTTCTCATAGAGCATCGAGATTTCGAAGGTCAAGGCTCGGTTGCCGGCGAGTCGACGCTCGATCGACCGCGCGCGCGCCGGGTAATTGTTAATTAATGAGAGCGCGTGATTGCCTCGTGACACGTGGGAAATCTTGCTGCTGCTACTAGGACATGCATGGAATTTTCCATGAAAGGACGAGATCCTCTTTTTAATTTCGAGGAAGCGGAACGCAAGGGGGAGATCACTAGGGGTCACTCTGCGCTTTAATCGCGTTGATGGGGCACTTATGGTGTTCGGGGACCTCGGCTACTATCAACTACACGAATTTCGACCGTGAAGGTTTAACAAAAATCTCCGGCGACCATTTCGCCACAGGCTAACCCAGACCTCCATTAAAAGGAAACGCCCATCAAAGGAGGTCAGGGTTATCAGGATCGTCCCCAATGCTCCCAAACTCGCCGCCGCCTACCGGCCTGTGCAATGTCAATAAAACCGAGCAGATTTAATTGCTCCCCGCGCGAGATTGTTGGCTCGCGTCCCCTCTATTATAGGTACGCAGTTTCCACCAGACAAACATGTTCCTGGTTGCAATAAAAAGCGCAGTCGGCACCGATCAGCGTGTGCACCTCGTATCCTTAATCGTCTGTGAGCACCAGACTTGCATGAATAATGACATTCGTAAACCAGTGGAAAGAGTAACAGAAGCCTCGTGGAAATATTAAGTCGGCGCACATGAAATTGCCGATCGTGGATCCTTTGTTTACGGTGGGGATATAATAGTAATTGTGAACGCTGGCTTGTGACTCGAGAATCGCCACGGTGGCGCAAAAGAAATAACATAAACAGAATAGTTAAGGACAAAATATTCTCATTCAAACATCCCTTAGTTCCATTAGCGAAACGGAAATTTCATATACATCGACCTGATACAAGTGATCCAAAGCCTGGATATCCTTCTGACACAATTGCCTTCGTCAGTCTCCTTCAGAGTGGTAACCCTCCTTCATTGTTCCGCCGTGGTGTTTGTAAACCAGTAGCTTCAGCCTTATAAAACATGATCGATCGATATCTGCTCGCCGACACCTCCGTTGCGAGTTTAATTCCGCGTGCACGCGCCTCGTTTACAGGCTCGTGCCCGCTCCGATTTCGCAGCGTTCGTCCAGACCAATTTCGCGGCGGCTGGCGAATAAATGCATCCGCGCGCGCGCGTGCTGTCGGTCGCCGCGGGATTATCTAACTCCCGCCGATAGCCGTCCACCAAAACGGGCTTCTGTTATCCGGCGAAATAATGGCCGGGGCCGGGAACCGTCGAACGCGGCGGGAGCGAGATTGCGGCGAGCCCCGATGTATAATTCGACCCCGCGGTGCTTGTAATTATCGCCGTTCCGTGCTCGTCTCGCGCCGACAACGCTTTGAACCCCGTTTTAATCCGGACCCGTACACCGCGGCTCCTTTTAACGAGTTGTCAATAGAACGTATCGTAATTGGGACGTAACTCGTTTCCACTCACGCTCGGCGAACCGATTCTGGATTCTGTGGAATTCATTGGGGGCATATGAGCATATTATAATTAAAGCATAATCTATGATTTATTAGAGTTGAAAGGGCGGTTCGAGTCACCTAATTAAAAGAAACAAACTTGCAGGATAATCCCTTGCGGTGATTGAAACTGCGTTAACAATAATAAAAAAAAGAAATAAATAAACAGAAATTGATATATTATTATACTTCCATCTCGGAAAATCACATTCGTCCACTTCCTCCGAGCTTCCTCCGTCCGAAATGCAGTACCTAAGCCAGGTAAAGTGGAGAAATCGAGTGCCTACGTAGCAAGGGATGAAACCATAAGCAGACAGCGGGATCTGTGATTGAAACGTTAACGCGGGCGAGCATTGAATCCTGCTCGCGGGTCGTACTTAAAGGCTCGGGCGGGCAGATAAATGGCTAGATGGATAGATAGATGGACAGCCGGAGATACATACGCGCGCGTACAGCTTACGTATACCCGTCGGGGATAGGTAGCCGCGGTTGCAGGCACATAGGGGCCAGGGTACATGCCAGACCGTGTCACGTACATATGCGCGCGCCCGGCGCGGCAGGTACACGACATAAGCTGTTTCGTAATTTAATACGACCTTATTAGCGGGATGAAGGCGCACGAGTAACCCGTCGGTGTGTTCTGATTCCAGCAACTCTCCTTTCCATCCACGCAATCCAGCCATGGATCGGCAGGCTTCACGTTCAGCCTTTCCGACAACCAGGACATCGAGGGTCCTCAGGGTGGCTTCGAATGCATCCAGCAAACCGGGCCCAAGTGAGTGTTACGCATCTTTTCGGTTTTGTCTCTCGACAGCTTCCTCCTCGCCGCTGCTTGCGTGCTCCAGCCTGCACGCACACTCTTCTCTATACGCTCGACGAGTCTAGAGTAGTTCAGACGTACATAAACTTGGAAGCGTTCTCGACCCAGTCTGACGGAGCAAGTTTTTCGTCGTCTTACCTCTCTTCGTTCGGTGAATACTTGACCGGTTGTCTCAACGGGCGGAGGACGAAATCGCGTTGGTAAACATAAACATTGGAATGGGATACGGGAGAGGTCGAGTGGGGTTTCTTTTTTGCATCGTCAAGCCTCGTGGGGTGGTAACAGTTCTTTATCCAGATATTCGAGTATGCAGATTTTCAAGTTCCCGAGTAATTAGGTCGCAGAAATGGGAGAGATAGTTCTCGCGATAGGCGACGAAATTTTCCCAACGACTTGCCGATTTCTTTACCGTCGTAATTCTCTGCCTGTCCAGGAGCCTGGAGAGCCTTGGCGCATTGCCGTGCAAAATGCGGATACAGGCGAACGACGACGTGTACGAGACAACCAGGCATCGGATGGCTGTTGCCGAGGAAAATAACAAGAACAAATGGTAAGTCACCCCTTTCGAACATTTCGCCTCATCGATCCCCGGGAGAGGTCGATTTTTCTCGCCCACGCTGTCGCTGCGGAACCTTCTCTGCCCTCGTTCGTTCTATTTCGAGCGGCTTCCGTGTCATATTCGAACGTAATCCACCCCCCTAAACAAGTCAACGCTCGACCCGCGCTATTTATTAACCCATCATTCAAAGATAGATACTTGCATTTCGTCGGACACGTTTCTCTGTACAAAAAGAAGTAGAAGCCACGACAAGTTAACGGTTCAGTTCCCAAGTAATAGAAGAGAGAGGGAGGGTACTCATTTAACCCTAGGAATATCATTAAACGTCATCTTTCTCACCCCAAAGCGGAGTGGCCTCGTCCTCCCTCCAGTGTATATAGCAGAAAAAGTTGTGCGATAGGCAGTAGAAACAGACGGAACGCAGGAAGTCGATCGCGGGGGCAGTGCGTCTGGAGGTCGACTAATTTGTTTAACAGCGTGTCACGGTCAAGGCTAAGAGCGCCTCACAAGTGCAACTTCGTCACGGGGCTGGAACCCCTGCGCCTCGGTTTTGCGCCGCGGAACCGAAGCATTATCGGCGTGACACTGTGCACGCGAGCCGGATTACGTAACGGGGGCGGAAATTTTCCACGCGTCGAACGGTGGAGACGAGAAAAGCGGCGATAATGCCGTAAATTCTATTGTCGTCTCGCGGGGGTGCATTGGCACTGGGAGCGCGTCACCTAAGCTAATAGTGGCCTACCAGCAAACGTTACATAGCCAGCGACACGACGGCGGTTACGCAACGACGCGTGTAACATAACAAAAGCGATAATGGGCTTTGTCGTTAGTCGGTGTTCCGTGTCAGAGGTGAGATGGTGGCGGGGAAAGGAATAGATTAATCACTTTTGCCGTGGAAAGACGATTCGGCTGGATGATGGAGCGACGCGGTTGGGACGGAAGTGACACTGACTCGAACCTTGATAACGTCGGAAGCGGTGAATGCGTTATTAATGCTATGAAAGGGGGAAAGGAAGCTTTATTGTGCGGTTTTGACGCGGCTTTCGGAAACGGGCGATTATGATTTAGAAACGTGGAATATTGGTCGATGATATAAGGTAAATGTCCCAATTAGCGACCCTGTAAGATCTACTCGCACGTTCTAACATATTTACATATTAAAAGTATTTATCCCAGCTACTCATTAATAGCCTATCATATGGCTGGTTTTTTTCCAGTATGGAAAAGGCCCCTTTTTACGATGAAATTGTTCGAATATAATTATTAATAATAAATATATTATATGATGCACGTGTACCTAATTTTGACCCTCAATTCTCTCTTGGTCCCAAATAGTGACCTATGTCGGGCCGGATTATTGACTCGTACATAATGCGTGGAATGGATGTTTATAAAATACTTAGTACAAAACAAAATAGCTTTTATTATTAAATTATTATTAAATTATTATTGCAATTCAACACAAAAATTTGCTGGGAATAGTTTCTTCGTAGATTATACTCTTTATTAGACATCTTTCTTTCAGGTTACGATGCAAACTGACAAAACACGCGGGATGGAAACATGACATGGCATCTCGTGTCAATAATAGGAATTCATACATTTTACGAGTACCGATTATTGACCCCCATAATTATTATGAATTTAATACAAAATTCAATGCAATTTTTTTAAATAGTGAATTTACAATTATTTTTTAACTTATTTGAATATATTTTTCCTACATTAATATACCCATGCAAGAAATACTTAATACTTAAAATTTGGCCGTTCTTAAGTTCGGTAACAAGAAACTACTTTTTCACGGATTTATAGCTGACGCATGTGAAAACATTTATTTATTACTTAATTATATGTTGTGATATACATTAGCGAAAACATCAGCAAGATACTTTGAATATTCACGAATCGGATTCAATACTTTTAACACCCGTTCGGAACAGAAAAAAAATTCATATTTAAATATAAAGGATAAAGTGTCAATAATTGGGACTGGGTCGCTAATTGGGACATTTACCTTACCTATTCTTGTTTCCTTTGATGGTGATTCCAAGTAGCCCATCCTACCCAAAATAAATATAGTAGTGATCGGACGATGAGGTTTTATCATTGCCAATTTTCGTTGCACTAGCACGAGGGTCATCAAGGCAAACAGGCCGGACATCGGGCGCAAGGTGAAGCTGAAAGCGAGTGCGAGGCCCATACCGTCTCCATCGAACTCGAGGCATCGGGAATCGACGAGCATTCCAACTTCCGGCAGTCAACCTAGACTGTCTTCCTCTTACAAGCCAGCCGTCAGCAGTAATCCACCTCCAGCCAGGAATCTGCCAGAGAAAAAAGGCTCCGACGTCATGCGCAGGCCATTGAAGTAAGCTTCGCCGCCGATAACAATCATACCAGGCGACGTATTATCGCACGGGGCTCTCCTTGGCGCCACTTTCTTAGTATCTCCATAAAAGACAGGAGAAACGTATAACGGTACACGACACGGACATTCCCTTGGGAACTGTAATTCTGATCAATCCCACGATGATTATGGGAGGATTTTCATTACGATGAAAAATTACCATTGCACAAGGGGGGTGATTAAGAGGAATTTGTTGGTAATCGCGTTCGCGCTGGAAACGCTGTGCATTTGTTAGTGAGCAGTACCTAGCTTGATAGTGAAAAGATTGCTATAAAATGTGGAGTTTAGGGTTTACCTTTCAAACAAATGCACTGTAAGAGATTTTGCAGTAGTTGAGGGGATAGTGTGTACACGGAGACCTAGGAAATAGACTTTTGCGATTACTTGCAACTGTCGGATTATTTCTGATGGCTAATAAGTGTTTCTGTTCCTCGACAGGGAGAGGCTTATACATCTCCTTGCTTTGAGGCCATACAAAAAGCCTGAATTGTATGATCGCATAAATAGAGGTGAGGAAGAAATCAGTAGCTCGAGAGTGTTATTCGGAACAGCTGTTTGGTGCAGTCGTTTAATCTGCGGCTCGTTTACAGAGGGCATAAAGGAACGGGAGCGCAGCATCATGACGATGATTCTGAAGCAGGTGGCTTTCATGAGGGACAACACGTATCATTTGCACAGGTACGTCTGGAATGACGTGCAGGAGGACTGGCCTTACTACACCGAGCAGGAGAAGGCGATGCTGAAGAGAAGGAAACCGCAGAACCTTACTCCTCCCGGCTCCAGCGACGGTGGATCCAGCGGTAAGCTCCACATATACGAACTTACAATTGCCTCTAATCTAAGCTGCCTTACGTTCAGCAAATATTCAGCTCAGCTAGCGAAACATGGACACCTATGTAGGTGTCCAGGTGTTACCCTTGTTCGTTTCACCCCTCGCTCCATACACGCCACGTGTACGTTAACATGTTACAGGTAGCGGACAGTCGCCAAACTCCACTCACCCAGGTTCACCGCCCGCGATCACGGCGCCACCTCCCTCGTTGCTCAGCTCGAAACGGCCGGGCTACTATCAGGGTAACGACGGCCTGCCGACGAAGAGGCAACGGATATCCCACTATAAGAAGCCGGAGCCGACCACCGGCCCGTCGGGCACCGTGGAGAACGGAAGGACGGCTGGTAACAGTGGTGGTAATAGTAGTAACAGTGTTAGTGGTCCCGGCGGCGGAACCGGTGGCGGTAGTAGTGCTAGTGGTGGCAGTGGTGGTGGCAGCGGTGCGGTTGACGGCTGGGACCAGAGGCAGCATCAGCGTGAACGCCGTGGCGATTATCGGCCGGAAAGAACAGCGAACAGTGATGTGCTACGGGGTGGTGGCAGCTATGGCAGCGGCAAACCGTGCCTGACGCCCACCAGTGACAGTGAGGAGAGCACCCAGACGGGGCATCGCGAGACCGCCAGCGTGAACGTCGTCGCGTCATCCGGGAGCAACGCCAGCAGCAACGCGGCCAGCAGCCATAATTCTCATAGTAGTGTAGCCCATAGTAGTTCGTCGGGCGGAGGCCGTCACCATCACGCCAGCAAGTCGGCGGCATCCGGCAGCGGTGACGGGAACGGGAACGGAAACGGGAACGGGAACGGGATTGGGAACGCGGCCGCGAGCGGCAGCGGGGGCGCAGATTACGCGGCGGCGCGTTCGTCGACGTCGAGTGCCGTGACTGACGGTGGCAGTGCAGGTGGTTACAGTGGTAGCAGCTCGAACGGGATACTCGCCGACAGGAGAGACAGGAGCGACAGGAACGACAGGGGACGGGGTGGCGACAGGGACAGAGACTCGAAGAAGAGAAGCAACGCAACAGCAAGCAACTCCTACGCCGCCCTGGCCAGCTCAGACTACACCGGCAACGAGGACAACACCGTCACCACGTCCACCTGCAGCCTGGATCTGCCGGAGAGCCCCAAATCATCCGAGTATCCAGACTACCTCACGTGAGTAGCTTTAGGGATGATGCTTAACGGTTCAGGCGGGGGTCGGAGACGAGGAAAGCGCGGCTCATGGGACGTGGTATTTTACTGTAGGTACTACACGACGATAAGCAGCGCGGAGCAGAGAAGGCGTTACAAGGCCGAGTTCAACGCGGACTACGAGGAGTACCGAAGGCTGCATGCTCAAGTGGCGAAGGTTTCGAAACGGTTCGCGCAGCTCCAGGAACGGTTGAAGCAGGAGGAGGCCTCTGGAAACTGGGACGAGTATCAGGTATCGTATCTCTTTCGATTGGACAACATTTTTTGCCAGCCTATTGTGCTTTAGTTCGCCGTTTTTATTGGGGAGTATATTACAGACTGGATGTTAATGGCCCCTTTGTTCGTTTCGTCTTTTGCAGGAAATAAGGCGGAAAATTCTCTACGAGTATAACGAAACGAAACGGGATCCTGTACATATAGAGACGAAACGCCGGTTTCATTATCTGCACGAGAAACTGAGCCACATCAAGCGGCTGGTACTCGAGTACGACACGCAGAACTGCGGCGGGAGCATGATGTCCACGTCCAGCAGCGCCGCCGACGGTATCATCGAGCTGAAGGAGATGGACAGTTTGCACTACTGACACAAACTGAAAGGGCCGCCACTTGTCCTCCACCTTTTCTCGGTTGTCGGTACGCTGCTGTCTCCGCTGTCGCAGAATTTGCATTTTCTCGGCATGTTGTTCCAAGGCTGATCGTCACGGTCCTACATGGTTCCTGGGTTCTATCGCCGAAAGTCAAGTGAAACGCTCTGAGCCGGGGTTGCGGGGGAGGGGGGAGATGCGAGGCATCGCAATGGGAGGCAACCCTTCGCACAGCAGAGAACGCCCGCGAAGGTCGATGATTTCTCCGTGGATCGGCTCGTGCGCAACGAGACGCTCCAGATATCCTCGACCTGCGCCCGAGGTCAACGCGCCTCGCGCGAGCCAGCCGACCAAGCTCGCGCGGCCATTTCTGACCAATGGTTAACCCACTCGATGAGAAAGGCTTTACGACAATCGGTACGTTCGAAAAGAAGATAAAGGCGAACAAGCAGAGGAAGGAAACATGGAAACAAAAAGAAGTCCATCCGTACAAAGGAAACGGGATATAGGGCATTCGCGGAGAGTCAAGGGCGAACCGCGAGCTTGAATGTTATACGCGGGGACGCTTCGAGCTGCCCTCCGACGATAGAGAGAGGGGAAAGACGATGAACGAGGGAAGCTGCGCGAGAAGAAGGAAGGCGAATGGGGAGAAGCAGTAATTAAACTCTACTACAATAAGTTACTTACCGTGCGCACGTCCAAGTGTGTCGTCCAGTTTAAGAGTACGTAGAATTTAAAGAAAACAAAAAAAAACGAAACAAATGCGAATGCGAGAAGAGGGTCCAAAAAGATAAAAAAAAAATGGGTAGTAGGGGCTTAATCACGTGCCACGTCCGGAGGAGACAAGCCCTTCGTTTTTCCGCCGGAAGGAAAATAGGGGAGAGACTTAGCACACACAGACTGTCCCCAGAGCCGCACCAAGTGCGACGCTCGCCATTCTCTTTCTTTTTCCTCCATTCCCCGTTTCTTACCCTTTAGTTCTCTTTTCCTTCCTCTTCGAGAAAGAGTAAAAGTCGGAGCAGTTTTTCCGCAAGAGAGAGAGACCTCTGCGCGGCCACGCGCGCAGACTCTATATCCGTTCTGTTATTTCGTTTCCTCTTCTTCTTCACCGAACACCCACCCCGGGCCCGGCCCTCGACTTCTGTTGGAAGGGGGCGCAGAACTCGAAGGAATTGGTCACGCGAAAGGCAGTAACAGCTGATGGGACGGGGGCGAACCGTGTTTACATTGTACCCTACTTCGAATTACCTGCCATAAAGTGATATACCCGAGCGGGCCGCACGGTCGCGCTCAGTATGCGTCACATTTCGAAGGGTACGGTCGTTGGAGCGCGAGTTGTTGTTAAAGTTAAGGATCCCCCCACGATTCCCTTTTTCGGCTCACGCGATCGCCCGTAGCGATCCCGGGGGGTTGTGTATATCGTGCGCTAGTGTAGGCTCATTTTTTTTTATCGTGGTTCGAATGTGTACGTTAGTTGTTGGAAGAGAGAGTGCTCAATGCGCCATCGGTCATCGTCGACACTCGAGAGAGACAGTCTCGCGATGCAAGGCAACGTGGAGCATGCGAAAGGGAAAAACAGAACTGGAGAGGAAGGATCGAGATGTTAAGGCGGACAGGTTTCGTAGGTAATTATAAATTGTCGCCGGCGGTAATACATAGCGTATAATGCGTACAGGTGAATCGTACAGCCAATCATCGCATGTAACCATTAATACCCTCTTCGCGTACGATTCTCAAGTCGACGAACACTTATTAACACGTTCACAGTCCCTTGACCTGTGTACGGGTCAGGACCAGCTGCGCTGTTCAGAGCCTGCAAGTGATACGTGCAACGCATTGGATCTTCTTCGGTTATTAGTTCGTAGATTATTAATTTAATGATTTGACATGGTTCCAGTTTCACTGAAGAATTTTATTTCATTTTATTTCATTTTAATTCAATGATTACTAATTGCTTTGCACTAGCTTTGAGAATAATTGCTACAGCGCCCTTGTCGCCACCTACCGTTCAGATTTCTTTTTTCTTTTCTATTTCAAACATTTTAACGACGAAGTTGATGGAACATACTTCTTGTTTCCTTTATTATCACGTGCTGCACATGAAAGTTCTTTTTATTCTTCTTGTCTCATTTAAAATGGAGTTATACAATGAACTCTGTGATCGTATACGACGGTGTCTAGCATGTAGGAAAGAAAAAAGGTGTCTTTCTGGGATCCACTCGTAGACTGTGAACGTGTTGACGTTGTCATCAACGCTCTCGATATTGCGTTGTTGTTCGGATAGTTGGGGTAGAAAGAGGGCGCGCAGGAGAGCTGCGTTGGGACCTAGGGGAACAAGGAATGAAGCGTGATGCTTAGGGTGTATCGAGCCTATGTTTTCCATGGACCTCTAACGAGAAAGTTTATCGCGTTGATGTTTCTGATATCCATGTACGTTTCTTTTTTCCTACGATTACTTCGAGATCGTTCTTTATATTATAAACGTGCGTGGGCGTATTAACTACGCACGCGTTTCTATTGATAACGTTCTCGATTGCGTTTTTTCTCGTTTGTAGTCGATTACGCGGTTGCCTATTTGAATTCGCGTGTGACTGACACGCGAGCGTCTTTCCCCGTTATATCATTGCTTCGTTTCACACAGTGGCTTCAGCGGTGTTGTGAACACTGCGTACGGAGATGAGGGACGACGAAAAAAGAAGCTCGGTTAGCATTGATTCATAGAGAAAGTGTGGAAGTACCCAACGACTCGGCGTTCCCATATTTATCGACGAAGCCATCCGTCTCTTGGACGCATTTCCGTCGATCCATGGTCTAGACTCCCGAAAGATACGATTTTACACTCTTACGATACAATCATCGAGCCTCCATTATCCGAGCGATCGATCATTTCGATGGCATCGAATTTGCAACTTTTTTTATCCAAGGAAACAGCTTTTATCGAAACTACTTCGAGCATTTCGATTGTTCGCGCATGCTAAAAGTTTTTTTTATTCGCTTGTCTGTTGTTCACGGAAGATCATGCACGATTGATTTTACGACTCAAATTGAAACGGGGATCAACGTCCCGTGGGATCGATCAGGTGTCGTACCGAGTAATCAAACGACGATGTTGAAAAGTCGATCGAGCGGCGAGCAGGAGAGGGACAGGCACGTGTTGTGTTTTGTTGCTGAAATTTTTACCACGCATCGTTACGTTCTCGCTTTTTCCTATTAGTCCTCCTCTCGCGTTATTTTTAAACGGGCCTTCCCGATACGATTGATTCCACGCTGGTTCGCGGCAACGCTCTGGCGACGGGGGCGAATGGAATTTGTTGCTTTCGAGCGAGTCGCTCTCCGTCCGCGTCCAATGGCCTCCGTGGGTAATTTAACAATTGTTGCGTCACTCGAAGACAGTTGTAGCGTTCGATCCTTTGGAGCGGTGGCGTTCCTGGGCGGCTCGCAAACTCGACGTTCCGTTCTACTAGCTTTAAGCCCAGAAACCGATACTCGCCTAAGTTGTCGTTAATTCGTTAATTTTACTCTATCCTCGTGAGAAGTTTAATCAAAAATCAAACAAAAAAAAGAATAGAAACCGTCGACTTCGTTTGTTCTGATTTTCTTGTTCTTTTTTTTTTATTAAGATTCGTCGCTTGTTTTTCATGTCTCTCTCTGTGCAATGTATTTGTTCTCTGTGTTACTGTTTCGCTGTATTAATCGTTGACCCAGCGAAATATCGCGACGAAAGACTCGAATCGTCGAGGAAGGTGCATTTTTCTGTTTGTTCTTCTTCTTTCTTTTACTATTACGTTTGATCGAGCCGGACAACTTTCGATGGGGGGGTGACGACACTCGGTGTCGCGCAGACGAAGGATAACCGAGCGCTTGTGGAATGCATGGCACAGTGTTGACAGAGTATTTTCTACGTATAATTGCAACGAATTTACGGATTACGAAACACACAGGAAGGAGCGTGTCAGGCTAAATATTCTAACATATTTTTATATATATATAGAGAGAGAGCGAGAGCGAGAGAAAGAGAGGGAATGAGAGAGAGAGAGAGAGAGAGAGAGAGAGAGAGTGAGAGAGAGATAAATATATCTATATAAATAAGTAAATATATATATATAAATGCGATTAATAAAAGAATCTATCTCTGTGTGTGTGTTCATAGTTAAACGAGAATTGTAAAATCGATGACGACGCGTCGGAGTATATATGGGTTGTAATTAACGGTACAGGAATTGGTTAATATATTTTCGTTGTTATGAATCGAGACTACGTTCCGATTTGTAGATATAATCATAGGTATTTTATTATTTTTCTTTTTTGCTCACTTTTTCCTTGCATTTACAAAACGACAAAAAAAAGATATGTAATAAAAATTATGAAATATTCATTTCTGCGTTTCCTTTCACTCTCATTCTTTTCGCGCGCGCCGTTTTCTTGTGGTGAACGAATGGTCCGGCGGGGGAGGGGTGGCGAGAGGAAAGATCGACCCAGAGATTTTGTATCGCGTACAGGAGGAGGGAAGTAACGATCACGCAGAGAAGGGGGGAAAGAACAGCCCCGATAATTTTGTCTCAACACTGTCATACTGTGCCATACATATCCACCTCGGTGTACGGTGGTTCAGTTGCGAAAAGAAAAGGGGGGGGGGAAAAAAGCGGAAAAATTAGATCCAAGGATCATGCCACACGCTGTCGTGTCTTCTTTTGCGCAACGTTAGGGCACTCGATTGCGAAGTAGTCGACGGAAGAAGCTCCGATAACACCGTGTAGATCTATAGACACTGGAAAGGAAAGCTATTAGCTCCAAGATACGAACGTTTAGCTTGTCACCCCGTAACACTGTAACGCCTACGGAACTCGCATACGCGATCCGCGATAATCTCACGAGAATGGCCGTGAACGCTCGTTGATGGTATCGGTGAAGAGTGTAAAAGATGTCTGGAGGATCCATCCGGACCCAGAGGCTCCGCGATACACGGCGGTCGACCTGTATCGATGACCTGAGCGCGATGAGCGGAGCGATCAGTGCCAAAGAGACTGAACTAAAAGACACTTAGAGAACCAGGTAGGGGGTAAACTAGGTGTTACAAGTGCAACTTAAGTAAAACGATGCAATAAACGCGCTTCTAGCGGTGCGACGGCAAGCTTCTTAAACGAGACATTCGATATCTAGCCGACGAACGCGAATACTCAGCGGGATGCGCGAGATTAGGCTTTCTGCTGGATACGTTATTACGAAGGAAGGGAAAGAAGGGAATGGGAGAGGAAGCGCGCGTAAGCTTGCCCGGCAACAGTTCTTCCAGGCTCGCGGTTCGTACAGAATGTACCGACGTCCTCGCGAATGTAAGTGCTCTTAACAATGCATTTGATAACTCGTAACGATTAGCCTCGATCGTCGCGGCGCCTCCGTTATTGTTCGCGCCGCGACTGCTTCGGGCATAAAGAACCACACGGACGACTGCTTTCCCGACGGGATGTCTGGCGTTTTCCTGCAGCGATCCATTGCCAATGTGCTTTTAGATCGGATACCATAGGATCGGAGATCGTTCATTCGCAGTCTCTCGCTTTCACTCTGTGCTTTATTCCTTTTACGATCTGAACGATCGCTTTTCCAGCCGTGTCATCATTTTTGTTGCATTTCGTTCGTCCTCGGGAGAGCGCAGTGCCTTCTTTTCCGTGCGTTAGAAACGTCGCCCAAGTCACATTCTGCTATTAGCCGTTATTCCGAAAAAGGTTCATCTTATTCCCCATTTTCTTTCGCACAGTATGAATCGAAAGTCTGCGGACCGACGACCAGTTAGGATTCACGTTTATCGCCGATCGCTGGAAACGCATACGTAGTGTCTTATCAGTTGAATGTCATTGAGTGATATTTAACTTGAAATAGAAACAATGGGGGATAAAGTTTTCTCGCGAATCGAAAAGTGTAGCGACCTTGCTGGAGTTAAATGTCGCCGAAAGTTATGCTCCCACTCTTTGTCTCTCTCTCTTTCTCTCTCTCTCTCTCTCTCTTTTTTTCTCTCTCTCTCACTCACACACACATACTCACTCTTAATTTATTCAAAGCTTAAGGGTGACAAAAAAGAAAAGAAAACAGAAAATCCAAGTGCCAATTCTAGCGAAGCGAGAGTAAAGGACTATACATACATATATATATATATATACATATATATATATTAAATATATATACACAATATACTTAGCGTAATTTTACGTGCATTATTTCTTACGTACGAACGGATAGCGACGCAAACGTTGGCGAGGAAGGAACAACCTTCGAGAACTAAGTACCTTTGCTTCTCGACGTTCGATAAAAAAGTAAAAAAAGAGGAGTTTAAAAGGAAGGAAGAAAGAAAAAGAGACGCGCGCAGAGGATCCGTTCTCCCCTCGTTCCTCCCTCGTTTACGGGATAAAAACGCGTCATTATCCGAGGGACATACACTTAGGCGAATTTTTATGAGTATAACCATCGCGTCGCAGGCGTGCGGAAATTGTGTGAGAAGCGAGACGGTGTGCCGCATGTAGGTTTAATAAAACTTAAGTATATCCTTTAGGTAGACATGGTTGATGTTCGTCGATCCTTCTGTACTTCTCGTGGTCTCTTTCTCTCTCGAAATGTCCAGGCTTCGATACTCCTCGAACGCGGCCCCCCCCCCGGGGCTTCTTCTACCGCGATCATTCTTCTCGCCAAGGGCTTCGAACCTTTCTGATTAGCAAACGAATTCACCTCGGCACTCGAGCGCGGCCAAAAGACCCTTGAACAGCCTCTGAAGGTTCACCAAACTTTTAATCGTCATTCACGCACCTCCCGATTGGGTATTCCCAATTCCCATTACTGCCACTGCAATCGCTAGCGGCAGATTTTTGCGGTTCCTTTTCCCTTTCATCGCGCTTCTTCGCTGCCTCTTTCGGCCGTCCCCTGCGCAGCGGAAAAATTTCTCGTTATGTAACCCGTCTTGTACGAGCGCCGTGTTTCACCGTAACTGAAGCGTGGCCAGGCGTCGAATAACGGCCACGAGACACGAGAAAATGGTCTTTATTGATTATAATCGAATTACCCATTGGGAATGCTAGATAGCGTCGAACAGTTCGACCGAACTTCGGTGTCTCTCTCGGCGCGTTCGCTGTCATAGAGCTTTCTTCGTCGACCATGATCAAAGTGTCGCGCTGCTCGACGACAGAATACATTCAGCAATACGTAAGCGCAACCATTATGTTCTAAAGTTAGGCTCATTGTCGTAATGATTCATGCCAGGGGAATTTCGGTATTGGACATTGCCAAACGCAACGTTGAACGCTGTGTCCGATCGATGTGTACTTATACATATATCAAGGGAGTTGTTGAACTCGAAAGGAATACCACCGCCGAACGATCGACAAGAAGTGTTGGTTGGTTCGGCAAAGAACTCGAATCCATCGAATCTCTTCGCTGGTCCTTATCAGTTCCCATCGCGCGAGACTTCGATACCGCGAACAATCGGATTTGCTTAGCTGTATAAATATTGAAGACTATGAACTACGTGGTTGCCACGACAAAAAGTGGCGTTTGCACGAAGAGAGCGAATAAAAATTAGTGGTCTACGTTGGAATCCATCGGACACCCCGCTATATAACTTTCTAAATTTCGTAGGCAACTGAATCGGCGTGATTGCAACTTTTGTGCAAGAGAAATCTCCTTTCCATTCGCTTTCAACAACCTCGCAATTACTCGGCGATCTTGTTAATAGGGCCACTTCTCCACCAGAAGCCTTGCTCTCTTCGGAACAATTACTACGTATAATGTAATCCTATATTCCGCTTGTACGAACGTAACGAGACTTTCGCGACGGGTCGACTCGTCTTCCCGGGTTAAACGATCGAGTCGAAAGAGGACCCTATGCACGCGACACGCCGCGCCATGCCAATTCGTTCGAAATGCATTAAGTAGTTGACTAATCGGTGTATACCTATGTAGATCACCGCAACTATTTCTGTCCAACGAATTTCGTATGCCCGATTCCGTCGTGAAAAACAGAATGCCCGGCAGCCGATTACCTCCCTTCCCCTTTGCATCGCGCGTGAAACGCCGATGACCATAGCCGCTGCGATATCCATTGTATTCTGATCGAGCTCTCTTGCCGAACACCTGTCCAGAAACGATCGCGCACGCCTCGTAGACGACGCCCGTCTTTCGGGGAAGAAGTGTTTCAAAACGAGTGCCTCCAACTAGATTCCTTTATCGTTGCAGTCTTTTGTAACGGGGCGAGGAGCGTCGAAGAAAGCGGGCCACGATTCGCGCCCAGAGGTTCGTCGCCTGGTATCGTCGTTATCATTTCTCTTGCCCGGTGTAGACCCCGATCGACGAGCGAGCCGGCCGGGGAGCGGCGTTCGTGTCCGTTTATCGCGTAGTACTATATTTTCTGACTGTGATGCTAGGGACTTTGTAATTGCGTAGATCGCGCGTAGAGCTTTCGTTCGGCGGCGAATCGGTGAGAGGCGGACTTCTCCATTTGTCCCGGACCAATGTGCCGCGACCCGGCGAACGGGCGCACCGTTGATCGTGCCGCCTTAATATTCTCTTCTGTTGATTCCATCCTTGTTAGTTTCCCCGACACGATGCGAAATCATTCGTCGCTGCCTTTTGATCACCGAACGAAACGTTTGTGAGATCGGTCGATCGTTGTAGAGGTTTCACTATCCACGAGAAGCGCCGAGATAAGAGTAACGCGTTATTTATTACCGAGCTGGCGTCAACGCGGGAATCTCTTCTTTTTGTGTCAGGCGAGGTGGCATTTTGGCGCGCTTGGATCGATCCTGCGGGGAGAGGGTGCAACGAAGAGCGCGCGGTCGCATAATCGGGTTCATAGAATTCGAGAGTTAGCACCGGAGTCGAGAGACGATCGACGTTCAAGCGGTCGAGCCGCCGACGGATCGCGGTGACTTCTTCTCTTTGTACATAATGCTCATTAATCTCGATGATGTGAGCACGCGTAATCGCTGCGCGAAGGGAGTTCGTACCTCGTCCGAGTGCCCCGCGTGATTTCCACGGCGATCGGACGGACGGTAATCCAGCCCGGCGTTTCTTCGCAGCATTAGTGATAGCCGCTTGCGTCGTTGGTAGTGACCTTGGACCAAATCGATACCCGACTTTCGTCGATTCGTGCCGTCCTCCGTCACGTAGAAGCCGTCGAGGGGCGCTCTGCCGCGAGGGATCTCCTGCTAGCTCGGAGAAGCGCGCGTCCAAGTGCCCTCGAGGTGGAAACGAAGTCAAGCGCCGCGAAGAAAGAGGACGGCTCGCGCGGAAGATAAAGAGCGCGGGATGCGCGTAAGACCGTTGCGAGGATCGCGGCAAGGTCGCGGGAACGGCGAAGGCAATGGGGACGGGGAAAGCACGATTTCTATATCGCCCATATCAGATTAAGGGTTAGTTCGTAAAGGGAGAAGCAGAAAAAGTGAAAAGGGAAAAAAAAAAGTGGAGTGAGAAAGAGATGAAAGCGGGGACCGAGCGCGTGCTCGCGAACGACCGATTTTCATCGATAACCGATATTTGCCTTCTGCCTCTGTACATAGGACTCGCGAGATCGGCCCCGAACATGCGTACTATCGACGGGGGGGACCCAGCGGGAAAGCGTCCACGTTCCCGAAGTGCTTGTTGAATCGCGTATCGACTCGTGTACTCGAACGACTGAACTGATTTTTAAATCGTGACTTAAATACGCGAAACGTAGGGAAGGGAGGTTCGATCGCCTGCGAAGCTTCTCGTCGTCCTTCGGGGACGGTTCGTTCCGCGTGACCCCCGAAGGGGGGTGGAGCAGGGAACGACGACGACAGGCGAAGCAACGAAACTCGTCGTTTTCCCCATTTCCGTTACACTTTTTATTATAGCCCTTTTCCTTCGCGATCGCGGAGACCTGACGAACGAGCGGGGAGAAGGTACAACGTACACACACGTGCACAGAGCGGTCGAGCGAACCCACGGTAGGGGATCGTTCGTGTATAGGTATATATATATAATATATATATATATATATATACATATAATATAATATAATATAATATAATTGTACACCCGTGACTCTTTTTATTGACGACGACTGCATTGCTCCCCCTGACAAAGGCTCGTATATTCATTACATAGTTGTATTTGCAATTATTACCTATGCATATATATATATATAAATATATATATATATATTATATTCACTAATTAAAAGAAGTATATAGATCAGGGCTCTTCAGCGTAGGGGCCCCTCACGCGCCTGCTTCCCCTTTCAATCTTTCTTTCACGCAGCGCGCCTTCCGTTGTCGGGGAGACCGCGAGACGCTACGAAGGCTGCCATGACGGGCTAACCGGGCTAGCGTCTTCGCGGTTAGCGTCGCGCGGTATACCTGACAACGCGGACGAGAGTGGGAAAACCCCGAGCGTACGCGTACGGCACCTTGGAGAGCCCTGATTATAGATAAAGTGGCAAAGAGTGCGGATAAGAGAGAGGAATTTTAAATATTGTTGGCGAGAATAGTAGGAGCGCGACGAACGACCGCGTGGAACATTTATCGACGATGGAGGAAATCGCAGTGATGGTTTTCCCACCATGATCGAGAAGAAGAGATGTATATACATATATGTACATATGTATATACACGTCTCTCCTTCTCCAGACTCGAAAGTGTAACGAGATAATGCACACCGGGGGAAAGGAATACGGACCTCTTTCTTTTCGTTCTCTCTTTCTCCGTTGATTCCATGTTTCGCCTCCCTTTTCTTTCCCCCCCTCGGTTCTTCTTCCGCCAATTATTATTATTACTATGACTATTATTATTATTATTATTACGATTATTATTATTATTATATTATTAATGTTATTACGTATGTTAACCTATCGATTGCGTTATCCTCGAGTTTAGACTGGGACGTGCAATGTTGCGGTTCGAGATCAACGTATTCCGAGCGTATTAGAGAAAGATGATAAATTCGGCGCGCTGACGATCGTTCCACGGGGGGGCCCCCATGCCTCCGAATCGAGACGGCGAGGCCACGAGCGACGCGCTGCACACGGAAAAGAGAGACGTGATTTCGCAGCGTGGCCAAGGCTGGTGCACTGTCCTCGGCATCGCCTCGAATACGTTACAACCAATTGTGAATTAGCCGGCGATTCGTCGAGTATAAGGCCGCGTACGCAGAAGCGACGAGCCGCCGTTATCTGGATCGCTTAAGCGAATGTTTGCACTGCCCGAGCAAAAGGGGAGCACGTGTCGTTTAATCGAGTAACGCGATCTTCGCGGAGTCATATCATTCGAGCAGTGCAGGCAGATGCTCCATCCGAATAGTACAAACGTCTGGACATCGTCGCGAACCCTTGCGCGCTTGAATTAAAATCCCACGCACCCGTGTCTCTATTGTCCGCGATGGTGGTATCATTATCGCTGGACGCTCTAACGCCGTGACTATCGCCCGTTACGTAGCGTGCAAGTGGTTCGCGCTCGCAACGGATGGGACTACCGCGTTGCTCGAAATAATCAGGGGAGATGGTAGCGCCGTAAAGCTCCGGCTCTCGGCTCCTCGCTGAACACACCAGCAGCCCTTTTACGCGCGGCACTCGCTCCGTTACTCCGACTTGCCCGGGAGCCACGCTTCCCTGCTTACCTCGAGCAATGTAATTAGCAATGCCGTGCGCGATATCTCCTCTGGCTTCGACCAACCTGCCTCCTTGCGGCCTCTCTCGCAGCGGGGCCCTTGTCCAGTGTTGGCGAAAAAAAATTGCATTCCATTCGCGTAATTTCGATCGCGATGTTAGGACAGGCGGTCCTCGGCTATACGTCGCTCGTGAACGATAGAACGAAACCGCGCGCTCGTCGTAATACCGGAAACGGTTGTTATTCCGCCCGGATGTTGGGTCCTCGGGCGTGCCCCGAGGAACTCGTGGCGCGGCGTCCGCGCTGATACACGAAGAAAAGCGATCTCTCGTCGAGGGGGATCGAAACGTGCCTGGTACGATATACATACATATATATGCTATATAAGTGGTCGACGAAGCGTACAAAAAAAGAAGAGCAACGAATTCGGTTGTATCATAGCGAGAGAGAGAGAGAGAGAGAGAGAGAGAGAGAGAGAGAGAGAGAGAGAGCGTGTGAGAGAGAGAGAGAGAGAGAGAGAGATCCCTTTTCTGCGGTGTGCGCAACACCGCCGCAGGTTCGTTGTTATCAGGCGAGGTGCACGAAGGGAACCGAGACGCTATTTACGCGCAATAACCTTCCTCCGCTTCCTGCTACGATTCTGTTTCACGCGCACTTCCGGCCGTCTCCCCGCGTGCTTCTGTTCCGTTCGCGGCGACAGAGGGTGAGAGTGAGAGTGTAGAGAAAAAGAAGGAATGCCCGTCGCACCGCGTTAGAAACACTTGCGTACACGTGAAGAAACTACAGAGAGCGACGAGAGGTAGAGGATACCGCGCGCAAAAAAGAATCGGAGGAAAGAAACAGGCGCAGAGAGGATGAACAGGGAACGCGCGAGGCGATTGAAAGGGAAAAACGAAACAATGGGAGTGGATGATCGATCGTAAGATTATTATGACGAACGACCTACGATACACATATACGAATCGTGCGCGCAACGTGTTTTCCGTTTCTTTCTCCTATCTTCTTTTTCTCTCACGGCGACGACTATTGCTTGGCGATTTATTGGTACGACGGCGTTTGTAATACGGTGACGACTATATGCGAGAGCGTAGGCGGCGTGTATGTATAAAATGTATTTTAAGCGTGGACAAAAAAAAAATCAATTTACACTTACGATTTACGGTAACGAGTAACAATACTGATGTGGGTTGTGCATATGAAAATGATAGGGAGAAAAGAATAGAAGGAACGTACACGCGGTCCGTGGAAATGGAGAATCGAATCGGAGCGCCCGCGATCGAATCGCCCTTCGATCGCGCGGGAAAACCAACTTTCGTCCCTCCTACGAATTCTCACGTCCGTCTCGCCCTCCCCTTTTTCGGCTGTCCGTTCCGTGCTGTCGTGCTCTGCCCGCGGAGCACGGGAACGTTCATCCCGTTTCGTCACCACCGTCGATCGTGCCTGATCGATCGGCCCGAAACGCGGGGGCCACCTCGCGCGGGGAAACGGACAGCGAAATTGCCGGGGGTGCTTTCGAAGGTTTACGTAACTCCATTCCGCCCCAAAGCTGCTCCATTCTTTTCGTTAACGACCGAATCAAAGGAGAGAGGCGCTTCAGCCTGTTGACCGGGCCACTGTTCATCCAGAATCGTCACTCCTATTTTACGAGCGTGATCTGTAAAGCGTGACACTCGTTGCCCCCGGTTGGCAGGTTGACAGTATCGGTGACTTTTCTTTCTCTGCTCTGCGACTCGATAAGCGTACGAGTTTACTTGGCTGAACGCGTTAAAAGAGAGATCGGGGGGGAAGACCAGGGGGAAGGTGGAGGAGAAAGGTCGCGCTGATGAGCGAGCAGGCGTTAGAGAAGGAAAGACAGGAGTGCCAAATCATCCGTGACTTCCGTCCCACTTGGGCAATAAATATGCACACACCGGCTCGGCGAGGTACGCGAACGTTTGCCATTCGTCCTCCAATATAATCGTAAGGATTCTTAATCTGTCCGTTATGCGCGATTATTTTCTCCGCGCGCGCGCCACGAGCCCGAGGTATGGATATAAGCGTCGAGCGCGCTTGCGGCCGTTATTTTTTTCAATAAGGATTCACTGCTCGGTGTCGAGTATCGTGGTAACACTTGGAAGCGAACCGACCCGTTTAGAGTCTAGAGCCATCCAGAGGAGGAGCAAGGAAAGGAGGAAGGAACAATGAAGGTCGCGAGCCAATTCGAACGATCGTCGCTAGAGCGATCGATGTAAATAAGCGATGTATCCGGATAAAGTTACTTCGACACTCGCAATCAGTGCCTGTCGTTTCGTCGATGGTAATCGGGATTTAAAGAGACGAAGTCCTGTCGACGGGAACGTAGCCCACGAACGAAGAGAACAAAAATTACGAACGATCAGTCACTGTCCACAAAGTGACTAAACGAAGAAACAAAACGAGCTCTCGCATTCGATTCTCCATATCACGGACGCTTTTACCAAAATGCAACACAGAAGTCGGCCGTGATCAATTCTAGCGGCTAATTGAAAAGAAATATATTTATTCGAACGACTTGCCAGTTTCGTTGCACAGTACACACGCGCACACACACACTCACACGAAATACACACATGCATACATACGCGAAGTAGGTTCAGCGCGAAAAAAACATACAAAAAAAAAGAATAATCAGAAATCAATAATAACGGAAAGAGATCTACAGATTAACGGATTAATGAATGAGTTGCATAGCTATTCGAGAAGTTTCACGAAATATCGATGTATATATTTTAAGTTTGTATTATAATGCCCCCACTTAATTTGTATGAAATGGAGAATTTCAGACATTAAAATGATGATAAAAAAAGAAGCCTCAGTCACATGATTCGCCAATGTCCCCTGCTGCTTTCTCTTCGTGCCCGCTCGGGACTTCTTGCCGTACTTCGTGCGAAGTTACATAAATTCGATCGACTTATGTAAGTTACCATTGATCGATCAAGAAGCACCGCGGGCACACTATGTATGTTCAAGCTCACAGAGATCTTATTTAAATATAGACTTTCCTCGCGTGCGCTTAGAAATCTCATATTTCAAGCATACAGGTTATTTCCAATGTATTCGGCTCGTGCATGCTTCGGATAAAAATAAAGCCACACCTTCGGACTAGGAGACAAAATTTATTAATATTGCAAAACAAAGCGTACCTACATAGGACGCGTACTTTGAGAATCACGTGCAAGCGAAGACGATCCATTGGCGTGGCATTTGTCTTCCGCTGCTGTAGCCGTTTCGCAATCGTACGATCTTCTTTTTCGAGCGGGGAGTCACGTAAAGAAGCTGCGCTCATTTTTTTAAAGATCGCTGGCCCATTTTCATGCAGGTCGTCTCTACAACGGCAACATTCAAAGGGAGGACGTCAAGTGTTGGAAAGAAAGGTGAACGTCTGCTGTTGCCTTTCTTTGTTCTTTGAACGGGGCAGACCCGACGGACTGCTGTAGACGAGCGTCCCCAATGGTGAAATAATTGTATTAGTTTTAACCTATTTATTCTTGTGAATGTTTGTCGAGGAATTAATCGTACGTTTCTTCTGCCACAGGTAATTAACTTCCTGATCTTCCTACCAAAAACGCATCGAAGGTGACCACCAGCTGTATTTTTGTCTACATTCAATGAGATTAAATAAAGATTAAATTTGTATAATTTTACTGTAGTACGTTTAAATTACATCAATAAAATGCAGCTTTGTGATTAAACATCGTTATTATTTAACACCATTTTCCTAATACCCATTTCCCGATTAAAATTATTGAATGATAGTCAATAATTAAAGTCCTGCGTCAAAACTAGACCTTTTGGTATTTATTTGGGATCTTTGAATTGCCTTCGTTACTTCTTGCCATTGTAAAACTTCCATTCCACTGCGTACTCCGTTAAAAACTCGCTTTCGAAATGTTCCACCTTAAAGTAATGATTTCAAACTGCACCATTCAAATCATTGTCGGAGCCTCTGCATTGAATAGTTCTCCGCCTTAGTTTAGAGCGTTCTGAAAATTTTGGCCAGATTTTGGAGCGATGTATCAGGAGAACATGAAGCGAAAGGAGGTATCCCGAATTTCACCATCGAAGGCCTTTCGAAAACTCTGCGCCTCTGCGTTGAATAGTTCTCCGCCTTAGATTCTTTCTCCGAAGACGAGACTTAGTGCCACCTCTTTGGACGTCATGTTCTCCTGTTACGAAGTCCAATTTTGGGGAATTCTGAAAATTTGGCCAGATTTTGGGGCAATGTATCAGGAGAACATGAAGCGAAAGGAGGTATTCTAAATTTTAGCATCGAAGGCGTTATCTTTAAGTAGCGAACAAGAGCTACGTCTGTTCCTTTTGAATCTATGTCTCAGAATCACCTCTGGAAGGTGTTACTTTGTGTGACCACTTTTGTCAGTGTATTCTCTTAATACTAAGGTCGAAATTTTGGCTTTCCTTTGTAAAAACTATGTTTTTGATAAAATATGAAAGATTTTTGCCAATGGTAACTTTGGAATTTCGATAGGAATGTTCAAGAGGGTTTTTGCAATGATAATACAGATTTAGAAAGCTCTTCTCTTTTTATTTTCTTTAAAAATAAGTTCCAGATATTGCAAAAAGGTGATACAAGTATTTACAAATGATTATTGATGTAAAATCACTATCTTCTTTTGTTCATTGTTGAGGTTAACAGCTTTCCGTCATCTGACCCACTTAAAGCTCCTGTCCACGAAGAAATACCCCAAAGTGTAACCTGTAAGACGAAGAAAAATATTTTTAGTAACCTGACTTGCCTATTATAGAAAATACAATATAATTTCATGTAAAGCGTATAAACATTTAAATAATCTTCCCAATTTAACCTTTATTTCATGCAAAACTCATTGAAACGCAGTAGAATTCAATTACCACATCAGTAAAGCATCCAAAAAAAAAAACAGAAAACGTACAAAAATGATAACAGGTAAAAAGAATTAGGTTAGGTAAGTAACTTGTTTATAGGCAAAATGAACTTATCGAGACGAACTACATTCCAAAAGTGACTACATACATTAACATTAGATCAGTTACATGTATTCTACTACTTCCACTGAATTATGTAATTGTTCAAACAAACTCTTATCAACTAAATGTACATGACTTGATAGTTGAGTCAGCGCGGGGCTGGCGCCGTTTCGTTCACCATCTTGGCGTTGATTGGTTGACGCGCGGCGCTATCGCGCGCATGCGTGGTGTTGCCCCACCGCTTTTAACGGTACGGGCGTACGGGACTTCCGCCCTTCACTGGGTGGAGGACTATGCGCAGTGCAGTATCACGTGTCAATGCTCGCTGCGCATGCAGTTACCGGCCCGAAAGACATGGCAGGTGTTTCGGCTGCTTCTCATTGTTGACTGTTTCTTGACAGATAAAAAAGTTGCTCGGAGACAGCTCGAAGGACAATGATAACGTCCACGTCAGATGGTAGCTCGTGAAACATTCTTTTACGTAATCTGTCTTCAAAGTTCTCCCGAAAAGAATGTCGAGCACACGAGAGGCAGAGGTAAGAAATCGCGGCTTTCCAGCGTCGAGCTTGGTGCTTGCGCTGTTCATTTAACATAAGCGTGATCTTTCGCATAGTATGCAAATCACTCGAGAAACTTAAATAAGGATCTCTGCCGGCAATACCATAAATTAACGTGGAACGTTAACCCCAGCGCTCTGACGCAATTAATGAACACTTTATAGCCTGAGCTTAATATTAAATATTCTTTTATTACGTTACTATAATTCCATTGAAGGTTCAAAGCCTCAAAGAGCGAGGGAACGCGTGCGTGAAACAGCAAAAGTTCGAGGAGGCTATGTTCCATTACACACATGCGATTAAACTGGATCCGCAGAATTATTCTTTATACAGCAATAGATCGTTCGCCTTTCTGAAAATACGACAATACCATTTCGCGATGGAGGATGCTCTGATGACAATTGAGCTGAATCCTGATTGGACCAAGGTACACGTACATACGTCGTACAATTTCTTTATAAACACGAGTGTAATTGCAACTTATCTAACGTTTAATTCAACTGCGGCATGTATAAATCTCTTTCCAGGGATATTTTAGGAAAGCCGAAGTGGAGTCACAAACCTTTCGCTTCAGTGAAGCACTTCACTCTTACACTTTGGCTTTATCCCTTCAACCGGATGAACCAACAATTATAGAGGCTATTGACAGAGTATCTAGATTACTGATTCAAGATAGAAGAGGTACTATCTATCTAGCATCAAGGCGTTCGTATTCATAATGTTTACTACGACGCTCTAATATCGGATTATTTTGTAGCTGATCAACAGATACCTTGGCTTGGAGCTGGAGTTGGTATCATACTTGGAGTGATAGTCGTAATCGCCGACTATGTATTTACAAACAAACCTACATTAACGGTGTGTATGCTAGTTTAATATACTTGAATGCGCGAGTCGGTGAAACGGTAGACATAATTTTCTATTTCCCAACGCAGCATCCCTTTTTGATGGCCTTATTGACAATATCCATAGCAATGTTGGGTTTCACCATTGCAAAAGGGTTTCGCTATTTCGTAAAGTGCCAAAGAAAATCGCTTTTGGATCCACCGGTGGACCTGTTCGGCGAGAACAAAGATGACATCGGCGACGACGAATCCGAAATGAACAACGACAAAGACAAGCATCCGAAGTATAGCAAAGCGCAAGCACGACAGAGATTCAAGAAAGGGAAGTCGTAGTGCGTCTCGATACCAATGCTGTGCGCGCATTTTTTATGTAAATTTCAAATTCTACATTCGTACACTTTTTGACATCTCAGGAAAACTCGGAATGTTTACGGCCAGGGCTATTGCATAACCAGAGAAGTATACAGATTTTATAGTTAAGTTATTGTTGAATAATGTTAAAATATTGAGAGCGCGTGGCAGAGTTCCCGCATTTCTTTATATCTTGTGTTGAAGAGTTCTTATGCCAAATCGAGCCGTCTGCTAGTTAATAATTGAGTTCTTCTACTGCGAAGACAATTCTACTTTGAACTGTTTCAGATACGTAATAACAGATAAGAATACAATGAAAATTATAATTGCCAGTGAGTTACTCGGTACAAACATTTCTGAATTGGAACTTTGCTTATACGAATCGTAACAGTATTTCAGAATATAACATATTGCATCTTTGTGAGAAGTCGGCAATAAATGTACCACTTACATTTTTACATAATTATATCGTAAGGCTGACGGATTCAAAGGTTCTCCCTGCAAAGCGTATACAACGAATTATCTTGTTCTCGAAGTGCAATATTATTTGCACGTCTCAACTTTCTGCACTTTAACTAAACACGATAAACACACAAAAAAATTCTAATTACACATAATCAAGTACTTAAGAGTTGTTCAATCTTTCATCAAATAACACAATAAGCGACGAGTCAGCATAAAATACGTTACGTAAACTTTGGGACTGACACACAATATATACTACTCTTCTACTAAGGCCTAACTCAGACGGACCACTTCAGAAGCCCGCTGCAACCACAAGAACCGTTGTGCGTTGTGTCAACCACCGGCAGCGACAATTTCGTGGTAAATTTTTTTGTCGTCAATACGGACTTCAAACGTGGTTGATTCCAGCGACAGCTCAACCACTGTCTTGTGGTTGTGGTGGGCTTCTAAAAGTGGTTCCGTCCGAGTTAGCCCTAAAAGCATGGCTATGCACGAATTGATATACAATCAAGAATTTCGAATGTTTTCAAACATACTTTGTCTACCAATCTATGCTTATCTTTCCTCGCTTGAAAAGAGATTAGAAATACCAATGTTGCTAGTGTAAAAGAGTTTTGAATATTATAGATCCATAACTACACGGATAAATCACGAAATTAGGTACTTATTTATAGAAGCATGTAAGATAGATTATTTATAAAGAAATTCGAAGTATAAACTGTTAATAGTGTTGTATAGAGATATAAGTTGAAGCATCCGTTTTATCGAAACGTTACGAGCATCACTTATCGCATTGTCTTTAATATTGCGAACATTTTTAAGTAATCCGAGGGTACTTGCGTATCAGCGCTTAGGTTGTTCACACTGCCGTTTCACGATTCGTTCAACCGAGGAATTAACATTCTAAAATATGCACGCGAATTCATTTCCCCTAATGCGTTGCCCCATATTTGCATTAACTGCAATGCACGTTAACGAACCCCGGTGGTCATCGATACATTATACTTCTCGATTTATAACTCGTTATTATGCGTGGAAGCATATCAGTACCAAAGTCAATCATTCTATCGAATCAGTCATCAATAGCCATTCTACAATTAACCAGAATGTTGATACAGAATGTTTGCTGCAACCCACAATCTTTGTACGAGAAAACGTTTTTACGCATATTGAATTCGTAATAGAATTTATAATAAATTATATAATTGCGTTTAATAAAAAAAAAAGAAAAAGTGGGACAGAAGATTCTTAGACCGACTACGACGACCGTTTTACATTTATTCATATAGTGGGACTCTTTCTACGTTCATAAGGATTCGCCAGGTGGTGTAATTCTGCTCGAAATGCCCTAAAATAGTTTTATGCAAAACGGAATACCAGAAGAATACAATGTCCGTGTTAATGAGAAGATGGTTAGCGATAACACATTTTTCTACGGCCGCATTGGCTGTCTGCCAGGTGCTCGGGACTCGGTTATCCGTGGATCACCGAGAGCTCGTTAAGTGTAAATTCGAATGTACACACTGTTACTTGCTTAAACGCGCATTCTTTCCGACTGTTTACGACCTCGCGTGGTTTACGATCCGGGTTAATTATCCAATAAATACGAAAATACGGAACACTACCATTAACGTTTAGCATCACGTTCCAAACTTCCCAGCACACGTCATCTCTTTTTTCTTCGCTGTGTTATAACGCATATTAGCTCACGCAGATTCGTGGGATGCGACTGTGATATGGATAACGATAATCCAACGGCGCGATAGATCAGCGCACGAAATTGAAATTCTGACGACGTTGAAATTCTGACAGTCACGTGGCGTGAATGATTTCGATCGGAAGGTTAACCGTGAAGAATGAAACTGGTAAATAAACAAGGTTTCGTAGGATATTAAATAATCAATAAGTTGGTTCTGGAATTATGTTCTTCCATTTGTTAGAACGTTTCATTGAATTTTGTGGTTTTCCCGATTATCTGAAGCAGCAATATTGCTCACCACAAATTGTCGCAATCAAGGGGGAAGATCTCCTAGGTGAGATTGGAAAAAATCATTTCCACAACATTTTTGGATATATTTAATCTCTTCTTTTCTGTCTCCATCTTATGCGTTCCTGATGAGAGACTATTCACGGGACTGTGCGTCTGCGCATGCGTCCATTGACGTTTACGAGCAGATAGCACCGCGAAACGTACTGGCTGGTCATTTCACTTGAAACCACCGAACGGCTTGGGTGTAGGAACAGTTGAAATTACTGCTAAGTATCTCACTTCCTTTACGTTAGAATTTCAAACGCGTAATACTCGATCTTTCTTTCTCGCCCGTTTCTCTCTATCGTTTAACTGTCTCATAACACAGAACTGTATATCAATTACATATATAGCGTCAAAGTAACAAACGTTCCAAGGTGAATCATAAACAACCGAAGTGGCGTTTAATTCCACGCAATCCGAAAAGACCGTATCTTTTCCGCATAAACGTTTAGTATACTCGTTTCGAAAGCTCTCTTTAAGGCCGGATATATAGTGACTGAAAAGTTTAACGCCCCGAAAGTTTGCACTCGTAATTAGCTTTTACACAACTCCGAAAACGGCTGGGCGTACATATGTTACTCCAATGGGCATAACGATTAGAACAAAGAACCCCGCGATAGCTTTTCCCGGAATCCTATTCACGATTGCGAAAGCAGGGGAGGTGAAGCTATAACATCTGTATGGAAAGTTGGCTGGCTGGGCGATATTCTCGATTACCCTAACCAAATAACGAAAAGTAATAAGCGGCACAGAAGCGAGATGGTTATGCGGCGAGTATTAGGGCAAGAAAGAGAAAGGAAAGCGGGGTTGTAGCACCACGGATACCTGGAGGAAAGCCTTATACATCGTAATGGAATGCCAGGTCCGTGGCTCTTGCACTTATTGGGGGTTAGGTTGACATGCACGGACGTGTCGGGTCGAAGCGACTGCGTATGCATCCAGTGGAACATGTTCGATATTATTATGGTCACCGATTGCGCAAATCCCAATAGGTATACCGGGCAAAGTTCGCACCCACAAAACAACGAGGGCCTAGGAAAGTGTGCAAAGAGACTCGCAAAGCAACACGAGGAAACGAAAAGCGGGAAGCGTGGCCGGGGCACCCGATGCGATTAGTCGGCTGGCCGTTCGTGCGTACGTGATGTGCGCACGCGCAATTTCACGCCACAGGTTCGTGTCTATATACCGAGCAACATTATGGGCTTCGCACCCGGGTGTTCGCAGTTTTTATGATCTCTTAACAAACTTTTATCGAGGGGGCAACCGTGCCGCATTTATTTCGCGGAATGCTCGCATGCGAACGAAAGTATTCTCTAAGGCTCTTTCCAATACTACGATCACGCGTTCGTACAGTTTCCGTGGTTGCAACAAGGATAGAGTTATTTTTACAAAGTTCAACGTTAATTTGAAATGAAGATGCCGATGACCTCGCGCTACCATTCTCGTTTGTTCCCAGCGAATGTCCTACATTTCGTTGGCAATTTTTCTTTCGCGGCATACCGTCCCCACAGATCTCTCTTTTGTATTCAAACGTTGCGGTGTTTGCTTGAAAAGTGTATATAGTTTTTGCTCTACATCCTACCCTCGATCGAATGTCCCGAAATGCGTGCAACAGTTTGCTGGGATACTCGTTGGTTTCAGCATTCCGCGAAACCAACGAACTAACGCGCGAAATATTCCTGCTGTGCCCGTTACACGCCTATAATTTATGATCCTATTGAGTCACGCGATGATCTTTGTATGTTAACGTAACACATTTATGCAAGTTTTATTATCAACAAACATGTGTACTTTTATTGTAATCACCTATCCGCGAACTGTTTGCAAGTATACACAGCTAACACGGTTCGGTGATACCCGCAGGGGGACAACTAATCGATGGATAATCATATGACACCCTGAAAAGGACGGTTTGAACGCGGGAACGGTGAGTCCTTTTGTAGGAGGTTCGGCGAAGGCAGCACACTGGTTGGAAGTCGGAAGGTTCACAGACACTTCGGAGGTGACCGTCCTCTTGATACGCACCCTTAATAAATACGTTCCTGTAAGCCGCACTACTTTTCTACGGTACCCCCACCAATGCCCGTGAGTGTGTACGGGTTGGTGGGCAGCGATTGGCCGAGCGGATGATTGGCGACGACGGTGGGGAGCGATCACGTCACGAAGCGAGGCCGAGAAGCGACGAGGCGCATGTATCAATGCGCAATCGCATCGGGACAGTTCAGGGAGTCGGGGAGGTCCGTGGGTAAGGAATAAACAGAGTGAAGAGACCGCGGGAGAGACGAAGAGTGGGGAAAGAGAGAGAGACGGGGACAGAGAACGAACAGGCAGTGAGACGATCACGATGCACGGAGGCGAGCACAAGCGGCCAGGGGCACAGGGCTGAGGGCTGAGGGCTCGACAGGGCCTGGAATAACGTTCACGGGACGGCCGCGGGCCAGCCAGCAGCAATGGAACAGACGAAAACTCCCGCGTCCCGGCTGCTCAGCACGAGCTGCATAGAGAATAAGGACGACTTGGAAGAGGTAACATAAATATTTGAAATAGTCACTGGATACGTATCGGGTGCGAGGGGCTCCGCCATTGTTGCGACGGTCGCGCACGTCGCTGACCGCGCGGCGCCACACGTCCACACCACGCGTCTTAGCGGCAACATTTGAATCGTTTACATAATTATGAAATTAATAGACGTCATTTGCCGACGAATGCTGATCGCTTGGATTCGAGGAACGCACCGTAGAACCCTCAGCTGCGTTACTTAAACCGAAATAGCACCATTCTGAGTAACGCAACGGTCTCGTTGTGTATTGTACATTTCGTAATGTCAATACTAAAGTGTAAAATCTCAAGCACTTTCAGAGCTTTCATGGTTGTTAACTTACAGATTTCTAAATAGCTTATTCGCGAAGAATTTTGTTATTGCTTTTTTCCTGCGAATGGTATTTAAGATAAACCGTTGCTCTGTTTCTGCTTTCAGAAATTCGAGAGATGTTATACAGTGCTCCAAAACCTGACTGCGGGACTGTCAGAAAAGGAAGCCCACGATACGCTGAACAATGCTGTGTGTAAGGACAAGACGCACGAAGAAGTTTCATTGGGATTGTTGGTTGTCATTCTGACGGATCCCCAAAGTGCTGCAAAAAGTTATAGGGACTTAACGTTAATTACGCGAGATGGCCTCGCGATCGTGTTAGGACATCTTAATCAATTAGTGCTTGAAAGATACCTACGATTGAACGACGTAACCAGAAGCCAGTTACTGTGGCTGCTGAGGGAGACTATAAGAACCAGTGTGGCTAGTGTGGATAACCTTTGTTTAAGTTTGTTAAGGCACGCTGCCGGCGGAGATATTTCGCCGAGAAATTTGTTTTTAGTCGACGCGCTTTTGGACATATTTCAAGAGAACCGATCTTGGCTGGATAAGTTTCCTTTTCTAGTGGCGTCTATTGTTTACACCTATCTACGATTAATAGAAGATCACAACGCACCTCATCTGTCCGGGCTACGCCAGAAGGAAGTTACCTTCACCGTGTCACTCATAAGAGAACGTATGGTCGATTGTCTAGTTATCGGAAGGTAAACGACGCACGGAGAACTCCGTTTAATTAATGTTCGTAGAGAGTATCGAGTTGCGGCGAATGAAACCAACATGTTCGTATTTTCAGGGATTTGGTACGCTTGTTACAAAATGTGGCGAGAATAACGGAGTTCGAAGCGCTGTGGAAAGACATGCTTCTGAATCCGAAATCTCTGTGCCCGAATTTCAGTGGAATCCTTCAACTCTTACAAACTCGGACATCTAGAAGGTTTCTACAATCCAGACTCACACCGGACATGGAAAGGAAGCTAGTTTTCTTAACGAGTCAAGTGCGTTTCGGTAACCACAAACGGTACCAGGATTGGTTCCAAAGGCAGTACCTGGCCACGCCTGAATCACAGTCGCTCAGATGCGATCTTATACGATTTATCGTTGGCGTAATCCATCCGACAAACGAGTTGTTGTGTTCAGATATTATACCCCGATGGGCGGTAATAGGGTGGCTATTCACCACTTGTACATCAACCGTGGCTGCCAGCAATGCTAAACTGGCTTTGTTCTACGATTGGTTGTTCTTTGAACCGGAGAAGGATAATATTATGAACATCGAGCCTGCGATTCTTGTCATGCACAATTCTATGAGGTCCCATCCACCTGTCACTGCCACGTTACTAGACTTTTTATGCAGGGTAAGTCGATCGCAATAACATCGAGCAATTCCTAGGTACGTCATTCAGTGGCCGAAGCTATTTGAACGTTTTATTTTACAGATAATACCACATTTTTATCCACCGTTGACGGAGAAAGTGAGGAACGGAATCTTCTCATCGCTGAGACAAATATTAGAGAAACGGGTTTTGCCAAGCCTTTACCCGTTATTTGACAGTCCTAAGCTAGACCGTGAACTGAGGAGCAAAATAAGGGAGACATTTAAGGAATTTTGTTTACCACCCAATGCAGATCCTGGTAAATAAAATGCTGCATGTTTAGTAGATTAGTTTAAAATACTGCACCAACACTGGCATACTTCTGCACAAAGAATTGGAGTCGACGAAATGCACATTAAGATCATTTAACATCACGCTAGATATTTTACGAAGGCACATAGTATGTACGCATATATTGAACACAGGTTGAATAGAAAGAGACGAGACTAGATAAACATATGTACATGGTATATTAATTTTGGGTTCATACAGTACTGTTTTAACAAGTTAGTTCTCACCAGGTATAGCTTAACACCCATCTTTTAATCTTCTCTTTTAACAGATTTCATTGTTCACACTTTCTTAAAGCTTACAGCACATTCAATGCTTACTAACTTTGGTTTTTGCATGATGTTTTTAAGCAGGAAATAAGGTTCCGATATATTCAGGTAAAATGGAGGAACTTAATAAGGACCTTACACCGGGAGCTCCGCTGGAGAGTACGGGGAACGCCACCCCGGTTGAGAATAATCATGTAAGTCAAGACACAGAACCGGCTTTCAGCGATGAAGAGGAGGAAATGCCATTAAGGTCAGCTCTTTTCACCATCGGGACACTGTCGCGATAAAAGGCACATCGCTGAATTACACGTACTGTTACAGGATAGTGACTAAGATCGAAGAAGAAGACGAAGAGGACGTCCCTTTAGCAAATGTGAAATTGAAAAACGAACAAAAGAATGCAAATTGTGTTATAAAGAAAGAAGATATCACGACTCAGTTGAACTTAATTTTAGAGCCAGAGGAGTTAAGGGCTGCTGTGGAAAGCTTGCACAGTGAAACGGACAATGAAGTGAGGTGTCAGACAATGGAAAGGATAGTACAAATGGTTGTGGAGGATGAGATAGATGCAGAAACAATACCAGCATTGGCTTCTTGCATATCGACTATTTTGGCGCCACAAATTACAACACAGATATTTCCGACCGACAATTTGAACGATGAAGCCTTGACTGATAGTATAAGCACGCCGTTGTTCGTTATGTTTCGAAATCAGTTTCAATTGTGTAAAGAAGAGGACAATAGGCGGAAACTTTTAGCTCGGGTACTCGCGGAGATGCAGACTATTCAGACAAGGATAGGCTATCTTTTGCTATACTTCTTGAAAGTCTGGGGCAAAGAGGAGGAAAAACGAGAAGGCGAACCAAGGTTGGTAATGCAATACCGACTGCACCGATACATATAGATAATAGCTTTTATTACATCACGTTCTTCTGTTCTAGCAATGTATTAAACGACGTTAAAGCATCGGTATACAAAGACTTCTGCGCGCATCGTGAGAAGAAGCTGGATGCCTGCTTAGTGGCGGACTTAAAGGTATGCTGGTTCTCGAAATTATAGCCTAGCTGTCAGAGGGACACATATATTTATATGGCATGCATTGTTCTTTTTACAGCTCTGCCACGAAGACAACATATTTATGCTGTGTTATCTTGTGCCTGACGTATACATGGGATTCCAAAACGTGGCTCTAGGAAACGTTCAATTGTTGCATTTGGTTGTATCGACCGTCGACGCCTGCCAATTACAGGAATTGGTCTGCCAGATAATGCAGGGACACCTGAAAATGTTGAAAAAGGAGTCATTCACGTCACTGTTGACGGCCAGTTTGAATTGGGAAACCTTCGAGCAATATTGCTTCTGGCAGTTGATCTTTGCTCATGACTTCCCGATCGATTACGTACTGCCGGTTTTACCCAAGCTGCAATTCCGCGATCACGCGGAAGCGCTTACATCGATACTGTTTATGCTTAAACAAGAGAAGTAAGTAGACCCGGGATTAAACGGAACGCGGGATTAGTGTTTCTGGAATGACGCGTGACGTTTATAATGATCTCTGTAACAGGCCAACGTTGGAACTTCTGCGACAATTGCTCGCGCGACAAAACGTGGATGGGGACATGTTCGTTGTGGCAGCTTTGCGTTACTGGTGCCGCGATTACGAGGAGAAGCTCGGCGAGCTGCTCGCGAATCTTCTGAGCACACGTTATCCCGCTACCAGCCCGAACAAGCGAAAACGATCTGGCGGCAAGCACAATCAACAGCCTGGCCCTCCTAGCGGCGAACAAGTGCTCGGTCATCTGGATCAATTGCGACAGCATTGCATATCCTCCGCTGAGCTGCAGCTCTACCATTCCGAGGGGATGCAAAGAGCCCTGCAACAAGCGCAAGCGGCCAGCAGCGACTCGCTAAGGAAAAGTTACGGCGATCTCTTCGCCCTAGCGGAAGTGAACGAAGAGAACGAGCCCCCTCCGCCTCCGCCGACGAGCTCCGCGCGAAAGCACGCGGCGGCGTCGGCCGGAGGTGGGGGTGCCGGTGGCAAGGGAGGTCATAGGAAAACTGGTGCTAACACGAGGGAGAGGTCTAGTTCCAAAAGGCCGTTGCCTCGGTATCATCTAGACATTACGTCTAGTAGCGAGGTAAATATTTCACAATACTTGAAAGCAATTTGAAATGCAATTACAAGGGTATATCACGGACTGGCCGAGTGTTTTTTTATCTCTATGCAATCGGTATTAAGATACGTGGTAGCTGGTGAATGCCAATGGTGTTTAAAATCGGCTACCGACAGATAGAAAATCCGTAGCTTCAGATCGTAATTCCTATTTGTTAGTCGACGTGGACTGCTCTGTTATAATTTCATCTTTCTAACGTAGGAGGAAGACATTGGGAATTCAAAGCCACTGAAAAAGAGAAAAAAGTTTAATGCAGTGGGCTCCGACAGCGACTGACCACCCAGTGTCTTCAAATGTCACATGGACCACGTCACGTGTATGCAGCAAGCTAAACTAGCCTTAAGAATAGTAAGATAATATAGTGTACACATAGATCTATTTAGCGCGACTTGTAAATATAGTGTACATCGAGGGTGTGTATGCGAAACCATACCGATAAACGAGGATCTTGCACATATTTCGCAGACACAGGTTATTACAGCAACGTTGCCAGATTCTGTTTCCATTAATTTTTTTTTGTTTTTTTTTGTTAATCGTTGTCGGACACATTCTAACGGGAAACGTATTTAGAATGTATGTGATATTTAAATACGAGAGGGCGGAAATTTGTAAACGCTGGTTAGAGCTTTTCTGGGTAAACGCGTGTGGCAGATCGGGAGCGCGGAGTCTGGCTTCGAGACGCAAGGAGGATTTAGCGCGGCTCGCCTGTCAGATAAAGTTACCGGGAGGCAAGACTAGTCATAAATTAAATTATGTCGAAAAGTGTCGAATCTGGCAACGTTACGCGCGGAGTGAAGGCGACACGAAGGACTTCGCTCCGTGATCAATTTACTTTCTAGGAAAAGAAACAATTCGCCGTCCGCGCAGAAGATTGGTGGTCGGCGATAAGAAACATTGCGGGCACGATTGTGCTTAGTTTTTACCGATAATTTGTTTATTAATTTTGCGACTAGTAATATGGTATTAATTGACCCTATTGTCCAAATTTCTTTCTTTCTTTCAGTCTCGTTACGCGATCATTATCAATAAGAAGACTCTCGCGTCTCACACGTACAATTAGTTAACAAAGATGAAATGGTCACTTTTGTTGCCATAAACTGTGAACGCAAACTTTGTACGAAATCGTTGATAGCTTTTTTTTTATTAGGATTAAGGACCTTCTGCGGGTGAGCAAGGATGTATTGTGAACGTTCTCGCTCCGGCAAGAAGCGTACAGTTTTACGACCAAATGTATTTTACGTCTGTGCTTTAGCGAGCATGATCATTCTGAAAGGCGCAAGAATTTTTATATTTTGCACGGTGGAAGGTTGTCTGTACTTTTTCTAAGGATCTTCTGTCCAAAAAAAAAAAGAAGAGTGGCGAATCTTTTTACGTTGCTACGATGAATATTTTATGCGAAGCGGTCGAATTGCCTGACATCGGACGAGCAGAGTGTACGATTTATTCCCTTATTTCAATTTTTAATCGTAACGTCTACGATGTATTTACATTCACGAAGCGCGCAATTGTAACCTAACCTTTAAATTGACCCACCCAACTTGGAGAGAGTCCACCGTATACCTACTGTTTCTGCCAAATCGTGTGAAATATTCTTTGCCGTATATATAACTTTTATCGCGTTGCTCCCGAAATGCGTTGATTTACCGTAGGTTTCAAGGCACCTTCCAACGAGTGTAGAACCAGGCGTCATGTACACTTAAGTCCTAGAGAAAAAGAACGTAAGCGCGAGGAGTATCACCGTTCACCTCTGTACATTTCCTGTAAAATCGGTTACTTGTAAAACGTAAGTAGCTGCGTTATGTATTTTCTAGTTTGTACATACCAGAGAGAACGGAGCGCGCGCGTGTGTGTGTGTGTGCGATGTATGTATGTATGTATGTACTTTCCGATGCGTTGTGTATGCCTGAGCCACGGCGTGCGCGGTACTTCTTTCGAATCCTAACACGAAACTGTTTTCCACTACGAGAGTTTGTACTTCTGCACGTGCCCGATCTTATCAATCGAGTGTACTAGCAATTGTGTCGAAGATAAAATCTGGAAACAAAGGATAGTATGAAAAATGTAAAGCCGCGGGCATTGTCGACCGATAAGAGTGCCTGCGGTTTACGCGCACAGCGTACGTACCTACCACTCGTAATGGCGTATGAATAAAGTGTGATAGTCGATTGTTGTTATTAGGTCTTTTCTACTTGTACATAAAGTGCGGCGTTATGTGAAAAAGAGATATTTAAGGACGCGGCGGATGAGAGAGAATGTGTGCAAAAGGGCGAGCATATGTACGTGAGAGATAAAGAGAGAGCGAGAGAGACAAAGACACAGATTGATTAAAAAAAAAAAAGCGAAATTAACGATGCGCGGGGCAATACGAGAAATAAGACCTGTAAACATTTAATGTTTTTAACGATCTTGTACACACGAATATACATGTAAATACATGAATATATTGTATCGTAATGCGAGCATAAACATTTAATGTTTTTAACGATCTTGTACACACAGATACACGTAAATGTAAATACATCGAAAAATTACCAGAAGTAAAATTCTCGTGATTCCTGTTGTTCGTTTCTTCTTTCTCTACCTTATCCCTTGTTCTGTCTACGTGTAAATCTTTCATTAAACTGGGATTAGTGCACCATGCGGGCTGTAATTGATTATGTGCAACGTGAGCAACTTTTCTCTCGAACATTCTTTTTTGTCTTTAAAAGGCAAAGCTATTTAAGCATTTTCATTTAATTACCTCGGCCTGTGAGAAGAGTAAGGCGGTTGCTCGTCTACAGGCGCCCTAGTCTTGTGGTTAGGGAATACTTTGCGTACATAGGATAAACCAAACATCTTGTGGGAGTTGTGTCACACGCACTGAAATATCGACTACGGGAAATTCAAGGATTTTGTCGCACACTTTACGCTGAACAACGGTGACTCTTGGAACTATATTCGAGTCAATTACAGAAGCCGGTAAAGTCAGCGAAAGTGCTCTTTCTCTCATTGCACCACAGACCAGGTAGGTATAAGGATAGATTTATCACGCAGTGTAATTTTGCACACGCTCGGAGGGCTCGCAAGCTCCCTTACCATTTTCGTGTCACACCCAACGTTATCGATTCAGTCTAAAATAAGATTACAATGCTACGAGGGGTAGGAATTAAAAATAAGTCCTATCGAAGTCATTTAAAATCTAAGGCGGTCTGAATGTTACGACTAATTTTGCACTTGCAAAACCCCAAATTTTTGCTCCACAATTTCTCTTGCAGGTGCAGGCCGAAAATCTGCTTCCCTTGCAGGTGCAGCATTTGAAAGGGGGATTGTTCCGAAATCCATTGTAAGATTATTGCACCTCCAAGAGAAGCAGTTTTTTGCACTGCACTTGCAAAAACGCAAATGCCATCACGACCCACAAATTCTTATTTTTCCACAAATTGGGAATTCTAAATGGCCCACAAACCAAAATAAATTATTTTTCCTCACAAAAATCAATATTTCGGCTCCGCAACCTCTCTTGCAGGTGCAGCGGGAAAATCTACTACTTTTGTAGGTATGAAATCCAAATTCTATTTGTTGGGAAACTAAATAGGTACTTACCATGCCTACTTATCACGTTGTGCTCCATCGTGAGGCGACTACTTGCACGAGGATTGCAAAGTGTAAACTGTGAAGATTGATATTTATGTAGTTGATTAGTTATGATAAGTTATGTAGTCAGTTTTAGCTACTATGAAAAATGTGAATAAGTAGTGCAAAAAGTGTAACGAATGTTATAGCAGTGCCAGTCGATAGAGTTAACGACAAAAGTTGCACAAATAATGAGGAAGATTTCAACGCGATCCTGAAATAAGGAATTGGAAGAAGTAAGTAGAGGTAAATTGCAGAGAAATCTTTTACTTTCAATACGAAGTTCCTAACGATGTAATACAGTCGACGTAGTTCTATTTTCACATCAAAATATATGCATTCTTGTAGGAAACATGGATTCAAGAACTGTTTTCATTACAAGTTTGCAAATTAGTAACTTCGTGACATACTTGCACGGTCTTCCTTGCCTGTTGTGCGCGTCATTCATGCTTGTAACCGCTCAATCTTCAGAAGGAAATGTTACGTTATGTCTGAAAAAGAGAATTTCATTTCATCAGATCAGCCTAAAGATCACAAAAATCCGGAATATTATGGAACGACGTTAAAATCTCCGCGTGCGTACACTAGGAAGAAGATCGGAGGCGAAGTGGGTTTCCAAAAGCAAAGCGAACAATGACAGTATTTTCAATTAAAAGTTCAAAGTCCTTTGTGTGTCAAAATTGGGAATACCAAACTACTTAGTAACTTGCAACAGATGAAATAGAAAGATTCGCATGTTTGCTTATAGTATTTCTTCATATAATTCCCGGAATATAAATAAATTTAGGAGCCCGCAAGTTTAAAATACACTACGACAAAATCCAGCAAAACAGAACTTTTCCAATTTCCCGACTAATCGGCTAATTAATTTCCAACTATAATAATTGCAACACCACAACGAAAAGTCACTTACCAGCTTTGAACCAGGCGTGAAATAGGCAGTTTCGGTACACACCAGATGCAACAACCATATTCTATCCATCGCCACATTGCAATTAATGCTTTCTATACATCACAGTTTATTCATCCTTGCAGTTTTCCAGTTTTCTCCTCATTTTATCCTAAGTCTGGACATCGTTTAACAGCGCCTGCCCTGTCCCATAAGCTCCATTAAACAGAGAATCGAATTACTTACCACGAAGACCGCGTCTACCCCTGAAAAGAATTCAGGCGATTCTCCAAGCAAATGCGACACTCTCGGTCGACACAAAGGGGCGATTACTTTTAATTGATATATTTAAAATTAATGGTCATGGCCAGTTGCGTTTAGACAAATACACAAACACTGCTCCCACAGCGGATATATCTCGCGTTTACAGCGGCGTGATCGTCGTCTAACACTGTCGAGCGAATTTCCTCGCGGGTCTCCCAATTGCTGCGCCGACGGATCGGCTCGCTGAACGCTCAGGACGATCGAACCCTTTCGCAACGTTCGCGCGAAACGAGAACACGATGCACACGCATTTACCCTTCGCTCGCCTTCCTTCTATCGCTGTCGCGTAGCACTACGGGCATAAGGTATCGCATTGTGGCTCGAGGAAGATTATAACTGCTCTTCAACTACAGCTGCACGCTTCCGGGGGATGATTATAGTCGCTCACCGTCTCGAAAGGGCTCGATGTGCGCGACGGCTACGCCAGCTACGTCGTCCGGCAAGACACGCCAACAGGGACAGTGATTGCAAAAATTGTAAAAGTTTCGAGGGAAAAATTTCTTTTGCAACGAGAACATTGATAATTTCGTAGAGAGGCCTCCGGGATGAACTTCGTCGTCGTTCTTCAACTATCTTCTGAACTATCTCTGTCTCAGGCGCGTTGAACTCTATAATTAGGTACTTATCACGAAAAACCGTATCCTAGCATCACCGTTTCATTCTTCTTCATTTTTTTTTCTCAGCAAGGCTTTCCCGGTCACTTGACGCTCATGCAAAAGTCGCTCGGTAAACGTCCCACGTTAACACGTCTCCTCGTTGTATATACGGGACAAAGAAAAAGTGTTCATCCTACCGTAATCACATCGGGCCACGCACACGCAACTCTAATATACATTACAGGGTTTCCTGCCACGCACAATGGGTTCTCGCCTTTCTCCACTTCTATCGTTCCTCTCTTTCACGTCTTCTCGTCCCTGCTTTCCCTTGAACGCGACTTTCTACCGTATAGTATAGACTCGTACGTAATATATACACAGCGGTAACAGTCTCTAGGTACCTAAGGCTGCTAAAAGTCTCACTTGTACGATCCCCCCCGAAAAAATTGGGGGGGGCGTATTAAGAGTCTAGGGGGGGTATCCGACGGCCGGTGGGAGGGAAGGGAGGGAAACGTGAACGTCTTTCACCGTGTATCTAGTAAATCACTTCGTATACAGTGGCTTTCTTGTCACCGGACCCGGTCACGATGTACTTGTCGTCGGCGGAGATGTCGCAGCTCAACACCGACGAGGACTCTTTCGACTGCAACAAAAACATTGGCATTGGTTCCCACGTGGTCAGCTGTTTCGGTAACGGCAGCAGCAGCAGCATTTATGTAACTATTTAAGGGGGAATTGCTTGCCTTCTTGGGCCGAAAAATAGGTAATTCAGGTTTGGTAACACGGTAAGAGATGCGGCAATAAATCTACTATCACAGATAGTCACATTCATATAGATTAAAAATCTCCTTTCCTTTTAGTGTTTCACATAAGTCTTACAGTACTTTCCATCAACGCCAGGACCACCCGATTATGTTTCAACGCTCTCTCTGTATCTCCCATGTTTTTTCTTTCATTGTCACACAAAAATTCAGAACAACAGTTCAAGATACAATAAAACAGCCTGCCAAACCTCAGATTAATTTGTTGAAACGTTTCTGTACAAAAAAATTCGCAAAGAATTACCTATTTTTCGGTCCAACAACGCGCAATCCCCCCTTAGCTGTGCATAGAGCATTGGTGACAGATTCAAAATCCCCCGTGGCAATTAACGCGGTCAAGGATCAGTGGGATCGATCCTAATGCAGGGTTGACGCTCACCTGGAATATCGAGGCGCCATAGGGGGTGCGCCAGGCGTTCAACAGATTGTCCTTGCCGGTGGAGACGAACCATTTGCCGCAGGAGGCGAAGCGCAGCGACAGCACGCAGGACTCGTGCACGAGCAGGCAATACTTGTCGGACTTGGATGCATGGAGCACCTCGACCTTGGAGTTCTCCATGCCCACCGCCAGCCACTCCCCCGTGGGGCAATAGCCCAGCGAGAATATCTGCGAGTTCAAGTCGTGCTGCTGCAATTGCCTGCCCTCCCTGAGGTCCCAGGAGCGGACGGTGTTGTCCAGCCCTCCCGTCCACAGTTTCGTCCCGTCCGCGGATATGTCGATGCAGGAGGCGCCGTCCGTGTGCCCTTGGAACTGCCGGATCAGGATCTCGTTGTGGAGATCCCACACGGCGATGTTACCGTCGCTGCAGCAGCTGAAGCAGACCTTCGAGTCCGGCGAGATGGCCAGCGCGTAGCAGGCGGGCGCGGAGGACGTCAGCTCCGCTTTGATCCGCGGCGTCGGGCTGGCCAAGTCCCAGATGATCAGCTGCCTCGCCTCGCCGCCGACTATCAGGGTTCTGCAGTCGGGCAGTAGCTTCACCGATCTGCCAACAGTCCACACGGTCCCTTAATAATGTACATACCTACCATCGAACGTCGATCACATTGAATTCTGAGGATACTTACAAGGGAACATCCCCAACCCGAAAATTCAACAAATTCTGAAACTTTGTGGATATGTAGGGGATTTCCTTCTGATTACAACGCAATTTTTGTCTCGCCTGTTTGGTGAGCGAATAAGAGAAAAGTTCGATAATTATGTTAAAAATAAAAAGTTCGAATAAGGATAAGCTATATCTAACAGTTCCCTTCTTCTCCTCTATTTCCACCTGACATATTCGCCCCATGTGTAATCAAAGACAAAAGTATATAAATTATCTTACTTTCTTACTACGCGTCGCGTATTATTTCCTAATAAATGTTAGAAAAACATTCCTCGTCGTGCAGCTTAAGGCACGTTACAATGGGGTCCAATAGTTGAAATTGTATGGAAAAAGATATGGATTATGCTGTTTCGTAATTATTTCAACATCTACTTCAGATTTCACGTGAAAACCCGAATTTGATAAAACATTATTCATATTTTTGTTTATAACTTTTCTCTAATTGTTTAAACAATTGATAAAACCTTTACGATTTGGTAGATCTAATTGAAAGAAGTAACTTTTGTCTCGAAACTTTTTTGTATCTCAAACAGTTCGCGAGTTATAACACAAAATCGAAAAATAGCCGAATCTTCAGGGGTTAATTTCACCCCCTTAGGGTGATTTTGGGCAGCAAAAAAAATTGCGTTGTAATCAGAAGGAAGTCCCCTACATGTCCACAAAGTTTCAGAATTTTTTGAATTTTCGGGTTGGGGATGTTCCCTTGTTAGAAGGGAAGATTCCCAAGCCCGAAATTTAAAAAATTATGAAACTGTAGAGTACACGTAGGGGATACATAGATATGTATTACGCAATTTTTTTGCTGCTCGAATTCATTCTAAGGGGCTGAAATTGACCACTGAAAATCTAGCTTTTTTTCCATTGTATGTTATAACTTGCGAAGTGTAAGTGATAGAAAAAATGTTTTCAAACAAAAGGTACTTCTTCGAAAAAAGTGATACGCTAGTTATAACACAAAATCGAGAAATATCTGGATTTTCAGGGGTCAATTTCACCCCCTTAGAGTGAATTTGAGCAGCAAAAAATTGCGTAACACGTATCTGCATATCCTCTAAACAGCTCCAATGTTTCATACCTTTTTGAATTTCTCGGTTGGGGATCTTCCCTTGTTAGAACTTTCCAAATTATACCCTTCGTGGCATATAGGCTATATACATAGACACAATATGTAATGCTCTTCCTATCATGCACAATAATTGAAAATAAAAACACTTTGACGCAATCATCCAATCAAGATCACTACCCTTACGCCCTCATACAAGATCCCCTGAGTAAAAGCATCGTTACACTTTTCAGCATCGGCGATTTTCCATCCCTTAATTAAGTGGCAACCTCCTACGCTAAATTCTCGCGCTAAACGCGACATGCTCCTCCGAGTTACAGCACCGTCGGAAGGCGCTATAAATTTTGCATTGGTGTCGTATCGCCTGATCACCGTTCCAGATTCTAGACACTGACCTAATATAATTGTTGCGTTGAAGGCAGTCCAGCTGCGATACGGGCTTGATACTGCCACCGCCTTCGTGGCCGATGTCCCAGACTTTCACGCACCCTTTGCCGCCTGTGTAGACGTACTTGGTCGGATTCGAGATGGTAACGGCGCACACAACCTCGCCGTGAGTCAAGGTATTAATCTGACGCGCGTGACGTGGAATTCCCGGTCCTATCAGAGCGTCCGTGGGGAACGCCACGGGCTGCATTTCACCCTCGCCGTTCGCATGGAACGAGATTGCTCTGCGGTGAAATGTAAAACGTTAATGGCTTTGTCGTTGCGCGAGGCAGCGGCTTCGATTACTTAAAAGCTTCGCGCCGGCTGCAAGTCGAGCAACAAACGCGCCACGTCTTTACTGAAATTAATGGCGTTACGAGTTAACGCTTCAAAGGCGCGACAAGCTCGCCCGATCGGGCGCGGTTGATCGATGCTACCGTAAGACGATCATTGGCCCCCGATCGGAGTTCGTACGGTTTATGTTAGTCGACGTTTACATACGTTTTACCACCGGGAACGTTGCTCATCCCGTTGGTCGGGGGTATTCTCACGTGACCATCAAAGCCGAGCTGCAAAAGTCAACGAGGATCCATCAGTTCGTACGTAAATGACCGATGATTCGGAGATAGGCAGAGGTAGAGTGTGAGGTAGACACGTCTTCGCCGTTTGTCGGGTTCAGAAGAGATTCGATTTAGGGCTACTCGGCCTTTACTGTACATAAGCGCGTTAATTGATTGTCGAGTAATTGGTACATGTTAGTGTGCTCGACCCCTCGTTACGGTGATGTACGAAACTATTAAGGGCAACGTTATTTGTTAATATTCCCGATAGTATTCAACAGCACCGATACACCTACGAGCCCTGATCTCGTCCCTATTCTGACGAAGATACTCGACGCCACAGAGGCTGGAGGAAGCACGTTAAATTCAGCTGTGTTTTGGACCAAACGAATGCTCTGCGATTGCCATTACACCGTTGTGAATAAATTCCCAGTGAAGAGGAATCGAATGATACCGTCGTTATTCTAAGCATCAGATGGAGTCGCCTTCAGAAACGGGTCCACAGCTTCGAGCTTGCTAACAAGGGAAACAGATGGCAAGCTCGATCCAGACTAGGATTCAGAATGCACATTTAAATGCTGTTAAGCGCAATCATGTCCATTTTGCAAGCTGCCCCATCTGATCACAGATTCCCACTTAAAAGACAAGATCTTTCCAACGGTGTACAGCAATCCCGACATGCTCCACGATCCAACACGACCAACACGGACTCTATCTTTTCGCGACTAGCTAGCTCGTTTCACTCACGTATTATCGAACGTCGAGTTGCACTGTGCCTTGCAGAGATATAGCAACTATCCCGGGGTCCACTTAACTGCTATATAAAACTATATAATATTCTTCATCCCCTATTGCAGTGCTGCACTTGTTTAGTCACATTCGCAGACACCACAGAACCTTAGAGTCCTCGCGTCCAAAAAGTGTAAAAATCACATTCTTCGGGGGTCACGATTTTAACCTTTCGCCACATGCGCTGTTGTAAAAAGTACGGCAATTGTGAATTTCTTTTCTGTCTGGGTTAGGTTTTTCCGTCTGACAGTTTTTCAGTCTGGATGCATAGGCGTTGAAGAGAAAACTCGTAATTTCAAGGAAAGTGCAACGCGCGCGTAAAAGTTTACTGGCAAAATACATTCCGATGTGGAACAATTGTGTGAAAGGTGTGACCAGAGCAATGGAAGTGCGTAAAATAATAGTTACTTATAATACAGTAGTCGTTTACTCTGTTCCTTCTCTTTTCTTTATCAAAGACAACTACATCGCTTCTTAGTTTTTAATATAAAATTCTTTTTAAAGCAACGTCGTATTCTTGACTTAAAAAGTAAAAAAAAAAGCACTGTAAAATCGTGATGTAAATGTTATAAAATAGGGCGCGGGTAACGAAAGGTTTAGACACTCGAGGCACCCACCCACTTCTGTCCCCTGGTTCTTCCGAAGTTTGGGATACCTCTGCAAAGCGGTACAACTCGTCATCACCAGCCAACGGCTGACTAGCTTTGAGCTAGCTTTTAACCAGCGCGGCTCGTCAACGTATGTCGCGGCTGGTCCCTAGCGCAAAAGTGGCCAACAACGAAAAGTACCATCGAAGTCCTGGCGTATGGCAAGTTGCTGTACGGCGAAGACGATTGTGGCGGCTCATTGCCGCGGGACGGCAAACCCTGATAGCCCTGCGGTGGCGTTAGCTGCGACGATGGCGGATGATAGACTCGCGATGCCAAGGGCCCAGGGATTCCGCCCATAGTTGGCGTACAGCTGCGCGACCCCCTCGCCGCCGCCACAGGTGTACCCGGCTTGTCGATCTGGGGAGGTTCGTTCGACGCCGCCGGTTTATTATCGGGCGCAATCAGAGAAAGGGATTGTAAATTTCACGGTCGAGTTTACACGAAAGCAACGAGACGTATCGATCCTCGCCTAGAACGCGATCGCGAGAGGCGCGTGCTTCCGGTTCAGCGATTTACCAGAGGAACAGGCACCAAGGGTTGGTTGGTCGGGCGGGAGATAGCGTAGAGAGGGGACACGGTGGTTGGTAGCGTGGGAGAGGGCAGGGTCGAAACGATTCCACCCGACAGTTCCCGTGCAAATTGACTTATCCGTAACTCGGTGGGACAAATTTTCACGATGTCGCGTTGGCGTACGCTAAAAAGGGGGCGTCCAAGTATCTCGATTGTTTTCGAAGCCGCGGGGGAGGGAATTAGATCTCGATACTCCGCCAGGGAACGGCGTGATAACGCTGCCGCAGGTATTAACACTCTCGAGGTCCAGTGTTCTCCCACATTATGCGGCCCTCTTTCCCGCGTCTTCGAAAACCACGAGAACGCCGAGGTCTTCCGCTTTTGGGCGTCTCGCCGCGGATGCGGGCTTGGGATTAGTTTCGATTTTATTGCGAGATAGAAGCAGAAGCAGAATGTACTGACAGGCAGAGAAGGGAAGGAACCGGACCGATTAGGCGCCGAACAAGCTTGCTATCCGCGAGATCTTACATCTTTACTTTTCAGAGACGGTGTGCTACGAGCAGAGGAGCTTCCGCTCCGCGAGGGTGGCCTGTCTTTTACGGAAGTGGAGCCAGCGCCGGAAGTCGGTCCCGCGTGTCCCGGAGCACTCAGCTTCTCCAGGGTACCGTTCTCGCGTGGATCCGAGTGTTCGCCGTTCGCGTGGGGTGACGACGCCTCCTTTTCGTGGCAAACAAGAGAACATTTCTATGAGAGACCATTGGACCTAACCGTCTTTCTCGTACGTATGGCGGTACAAAAAGGGATTCGAGATTTCGGAAGCCCCAAAATCTCCGAAAAGAAGAAGAAAGAGACGCTTTAACGCGGATCCGCAAACCAACTCTCAGAAAAGAGCCTCTGCCGTGTACATCCAATGAATGGGACAATCATAAATTCTCTGATAACATTGGTTTGCAGAGCCGCGCATAAAGTAGCTGTTACCTATTAGTAGTGCTTACATCACTAGTAGGTATCTATGAGCTACGAACGAAAGAAAGGCTGAATGAATGAGAGCGATTAAAGCAACAACTGTACACGTCGAATCCGCAGGGACTTGAAATAAAGTCAGTGGAACAAGCCACAACCAGTCCTACCGATCGAAATGAAACGAACGTACGTATGTAAATTTGCGTTCCAGGAAACCTCCCAAATTACGTTCTATTCTCTCGCGATTTCAAACAGTTTTGCCGTCCCCGTAATTTTGTACTCAGCCGGCGGTTACGTCGCATAAAGAATGCTAATGAAATCACGAGCCAATGAGGAGAACCATCTCAAGGAGAGCTCGCGCTCTGAACCATCTAAAATCCACCGAATAAAATAAATAAAATAAACCAGAAGCCCAAGTGACCAGACTTCGAATCGATTTCGAGACCTCTGAAAATGTCTGGCGACTACCGACCGATGCACAGTCATCGTTTTAACCTCGCGGGCACCGGGCGAAAGAAGGGTCCTCGATTTTTCATCGCCAGCTCGTGCGGCGCTTAATGAATACAGGGGCGCTAAAAATATAATATCGAATTGAATCTGAATGCTGAACTGACCTCGTTCGCGACATCCACCACCAAGTCCTGGTCGCTCTTTTCCCCGTCGCTCTCCTGAAAGAAAATCACGGGTTCTGTAGTGCACGGAATGGGAGAAGAGGCAACGGGATATCCTTGTGAAATCACGCGACGCTCGGCATTCAATACAAACGCTTCGCCTCCCGTCGTCAGCGTAATAATTCCTAGTATGGTATCGGGGAGATGCATTAACGATCGTCGCGGTACATATTTCCGCGGAAAGCCCGGCGAGCGGGCGAAGAGGAGGGCTCGACCTATATTCCAGGCGCGTCAGCCCGGCAGATGCATCTTCAGAGACATATTATTAATCTTGACACTCGCGCATCGATCACTCGGAACCTTTCTGATTGCGCTGGCAACTTAATGGCCAGCCTGGTTCGACGTGTGCAGACGCGCCAGATACAGAGGGGGCCCCGGCGTTTTGCCGCATTGCGAGCCAGCCGCGCCGGGGCAATTGTAAAATCGCGCCCCGCTCCGCGGCATTTTTCCAGGCGAGATTGCACGCGTTGGTCACGGCATGCCAGTGCGGAGAGCGCGTGAAATTCGGTCGTTTGTCGATACCGGGGGTCTCTCTCCGGTCGTCGCGGTTGCATCATCCTTCGCAATCCTTAAGCTGCTTGCTTTCCTTGGTCGTGGTAATTACTTTCTTACTGTATAACGCTAATGCAACTATTACATAGAAAGCAGAAGTGCCTTTCTCTTCTGTACGTATGCAAACGAGCATCTTCATTTTCTAGATGCAAATATTACTCGAATAAGTGTCAAGGGACCTGGTTTAATTCAGTGATCTAATTACTTTCAATGGCTCGAAGAATCTAAATTATGAAATTAAATATGGTCACTTTATTTCCGCCGTATCGAGTCACATATCCTTTTAGGAACCTCGAAGTAGCTTAATCGAAGTTTAGAGTAAGTATGTTTAGATATATTTCCCGGGGAACAGCGATTACTGTACGACCAAGGTACACGTATGCACGTTGTTCAACGTGAAGCGATAAACAGCGTCGAACACCAGGGAATGGTAAATAACGCGGCTTGGCTAGGAAAGTGCAATTTGTAATTTACGTATCTTTCATCGTTTATTTACCAGTTATCGCTCAGTTTCTCTACAAGCCGCTTGTTCCCGGCTGCGACCAGCCCCTCGGTACGTGGCGTGTAACGAGCTCAAAGCAGGGCACGCGGGAGCGGGTAACTTATACGCGCGAAGCGTTCCAAGTGCCAGCGCGGCGAGCCCGCCGGAACCGCTTAAAACTTCGCTCTCGCCTTTCCCGCCTCTAAATGCAAGGCAGCCCTGGATCCCCCGTCAATATTCCGGTGGATCGATCTGTCACGCGTGATCGTGATAAAAAATGTCACAAAAAAGAGCGGGAATTGCATTGCGAGTAAAGTTGAAACTAAAATTGTACGGAATATTTTTAAAAGACCTCTGAGGTCCTCGGTGTCTTCCGTAAATTGAATCTACGCGCACTCGCAGTCTCGTATTCAGGAAAATTGTAGATTACGATGCTCGCGAGGACAGGCCCATTGGCGGGAGATTGATCGAAGGGTAGATTCGGTAGCAAGATAATTCGCGGTTGAAAAAGGACCTGCGAACACGACGCAGTTGGCTCGTAAACTTTTCGCGCAATAAATTTATCATCGCATTAACATTCCTGGCGTGATACGGGCGCGCTTAACCGAACTATAAATAAGGACCGGGGAAGAAGGAAGAATTATGCATCAAGGGGCATTTAATTTTCACGGAAACTTCGCGGCGAAGCTACTCACGCGAGCCCCGCGTAAACGAGGCACATTTTGTAAGAATTTAAAACACCGCAGGGTCGTATCATTCTTCTTTAACACTGGCAACGGGACGTCCCGATTTTATCGCCGCGCAACGCCGACCCGCGCATACGATCGCCCGTTAAAAATACACACACGCTTAATTCCTACCTAATTCTTATCCGCGCCGAAACTCTGAATAATCTTAATCAGCTTACGAACGAAATCCCACGCTAATTACGCATTCCTTTTTCCGAGTGCGAAGGCTGCAAACACGTCATTTCCCGCTCGATCCTCGGCCGGGACAGGAGGACGCGGCCGAAAGAAGACAGATTGGGTGCCGCGGGACGATTAATAATTCAACAACGTCTGGTGGTTTATATCCTAATTATCGTGGAGCAGGTAGTGGCGGGTTCTTTGCACCGCTCCCCCTCAACATCTCGCCAGCCACGCACACCACCGCTTGAAAACGTGCCGCGCGATAGTATTGCCCTTCTAATGACGTAATATCGTGTACAACGCCCATCCATCCATTACGCGTCTGTTAGGCCACAGTATATACGACGACGTTCGTGGCGAAGGTAATCGCCCGTGTGCCATCGTTCACCGACGAGAAGAAACCACCTGTGTGCGTCCCTGGCCAGGAATGATTTAGGAAAACCTTGGGCGAAAAAGCTTGTGATCGCTACTGGCCGGACTGCTCTCGGATGCTTGTGTTTTAAACGCGTCGGCTGAAGGGAGCAGCAGACAGGGGATCCTGGAGCTCGGTATTTGCGTATAGAACGATTCGTAATGGCGGTGAAATTAATGCACTTGCTACGGAACGAGGAGGTCGAGGGTCGGAGGGAAATTAGGTGCATTGGGTCTGAAAGTAGAGGGTGACCGTCGTATGCGAGGGAATCAGGGCAACTTTCGTAATGTAATCACGACCGGCGGGGATATCATTGGAGGCGCGCGGTTATAGGAAAATTGGCGGGACTTGCTTACAGGAAAATTTGCGGCTTGGGAATTAGTTCGGCCAGTCGTTGTCGCGAACGAATCGGCGGCACTTGCGACGGAGTTGGGCTGTACTCGTAGGGAAATTAGCACGACTTGCGGCGGCCCGAGTTGCGAGCACGGCCGGGAGCGGGCACCGAGCTGCGGTCGAAGAAAAATTAGCTGCGACTAACGTGATTCCCCGCGAAACGTACGAAGGTGGATGCGACGCGGCTGGCCGGAATCCGTACGTAGGGACACGACCCTGCAGCGGAAATTGATTCGCGGAGGGTTGACGAACGGTCTCGCGGACCTCGTCGCGCAGGTCCCTGTCGCATCCTCCGGGAGAGAAAAGAATGCTCGCCGTTCTACGGTTCTAAATCAGCCCGCTTCCCAGAATTGTGATGCGACAATGGATGTGAGCAGCTTTTAAAGTAGAAAAGAGTGAATGCAGCCCCTCCCCGGAACCCGTCAGCTATGCAAAGCAGATCCAGATTCCAAACAATGACTCCCAGCCAGGTAACCAAAGTTCACGAGATTCCAGCGTGGACGCGCGAGTGTCTTTCGACTTTCGAAGCTGGTGGGTTTGGTGACGAGGCGAGGCCTGAGCCCAGACGTGGCGGTCTCAGCGATCCTGAAAAGGACCCGCACACCCTGGAACGCCGACGAAGAGTTGCTACAAGGTACAGCCAGAAGGGAGGGCGACACGGACGTGGATGTTGAATGAACGACGGTGCTGCTGGCCGTGGCTAAATCGGCCAGCAGCTCGGCGTGACGTTTCAGGTCGGAACGGTGATTCCGTCGCGATCCATTTCCGACAGGAGCAGAGTGGTGCTTCGAGCTGCTGGGGACACGCAATAAATTTGTGTACGGGACGATGAGCCTGTGTAAATAGAAGCCAGTGTGGTGGTATTGATTTCAGTGGTATTACTCGGCTGGTGGAGGGCGCTCAAGGATGGAGGAAGGTGGTCGACGAGAGGCAGGATATAGCAGAAACGGAGCGTAGGAGGAACGAGGACGAGAGCAAAGAGGCCGCGGAACAGGAGGGGCGCGGCGGGAGAGAAGGAGGAGACGTTGAAACACCGAAGCAGCAGAAGAAGGAGTCGGAGGGTGTCTTCCACCCCTTAACCTGCTCGTTCTAGCGTTAAATATGATACAAATGTTATCATCCCTTCTATTCTGTTCCCCTTCACCCGGCCCGCCCTTCCACCCCCGTGGCACGAACCACCAGCGACTATTCTCCTCCTCCTCCTCCTCCTCCTCCTCCTCTCACTTTTACTACCCCCTCTGTCCACTTCTATCTCTTTCCCCCCAGTCCTTCTCACCCTCTCTTTCCTTTCTTTATCGTTTCCCTTCGCTCCGGCGAGAGTCTCGCAGTCCGACCCGAGCCGCTTTCTCCGTCGGCTTCTTCCCTCGTTTAACCCAGCATAGCGGGGGATGACGGTATTAAGGGCAGCTCTATTATTCGACCACCCAACCACTCGACTCTTCGTCTCGAGAATCCTCGAATCCTTTTTTCCCTTCCTCCCCAATCTCCCTTTCCCACCTACCCTTCTCCAGCCCACCCTTCCGCGGCGCTGTCTCTTTCACCCCTGCCCCATCCTCCCTGCCCCTCTTACGTATACAATGTTCCGCGTAGTTTTCCCTCGCGCTGCCCACCCCTCTCTTCCTCATACTCTTCGTAACCTCTTCTCCTTTCGGGACCACTGTAAACAAACGCACGAGCGCAAAAGAAGAATCGAAGGTTTTCCACCCGACCATTCTTCCCCGTTCGTTTCTTTTCTACTACTCCACCCCCAACCCCATCGCCCCCCCTTCACGCTGTTCGCTGACTTTAGCGAAGTTAAGCGGTGGTCCCGTGGAACCGATGTGACCATTTCTTCCAGGGAGAGTAAAATCGTCTCGATGAGCGGCGGACACGCGGTGATTAGCCTTTGCTAAGGGAGGATTTTCTTCGGGGGAGGTCTATGGTATTTTTTAGCACAGATGGGCAAAATTTTTATTTAAATAAAATTTCCACTAACGAATAAAAGTTAACGAAATTATCCGTCATGTGCCGAATAAAGTTAACTCGGGTTAACGAACGAATGACGAATAATTTTGTTAACTTTTATTCGTTATTCGAAATTTTATTTATACATAAATTCGTTTCCATCCCTGGTTTCTAGCCTGGAGAATCCATTATGAACAGGATTCCTAAATGATACATACTTATACAAAAGAATTGCGCTGTGCATGTATATACTTGAAGATCAATAAAATTATCGGCACAAGTTTCGTTGTATAAATTTCTCTCTAGTGCTTAGTACCTATCTACCATAAATTCAGCGATCGAGAACCCAAGCGGATTTTTTAAATTTCCAGACAAGTTTCCGTGCAGGTAGCCCAGGATTGCCTTCCCCTCGGGTTCTTTCCCCCAGGCTCGATTCTTAAGGAAACGCGGGAGAGCAAAACAAGCGACGTAAAGTTTCCCAACCGTCGGCCATTCTTCCTCCTATCTTTGCATTTACTCGCGTTAACTTGGGCGAAAGTTCAGGGCCGACTTGTCTTTAAAATACCACCGTCACGTCGTCCCGTCGATTCTTCAACAAGATACTTAATACCACCCGTGTTTTTCGATTTCAAAACGGCGATATGTAATTTAAAATATCACTTAACGAAATAACGGAGCCCGCGACTCAATGACACCACGTTCAAAGTGTTATCATTCGAGGCATCGATGTCTAGTGCGGCAAGCTGAAACTTTATTTTCCCCGACCTCGTTCTCGTTTGTCAAGTAAACGCGTACTTTGTCGCGCATAATATTCTGTTTGTGTACATAGGTATCGCTGAAATTTCTCCCTATCTACTTTGAGCGACTGCTGCTCGAAAGGAGAGTCAATTAAATTTGATGGCACAGCCATGTTGCTGGTGCCGTGCTACAACGCGATCCTTACAGTCCTCTATAAACCGTGTTTACTTTATAATCTACTAAAAGATCACCATTGCGATCCACGAAGTGTCCATTACGTACGTACCATTACTTTCGCGTTCAGAATACGAAGGGTACATGTTAAGCCCGATTTCACTGTTAATTAAACGAGTCCACATTGTCCAACGTATCGCAAGTGAAAGGCGTGGCAATGTTTCAGATATTTACATCACCGCGGTACGCGCGCCAACATATTCCCAGCTTATTCGTTCGCGTGACCGTCCAACAGCCCGTAGATTTCTCACTTATCTCTTCCACCTCGATCAGGCCCGCGATCGATCCGTGTCCGTCGTATAATCACGACCACCCTCGAGATGGCCAAGTGGCATCCCTCCCACGGGGTCAATCCCAACCCCTCCGCGGAACCACTTTACCACGGTACTTAATAATACCGCAGCCCCGGATGCGTTCCGCCGGCGAAATTAAAAGAGAAACGCTCCAAAGGTAGCCGAGATCGATAAGTTGCACCGCGTCTCTTCATGCCTCCGGGCACAGAGGGGGTGCGGCGGTGGTAAGCATCGGTCCCGCAACTTTTACGAGACAACTGCTTTTATATCTCGCGGAGGAGAGACCGGCGCGGCGGCTGGGAACGTATTAAAGCGATTATCTCGGGTGAAGGAGATCCACTCCGGGAGAGGGCTGAAAAAGGGAGGTGAACGGGGTAAAAACCGACGTTGACGAAAGCACGAAAACGTCGGGGTGTCGCGTTATCGTCGGTGAAAAAGGACGCCGCCCTCGGACAATGCCAGCGACGAGCCAGCGCTGCTGCGGGGGAGGAACGAAAGGAATACCAGCTCTAAGTGTCGTAATGGAGACCGCGATCGATAGTTCGTAAAACGATGGAATTTAACTATCCGCGGGCGGATAGAAAGCAACCGCGGTGGGTGGGGCGTAAAGTAATGCACCGCTCCGACGTGTCGTACTCGGCAAAATGGATTTTTAAGGGGGAGAGAAATGTAATACGCATCTGAAAAGGGACTGCTGGATGCTCGCGTTAAAAAGATACACCCGGGGCTGCGCGGCGCGCAGAGATGGAACGATAATATGCAGGGGAACTTTCTCGTTCACGGACTCCTGTATCCACCGGGCAGAGATATGCTCTTAGCCACTTTTACCGTCCGCGCGCCAAAAAATTGGCATCCGCGCGGTTTCGAGTCCGACAGTCGACAGCCATTTCCTAAATGGCAAGGTGTGCGGTGGGACGGCCGGCGGGAAACTGGGGCTCGAGCTGACGGTAAACTGGAGTGCAGTATCTAGAAACCAAAGCGCCGAAGTGATATCTCAGGTATAGAAAAATACATCCTTCCGTCCGAGGTATCGAACGCTTGCTTAACTTTCCACTTGCCCCAATTTAGACGAGCCCTGTCGCTTCGTTTTTCCCCCCAAACGATTCGGGGCGCGCAGTTGCCTCGCGGGGAAAAAGTTTTATTAAACAAAGAGCCGACGCCGGGTACTTTTCAGAAAGCAGAGAGCAAAGAAATTTCGCGCGTCCAGATCCGTTGCCCGTCGGCAGCCTCGATGGACCCGCGTCGCGCGCGAAACGAAAAATTCACCTTGCACTTCTCGACCCCGAGCTGCGAGAATGCTGATATTCCTTCTTTTTTTCATCCCTCCTCCCCTGTTGTGTCTGTTTCCCTCGCCCCCTCGCCCCCGCCCCCCCCATGCCGTTGGTGTTCCCTTCGCGAGCAACGACGAGCGGCAAAAACGTATTAAAGCGTTTTTCCAGCGGACGAGAAAAGCAGGCGGAGTGGAAGGGTTGGAACGCGCGAACGGAGACAGAGAAACAGAAGAAAGAGGTAGACGTTGACGGGTAACGGGGAGCCCGGGAAGTTGAGTTGGCTCCGGGAAAAATGGTCGTAGGACAGCACGAGAAAATAAAGGGGAAAACGGTTCGTATGAAAATGTAATTAGGGGAAGCGTGGAAGCTCGGCTCATTGCGGCCTCGACCCTTTTACTTCGCCACCTTCTCTCTTTCATTCATATCTTCCACTTCCTCCCCCTCGCTCTTACCCTTTATCGCCCCGTCTCTTCCTCGGCTCCTTCGTCGCGCGACTTCTCCCCCGATATATACCATTTCCTAACCGCTCGGCGTTCGATGATCGCGGGATCCACCACCGAGGCGATCCCCCGACATGCAAATCTGATCAATGCATGCACCGTTCCCGCATGTTTTCCTAGCGTTCCGTCAACCATTCGGTAGCGTAACGATATAGGTATAGGACACCATCCGCGGTCCATATTTAAATCCTCCACCTTAACACTTCCGCCATTCGGATCCCCGGTCTTAATCCACATCAAACAACAACCCTCCCGGTTTCTTTTACGGCGCGCGTAACTCTCCTTCGCCCAGCATCCTCTCCAACAGACTCTCTCCCAGTGGGATCGAGCAAATTTCCCTGAAATTTCTGTGGAACCACGGAGAGAATATCTCGTGGCACTCGCAACAATCGACTTGCCCCGATACGATTCATAAAATCCCGCGCAGTTTCCTTTTTCCTTTCGACGGAACGCGGCCCAGCGTCACGCCGTAAAACCTGTCCCTCCCTCCGCGCAAGGACGTCGCGGCGACTCTGCAGAAGCCGCTCGAAAGGAACGTGCCCCGCCGCTCCCTCTCGGCGCACATGTTTATTCCCGTCGTACACCGTTATCGGATTATTGGCCATGTTTCCCGGGGCCGCGGGTTTGTTATTCCATTTCTTTCAATAACAGACGCGCGCGGGCGCGGCCGCGCGCGCGCGCGCGACTGCAATTTGCATTTCATTACGGCCGCCAAGTCACCGGGAACTTTTATCATCGGTTTACTTTGGGGGCGGTACATTTACCTTCGCGGCCCGCCGGCCGGGGAATTATTATTCGCGGCATCGGGGAACTCGCAAGTTTTCCGCGTCTCTATGCTTTACACGTGTAAACGGGGCGGCGGGGCGAGGGCGCAGGAAGCACGGCGACGGCGGAACGGACGAGACTGCGACACGACGGGAAAAGGTTTCGCCCGGGAAGTGTCTTTGCAATTTAACTTTTACGCCGCGCCCTGTCATTTCTATCCAAGCTCCTCGCGCCGCGTCGCGCCGAATGCAACCCCTCCGTTCGGTTTCGCCTTGAACCGCCCCTACTGATCCGCGTTGCTCGCATTAGGCGCGTCTGCGCCGCCAGTGACGGATAAGTTGCTGGAATTGCTTCGTGCTTGGATCCTTTTTTACCATTGCAGACTGGTGTTCTTCGAGGGGGGTGTAAACAGAAGAATGGGAGTTGTCCGAGAATGAGACGGCTGTGTTAAATTTAATATTAGATTGACGATAGTAGGGGATAATAGGACTGCGGTATAGGCGGAAGATTTTAGCGCCACAGGTACGGGTGAGTGCCCTCTATTTCAGCCCTTTGAGCCGAACACAAGGGAGGAAGCGACGGTGTAGGTAAACTGTACGGCGGGCATAGTCCTCCAATACCCTCGAACCATGAAAATCGTCTATGTCCACTGTAATATACTGCGATGGGCAATATCAGAAACTGTGGAACGTCGGGAGAGAATCAATTGATTGGATTACTCCGATCGAGACTTCCAAGTGTCTCGAAAACATTCAATCTAGATGTAACATTCGAGCAACGTCACCAGCAATAATTAATCCACTTATTCCTCTTTCGGCTGATTTCCGACGACGCTGTGCCGTAGGTGGTAAATGAAATTCGAGAACGGTGGCCGATAGTTGCGGCTGGTGGCCGCGGGCAATGAGATACATGGGGGGAAAGAGAGAAGGCAGTCGCGGGGAGTAAGAGAAAAGCGAGAAGCTACTCGCGTGCATTTGCGTTTGCAATTTCGAGAGATGCATGTACACATTCCCGGCGTATCTGTGGCGCGCGAAAATTTACGGGCTTCTTCGACCATTCTTGCCGCGGGGAATCGCATTTGTTCCGAAAGCCCGCGGACGTTTTACTTTCCCGCGTGTTGCCGCCCACGCTCAATTAGACCGCGTATTAAAGCGCCGCGAATTCCAGCGATTAACCGTACGAAATAAATACCATCCTCTTTCGCTTCTTTCTACCGCTGCCCCGAGCAATTAAGAGGATCGCTTCTTCAAATAGCTGCACGCTCCCGCGAACCGTCGAATATCTTTATAGCTGCTCGATGCCGCGAAACTTCCATGCTTCAAAGACTTTCAGCAAACTCGCTCATTCGTGCAAGCCTGAGAGTAAGTAAAGCCACCGCGGCAGCAGGTTTTCATTCCACAGCAACTTGCGGTTAACTGGTACAAATGTTTGGATGTGATAGCGTACAATGCCGCTTCGACGCAAGGTTAGTCAGTATATTGAAGATAGCGTCGGGCGAGATGAAGAATACTGTTCTGAAACTGGAGTTACTGACTCGTCTCTGCGGGAGATCATCGCACATTCTTCCGCGAAATTTAATGACGTAGGCGGCGGTCGTTTCGAACATCAGGCACGAGGAGAAAGAAATCGTCGGTGGCCTAGATAGCTTAATTGGTAAAGCGGCCGACCGACGAGCGAAAGATCTGGGCTCGAATCTGATCCGAATGATTCCTTGTCCCTTTAATATTTGTACCGCTAATTCTTACATCTTTTGTAAAGGAGCAGCGCGAAATACAATCTTCTACTGTGTCAACTTTACAATAGATTTTCCCCTGATACTCAGATTAACCTACAACTCGTTCACCCGCGGCGATCCGCAAGGAATCGAGTTACCAAGAAGCTCGTCCGACGGCCAACGACGAAAATTACACGGTGACGAAATCACCTCGGACATTGCAGAGTGAATCCGTTGGCGCTAATGAAAACGTCGTTAAATTTTTCGTCAGTGGCTTGATCGGGCGACCATTTTACCGCTCGCCGCAGCTCCGAGCATTATTCACAATTATCCTGTTCCGCGCTACGGGTGTGGACGGGGGCGGGAGGGGGTGGAACGAGGTCGCGACGACAACGGGAGCACGACGACGCCGATCCTCGCGTTCACAAACGATTCCCGTCACAAAGCGTCTAGGAGACGACGATCCCTCCGCCCGACCCTGTCGTCAACGGTGTGCTCGGCCCCTTAAACAGCCCTTTGCGCGCGCTGCGCGCCCCCGAGTCCGAGTATCCAACGCGTCGTAAAGAGGGAAAGAAGCATTCTCCAGAGGTGCGACACGCTACACTGTGTGTACCGTAGCGTGACGAAGTGGGGAGGGCGGGAATCGCGAAGGAAACAGAGAGGGAGCGAGCACGAGAACGAGCAGAATGGGGTGGGTAGCAGGGCAGAGGGCGCGGAGAGGGAAGAAGAAAAAGGGGGAAAAAAAAAGGTGAGGATGAATAAGCGAGAGAAACGGAGACAGAGTGTCGGCGTGAAGAAGAAGAAGATGAAGAAGAGCAGCAGACAGGGGGTAGAAGGAGACGGGAGAAGCGAGGAGTACGGGATAGAGGAGGTAGAAAAAGAGAGAGAGAGGGGGGGAGGGGGAGAAAGGGCCGGGGTGCAGGGGGTGAGTGGAATGCAGTAAGAGGGGTGGTTCGGTAGGGTGAGCTGACAGGAGGCGTTAGCTTGGGATACGCGGACCCGTCATACAATAAATACGATATTTGCACCCCACCCACCGTGGAATAGAAGAGCGAGGTGGCGGCTCGGTGCAGCCAGGCTTTGGCTCCGGCACCGGAGCACGAGGGCGGCTGGAGGGACGGGGGTGGTAAGGGGGCGGCAGGGTAGGTTTAGAGGATGCGGGTGGGTGGCGAAACGTTGGTCGGTTGAAGGGACGAGGTGGTGCCGCGGAGGGCGGGTGGGCGGTCTGTACGATGGTATAGATTTTTATGTCTGCGAGAAATACAAAATGATGGATATAAACCTTCCTCGCCTCGCCGCCATCCTCTATCCTCCTCTGTCTCCTTTGCCCGCGTGCTCTCCCTCCCGCTTTCTCCGACGCTTTCACCATCCTACACCCTCTCACCCGATAGACGTATATACACACAGTTTACCCGCTGCGCAGCGACGTTGATCTCCGCGGGAGTACACCTACGCGTGCGTATACAGGGTGGACCGTTTCGGATGCACGCGTCCGCGGGAATCGTGGGGTACGGGCGTCCGCGATTAACGGGGTAGGGTGACGCGCCGGGAAATCGGGGCACCCGTAGACGAAGTGGCGAACGACTCTTTGCTGGGAGTTCCTCCCGGATTTCGGTGATGCCTAATTTTAATTGGGGCGGGCATTAACGAGAAAGCCGTGGAACGTTAGATCGGAGAAAATGAACTGTCGTAATCACTGCGAGCGGGGGAGGGTGTTTTGTATTTAATTAGTGCCGAAGGAGAAACTGAAGTCGGGATGTTAGCACCTATCGATCTTGAGCGCTCGAATGTTTGAAATACTTCAGAGCTGTGCTAAGTCGTCAACTTGTTAATCGGGTCATTTCCTAACTGCAGAATGCCTCTTGGGTGTCGAGAGACCGATTAACAAGTGAACTTTCCTCGCCTAAGGTAAAGGAATTTCCATCCGACAAGTACATTTGTCTCACCCCCGGCCGACAGATCACCTTTCATCCCGCAACAATTCAACAATTTATCCAGCCGAGTAGTTACTCGAACCGCGAACACTTTCGTAACGTGACGCGGCATTCCTCCGATTTCCATGAAGATCCGTAGCGCGTAGCGGAAAAGCCCCAAAGAGGTATCGGTGACCGAGAGACGTTTCTTAAAAGCGGTCTACACGCGTCGCCGGCCACCCCCCTTCGAAGCCAATCAAGTCTCCTTCGGAAGCGTTCCCCCGTATCTCCATTATCCCCCGCGGGCAGGGAGGGCGGCGGTTCACACGTTAAAACGGGACACCCCGTATAGGGGCGCACACAGGCGAATATACGTTTCACACGAACACGCGCGGCAACCTCACCTCGCTTATAGAGAACGGGGGTGGGGGAGTCTCTTTCCGGCTGGCGCTCACGTTTCCCCACACCAGCCGCTCGACCCCACACCCCCGGTGGCTACCCAACCCCCGAGAGCAACCTCGAACCTAACCTGCCACCCCTTCGCCCCCTGGCGTCCTCATCCTCTTCGTCCGCCTCCTTCGCCGCTCCCACCGCACGCCCAGCTTTCACCTAACCCTCCTCCCTCGCCGTCATCCCGCCACCCCCGTAGCCGCTGTACCGCGACCCTCCACGGAAGCTCGGAGCGAATGTTTTGTCATCATACCGCCCTGCCGGGGCGCCAGCAGCCCCGCAGCACCCTCTTCCCACCGCCACCAAAACCCTCCCCGTCGTTCGCGGATCCCGTAAACCCCCCAGTCCACTCACCCAACCACCCCCGACCTCACCCCCCTCCCCCCCCCGCGTGTACCAGCTCCCTGCCCCCAAGGCCCCGCGGCAGATACACTCGCGACCACGTACACACCTCGAATTTCCGCTTTAGCCATCCCAACTGCTCCGTGCGTGTACGCGTGCTGGCGGATAGTCGAGGTATGCGTCGGTGGCCGCACCGCGCACCCGTGGAAGGGATTTTTGGCGGCCTCCCCGGTAGGCGGCTCGAGCACGGGGGGTTTACGAAGGGCTCGCGCGGATTTTGCGCGGCCGGATGTTTGACCGAAATGTTTAGGAAATGAGAATTCGCCGGATAGCGAGAGCGAGCGGAGAAGATGTAGCGAGGTCACGAAGCCAATCGGGGGGGGCGTGGATGGTGGCGCGGCAGATTGTTGGGAGTCGAGAATCTAGGCACGCATTCTGCATAGTTTTCGGCCACTTGCTTGTTACGAGCTCGAGCGCGGCAAGGTGGATAGGCATCTCGGAGTCTATCGCAGTAATTGTTACCGAAAACCGCATCCTCGCGGGTACCGTTTTACATATCTCGATTACCCTGCTACGTTCCCTCTATCCCTGAGACTAGCCACCCTTAAGAACGCGTCTCTTCTACTACACTTTCGAACCTGACACTCCGTATTTCTAAACTTTTAACGTATTCACCCCTTTTCCCACCCCCACCCTCCCGGTCGCCGAAAAAATCCTCGTTCCCGCGATACACGGCAATCGTTCACGGGTGTACTGGTGTGCAAAAGGGATTCAGAAGCATAAGCCTCGCAGGTGCGTCGAGAGGTTCGCTCTGTGCGCGACGCTAAGTGCACACAGTCTAGCGAGCTAGAAGGTAAGCGTGGTGGTGGTGGCGGCGCGGGCGTGAGCGTGCGAGGAGAGGGCTACCTGTGCGCGAGCTCTGCGGGCCAACGTGTTTGCCCTTTTTCTATCGTGCTTTCGGGGGTGGCCTACGTCGCCGCTCGCCACGGCGCACGGTTTCGAAAAGCGTCGCTCTGCTAGCACCGCCAGCTCCCTGTGTCTGTCTGCCTTTCGCCCGCGTCCCTCTTTGTCCCGCAACTTCGTGGCAACCGGGGATATACATATACATATATATATATATATATATATATATAGTCTATATACAGCGGGGTAGGGGGGCAATTCTTTTTTTTTCCTTCGCCTCTGTGCCACCAGCCATCCTCTCTCCCAACCAGCATCACCAACGCCACCCACCCATCGGTGCTCTCTCCCACTTTCTCTATCTCTCCTCTCGTTCGGCGGTCGTTTTATTTTTTTCGAACGAACGAACGCTCGCGCGTGCACCGGCACAGAGGGGGGCCAGGCTAGATGGGGTTCAGCGTTGATAGGAGAAGCTACGGGGGTGGGACAGGCGGAGGGCGGGGTGAGCTTTTTTCGAAAGGTATCTCCGATAGTAGACTTTCGTACGGGCAGGCTCTCGCCGGTGTGTGCGTAAGCGTGCGCGCTCGCGGTGTACACGTCCTCCAACGCAGCGGAGGCGCGCACACGCGCCGGCAGAAGTACGGAGAGAGCGGTGGGAGGCGTTGATTGGTACTTCTGATGGCACGGTGATGCCGATTAATTAATTAATTCATTAATTAATTACTTCGCCTCGTCACGGACGACGAGCACCCCGGCGGCCCACGAATCACCAATCGCCCGGCGACTTTTTTACCCTTTTCCCTTTTAATTAGGACTCGTCCTTGTCGAGCGGCGGGCGAGCTGATCCTTGCTGTGATTATTTCCGCGCGTCGGTTCGCCGCTAACTTTCGCCGAGAGCTTCGCCCTGGAAAAGCCGGCCGAGTTCCTTCGAATTCTATGGCCACGGATACGCGCGACAGAGGCTCCGAGGGATCGCGATCCGTCGCAAAGATTCGTTCATGACCTAAATATTAAGACCCATTACGTCCGGACTCGTATTGAACGCGATTATAGACGCAGGCCGCGACGCCACTGTTCCCGTCCAGTGTGTTAAAGAATTGTGATAATACAAGGACACTAACATAGTCGGCCAACCCTGAAACGTAGGAGGACAATGAACGGCAACAAGAGAATAATATTAATTTAAGATCGTGACATTCTACAGAAGCCGATCTTGTATCTACATGTAACGAGCATCAAGGAGGTGGACGTAAGAGAGATACAGAAGATCTGGAAAAGAAGGGACGAAGAAAGGTAGGAATTGTACGCTGGCGACGTTTTACGGTGCAATTGTAAGCTCGGGCAGAACGTTCTGTAACAAGGACCTGCTCGGAGATATCGACTGTTCCAGCCTTCCGAATGAAAAAATAATAAAGCGGATAGAGGATGAATGCATAATGGAACACGATGGGGGAAGGCGAAACGGAACGGAGGAGAGCAGAGATAAGAAGCGCGCGGGGTAGAGGCGCACGCGGAGGCTTCTAAATTAATTATTAAAAGGTATTATTGATTCGACGTTGCGGGTCGTGCCGTGTGACCGATATCAATCGTGACATGAATCGCATTTCGCGCGGATATTGCGAGTAACTTGTTCAATTGATCGCCGCTCTATAGTATGAAAATGAGAAACTCCATCGTCCCCAGTTATCGGTTATCGTGGTCTAACCGCGCGCGAAAATATTAATAGATGTCGCGGAAATTTTCCCGGGAGACAAGCTTGCGTATTAGAAATGAAATGAATGAATGCTGGGAACGTAGGTGCACTTTGATAAGCAAGGCGTTGTCAGTATCTACCCAGAGTTCTTCTTGAACACGAACGAAGAGGACATTCCTGTTTTCCTCTCCACTTTCTGTATATCAGGGGAAAATCGCTGCCGAGAAGAATTCAATTACGCGTGACACAAAAACGTCCAAGGTCACTCGAGATTAGAACTGAAAGAGCTAATGAGAATCTGGTAGGTACTGAAAGAGGAGTTAAGCGACAGAGTGCGGAGCTAAGCTGCTGCTAATCCCGCTTCCAATATGTACCAGATCCTCATTATGTCTTCCATTTCTGTCTCGCGACTTTGGACATTAATGTGTTACGCATCGACGAATTCGTCATTGTAAAACAGCTATCGGTTAGGACAATTTGAGGTCACCGTCATGACTCAAAATTCATACGTCATCGTATCTACATATTTTTTAGAAAAGGAAAACCGAGGGACGTCTTCCTCTTTTACTTTCCTGAATATCAGGTAATAATGGCACCCCTCAAAGAAAAAGGAAAAAGGGGATTAATGTAACCACGACTGAAGTAATTCAACAGCTTTGTAAAAAGACAAGAAAATCGGATTGTATTCTTCAAATAAATTTGTATAATCACCTAATGAGTTTTATTGAATTTCCATTCAAAATATTTTTATCCGCTCAACTCGACCCCCCAAGATTAAATACTGTGTCAATCTTTCATTCCTTTAATATTCACTCGTGGATTCGAAAAAGGCCTCCAATTTTTGTAAAGTCTCTCTAACAACGGGATGGCGATAATGGCTCGGTTTCAGATGAGCGTTATGATCCCTAGGAACGTGCAAGATACAAATGAAGAGCCTGGCGCGAAGATGACGAATGGGGGATCGTTCGAGGAGCAATTTCCATCGCGTCTAAGAATGGATCCCGAGCCCTTTAAGGAACGGGCCCATGAAAGCGTGGAAAATAATTGAGCGAGAAGCCTGTAACCGACACGCTGCTTAACGGTCGGGTTTCGCTGGATTGCCGTCGTTTAATCGATCGCGGGGTAATACGAGGCCGCGAATCGATAGGGCGCCCGTTTAGAATAGCCGGACCCGTGACGTCTATGACAGATATTACGAGAAAATTATGATCTTATCGCCTCGCGGCTTTCAAGCCGTTATTAAACTCTTGAGCTGAAATCAATTAAGGGCGCGCGTCCGTATATTCCAGCCGGGGCTCGTTGATTGGACGGTTAAAAAGGGATGTCGGAGGTTAGCGCGGACGTTCGAGTTAACGTACATTTTTCTGGATTTTATCGATAACAGTGGTGTACACCGACTCGACAGTGCAATTAGCCCGGCTCTTGCCGAACGCCGAAATTACGAGTTCCAAGTTAACCGTGTGCACGGTTTGTTTTAACAGTGCTGCCGGGAAAAGCGCGTTCAAGAATAGGGATATAAAGGAGAAGGAAAGACAGAAGCAAAAGTGGCTGAGAAGAAACAAGAAAGTCCACACAACAGGGGCATGCACGTAACGGGGATCGGTAGAAACAGGAGAGAGACAGGAGGAGAAAGGAAGAGGCGCGTTGCCGTGCTGGCGAGCAAGAGGAAGACAACGGCCGACCTCGCGACTGGGGGGGGAGGAGGAGGGGTTGGACAGTGACGAGCGGGTAGGTAGGACCCACAAAATAAACTGAAACCACCCCCCTTTCCTGCCCATCCCTTGGACTCTCATTCTAGCCGCGTCACCTCCACCTCCGTTGCCGCCTCACCTCTGCCACCTCCAGCTATTCCTCCGCAGCCCCGGTGTCCCAACCCATCCGCTCTGTCCCATACCATCGCGAGTCACTCCCCTGCCTCCCCCCTACCCCGGTCCTCGGGCACCTCCGCGGCCGTACCTAGCTCGGCCAAATAAATTACACCGCCTCGTGACGCGAAAAAATCCAACGAGTCGCTAGAGTGAACGAGCGGCCGAACGACGAAGACGGAGAGCTGCGCGGCAAGGGGGAGGAAGGAGGAAGAGGAGCAGTATGCGGATGCTGCGAGGATGAGGTGGTCCGCGGCCGGGGGCACGGGGCAACGGGGAGGAGAGCGAGAGAGAGCGAGAGAGAGACCGGTGGATAGGACGAAGAGAGGCGAAGCGAGCGAAAGGGAGAGGCCAGAAAAAGGAAGAGCGGCCGAAAAGGGGGAAACGAGCGAGATAGAATGGATAAAGGCCGGGCACGCGGGGCGGAAATAAAGAGAGAACGAAAAAAGTGGAAGAGGTCGGGGGTGGAGGTGGGTACCGCGGTCCGCTTTAATTGGTTCGACGTGGTCAGATGAAAAATTCAACCACCCCCATACTCCCTCCAGCTCCTCTTCTACCCACCGCCTCCTCCTCCTCTTACTACCACCAGCTCGCTCTACGTCGCCCTACCGGACTCGATTCCCACCGAGCGTGTCTACGCGTCTACGTGTAGATGGTCCACGGGCCTCTGCCTCTCTAGCCAGGCCGGGACAAAGTGTTTTCGACCGGCCTTAGATCGCGTTTTTGCCAGCGACAGTGCTCGTTAACGTTTCGCGGACCGTGAATCGAGAGTTTCCGCCGAGCCCCGAACACGGGGGTCGCGTCCGTTAAGCGGACTCGTGCTGCGGACGGTACTTGGCTCCCGTGCAACCAGCTTTCACTTCATTTTGTCGATTCGTATCTCCCAAGCACGCAGCTTCACCAGTGATGAATGCTAAATAAGATCGACCGTTGCAGGTGAAATATTTAGAGATACATGCCTATATTTCTGGGGGGAAAATAGTGTCGATTCTTTTCACGACCCCGACGATTAGCAACTCGATCGTTGAAAGTCCACAGTGAAATTCACCAGCTTCGATATGGAAGCCCTATAAACTGCTAGGATAATGATGGCCGTGTATCGGACCACCGACCTTAACTCGCCCATCCCCGTTTTCGACCACAGGCATTTTGAGCGGGGGTAGCGCGGCTCGTCAATGAAATCACCAGCGGTTGCTCGCACACGACCCAAAGTCACGAAACTCGGTCTAATGCATCTAGTATGCGCCGCGCGCGGGTTGCCTTTCACTCAAATTGCGCATCATCGAGGCATTTCGACGGAAGCCTCGACCTCTGCGGGGTGTATCCCCCAAAAATTAAACTCCCCCACATTTCGGAGATAACAGAGATCACTGTTACACCCTCTGATATAATATTCTGGATCAAACGAGTGTGCCACGATTAATTTATAAGTGGCACGTAGTTTGGATACTAAATGCCTCAGAACGTCCTTGAAAACGAACTCAAAGTTCGTAATTTAGCAACACGACGAATTTAGCTTGCAATGAACAATTGTTTCCACGATGAATGATATATCACGAGGATCAAAGACAGCGGGGTTGCTTAACCCCGGCTGAGGGGTGAGCATAGTCCACTTTCGAACGACACAATTTCCAGCCGCTCCGTCAAAACGGCGCCGGCTGTTTTAACGCAAGATGACAAACTCGCAGGGCCAGGTACCTACTCTGGCGAGGGCGAAATAAATTCGCGGGATTCCATAACCTCGCTCCCGCGAGACCGCGTTCCTCTTCATCCTCAACCCTGTCACGGGTGTAGGAAGCGAAGCGTTATTACGGACGCGTCAAACTGCAAAACGGATCGGGAATTTTTATTCTCCGTGGCGGAACGACGCGACACGACGCGGGAGACGGTGTGTCGCGGCGGTGGTTACGGCGGTTAGACAGCACGGGAGGCCAAGGTAACCGGAGCCGGGCGTTTTCGTGACATCTCGAGCGTGTGCGCGTGGTATTTCCATCTTTCGTCGTGGCGGTAACAGGGCGCACCGCTGCTCCTTTGATTAATGCTTTCCTGCGCGAGCTGAAGAAGGGGGTGGCTTGTAAGGGGTCGGATGGGTGGGCGAGGACGAGGCAGTGGCGTCGGCGAGCTACGACTAATCCTCTCGTGGGGAGGGAAGGGTAGGTAGGCGAAGCGGAGAACCGAGAAGGAAAGAGGGACACTGAATAGCAGTTCCAAGAGCCAAGCATGGACACGCGAGAACTCATTTCCGGTTATACCCTTCTCGCTTCATCCCTCTGCCAGCTACCCCCTCGTGTCCTCGCCCGCTAATACACGAGCGCCGAGAAACGTTCCCCACGAGAGGGACACACTTAAGCTCTGCTCATACAGTGTTGTGAATTGCATGCGACCATCCGTGACGCCCGCTGTCTCGCGTATACGTGTATACACGACGACGACGACGTGCTAGCCTCTCCGCGCGCGGGTGTGTTTGCTGGCCAGGCTCAAGGCTGGTTGGCGCGCGCGCGCGCGCGCTCGCTAAAGCTGAAATCTTGCGGAACACCCCGCGTGGTTAAAGGCCAGGACGACTGGCCGTATCGATTGCGGGACCCCATTACGGGATAGTTTCGGGGAAATGTTTCGATTAATGGGGCGTTAGTCGGGAGGGGAAGGAAATTGGCACGGTGCTTGCGTACGCGAATGAAAGGCTCGACTTTGACGCGGCCGCGCTGCGCAATTGTGAAGTGGGTCACTAAACGTTTCACGTGGGACGATCGTATCTTCGCGGTTGGGAAAAGTTTGCTATCGATTGTTGGTCGACCAGGTCCTGCGCAGAATATTAATTCGAATCTCATGTCTCACGGACCTTGACTGGGATGGCGGTGGAACATTCTGTACTTGCGCGGGGACCGAACAGGATACGTGTATTAATAGATATCTATATTCATATTCCGCGAGGCGGGAAAAGTTTCCGCGTGTGAACTCGGTCCCGAGGCTCGAGCCATTGTCGGCGCGCGCCACGATTTGAGCGGTGTCCTCAAGACAATGGAGTGTAATTCACATATCTCTTGCATTCATACCACGTCAAATGCTGCGAGCTTTAGCGTTCGAAATTAACGTACCCAGTTTCCTGCTCAGAATTCCGCTTGTACACCGTATGCCCACACCTTCCACTGACTCCCGCATTCGCACCCAGCTGGGCGACGCAAACTTTCCCGCGCGTAGGTAGAACGATTTCATTAATGCCTGTCTTGAATGAGCAGTTCGTTCGAGCTGCTTTTATCAGGCGTATCTGAATGTAATTTAGGAAATGTAAAGAACGGGGTTAAATTTACTAAAGCCACCGAATAGAAATATGCGAATACAAGAAAATTTAATAAAAATTAAACCGACTTCGAATGGCTAAGAGGATCATTTTTCTTATTACTTTCTTAATAATATACTTAAATATCCAATTTATACTTTTCGAAGTAGGCGCCAATCAATTAATTTAAAAAAACATGAAGCCGCTTTCATCGAAAAACCTGGTAGGTGCCGATTTCGAAAAGTATAAATTGATATTTAGGTACAGTGGCGGACGAAGAAAGTTTACAACTTTCAAAATCTCGTAACTTTTTTAGAATTGGTCCAAACGACATGGTTTTTTTTAGAAGCTAGAAGGATTAGTTTGCTAAGTGACGTGTTTCGTCGTTTTGAAAAAAAATGCAATTGGTCGGAATAGCAATAAAAATAGTAAAGGTTGTTTTTTAAACTTTTTTTGTGAGCCTGTAATGAAAATTAAAAAAAAAAAACGTTTGTAGATTGAAGTAAGTTGTATACGTGTCTAAAATTTCGGGAATTTCCGCGATTTTCGACCTTATTCTGCGATCTTTAAAGGTTTGTAGCTCAGAGCAACTTTAACCGATTTTGATGAAATTTTAGACACGTATACAACTTACTTCAATCTACAAACGGGTTTTTTTGAATTTTCATTACAGGCTCACAAAAAAAGTTTAAAAAACAACCTTTACTATTTTTATTGCTATTCCGACCAATTGCATTTTTTTTCAAAACGACGAAACACGTCACTTAGCAAACTAATCCTTCTAGCTTCTAAAAAAACCCATGTCGTTTGGACCAATTCTAAAAAAGTTATGCGATTTTGAAAGTTGTAAACTTTCTTTCGTCCGCCACTGTAAATTATTAAGAAAGTAATAAGAAAAATTATTTCCTTAGCCATTTGAAGTCGGTCTAATTTGTTTTAAACGTTTGTAGGTGTATCCTACAGGCAGAAGACATACTTAAAAGCGTTAAACTCTGAATGAGATCGAAAATTAGACCATTCCATATTCTAGCAGCGTTTCTCAAGGAAAGTTTGCCGCAGTTGCGTTCAGGGGGAACGCGATACGATTCTCCCATGTTTGGATAGGATATGAAAACAATGACCGGCTCCCTGGCTAGGGGGAGTTTTCCACGAAGTGGATAAAAGGCTTTCTGAACGGTTAAAAGGCCAATCTACTTCGTCACGCAAATTCTACGAATCGGTTACAGTTGGAACTTCAGTCGATACTGTGCGAAAGAAGCCCGCAGGACTTATACGTTTCCACAAACGATACAAAAGGGAACTAACAGACTGTCAGTAACGTGGAAGCGTGTAGAGAGCTTGTCGCCTGCAACGCGTAAGAGGCAATTATCGTATCACAATAGCTGATTATCATTTCAAACGAGGTGAATCATCGATAAGTGAATGGAGCAATACCAACAGTCGACGAATAAAAAGGCGAAGCCGTAGGCTCGGGCGTCGACGAATGGCGGAACGAAACGCGGGCTTGTTACGCGAGGTCCTCCACTCGTGGTCCCCCAAGTTTCGAGCCGGGAATTCCCAGTTTTTTTCGCGCGTTTGCCTCTCGAGTAGTTCCCTCGATACAATCACTGGCGACGCGAGCTGATACACGTGTGCGACCGAACGAACAGGTCGCCGTCGGTCGATCGCGCCTGTTCCTCGCCGCGCCCGCGCGCACATCGATATACACCCCTGCCCCTGCGCCGGTAAACGGAGTTGATGACGGAGTCCGGTCAGTGCCTCAACTTGAAACAAACTTCCCGGCACCCTTGGGGTTCGAGGAATTGCCCGTGTAAACGACGCGTCGTTAGTTCCCTCGGATGCGTCCAGAAAGGGGCCGAAAGGGGAGGGCGAAGGAGAGAGACAGCCAGGGGGAGAAAGCCAGAAGAAAGAGGGGGGGGAGGGGGGGTGAAATCGCACGAGCGTGACTTAGGGGTTCCTGTTTGGGGGTGTTTCCAGGCTCAACGCGACAATTGAGCACGACAGGTAACGTGTATCCGGCTGTCCGGCTTCGAAGCAATTTTAACGTTTCGCTGTTGTGCGTCCAGGGAGGCAAAAACACCTCTGGTGGAATTGCGTTTAGAATTGCACGGGCAGAGGCAAGCAGATTTTTAATGCTATCGCCTCTTGCGCACCGAGATGATGATATTTAATATACCACCACCCTTCATTGAATCGCGAAATGGATTACAAGCTCGTATATCCGATGCAACACGAATGTATCGAGTAAGGGGATAATCACCAGCGTCGATGACTATCTTTAGAACTGGAAAGCAAGTAAGAACGCATCATCCCCCGGGTACACCCACGCTCCCCAAAGCCACCAACACGGTGGAGCGTTTATCCAAAGGCTCGTGCCATGAAATATCGCCCATTCAGCGCTGCCAGCACCCTAATTACCGCGTTCCAGGGAGAGCCCGTCATAAATAACCATTTACATTCCGTGCCGTCAAAATCTAAAGAATCCCGGGCTGCCAGTAATCCGCGCCGGGAAAGACCCTTTAATTTCCACGGCTCTGAATTCCCACGCGCACCGCCGAGAGAGCAGGCAGCGATCCCGCTTGCGCTTTCCGACGTTGCGCGGGCCCTGTCCGCGTCGCGGCGCGTATTATGCCGCGCGTCACTTTCCGAGCGATGAGAGAACGACGCGAGTCCAGCGAGGAGGGAAAGGAAAAGGGGTTGGGAAGAAGGAGACAGGGTGAAAAAGGTCGGGGGGGGGTTGGTCGTGGGGGCTACGCGAAAACGCGGTACACTCGCGAAGGAGTGCTTTAATCATCGGGGGTCTAGGGAAAAGCGGCGGAGCCTGGACGCTGGCTCGAGGAACGAGGCTGAGAAAAATAATCCAATTTAGTGGGAGAGCGCGAGCGAGGCGACGACGCCGCGGCGTTCGCCTGTTTTTACGGTTTTTAATTACGCGCCTCCTCGCGTCGCCGCCCTCCGCGCGCTTTGTCGTCGCGATCCTGACAAAAGAGCCTGTTTTCACGGATATTTCACGGAGCGGCGGCGAAAGGAGAAACTGTGCGACTCCGCGAGCTCCGTCGCGGCCTAGCGGCGCGGAACCCTCGCGAACGTTGCGCAGGTGTTCCTCGCCGCGTTTACCTGCCTCTCCATCTCACCGTGGACAATGGTAATCTGATTTTTTTTTTTTGGTAGCTCGCGGGGGGTATTTAGGAGCCTCGCGCGCGTTCCGTCGCTGCATTCATCGTACAGATGCATCTCCACGGAAACCGAGCGGGTTAACGTGGTTTTACATAATTGACAATTAAAGGGTTTGGAGTGACGTGAACGTGAGTGTATGTGGGACGTTCTCGAAGTCTCGTCGTTCCCGAGTAGATATATTCTCGCGATACGTTACAACCGGTCGCGTAGCGGACCCAGTTTTATTCCCTTCAACTTTGAGGTATAAGCTTCCGAATATAGCGACGAGCTCGATGCGTCGAACCCGGGACTAGACTTTTCTTATGGCCGGCTCGAAAGCGCACGAGAATATTCCTCCATCTTCTGCGAGGACTGTATGGCTGTTTTACGATTCTCGTTTCTTTCCGAGGAAATTTGGCCAAGTTTACGGGAGAATAGTTCCTGTTTTCGTGAATTGTTTACGGTCCGATCACGTGACGTTGGATGGGAGTGGATAAATCAGTCGAAGCCAGGCGTATGTATGTTGGTAGTGTCTTTCAAGTAGCATTTGCAAGGCTCAGGATTACTCATTCCTCGAAATAAAACTGTTCCACGTAGGCGACTGGGCGACAAACGGAATTCATTAAAAATAATGAATGAAGGAAAATAACTGTAGCAATAATTACAGAGCGATGCGACTCTCCCCATGCCCGCGGACAAACGACTATATAATTACTGTTGCGATTCGCCTCGATCGATTCCTCTCATTCATTCATTACTTTTAATAAATCATCCTTCTCCGTGCTGCGGACAGTCTCATGTTAAACTACCGACACGAGACGTTCCGCGTATTCCGCAATTGCACTGCTAAGCATAGTAATGATGGTATTCGAAGCCCCGTCGCAAAAAGGGGTCGTACGACAGGCGACAGGAGACTCGCGGATTCTTAAATCTGGCGCGTAACAGGTGGCTCGAAGACCGTTTCTCGGGCCGCGCGCTCGCAAAAACAAAAGAGACCGCGCGTGCACACACAGCACGCCCCGCGGAAAAGGATTGGATGAGCACTCACGTGTCCGAGCTTCTCCACCTTTCGCCTCTTGGGATCGGCGTCGAGGTCGGGGGTGCGGCTGCGGAATTTCTCCGACGGCGAGACCGATCGCCGGAGCCTGTCGTCGGCGAGGGCGATCGGTTTACGGTCCTCGGGCGTCTCCGCGGCCCCTCGGTGCTGCTGAAGGTCCGACGGCTTCAGGAGCGCTTGCGCCTGTGCCTGAGCCGCGGCTGCGGCTGCGGGATGCGGCGGCGGAGCGAGATGGGGTGGCACCACCGCGGCTGCGGCCGCCGCGGCCGCACCAGCGAACCCCAACAGCCCGGCTGGCGGAAGACCGCCGACCACCGCGCCGTGTGGCAGCTGCTGAGCGTGGATTTGTTGCTGCAACATCCGGCGAAAGGGCTTCTTACGATTTTCTTCCATTGCGCTTCAATGGTTCAGTGACCAGGGGGTGGACGTCAAGACAGCTCGAATCACTTTGCGCCAGTCGATAGACTCGGTGGACCTTGAAGGCCCCGATGAGTTACTTCTAACGGGATTTGCGATGACTCGGAGATAGAAGAGTTTATATACGCGAGGCTCGAATAATGGTCAGAGTGATTCGAATCTGTTTTTCATTGTAATTGGGTTCGTATAAATACAGAGTACGCTAGTACCTCGCTACGTAGGATACTCAGAAGTGATAGACTCACCAGTAGCTGCTGTAGGCCCTGTTGCTGCTGCAAAAGAGTTTCGCAAGAGTTAGTCGCGCCGTTCACCGCCGTTTTATTCGTGAATTACGCTCAAGAATTATATCGGTACGGGCAAGCAGCCCGGCCGTGTAACACACTGTGCCAAGATCAATGTCCGACTGCTTGCCAGACCTATGATGTTAACGGAATCAATTGCGGAGAGAAGCTCACCCCAATAATAGCGTTTAGCTCGGACGTCGTGACTTGCTTCGCTCTCTCGACGGCATTGGCCACCTGCTGCTGATGCTGCAAGCCATGCTATCATTATCGCGTCGTTGTCACTCTCGATCGTGAGATTGTGCGGCACCGCGTGCCAAACAGAAAGTCAAAGACTCACCTCTTGTGCCAGGAACGGGAGCAGCTGGACGATTATCGCGTTCAGCCTCTTAGCGATCTCTGTCTGCAAGCATAATGAACGTCACGATCAATGCGGGGGGGAAGGAAGAAACCGAAGAACGAGGGTGCGGTGCAATTTCGAACTGGCGCCAGTGATCGATGAGCCCAGAACGCGGGCGATTGGTGAATTAGTCGCGGGGCAGCGGCACGGGAGTGTTAAATGTCGTCAAGGGTGTCGATACTAAAGCGTGCCCAGGTTTATTACTGAGGTAATCGGTGCAACGGCACACGCGCGGCGCACTTCTCAATGGCCTGTAAAAAAATTTAGTACCACCACTCGATGTTTCGGCGCGTGTCCCGATAGCTCAGCGGAATTAATTGAAAAATCGAAGCGTGGCCCGCGCGATTGTAAACCGACACGCGGACAAATCGCGAAAACGCAGTAAAAGTGTCATGAAATTCGGGGTTGCGTTGCGGTGATCGCGTTGCACGTGACGACCACCCGACGGGCACGTGAGCTCTCACCCACGCTCCGGAATGAGAGCGGTTACTCATTAATGCGCGTCGATTCGATCGATTACATCAACTGCCACGTGACGAACTCACAATCACAGTATTACCGTCAACGAAGCAGTAAATTCGTTACAAAGTGAAAAATATAAGTAGCTCGCATGTTTTGTACTTGTTATAATAGAAGATATCTACGCTGATTTCTCGTATTCCAAATGACAATGAAATCATAAATAATTTACGGGGGGGGGGACCCCACCCTGAAGCCACTGTTCGTAGAATTGACTTTAATTTTTTACATACATATTTGCACGGAAATGCTTGCAAAAAATCGGATAATTGAAATGTTCAAAAAACCCTACGCTAGGTCATAGATAATATATTCCTGTTTATAGGTATATCTTTTTTGTATTTCATTCTCAGATGATCCAGTCATTCCCGGGAGTGTGGACCACTTTTTTGCAATGCTCTGGGCGGCCATTTGGTTCACCGCTATTTTGTACAATTTTTCATTAAAAAGATTTTTTTCCAGCAAAATAAAGATTGCTATAAAACTATGTAAAAAATCCAAGCCCTATAATTTTATTTATACGAACAAAAAATCCCTAACTTGGTCTTTTCTTAGTGGCTTCAGGGTGGGTTCCCCCCTTAAGGCTACAGATATTCTAAATTATTATTATTATTATTATTTCGTTTTTATTACTCGTAAAAAGGTGTAGTACATAAAGAGAAAGTAAAGGCGAGGCCGCAGTAGAAACTGTTAATAGGCCTAACCGTAACATAAATATTTGAAATTGAACTCTACTTTTTATAGGATATATTCTACAAATTTTATCCTCCCGCCTAAAACCCTTCGTACCCTGCCTGGACACTGATTTTCAAGATAAACGAGGAATTAAAAGTCCTGCTGAGTCTGGACCCATTTATCAGACAGATTAACGAAGAAGGGGACAACGCATCGGACCGCAGACATCTGATCCGTACCTCGAATCGTGGCTATCAAACAACAGCCGCTCGCGCGCGTATCACGTGAACGCAAGAGATTAATTTCAACAATTAACTGCAACAAACACGGCGAAATACGTACAGTAATCAACATTACAGGGAATGACGGACCGACGGGGGGGGGGTGATATCTATTACAAAGCGCCCAACACAATGGCCTAATTGCATCGAAGCTAACTGATAACATTATCCCTGTACAAATTAATACTGTATTTGCGCGACCCTGCCCCCGCCGCGATACATTCCCCGTGTTTCACCACGGATTTTCGCGATTGTCGCGCGCCGATTCCGCGCAATTTTCACGCTGAAAGCTGCGCCCGGGGGCTGAAAGCGAATGACACTTCGAAGCGGTTTCAAGTTCGAATTCCGGCGATCGTCACGATTCCCGGCCATTTCTACGGTAGTTGACGCGCGACGCGGACCGATCCCGAATATCCGAGCACGATTTTTCCGCGCGGTGGCGGCGGACGTCGCGGGTACGCGTTCCGCCGGCGCTTCGAACCGAAAAAAATGTCATTATTCCCACGGGGCGGGAGGGGCGCGGGAAGATGGAAAACTGCCGCGCGTCCACGTCAGTTCGATTTCGCCCGGTCCGAGTCGGGAGGTGGCGCAGGTGGAGGGTGTGCAACCGGGGGGGGAAAAAAGCTTCGGCGAAAAAAACGACAAAGAGGAGGCGACGGGGACAGAGGCCCGAGAGTGGAATAGGGAAGCCAACGCGAGGACGGGGGTGGGTGAGACGAGGTGGAGGAGGAATTCCCGCGGAGGAAAGTGGGGGAGGGGGCCAACGCGGCGCAAGTGTTGTCCGGTACGAAAAAATGGTTATTCCTTCTCGAATGTGCCCGATGCACATGCACATTTTCCCGCAGAACGGATGGTCCGTGGACGGAGGGGCAGAGAGGGGTGGCAGGGCTGGAAGAACGAAGAGGAGGGAGGGCGAAAAAGGGGGGTAGATGGAGGTGGCCGAACGAGAGGAGGAGGAAGAGGAAGAGGAGGCACAGTAGGAGGAGGTAACATTGAGATTAGCAACGGGTAAAAAATCGATGTCATCGCCCCCAGACCACCGCACCCTCGTTTCGCTCGCTCAACTCAACCCTCTACTACCCACGCAGGGCCAAATAAAAGAACTCGAATACACGACCCCGGGAGCGCGTTCGTGTACGTGTACGTGGTCCGCTCCGGTACGTATAAGCATCAGCGCGCGCCCTCGCGTGTATGGACCCCGGTGTCACACGCGCGCGGAAAAGTCCCGTGTACGCGAGCGCGCGAGAGCATCGGAGAATACGTGTATATGGACGGGAGAGTGCTGGAAAAGCGACCCCCGGCTACCGAAAGGGAGAGAGAACGTGAGAACGGGGGTGGAGAGGGCGAGCGGAGAGAACGCGCGCGGATAGATAGACGTATATATACATGGAGGCAGGAAGAACTGGAAAGGCAGGGTGAGTTATATGCAATTGGTCAGCCTGCACATTTTTTATCGGGCGCCGGACGTACCCGCGATGGGAAATGGTAGTTACGCTTGTATCGACGAACGCCAACGGCGATACGAATATTCTCCAACCGGCGATCTTCCGTTTCCTTTTGTCTTCATTTTTTTCGCCCGAGGAAATCAAAAGTCGGGCGATCCATCTTGCGCCGGTTAGGCGACAGAAGCGTCTCTTTCGAATGAACGTCTGCTTGCCGCGCGGATTTTAGCAAGGGCAATTTCGCAGCGCGGTCACACCGCTTCGCGATAAGTGGCCCCAATCAGCTCTCTTGTTTCGTTAAGCGGATAGACTCTGGCGAAAGGCTCGGGAAAGGATCACCAGTCTGGATAATATCGTTGTATTAACAGCCCCTGATTCCTGAATCGTTAAAAGCAACGAAACTGTGTAGCAATATGCACCCTTCTGGATGCCTACCTGCGTGCTACACCGATGGCCACCCTCGGGAACACGGAATCTCTAGTAGAGGGTGTAGCCGGAACGTCGGGGTCAGAATTAGCCGTGCGATGTTTTGCGCGGCCACGGAAAGTGCGCGGAGCGTGACGGATTCGCGCGGCATATTGCCATAGATTGTGGCGTAATTGAGCAGGACAACGAGCAGGCAGCCGGTCCCGAGGTCGAGCCTTTCAATTAAGCGATAAGCGTTATCGTATAGGTCCGCTGAACCATCGTACGACTGGGCTGGATGAGCAGGAGCGTTGCGTGGCAGTCTCGACGCCCGTGCATACTTCTCCCAACCACCCCCGACGCGCGTCTCTTCACCCTGCCACGGTCCATACTTTCGTGTTTTCCTTGTTCACAGTCGCCGATGCTCTCACAATCCTTCCTCCCGCCTCTCTTCCCACTTTTATTGCCGCCATACTCGAAAATATCTCATCTCTCCCCGCGATATCGTTGTCGGAGCACCCTCGAACGTGGAAACGATCAGCAGAATGGAGTGGACGATTAATCAAAGGTAAGAACGATGCCCCGTTTCGACGGCGCTATTAACGTTCAGGGTGTAGTAGCGTGCGCGGGGCGCGAAGCCGACAGCGGAAGAGCGAAACTTTTAACTTTATCGCGCTCCACCTGCGAGCGAGCAGCTCGTGTCATGGTAATAAAAGTTGTTACCTTTTCGACAAGCGTAAACTCTCGTTTCTCAGTCTCCCGTAACGTGTAAGGGATTTTTTATCTGGCTGCTTTCATTGTACGGGCACGAGACGGAATCTAACGTTGCCACTACGAATCACATCTCGCATGCACGCGTCAGTGACGTACCTACTCCTTAAATCGAGCGGGCGTGTGTCCAGGTATCGAGTGACGTGGAGATTTAAGTGCGATCCAGAATGGGATGACTCCTTGTATGAGAATAAATCGGAATTCTACGGGCAAAGCTACTGAAAAAAATAGTTTTCTCTCAGACGGTCGCGCCGGGCGGGTAAAGTGAAGTAATTCCTCAGCGCTGGTCGTACCCTCCTATTTTCTTTAACGCGGCGGCCATTGAATATACAATAAAACTCCTCGACCTCTCGAGACGGGACACCGTCGTTCCATCAAAGCGCCGCGACCGTCTCAATAAAAACCGTGCCCGCGTCGAATCCGATTCCTCGAACCGTCCGTGCACGTGACCGTGGCTCGGGGCCGCCTGTCCCCCGCGTGTACGTACAGTCCGCAGGCGTGTGGTACAATTATTTGAAGTGGGGTGGGGCGGCAGGGGGTCGGCGAAAGGAGAGAAAGACTCGTATAAGAACTGGGACATTGCCAACAAATTCGAGTTAGTCGAGTAGCGAGTGGTAAAGTGGTGGCTGCGGGCTTTAACGGCAGGGTGGGAGGCAAATGTCGACTTGGAGGGAGGGGGTGGCGGCAAAGAGGAGCGGTGGGCCGCGGACGGGGGTGGTTTCGAGGGCAGGGATGAAAATGGAGGCAGCGACGGAGGGACTAATGGGAAAGAGAGCGAGAGAACGAGGAGGATGAAATCAGAGAGACTCGCCAACGGTGCCGGCTAAAAAGGGTAAAAACGAAGGGGGATGGTTGACAGAGAGAGAGAGAGAGAGGGAGGGAGGGGGGGAGTGATAGAGACAGAAGGAAACTCGGGGAGAGGTCTAACCTCGTAGGGGAAGATTGTTTTCATTCGGTGCTCAAATTGAAAAGGAGCGAGGACCGAAGACCGCGATTCGAAAGCCGGCTAAGTGCCGGAGACAACCAAACGGAGGGTGATTTATTCTTTCACGTCTGCCCCCTCGCGCCCCTCCTCCTACCCGGCATCCTTTTATACGAAAACTAGAGGACACAGGACCGACGGAGGCAGAACGCTCGGGGAGAGAGAGAGGAAATTCCGAGATTCGCACAAGTGACGACGTAATCAATTTTTCCCCTTGTGCGTCTTAATTCAACGCCTGGCGGAGTATCGCGGGGTATTCGAGGAATAAGGGGAGGACGATAATGACACCGACACGAGCTTGCGCCCAAAGTTGCTCGTCATGTTCCTACCGGCGACTTTCTTGCGAGCTGTTACTCTATCCGCTTTAAACGGCACGACCAGAAAGCTGAAGTTTAACAACGAGCTCGTGTGGCACGTTCGATAAATTCCGCTGCGATTAATAAAAAGGGTTTGAACGGAAGAACGGAATTGTAACTGACGCACGAACGCGCGAGGCGAGCGTTCCTCCCATTAATTAACCAACCGTGAAGGGCTAATAACTTTTCATTTCTCCCCTAATTAGCGTTAGAAGGTCGAATCAACCGCGTTACACCGCCCCCTCACAATTTGTCGACGCGCTACGCCCGAAGGGGATTGATTTCCTGGCGACCAGCGATTTTCCGTTTCCTGCTCTTATTTTTATTGCTCCGCTACGCGTCCATTACCTATTATACGACCGTGCCGAGTAACCAGTTACTTTCATTCCCCTCGGCACGGAACGGCATACCGTTCGACGACACATTAACGAACGTAATTTCGGAGGAACCTGCTCATTGAAATCACGTCTGTCTGATTTAAAACTAATCACCAGAAGTGACTTAAACGACCACTATTAATAATTATATTCACTTGATGAAGGAAAATCTAACTCTATTGTACTTAAGAAAATATACAAAGTATTTGCCGAGTGATTAAAGATCCACTTAGCTATTTAAATCAACCCTCGCGGAGTAATTCCCAATTTTATCTCTCTCTCTCTGTCTCTATCAAGATGACCTATAAATTAGGCACACATTTTTGTCTACTCCTATGAGTATTGTACCTCCCCGAAGCTCTCCCCTGCCCTTATCGTGGAGTGGCCAATGCAAACGGTCGTTGAACGAAAGCAATTCCGGGGCGAAGAGCTAATGAGTCAATTAAGCGGTACACGGCTTCGAGGCCGACGTATCAATTCGAAGCGCGAATCGTACACGGCAATAACAACGCCGCTATAAAGCATCCTAAGCTAACTAGTTTGCCACTTGAGCCACCGGACGCAATTTCGCGGCGATTTAATGGTGGACCGGCCTATTCGACGACGCTCCATCCCCTGCCCCGCTGCTCCCCCAGGCTTGCACCCCATTAAGCAACGCCCCTGGGTACAAGGGTGAGAAATGATCGGCCGCTAATGCTAATGAATATCAGCTCGTCGTGTCAGGGAGGGTTGTTTGGAGTTTAGGAGTATCCCCACCTCGCCCCCGCCACCTCCCGCCGCCACTTTGGAGACGACGGCTCGCGTGCGACGAGGGGTCGCGGTCGCTTTTAAGAAAATTGCTGACAGAGGGGGAGCGTGGCCCACTGTTTCCCCTAATTAGCTGAAATTACACGATTTCCCGGGCCAGATGCGCCGGCAACCCCTTCGTTTTTGCGGCCACCGGCACGGCCGACATATTCTCAACTTAATTAACGAGAAATCTTTTGATCCTTAAACTACCCCTGCCGGCCGCCGCCCCGGCAGCGCGATAGAAATCAGGACGACATTCTTAAAGCGCCGCCCCGACTTAATGCCTCGGCTCGGGAACTTTGGTAAAAGGGGGTGCAAGTTCCGCGTACGTTTTAGAGACAGCCTTGACGAGATAAAGACGCGCCCCTGCGAGGGGGTAAAGGGGGAGGGTCGCGTAGATAAGAATGGGGAGGAATTGTTTTCGAGAAAAATCGATTTACCTGCTTGTGCATCTCCACGGTGATGCCGTAGGACATTTCGTAGTACTGAAACAGAAAAACATGGGATTAAACGATTTAATGTGCGGATTGTGTTGCGGAAGCGTGATTGGTAGATTGTCAACACCTGTGGTTTCGAAGCCACACTGCATTAGACTGTATTAATAATTCACCACAGCTGCAGATTTCCTTCGTTATAGATTCATCCCTATAGTGATTGTTTAATTTATTGATGAATGTCTCGCTGTGCGGGGGTCGTTTGCACGTCTCCCCTCGCTTTTGGAATCAAAGGTTTCCTCTTTATTGCCGCTCACGCTGTATAATGATTTACGATCTGCGATGCCGGTCAGGTTTTATCGAGGATAAATCCCAGTGGCGTTCGATGAGCGTGGTCCCGAACTCCCGCTTCAATTCCCGCAACGCCCCGGAGTTTCGCCCTCTGTCGTTTCTTTCATTAGCGATACTTAACTTCCGTTTCTTTACAATATCGCTTGAGCCGCCCTACAGTTTCCGCGAGAAGCACGAACCCGGGTCGGCACGAAACTTTTAATAAATACAACAGCCTTCCCCGTAAATCTCGGCGAAACGAGGGAACCGCCGGTGCCACTGTTTCCCTTCCTTCCTGTTTGCCTTTCACTCCTTTCTCCCGTGTTGCGAGACCGATCTATAGAGGAAAGGATCATTACAACGTACTGCCGCGAGCAAGCTGGAGATCAACCACTTTTGTCCCTTGTGCCGCGGGATTTGTATTACCTTTCGGTCGTCACGGAGATTCCATCCGATCGAAGGCCGAGAACAAAAGGAACTTTTGCAGAGGATCGCGCGATATTCAGCCACGTTCTCACATATATATATATATATACAACGCATCGTACGAACTACAATACACCTGACAATAAGACATTTTTCTAAAAATCTACGAAAATTCTATAAATCTACTTTTCTTTAAAAAATGCAACCCTTTTGCAGTATTTCGAATGTGAGAGGGATAATGTCGAAGGGACTTATGTTAGTCTTTCAAAGACTCCACATTTTGGCTACCTACTACATTTGCAAACTATCAAGCGTAAAGAAGTTGAACGGCCAAGAACAAGTTCCCTGCATGTGACCATTTACAATTTTACATATGAAGAGTAAGGGGAAAAACTGGGAATGTCCATTTTTCGTATTTGTGCGATTTACAGCGTATTTTGTTGATGGCAACTGAGCCTACAGAACTGTCGAATCACATAGGGTTGTAGTAAAGTTCAAATACTCGCGTAAGATAACGTTACAAATTTGGTATACTGATTAAAAACAGGAAATATTCACTCTGCGCTGGAACAAAATATGCTCTTCCTTTACACCAAAATGTCCCCACTATTTGCCTAAGCATAAACTTCTGTCGTAAAGGTAAAACAAGAAACTATTTAAGAAGATAATTATATAAGAAAATTAAATTCAGTGAATCTTGTTTCTTCACTGGCCAACTAAACTATTAAAACTTAATTTTCTCGATAAAGCTGTTTCGTGACATTCCTTGTTTTCCCCCTTGCCCTTTATATTCACTCAACCATTAAACCGTAAACGAACCATTAAGTCTAGCGTAAAGTGTGGATTCTATCTTTTCTTTGGACTAGGTTTGAATCGACTGTACCTTGCACGAGCTGCTATACAGCAAGTATATACCTTGCTCCATCAGTCGAAGGGTGAAATCGATTATCGACATTGCCGATGAGCGAATAAACTGCCGTGTACTTTTGTTTCGCACGATCCATTAAGCCAGGGATTAACTCCTGGTGTCTACGAGACAGAGGGCCCCCTTTGCCCAGCGAAATTCTCGCCTATCGATGAATGTTAATCGAACCGTTTAATTTTAAAGTATAAGGAAGCGGGAGGACGCCAGCGAAAACAGATTCACCCCTTGAAAACGGAATGGCTCCAATTGGGTTAACTACATACAATTCGTGGGTAGAGGAGACCGATCGTAAATTGGTTAGTAGCTGAAGTCGCTCGGGCAACGACCACCCGTTCTGGGACGCATTACCTACAGACGCGATGATTCTGGGGCGCATTATAGCGTGCTCGTAAAAATGTTGGAAGCAAAAGGGGGACGGAAGGAAGAAGGGAAGCCGGCAGATACGTGAGTGGCATGTAAATACAGTTCCCCTGTTTGTATCCACTACCCAGTTCATTTAAGATTACGTCCTTTAAACAGAAACATTGATGATCCACCGTTTGATCCCCAGATATAGATTATTTGGCTTCGATATAATTATTTTAATAAGATTTTGTTGAGCTGTGCTACATATCTGTTTGCTTTCGGAAGTCTAAGTGGATTGCACGGTAGCTTTGAATTTTCAGATGATTCGATAGAGTGTAGAAATTCAAAGAGCCGGATCATCAGATCGCTGCACCAGAATTCGAATTAAGGTCTCTCGTTTTGGCAAAGAAAGTTTTCCCCCTTCACGAATTTAATATTCCAAAAATGGAGACCACCTATAACACCGAAGTGAATCTCAAAGATTTTCGTGCAGTTTCAGTTGGATTCCGCTGGAGGAGTTTCCCAGCGAATTGGGTGTCCGTGGCTTGGAGAAAAAGAAACTATCGGTTCTCATTTGAATATTCTGCTACGGACGAAACACGGAATAAATTATCTCGTACTTTATCGGGTGTCGTCCTTTTTCCATTCTTTCATCTTTCGGCTTACACTTCGTATAATACGATTCGACGGTTTAATAGATCGCGTCCATTTAAATTTCATCTGCCTTCGGGCGGAATTATCAATCGTTAATAATTCACCGCGGTGGATTGAATGTACGCGGTAGGCGATCGCGCGGAATGTCCATTGCGTTTTCAGATTTCCTTGACCGCGCGATTAAACGACCCGCGCCGTTGCTTCCCGAGCTACGTACACAGCAAAAAGGTTGTTATCGGAACTTTGGACGCGCGCAGCCCTCGTCAAAGTAAGCAGAAGAAGCAGCTTGATTATCAAGGGCTTGAAAATCGATCCTCCCCAACGCACCACGATATTCTATAAGTTCTACACAAGGCAGCCGTATTCGCTACATCGAAACTAATTACATCCCTGTGTATGGCGTCATTCAAACGCTGCAGTCCACAGTATTCCGCAGTACGCCGCCTCAAAGATCAAATACAAGTCTGCGAGACGTGTATTGCAATGAGTATTAGCTACGGCATGCAACATCCCACTAAGGGAACCAATATCATCGCTGATCGTGCCACCGATTTCCAAATTGCACGTTCATCAAGCCACTTCTTGCTTACCTCGACGCGTAGTATTTTCATTGATTCGCGAAAAACTGGAAGCCACGCGACACGGAGCGCAACTGAAGCGACCAGGCCCCTCTCTCCCAAGCACGTACTGCCTTCGCTCCGCTCGCCCATCGCGGAGTAATAATCGTGACCCTATTGTCCGTCTATTTGAGCGATGGCCGACAAGAAGGTGGCTGTCGGCCGGCTACGGTATTGCCATTGCAATTTCGAGAAGGGCGTCGAAACGAGAGCCCGCGCGTAGACTGCGGCTGCTTGGGGGGGTGGTCGCCGTCGCCCCCGTCGACGTCGCGGTCCCATCCTGATTATCGGCTGCATTATTAACGCGGTATATTTCCGTGACCGATGCTATCGATCTTCGGCGGTGTCTGTCGGCCGAACGTGTGTGCTTTGGCCCGACGAGCGAGGAGCCAAACCCACCCTCCCCCTCAAAGCCATTCGTCCCAGAACGAGCGGCTAAAGGCGGACACGCAGTGCTAAGCGACAGCCACTAACCGATTTACGATCGCGCAGGCGCGCTCGCGGATCCGTGCGATCCGATGCACTTTATCGGAACACAGGGGCAGCTGGATCGAACCGCCACTGTTCCACGATTGGACGTGACTCTTCCTTTCTCCCTCGTGCTTCCCAGCTTACCTCTGTTTCCGGGCTGCGACCGGATGAGGGAGAGGGGCTGGAAGGATTACTTTTGACTTGTACGATCGGCTCGACGTGCTGCGTTGTTCTGCGGATCCCGACACTAATTCGATCGGAGAATCAGCCGGGGGGGGATTTGCCTGTGTTTACTGTCGTTAGAGTCTCCGACCCGATGCGATCGGCGATAGCAATGTTTTTAAGGGTAGACGACGAAGGAGATCCGTCGCCGTTGTGGAATGGAATTCGCGGTATGGATGGCTGAGGTGAATCCGTGTATTTGAATCGGTGGAGATCCCCTTCAGAGTTTATGAATCGCACTCTGCTTTAGGTTTGGGTGGATTCATCTGTCGCATCTGTGACCATCATTTCTTTATCACTCAGTAGAGGGATCTTTGGAGAATGTGCCTGACGCTGAGGAACCTGCCGATGGTCGCTTCGAGACATTGATGCCTATGCGTAATTATCGCGTCGTGATATCTATTTCAAGGGAGAGGGAAACCCATAATACGCGATCCATCGAGAAGAGGTACTGAATTGCGCGCCATCGATATCCAGACGCGAGTTAATTTGATTCGCGATGTAATAAAATGCTTGGTGGCCGCATCGAGCGTACATATCGGTTCGAATAGACGCTCGAAAGTCCAAAACACGAAGAAAAGAGTTCCGCCGGGCCGAGAAGTCGATAATCGGATGAAGAGAAACCCTCTAGCTCTCTCTCTCTCTCTCTCTCTCTCTTCCCTTCTCTCCCCGAATCCGACTCTATTCCTCGGCAGCAGAGGGCTCGTATCGATCTCATCTCACAACCTTTCCTTTTCTATTTTCACGTGGTTCAGAACCCAATAATAGGGGTTGTACCGATAATTTCACCCCCTCCGGTTATTCGATATGGATCTTTTAGTAGCGGAGCCTTTGCTAGGGCGATTGAACCGCCTACTACTCTTCCCAGCGCCCCCCCCGACCCCTCCCTATCTTCCCCTGTTTCTCTACCCTATATTCCGCATCCCTTTTCCTGACTCATTGCCCCCTGCACTTCGTTCCACCTTGTCGCTCCCGTCCCACCTTTCTCGCCCCCTCCTGTTCATCCTTTCGGAATGTTTTCGCCGAGGGCGCTCTCGCACCTCGAGCTCCCGACTACAATTACCGGATAATTAATCGGCCAAAGTCGATCGCGGTAATAAGAATCCGCGGCGGTGAGATGTTCCCTCCCCCACACCCCAAACCCCACCCCCCGTAGACAATAACGGCCAGGGGTGCGAGGGAGCGGGGGAGCCTTCAACGAGAAGATGGAAACACGATCGGGGAAAAATTTATTCGCCATCACGGTTGATTCCTGCCCTCGTCGGGCGCGTTGGGATCGTAAAGCGGCGGCGAAGGGATGCGCGTCGACGTAAGTGAAATCGATAACGGCGGTAAAGCGGAAGTCGCCGAGTCGATGGAACGGTCACGATGCAACGTTTAGAGAATTCAATGGCAAAGGGCGCCGCGACGCTGTGGTCCCGAGAAACGGAGCGGGCGAGGGAGAGGAAAAAAGAAAGTCCGGCGAGTGCGCGTGGCTGGCGGGGTTGAAAGAGGGAAACGGTAAATTCGCGAAAACAGTTAACCTCACGGACGTTGGCGCGCCGTTATGAAACTTCGTAAAGGTCGGCGAGAAAGGGATGAAGAACCGGAGCGGTGGCGAGGGAGGGCGGAAAAAACGAAGGGAACGAGAGCACTAAATTGCCCGGTGGAAACTTCAAAGGAGGAAATAAAATCTGTAAAAAAGAAGCAAGCTGGAAAAACAAGAAGTAATCAAGAAACGTGCCCGGAGGATGTGGGTTATGTTTAATTTGTTACGCTGCGAAAAAACGACCCGAGGAGGGACAGACGCCAGGACGAGAGGGATAAAGAGAGAGAGAGAGAGAAAGGTGGGTGTACGTGTAATCGGCAAGTCCGCGGTTTCCAAAGCGTGTAAAACCAGCGCCGTCGACGAGATCGTTTGCCATAAGAATATCGCTCGCGTCTTCGCTCGACCGGCGGCACCACGCTCCGGCGGTACCAAACGTTCGCTCTTCCGTTCTGCCGCGGACCACCGAATCAATTTCTCATTCCCCCGACGAGTTTCAGCAGCTGTGGACGGCGGATGCTCTATAAGAGAATTAATTCAACGAAGCCGAACTCTATCGGTCCGCGATAAAAGTGAAATGATTCGCGGCGTACCTAGGTCGTAGATTGCGATGCTTAACAGTCCACTCTGGGGATAGCCAACCCCCGATCGGTCCGCCGCTAACCGAAAAGAAGCCATTAAGATAAATGGCCCCATTACAGGATGTGCAGGCTTCCAGCAGAACCATCGGCGTCGATCGAAATGTCAGGCCGCGATATTGAATTGCAGGAAAACCGTCGTCGCCCTATATTCCGCGCGACTTCGTCTTCCTCTTCTCTCGCTCGCGACACCGCCACCCAAGAACAAGCGTCGCCCAAAGAAGGTTTCGCCGGCGATAAAAATCGCGGCGGCACGGAACGAGTTGCAAAAGGAAAACGGAAGAGGAGAACAAGAATCATTACTCCGTAATCTCGCGGTGCGACATTAATCACAGGTAACGACGCGTGTATCGCGCCCGACCGATTAAGGGCTCGAGATACACGGTCGCGCGACAGTATCGTCATTTAACGAAAAAAACCCGCGAACGTGACGAGTCGACGGGGTTCTCGAAAGAGTATCACGGATAAGGACGTGTCGCGAGGCGATGATCCGTGCGCTGAAGTTCACAAAAGGATGGAAGAACACGGCGAGAGAAGAGCAGAGGGGAAAAAAGAAGAAACAGAGACGGAGAGAGATAGAGGGAGAGAGAGAAAGAGAGAAGGATGAAAATATTGAAGCGGCGCTCGGATTTACGCGGCACGTTACCCTAATGAAAATCGCGGAGGATGAATTGTGGGAGGTCGCGGAGGGGTGGCACGAGGTGGCTGGTTGAAATACACAGGGGTGGAATTAGAATATCAGAGACACGTTCGCAGTCTGTACATACGTTACACCAACACTCCCGCCCGTCGTTCTGTACGTATATAATACTTGTCGGTAGTTGACAAACCCTCGACATCAATTTCTCTCTCTGTCTCTAATTCCCCCCCTTCTCCTTCCCCTACGTTCCCCATCCGACCACCCACCTCCCCCCTGCCGACCCATCTCTCGTAGCTCTCCTCTGCCTCTCGCTGTCTCCGTCCCTCTGTGCCTTCTCTCGCGCTCTCTCTCTTCGTTTACTTTGGAGATATCGATTACCGGCTCAACCCCCAACTCCCATCAACCCCTCTGTCACCTCCGGCCCCTCCCCTCCGCCCTTCGCCGCCCCCTCACCCCTTATCCAACTCCCACTGGCACCCCCCACAAGCCCCAACCACTCGGCCCAGCTTGCTGCTTGGTTGCTTGCACGGTGTCACATCGGTGTAGCAGTTTACAGAGATGGTACAGTTCGCGACAATTACGATCAAACGTACAGTTAACATCGGCGCACGACGGCCGATCGCGATGGTAGTCTGGCTCGCGTAACTGGCTCCCAGCCTTCGGATCGATGATCGCGGCTGGACCTCTGTTATTCTCTTAAGTTTCATTTTTGTTTCTGTTTTTTTTTCCCCCCTATCTATGTGTGGGGATGATGGCGTTATTTTGGGCACGGTTTGATGCGGGGGTTGGAAACGATAGCGCAGCAGAGAGCGAAGAACCGAGAGCGCGGAGATGCTTGTTATAGTTTTCGGCTACTAGCGATTCATCGCTGAATAGGTACACGTTATCCATGCCCCACCTTCGGTTAGGATAATTTAGCTGCAGATTTTAAAATGTATTTTCGGTGATACGGAATGCCCAGTTTATAAACGCACCGCGACTCGCGACGCGCGCAGACTCGCGGCGTTTAAAATAATAGAAGGCTCCCGTCGGAGGTTTTTCGAGGGGGTGAAAATAAATCCAGAAGCGAGTATCGCGGCGGGGTTGTTGACCCGTTCAGCTGGGTACGCACGTTTTCGTATGCCGAGAGCAATTTACGGGGCTGCGTAAGGGCGCGTTCGCGAATATCCGGGAATTTATCCGCGCGAATAAAGCGGGCGGTTGCTGATCTGGTGTCTTCAACCCCCTCGTTCTCTGTGCGCGCAGGGAAATAGCCCTCGCGGAAGACACTACTCGGGGTTCGATGCAAGGAAAAATTTCATCAAGCGTTTCCAAACGTTTTCATAGGAGTTAGGTAGGTATGCGGCAGAGCGGACCGCGATCGGGACGCTTTTACTCGGGTCACTTTTGTCGCGTATCGATTCCGACGGAGCCTCGACAAGGGAGATGAATGTCTTTTGGAACAAAAGTCACGAAGATGCATGGAGCTTTCGAATGTAGCATCGATACGCGCCGATATCTCGAAGCGACATGGGCTGTATCGGCGAATTTTAACAAACCCGTGGACTTGCTGCGCTCTCCCGCGTTATCTGGTGAGTTACGACGAAAGCAGCTCTTAAATCAGACCTTGCCAAATCAACAGATTTCCAGGCAGAAAGTTGCAATGGACAAATCCGCCAGGAGCGAGTCTCCTAAATTAAACTCCAGCAACTTCGATCCCTCGCCCGAATTTCTTAACAGCTCCACAACAATGAAGCTCGAAAGCCAAAAAGCAGATCGAGCAGCAGCTTACAGTGGTAAGCAATTCTAAGAGTAACTGTGCTCACAGTTCGCGGCCGAACAAGAGATTTGAAGATTAAACGGCCAAATCGTGGGGAGTATTATGAAACGTGTCGTTTGGGGTGGCGCGATATAAAGTTCCGAGGGGACAACAATATCCAGCAGAATTGATAAATATTTGATAAAAGGGACGCAGAACGAAACGGTCTATCCGACAAATACTTTGGTCCACGTTAATACTGCATTTTAATACAGGTAAGTCCAAGTTAAGCTCCTTACTGATGGCGATACGATTAGTACGGTTGGTTGAGCTAATTGCCTTTGCGCTGATGGGAACTGAATCGAAGAGACGGCAATATGAAGCGAGAACAATATCGATCGTTTTTCCCCGTGCTCCCAGCGAGAGGGTGACAGCAAAGATTACCGAATGCAGCGAGGGCTCTGTATTACTCCGTAACCGCATTGCCTGTAAAACCACTTCGGCTACGATTACAGTAGGGTAAGTTTGAGCGAGTCGGTGGGACAGTAGAGTTAGCATAGTCTCTGTATTTCAGACTCTATAAATAAAAGCGCGTGAAAATGCAGACTAATTACTCCTCCAGAAGCCAAACAGTTGAACGAATAACGTGCTTCCGCTTCCTTCTGTGTTTTTCTGGATTTATAGTCTACAAAAGGACAACAAAAAATCAGCATAAAATTCTGAACATATTAGCTTCATTCTGATAATTAATATCAGTATTAGAGTCAATGGCCATTTTATATTAGGTGGGCCAACTGTCCCCAACGCACCCTGACCACCGATACTTCTCTATCAGACACGCGAGGGGGTCGGAAAGAAAGCTTCATAAATCATCTCCGCGAGCTGCTGTAATATTTCCGCAGATTTCTGCGGCGGCAAAGAAAACGTGCAAAATGTAAAACACTCGAAAGTCACGATTCTGCACCAAGCGCTCGGGGAGTGCAATTGCAAATCTGTAGGTTGCGAAAGAAGGCACTCTCTATCCAGCCCCCAATTGGGTTCCACCCCGCCAGTGTTTGCGATCCCGGTTGGCGATCTTCTCAATTGCCCCGGGTAACTGTATTCGACGGAGATGAAAAGACGTCGAAAACGAAGTTAGAAAAGTGCCTTACCATGAAGTAATGCCTCTGTATCTCGGTCTTCTCGCTGGCCAGCTTCTCGCATTCGATCTTCAGTCTGAAAAGTGAAAAGCGATTGAGGACGGGAACGAGCCAGACATGCGTTAAAGCGGAAATGGTGCGCATTCGTGTGCCACCTACACGGGGCAAGCACTCCGTGTACGTGTAGACGTACACAGGGCGGAGCGCATAGAGCAAGACCACCGCCGCCTTCTCCTTTGGGATTTGTGGCATCTTGAATTCGAGAAAGACGGCGGGAGAGGAGGGGCAGGGGGGTACGGTGTCTCTCTGGAAGTAAGATCGAGTTCCCCGGCGAAAGAGCCGAAGGAATAGGAAGAAATGGGATTATGGCGGCGTTAGCGGCTGCGGTGAGCGACTTAGCGATCGTGGAAAATGGTAAGAGGGGAAACGAATGCCTATCCGCGAATGAACCAGGGACACTCGTTACAGGCATTTTGGCAAATATGCTGATTCCCCGTGCCGCGTAACCGCGGAGGAACACTTCACCAGAGTCAATACTCATAATTGAAGAATTTAGTTAGCCTGGACGTTACAACGTCGCGTATGAAACTTTCATTCGATGCAATTTAAAGTTTGTAATTTTTGCAATGCTCATCCTCGCGGGGATACTTCCGATACCGTAAGCCTGCTGAAATGGCTTCCTTAACTGGCGTTTTCATTAAAAACCCGTCCGCTCTGATGCGTCCGAATGCAACGGCAGAGCTCAAGAATTCTAGGCTAGTTGAATGAATTTGAGACATTGGTTAAAACATTATTTTCATGCCGATTCTACACGAAAACTGTATTTATTTTCGAGAAATCGTACATTTACATGATTTTTTTTGCGTTTTCAAAAACCTATTTAAACTTGATTCGGAAACGCGCCAGACTGCCATGGCGTCCTGTATGACGTCACGCCGTGTAAAACAAACCTAAACGATCTCGTCTGTGTATTGCTATTGTTAGTTTTCGGTGTTGTTTTTAATTAAAAATGAATTCCTCGTACTACAAGTATTGTATAGTGCCCCAGTGTAAAAGCACAACTATAAAGACGCCAAACAAATTATTTACGAAATAACCTGTTATATGAACCTGTCAACAACAACATACAATGGCGTTGGTATTTTGCACGGCGTGACCGTCATGCTTTCTGATTGGTGTTCACTGTCACGTGACTGAATGCCTAATTTTGCAGAATTTAATTTCCAAAAAATATTACCAAACTTTATTTTTTATAATAAATAGTTTATTTTTTTGTTTCCTCTGTATCATGATTAATCGTTAGAAACTCTAATCCATGAAAATTATTCTTAGTGGATACAAGCCTAATAAATGCGAAAGTGAGTTTGGATGTTTGTTACTCAACCATGTCGCGACTACGCAACGGATCTTACTGAAATTTTGCACACACCTAGTCTAGGACTAGGAATAACATATAGGATGCTTTTTATCCTGATTTTTTAACCGATCGGGACCAAATTTTGTATTATTACTCTCTACAACTCTAGACAACCATGAAATCTGAACATCCCAGCCCTTCCCCCTTATTCCCCCCGTTCACAACACGGTGACAATCAAAGTTTTACCGGAGCAACCCCGGGTGCTTTAAGCTAATAGTCAATAAACACGAGTCTAAAGAACGACCGCTTCCGTGTGACGGAGGCAAACAATTCTATTCCCCGCAGAAACCGATCGCCGACACACCTTCCCGCCAATTTTACAGCATCCCACGCGTACGTGACATTTCCACCGCAAACATACAACCGCGCGGCGCGCGCAGTTTGAACAATACAGTTTTAAAGAGCGAAAACATTTGCCGCGCGTCGCAGAAGGAAGAGCCCGCTAATTCGAGCGCGGCGAGTGGACCGCGGATACGCTGCGTTTATAATATTTGCCACTCCTTCTCCGGGAAACGGGCGAGCGTAATTTTACAATTAGCAAAGGCCGCGAGGGACGGAAAAATTAACGCCCGGGCAAGCTGGGAACGGCGAGCCGGCTACCGCCGCGAGGATTCGTTGTAAAATGTCTGGGGGGGCAGGCAGGCAGCGGCGCGACCGCGAGCGAGTTGCTCGTGCGTAATGCACCGCCGTTAACAACCAAGTGCAAATTTAACCGTCCATCCGCCGGTTTCAACGGGTATCGCGAGTGAGCCGCGCAAGATAATTAATGATACGTAAACGCAGACATTTGTACACACGGACCTATTCCGCCATTTCCAGGCCGAAAGTGAGCGTCGTTCCCAATAACGCTAACCGTTATACTGCACCATCACCTGCATCTGGGATACTACTTGCCGCAACGGTAATTAATTACCGTCCCGGCCTGCCAGCCCTCCCCCCCGCGCGCCCGCACCCCAGCATGCCAACCTCCCCCGGCCCGATAATCAATTACCATAAATCGGCCGACAGAGCCCAATCGGTCGGGACTTGCTTTGTCGCGACAGAAACGAGAAGCGTACCCCCGTTTTCCACCGTGCCCCCCTCCTGCCCCCTTTGAACAGTTGCGCAACGCTTTTTATCCCCCCCTGCCGCGGAGGACTACTTTCACCCGCCGCCTCGTCACTCGCGATCGCGGGGAATCATTCTCCGGCTTCGATTCGGCCCCGGCAGAGAGCAGGAGTCGCACGCGCTGGTAGCAGGAGTCGTAGGAGGGAAAACAATTCGAAATTATCCGCCGTTGGACAGGAGTGTGAGGTGATTATCGAGATGGCAGCGTCGACAGGCCGCGAGCAACAGCCTCTGAGGCGCGACGTGGGAGTGGAAGAGTGTCAATAATCGTGGACGTTGAAGGGACGCGGGACGAAAGGGTGAACAGGGGTAGAGGCAGGGGGATAGAGATAAAGAGAGGGGTGGAAAGAAAAGCAAAGAGGTGAGCGCAGGGAGGGTTGAGGTAAGTCGAAGAAGAGGGAAAGACTCACGAGTGGTTCTGTTGCTGGATGAAATTGAATTCCTCTTTGATCCTCTCGCAAGTGTCGGCCACCGTGAATTTCAGCCCTCCCGCAGCCCCGCCGCTTCCTCCGCCACCCTGCAACGAGAGAGAGAGAGAAACAAATAAGTGGAGGGAGAATTCGATTAGCATACGCGACGAAGAACCGGGAAATAGTTCGGGCTGGGACGCGGAGGGGTGGGCAACGTAGCGATCGTCGCGGGCACCGCAGCGAGCGCGCCTTTTTTCAACCCGTGCGACGCCATTTTGGTACACCTACGCGGTCCACGCTCGACTCGCGGAGAGATCGGCGCGAAATGGCTAACGAAGCGCGCCGCCCGCCGAGCGTGGAATTCTATCCGCGAAATGTCTGATTGCCGAGTCGCGTATATTGAGACCGCGTCCTCAATGAGAGGCTCCTCGCGCCGCGACGCTACAACTAACAAGCGAGATTTCAATCGAATCGCACAGTTCCCGGGTACAATAACATCGGTCCTCGAGGAACGTCGTCGGCAGGTTCGCGGAATGCGGTAGAAAAAGGCTCGTTAAAGGACGGGTGGGAGGGCAGGGGAGAAACGGGAAATCTCGTTACACGGGAAACCGCGTCGGACTTTGAGCCGGTCGTGCTTCCGGCCGCGAATAAATCTTAACAAATCCGAATTTAAAGGAAAGCCGCGAGTGTGCGCGCGCGCGCGCGCGTTCGCTCGTCTCGGGAACGGGCTGTAAATCGTAACGAGGTTAAAGCCGAAGAAGATGACAAGCAACCACCATCAAATGGCCTTCGGCTGCACAAGGCGCACGCAAACACACAGACGGGCCACGGGAACGCGAGCAGAGGGCATCCAGGTATAAAAGACGAGCGTCGTCGTCCGCGGGCGGCCGGGGGCAGGGGAAAGGTGAGGCCTGAAGAGCCAAGGATGAAGGGCCATGAAGGCGTCCTTAATGAGACCCATTCCACCAGGTAGCAGGAGGTCTGAGCCTCCACGGGTTCTTCAGCCGCCCGTATACACCGACGCCGCTTCCCACCGCTTGAAATTACGGAGAAAAGGATCGGGCTTTCCGATAACAGTAATGATTACGTTACACACACCCTCCGCGGCGACGTCAATCGAATTTCGTCGGCGACCTCCGAACGTGTACACGGGAATACCGACGGGGGGGGCCCCGATTGCGCGCGTTTCTCTTAAACGGAGAATTTATGTAGGACGATCCCACTCTGTATTGTAACGCTGTCTCTGGGCTTCTGATGCGCGACGCTGTAATTCCTTCGATGGTACACGCTCTTCAAGGTCCACGTGCCGTATATCGGTTGCAAGTATGTATATAGCGGCACTGTGCTCCTCATTTATATCGTACGTTCAGATGTTCTCGCGGCGGCGTTCGCTATCGAAAACACGATGTTGCGTGCGGGAATGGGAGCGCGACGGGGGAATCGCGAGCAGAATGACAAAATCCCTCGATACGCCGGAGATATGCCCGCCGTGGCGTTAAATGCTCAATGACTGTCCGATAGGACGGGGAATTTCGAGTTTTTCGGTGGCGCGTAGCCGCGGTGGTAGAATGATTTGGCCACTTGTTGAATTCGAAACGGGGAGTGGCTGTCGGTGGTAAAATGGTTTGGGAACAGGCCGGGGAAGAGGACGGCGGTGGGCCTCACTTGTTGCAATCATCAAACGGAACAGTCATCGAACAGGTTGTTGTTCCGATGGTTAACCCGCGCGGCGTACACACATCCGTTATGCGATACGGCCAACGACAATTCGTTTCCATGAAAATTCTCGCGCCATCCGACCACCACGCCGTGCCCCCACTGTCCACTGTAATTCGAGATATCGATCCCTTTGTTGCTCCGTAATTCAACGCTCCCGCGACCCTTGGCTTCCGCGTTGCGCCCGTGGCCTCGGAATTCGTTATCTTTATGAACGATTAGAGAAGAGGTTCCACTTTCCAGCGAGGCGCGATTATTCCACAGTCTTGCTTTGCCCACCGACTATTTCGGGACCGCGTTTTTAAGAGACAATCCGGAGATACGTCGGGACGGAAATAATTAATGATACCGGGCATTAAATTCTAACTTCGGCGACACTTAATGAAAGGGCGAGATGCTTTCCATCAGAGACAATCGCGGCGCTTAATTGCCACGATACCCGTATGACGTAAATGAAGATTTATGAATATTCGAACGGAAGCTTAACCAGCGAGCTCCAAATTTAGGAGATAAAAACTAACCGAGGCAAATCCACTCCGATTCGATTCGGCTGTTTCCCTAAATAGCAGATTGTTCGCAGCGCACTCGAAATGTGGTATTTTTGCGTGGATACTCTTCAAATAGCATTTCAACCGTTCAATAATAAATCCAACGCCTCGTGAAAATCACAAACACATCCGTATATAACTGGTAATTGATCATTCTCGCCTAGCAATCAAACGTTGATGGGCGCTGTCAATAACGAGTCCGGAATACTCCAAAATTTCTTGAAATAAAACCAGCTGGATGTTAATTAACGACAACCGTTCACCAGAGACTACCATACCGATGCCAGATTCAATGTTCGGTCCGCGTCACAGCGACGGATCAATTTTTTTTACCATTTCCTTCGTCCTCCCACTTTCTTCTCTCTTTTTTTTATTATTTTTTTAATTACGCCCTCCCCCACTCGATTTTTCGATCGCTCTTTGACGCCGCTATCGGATTTCGCTCTTTGAGGCTAACGAATCACATATCCGCCGATCGCTCAAGCACGTGTAGCCCCCGCGGCGAAGGGCGGCACGTGCGCGCGCGCAAGATGCAGCACGCATCAGTGCTCCGTTCTGATCAAAAGAACATTTCGGATGGTAAAAATCAATTTTTCAATAATTTCCTTTTGCCCGGGCCCCTCCATAAGCCGTCCAATCATCCGCGGGCTTTGCCGCTATGTCAAAACTGTTATTAACGAGCGAAGACAAAAGTCTTCCGTTCTCGAGGCGCCTCCTCTCGACGAAAGCACGCTTCTCTTGGCCCTGCCCCACGTCCCCGGTGTACACGGGCCTTTGTATTCATTGTCTGCCCGATTCCCCTTTCACACCAGCGAAATCAATGAAGGAGAGAGAGAGGCCCGCCGGCGTGCAACGGTGTGCGAGAGGGCGGCCGTGTGCCTGTGTGCCCTGCCGCGGCAGGATCGTATCGAAAAACCGGCTGGTTCACTTTGTTGCCGGGAGATAATGGCCGTGCGAATCGTAAATAAGGTAATAGGTCTTCGGGAGGGCCGAGGATAGACCAAAGGATCCGATGACGTAAGCGAGAAACCCCTTTTAAGGGCGCGTCCACAAGTTTCCTGGAAGCGGCGATAGATTCAAGCGCACGCAGGCGATTCGAACACTTAAGTAGTCCCTTCTCGTTTTAATTTCGAGTCGCAACTCGGACGCCTGCGATTACTGTGGAATTTAAATAACAGGTGGGGGGTGAATTGAGTTGACCAAGAGAATCGAATTTCTGCGGAGGGGGCTCGGAAAGTTCAGAAGAAATGCATAGAGATTAATAAACGTGAATACTGAAGACATTGCAACGCCTCCATCTCGCAGAAATGTTTATAAAGAAATCGTCGTGTTACTTGCGCAACGACTTAACAATTTGCTAAGACATTGCGCAGGGCGCGTAATTATGTATGAAACGAGAGATATTCGACGAATTTGATATATCCGATCGCTGGATCTTGTTTAGGCGAATTTGCTCGCCGTTGCCCTTATTTCCTATCGCGCAAAGGAGTTCTAATTGGACGAGCCACCGCTGTCGGGAATTATTCAAATCATGCTCCGGGGCTGTTGAAAGTCAGACGCGCGGAGCCGATGCAGCTGCACTTGAATAAACATCGATGCATCGATATGCAGCGGCGAGCACCGGCGAATAGGCGCACACAGCTTTTCTATGCGTGTACGGGGCACACCGACCGCCGGCCCTCGAATGGAGCACACTACGTAGCCATCGTGCAGCGTCGAAGGCGTCTTTGAATTACACACCTGGTTCATTAGATGGAACGGTAAATAAAGAAGACGAGGATGCATCCAAGTGTCCAGTTGCCGCGGTGCGCGATAAACGTTCGAGATACCGATCAAGGAAGGTACGCCGGGCATCGAGGCGACACTTCCAAGCGGTTCCAGCTCATCCGAACGAACAAGAACCACGTCGACGCAGGCGTCATTCGCCGGAAAAAGCAATCCAAGGCCGCAATTAATTGCTACTAGTCGGCTACTAATTCGATGCGATTATACACCTATGAATAGCCATATAAGATCTCCGCGATGCAATTGCATACTGGGTGAGAAAACGTCACACGCGATGATCGTAAAATGCTACGCGCTTGTACATACATAAGACTGACGAGAAAACATAACGTACCAATCATGCGGCCGTTTTACTTTAATTACTGGACTCGCTCTGTATATCGAGAGGCTGGGAACATTTGATGCAGAGGTTCTTGTTAACCTAACTATTACTTAGCGTCGCAATTACTGAAGTCGAAACGAAGTAAAGAGAAGGATATTTCGCAATAATCTTGTCGAAAGGAATATCAATACTTAAGGGTGTCCTTAAAAATTCTAGACTAAGTAGGTATCCAGTTTGATTATATTTTCGGTAAACGACGAATCCGTGACTGGGATTCCTGAGAAATAGTAATTAACGATCGTCCCCCTCATCTAATACGTGAAGCCTGCCAGACGAAAGGAAATGGTATCCGCTAAATGGCCACGGTTTTATCTACCAAATTTCATCGAGCACGAAAGAAAATAGGAACGGTAGTTCCACTATAACAGAAGACAGGTTGGAATGTCTGTCGGAGAGATGCTCCAGCGGAATATGTATGCTCAATCAATGTCGGGGCATAAAATGCGCTAACAAATACCGGCACGCTTTGCAAGGGGAGCCTAGACTGAATTTAGAGGGTGGCTGAGTAGGAGGGAGACTGCTCGTTGAAGAAGACTAAGGTGAAAGGCAGGGAGGGAGAGCACGTGGTGAAATTCCTGTCGTTCAGAGGCGCGCACTCAGAATACGCAAGGCTCCGTTGCGACAGCATGAAACTGATAGAGGAGACAAAAGACTCGAGGCCCCGTTTAAACAAATTTCGCAAATCTTCATTCCCTGGCTGTTACAAAATCTCTCTAGCCCTCCCCCAGAAGCTCTAAAGCTATCTTCGGAGTACACCGTCGAATCGAACGACGTTGAAAATTACCGAGACTCCACCGGTGTACAGAAACTTTTCGTCACTTCGGTCGCTTCGACGAAGTACGTTTCCATGCATGATAAATCTTAGCCGACTCGTGCGCGGGTTAAGGGGTGAGCCAGCAACACCCAGGGACCCACTATGCAGCATTGCACCGCGGCCAACGATGCTGCACGCCCGCGCGCACAGGAGGAGGAACCGCCGTAGCGTGCGGAGGCGCGCGCGCGCGCACACACACACGCGGCCAGGCGAGCGTAACAACAGCCGCGGTTCGCCTCTCTGTCGCTGGATCACGTCGGTCCTGGGTCTGCGGGAACACGCCGAGGTTATATCTCTCTACCCCGGCGCATTGTGCGCACTGCCATGAAACGTCTAACCTATAATAATCATACCGATACACAAGACGAGCTCCGTAATGCTCCCTTCTCGTACACGCGCGCACACCAGCCGAGCGCCCAGCGCGTGTACGTGCGCGACCCGAGCGGTAACGCGGCCGTCAATCCGCCATTGCGACACGGACGCGAGGTTACGCGCGTGAAGGAGAAGCAAGGGGTTCAGCTCCTCTTCGTGCCGCCTCCCCCCGTCTCTTGCCCACCCCCGCCACCCAGGGTGTACCGCTAGGATCCAGCAAGAAATGGTGGCAAAACCTGGGTACCAGGTTCGATTGCTCGGATGTTTTGCGCCGACCGTCGAGACGTCCGTAATTGTTTCGTAATGTAGGAGGCTGAGGAATCGCTCGACCAGCTCGATGGCCCCGGATCTTTCGTTTACTGGAGGAGATTGCTTCACTCGGACCGATTGGACAGGCCGGCGAGAGATCTTTTACTTCCTTGTGTTATGGTGTACGTAGAGTAGACGTAGGTAAAAGTTCGCAGCGGGTAAAAGTTCGCACCACGCGAATTTCATTGTTTGAGTTATGGCAGTGGCCAGTGGTGATTAACAGTCAATTGTCAATCAAGGTAGAGTCACCAGTGTCGAATTGTGTAGCCGTGCTTCGTTTTGTTATCGTACAATGCGGCAAGTACTGAATTCGTTAGTTCTGATGTAATATTCTCATTTTTAGGAATCAATATTATTCCTGTAAATTAATCAGTAAATATTTTAATTAATACGTCGTCCGAAAGAACTGAAATTCTTCTATTCAAAAGTACTAATAGAAGTTTTTAGTTCTCCTCACAGATAACAGGATTGATTGAACATTGGAAAAGTAGCTGTGGGGGCAAGAGTTCGCACAATGCAGTTGGCCAAGAATTCAAATGCAAACTCCCTATTTAAATATCAGCTTAAGTAAATGAAGCAATGAGACGAAAATCTGAATGCGAACGTGCAAAGAAATAATTAGGAAAGCAACAAAAATCGAAAAAATAACATTTTTCCAAAAAATAGCATTCACAATTTTCAAAGGAACAACACGAATCGATTCCAAAAAGAGAATAACCCAAACATCAACGTCTATGGAAAAAATAATTTGCCCTGCGTGTGAAGAAGAGTACACTGCTCCTCAAGAAGACTCATGCCTTTGAGTCGTGCCGTTACCTTGATTAAAAACAAATTAATTGTAAACTGTTAGTCGTTTTGCTATATTACCACACAGGAATATAAAACACTTTTGTGAGAATTTCTCGTTGCGTTCTTTTACCCCATAACATGCGAACTCTTGCCCCACATATTGGGTAAAAGTTCGCATTTGACACTTTTTGGGAATATTTATTTTATATAAGTTGTGACAGGTAAATTCACACGAAGCCACTGCCTACCGAATAATAAGGGATAGTAGTTATTTCTTACACAATGATATGACTATTAGTGTAATACCAAGGATTTTAGGGAAGCCTAAACTTTAAGTGCGCACTCTTGCCCCACAATACTCTACCCCATCTCCGTCAGGCATTTTTAATTGTACCTAAGCAAAGTTTCCCTATGACGATCGAACTCCAGCGTTAATAACTACTTAGTCCATGTATTATTGAGAATTTGAGGAGGTAGAGCTGGACTTCTACAGCGTTTCTATAGCGAGTAGCAGCAGTCTCTTAAACTCGCAATGTTCCACCGGCAGGATCAAGGGATTTCTCGGCCAGCCATCTATCAAGAAGCTTATTGCGTACCATGAGTGGCTTCGATCGGCCGCACGGAGGATATCAAACTAAACTCCTTCGTCACGCAAGGGATGAAACGTTTATCGTCCACAAGAAAGCTGGCACTTTTCTCCCATTCTCACCCTCGCCCCCGCGCCCTTGCCCCGGCTACGCTTTCGGAGTCTTTCTACACGAGCCCGTGAGCAAACGCGTGTTCTATCGATCTTCTCCGCCGCCTCGTACACCGCTATTTCCAAGCGATAATCGTTCCACCCGCACGATAGAAGAAACACGCATCAGCTGTTCATTTCACAGACCCCCGGCGCAGACGGAGATGGAATAAAAGCAACTTTTAAGTGACTCGACTCGCTGGCAAATTCAGGTCTTAGCGCTGCGTCGCCGAGGCGACCAAGAAACGGCGCCGCGTTCGACTAGAAGGGATGAATTGAAGGTTCGAGCGAAACGAGCTATATACACAGTCACCAGGACAAGGGAAACATTCTGCACATCTTATCTACGCTCCCTAAGGCAGCAGCCAACAGCTCGGGGAATGGGTTCTTTTGATCGATACGCGTCATTCGTCGACCGAACAATCATGCGGATGACACCGGCAGCCGTTCCACGCCCGTGCCCTATGAATATACACGCGCGCATGTGTGCCTCGTGGATTTCTGACCATGCCCTTCTGCGCTTTAACGAGGATAGCCGAGGGTCGAACCTCGTTCGACATGTAAATGTAAATGTTGGACAAGAACCGACCAGGGGCTCTCAAGCCATCCGGTTCCGCTCGCCCAACCTCGTTGCCGGGCAGACGGTGCCTGCTGAGAATCACTGGCGAGGATACTCGGGTGACTCCCCCGGTGTGGCAAGAGTGTTGCGACGTTCTCGACACAGTTGGCAGTGGTGATCAATCTTCCACGAGCGGGTCGCATTCCTCGGCCACGCGTCCCTCACAGAGGAAAAACGCGCGCGGACTGTACAATGCCGTATAAATGGGCTGACTCGGTGACAGAAAACCCTGCCGGCTCGCCATTGCCGCGTCTCCACCGCGGAATCCTCGATTCCTCCTAACCGAGCCATTCGCGAGCCGGAGGGCCGGTTCGGAAACAGAACGATTCGAGGAGCAAGCGTCTGGAGCTCGTTTAATTGAGATCGCGAAACGATTACCTCTCCGCGGGAAGAAGGGCGGGGGGGGCGAGTGTTTCGTAGCGGAAGATTGATCCGCGAGCGAGCAACATGAGAACCACTCGTCGGGATTTCAGTGGGTGGCGTTGGTCCCCTCATCAAATGCTTGTCATACCGTTCTTACCCTCAAACTCCGGAGCCTAACGGATCCCAACAGTCGGGTAAAGCCCAAGCCGCACCCCCGTGTACACAACGAGAAAGAGGACGGTGTGTGTATGAGAGGAGAGGCGGCCAACCACCCCAATGGACCCGTCGACGAAGGCTTAAAGCCCGTAGGCCTGTGATATGCCCCGGGGCCAAGAATTATGTCGCTAAAACCCACCAATTACGGGGGCTGCGAGCCGAAAACGGCTCTCTTTCCTCCCACTTCTCTGTATATACACACGCAAGCATCGCTTTTCAATTGACGTCGAGTCTATGGGGTGTGCCTAGCGAATCCATTGAAACGCCGGAACGAGGCCTTAGACGACGATCGTGTAAGTGACTGAACACTGACTCATCCACGACAATTTAACTAGATAGCTCAAGATTTTACTGAACTCAATCTACTTAGTTCCATACCGAGGGAAACTTGAGTAACTCCAGTGACTCGGGACGATTCGAATAGCTCGTCTACCAAAGTCGAAATCACCTTTTCAGAGTATCATGGATGTACTGGAAAATGTTAGCGAAGAAAACGCACAGAGCACGCCATAGAGAGTAGAATCGACTGCTGAATAATTCTCGTGTATGGATACAAAGTTCGGCGAACGTTTCTGCCAGATGCTGAACAATGGAGCGACAGAGGATGAACAGGAATCCCCTCAAAGTATCGTCTATCATTCGTCCATCGCTCGACGATGAAAAAGACCATTCGTCTGATTACGATTTCGCGAAGCGACGCATCCAACGTATCCACCAGCGACGGGTTAATCAACGAAACCGTGCGGTTTCTTGCCCCGTCTGCGATTAATTAATCCCCGCGATTAATCACTCCAAGCGCTTTTCATCGAGCAGCACGATCGTTTTTATTCGTGCGCCCGTGCACAGCAGACCGCGTCGCTTCCCTGCTCCAAGAAGAGAGAGCTCGCGATATTTATGGTATTCGTAACGCAACGGTGTTGGTGGACCGACTTTTGCATTTCAATTGTCCCAATCATTCTATCAGGCAAATGCCCGTCACGATATAACACAACGCAACGGCGTTGCTGGTAACACTGCAACAAATAATGAAAATTTCTGCTCGCTTTAATTACGACGTTATTAACGTCACAAATATATTATTCCTTCCGTAGGTATTAACAACAATGTAAGTGCATACAGGGCGGCTTGAAAAAAAAAAGCAATAAAACTTCACGCAGCTAAAAACAATACCTATTTTCCGACAGCGAGGGAACAGAAAAATATACGCACGCCTGTTCGATTCTATTTAACATTGCGTTATTTACGAATTAAATAAAGATGCGAGTGACGCTAGCGTACGAGTACACACGGACGCGCATGTAAACGAACGCGAAATTACCTACCGGGCGTCCCAAATGGAAACGCTGCGAAATTTGTTCCACAATATATATTTGGCAAAAGAGGAGAAAAGTGTGTAGGTACCATATGCCGAATGTAACGGGGCACACGTTGGACTTTTGCGAGGTGTATCGCGATCGATCGATCGTAAGCTGCGCGTTGAGGCTGAATTACGAGCCCCCTGTGCCACGAAGTCGTAAGAATTTTTGGATATTTCCGGGCTAGCTACGCGACTGAACGTTGCACACGCCGGAGAAACTTTATTACCCACATGATTTTCAGTAGGTATTCTGCAATGAAGTGGAACATGGGGATGAAGATATAGTAAATAATTTCTCAAAATAAATTGAAGCAGACAATATTCTGTACCGAGCATCGATTGTTCGTTACCTATACTTGAATAAAGTGGGTTAAGTAGAGATCCCATCGATCAAGAGAATTTTACATTACCGTGTTTCCTTAACACAGCACCAGCATTCTTTTCTTTAAAAGAAGTAGCAGCAGAGGGTGAAATATGAACTGCTTACAAAGGAGGAAACGTAGATCGAAACCAGGACAGTGGCCATGAAAGCATTCCGAACGCTGGTTTGTACGCCAAGAAAAGAGTTGCTGCTCTACGTAAGCTGAGTTCGAAATCAATGAAGCGATTAGCACGAGAAATGCTATTGAAAATTACGCCAATTAACCACGAAAGCAGAACGAAACCTCGATCTTCAGTAATGAGAGGAAGAATCGTTTTTCCGCTTATGGGGCAGACGCTAAGTGGCTCCCGAGAGTTGGACCCGAAATTAGCGATGTGTTTTAAAGTGCAAGAGTAAACAATATCGAGAAGCATGTTTGAACGGGGAAAACAGCGTCCACAAGTTGCACCTGGAAAGTATAGATTCGTCGTTGTCGTGCATTGTTACCGATCGGCCGCGTAGTATAACTTTTTCTATTTCAGAATCAAGTGACCCTCCGGCGAGCATTTCAATTTTCCCTCCTCGTTCCAATTCGGACGGGACAACTCGACGAACAATTAGCCGTCGTGCAATTTGATCAGCGATTGTCATCGGCGTATCCCACCCCTCACGACCCACCCCCCCAGCCATCCCACACCCTCAGCGCTGGAAAAACTCGCGGCGAACTATCATTTTTACGTTGCAATTTCGCTTCCCGTCCGACGCTGTTAACTGTCACGGTTTTTCGTACAACTTCCTTTCGAGAGGGAACAGCGTTCGATCGAGAATCGATCGAACTTTTCGGGTCTTACGAACGGTAAGTGTGCGAATCTGATTTTAGTGCTCGTCGAAAGAAGCAAATGACAGTTGATGATACACATCTCACGGATCGAGTGTTTCAGAGGAATCTAATCAGTTTTAGAATTTTTCTTTCCAACTACCATCGGGGGAGTAAGTATTCAACAAGATCGCAGCGTCGAATACTTTAATAAGAGGAGAGATAGGATAACCGTGGACCCTCGCGTACAAACAGCATAAACGATGCAAACGGTTGTGTGTGCGGACAGAATGCGAACGAATAAGTAAACGAGAAAGAGAGGGAGAGGCAAGCACGAAGTAGCAGGAAAGGACTAAAAGAGAAGAAGGAGAGACGGAAACAAAGCAGCGCCCCTTTGTTCTTTACTGCAACAGTGTAATGCACGATACAAGTCAGCAGCGGTGCATTTGCAAAGAGGTTACAAGACTTTTAGTTACGGCGCAACGTTCCTCTTTCTTTCCTCCCTTCGTCTATGCATAGCAAATATGTGCATATGTAATTGATAAGACTGTTACACTACGCAGAGGGCATGTGTCCTTACCATAATCTCAAGCTTATCACTTATTCAATAAGACGACCTATCACTCCGTAACAAACGGTATCACCCTGTTCCATAAATTCTTCCCCACAACTTACGCACTTGCCACTCAAGTGGCGGAAATAGAATTTAAAGAAAAAGGAAAGAACAGCTTCTAACAAACCTTGAACTACCCTCGATCTAACGCCGCTGATGATTTTGCAACGTAACGAACAGCGATGCCTCATCTAGCGACTCCCTTTATCTTTCTCCTCTCCGCGGTGGCTCGGGTTACAGAATTACGAGCACAATAGTCGTAGGCATCCCATCATTTGTTCGGTTGCCAAGTGTAGAGAATGGGTCAGTCCTTAGCGCTTAGGAGTGCGTTCACTTCTATTACGAACCCGCGGAGCATCTATCATTCCCGCGGCGAACGCGAAATCAATTATCCACGGCCAGGCGCGAATGTGGAGATCGCCGCCTGTTCTGATTCACACTCGAAGAAGTAACCTTCGGTGACCAACTATGCCTAGACCGCCTGCAATCGATCGGCGATCGATTGTAAGTAATTAATTATCATTAACCCCGCCGCGCATCAATCGTCGGGCATCATCGAGATAATTAGCAGAATCTTCCCCGAGATGGCAAACGCTGCTGATCAAATCAAAACCGCTCACGCGACAGGGTTAATTTCCCTCCGTCGGTATCGAATCGATAACGACGCGCACACACCCGACCACCGCCAATAGAATAAACCGCGCGTTATTACCGGAACGATCTTAACGCTTTAAGAATCCCCGCGTGGAAATTATCGGAGCGCTCCGGTTCCCCTTGAACGGCGCCACATTAGCGCCAATAAGCAAATAACCGTCGAGTGTACCAACATAATATCAGCCCGGCGGTCGCTTCTTCTGCGAACGGCAATTGTTGTACGTCGACTTGCACTTCCCCTCCCTTTCTCCCACTCCCTCTATAAATAATCTCTACAATTTCCAGGCCCCTCCCTCCCCCTTATCCTCCCTTCCGCCTCCTGGACCTGTGTCAGCGAATTCCCCCGGTGTGGTCTCGTTTCGCATAAGGGACTTTGAGCTTATGTGACGCGTGAAATTATAACGGCGGGGCGGAAAAGGTAAAAAGAGTGGCGGCGGGAGGCGGGTGGCAAAGCATTCTTTGAATAGTGGAATTATTTGCAGTAAGAAAATGAAAATCTAAAGTCGGCCGTGTAACGCGCCTCTGCATAAAGGAGAATGCTTTTTCTACGACGCCCCTCGCCCCCCGCCCCCCCCCCGCCGTCCGCGCAATTATATTACTCTCTGTGCCGATCCTTCCTTCTGGAAGCTACGTAACCGTCATTCCTTTTGTCTTAAGACCCGGGGCCGGCTTAACCGTGAACCGAAAAAAAGTGGCGAAAATTCGCGCCAACAGACGATATTTACAAGCAGCTGTGCTCGCGCGATATCATAGAGTTTTCGGGAGGCAGCGTTGGAAAATTACTTGTTGCGTTAAAAAAACATCACAGAAGAATGATACACTGTAATAGTATCTACTCTTAATAGTTCCTTTGTGTAATAAAAAAATATTATTATTCTGTGCGGCAGCATTTGCTTTTAGGCCAACCTAAAAAGTTACCAGACGTTGTAACGCCTTTGCCGGCTGCTAAAACGTGTTGTCCCGTTCAGTTTCATATAAAACTTTCGTTTGTCAGTTAAATAAACTCAACTTTAACTGGGTTTTATACAGCTGTAAATTCTTTACCAGAATATCCATATTAAACCATGGACCATGTATTAGACATACCACAGTTCCAAATTTATGCTAAAAAATAACAGAAACAAAATAAATCGAGAAAATGACAAATTTCTTGCCCGCTGGTGTATATTTCTAGTCCTGGATATGTAGATTATCTTTCACGTTCTGCGCTTTCTCCGTCTTATCACGGCTGCCAGCGCGGGGCTATGAATAAGCACGCAGCGGTCAATTTCCATTTGAAGTGCGCCGCAGCTGAAGGGTTAAAATTGCAAGCACCCTGTAAGTGGGCTGCCGAGAGGGGGGACAGAGATATAACGTGGGGCGCCGGGCTGGTGTTGGGACAACTCGCGGGATAACTACTTTGAAAAGAGAAGCTGAAAGCCCGAAAGAACACGGACGACTTCCTATTCTCTGGCAGCGTGAGCGGCCGGGGCTCTCTGCCAGTTCGCCGCGATACATAACTCGGCATTGCAAAAGTAAATAGAATTCAAAGTTCGCGGACAATAAATCATGATTCCCTTCCTCGCCGGGCGGGCACGATTTACGAGAGGCCTCCCACTCGGCGCTAAATATAGAAGATCCTAATCAAATAATTCATCTTTACTCTGGACTCGCGGTAGACAACGCGCTCGTGTAAACACTCCTCTTTACGGTGCGCGCTACGCGGCGAACCGTAAGTCGCAGGAATTACCCGCAGAAAGGAAAATTACAAAGATTAGCGAGCTCCTGGGTACGCGCCGAGACCGCAACGGACACCATAAAAATTGGCCGGGTTTCTCGAGTCGCGTCGGGTAACGCGCCGCGCCGCTCGTAATTTTTTTTTCTTTTTACCACAGCGGCGAGGTCTACCTTCCCGGCCGGTCTCGCGGCGTGTTACGAGGAACTTTCACGCCGCGGAAAGGAAAAGGGACGGGGAAGGGAGCGGTGTACTATTTTAATGAGTACTCACGGCAGCGGCTGGGTGTCTCGCCGGCGCGGGGTACATCTTAATTGTGGCTAAATACTTGGCTGGAATCACACGTGTCCGCAATGTCCTTTGTACACGGTCACTTCACGATCCATTCCCCGGGCCGATCTTTGCGGTAACATTCTCAGGATCTTGGAGATACGCCAGCGGCCTTCCCTCGCCGCACACCATCGAGATCCTCCCACTGGCTGTAATTATAACACGACACGATTTGTTACTTAGACCGAAACTGTGGCGTTTCGCGAGCTTGTCTACTGTACTTTCGACAGGCGTCGTCGCAACACGGCGCTCTTTCTGGCGTTAATATTAGGTAGGCATCGTTCGAGGAATTGGTCGCTGCTAGGCGAGTTGGGTCTTAATCCTCGATTGCCGGGGGCCAAAGTTAATTGTTAACATAATGTTCCCTCGAAACGTATCTCATTAATTATACGAATCTACCCAGGACTTTGTGTGCCTCAAGTCCGGGCCACTGTTGGACTAATTGCTGGTTATACATTAACAATGATTTTAGATTCTACCGTTTCGCAGCCACCCGCTTCGTTGACGTAGCATTCTACCGGCAATTCTTGAGTGTAGCCAGAGCAACTAGTTCTGCCAATTATGTGGCTAAAGTTTCGCTCTGTTTGTTGAGAGAAACAACAAATTTCTCTCGAGCTTAATATGATTTTGCCGGCGTTAAATAGAGAACGCCGCTTCTTACGTAACAAGTGAAGTTTCCGTGTCGCAGTATGGCGAAGCAAAAAGAAGTCGAAGTTATTCGGTGGTTAACCTGTGGGAAATATATAACAGCGAGATTTTTAACGAACTCCAATAACGCGATCTCACTTATCGAACTTCCACGCGGAAAATAACAAATAAACTCATTCCGAGGCTTAAAAGTGAAGAACACAAAGCTTCCATTTTCGGATTCCGCGAAATCGGCGTAAATCCCACCGACGCGGCGCGTATTGATTTTTGGAAATAATTTATTTGTCCTCGTTGCGTGTGCACGCGGTTCCCCGAATCCGACCGATCAATTTATCGCTCGATTTATGAGCCGCGTAAACTATGCTTCGTCGCCGTGCCAGCGATATCTATCCTAATCTCCGAGCCGTGTCTCCGCGGGAGGACAAAGAACGGTGGGGAAAAAATAGGGACCCAGAAAAGAAAAATAGGAAACGAGAAAGAAGTACGTTCGGCCTCTCGTGTAAACCAAAGGCAAAGCTCCCGTGTGAGCGCGACGTCACGTACAGAAAACTACGTCGCATTTTTTAAGCTGTCTTTCAATTAACAACCTCCCTTTGAAATAGTTAATTCCTGTTGAGCCCTTTACACTGCCCATTAGTTGGCAATGCGTAAAACGATGAAATTGTATTGTCAGATAATAACAAGCAAAGGACGAAAAACTAATATACAATCGACAAAGCAAATTGATCCGATGGGTTAACAAACTGCTTACCGATATTATTAACTGTTGGAGTAGAGATTCTTTTCGTGCATCAACGATTTGCACTCCGAGACGTGCTCAAGTATGCGACGCATAGAACAAAATAAATGTGCACCGACTGAAATTTACCGATAGAATTCACGAACACCGATTTCCACTAATAAATGCATTAGCATTCAGTGGCGGATTAAAGAAAAAAGGTCCAGGTGGCAAACCTTCTGAGGGGCCAATTTTTCGGGAAAATGAAGAGGTAGTTTATTAAATCGGGCTAAGAGTAGTACAGAAAGAAAATATAGTGTTTGGATAAAGTGGTAATTTTGTTTTAAAGATGAGACGCTGAGGCAGAAGACCAAGCGGCAATTGTTCATCGACCGCTCGTTAATTCCGCCACAGTTAATAATCTTAGGCCCTGACTTTCGACATCCCACGCGTAACAAGCAATCTTCCACGATAATAAAACGTCCGAATCGAGATATCACGTGACTCGTCCCTAGCGTTCAATTTGCAAAGCGCGCGAGAAACCTCGTGGCCTGTCTTCAGCGCATTAACGTTCCGCGCGAAATAGTAACGGCGAAGACAAAAGCTCGTGCAACGATACGCAAGTTGCGAATCGCGTGGTATTAAAGTTGTAGCTTGGGCAGTCTCCAAGTAATTTTCAAGTAACGAATTGGCTACACTAAGCGAACTCGTAGGGCGCAAGGCGGAGAGCTCTGTTTGTTGCTGATAATCAACCGCGACTTCGCCGGCTGTACGTTCGAGTTTAAAATGAAAGCGCTCGAACGTCACAGCGCCTACACAATATTGTTTAACTTGAATCAACGGCCACCGTAAAAAGTACAGAGAGCTTTCGCTCGAAGCGAAGAGTTTTATTATAGTCGCTGCCACTTGCCCGTTGTCATCGGGAAACACGATTGCACGCGCGTAACGGGTGTCATTACCGGCGCTTTGTAACGCTGGATGATGTTTCGCGTAACGTGAAAATGGAGTCATGTAACTCTGTTAACAGTCCATTCTCGTCGGATAATATATTTCACGGGCGATGTGTAATGGAGCGGGCGCACGCGAAAAACTCCCTGTCGAATTCGAACAGTCATTTCCATCAATTTGCAATAAACGAGCGCGACGGGGCCGATGAAAACTTTCAGCGGTTTAACGCGCCAAGCCTTTATCGGCCGCTCGTGTATCGGTACATAATACGTGTTGGCTGTACATGACGAAAAATTCAACGGCACAGCTTACGAATGCTCGATCAACGACAGGGGCGGGAGATCCAGGCGATCGAAGCGTCGCCACCTGCAATAGCGAAGCCAACGATACTAAATAGCAACAGAAAACACAGTGGAATAAATTGTTTCGATGTCAGAAAATAAGTGAGGAATGTGAAATAAAATTTGCAAATCAGATCTGATTCTTCGGTGCACGCGTAACCAATTTTCTATTAATCCGAATTCGACTCCGCTCTGTGTAAGTATATGTATGCATACCTGCACTGTGTACGCACTTAAAGAAGAAAACTGTCTCCCAGCTGACTTGTCGCAATTCCAGCAATTACGTTGGTAAATTTTATCGCGTTACTTTTAAGTCTCCGCGTAGAGTACAATGTTGGTGGAGCACACGGCGGGTGTGCGTGTGTATGGAATTCGTGAAAAGAAAAATAAACAAGTCCTACACGCGGCAGCTGTACAAAGGCACCTATACGCCCGGCTTGGGAAGGAGGAGGAGGAGGAGGAGAGGCCCACCGGACGTGGCGCAGTGCGAGCAAGTCACGAACGAACTTATCGCGGATCTCGCGTAATCACCGTTAAGATCCTTAACCACGCGGTCACCGTGATTTCTATCGCTTGCGATCGTTATCGGGACACGGTCAAGTACCGAGGCTCGCTGCGCCCCGTGCTAAGAGGATTTCGCGCACACCGAGAGCCGCGCATTAACGAAATTACACGGTTCATCGATACGCCACAAGCACGATAGTGTCGCTTACGACTTCATAATGCCGGTGTGCGCGGGGGTGGGAGCGGTTTAGCGCGTGGCACCGATAAACGTCCACGCTTTATTCAGTTAATTAACATTCAAGAGAAAACTGCGACGGGTAAACGATAACGATACCGGTCGGGCCTATGGCCATACGATTGGAGCGCTGTTGATACCGGCACTATTGCCGATTTATGCGAAGGTCGAACATGTGACCCGTATTACTGGCGCCTGAATACTTAAGCATATTCGTACACGAGAAACTTTCGGCGAATGTGCGTGCCCGCCGACGCAATGTCGAGTAAACTGTACTCGTTCCATGTTTTATATTTCTTATAAGGAAACGATCAGCGCGAACAAGATCGTGGAGCTACTAATGGGCTATCAGTCTCGATTTAGCAGAATAGCTTCAAGCGTGTCTCGAGTCCGACCCCATAAGAAACGCGCTCGTTCCAATCGTAACTCTCTTTCGTCAGTACTTTGTGCTTAATTCTGCGTATCTAACTTAATTGGTCGATCACAGTGACTAACTATCGCAAGAAGCAAAAGAATGCGTCGTAAAAGTTCTAAGTAGTCGGCCGAATGAGAAAAGTAGCTAGTAAAACGTGTCGATTGTCTCGATGATTTAACGAGCCGTGCACGTTGACTCGCGATTACCCGCGACTAACACCGAACTCCCATTCCTAGCTATAGCGATCGTGTCCCTTTCCAGCAATTTACCAGCTGTGCCGTGTCGCGAAAGTGCTACCAACCGCGCATCGCTTAATAAACCACGAAGGAGCGAGGCTCCTCCCACGATTTCTTTCAAAACCGGCCTACGACGCCGCTGTTAAATATCCGTAGCGACTTGTCAGGGAGGAGGTCGCCTTATCGAGTCAATTAAGGGCCCGATTTATTTGCCCGACGTACCCCGAAACCCCAGCGTTGATTCGAACACGTAATATCAGACGCGTATTGCGAAAAGCCATTGAAATCCGCCGGTGTCTCTATAATTACCGCCACCCGAGTTGGCAACGAACACAGCGAGCCCGCTTCAAGCGATTATCAAGGTTAATGTTACGCGATACGGTGTTGTCGGTAAGTTCGCGAAAACGACCGAGTTGCTCTTTCACCATGTGACATCGCGTGTATGCAAACGCTCGGGATAATTAGCGACACGGTTCCCGCGAGGCACCGATAACTTTCGTTTCACGAGCTATGCGCGAAGTATTGCCCTTCGGTCTCGCCGCTTCTGCGGTTTTTCTTTGCGTGTGACGCGGCCGAGCGTTACCGGAGAGGTTTATCCCGCGCGTCGTTAAACGTATATCTGGTTAGTTTCTCGTTAACCCGATAGCAGAATCGCGAGCGTGTTAAACGGCGCGGCGAACGATAATCCGCCGTGTTTGGGGACGCGAAAGCTTGGGATCGTCGATAGAAAAAGCTGTCAGTAAATACCTGGGCGCGCGGTGGCCTTTGCTGCCTCGCACGGCAGTACGTCTTTTAATCCACCTTTGGCACTGGCAGGAGAAAAGGAGAAACCGAACGACGAACACAGAACCGATCCCTTCGCACTTGTAGCACCAAAAAAGCACTTCTCTACGTACAGTCTAATGAGGGGAAAAGGTAAACGCGTGCACGGTCACACACATATACATCGAACGTACGAGGCATCGAGACGAATCGCGAACGCCCACGACCGCACCGTACAACGAACGACGCTCGACTGCGAGCCGGGTACCGAAGTGGATGACGGGAAACGTGTGAACGCCGCTTGCCGCCGCGGCGAACACCAATGAGCGGCCACTAACACCATCCACCGACGGCGACGCACCGACACATCAATAAGAGGACACGAATGTACACACAGAGGGGGATCGGGCCGCGCGTTTCCCTCTCTCGCCGCCCTGAGCGTCTCTCCTTCTTGCGCCCGTTTCTCAGTTCGTCGAGTCAAGGGCGTCGACCGACAGGGGCGATTCGTTCTGTTTCCTTGTATCACACAGAAACCAATAATGGGTAATTTCGTAACGATTATGAAATTACGAGCTCTCCTCTCGTCAAAAGATACGTATCGATCGGGGGCCCGTCTTCGACCAAAGAGAAACGACTCGGCGCGGTTTCCTATCGGAAATTTTAATGGCTATTTAACTTACTGACGCTACGCCCGCCGCCAGCGTCCTGCACTTTGGCCCGAGTTCTTTTAATGAACTTCTGTCGCGACAAACCGAACGCACAGAAGAAGAATTTTATTCACTTATTTTGTAAGATTTCGTTATAAATGTGTAGAATATGCTTACCAATGTGTGAAGTTCGAAGTCTTCCGAAAATTCCCTTTGTAGGTAAGAACCGATTAGTTTGTCGGGACAATTGCTCGAGACCGTAGCACAGCGGTATAAAAAAATCTTTATCGACACCCCTGCTTTCAGCTGTCCCGCTCACACTCGTCACCCAACATCCTCCCACTTGCTATCTCCATCGCGCTCGTGCGATAGATGCGACATATCGCGCGATCTCCCTCGCGCTCCGCTGTTTCTTGATCTTCCAACCTCTTCTCATCGCTCATCTTGCTCGTTCGCTCATCCCTGCACTTCCCGCCTTTGTCTTACAGGTGCACCGCATCATCACCATCGTTGTTTCGCTCGCGCTCACTACGTGTCCTACATGTGTCCCTTATCCCCCGTCTCGGTCCATTCTCCATCGACCCTCTCCCTCCCGATCTGTCTCTCTTTCAACCGCTCGGCCCGCGATCGTCGCGCCTTCCTCTACCCTGGCGTTCTTGGAACAACAGAGACCGCCTCGCCTCGCGCGTCTTTCTCGCCCTCGCAGGCCAGCAACGAGGCGTGGAAGGAGGAGTACCGGAACCAAGTGCCGAACGTTGCTTGTGTGTCGCGCGCATGGAGTGTTGAGCGCCGTGCAATGGACAAAGATGGAGCGAGTCAAAGTGCTAGAGCCGGACAACACGAGTCAACCGTCGATGTAAGGAGAGACCTCTACGTGGGTGCAACCGAGGCGGCGGCGGCGGCGTGTGGGTGATATTCCAAGCGTGTCGCGCCCGCGTGTGCGTGCTCATCATATTACACACTGCTCATACATCGTGTCTGGTGCGCTTTGAGGGCGCGAGGAGATGAATCCTCGATTCGGTTAAACGCCCGCCAACTGGGGGATGTTCTAAATCAGGCTTTCCACCTGAGACTCGGCTTTCTGAAATTCCAATATGCACGCGCTAGCCCGCGCGTATATCCGCCCCTCGCCGTCTTCGAAAAACAACGAAACAGAGCCGCGCAGAGCCCCGGCGCGAATTATCCGTCACGGAGTAGATAAACGGTGTACAATGCAGCGACGATTATGCATATATATTTTGCCAGCCGAAGGTGGACGTAATGGTAACGCATCAATGGCAATATGAAAATGCATTTAGCGCGCCTCTGTGCGTGCGTTATTCTGTTTATTGACACATCAATTTCAAGAATGCAATAAGCGTAAAACATTTAGCCCCGGTAATAGCGCGGCGGATAAATGAAATATCGCGTGATTAAAGCGCCGAGTGAAATTGCTGTTACTTCGCCCTTCGGAATCTGTTGCGTTTATTATTGTATCGATTCTGCCGCGCGGCGCGAACGAAAATTATGTTATATTCTGCCGATGGAAGTTGTAAAGCGGCGCGCACGCGGCACCGGGAGGTAAGTAAACAACCGGAGAAAACTTTGTGGGCGGATTAGCATGGTAGGTGTCGGTGGGATATCATAAAACTAGTTTGTGAAGTGGAGGGCGAACCCTCCTCCGCCGTGGCACCGAAGAATCTCATTCTTGGTCTACGTTGGAACGCGGAGGGGTGGTCGGCCCGAGCTTCGAAAGGATAAATTAAGGGGAGAAAACTTTATCGTCACTTCGATTCCCTTTCGAATCGAGCTCATTCAATTCAAAATCGATAAATGATTATCATTTTGACGCTGTTCTTGATCGCCCGCATATGAAATACATCGAACTTCTCCCTAGTAGCATTTTTGTTGGCCAACAGTTGGGAATCAGTTGGGATATAGTTAGTGTTTTTGCCTACAAATTCCCAACATAGGGGCACGGCAAAAAAGTTACGACAGTTTGCCAACGAATATTCAATGTTGGGCCTACAATTATTATGGTTGGTTAATTAACAAAAAGTTACGACAGTTTGCCTACGAATATTTAATGTTGGGCCTACAATTATTATGGTTGGTTAATTAACAAAAAGTTACGACAGTTTGTCTACGAATATTCAATGTTGGGCCTACAATTATTATGGTAGATTAATTAACCAAAACTTCAGAACGATGATTAACTGTTGTCTTACAAACGTCAGAAAATTTGCTACATCCAAAAACTTGTTATTATATTCCAAGTTGTGATTTTTCTTTTCTTATTTATAAACACGTAATGAGGTCGTCTGCCTTAAGACGAATGTGAAATTTTAAGGAATGAGTCGAATGATGATATTTTATCGAATATTTCGCGTCAGTGTGCAGTTTTTATAAACAATTAATACTAGTTATGTAACAAGAAATTAAAAGTGTTTACAAGGAAGTATGTTGGGTAGTTGCGAACAGCGGCTACTTCGCAATCGGAAAGCCCGTGTTTGATTCCTCCTCACGGCAAAGTTTTTTTTTTACCTAAACCAGACCAGGCAGTCCTTATAAATAGTTGGGCAACAGTAGGGAAGCCTATCTTGGCCATCTGTTGTTGGCCCAGCCTGCAAAAAGTGACAAATCTAACTGTTGGCCAACTAATATTATGTGACTTTTACAAAATACAAAACACGCGTTTCCCGTAGGCAGTGGCGGATTTAACAGGGCGGCCGATGAGCAGTTGTCACCTGGGCCCCTGCTCGGAAGGCCCCACCAGGGCCCCATCCTTAAAAAGAAATTCTGATTCTATCCAAACTGTATTATTTTCCTGTATTATTACACTGAGCCCGTTTTCAGTAAACTAACGCGTTAGTTTCCTGAAAAATGGGCCCAGCTCAGAAGGCCCCTCCAAGGCCCCTGTCTTCAAAAATAAATTATGACTTTATCCAAGCACTTTCGTTTCTATATTTTTCTGTACATTTACCCCCCTTTAGTAAACTACCTCTTCATTTTCCCGAAAAACGGGCCCAGCTCAGAGGCCCCTCCAAGGCCCCTGTCTTAAAAAATAAATTATGACTTTATCCAAGCACTTTCGTTTCTATATTTTTCTGTACATTTACCCCCTTTTAGTGAACTACCTCTTCATTTTCCCGACAAAATGGGCCCCTCAGAACGTTTGCCACATGGGCCTTTTTTCTTAAATCCGCCACTGCCCGTAGGGAAACAACAAGATTTCACCCTGACAAATGAACCTAAAGTACTTGATTTATAATTCACACCATATTATTCGAATACATCAGTATTCGAATGGTATTCGAATGCTTGGATATTCGAATTATATTCGCCAAATAATTGAGCAACTTCAAGTATTCGAATACTCGAGTAGCGAAAAATTCGACAAATAGTCCCAGCCCTAGTTTCCCGTAGCATTCTGCGTGATCGGGGCCAAAGTGACGAGCGCTCTCCAGCGCCGGACTCTGCTCGCCTCTTCCTCGGGCTTCAGTATCGAACAAGCCACGCACCGAAACAACACGATGCACGCTCGTTTACTTATTCCCATTCGACTGTCACCGTCGTCGCAGGTATATGCGGGAGTACGTTACGCGCGCTGGTCGCGCAGCGCACGCAAATGTACGTACTCGGTCCCTCTCCCGCCCCGTACGTCTCTCTCTCTCTCTTCGTCCCTCCGTCGGCTGGCGCATTGTGCTTCGGTTCTCGATCCCTCTTCCGAGCCCTTACCACAAGCCGCAGCCCACTACACTTTTGCACGTACACGAGCGCGTTCATTATCAACGTACAACGTCGTATAACCATATTTACGTAGCCCCGGTGGTCACCCACACACAGGGACGCGTGCTGCAGTGAGGTTGCAAAGAAACGATTCGCGCGCGCAGAAACGAAATGCTATTTGTCGTGCTGTATACACAGGGAATGCCGAAGGATGGCGCGGGGTGGATGAGGCGAGAGGGGGTGGATGCCATAAATGCAATTGGAAACCTTTACCTGATATATTCATACAATTTCCTGCGCGCGGCGCGGGCGATACGGAAGTCGTGTATTACTTAAAATCGGGAGAAGAGCCCGCGGAATCCTTCACGGCCTCGCTTTCAGCAAGCGCGCGGCGAACGAAATTCTGAGGGCAGCTCTATCTCCCCTCCCCCCCCCCCCCCCCCCACCACCACCACCCGAGGGGATTATAATTGCGGCCCGTGATTAATCGTTTATTCAAAACAGCTACGCGAAAGGCTGGTTTTTCTGCGCTCGAACGTATCGTTTCGCCGGATATCTACATAATTTCCTCGTAAATCACGCGACAGAGAAAATAGCGGAGTGTTTAAACGTCTTTCGCGTACGCACGCGAAATTACTCGTCCCTTATCGCGTGACTAATAACGAACCACCGACGGGACCGTCGACTGCTTAATAATTTTCTTGGTAATTGGAGCAAATAAGGTATTACGGCTGGAAGTGGCTGTCAAGAAAATCGATACGTCTTTTCTAAAGATACAAAGGTGCATGCAACGACGCAGGTATCAACGGGAACAACAACGTAAGACGATATTACCTTGATACGTGCGAGAGATGGCGGGGGAGCGGTGGGACAATGGAGCGTGCCTTTAGAACGTTTTAAATATAAAACACTGTATTTGCTGGAAGGCTTTGCCCGGTGGAAGTTTAAGTCGCTTCCCTAAAGAGTACTACCATCCTTGAAGTATACCTCGGCGGAATCATCCTACTACCGGCGTCGTAAAACGACGATATATCTAACTTGCACCACCCTGGCGAACACGAACCCCCTGAAAACCTGTAAAACACGCGAACCGTCCGGATAATCATTCTTCCAACGGAACGACTAGTTCCTGAGTTACGTCTCGTCGAAGATAAAAAAAAAGGAGGAACCGGTTAATGGGATAGGATGGTCTTATCTTCAGCGCTCGGAACGCTCGCGGAATGTCGTATTCCCGCGATACGACGTCAAACGTTCATTCAATATTCCAGATAGCAATTAGATAAGACAATTAGCGGCGGAAAGATCGCTTTGTCGACACATGCTCACCAGCGTGCCTCGTCATCGGCTCCACGCACGTTTCAGCAACGTTCGCGGGACTTGTTTCTGAAAGAAGCGAACGATAGCTATGCTTCCTTGTCGATCCGATCTAACAGCCACAATAGCCGAAGCGGTCTAAGGAGAACGTGCTCGTAACCCACGTTTAAATCGTGCCGTTATTTTCTTCTATGACAGATTTACCGCCGCTCCATATTTTAAGATTTCTCGCAAGCACCAATTACGCGAGTGTGTGCGCGTTACGGTCGACGGTGCAACATCATTCTGTTCGCAACGTACGCACGCAATTAGAATGTATAATTCAAGAGATCTCCACTTGGCAAGAGATTTATTCTTCGCGAATAAGTTTCCAGCTATTTACTCCCCCCACGCTTCTTTCGATCTTTCGTTTTTGCCACGAAGAGTCATTACAAAGAATGCAATGAAGTCTACCGTCAAAGGAGATCACGGGGTAGTGTTATCCATCAAGTTACGGGATAACGAAGTTTAAAGACGGAGCGTCCTTTCGGGTGGACCCTCGTTATATTACGGATCCTTACACGGTTGAAAAACGCAGAGCTAAGGTACCACCTTTATTCCACGTTAAGCTTAACAATCGAGGGGCATTTAATGTGCTGCTTTATAATTGAATTCTACCATTAATGTTACGTCTGTGCGGGGAGCGGCGAATATTCTTAACTTTCTATCGCATAAATGCTTTTAGGATTGTTCTTTGCTTACGCTCGAAGTTGCGTCGAGAGTTCGAGCAAGATATACTGCGGCTCCGGAGACTTTTATAATTCCCGAGCAGCCCCCTTGGACACGGTGCAGTTACAAGTTACCTCCCGTATTCTTCCTACCCCGTCTTCTCGCAGCCGAAAACGCTGGCCTGTCTTACGAAGGCTCGGTGGCTCTGTTTTTCATTCCTCCGCGGCCGTGACAGCGCCGACTTTCATTGTGTGCACCTTTTTTTTCCGGCTGTGTCTCTTTTCACGTATACACGCTCCAGGCAGCCCCGTACACATCCACGATACTTTCTCCATCTATCAGCCATCTCATTCTGCCTCTGACCCATCCACCACCCACGCGCCCCTTTTCTCTACTCATTTTTACACCGACCTATCCTTTCGTTCTATGGACGGGCGATGCGCAGGAAAAGAAAAGAAAGCAACAAGACGAGACACTGCCGCCTTCTCCTTTAGCTTCTTCCCATTTCGATAATTGAGGAACGTTTGGTGGCTTGGCTTGGCTCTCGCGATCCCCTGAATTATGGGGGCAATCGTACGCCTTTGTGGACAGGCCCGAGTTAATCCCGCCCGGAGCACTATTTCTGATTATTAAACGTGTTCCGAGGCGGCTCGCGGAATCTTTCGCTGCTGTGCTTTTTTTGTAATATCGGATTCCTTCAGAGAAGTCGTACGAGACGCTAATATGGCCAGTGGTGCAGCTGGTAACTTAATTAAATCAAATCTAGTAGGACTGGTGAGATAGTGATCAGATCTTACAATCTCATATATTGTTTATGTAGCAGTTACTTTATCTTAAGAGGCCTCGTGTATACAAAAGTAAATTGCGGTTCACGATATCTGTAGATGTAGATAGTAATCGTTTAATCGAGCTTAGGGAGTGATTGAGATACTGGTATTAGCGTTCTTTTTATGACTTTCCTTTCTGAACAAAGTAATCGCGAGCCAGTATGTAAGTACTGTGGCTACTGACGCAAGTCTGTCGAAAGTCATCGAGTTGAGACTGGGATAAAGTACTGCTCGTGATGTACCGGCAAAAATGTAGGACGAACTAAAACGCACTTGACGTAGAACGAGTGCGTCACTTCGAGGCGTTAAAATCGAGGGTGAAGTGCCGACTTAACGACTCCCCTGCTTCTCCTGTTTCACTCCTCTCTCCTTACGCCGGCGCTGACGAATCGCGATTTAGCATGTGCAGATTAACGGTTTCAGTTGCCAAATTGTATGAATATATATGGAGCAGACATTTCAGCGGTCGGGATTTAAATTAGACAGCTCTTATTATTAAGTTTGAGGAAATTACGATATTTTAAATCTGAATGATAATGTTGCATGTTCCCAACGGAACAAGCCCTGTAATATGACAGTCGATATAATATTAGTTAATTACTTTTCATATTTCACGTAGCATCTAAATTACCTTTGTTCGGTACAGTAATAGCAAACTTGAAATCTGCGCGCAGTAAATATCAAACGATATTTAATCTTCCACTTTAATACTATGCAAACATCTCTTCTGCAGGCTGTTCATTACAACGTAAAATGGTGACATAAGCTTAATGGAACTTCAGAAATATCCAACATAAATGTCCCATAAATCCATCCGATTTAGAATTTGTCATCGATTTCCGCTACAAATCATAATTACTCGACAAATCTGACATATCCACGCTCCTCGAAATACTGCACAATGCTGCCCTCTACGCGCGAACGGATATACTCGATACAACACCATGTAGGTGTGAAGATTTTTCATTCCCCAGCCAATCTGTGTGAGCCAAGAGCGACGGAGATAATGCAGTTTCTATTATTCTCGAAAACCGATTAACGACAATAACAACCGCTGATAGAAACCAAAGAGAAATGAAACCACGATGCAGTGGCCAGCACCAGAGTAAACCGAATCTCCTTAGCCGCGAGCAACGTAAAGCGAAGTTAAAGAAGCAGCGACTGCATGGCGGGAGAGAGAGGGAAACAGCGAACAGCTGGCACTAACACGATTGATCCGACGTAGTTGGCAGCTCGAGCTCAGTTGTTGACGGGCCGTCGAACCGATGGTACAGGTATCGCCATCTGATGACCGGACGGGGCGTGCGTTCGCAAAACCACCGAAACAGGACGCCCGCGGCGAGGAATAGGTCGTCGCTTGGGTTGTACGCGCGCGCGTGGTATCTAACTGTAAAGTCGTTCCGCGAAGGGAAGTGAGAGAAACATTAGCGCGTAACGGTTGATCATTCGGATGGTTTTTCGGTCGTCATATCGCGCTATCCGTATCGCAAGAAGCAAGTCCCCCGCAATTGTGACAGAGAAGTTGCTGGCGAAGAGCAACGAGGGGGGCGGCCAGCACGCATTCGACCGTGCTTTTGGACAAAGGGATACGCCAGCCGTGAATCTGACGGACCAGCGATACCAGGGTTAGAGGACAGTGCCGCCGTGTTCCACGGGATTGTAGCATGTGAAAATGGATTTTACGAGCGTGGTGTACAACGCTGCGAGGGACGGCAAGCTGAAACGCCTGAAGGTGAGTTTTTACGAGATCTGGCCACGATAGTAGGACTGTCACCGCATTCCGTGTTTCACTGCGCGACATAGTTGTTTGATGGAAATATCTCCCCTCTCATTTGATTCCGAGCAAATATCTCTCATTCCCAGTACAGTCCTGTCCATAAATGAACTGGTACCACTTTATAGTATAGGTATAAGGGACGAAAGAAACGGGCAATGATTATCCACTTGGCGTTAATTGCTCTAATTGAGTATCAACAGTGTATTTGATAAGTATTCCTGGCGTGTCTGTTCTTGCGTAAAAATGTCGTATGGGGATATCTTAATGAGCGTAATACAGAGATATCTGTATTTCTAGGAGGTTAGAATTTAAAGTAAATGCTCTCTCGGTCAGAAAGGTACGGTCTATTTAAATTTTCTGCGATATTAGCAGGCAATTATTACGAAATGATGAATAAGGCTGAAAGGTCAGATATTTCCATAAAAACCCGTCGATAATCCTGCCGCCTCGAGGCAGTTCACTTCAGACGTGTCGAGAAATTTCGCCCTTTACGTCCATGTTACATTTCGTCGGTCTAAATTCATCATCATCATCGTCTTTTAACCTACCACAAAAGCAAATATCAATGCCCATTCAAATTATCTCGTGTTACAATCTTTTCTTCCCAGCCAATCCGTAGGGCATCCTTTAAAATATTCTTTCAGAAATGTTGCAAGTGACAGATTTCTTACGGAAACTTCCGTCGTTCAGACATAATCTCAATACTTATAGAACATTCGATATATCCTCATAAGATGGGTTCACCATCTTGTCTCGTGTCATCCATAGCCGATGCAACTTAACATATTTTAATTCACAAGAAAACATCGTCGTTTTCCTACACATCTGCGGTTTTATTAATAACTATCACCTACGCGATTTACAAAAACACAGCGTATCGTGGGAGTTCATCTTTAGAACGAAATTGCAACTCATCTACCGAACTAGCCTACCCTAACATGAAACAAATACGAATTTCGGCGTAATTTGGCGAAAGGAGGTTAGATTCTGCGCATTGAGTCTCTCAATGAACGTTCCTCAAACGTTCCTTCGTTTCTGGGATAAATTGTCAGAATTTTTGCAACTCTGTCTGTATCGAGTGTATTTTTACTCGATCATCTACGTTCATAGGTAGTAGCGGCGTGCCGATGTAATGACGCCTAGTGCGTTATGAAACTCGATTGTACACGGGTCTCCTCTCGATCCGCGATGCGTGCTCATACCGCTTCGCCGAGACGCAATCACGCGCTGCGATAACGCGATAGAAGTAAAACGAATTGCTCGTTCGACTGGTGTTTTCGAGCCCCCATTGGCGGCGACAGAGACGAAATCGCGTCGCTGTCCCCTTGGCTCGTGTTTATCTCGAGCAGGAAATAGCCACAGCATACAGCAGTTATATTTAGAGGTCGGGTCGAGTCCGTACTCGGTAGACGCTAATGGAGAAGTCTGCTTGGTTAGGTTTCTCCGTGGGTATGTGCTTTTATACTCTGCCCGCCATGGTACTAAGAAATGTGGGCGCAGTGGGGTGACGTTCTACCATTACCGGCTGGTTTATTAGTATTAAAAGTCACTCTCAAAAATTGGCCTTTAATAGAATAATCGATGTCTTCCGCTAACCCTGCAGCGGGAGAAAAATTACAATCACGGAATAGTGTGGAAGCCGTACGGGTGTACGCTTATAAGAGATTTATTTATGGAATGCGTCACGCGTTCTACTCTGACGTATTGTCGACAGTAAAACAGGTAATGACGTTGTAAGTTAGATATGGCTATACACGGAAACGTGTTTCGATTCTTCTCATTTCCGATTCTTTTGTCCATTTCTCCTCTTGGCAGCTGTAATCGGATCGCGTACAAAAGTTAACGAAGTTGCTTTGGTGCCTTTGAAGGGGATAATTGAATTCCGCTTTCATTACGAAGAAAATTGTCGTTAATAATTTTCGCCCATTAGTTGCACGATGGAGCAATTTATAAATGGTAATGGTGACACTGTTTGTAGTCGAATTGGAAATCGCTCGGGTCAGTCTCGCGTATATTGATTAGCTCGATAATCGACGCTGTATTCAGCGAATAATTTAGCCAGACTTAATATACGGTGGTTGGTAAACCTACTTTATTATCGCGCGAGCGTTAACGCGGCGCGTACATTGTTCTTACCTTGCGATGACAAACTCATTCGATCTAGTTTCGTATTACCGATCAATATACGCTGCACGATGATGTTTGCTCGTGGTAGGTGGACGGGGTTCGCACAGTGTCACGATAATAATTCCATTTCCATCGTCGTTTATCTCTTCCTTCCTCAGGATTAAAAGCTGAGAGCGCAAATGAAAACACTGCGTATTCAGAGTAATTACAGTGTCAGGAAAACGTGGAAACTCCTGTGACGTATGCATGGATGACGAAACAATGAAAACTATTCCCCTTCGTGTTTACAGTCTCTCAGGCTATATTCATTTCTTCGAGAGGATGTTTAACATCATACGAAGTACACTCGAGACGTGAATCATAGAATCGCCGATACGGTTCATTACACACTTTGCGTCGAGTACGCTTAATTGAATAAAGGAACACGATTTAAATGCTGCTAGCGCGAACTCAGCTGTTTCCTTTTGTGGGTATTCAGTTTTTCCATAGGTACAGTCATTATGAACACCTTATCGATGCCTCTCAAGGCCTGAGTTCATCTCATCGTCTTCCTGCTTCCCATCACACGTATGAAAAGACAGATGTCTTTTGAACGTCTCCACACACTCGTCGCGTTTCGTAATCCCGAGCTGTATTGCTGTCGTGCACAGTGGACGGAAACAAATTGCGCAAAAGAGCGCCAGTAGAATACATTGAGGGTCGTCTACCGGGCTTGATCATTTTTAGCTGCGAGACAATCGAAACGCGTGGGAGGACCACGCAGTCGCAACAGAATTCGCAGTCGGACACTAGATCAGGATAGTCAGTCGTGTTCGGAGTCGTAGTCCAAGTTGGACCGTTACTCGGTCACTTCTCACTGTTCCGCGCCTAAAGCTTCGCTCCCACGTGCGAAACTGAACCGTTTGCGTTTCATCTTCGCTCTCCAATCGGTGGTACACGAAATCGGGATGGGAAAGAATATAGTAGAGTGTAGACTAATATCAAAATTAGTACTTCATTTTCAAAGGCCCAAAGGCTTGGCCCCTTGGAAAATGTTTCATTGGCATTAGAGGTAGCTAAGGGCCCCCGAGATAACGGTATAGGTATCTGCAATGCTGACGAAACATCGTGTTCTTACGAAAGGACACGGCTTACACTCGGAAGCCTCGAGCGTTATTATTCAACTTAAGGATGATGCCTTACAATGCTGGTCGGTACAAAGTAACACGATTGAGATGCTCATTTCCCGGTTCTATCTGGAAACTGGCCTAAACCCCAGAGTGCATCGGATTGCAAAGGATTTGGAAAAATGTGTACTAGCCAGGTAGTGACGTGCGGAGAAAGTAGATATCTGAGGCATGAAACACCATCTACTCATCTGGGCATGTCGAAGTTGAACTCGATCTGTCTCTGCTGCTTTACTCTAGCTTCGCACGAAAGGAAACGCAACGCACAAGCTTGACGACTGGCGGCTGGCTTCAAACAAGAAGCACTGACGTTACTTTGCTAATCCTTCCACTTCCAAAGTCTAGGTTCTAATTCTAGGTTCACGAGGAAGAAGGGACTTTCGCGACAGTAGGTTCGAATTTGATCAGACATCTAATCCCTCCGTATTTTGAAAGCTCCTTCTTCTACGACGTGATCTTGCCTACGAAACCAGAGATCCGACATAGCCTACTCCTGTCAAGTACCGTACAGATAATGGATACAATTAATGACTGTACAGCACCCAAGTGACACAAAGATAAAGACGCATAAAGAGGTCTGCGAGTCATCGCACCGATCCGTCTAATAAACATGTCTCTATCCGACTTTCGCGTTATCGCGTTAATCAGTTGTTTATCAGGATTACCAGACGGCACGACGATTTATTGCAATTTATACGCAAACACCAGCCGTTCGTCTCAGTCTGCTCGACCTCTTGCTGCGTTTCATTCGGCATCAGGATGCGCTGTACGTTCCTGCACCTCGTCAGAATCATTTTATCGGCGGTTGTTTGCTAAGCGTCGCGGGTGCGCGCCTGCGGAAAATGCGTTAGAAGAAACGCATTGATAGAACGAGAAAACAAGCCTGTTGTACGTATCTCATTACCAGCTCACGATTTATTCCGATCGTATCGATTCTACTGAACGGACAGTTTAGAATTCCTCGCGCAATAAACAAATTGCCGTCCACGAAACGCTGACCGAGCCGCGTGCAGCGCAACCAATCTGGAAAGCCCAATCTTCGCGTTCAATCTTATTTCCCGTAAACATTTTTCTACTGCAGAGGCATACTTGCCAAGTAATGGGAAAGATTTGAAAGAATCCTGGGAAATGTTACTCGACGAGTCGCCGATACAATGAATGCTACACGGTGCCATATATCTTCATCAAAGTATTAGGAATCATTAATATGTATCGGCGCTATCTTACAATTAACGTTTCTGACAATTCGTTTTACCGAGTCATTACGATTCGATCGCGATACACCGAGCATTTGAGATAATTCTGTGAACACGGGAAACTGGGTTTTCCTGCCTGTGTCCTCTAAGGTGTTCGCGGTAATTGCTTTTCATAATTATGTAGCTCCTTTTAAATGATTCGAATGAACGGAGTATCGGAGCGATGTAAAAGACGATGTAACACGATATTTCGCAATCCGATTGGAGTTGTCGCTCTCAACTCGGTCTCTCGCGTGTGTGCCTGCAATTGCATAACTCCAATTCTTCGGATTCAAGGCTGACGTCGATTTATTCCACTCAGTGTCTTGATTTCGTGTAGACCTCTTGACCGGATCAATTCCCGTGCGACATGATCTAGAACTACGAATCACGGTCCCCACCTCCGAATCCGCTCTACTGTACAACGCAGTAAAGAGACGTACTTCAACGTGTCCACTCAAATCGATGCAGATTTCTTAATAAAATCTACCGTGAAATTTTGATGGCCCCGTAAAAAGTTGAGCCCGCTGCGCTTTTTACATAGGATACTTTTTATGGCAAATGAATTCACGCGATTGGAAAACAGTTGTGAAGTTAAATGGGTTAAGATCCACCGTATTCCTCGACGCAGGGTTCTCTTTGCATGTTCAGCGCCGCTTTCGAAAGCATTCATATCACGAGTGCGCGGATACCATCGCGGGCGATCAAGAAGTGTGAAATCTGGGTTAGGATCGTGCGCACGTGTGACACCTAACGCTCCAATTACCGAAATAACTTCGAGAACGGCGCAAAGTTCTTTTTACTCCACGCCGCGTTATATCGCGAACTTGCCCCCGCGGCTTTGCCGCTCGACTCCTAAAGAAATTGAATCTCTTCAAGTGTGGCTCGACGGCGAGAGGTTCCTAAACGTAGGCGGGAATTCTGTACACGGCCGGGAAAGCACCGACAGCATACGTTATCGAAGTTTCTGTTACTTCGGCTCTTTCCCTCGTCACGTCTCAAGTTTCCATTGTCAGATTAATTCATTCAATTTCCTTATACCAGCCGCGATAAGACTCCTATCCATAATCATACAACCGCTGATAACACTGCAAGACTTTCCTTGTGGAGTTTATCGCTCGCCACCTAATAACTGAGGCGCAATTTATGAATTCGCCTCTACTATCCCAGTTTATTCATTATTTTTTTTTTTAATAATCGTGTTGGGATTGGAAATCGAAGGTAGCACGTGGTCCGCTTTCATTTATGGACGCTGGAGTGTTTTCATCGTCGATACCTCGATGTCCACTTCCCCGTCGACTCGTAAAAGAGATTTCATACAAGTCGATAATAGGTTTCAATATCGTCCAACGTTGCTTCTTGATGCCCGAAACAATTATATTGTTCGAAGTTCGTCTGCGACTGCTCAAGCACGGTGTTCGATAAAAACGGCTTTATGATACTTCCTTGGTTAGGCGAGTTAAACATAGTTCGCGATTACTTCCCGAATTTTTCCTCCTTTCGCATTCCATGTTCTCGAGGGTAGATACGGATCGTCCGCTAATTAGTCAGAGGTATTTTACTATAATTATCCGCGAAAGTGAGAGAGGAATGGCTCCTGTTTTCGTTTTCATCGCAACGGTGACGTCGGCTTCTCGGAGGCCGCGGGCACCGCCGGTTAGATTTCACGGAAACGCGGATCGACGTATGGTGTGTCGATTTCCAAGCATACGTCGTTTAATGGTTTTCTCGACGCCGTGCTTTGCAATTCCAGCACGTCGTATTACACAGTCTGCCAGCTCCCGATGCTGCACGGAAATCGATAAGACTCTCTGTCTCGGCGTCCCACGCCTCTTGTTCCCTTGTGCAGCATAAATACCTCGGAACTGAAACACCCCGGCCCCCGCCGCGCCCCTGTCCTTCCACTGATAATCGGTTCGGTGGAAGGTTTCATTCGGTGCCTTGACATTGCATCGAGCCGTCTGCCCTTTGCGTTGGAAGCGCTTAGGCAGGAAGAATACTTCAACTTCTAATTATACAGGCAGTGCGAATTTTTCTTTCGACCGATTACTGATTCGATTCATCACTGAATTGTTCCTTGCAAGGTCCCAAGGTACCCATTCAAACTACCAATCATCAACAGGATCGAAATCGAAGCCACAGCAGAAAAGGTAGGTATAAAAAAATCTTTGTACATCTGGAATTAGAAGGAAGAAACAGAATTTTCCTGGTTAGCCAGCCAGTGCTCACCATATACCTTCATTTTGATTCTCCCTTTGTACCCAGCGCGACCGCCCTTGTTCTTCCTCCCTCCTATCGCAATTACTCCGCCAGTATCGCGCAGCAGCAAAGGAAAAACGCGAGGGTACAAGGGAACGAGTGACCCCGAGGAACGGGGGAACCAACTCTCGTGGCGCGTTCTAATATTATTCGGCCTGTTGGAGCACGCTGGTGAGTCAGGGGTATAACCACCGGGCACGTAGCCCCGCGATGAGAAAAGACGCGTCGCGAGGGAGGAAAAGAACGGAATGCTCGCGTGCAGCGCGCCTGGACGCCTCCTTTAATATGTATGGCTTTTATTTACCCGTAGTCCAATGGGAAATCGACTGCTGCTTGGAACGGCGTGTTCTTACGCCGGCCTTACCAATCACTACGCGGTTACGAGCGTGCGGCTTGGACTAACGTAAAAATGAGTTCGAGGCTCGTAGTCTATTGTAAAAGTTTGAAGACCGACCAGTGCGGTGAATCGTAAAAGTCCGAAGTGTCCCACAAAACATTCAAACCTTGCGCTACTCTCAACAGTTAGTGGTAAATGTTGGGATTTACTCACCGCTGTTGGCAGAAGCCCGAAGTTCAAATGTTTTATAAGATATTTCGGAATTTCGCTGCCCACAACTGTGAATTGTAGGATTCACAGGGTAAATTCTACGATTCACTGGTCTTCGAAATTTTACAGCAATGTATCGGGATTTTCGAGTATGAAAATGGTGGTGGATTACGTATCCAAGTGAAGGGACTTTGGTGGACTGCTCGAAGTATACTTTGAACTGATGCAACCATGTAATGAGTATATTCCTGTCTGAAGACGAAGTGTACTTCCAGCTGGGTCATCATGAGTAATGCAAAGTTTCATTTATATATCAAGGATTTTTAAGGATTCGGTTAAAAGGAATTGTAAGGGATATCATTGTTCAGACTGAAGGAAAAGTTCGGTTGAGTTTCATTAGTGCAAACTCTGTGTACTTCTAGCAGATATTTAACAAGATCCTTCTGCGGACTTGCTTTTACTCTGCGGCGTTTTGGTACAACGTTCTTGGTTAAGTACTTGCTTATAAATTTTATGGCTGTTTTATCTCTACACCGAGTGGGGGATATTTATGAGTAATTAATGCGTGTTTCTCAATCGAAGATACGAAGTAGCCATTGAGTTAGGTAAGAAGGATGAGCGGGGAATCAGAAATCAAGGTTATTTGATTTTACTGTAGAACAATAATTCACCTGGGCGTTATTGTACGCCTTCTGTGCCCGTCGAATGACTGGACGTTTCTTAAAACGTAGTTTGATTGTTGAAAGTTTCCTAGTAAGGCTTACTGGATAAATTTAGCGACCCTGAAGATCCACGACGCTATCCTACGGTCATTAGTTCGCAATCAATCAGAAGTGTCGTCGTTCTGGAGGCATTAGTCACAGAGAGACTTTTGTCAGCAGTCGTGGATTCGTCTCAGAAATAGTGGTTATTATTCGCATTTTAATGAAGGAGAAATATGATTGCGAAGTGAACTAAACATTCAGATTGATTGCGGTACAACGAACTGACTGCTCGATTGTCGCGTAATGCCTTTCAATATCCTATAGATGTATCTGTCCACCTTACGTAAACCGCTCTATTTAGTCACGAATCTTTTCATTACTTATGCAAGATGTCTTCGAGGATATCCTTTAATTAACGTGCCGTCGGTCGATAATATTTCAGACGTCACAGCTTCACGAATACCTATGTAGGTACTTCGATTCTATTTTAATTTACTAACACATTGTGCACATACATCTCGTATTATAAACACTGCCCTTTAGAAATTCGTTTATTGTTAGGTCAGCATTTTGCAGTACCCTCTAATAATATTCATTAAATAAAAGTTTGTGTCTCGACTCTTTACACTCAAAGAACCCAGTACCATTTTTATATGAATAGTTTATTTCACAACTCGTTTAAATTTGAGGATCTGTTCATTGAATAATTTTTATCAAGTGCAACGGTTTAAGGTACAGGTGAAAGTGAGCTAATTTCGTTTTTTGAATTTACAGAAAATCGATTCCAGGTCCATAAAATTGACCTTCCTTCGATGCTGTAGCTTCTGCGAGTTCTGTATTGGAAAAATCGATTGTTTCGACCATTCCGGGTGTATGTAGCCCCTGAACACGTCCACTATCGCGTTTCCAGTAGCAAAGTTCACTAATTCCGCAAATCTTGCAAAAGAAGAAGACCCTTCCTGACCTTCTCCAACTCGTAGATATTGCTGGCGCGATGATAACGTGTTGCGCGGCTCACCAGCCTCGCGTTAATTTCTAAAATATTTTCGTCAGCGGGAATGCTTCTCACAGTTTAACGTCCATCCTTGCTTTAAGCAAGCGTTTAACGCGTTTACGCGAACACGCGGCAGAGAATAGCACACGCTGCTCGGAACGTTCAGAGAATCTCGTGTCCGCGGAGGGAACCAAACATTAGATTCTGAGGTACGAACCAAACACCGGTGAAGGATGGCAAGGTACTGTATATTTACAACAGAACCTCCATTATTCGGTGGTCTTTACTCTTGAAAGTGGCGAGAGCGTTGTAAAACTTTAAAGTGCCTATGGTGTCGTGATTAGCAGTATTTAAAAGGTACTTATCTCTTTAGTACAGCGGGAGATGAAAAAGGGCTTGTGTCAGTCGATTGGAGGTGTGAAAAGAATGTTCTTCTTCGTTAATAGTTAAACGCTGCTAAGTTAAGAAGCTGGAGAGAGGCTACGATTTAAGAAGAAATCATTCGAATGTATATTATTTTACGTGAAGTACATGTGGAGTTTCAAAATTAAGAAACGAATTAATTTAAAAAGTGAAACTTCTATTATTCAAAAATTCCATAATTGGAATAGTAGTCATCGTTCAGTTTTCAGAACGTGCAAAAGCTCTCGAAATAGTAGTCGCTCCATTTCATCCGGGTCACCCTCTGATTAATTTCATCGCTGCATTATAAACGCTTCTGAACCTGTAACCCCTCGATTCGCATATTCATTCGATCGCCCGAACAAAGTAGGTTTGAGACCAAAAAGTGGTCCCATCGGCATCCTAAACGTGCGCCCCATGCGTATTGTAATTAATCCAACCTCGAATTGGTTGCTTAACGCGGGTCCGAAGTTAGCATTGGTAATCGATAAATTAATTACTTTTACTACATTCAGATTTCTTCCTGTATATAAATGACTAGAGGCATTAAGTCAGAGGCAAGATACTTATTCCGCAACGATGATAATACAGTCATTTCCTCTCATTGCTGCTGGAAATCCTTCTAATGAAATAAACATTTACGAGCGCAACTTAACATCCATAAAGAAACCATTCGATGCTCCACCAGCAAGTGAATCAAGGTGAAACGAGGAAACTAGGAAAGCCTCGTACGAGAGCACAAACTAGAACCGCTTAAAAAGGATCGAATTCAACAGTGGAACGCCCCGCAGTGACGTTTTAATTGCGTTCCCTTTTGCAAATCGCACGCGCGGAGACTCGATCTGCGCCTCGCGACGCCCTACCCGAACGCGCAGATAGAATTGCAAAGAAAGCACTGCGCTATCAGCGTTGGCCGCCTCGCAACAGATTTTCGCAGCGCTGCGAAACTGGCGCGATTATTCGCGTCTTACTCGGGCATCGCAGCCAGCCAGGAAGTCCGTGAAAAGCAGGTCGCTCGCTGCAAGAAAGAGACGACGGGCATTTGCGCGGGAACAAAGAGCACGCGAGTGCCTATTCGATCTACTTTCGCAATTTTTACGCGGCGGGCAGCGCCAATGTGGGAACGGACGAGCAGCCGGCGATGCCGTGCTTTGAAAACGGATATGAATGAATTTCTAATGGTAATTCGCGTTCGCGATTGTGATTTGCAACGATGGCTATCGTAATTTAACCAGACGTGTTTCCTCTTAATTGATTCGAGATTTATCCTGACAGAGGATATTAGAATAATCGTATGTATCTCTGCTAAATGAATCGTCGATATCAGATCACAGCTTGCCAAGGCTTCGAAGACATTTACCGGACATCTGAGCATTCTGAACCCACGAAGATACTTTCCTACCGCCGTGTATGGGCTGGCCAGGAACCTTGGAAATCCGAATGATATTCGCTCACGAATTGCGCCGCCGTGAATCATAGAATGGACACTGATGAAGAAAAGGTCGTTTCGCAATAAATTTCGTGCTACCTACGCTGCCTTCGCTTGACAGTAGCGAGATTTACGAATTCCCTTCGCGTTGGTACACGTGTACCCGAACTTCTCAATATGTAGCGCCAATCGCTAGTCATCCTGTATATTTTAATCGCGCGGTACAATCCATCGAGAGGACAATTTAATCCGGCCGTTCACGAACAAAAGGCACAGGCGCCTCTAGGAAGGCAGCGCGCAAGATCTTTCAGCCACGATCGCCTTGGGGTTTCTCGGGAAAAAAAATTGCGTTACAAAGCGTCTTTCCACGCGGACTCCATTGTGCTGCTGCGAACAATATTCTGTTTCTCAATGCCGTGCAACATTGGGCTGATGAAACGCTTAGCAGCATGTCATCAGGATCACGGGACAAACAAGCATTGAATTTCACGACGCTCGATGGGAATATTTCCTTTTTCTTTCATTTTTATTCCAGCATATCCTCGCGTTCGCCCTGAACGTTCGATCCAGTAGCGTAAACGGGTATGTAGCTACCCTAATGGTAGTGCGCAGCGTCCCCTGGGAAATCCTGCCCGGGTATTACCGTAATATAACGCCAACAATGCCGTAATACAGTCGATGATTCGCTTATCGAGCGTTACGACTTGCCTACCTACCTGCGGTGAATCAAGGGAATTCAGACTTCCCGTGCGAACCGCGTAGCACGGGTAATCAAGGACGTTTTTATTCATACGTGCGCGAGGAGCCTAAGTAAGAATTTCGATTCATTGCGGTGCTATTATCCTCGTGCACGGTATAAACACTATAAACCGCGCGCCAATCGCTATCATCTTGCGGGGGAAAACAGAAGCGGCGCGCGGAGCGGCTGACGTTTCAATTTTCATGGAGGACGACGAGTCTATTTCCGCGGATTGCTTTATAACGCAATACGAGGACGAAAATAGAGGGAGAAAGGACGGAAATAGTGGGTAAAAATATCGACTGAACCACTCGTGCCTCGTTATGGGTGTATTTTTGTGATTCCTTGTGTCTCGTTGATTCGTTCTTTCATCGATGCAGGAGATAGTAGGTAGATACACGCCGTGTATGCGGTCGTTGGTGACCCTAGCTTTCATTAAATTTACAAAAACGTTGTTACGTGCATAAGCTCGCCGTTCCTTAAGGGGAGGTTCCGGTCTAGAGCCCCGAAAAATAGGTGATCTTTAGGAATTGATTAAAGGAAAACTACTACATATAATTTAATGGGACTTTTGCATTGCATTGAGGATGTCTTAAATTATAGAAATATATTTTTTGTTTTGTAATTAATCATTGCAGACGGCACTGGGGAGTCGTTAAAGTCAAGGCGTCAAAAAAATTATCCAAATCGTGCGACCTGTATCTCCAAAAGTTATTATCCGATTCGACTGAAACTTTCTTTATTTTAAAGAATATACTTCTGGCTAGGGGGGACACCAGACAAAATTACAAAAATGACATTTTTTTAGAAAATAACGATACTTGAAGTTTGAAATCACTTTTTCCCTATACTGTTCGTCCTTTCCACGCTTTTAAAAATTATAAATTTTCACTGTTTTGTAATTTTGTCTGATTTCCCCCCTAGCCAGAGGTATATTCTTCAAAATAAAACAAGTTTCAGTCGAATCGGTTAATAACTTTTGGAGATATAGGTCCCACCGTTTTGAGAACACTGTTTCGAGAAAAACGCGTTTAAAGTTTTACGTGAGTGCCGAGTGGCCGGGTTTTACCACGCATTCGCCGCTACCCAAATGCCTATAACTTCGAGAATTTTACGAATTTCAACAAATCCTTTTAAACACGTATTTCTGAAAGGTTGAACAATCGAAAAACGAAATAAAAAAAATCGACTTTTAGACCGGAACCTCCCCTTAAAGGTCCAACGGACGTACAGGTTCCGAAACACGCGTGTCTGTATAAGACATGCCCAATTTCGGCGATAATCGAAGGGGGACGATTGACAGAGGACGTGGTCAGGATGATTGTATTCGATCGATTGACGTAAGAGTTAACGTCGATAAAAAATGAACGAACGTGACACATCTGCCGTACCACCCATCGTTATTGTGGATTACATTGAGACCAGAAGTGCGAAAACAATTCCTTCATAAAAGTATAAATAATTCAATCAGCCACACTAAAACTTTTTCTGGAATACAGTTATAGCATAAGTTCTCACATATCGATGGCTTAGTGCAATGGTACATAAGATTCAGGGGCATACAATGAGCAGAAATATTATTTTTGACAAATTTATGAAGTATGCAGATTTAATTATGATTTTTATACAGCATAAAGAGATAGTTAAGAACTATTTGTTGCATATAAAAACTCAAATTTCACAAGTGGGAATATAATATTTGTGCACTAAGCCATCCATATGTATCTGATGGCGGGTTACAGTAAGCTCACAACGTTAATCAGACGACAAAATGAAATATATTTCAGGCGTCAGAACAAGCCACTGTATATATATATATATAATACATCATACCTGATATGGGCGATACTGGAGCTATCAATAAATGGGTATCAGACAGGTCGTCTGCTTTCACAGGTCTAATACCACTCGTATCAGGTGTGACGGGTCTGGTGCCAATTGTATTGCGTCTGATGAGTTCGATGCTATACACCTACATGTATCGACTTACTTGCGGAATGTTGGGTGTATGTTTTCCTATACTCAACAATTTTTTTGTCACTTCATTAAACATTATATAAAACAGTTAATGGTGACGGCACTCGTCGCTCCTAGGATCGAATCTTTCTTACGACAGTGCGCGGGTTCAACTCGCGACGCGTACTCCCGTCGCTCGTAATCTCTCTCGTAACATTTCCCGCAATGGTCCACGTAACGATCTCGCTTGGAAAGTAACGAATAGTTGTAACCTCACGTAACTCGACATCCCACCGTGCTTGGCGGATTGACGGTTCCGTTCCTTCTACTATCTCGACGATTCACAATCGGTGGACCCACTGTTCCATGTGGCAGCTAGAGGTAACATCTCGCCAGTGCTTTCCCACTGCTTCGGTCTCAATAATTAATTGCACACCCGACACCTACTCCAATCACATTTACGCGAGACTGAATAAATTCCATTGTTTTTCTTCCGCATCGACTAAATCTCCCATTGTATTAGTCCTTCGCACGCGCAAGCACACCCAATAGCGGATAATTTCACGTGCCGAGCGGCATATTGTTTATTTATGGAACAAGTTTCGCGGGCCACGGCTGTACTTCCCATATTCCCGATCGTGCTACTTGCGCGATTAGAGCTAATTGGACCTATCAGGGGAGTTCCCAGATTGCCCGATGTTCTCCGTACAAGAAGCGTGCATCCGCTATTATCTTCGCAGCGAGCGCTATTTTACGTAACCCTCTGTGCATGTGACGTTTTCCGCATCGGGCATTTGCAGCTGTAGGAAACCTATACGTAATACAGACGCGTTCATGGTGCATACCTGTTGCACCTATGCAGCCAACGTGTTTGTTTTATGCAACAACTACGCGTCGTTGTCGATCGCGTAATTATGCGTGTTTCTTCCGTTCCGATGTGTGACGTACCGGCGTGTGACGTTCCTGGAGATCAGAGTTGGATCTCTCGATACGTGACATGATTCCAGTGCCCTCGTGTTGTTTAATGGTAGGATCGGTGTTAAGAAGGATTCGTGGGTAGGTATAAGCTTTCGGTATTACAAATTGAGGACCCTGCAGCAATAGGGTGCAGCTCCAATCTCTACCTACCACCTTCGAGTAAATTAGAAAAAAACACTGTTTATAAAATTATTGCTCTGACTTAAGGGGGCAGACCACTGTAACGGTCCGAAATGTAAGGGTGTTTTCGGGAATTTATTTCAACTAAACAATGCAAGTAAATAAATGTACTGCTAAGTATAGTTAATATGTACATATTGAAGGGTAAAAAAACAATTTTTTCAATTAAATTCATAAATCCGTTTCCTGTATACTATTCGTCAAAATATGCGCTGCAGCAAAATCATGCTTGTCGCGTTAACAGTGCCCAGGCCATATGGTTAATCCGAATTCAAAAAGACAAAAATATTTAGAAACTAGAAGCCTTCCTCTATTACATGACGATCAAAAAAATAAAAAATCGCAAGGAATTACAAAATGGCGGACCACTGAAAAAAATTATGTTTTCGGTGGACAAAATTGGGGAAATGTTGTTAAAAAAATATAAGTAGGTCGTTAATTAAAAAAAACTGATCGTCAGGTAATAGAGACGTGTTTTTCGTATAATAAATGTCCTTGCTCATGTCAATTGGACGTATAGTTTTCTCTGTAGACTGTCAACGCGGTTGAGAAATGTCGTTCTGAGGAAAACGCGTTCAATGTTCCGCGTGGCTCAGTGGCGCGCTTGACACCGCTCCACTCCAGTCAATTTTGCGAATTTCTTCAAAAAATTTGGAGAGAACATTCTTGAAACGTACATCTTTCAGAAAATGTGAAAAAGAAATAATCGATTTTTCCGATTTTTTACAGTGGTCTGCCCCCTTAAGGGGACTAGGCAGTCGTTTTTCGTGAAAAAGAGACTGTGTCCTTTATTTATTTGTGAAAAAATGAAAGCGCATCCAGATGTATCCTTTTACCCAATGTTTATTACTACCATGCGGATTGAAAAATAAATGGTAAGAAATATATATGTGTTTTAAAAATGGCGCTGCAGACGGGTAAACATTTTAACGTTGTTCCGTCGTTTTGCCTTAATATCGGTCTTAAAATGTGACACAATCCGATTTTAAAGGTGGGATTCTTATTTGTTGGATTCATAGTTTCCGGTCAAACCTATAAAAACAAACATTAAATCAATATTATGCGATTGGTGGCTGAAAAACGGCAATATTTCCGAGAAAAATACGTTCTTGTTTGTGCGCTACTAACATCCGGTGACTTTTTAATTTTTTGATGAAAATCTCGAATTTTTACGGACCATATCAGAGGTTTGACCGGAAATGGCACATGTTTTACACATCCTGTAATTTTTTTCAAGTCGATCTGAACCTCCATTCGTTCACAATCAGGAAAAAAGCAAGAGAAAAAAGATTTCGAGGAAAACGCGTTTAAAGTTTCTGGGCAAAGGCGACGCTATAGGTTGCCGCTTGACGTTTTTAGCTGCCAAATCTACAATTTTTCGAATTTTACTAGAAACCAGGCGGCATTTTATTCAGAAAAGATAGTACTTTCGGAAAATGCAATAAAAAAAAACGTTTTTTCGACTGCCTAGTCCCCTTAACATGAAAAACAGGACACTAATTGAAAAATATATATTTTTACGCAATAAGTAGTAGTTAATGAGTTGATAAGTTTTTACTTCTATTTTTGGAAAATTTTTGGAAAGTTTTTACTTCTATTTTTGGAAAATTTCAGTTCAAATCTGGAGTATTCGTATTGCGCAAAACAGTAATGGGCGCAGATTAAAAATTTGTAATTAATCGCTCATTTGTTATCGAATTTGCATCAAGGGGAGTAGAATTTTGTTTACATATATTAAAAATGAAGCTGCCACCCCTCTTGCTGCAAGGTCCTAAATTATCTAATAGAGCAATTTAGCATTCAAGGGTAATTTGGTTTTTACCTCCGCGCGCTCTACTGGATAGGAAAATAAAAATACTCGAAACCTGTCCCCACAAAAAACTTCCTTATTACATACTTATACAATAATGGGACATGCTGAATGGGAGGAGTCCGGAAACTCTAGACATCTCGAAGTGGACAGCACCGACTTACACACAGTAATTGCGTAATGATGGAATAATTTAAATAGCTGCATAAAAAGAACCTAAATCTTTCCCACATTTTGAATCGCGATACCGATACCAAACCAAAACAGTTTTCTAATCAAAGAACAAGGTCCAAGTCCAACTTTAGCACTATAACCAGCGTCGGTATTTTCTACCCCCGAATTAATTTGCAATTCACTCTGAAAATAAAGCAAACTCGGTGTCCTCTTTGTACCTACAAAACTTTCCCAGGGGAGGCGATCGAAAGCCCCGGCCGACTTAAGGGTGCGTGTTCGAACACCCAGCGCGACCTCGGTTAAATCTTTCACAGCCAAGTGTCCGCCATAATCGGAACGCAGCATCGCATAACACGCACGCCGGGCCGAGCCTCTCCTATTGCATAATAACCGGTAAGAGCTGATCAGGAAGAACAATTAGAAAGTGCGGCGGAGGCGTTCTAGCGCATAAACGCTCATGCGATCGAGCTCGCGTCGTCTCGCGGGCTCCGTTGCATAAAATATCGCTGTTAACGCGCTGAGGTGGGGCGACTTTCTCGCGGGGCGCCCGTAAAACACGCGCCCCTGCCTCTCTTCGTAGACTTGTCCACCGCCTCCCACTCGTTCGATCTCCCATAGCCCTCCCTTGCTTCCTCTTTTCACCTTGCCGCCTCGTCTCTTTCCCTTCCTCTCTTTCTCCTACTCCCTTTTCCGCGTCCACTTGCTAGAATCTTGCGCACGAACTTCGGTTAAACCTGGAGGAACAGCGGCGAGGTGAACTTGCAGCCACGCTTCTCCGCCCGTCTCGTCAAACTCCGCCCGACTGACTCGGTTTTGCGCGTCCTACTGGTCGAATCGGTGGTTGCGCGTGTCCGAGAACGCCGGTCCTTTCGCGCGCGATGGAAAATTTCGTCGGATAACCGTTTGAACTGGGGAAGTGGAAGTGTGCTCTTGTTCGGGGGTTCGAACGGCCACAGTGTGTCGTTAAATGTCCCGTTTTCCTGAGATCGGTAGCCTTGCGTTTCTACCCGATATCTGCACGGTGTAGTTTGTTTTCTTTTCGAGTATCGTACGAATTCAAGCGTTGTTGAGTACTATTCCTCAGGGTAGGATTAGCACGAGGGTCGGTTAAGACTGAAATTACTGGCAGACATTCGGTGCATCTTTATCCTTTAATCCGAATTAGAATCGTCGATTGAAACGAGGCGATTGGGAAAGCAGGATCACTCGAGAGTAGCCGTGCTATTGAATTTCCGTGAGAAAGGGATCGACGATCTCGCGATTTCTGAACGTTCATAGATTCCTGGTATGCGTGATTTTTTTATCGCACTGTAAATTGCGTTTTTCAAGCACAGTCGAGTGACTACGAAACGCCCCGTTGACTAAGCAAATACACGCGATTTTATTCGGGAAGAAAGAGGACAGGAAATGGATTACGACGCGACCGGTGAAGACCATTTCACCCGGGTGAGTTTTGCATTGTCACTTTCATCCCATTAAATGCTTGGTTTAATAGCAGTATGCTAAGACAAAAACGTTGGACGTTTCTAAAAACGTCTATACAATTCACGGCCATTGAAAGTGCCGGCAAGAACCTCGCGATCGGTTGAGCGTAAAGGTGAAAGAGTGACCACGTTCTACACGTGCGATTATAATTCATCAAATTGCCCATTCACGTGACTGCAAGTGTAAACAAAAAAGGATCGGTTCTTATACTTACCACAGAGGCTTGTGTTCTTCGGAACCAGTTTCTTATAAGATATAAAGGCGATCCTCGAACTTGAAACCGGCTCCATCAACGAAACTAATTTTATCGTCGTTTGAAGCACTTTGTTGATCATCTCCATTGGAATTTTACCCCAAACAACTTTCCTCACGATCTTTAGTAGCTTCAGGGACATTTGCGTGGCAAATAGTCACCCGTCATATTTCCGTGGCACCCTGCATACTTCTTAACGTAGAGTCTGGTCCTGTAACAGAGCCGCTGATCTGCGTTTTAAGGGGGAAATTTTAAGAATTTTTCGCAGGAATAATTTTTAGTTTTCATATAAAATTTGTATTACTTGCTGTTAGTACAATGTCTTAAGAGACTATAAAAAAATAAATAAATAGAAAAACATGCATAAATTGTAATATATTAATTAGTCTTCTAATGTGTAACTATGGAACAGCAGGTCCGAAATCAAATTTCATTTTTTTATTTATAAAATGTATGAGTGTTGTTTTCGTTGCTTTGTTTGAAAACAATTTTTTGAAATATGCTCAAAAAACTGTCCATCTTATTCGCGGATTTTCGAAACTTTTCTTCTAAAGCGCACCATTTTTACATTTTAAGGCTTATTCGCATTCAAGGGTCGTGCATCCTCAGAGTTCATTGCCTGCGGAAAACTAAACTCCCTCGACCTTTGCCCAGCCCCATCTTTCTGTGAATTCACTTTTGCCTTTCCTGGATAAATCCGCGTACACCCGGCTGTATAGGGGACACATGTTTATTTATGGCGCGTCCCGCGTTCAGGAAGAGGGTAATACATTTATTCGCGATAGCATATTCCACTGGGACCGCGACGGCGATCGTTGCTAATTACCATGCTAATAGACAGAACCGTCAGTTGTCTGGAGGTCAATGTACTCGATGAATAACGCCACGCTTAGCAATTAGTCGTGCCCGAGAATATTGCGTTCTGAATATCGTATATCGGACGATCTGCCGAAAGAAGTGCATGGAATAGTTTTCTTTATGTCAGACGTGTAGCAAGTAGGTTTCGAGGCACATCAAACAATTCTAGAGAAGCCAGGGTACACCACAAGCACGATCTTCTACTTTTATACTAAAGAATGTTGGAATAAAACAAAGTAGTGCTTTTAGTGTGACGCTGTTTCCTACAAAAGGAAAGATGTCAATTAAAGAAAAGATTTCTCGTCGAGCTCAGAGGTATGCAGGAGGAGTAAGTATGCAAATTAAATATCCGTCGTGATGTAAAAATATTTTTATGGCGAGCACCGAATAAATTAATGATCACTCAGTATACTCGTTGATTTTATCGACGCGCACTAGCAATGACACAATAATCCGCAATGCCCAACGTCGATCAACCGGTACCTTTTCTGATCCGCGCAATTGTCAAGAAAGTATCTCGAGCGGATCGAGCTGCGGGCGGCTTCCACTTACCGCGGCGGACTTTATTCGCTGGTCGTGTTCCGTCCTCCGAATGCATGAATTTCTAGAATATCTTATTATTCGCGAGATGGCCACGGGGAACCTGGGTCATATCTTTTGCGCCGTACCGAGACGGAAATATCCTTTTACGCAAACGACTGTTTTCCTTTAGCGAACTTGCACGATTCCCTGCGAATAATTAGTTTCCCTGGCGTATCGAAACGTCCCGATCGCACTCCGCATATATCGATCCTCACCGTTTTAGAATCCCCCAAATGGACTTGAAACTACCCCGACAAATCGTATCATGAAACCAGAGCAGCGCGAGATTATGGAATCCTTCAATACTCTGAATAAGTTAATACACCTATTCAAAGGCGAGCCTCTGTGCATTCATCTCGGATGATACTAAAACTTGCATCTGCGCGTCACGGTAATCTTACCGAGTATTTGGGTCAGCCCTAACCGAGACCAGTTTGAAAAACCCGAGTAATGACAGAAACATCGTCATGCCGGTACGTTTGCCGATAATAATAGCCGCGGATAATAACCAGCGGAGCTCGATTACTTTCTAAATCGGCAGTGTCACGCACCAGCTCGCCACGCTCCGCGATCCCAGTTATTGTCCACGTAATTCACAATTATTCCGTAATATCGACGTAATTCCGCTCGGTCGGGAAGCGACCGAGGCGCAATGGACCGTGACGGGCAATTGCGGGCGGCGTAATTCCTCGCGGCTGGGAACCGTCGGACGCGTTGCAGCAATTGTTCGCACGTTTGAAAGTTTTTCGCTGCCGCGTAAAAGTTACACTTTCCCGCGCGGAATTCCAGGACGAGAAGTACCTTTCCCCTTTTTCGCCTAAACTGCAGCCGCGCGGCAGAAGTCGCGGCGACGTGCAGTAAGTCGTTTTACCCGTAGAGTTACGAGAAGTTTCTATTTTGGGTGGCCAGGTATATGGGCCGGCCCCGCGCGTGTGTGCGTGAATGCGAAGCATGCTCAAGGATAATAGAGAGAGAGAGAGAGAGAGAGAGGGAAAGGAAGAATAGCGTTGCTCGGCGAGGTTCAAATAATCGAGATTGCAATCTTTCAAGGAAGAGAATACGTGATGAATCCCGAGATACAGGTACGGGATATTACCTTTTAAGTGCTTTGTACTGTGAGAAGGAGTCTGTTTGAGTAGAAACATCGCGAACCCCGTCGCGTCGGAGTTTTTTCGCTGTTGAAATTATAACCGAACAGGTCTGTCGCGAGACGTTTGTCTTCGAGACGGTTCGCGAATTTTAACGAGCCCGGCATTGTAGCTGGAATATAACAACGTTTCACGGTAAATGATTTTTTTAATAGTTCAAGGGGAATCGTTTTTCAAACGGGTCGCTTAATTTTGACTTTCGAATGCTTATCGCCGAAGAAGACAGCCATAAACTGCGCTCAAGAAAGCTTAGCCTTCTTTAGGTCAACGATCACAAGAGCGTCGCGTAAAAATTCCATTCCGTGCGCAAGTAACAGTTGTTTACGCCAAGCCAGTGAATCATACTTAGATATACGTTTCATGGCCCATAAAATTTCTAATGGCACGGCTGCATACTAAGTTTCATTTGTTTGCAACAATTTCGTGCCGTCTTCTCGTTAGCATAGTTAAACCGCGTGTGCCAGATTGCAGCTAAGCTCTCTCCACGGGTCACTGTTTCTTTTGCGATGCAAAGCGTTCATCGTAAAAGAAAAAGTCGTTAAGGCGGGAGGCCATAAATCTGGCCATTCCCCGAATTATTTAAATCGATATCGTGATTAACGACGAAATAAAGCGACTCGTGCTCTATTTTTCAATCCGCAGGACGCGCTCGTTGGGTAGTCAGAACATTCGGTTAAAGACGACTTGCCAGCGCAACGACGTGGAATCGAATATCCGATAATCGTATGGGAACGCATAGAAAGGTGGATAGAAAAAAGTGGAGCTTCCATTGAAACTGAAGGAGAAGTTGACACACTTTTGCTTCCTTCTCAACGAAACACTTCGATCGCCAATGTCACCTTCCAACCAACATTTTAAACCACTTACGCACCTAACTGCGTAAGTTCCCTTGTAATAAAAAAAAAAGAGAACTGCAGTTCCCCTCGACATTCTTTTACCTGTTAACATATTTTAGATACGTAGTTAAATCGCATCTAAAAAGTGGTATGCGCCAGAATTTCTGAGCAACAGGTAGACGAGAGTGTGAAGGTCGTCTCAAGTTCCCTGGGACCTTGTGTCGTTTAAACGTCATGCAAAATTTCATCCAGATTTAGTATCGGTTCCCGTATTTCTAGTTTCGGGCGGTGGACGAGGCGCTCCTGGAACTCGGCTTCTTTTTGTCCCGTCGAAGTCGTTCAGGAGAACGTGACCACCGAACGAGACAGAAACCGATTAATGGCGGCGGTATTTCGATCGGAGAGGCCCATAACCGGCCACTGTTCACCGTTAACCGAAAAGAAAACCGCCTCGACTCTCTTACGAGCGACGAAGAAGCCGCAGCCCTGTTTCGGCGTCTTTCGTTCCCATTACCTACATCTCTCGTTTACGGAGGAGATCCGAAACCCGGGGCTCTCGGGCTGGCCCACGAAAAAGAAAATCGGTCAGCCGAGTAACGGAACGTGCTGCGCGGGGAAATAAGGCGCGCACGCGGGATCACGTCTAGACGGGCGAGGAGAGGTAGCGTAGAAGAGAAACGCAGTAACGCAGTTGCAAGGAGGCTGAGGAGGTGTGCGTGCAGAGCAAAGAAAATCGTGCGGACAAAGAGGGAGTGGACAGGTGAACGGAGGAGCGGGGCCCAAATGACAAACGGCTGGGCGACAAAAATGCGAGAGAAAAGCGAGATACTTTTGGCTCCCTCTCCTCTCCCGTTCTCTAGCCCCACCCCCGTTCCAGGGCACAACGACGTTTCGTCCATTCACCGTTCTTGGTCGTGGGCCCAATGTCACCGATTATTCGTTTAACGGGACCTACGCGTCCACGGTGGAGGCAAATGATGATTTCTCCGCGAGCCAATCGCCGGTCAGGGGTTTTGGGCCTCGGTCAGTCGATGGGCACACTGTTGCGCGCGAGCATCGAGCGTCCGCTTTTGTCGAAACGATCCCGACGCAAGTGATTTTTAATTCCCCGGTGGCGACGTGTCTCTGGTCGAAGCGTGATAAACGAATCGCTGTTCGCTGAAACGGAACGCGCCGATTGATCGGACAATATTGCGCGCGGTGCTGTTCGGCTGATCGTAGCATAGTTTTTGCGCGAAGCTGGAATAATACCTACCCGGCGATCCCTAGGCAAAGAGAGCCGTTTTTAACGTGTGCAGTGACTGTGGTAGTGTCCGCGAATTTGCTCGGGGACGTGACGCAAGAATCCTGTCGCTTCGCCTCTGCAAACGTGTACGCGCAACGACCACGTGTTGTTTGAGCTGGAAGACGGTGCTTCGTGCCAGTGCACGCTTCGTGGAACTGCTTCGGGAACAATACTCGTTTGGTCGCTCTCGGCTGCCAGCGCTCACCCTCTTTCTTTTTTATTCCTCGCTACCGGTGCCTCACCCTCGGCGTGCGCCGAGTTACGAAGCGCACGGCGCGCGAGAACGGAAGCGGCGGTAGATCGCTATGTCAACAGTGGTCGTTGATTTTAATGGAACGAAACGGCAGCGATCAAAGGATCCCGTTGAAGCAAACTGGGTTGATGCCTGATGGCAAGTGCGATAAATATCGAGACGGTTGACGGCTGCAAAAGTTGAGAATCGCGGCTGGAAAGAAGCCGTTACCTCGAGAACGAGACTGAGAGTAAAGCAGTCGCGAGACAAAGTGCAGAAGAGGGCGAAGGCGAGGGGGAAATTGACCTGGTTCGGGATTTTTAACGCAAAGACGCGCTACGCGACGAAACGGTCACCAGGTGGGTGGGAGGGAGGGTCGAAGAGAAGGAGCCGAACAAAAGCGTCCAAGTACGTTCCAGGAGGAGAAGAGCAGTTTTGGGAAGAGGCGAGCCTCGTCAAGTGTTGCGTGACTACGAGAGAGTGGGCCCGACGTACTTAACATATTTATTATTCGTCGAAAGAAGGACCGCCGATGACGAGTGTCTTTCACGCGTAACTTGTCTAAGTGCAGCCACGTCTGGCCGGAAATTGAAGCGATGCAAGTGCCATTGTCGGTCCTTTTCTGAGACAGTTTCTGTAAAGCACACCCTTGTTCGCTCAGCGGTGAACTTGCGAACGGTTCAACACGGGTTCCGTACTGTCGAACGTAAGTCAATCGGGATGAACGCGAAGCGTATGAATTCCTGGTTACTCGGAAACGGAGAAAGAAGTACTCGAGTACTTCGATTGATCGAACTGTTACTACTGTTTGATAAGTGGAGTAGCTTGAATAAATTTTAGTTGTTTGAGTTTCGGCGAACAGGCACACTGGAAGAACTTATACTTTCTGTATTTCTGGAGTAGATTGAATTCCTCGAAGTACTCCAAGTACAGCTCGAACATTTCGAATGCCCTAACAGCCCTTCTCACTTCATCGTCTTAGGAGATAATTAAAAGTTAAAACTGCTTTGTTTCTTACAGTTAGACGATGTTGTTAGTGCATGCAGATTCGTCGATGTCGAAATACTCGATGGTTTTTGAGTGAAATGATAATGTTTTGATAAAAGGGAATATGTATTTATTAAATTTGTAAGTTATATCACCAAAAACTGTCTGTTACGTGGGAAGTCTAATAGTTGATTAAAATATAAGTCGGCTAGTAATAAGATGTGACAACAACGATCCTTTACGACTTGTACAGTGAGTCGTACTTCTTGAAAGGAAAACAATGAAAATCGTAGATATTCTTATAATAATAAATCATTTCTATTTTACAGTCTTATAAAGAAATGAAATAATTTCAATAAGCAATAAAAAGTGGTTACACTGAAACAATCATTTTTCAACTTATATGGAAACAATGTTTAACACTTAACATACTCTTACGCTTCAAATACCAGTCGTACGCTTTTTATTTACTGATAAAATCACAACAACTCCGTCGCGTCACTTTCATACGTATTTCCCCGCAGAGCGATCGACTTTCTTCACAACCGTCGCAATTTCTTTCATTCCAGGTGTTTCTCAACCACCGAGCGAAAGATGAGGTAGAACAATTAGTGGGCGCCAAGACACATGGCGCGACACCGTTAGTCATGGCTTGTAGAAACGGGCACTACGACGTGGCTGAGTACCTCATCGAGAAATGTGGGGCGGATATCGAGCAACCTGGGACAGGTAAGAATCAAGATCATCCTCTCGTAAGTAATTTTACGGTACACATGGGTGCGTCAGCGTCGCCCAACGCGCAACGATGAAAGCGAATGACGAATCTGAGAATTTCCACGGGCGTATTTTTGCAGTCCCATATATTTACAATTTAATATGAGGAAATGAAATTAGGAACGTCGAAAAGAATTTTTCCGGAATCCTGTAATCCTTGATGATGAAACGTGCAATACGCGTGCAGTATCAAAGGTGGCTTCGGGGGAGCCAAGTTGAAGTGATAAAAATATTTTTAATTGCAAATTCAATAAAATTCATTAGGTGTTTATAAAAATTTATTTAAAGTATGAAAACCAGTTTTCTTTTCTGTTTACAAAGCCCCTTCTTTGGGGGGTGCCAGGGCCCCTTGGTCGCCCTCTGGGTACGTCACTGACTAGATTTCATACCTATTGCTTGAGAATGCTCCAAGGAGCTCGTTGTATAGCACCCACAGACTAACAATTCTTCGGCTAACATGCTGATTAAGGGGTCGTGCCTAGTTGGCAGGCGAAAAAGAACGTGATTTCCGTGAATTTTGTGTGGAAAATCTAATGCATATTTTTTGCAACTATTTGCTTATTGTAAAAGTACATATATTCAGCAACTCTCGGCGATTTTGTTATAGAAAAATATTATATAGTTGCAAAAAATATACAATAGATTTTCCACAAAAAATTCCCGAAAATCACGTTCTTTTTTGCCTGCCAACTATGACCCCTTGAAGGTGTAAAAATCTAATTTCTATTATTAATTACTGGAACAATTAATTACAGTGATCTTCGACGGCGAAGCGATAGAAGGCGCGTGCCCTCTATGGTGCGCGGCAGCTGCTGGCCACTTATCCTTGGTGAGGTTGTTGGTAAAAAGGGGCGCCAAGGTGAACTCGACGACTAAAACGAACTCCACACCCCTACGAGCGGCTTGTTTCGACGGCTACTTCGATATTGTTAGATTTTTGGTGAACCACGGCGCAGGTACGACGAGTCATTTACATAATCTCGAAAGAAACAGAGCACAATTTAAAACAGCGCTCTCTGGTATTTCTCTATTAATAATCGCACAAGTGTATGAAAAATATATTCCTGTTTCTCACGGAACGTTTTATTGTTTGCTTAGACTATCATGCATACAAAAGTACGTAGACGTGAACGCTTTGAGGGATCCTATACTCAAGGCAGAATATATTGGCTGCTCAAGGTCGCTCAATAGCCATCCCCCACCGTACCCACTACAGCCTTTGCCAATTGAATCTAGATTATATTTGAAACAGAGATCAGTAGGGGACCATGGGGGTGGTCAATGTTTCTGTCCTAAGTATGTTGTATCACGGTTGCACGTGCGACGCGAGTGTCTCACAAGGCGTGTCGCACGCGCGGCAAGCGTTATTCGCCGCGAAGTAACGATCCATCTCTACCAATTCATCGGGATGCCCAATTGACGACAAACACACGCTCTCTGATTGCAGACATTGAGATGGCAAACGATCACGGTCACACGAGCCTGATGATCGCTTGCTACAAAGGTCACATTAGAATCGCCAAGTTCCTACTCGCCCTGAAGGCAGACGTGAACCGAAAGTCCGCGAGGGGTAACACGGCGCTGCACGATTGCGCCGAGAGCGGTTCCTTAGAAATCGTGAAGGTACTCGTCGAGTATGGCGCCCGGATGGACGTGGACTCCTACGGGATGACGCCACTCCTTGCGGCAGCAGTAACAGGTTAAAGCAGAATGTTCCACGCACAACCTCGAAGGTTCCCTTAAGACGATTACAATTAATGCTTAGCCAAGTGTTTCATTATCTAAACAGAGGAAACACTCTACCGATGGGAGGTAAATCATCATCGGTTTCTCTGTCTCTTGCAGGGCACAAGCACATCGTCGAATACTTCATTAGCATGCCGAACTTGGTGAGCCGAAAGGAGCGGATAGACGCGCTGGAGCTGTTGGGCGCCACCTACGTGGACAAGAAGAGGGACATGATAGGGGCGCTGGAGCTTTGGAAACGAGCGATGGAGGAAAGGTTCGTTGGAGTATTTTTGTGGAGGAGCTTGTAATTAGCTCGCGGTGGCTCCCTGTCGCTTTTACAGATGACCATGGCTGTTTGCGAATATTTCAGATACCGAGGGGATGGCCCTGTAATAGCGAAACCGTCGTCACCTCCCGTCGTAGCCGCTTACAACTTCGCGCGGGAGATCACCGACCTCGATACGTTCGACGAGCTGCTGACCGATCTGGACGAAATGCGAATGCAGGCGCTCGTAATTAGGGAGCGAATATTAGGGCCGGCTCATCCCGACACCAGTTACTATATCCGCTACAGAGGAGCGATTTACGCGGACGGCGGGCAGTTCGATCGTTGCATCGAGCTCTGGAACTATGCGTTGGACATGCAGCAGCACATGTTGGACCCGCTCGACCCGATGACGCAGAGCTCGCTCTTCAGTTTCACCGAGCTCTTCAGCTTCATGATGGATAAGCAAACAGGCACGGGCTGCAGAGTGCCGCCGGTGCAAAGGGGAGATCTCATTAGGGTGTTTAATAAAGCTGTAAGTCTCGAGCCATTCGATATACTCGCCCGCTTCTTCGCACGTAAGATGAACGATAATGCTGTTGCAGGTGTTAGAAGTAAAACTAGGGAAACAATTGTTGGACGATGTACCAGCCTGCGTGCGCGACGTCACGTATTTGAACAGGGTTCTTGTGGTCACTTTGCACCTGGCGTGCTTACTGACGCAGGATGTTCCAGAAGAAGGCACCGACGAGCATAGAGCATTGCACAAAGCGATTTATAATTTAGTCCGAATAAACGCCAAAGGCAACCACGTAAGTTCGTTATCAAGCGGCGAAGTATCGGCATATTGGCGATCAGCTAACTTAAGTTTCCCTTTGCGTTTCTGTTTAGGGCCGTGATACGTTACAATTGATACACAGTGGCGAGGGGGCTTTCATCGGCAGGTATTCGACTTCAAAGTTCCCTTCGTCGCACTTGGCTATGGCTCTGATAAAAGTTGGCGCTGATGTCACGGCGAAAGATAACGACGGCAACACGGTGCTGCATCTCGCTGCACTTTCCCACGTTTGGCGGGCGGACCTCGCTATCACTCTTCTCGAGGCCGGCGCTCATATCGATACCGTTAACAACGAAGGTAAAACCTTGGAAATGTTGTTATGCGACAAACGTCTCTACGACTCAGTGAATCCCGTAAAGTACACCACGCTCGGCTGTTTGGCCGCCAGAGTGGTGAGAAGAACGCATAGGATGGCGCACGTCCCGAAACACCTTCGAGCTTTCGTTCAACTGCATTAATGGTGTTTTAATGCGCCCGGTAAATGGAGACCGCACACTGTCGCATAAGATGCCACCGGAGGATATTTATTTGTTAACTGGGAGAGTTGACGGGGCGAACTTGTGTCTTTTGGGAAACGTACATCTAGAGAACATGCTTCTGAATGGGAAAGTATGAAACCTACCCTGAAGAGAATTTGCCATTAATATTCATGTGATAACGCGATGAAAAAAAAAACAACAACAATGCAGTTAACGTAGAACACGCCTTTAGAGACGTCTCGTTAGATCCGAGGTGTTCGATATCTCAACAACTGTTGGGATCGATCATTAACAACTACGCGAGACTATTTCGATGACTCAGGTATTGGCCCGATGTTGGCAAAAAAATTTATAGGTAATTGGATGTGATTATAACGAGTTTAAAATTCTCACTGCAGTCTCTTTGTTACTATTCGTCGATGTTAAGCAAATACAACTACACTCGATTTTTGAACTAAGAAACCTAGGAGAATACTTATGGCGTCGGTCGCGATGGCTTAGAAATATTCATCAATGTGATTTTACAATTGTATACTTGGCAAGACAGCCTTTCCCTTATACATAAACCCCATTACAAGCCATACACATTGCGTTGGTAATATATTTAGCCATAACATGTATCTATGTTAAAATCGACAAGTTGTGTAATCGTAGAGAGAAATGATTTTATTTTCAATGCTGTATAAAGAAATAAATACCAGGGTTACGATTGTGTAATAAACAGTTTTCTTATATAGCGTGAACAAGTAACTTGAATGCTACAAATAAAGTGCGGCGTTGTCGCATAGAAAGAAAAAAAAGCGAGGAAGAAATAAGGCTTGTAATTTGGAAAATTCTTAACACCGTGAAACTTACATTTCTGCTTTAAAAAAAAGTGTACGTGTGTCGTTTTTATCAAGCATCGTCGGAATATCATTCAAGTTATCTTGTTAAAAAATAAGAGAGAAATTTACTATTTGCTAGCTCAGCAGTTACGTGCATATTATGATTCGTTCTAGACAACGTTTATGTTGGAAACAATTTCATTCGCATCGATCCTTAAGCTTAACTTTATTTAAAATGTGATAAACAATACATATAGATTATATACCTATTATACAGAATTACATATATACATAAGAACTATGATACGCGCAAGGTGTTCAAGTAAGGTGCTTTTTTTTTCTGAGAACAGAACAAATATATTACACACGACACTTAAGTAGCACGACCGTGGGCACAGTTGTAAACAAACGTGCCGCAGAGTTTATTATTTCATTAACGATTCTTGACGTCACCCGGCGGTATTTTGTACTTTTTAAAACACATTTCCGTTCCCAGCAATCGTGTTCGCGCACTTCCTAGCGTTACACAAAAACACTGTATGATTCTCGAACAAAAAAAAAGTATCTTACGTAAAAAATCACCAGATTTAACTGTTTTTTCATGATGTACAGACTGTGGAAATACAGGTGTGATTAATAATACAGCGTGTTTATTTCTATTCTGCAAAGTACCACTGAACTTCAGCTGCACGTAACTTACCACCCCGATTACCTTGCGATCTGGGCGAGAGAGACTGCCTGGAAGAACAGCGTGTACATAAACATCCGTTTCTGAAACTCAAAGACTTACCTGGTGCTCCTGCAAGTCATTAGCTGCTGTTTAAAAGTCATTATTATATCCAAAATACAGGGTATTCCTTTATTAGTAAGACGCACTTCAAGATTGGGCTCAGCACTTGTGGCAAACTAAACTGATACAACTATTTCCACTGACTCGTTTTATCAGCTAATTTACTTCGACGAGATTAATAGTAGCTTATCGTAATTTATTTCGTTCAGATACAAGTTGATCAACGCAAGCATTGCTAGAACATCCTTGTTGTTTCTCTAATACTAAACCCAATCTTAAAGTGGACCTTCAACGCGTCTGCACATACTGACAATTATATGTGTAACGATAACTTCCAACGCCTTCTTCAACAATGAATCTTTGAGCACCACAAGCATGTACAAAGTTGGGCAGTACCAAGGAGGACGTTCTTGTTACCCCTACTTCTCTAGGTTCGTCGAAACAGTTACAAAAAATGCTTCCACTGAGGTTTCTCTTGGAACAACAAAAACACGAATGTGCGAGATCACTTTGGATGGAAATAGTACGTCAAAACCATTGCACACGATCTCATGCGTTATAAAGTAATATCCTATGCCTCACATCAGTCGCTGATACAATAAGGAAACGAGGTACGACGCCCTTTAAATATTAGGAGACAAATTTGGCAACCACACAGCTAAGATCGATTTTTTTCGTTAAAAAAAAATTCTCCATACGCGTGCAATGACAACACGCGTTAAACTGTTTCGTTGGCGACCGCGAGAAAGACCAGGCCATAAAAATAAAGATTACCACCACTTACCATGGAAGTTATTAATCGCCACAAGGGGGGATTCGCTTCTCATGTTACGTCAATTCACTTGGAACATATAGAACTTTAGGATTTTTTGGAGACAGTCAGAATTTACCAGCGAATATGTTGAGGATGCACTCTCAAATCTACAATAAATAAGAATCAACCACAGACTTAGAAACGAAATGCCACATTGCCACCCAGTCTCAACTTCCTCCAGAACCTGTTAATCCACTATTTCAAGCCGCAGTAGAAATCGCAAGCTCACTGTTAACAAATCGTTCCGAGACAGAGTACTACTCATAAACTTGATGACCCGAATATTGATTTAATGACGTTCCAGTAGCAGCTATTAAACGAAGGAATAAATGTTGACAATAGACATTCGAAGCAAATTATTCCTTTTTGACAATGTATCGAAGATGAAAGAATAGGAGACTACGATCACCTGAAAATGAAGTTCTCACCTGCGATGTAAACAAAATATTCACCTTATGGATTGTAAATGGGGGATCACTACAACTATAGACGGAATTGTACATTTTTTTTAAGCAGAATTGGACTGCCCAGAGCTCGGTGCATTTTGAAACCCAGACACTGCACAAATGTATTGCGATACGTGAGTTTCGGAAGTGACACCTCTCTCTCTCTCTCTCTCTCTCTCTCCTTAGCCAACGCATATTCTGTCAGCTTGACCTGCTTAAAGTATTAAAGAATCACAACAACACAGAAATAAAACACAACGACCAGCATGTTTTTTTTGTAGTCAAAACGGATTTGGATTTTATTCAATCACTGTCATGATGTCGTGGTTATACAAGAGTGTTATACAATTCGCAGAATGTTCCTCGAGATCTACATGACGAGAGGAAATATGTTTACCAAAAAGTGTAGCTTATAAAATTAGCTGGATAGCTTCTCTTGCCCCTAGTCTCTTTAAACACCGAGAGATATTAAAAATTTGCCCGTCCCTTGGAAAAATCTGTTTGTACTTTTTGGTAAACATATTACGATGCACAATACGTAAGACAATTCTGCCAAATTTAGGGTATAAAGTCATCCAATAGTTCGTTCGCCGAAGTTTCGAAGCGAGTGAACTGGAAGGGACCTTCCTAATGAGAACTAAAGTTTGTTACTCTACTTGAAACTCCAAGTCACTAGAAACGATGTGGCGCGACGAGTAAACGATTAGATCGCAGAACTACAATGGAAACAATACACAGTCCCCTGTTGAGCCATGATGTATCTGGTTATGTGTTCGATACAAGAATAGAGTGCGACCGATACCACAAGAAAACCGACACACGTCTACGATCTGCGTAGGATTGTGCATGAAAGTATCTATCATACATGGATAAACTTTAGCTCGTAAAGCCCGTAACAACTATATCGTGTTAGTGTTTACGCTTGAAAGATTAATCTTCTATCCCTGATCGATTGACCAGCCCACGAACGACCAGAGCGTCACGTTCCCCCGGAATGTGGGAACAAACCGATTGATCTCTCGTCATCAAAACTATGAAAAATAAACTTACAAGCTACGTTTCACAATTACTTGTAAATAGCATAAACCTACATACTGAAAAAAACCCTACGGATTACGTTGAACATTATGAGAACCTAAACCTAACAACTAAACTATGTATCATCATCGATCACTCGAACAAGCCTGAATTTCTGGGAGTGAACAATTTGTAGGACTTCCACTGTAAAAAGGAACGATAATCTGGTAAAGAAATTTTGAACGAAACAGTCGTAGCACAAGGAAGGGTGACCATCGGCAGCCAATGAGCGTTTCGACGTTGAAGTAGGCATTAAAACACAATTGTTGATCTTCCAAAGACAGATACTTCTCACCCACTGTCCTAAGTTCTGCCACACAACTAGGATGAATTTCAAGTATTGTCATCAGGAGTGGAACAATCCCGCAGACGACATACCAACACCCCCGTCTCCTCTCGCTGCATCAATAAGTTATGGTTAAGCGTCAAACTCTGCGGAGGTTCTCTATTAATGTTACCTTGAATGTGTTTTCCAGCTTTTAGTAAAGGCGAACATCGATCGTTCTGCCGTCGATACGTGACCGATTCATCATAGCTATATATACATCGTCAAGGAAAGCCTTTCGGGCCTTTATACGTCACTTTCAACGCACGTCCACGCAATAAGATGTAAAAGTCATCTTTATCGCGTAATATGCAACATGTATAGGCAGCTCCTCTATTGGTGGGATCCATTTAACTCTCATTAGAATCGATCCTACCAATAAAAGAGTGTCCCCTACACTTCCTGCAACATGTACTCTTTTCAAAAGGATACACACAGCGCGCTCAGCATCCCAATCAGATGCGAATCGTACCATTCCCATGTCGGTGCCCCGCATTTCAGCGAATTTCACTTCCCCAACGTCTTGGAATTTGTCCCGTAACATTTGCCACGTCGTGTTTGGTGGTAACTGTAACAGTCGCAATCAGTTCATCAGTTGGACTCATTTCTCTCGGCACGGTGCAACAGATTATACATACATTCCCTATAAGAATGGTATCTGACATCGGTCGTGAACCATTTGTGTTTTGCCTATTACCACCTCCTTGACCCTGATTGCCAGCAAAACCACCGCCACCGCCGGGGCCGCGATCGTTGTCTCCTCTGTTGAAACCACCATCAAAATCTCTGCCGCCCCCGAAGTTAGAACCACCAAAAGCATTGTTTCCACCGAAGCCTACATCATTGTCCAATTTAGATAAGCCTCGAGGAGCAAACGAATTGTTGCCTTGTCCACCAGATAAAGAGGCTTGTAAATTAGACAAACCTCCGACTCCACCGCCGAAGCTATTTAAATTAGATGCCAATTCATTTGTCAAAGATGAATTCAGCAGAGAATTGGTGGTCAGGTTAGCACCCAAACCGCCAGCAAGGCTCGCTTGAAGAGCTGCCGCATTTGTGTTTGTCAGTGCAGATGCTGTAAGCGCAAGAACGTTTCTTACATTACTCCTCCCTTTATCTATGTTGTTGCAGCTAGTTTACGCGCGTAGTAAGTTTAAGGCTTACCTAATTGCGCTGGTACAACATTGTTTAAGCTAGCGCCGAAGGCACCGGCAGCCAACACAGGCGCAGAAATAGGATTTACAACGGGTGGATTATTCGCTTGAACATTAGGAATGTTTCTTGCTACATCCACTAATCTATTACCGCCGGCTCCGAGCCCCATTCCAATTCCCTTCAAACCTATATTACAATTAATATTCACTTTCGATTCATCGCACAATATTGATAGCGTACGCTGTAACGAGACAAATATATACCTTCTGGTAACTTTGGCGGCATATCTGGCTCGTTTGCTCTATCGAGCCTAACAGTCATGCGTCTATCGAATAGTTGCTGATTGTGAAGCATTGATATGGCTTGGACTGATTCTACCGGGTGATCATATTCTACAACTCCGAACCCTCGAGACTTTCCATCCTTATCCTTGCCTAGTTCAACGTGCAGCACTTTGCCAGCTAATTTGAATACTTCCAACAACTTCTTTTCGTCCACTTTGTAATCCAGCTAAACGTACAAGGTAAGACATTTAGTTCGCTCCTACATCGCTGTACAATTTAATGTCAAATTATAGTCCTTATATGGAAGTCCACTTACATTCGCCACAAATACTCTAGTAACTAAAGGTCCGTTAATACCTAACGATTCTAAAAACTGAGTACTTAAACCATAAGTATTTCCAAATTTATTATCACCACCACCGCCGCCTCCGCCACCCCCTCCGCCGCCACCTCCACCGCCTCCGCCACCACCCCCGCCACCTCCGCTAGGTGCATTCATATTTTGCCGTCCACCTCCTTGTGGCCTAGGCGCATCTCTAAATCTGTCGTCGCGAACTCTGTCGTTATTACGGGCAGTGGCTAAACGGCCATATTTATCACGTTCGACATCGAAGTCCTAGAAGGAGAAAGTATTGTAAGACCTGTTCCCAATATTGATTGCATTGCTGATAGAGTCGTAAGGAGCTTGCGGAAATAATAATATACTAACTACCTCTTTAACCACTAGCTTTCTTCCTTTAATGTCGTACCGATGCATTTTCTCTACAGCGATTTTTACAGAGTCTGAATCTTCGAATTCAACGATCCCGCAGCCTCTGGGCTTGTCGTTCTCGTCGGTGAAAAGTTCTACATGCGCAACCTTTCCAACCTCGGTTCTGAAGAGATCCTTCAGATCTTGCCAACGAAAATCATAGGGAATGTTTGATACATAAATTCGGCGGTCCGAAGCTTTCCGGCCACCGCGATCGTTTCGTTCCCTACTGCGATCACGGCTCGTAGAGTTTATTCGATTTTGCCTGTCCGATCGCCTATTACGATCGCGTTCCCTGCTTCTGTCCCTCTCGTCATTATTCTGCGCCTGATTCCTATTGTTTGATAAGATCGCATAGAAACAACATACGTGAGCCACTGTTACCTATTGTCTGCAATTACGTTGCTAGCGAATATTGCGTAATTGAAGGGTGCTTCTTTTAAAAGGATCACGCTGTCGATATACCGAGACGTATCAGCGTCGGTTTATATTAATTGTACGCGATCCCGCACGCCGACAAACCAGCCCTCGACATATTCTACTATTTTTATACTTACTCCTCTTGTTTGATCATCGTCGAGGCTCCTTTCACTGGGCGATCAATCCAAATTACTCGAAGAACTTATACTAAAGCTCGCCGTTAAAAAGAGTAAAAGATATCGTGCATGCAAACATACGCGATCGCGAAGCGTCTTATAAAATGGCCGTTCAAGGAAGTGGCATATCGTACCGGAAACTGCTATATTCAAAAATAGGTTTTTCATGGGAAAATATATAAACAGAGATATGAAGATCGTTCGAGCGCGAGACCTTAATACTTAATTCCGTTGCTATCGTGTTGCCTCGTAACCATCAATCAGGAACATGCTCCTTATCTATAGAGAATATATTTCACGTTCTGAAGTTGCTACTTAAACCGACTAACATAACCCGACACGCACTTTTCACGCGCCGAACTTGGTAGCTTCAGAGAATATTAACTCTTTGACTATCGGTGACGACTTTCCACGCAAAAATTCTTCATTCGTTTACTGACATTGGTGTGCTTTTACATATTTGTGGCGGGGAAAGTATTGACTTACGCGTTTGGTCTAGGGACATTTAGGACCATTGTTAATTCTTCATCATTTAGGGTGCGTTCCACTTACGCCCAAATCGCCCGTGATTTCATTAAGCTAGGTTCTCCTGTACGCGACTGGACGCAACGGCAAGAACTTCAAAGTCGATTTTCTCGAAAATGAAGCGCGATATAAAAAAATTGTACTCTTTTTTCTCGACTTATTTCCTTATTATAAGTCGAAAAGAAAGAGTAACTTTTTTTCATATCGCGCTTAATTTTCAAGAAAATCGACTTTGAAGTTCTTGACGTTGCGTCCAGTCGCGTACAGGAGAACCTAGCTTAATGAAATCACGGGCGATTTGGGCGTAAGTGGAACGCACCCCTAATAGGGACAGGAATTTAACGCTTATCCCTATTTAACGTGCTCCTCAGTGCCCACTGGCTCCCTCTGGAACTGCTAAACCTAACCTCACTTTTGTTCCTCAGAGCGGGTGAACAGAAATTTATATTTGCATATTTTGCTTTTGTAATAATAAGGTCATATTAAAATTACATAGAAACACCTCTCGTAGAGCAAAAAAGTGTTGTGAACAGTTCAAAGTTGAAAGACATAACTTAACCGCGGGAACGCTTTTCAAAAAAGGGCACGGGAATAGGGACAACGCATTTTTAGGGCACGGTAATTGGGACAAAAACACGCATTTTTTTACAATTAAAAAAATATGAAAAATTAACATTTTCAACCTGAAAAAAATGACGTAATCAAGAGAGAAGTCCGAAACACCAATATAAATTTTCACCAAGCAAAATTAAAGTAAGAGAAGTCAGTAATTAATTCATTCGCGAGCAAGTCGGCGTCAAAGCACGGTAATCGGGACATTTACCCTGCGTTTAATTAACATGGTCTGAAATATCCCTAGATCAAACGTCTGATCAATACTTTTCCCGTGGCTGCAGCGTAAAAAGGCGCCAACATCAGGGACCGAACGAAAACTTTTAACGCGAAGAGTCGTCAGAGGGCGTTAAAGAAATAGCTCCATTCGCGACCAATCAAAATCCCGTATCCATGTTTTAAACTAGACGTCGATAACGTTGATCCTCCAATATTTTCATCATCGTGTTTGCATCGTTCTTCCAGTTCGTCGAGATATTCACAACGAAAGTTAAACAACGATATCGATTACTGGGACCAAAGCCTCTTCATTCATTTTCAGCTGATCTCCCGTAAAATGAGAATATCGATGTATGTGGAGCCACTCGTCGTGCCCATACGTCGTCCGCTATCTTCCGTTTCCGAATAGCAGAAGACATCGTCTCGTGGGAACCAATCAGGAGCCTAGGCCCGTTCTTCTCCTCGTTTTTGGTATTGCTTCTGACGTGCGCAACTTCTTTGGCTAGTGGAGGTTCATTTTTTTATCGTTACATTTATTAAGAGAATGGCAGCGCAGTGGATACGAAACGCAGTAAGTAACGCGTGCCGATCAAGAAATCCTTGGAACAGCCAGTGTCCTACATCGTGACCCGTCCTTCGTCCCCCCCCAAAGGAAAAGGTTAGATTCGTCACAGATTGGGTTATATATCCGTCTGCTTGACTGCAATATCTTGGCAGCCGCTCTCCTATTCTTATATCATTCACCCTTTTCTCCATTCCATTTCCGCGATGCCAATCCCCTTGCCGCGATCCTGCCATCCCCATCTACGAAATACCGCATCACTCGTCGCGTGTCCTTATCGATAACCGTAAGTTATATCGATATCTTATGAACAGATTCCGAAAATCGGCGGCGTCCGCCTTTACAGCAGTAAGGTTCACAAATGTACGCTTATCCCCGGGGACGGTATCGGGCCTGAAATATCCGCCGCTGTTCAGAGGATTTTCGAAACCGCTAAGGTATGACGATTATTTCGATGTGAATCTGTTATTTAACGGTTGTCTCTATGCACGGCACTTTTACATAATATGCATGCCCAAGTATCAGTAGCGTGTACACACTTTGACACTTTTGTTGAATTCTTGCACAGTAGCCGTCACGTCCTTGTAGCGTTGGTAGATCTCAATTCACGAGATCATTTCTGGTCGAAATCATGCAAGGTGACCCTACTTGTCCTACTACTAACCTTAAGCAGTTTATTTTAATCTTACTCTTATACAGGTTGATCCAATTGTAGGCTAATTCAGTGCTCTTAGTGTAGCTAAGGTATGTTTTTTAATCTCTATATTTTTCTTTGTGGAACCCGTTAACGTATAAGACATCTCAGTGTTATCCGTGTAGTTAAATGCATGAGATTATCTGTGCCCTTCGCTCGATTACTTTTAACGTTAGAAAAGGTCAACGCGACATTCTTTTAGCACGGAGGCAAAGTTTGACTAGTAATGATCGTATATCTTGTATTGCATAACACTGTTACTCAACCCCTAGTATTTACCACCGTCCGCTTATATATTTTGTTCCTTAGTATGGTAGCACTTGTATAACTAGATCTGTTTACTCTTAGATAAGACTTTAGGAAAACAATTTTCCTTTCCTCCATACATATTTGCTGTCATAATGTTATCTTGTATATCAGGTGCCGATAGAATGGGAATCTGTGGACGTAACGCCAGTGAAAGGCCCAGACGGCAGATTCGGTATTCCACAAGCTGCGATAGACTCAGTTAACAGGAATAAAATTGGTCTGAAAGGACCTTTGATGACTCCCATTGGAAAAGGACACAGATCTCTAAACCTTGCGTTGAGAAAGTATGTCCGCGCTTATCTTTGTGTAATTAAGAGCAATTTAATTCACTTGTCTCGTTTACATGGGAATGCTGTTTCAATCTTAATGCCGGTTACGTAACCGGAGATGACATTGCAAACATGCGATTATTTAAACTAACGTGGGTTGAGTCTTGACTGTACTTTGAGATATGTTGATGCTAGTAATTGTGCCTCGTTCTTTTCAGAGAATTCAACTTGTATGCTAATGTTCGACCATGTCGCTCCTTAGAAGGTTATAAAACACTGTACGACAACGTTGATGTTGTCACTATCAGAGAAAACACAGAGGGAGAGTACTCGGGCATAGAGCACGAAATTGTAGAAGGAGTTGTACAATCTATTAAATTGATCACCGAGGAAGCATCCAGCAGAGTAGCAGAATTTGCTTTCCAGTACGCTCAGGACAATAACAGAAAAAAGGTACGCAATTCCTGTCGTATGAAACAACTCTTTGAATACTTCGAGTGATCACAAATTTGGTTCGTAGGTAACCGCTGTGCACAAAGCAAACATAATGAGAATGTCAGATGGTCTGTTCCTGAGATGCTGTCGAGACGCTGCGCAGAAGTATCCTAATATCAAATTCGAAGAAAGATACCTCGATACAGTCTGTTTAAACATGGTTCAGGATCCCAGTCAATACGACGTACTTGTAATGCCTAATTTATATGGTGACATTTTGTCAGACATGTGCGCTGGACTTGTAGGCGGTCTTGGCCTTACGCCAAGTGGAAATATTGGCTTGAACGGCGCTCTATTCGAATCTGTACGCATCGCGAAGCATCATTGTTTGTTAAACGTGGCGGTGTATGGCTTGGTAGTAATATTCCTATTTAAAAACAGGTGCACGGAACTGCTCCGGATATCGCTGGTCAAGATAAAGCAAATCCCACGGCCCTGTTGCTCTCCGCCGTGATGATGCTGAAACACATGGGACTGAACCAGCACGCGAAAATCATTGAAACTGCCGCTTACGAAGCTATTAAAGAAGGCAAATGCTTAACAGGGGATCTTGGAGGAACTGCGAAATGCAGCGAATACACCAACGAAATTTGCAAGAAAGTCACGGCATTATCAAAATAGATGACATCAAGTTTATTGGACATAAACTGCCAAATACTCGTAGAAATGATACGCGTGCGATAAGATGCTGTTTTTGAACGTCTCTTGTAATTATTGTTTGAACATTAACCTTCAGCATATACGTTCAGGATAAATCTGCAGTTTGATCGGACAGATTCAGCAGACGGCTTCGATGTTTTATTCACACCGTTCACACACATTTAGACAATTTTTTGCCGAGTACTTGTAAGTAGTTTATCGTGAAACTTTGCGTTACTCGACTTCGTGGATTTGCTAATTATGTAATAGCATTTAATAGTATTTTATTGCGATGGATCGCGCGCAGTCTAGTCGTGCGTGTGTATTGGCTGAATATACTTCTACGTATGTCTGCCACGCGAATATTCGTCACTGTTAAAGATTCTAGCGGGATCTGTAAAAAATAATAGGCATGTAAATTGATCTAGATACACTGTATAATACAATTAAATGAAATTGTTATGGAAGAAACGTGGCCTCGAAGGAGAGTTTCAACAATCAACATTGCGCAGTATTATACCTTAATAAAATACGTATTCTAAATTCGACGTGTCCTTCGTTATTCAACCTCGAGCGTAAATATACATTCGGTGGATACTTTTTCCCCCAGTATTTACATTTCGCGCAACGTCAACGAAGAGGAAACGCGCGCGGTAGAGTGTCATACTTCGCTATAAAAAGAAAGTATCAACGTTCCTCCGCCGAGAAGTCATTAGCGCACGGGATATTTAATTCCCCAATATTAAAGTAATAACGCGGCATCAACGCTGCATAGTTTCACCCCTTGTTGTGTTACGTTACAACTTTCCTCCCCAACCACTTCATAACTCCCTCCCCCTATCCCCGCCCATTTCGCCAAGAGGCACAGTATGCTTTCAAGGAAAACTCTCAAGTATGAGAAAAGTTGTCGGCTATATTTCACCGCCGCGGCGAAAGGGGCGGGCGGGGAGAGGCCCGGTGTCATCTTCGCTGCTCGTTAATTCTTTCCGTGATTTATCGAGACTCCCACGAGCGGGTAATGACTGACTTCTTGTAAATTCTGTGATATTACATTCTCAGGCGTGATGTATAGGGGCGATGGATCAGGGTGCATCGCATCACTGAATTCTCAAAAAATTCTCGCACACCGCTGCTCGAAAGCGTGAAGAACAAAGGAGTAGGAAAGATTCGAGCGCGAAGACTCCGGTCCCTCCGGCGATCGTTTATCAGCGGGACCATTTTAAAAGTAAGATCAACGAGCGGTCCGATGATTACGTGCCGCACGGAAGGGGGTGGCAAATGCAAGTGCAAGGCGCATCATACCCCTGCTCCCGTTCGTTGCAGCGAGTAGTTACACAAAGGTGGAACACTCGGTGGAAGGGGGAGTGTGGAAAGCGACGCATGCATATTCAGCGCGAGGACCGGCGTAGTCATAGGAATAATAAAAATTTCGAGGGTTGAAATTATTTAGATTTATGCCCGCTCTCTCTTGTCTCCCCGCGCTGGCCGGGGCGGCGAGAGAAGCGATTCGATTCCGGGGAACAAATTTCATGCATTATTCAGGACTTTGCACGATGCACCCCCCTTCTCCCGCCCCCACACCCCCACCCCCACCCCCCCCTGCCCCGCAGTCAATGGAACCGATCCTTTGGAAAAAGTCGTTTTTAATCTCTCGCCGCGTTCCAATAATGCACATGCAACCGACTCGCCCCGCTTTCACCTACCCCCTTTATGAACGGAAACCGTGTTTTCTGCCTTTAACGCCGGAGCCGGGGCTCGAGCCGCGAACAATACAACCCGGATCTATTGGCATCTATGAATGAGTCTGCGATTTATTTCCAGCTTCGGGGTTGAGGGGGAGGGGTCGTAATTGCTGGTCTAGTAATTTAAGAGAACTCTGACGTCCAAAGCGGGATAGAGAAGTGGGGCACCGCATCACGATATTAAGATTCTTGCCCTTAATCCCGCTAATGGTCCCTCGAATCTCTTTCAGCTATGCTCTTTTCTGTTACACCTCTTTTTGCATAGAACGTTAGGAACTTAAGCGGATGATCATTGTGGCACGAGAATGTAAAGCAGGGCCGGTATCTCGATATTAATGCCACTGCGTACAGATGTTTTGCAACCTCTGCGAACAGCTTATCCGTTTCAGCGAAGGATAAATTCTCTCCGAGACTCGATTACTAAATACTAATTTGTTTAAATCTGGTCGTAATTGAAACATTGTCCGACAACAATTTCTTCATTAATTTTGGCACCTACAGTGTTTTCTACAAGGGCTCTGCAATTCTTCATACGAATGACAGATACATACCTAAATTGAAACACCAAAGCCGGTTCTTTTAAACACACATTCCTCGATGTCGTGTCGATTTAGAGCCCAGCGGTTTCTGCTTCTGGCTCTAAATTAATCTAAAACAGTAGGGCATTCAAGCTTCAGGCCGTATCGAGGAGAGGACGACCTGAGACCGTGGATTTTATTTACGTTAGACCGGACGAAAGGTTTCGTCACTGACAGGTTGCGCTCTTAATTAATCATTCCGCGGAACGCCCTGTAATCGCCTTACAACGGATTAACCAGTCTGGCAGCTGCCACAAGGAAAGTGTCATTTCATTATTTTCGTCGAGGAACGGCCGCCACCCTGTCCCAGCACAGTTCTTCGGTCAGTCTACGCTCGCGGGCACACGACACGATGAAAGGGAGCCAAGGTGTTCTCGCGATCCTCGCGATCTTCGTGGTCGCCGTCAACGGGCGAGTTTTCTACTTGCAGAACACCGATGAAAGCCGATACGGTGACTCGACTTACCCCGTTCCAAATGAACAATCTTCGCGGGACCTGGATCTGAGCTTCGTCGCTGGGGACTCAGACGAAGCTGACGACACGGTACGTCCTGTTAAAAGGGTGAGTCGATTTCTCTATTCGAGGGGTAAAAGACAGGTAATGTCACCGAGCAGCTTTATCGAGAAAATTAGCTGTTTTGTTCCAGTGCAGGGTGAACATTACCTGCTTTTAATCAGTATACCAAAACATTAACGTTACCTTTGTGATTCGACAGTTCTGTAGTCCCAGTTGCCACCAACATGAATCGCAAAATCACGAAAATTGAACATTCCTCGTTTTTTCCGTTTACCCTTCGTTTGCAGCATCATACCGTCGATCAGAATTACATGTAATAAAAGCACAGCTATGTTGCTTGGTAATATCCACGCTGTTAATTCCGCGTGCAGAGAATTGAATGTTTACTGGAGCCACTTCTGATGAATCGACCGATCGATGGTCGTTAATTAAACTAGCACGAGGAGTGGCCCGGCTAATCCGATTAATTGTAAAATCTCCGGCGAATAAACATTAGCCTGGGCTGACGTTAATTACAAGCGTAATTCTATAAATGTCACATTAATGCCCCGAATTAGGTGTACACGCTCGTCGCGCCGGAAAAGCCGTACATCGGGGCGAACAAAGAGGAGCGGCCGGTGGCGCGCTACAAATTGGTCGAGGCGCCTGTTAAGAGAGCTGGCCCGGACGATCTCGTGGTTCTTCCAGAGCAGGGTCGCAGGACGGTGAAGATCGACGGGGGCAACAAGGGCGAGGTGATCCTGGAGCTTCGAGTTATCGCCAATCACGACACCGCTTCGTAGATTCGTCGAATGTATAGCTGATAGGGCTCGCGGCAAATAAAGGAAACAATAAAGCCCCAGCCAGGACTCCGCGTAAGTTTGCGAAGTGGCTTGTCCTTTGCGTCGTCTCGGGGGCTCCTGCCAATATTTGCCAAACGATTTCGCTGACATCGGCGACGGGTTGCCAGCGAAACACGCTTCATCAATCTAACCGCGCGCTCAAACACACGCGAACTTTTCCATTCAAGCCTTCGCAAATGAGTCGCGGGATCGATATCTACCGTCAGATCCGCGGCCGTCCCTAAAAGCCACCTATCCTTTGCCGTTTCACTTGCGCGTGCACAGACTGGACCTAAAGCGGCGTCAGGAGATTAACGAGCGTATTCTCCGTCTCGAGATTAAGAAGGAAGCTTCTGCAGGCGTGGCTGTGCCCACCAGCTGTTCTTCTAGAGTTAGAAGCTGCTTTGAGCGATGGCATAGATTACGATAAGCAATTTTGAAGTGGACTTGGAGAGTGGAGAAATAGACGATGCGGTCCGTAGGCAGAGATTAAAGTAGAAATGGGAATGGTGTGATTACAAATGAAGGCTACTTTAGGCCGTAATAGTTCGCAGAGCCACGTTTACGAGTGATCGTCTTCTTTCGTCTTTGAATTCAAAATATGCCCGTAGAATTGTACGGCACCCCTTTACATCCACCGTGTACATCGAGGACTCGGGTTCCCCTAATTGCGCTCCGTGGGTGACTGCTCATCAAACAGAGAGGAACCGCCGAGGCCCGGTCGATTTTCGATCGGCGAGCCACCCGTCACAGAAGTTTATCAATGCCAAACAACGCGGAGAGACCGGCGAATAGAAGCGTGACCATATATCCGGCTGAACGAGTGACGCTCTTTTTAACCGTGTGCGTTTCCTACGAGGGTGCTCTTGATTCTAACGAGCTGGCGCACTGTGAAAGGTGAGGAAACAGGCTACCCCTCCACCGTCTGTTTCACCCTTCCAAGTTCGAGTGCAGTCGGACCCTTCGTTTCGCGGCCGCGTGTTTCGAGTCCGTGCACTTGATCCGAACCGCGACTCGCGAGCCCGGACAGAAAATTTCGCCCTCGCTATTTCACTGATTCTTTAATCGAGCCCTCTTCGAGTCGAGAGCCCTTTGGGCGACTTCATCTGACAAATTTTTATTGAAGCTCTCGAGCGAGCCGATCGATCGGATACTGATTACGAAATCCTCTTGAAGGTTCAGCGATTAAACGATTGTATCCGTCTTGGGAGGAACAGAAGCTCTCTTAAGCTGCGTGTCGACTTTGCGAGGCTTCCTCGCGAGGCATGCCTCGCGGCGTGGTGAGCCTGGAGACTACCTCGACCATGATCACTCTGTGCAAGGTGAAAAGGAATGGGGGACCCACTACGCGAGGCGTGCCTCGCGAGGAAGCCTCGCAAAGTCGATACGCAGCTTCACGCGGTTCAGTCGCATTATCTTTTATTACGTTTAATATACACGTCGAATACTTTCTATCGGTACATATAGATACAATAGAACACTACTATAGTATGTACAGCGCATATCACATACAGTTGAATTCGGAGCGGAGCGCCTCTGCCCCCCGGAGGATCTCTAGAAGGTCTGCCTCTTCGCTAAAAACTGACCCATTCGATCGAGTCCCAAATGCAAGGTGGGGAATGCGTTTAATAGAACGAGAGAGAAAAAAGGGAGCGGGCTGCTGGATCGGTAAGACGGTGCCTGGAAGGGTATGGTACTGAACGGAGGATACGAGAACGTCTCGTGTTCCGTGCTATTAATGGCGATACGAACGCGGGTCTCGTGGAATTGTTTAGCGGATTAGAGAAGCACATTCATTACTTCCAAGTACGCGAGATAAGAGATAGCACCGACGGCAGTCGTGATTCGTCTAGACGCGGGAATACACCTGGTGTGTTAAATAAGGAGACGAGGGATGAAAAGGGTCGGAGCACTTTCAGGGATCAGCAAAGGCGTGCAGTTTTCTTCGACTGTTAATGCCAGTCGATGCTGTAATGTCGTGAAACCAAGTGTCAGACGGGATCGTTTCGCGACAGTCTGAGAAAGTCCGGAGCTTTCTGTGTTACCGAGAACAACGACGTGATCGAGCAAAGTCTGATGGCCGTCGTGACTCCAAGTGTCTACATCTATTTATACAGGCAAGTACGGAAGAGTTCGATTTTGACGAGTTATTCGGTTACTTGGGAGGTTTGTTCGTTGGAGGTATCTCCCTTGGGCTCTTTCACGTAATCGACGACCAGCTCGAGGCCAATCAGAGCTCGGAGATCTTTCCTTCCTTCGTCCTGGCTGGCGGTGGACGCGGTCGCTGTGCTCTCCGCTTTCGGGTACCTCTCGCCTGCATGTTCCAATTAAATGTATAACCGATTAGTAACTTATCTAGAAGCACGGCATGCATCACAACAAGCAGAATATTAATTGATTCCTAGCCTCCCATTAGTAGATATCAAACAACCACAAGGAAACGATTCTAATCGAATACACAGAACCTTTAAAGAAGCAATAGAAAGGTCAATGGACAAATAAATCCCAAGCACACCGATACCACCGCCACGACATTAAAAAGCAACCACCCACCGTCGTCCAGCTCCTTCGAGGTCTCCTCGCTCTCCGTCGTCGACGTCTCGCTCCTCGTCGACTTCTGTGCCTGGCTTATGTGCCTGTACGTCCTGGTGAGGTGTCTCAGAATGTAATTGGTGCCGTGGGAGTTCTCGTCGCTGCCCCTGGACGTGCTCGCCTCGTCCCTCGTCAGATTCAGCGGCCTGTTGCTGCTGTACTCCTTGGACTGCGGCACGCTGAAGGCGGAGCAGTGCTTGCCTTTGAACGGCAGCTGCCTCTCGCTCAGCTTCCGGTCCCAGATGTGCCCGGACACGCGTAGGTCGATGAAGAAGTGCAGCGGATCGATGCCGGGGTACGATTGGGGCATCGGGTAAGGCGGGTACCAAAGCGGGCTGGGAAGAAACTCTGGGTTGGCCACGTTCCCCGGCAGGCCGAATCCCTTTACGCCCTGCAGCATGTCGCAGCCCCTGCCGGGGAGGCCGGGGAGGAAGTTCCGCGAAAAGTCCAGCTTCTTCTGGTCCGGCAGCAAAGGAGGTAGCTCCTGATTCCCTATCACGCTCTTGGTGCGCTCGTCGTACGCGCCTCTGTCGCTGTAGGTGCAGTTCTTGCGATCCGCCGAGTGCGTGTCCTCGGGCTTCACCTTCTGCAGCTCGCTCGGGAACATGCTCTCGGGCGGTTGCGCCTGCTCGAAGTGGTGCGGCCGCTCGTCGAAGTAACTCTTGCTCTGTTTACCGAAGTCCGGCTTGTTCTCGTCCACTGGCTTCAGTATGTCCCCGCCGAAGCTTGGCTTCTGCTCGAAGCTCGCCACTTTGCTCTCGGGATCGTAAACGTCCGCCTTGCCCCTGTTCTCCAGCCGCGCCTCGGGCTGCTGCTGCTGCTGCTGCTGCTGCGCGTGGAAGTATTTCTCCTGCTGCTGCTGGTGGTGATGATGATGGTGGTGGTGGTGTTGCCTCTCTTTCGTGGTCAGCTCCAGGGGACGGTCACGAGCGTCACGCCAGGACCTCTTGCGACGCCTCGGCGCGCTTGTCGTGTTCCCCGTCGCCGCTGAGGATGCCTCTGTCTTCGCCTGCACGAACGAGCGCAGCATCTCGCTGAAGAAGAAACTGTGCGGCGTCAGGGGGACGTTGTATAGGTACGGTGGCGTCGCTGCCAGTAGACGGGAGACCAGGTCGCCACCCGAGAGGGAGGCTGGTGTCTTCAGAGTCGACGGATCGCCCGTGGTGGTCGTCATGTTGATCGTTCTCGAGAATGGCCGCTGGGGAAATCGTAACGAATTAGGTGCAAGCTTCACTTAACTACCCACAGTTTCTTCTTCGGATTTTAAGGGGAGGAAGGACCACTGGGTTTCTAACAATATTTCGTCAACCCGAACTCTGTATGCTGACTTCGATCCTTCTAGCAGGAAGCAACGAAATACTGAACCGTTATTATTTACGACGCAACGATGCAGCTTCCTAGCACGCGTGAATTACGGTAAAGCCCAGCGACACCAAGTTTCCATAATAACCGACCGACGCCACGCACAAAAGATGAAGCACGGTATGTACAAATCGTCGGAGCGGAAACGGGCTACTATTGTCTCCTGAAATTAATTGAATATCCGCCGCTGTTAAGTCTAAGACCAAGCAGCCGACGCCTAGGACGAGGGAAACGGGGGGGCCTGGGAAGAGGGGTGGTGGGTAATACCAGGGCTTGCGTCGCATCATCCATTAAGGATTACTAATTTCTGTCAAGTGCACGTTCGGTTTTCGCTCGCTCGGATGTCTTGCGAGGAATCCTCGAGGAATCCCCGAGAAATCGTTAATGAGAGTCTACGGTGGTACGGTATTTCAATTAAACTTGGCGCCGCGGTTGTATGAACAATCGCGACCGAGAACAAATAGTAATTAGAGGGAATGTTCCCGAGATCCGACAGTTTCTCGTGATTAATGCAGTTATAATTTCTTCGACGAGCTTCAGTCGTACTGGGCGTCCGTTATCCTGCACTTTTACCTGCCCCCCCCGCGGAACACGCTTTACGTTACGAGAATCTTACGATCGTCACGCGAACTAGCGAATACGAGCAACTTTGTTAGCGTCCCAGTTAGAACTGTGCGAAATTGATAGATGAATCGTTCTAAAGAGGACCATTGTGTTCTTCATCGTCCTCAGGTCGTGGACATTTCGATGGAACTGCACCCATCGCGAAGACCAGCCAGAAATCAACCAGGTGTCGAGACACACAGGTTGGGTGGACGCGTTGATATGCACGATGAAAGTTTTTTCACGCGAGCAGCCCAAGTCCCCGAAGTCCTGGAAAGATTTCCGCGCGGCAGAAAGGCCGAGGATAGTAGCGGGGCGTGGAAATCAGAACGGCGGACCGTATCCGTGTCCGCGTACCGAGAAGGGATTGGGTATTGTTTCGGTCCATTGTTTCCCAAACAAACGGCGTCCACGTTGTTTCGTCAGGAGATATTATGTTCAGCCAGACAGGCAGGACGAACAGGAAATGGACTGCTGTCAGTTTTACTCTTCGTGATAAATACGAGCCCGTCGCCGACGCTCGCGCCCCGTCCACCCCCATAATTCCAACTGTCTCTGGCCCCGCCGGCATCGAAAATCCTTTGATTTCTTGCGTGTAAACACGATCAAACGTGGCCACCGTTGCTCGATTTAATGTATTTTAAGCCATTTCCTCTTGAATTAATGAATATTGCACCCTCATTACGCCGCCGTTTTACGGTGAAAGGGGAAACAAGGCTTTGAAAAGCGTTACACGCTATTACGAGGGGATGCAAGCGCGAGACGAATTTTCCGGCGCTTCGGGGACAAGAGGGGGTCATACAGGCACCTTTGATTGCGTCGAAGGAGATTTTAAGGAAATGTGATTGTGCACAGGGAGCTGTAACTTTTTTTTGTGGCCTGAAAATTGAAAACTTCGCCATCCTTTGACACGCGAGTTTCATTATAATATTTTTGTTAACTTCCCTTTTTCGTAGAAACTGTGGATCGTTATTAGTCCTGCGTTGGACGAGGCACCCTCCCCCCGTCGCGCCTCATATTTGAGAGATCTTTTTATCGTCGCTGCAACGAGAAAGGGATACAAAAGCCACGCGAATAGGCACGCGGGTACACGGAACTCTTTCTGAAGAATCCCCCGGGACGAAACGATTTTTTTTTCCCTCCGCGATGGCTTCGACGGAAGACAATAGCGGCGCGTTTCCATTGCTTACACCGCGGGCTCCCTTCCACCCCGGACAGGAGATTTTAAAGGCGCGGGCGCTTCGTGAAATTCAGCGGCCCACCGTTTTTTAACCGAGCCTCGAACTACCGCCCGCGATAAAGAGGAGCCCGGATTTCTGGGACATCAATCGCCGCGATCTTGGCGGCAATTCCTTTCAATTCTTTGTCTTCCATCGGAGTTTATAAAAATTCACGCCCCGGAACAAGGCGAAGGAACTGCAGCCGAATTTACATACCCCTCGCCCCACCGACTTTATGGAAACGTTACAGCATCTTCTCGCTGCCCCCGTCTCCGTATTTAAATCCTATTGCCCCAAGTAAAATAATTCAACGGCGCGCTCCCGCGGATACGTCAATTTTGCAAAAAGTGAGAATCTCCACCGGCCGTCGGTTCTTTATTCTATTACCGGGACAGATAAAGAAGCCTTCGCCACAAGTCCGCCAGTATTTACTGCAGGCTCTCGCCGCGGCGAAACAATTTATTCCCAGCTGGGTTCCCTTCTGAAAGTCAACGGTAGCGGATTCTCACCGGATCCACCCCTCTAATATTCCGTTTAAATGTCTTTTTAAAATTGTAATAAACACTCCTCCCTTATGGCAGCCTTCCCCTTCATAAAAAGTCTGCAACTCTTCGCTGGTGAACAGTTCGCTTTAAGTATCTTGAACATTCCTCGCTCGATTTCAGTTTCCTCCGCGCATACTTGTCACTCGCCTAGATGAGACTAATTGATCAGACGATATGCCGAGTCGCTACAATGTACGTTTCCTCTATCATCTCTGCTGTCTTATTATACAAGGTACTCGCAACTGGCACGCCGAGGTATCTGTGTGATCTGCTTCACACTACGCATTTTAGATGCTGTCTATATTTCTGTATGTCTCTCCCTCGTATTTGTAAATTCAATGCGCCCTTTTCCTACACATCCTTCTATTATTACAATTTTATTTCTCTTAATAAACGCTCTCGGCCGTTGTTTACTTCCTTTAAACATAGTGTTCGTTTTTTTATCCTCTCGTGGTGTCCTTACCACTTCCTTGAACTTCCCTTCCTTTCTACTTTCTTGGGTTAGGGTATCTCTGCTACTTATTGGGCTAGGTAGTAGAACAGCATTTTAATTTGTAATTGGAATGGTGTAATCAAGATATATAGTATTATTATTATTATTATACGCGTATTCGCCACCGTTGTATATTGTCTCATACTATCTGTTTCATATTTCATATTTCGCATTCTAGATATCATATTTCTGTTGTAAGTTAGTATTAGTACACGTAGTGCTAATAAATGTTTAGTTTATTTATGTTACGGTTAGGCCTATTAACAGTTTCTACTGCGGCCTCGCCTTTACTCGCCTTTACTTTCTCTTTATGTACTATATCATGTTTTACGAGTAATAAAGACGAAATAATAATAATAATATTATTATTATATATATAACTGAATGAGCTAGGATTAACTCAATAATAATAATAATATTATTATTAATATATATACAAGTAACTGAATGAGCTAGGATTGTGTTCCCATCTTAAAGATCAAGGAATCCGTCCCTCTACAATTTTGCAAGATGCATCGCGTGATGTGTTTGAGTTATCAGGAAGACGATGCTGGATGGACGAGCTTCCAAGTAACAAAGCTTCCACAAAGTATCCGGCCCAGATGGACCGAATTCTTCTCTTCAGCGAAGTCTGTCGGAAGGCAATAATAAAGGGACGAGAGTGGCACCCCGTTCCGAAGCCGGAGTTTTACGGGTTACATTATTATTCCGTTGAAGGCGAACCGCCGCGGATGGCCGCGCCGTCGCTCCACGGTGGCGAAGACGACGTTTCTTCGCGCGAGACGCAGTTTCGGTTTCACGGGGCAGGGGAAAGGACGGTTTACGATTCATAAGACAACTCGGTGGATTGAATTAAGCGAGCGGTGCGGCAGCTGCCAGTCCGTTCCTGGTCTGTCCGCGCACCCACCGCGAATCTGCATAATCCCGTTCACGTCGACGATTCTAATTGGCGGATTGTTTCAATCTCTGTCGCCGCGAATATTTGCATTGCTGCTCCACTCGCTTCTATCCAGCGTTCCCCCTCGCTCTTCCCGCTCCCACTGTTCCTCGGCCCTCGCCCCTCTACGGTACCTACCAACCCTTCCGCTCGTTCTTCCCAACGAGCTTCCTTCTTCAACCCCATCTTCCAACACCTTCATTTCCAGCTTCTCCTCTCCTTTAGCCTCTTCCTTACGTTAGCTTGTTCTTTTCTCCTTCGCCCCCCTTTTGTCCTTTTTTACCCTTTCACGCATCTTAATTTCCTTCGATTCTCGTCTCCTTGCATACCCAGCCTCCTGGAGACCCTCCCCTCTTCTTTACGCATCTTGTTTCCTTATTCCTCCTCTTTGCACGCGACATCTTCCTTCTTGTAGACGTTCCTCCTCTCCGATTCTTTCCTCGACTTGCGGGAGCGAACCACTCCCCCATATAATGCGTGCCACTTAGTCGCAGAACTATAAAAGTTGTCGGGCAATAGTAGCTTCATATTATTCCCCCGGAATTGAAACATTTCCGCGATTACCTAGCAGTGCATTTACCCTTCGACAATCTCAGAATAGGGAAGCAGAAGAATCTAGAGGGCAATAAAACAGAGAAAGGACAAGATGGTATATTGGAAATATGTTTGATCATCGACGCACGCGAGGAATCCATTACTTTTCCGGTCCCGACGAATATTCAGCTCTTTCTTCGCTCCTCGCGCACGACACACGTCCTCGTTTCCCCTCCGTGTAACGCCGATCCCTTTACTGTCCGCATAAACATTTTTATTGCGCGACGACTCCCGACGCAAAACGATCTCGCTTTACATAGAGAGGAAAAAAAATGTCAGTCGCAGCAGAAGCTGGCTTGTTTTTTACGGTTGAACTCCCTACGTAATTCGAACGGCCCTTTCTGTTGCGTTCATAAAAGAGTGCAGGCAACGGAAGACACGGAATATCGGGCCGGGGGTGTGCAGCGTGCAACGATACGGCGATAAGGAGGTTCCATTAGTCCCTGGGCAAGAATTCGTGGGTGTAACGTGATAGCTTCAGCTAAGAGGCAAGTGATTTTAACGCCACCGCGGGTGCACGAATTGCGGCACGATTGCTTACTGTCGATGATTATGGACGTCCACGGGAATCGATCGATTTGAAGACGAAGTGGAGGAATGGTGGTCAGGCGAGTCGGTACAATTTTTCTTATTCAACTTTCTGTACCACGGAAGAGGGAAGCAATTGGAAATTTGTTTAAGTCGCTGCTAAGGAATCGTATGTATCGAACTTATAATGGGCAAATGTAGAGGATATCATTGAAAAGCAGTGGTGCACTCAGAGAGGGCCAAGGGGCCCTGGCACCCCCCAAAAGAAAAAGGAAAAATGAGATTAATGTAAAAAGAGCTTTGTAAAAAGAAAGGAAAACTGGATTTTATTGTTTACATAAATTTTTATAATCACCTAATGAATTTTATTGAAAATATTTTTGCCCGTTCAACTCGGTTCCCCGCAAGATTAAATCCTGAGTGCGCTACTGTTGAAAAGGATAAAGTAATTTAGATCTTGATTGACTGACGTTACCGACACAGTGCGATGACAGAATCGTTAATGTTATATATTAAGGATAATGCAACAGAGTAGAGTTCTAAGCAACGTTCATAGATTTCTACGTATACAGTAAACCTACGTTGTTGTTATCTGTCTAAATTGAAATGCGATGAAGTGATAATCAGTACTGTCGCGTGGAAGAAAACACGCGGTTCAAAGCACCGTGCAGGGCCAACCTTCGGGGTTGCATGATGAATTATTATCGGACACGCGATACACGCTTGGTACCTACTCGCGTTGTGTGCCAATGTTGAATTCATTTCGTTTGTACAACCCGATTCTTTCGATTTGCTCCGCCACAGCACTTTCACGTTTCCCAATAATTACAGCGAACGCGGGTCGGCTTGTCCATCTACATATTTCCCTATAAAAATGCGTGTGACAATATATTGAATGAATATAACCAACACTCCCACAAGTTCGAAAGTCATCTCATCCCTTAACCCTAAGCTGTGTTTTCTAAACGAAGAGGAAGGTCCCTCCGCGTAACTCCTGCACCGCTTCGCGTCGAAAAACTTTCGTTCGTGCTTAAGAGAACTAACTCCATACGGTAACTATATAGTGAATCAGTTCCGTCCTTCGCACGGCACCATTCCCTTCAACCACGATACTCGGCACCGAGCTACAGAACAATCCATCCCTCTCCACGTGTGTTTCACTGGAATTCTACCAAAACATTTCGTGATCGAGTTCCAAGTGACATTCTTAAACAGTAACACCTGGGGGCAACTACCCCGAACCGCCGAACTTCGTCAAACACCACTACCCCATGCATCATACGAAACCAGCGAAACTTCGCGGGTGGCACCAGAAACTCATTGGAACTCACGCGGAAGAACGTCACTTGCGAGAAGGGCCAATGCGACAACGGGCGGCGAAAAAAGGAGAGGTCGCGGGGCAGCGGACGATCGAGGGGGTGCACCGTCGATCGGCGAACAGCGGGGAATGGAAGGAATCGAGTCCCAGGTACGACTCACCTGTACGCGCGGCGACAGGTTGCTCGGCGGCAGGAGTTCCCGTCCGGACGTGCGGTCGGTGATCCAGGAGGGATAGCGATCCACGGATCCTGCGGGCGACACTGGTAGCGTCGCGTGCTGCCCGTGCCAGCAAATGAGATAATAATCGGAGGACTCAGTCACTCGTCGTCGGGCACCGTGGTAGGCAGCGGCGGTAGGGTGGTTGTTCGGCGGCGGTGCTGAAAGTGGGGGTTGTATTCCATCCCTGGCGACCGTCGGCGACGAGAGTGCGAGTGACGGACAGAGAGGGAACGGCGGCCGTCGGTGCAGGGCCGCGCGGCGGTGCGAGCGAGACGGATCGGCGGGGGACGAACGGCGGCAGGAGGAGGGGGCTGGAGGCAGAGGGTGGTGGTTTTTGAGATGATCCGGCCAATCTGCGCATCATTTCCCCGATGCACCCCCGCGCCGCGGCGAACCGGCGCGGATTCCGCACCACCGCAAGCACCGTGGAAGCCCTGTTGAATGCCACATTTTCGCGGCGCGGATGGAAAGAAAGGGACGGTCGGGCTAGGTTCGAGGAAGTACGCGGATAAAGGGTAGGGGGGGAGGAGCGGGCGGGAACGGGGAGGAGGGTGGAAAAAGGAACGAGAAGGAGAGGAAGAGGGCGGCACTAAAAAGGGGGAGAGAACACGAGAGGGAGAGGGCTACAGCCGTACCCTGCCACGAGGATGGGGAAAAAAAAAGTGGAAAACAGATATAGGCAAAAGAGATTCTTTCCCTACCGCCCGCGTCTATCCCCGACCTGTTTCCTCTCCCTCTGTTGGTACCTGCCTTCTTCGTGTACTCTTTCGGCGTACGGACGTATCGCGGGATATGTTTACATTGCCGGGGTAAGAATCTGCTACCGTTCACGACTGGGATATCGATCTTTAATGCACGCCGCAATTGAAACGCGCGTGCCATGGCGAGTTTATCTTAGGCGGGAGCCGTTTGTTCGCGGTGGGATTATGTGGAACGGTTTAAGTGGTACGAGCACGGCGAGTGCAGACCTAGCTAGTGGTACGAGTCAATCGTTTCGCGTGCACGTTACGCCTTCGCGTTATAGGCACTGAGAAACGTCCTTATATCGTGGCGTTACGTTTTTTATTACCTCTGTTAGTTAACGCAACTATCAGTGGTCGAATTCGATGCATAGATTTCGAATAATTTTTGGCAGCGTATGTTTTCGGTAATTTTTAATTATTCTGCCAGGTACGTTATCGTTAAGGGCGAATGATACGAGGTAAAAGTTTTTGTAGCAGATAACGCACGCTACAGAGGACGCCGAGCAGATTTTCTTCGACGAGCCGAATTCCGCGAGCGGATAAAATGACGATGGGGTTCGGCGCGATGGATTCGATTCAGAATTTAAAGGATTCCGAGGGATCCCTCGCTGCCTCGAACGCAACGAGCGCGTTTTGTTAAGCCGCGAACGGGGACATACGGTGAGCGATGTAGCTTTCAATGGACGAGGGATCCACGTACACGCCTGCATAGATACGCACTGTGCGTGCTTAATTTTCGCATTAGCTCCGCCAACCTATCGGCCGTATAAAGAATTAAACAAAGCGGTCCGAGGTAACGGTGGCATTCACCACGAAAAAATTGTGCGTAGGTACCGTTTGTCGTTAAGAGGACATTTATTTAAACGCTTTAACGTTAACAATGCTGGAAGATTGAGAATATTCGGGGATGACGCAAGAATTACAGCCGCCTGAATATTAATAATGTTGACCGCGTGTACAACGCCGTCAACATTTATTATTCACCGAGGCTTCGCGCGACGCACGGATTATCCTCGGTAACATGTTTCACTACATGTAGAAGTTAGATGACCGTTCACATCACACCCTGAAACGGTGCTAATTGGCCCGTTGCGGGGGGGTAATATGCGAAAGCACTCGTAACACTCCTCACACCGCCCTAAGCCAGACTTGGTTCCGGTTCTGCTCCGACGTACCCAGAAAGCAGGATTAAAGTTCACTTAATTCCTTCTGTTAATTTTCCTTTAACGTCGGACAGTGAAAATCATTTGGCCGCAAAGAGTCCTATTGAATTCTGCTTTGTTAGAATAGGTACACTTTGATGCTCGATAAAAGGGAAACGTTTGTTTCCCGTGGTATTTCCTGCCACGTTACTCGAATGGAGCGAACGATATATTAGTGGCAGCTCGTGGAAAAATGTGAAACTCGGAATTACGGGACGATGCCCTATTGGCTCTCATTGTTCAGATAATAAGCAAGCTCGTCGCGATCGACGAGAAATAAGGTCAACCCGCATGAACATCGCGCCGCACAATAGGATGGGTCAGGGTATAACGATTCTAAGTAAATGCTCGGAATTCCCAAAAGGCCGCCGGTCTCCCGGTGGTCCAGGAAAGCGTTTTACCTCGCAGGCAACCGTTGCACTTAAACCCTCGACTTTGACGTGCCGACGATTCCTTCTTTCACTCGCTGTCCTCGTTACGATTACATTGCCAACGCTTCCCTGGAACCTCGCGATCCGTGCGTGAATTCCAAATTGAATGTAGCATCGTACCTTACGTTCTCGCGTAAGATTCTTCGAAGAAGAGAAAGTAAAGAAGCCACGGTTAAATCTGAAAATGCCCCCTCCGCGATCTTGTCCCCGTTAGAACTGAAGAATGCTTAATCGAACGCGATTTCAAGGGAGCCACCGGGGGGAGGGGATCTTGATGAAAGTATGACGATTTGAAATCGATGATCTTCAATCGCGAGAGGTGAAGGCCACCCCACGGTCCAGAAGGGTGCTCCGCCTCGCGGGCAAGTACCCCAAATTTAAATCGTCGCTTCCAACGACACCAGTGAATCTCCTCTGGGCGATGGGCGAGAGAATCCGTAGTGCAGGGGGGTGAAAAGAGGCGCTGGAGGGTAGGGGTGGGGGCACGGGGGAAACAATTTACCCGAAATTCGCCTCGTCGCGTTTGGCGACTGGATACACTCTTATTTGTCCCCTCGGCAATCTGTCGACTCCGAGCGCTCAACCCCTTCTCCTCGTTTCCTCTTGGTCCTCCGCCGCCTTTCCAGCAACCCCTTCAACCTCGATCCCTCCGCCAGCCCCCTCCCCCTCTTCCTCCTCCTCCTCTATTCCCACCTCTTCTCCCGAAGCGCGAAACCGCGAAGCCTCACGGGAATTTTAAACACCGGTGATTCGTCGGTGTTCCTCCGGGGTCTCCCTCTCTCGCTCTCTTTCTCCCCGCGTGCTTTTCCTTTTGCCCCTCTGGCTTCCTTTTTTTTTTCCTCCTTTGTGTTCGTTCACTATTCCTCAGCCTCGGCTCTTTCTTTCGTTTTTCAAGCATCGTCCCTTTCCGTTCAGGCCGGAATACCTTCCCTCCGACAACGAGTCGTCGGGACACTCGCGCGCTTCCCATGCCGACAATGCTGTAACGTTCGAATTGCGCGCAGATTCTCCTCGGCGACATGAGAAAATCGCGATCCGCAGCCCCGTGGACGCCGTTGTCTTTGGGGTTGCGCGGGAGGGCGAGGGGTGGAAAAGGACGCCTCGACGTTGACGGCGCCCCTCGTTCAGGGGCTAAGGGTGCTCCAACCGAGGTACTTACGCACTGGTAATCTTATAACGAACGTGGCCCGCGAATTAATCCGTTTGTTAGGATCGGGCCAGGGGGTCTGAATCGCGACTGACACACACCGTAGTTGAATCGATATCGGGAGCGTGCATCCTCAAGTCCTGGCCCTTGGCGCGCCGCGTCTCACCGGCTGGCGTCACCGGAACTTTCTAATCCGTTGTTTGATCATTACTAATGCCGTCAGCGTGTGCAGGCTTTAGATGGGAATCTCGGTAATGGGATGCGAGGCATTGGATTATAGTGTTCATTCATCCCCTTCGTACGGCTAGAACATCTCGAGAGCACTTATAAAAACCGGCTGACAGGGAAATCGCAGAATCAGTTGTTTCGATTTCGGACCAAAATAAGTAAATAATCGTTTCTAATCCACTGAGTTGCTTTTCAAAATAATCCCCGAATGAGCGCAGGTACGATAAAGTCTCTGGGGGTGGGGTGGAAGGAGGTGAAAGGGGCGCGAAGAGGAGCATCGGTGTAACGACGAGTCGGCGGCCCTTTAAATCCGAAACACGGTCGGCATTCCATCAAATCGAAATTCATCTAACGGGTAGAAGGGCGGTAAATATAGCCGCGTTGTTGCGCATCTGCTTTCCGCGAAAGAACGGAACGGTTAGGAAAAGGGCGAGAGATGAGGAATCACTCGAATCGGCGGGAGCTCACGGCGGGGCGTGTAATATTCCCGGGAAGTAAAGCTCCCGAGAATTTCAAGACCCCTCCCCCACCGTCAACCCCCTGTGTGTCCGTCTCCCAGTCCCGCTACCGACCTCCCACCCCTCCCATTCTATCTGCCTCCACCCAGCAGGCAGTGGCAGCCACCCCACCGACTACGAAGGGATGCAAATAACTGGTGATAACAACAGATAGCTCCGCCGGCACGGCTGACTCTATATCTGTGTCGGTGTACCACTACGCGCCGGTGGTTTAGGTTTCAGGGGCGAGAGGGGGGGAGGGGAGGGGGAGGAGGCCGAGGAAAAGAGCTTGGCAAGAGGAGTAGCAGCCGGCAGGAGAATGGGACGGTAGGGGGATGATCGCGGCGGGAAAGAGAGGTCGGGGGAAGCTCGAAGAGAGACACGACGGAAGATGAAGAGAGTACACGGAGGGTGGCCGTCGGTGGGAGTGAAGAGGCCGGCAGAAATCGTAGAGCAGCGAGAGTCAGAGAAGCGATGGGGGCCTGGAGGTTGCGGGCAGGGGTGGTAGTAATAGTAGTAGTAGTAGTAGTAGTAGCAGCAGCAGCAGTAGCAGGGGGAGGGGTGACAACAGAAACCGGGTGGAAGGCAGAAATGGTGGGAAGGGTAGGTCTCTCTGCTGGAGATGGAGAAGGGTGGAACGAGTAGAGTGGCGGAGAGAAGAGGAACGGATAGAAGGAGAAAGGCGGGAACGAGTGAGCTTAACCGGAGAAACGAGACGGATAGAAAGAGACATGGGAGAGGAGAATGAGAGAAAAGGGGGTTGGTAAGGGTGAGAAAGAGAGAAGGCCGATAGCGATAGCGGTCCGAGGAAAACGGTGATACGGTGTGGTGTGCGGGGTGGCGCGAAGGGGGGTAAGCGAGCGCGCGAGGGTGGCGGGCCGGCGAGGAAAGGAGAGGAGGAAGCGGAGGGACGTCACTCGCTGTCGCATCGAGCGCGAGCGATGAGTGGCGCGCGCTCGCTCGTCTTTTGTTTGCGATACGATGCGACTGCCAGCCTGGTGACAGCGGTGACGGCGCGGGGGTGGTTCGAGGAGGAAACGGACCGGTGGGCGGGGGGGTGGCGGGGGTGTTGGGGCGAGGGGGGTGGCGGGGGAGGAGGGGGACCGACGACAGAGGGGCGAGGGAGAGGAGCCGAGAGCTGCGCCGCGAGGACGAGAGAGGCTCCGGGTGGGAGAAACTCTGCTGGGTACCGGGTGAGAATCACAGAGCTACGCTACACTTAACGCGACCCATGCGTACATATGTTACGCGGATGAGCCGTACGTAGAGGACACGTATGCACGTACGTGCGTACGTACACGAGCGCCGGTACGCGCGCGTAAATTTCTACTGCCGGCTGGCTGGCTGTATTGGGGCCTTGTTGTCAGCAGGTTGCCGGATGCACATCCACCTACGGATGGTCTCCTCTCCTCTGCTCTGCTCCGCTTTGCTCTGCCTCCCCAGCAACACACGTCCGACTTTCCACCTGTGTGTGTGTGTGTGTGTGTGTGTGTGCACGCCGCGGGTATATCGGGGCTAGGCAACACAACTGCCCGGCGTACAGGACGTTTTGGGGATAATCGTCTCTCCACTGTCGCGGCGCGGTACTATTGGATCAGACAAGGGGTGAATGCCGCGGGATCGTAAGAACAGAGTCGGTTGAAGCAGGAAAGTCGGATGCTCCGGTGACAGGGAGCGATTGCCAATTTCAGATCTACCTCCGACACCGGCGAATTTCGAATCGACAGGCCAGCTAGCTGGTCGCCGAGAGATATCAATGACCGCACGAAGGGTGCACGAGTTTTGTCTAGGGGCCTCCTAAACAGTGCATGCTCGAGGGAAACGGAGACGTTCGCTAGCGAAGATTTTCTAATTTCAAAGAAGTTTCCGAGCATTAATTGTCATTCAGTGAAAAAAAACGTACTTGTACATATCGAACTGTCTATCAGAGTGTCTGTCTATTGCACGGACACTTCTACTGGCCAAGAACGCGGCTTCCTTATTCCCCTTACTGGTCAGACATCCTCTACTTCCAACCAGGCCCGGATTAAAGGGGGGGCTGGGGGGGGGCTGTAGCCCCGGGCCCCACTTTCCGGGAGGACCCGGTTCTAAGCGATTAGTTGCATTTTAAAATTTCATTGTTTAAACCTCCTCTATGATCTTATTAAGATCTATCGATTGTGAAGACTTGATACAAGAATTTGCAAAATCAATGATAAGAGAAACACATTTTTACTAATAGTTAATTGTACAATATTTTTTTGCCCCTCCCTCCCCGCTGTTCAACCACGGGGGGCCCCCAAAGGTTTGATAGCCCCGGGCCCCAAAAATCTTAATCCGGGCCTGCTTCCAACCAGTCGTAAGTGAATCAATCATACGTAATAGCAGTGAAATTACAATCCCTCCAGCGTTTAAATAGAGTCATCCCAGCAATCGTCAGCGATCGTGGGCGCAAACGCTTCCCTTATCGGACGTTTATTGTCAGCAGGGCCGTTTGCGGGCAGAACAAGAGACACGCCAGCGTCTATATTTGTCCTTTCCGTATGTCGGATCCTCCCTCTATTAATTCCCGCTACGCGTCAGCGCCGCTCGCGTTCTATTTCAAGCGACACGCGAGTAGATCGCGAGTCTCGCGCACGCGGACGACTCGTCCCCTATTGTAGGTCCCCGCGATTATCACGCCCCGGGTGCCGCGACTCGCCTGTAAATAACTCGCCCCGCGCGTTTAGAAGTTCATCGACAGACGTCTGCCCTTAATTACTCCGCGCTTCCCATTGAACGAAAGATTTCTGTTCCGGCGGAGGAGAGCAACGCGCCGCACAGAGAGCCCCGGTGTTTTATCGCGGTTCGCCGCGCGGGGAATATGCAACCGAACGCGGACTTCAAAGTGCACCGATGCACCGCGCGTCGCCGGAGAATTTCCACAGAAACGGGATGCTCGCGTCGGTGTGCACGTGCACGCGCGCGAGAACGTATTGCGGGAGCATTCGATACCGAAGAATGCTCGCCGGCAACCGCGACGTTTCGCTCGACGGTTCTCTGCTCGAACGCGGAAACACGAATTCCTCCCTTTGACCGCCCGGCGAACGCGATACCTCTATCTTATGGAACAGCACGCTTCGCGGTGAAATAAATTTCTCGAATTCATCACTGTCCAACCCGCCGACGCTTCTTTTTATCTAATTGAAAGCTCGCCGGTCATTCGGCATACCCCGGTAGGCGCGTACGAGTCGGCCGGAGCCCTTTCGTCGAAATGTTTCGGACGGAAAGCCGGAAAATCGCGGTCGGGGAAAATAACGGCTACGCGGCGCGAAGAGGAGGCGAAGTAAGTTCGAGATGACAGAGTGGGGTCAGAGGATAACTCGGGTCTCGACCGGAGCTGCTTTTGACACGAATACGTTTATGCGATCGCTTGGCCTCTCGTTTCCCGGGCTAAGGCTCCGTCCACACCGACGCGCCGTCGCTTATCAGCGATTTTCTCACAACGTCGCCGTTTCGAGCTTCCTCGCGCGTAAATCAGGGAGAAAGATTCTCGCTATGCTGCCGCTCCAAAGAGATCCCCGCTCGTCGGATCGCTGAATTTCCACCCTCCCTCTCGCTCACGCTCGCCCGGGTACGACCGAATCTATAATGCTTTTGACATCGAGCTCCAGTCGTTCGGTATAATCGTGTCGCCTCGCTGAAATAAGGAAAAGGGAGGAAAAAAGAGAAAGGGGAGGCTCGCCGCCGACAGATCTCGGATTTTTAACTGATTTGCATCCGTAAACGCGGCATCGCGGGCACTGGCGCGGCGGCGGGGCGCCGCGCGAACCTATTAGCGCGTGAAATGGAGCGACGTTGAAAGAAACGAATTCTGTCCTCATCGAGGACGCCTGTAATCCGCGTAATCGCGGGCATGCTCCGAAGCATACGGCTTAATCCGCGTCCCTGGAATTTTCCCGATTGCCGGCGTGCAATTAAGCGGGAAGAAGCGTCAATTACTCGCATCGCCGGCGCCGCGAACGCCCGCCCTTTGTATCGCATCCCTCCGCGATTCCCTGCCAGAGGTCAAGCTTCTTTATTAACCGATTTCCCAGCCGTGCGCCAATTTGCCGTTACACAGCGGTGTTTCGAAATCCCGATGACTGCTGGAAATATTGCGGGCGAGCTGACGGGGGGGGGCAGGTATAACAAGGGACACTGATACGGCTACAATATCAGGACAGATTACAAAACTCGGGAGAGCAAAAGATACGAAATAAATTGCGAAGCGCGGCCGCGCTGTAATCTCGACGGGGCGAGCCGGGGCGTATGAAAAGCGCGACGTACCGAATCCCGCGGCGTAATTGCGACAAAAGTATATACGTATCGGGATAAATTAAAGGTAACGTGCCGCGAGCCTGTGACGCAAGCCCCGTCCACAAAAGGGAGCGGACGCGAACGGGCGCGGGAGCAAGGCCGTCCTCCTCTGTCGCCTCGGGAATGGGCTTCGGTCGCGGTGGTTTTTCGGCGCGGTGGCGACCACCGATCCCGGCTTCCGGTGACACGATGACGGGCGTAACTGCCGGGCGATGCGACGCATTAAACGCGAGGACAATTAAATGGCCCCTCCTTCGCTGCCATCCCGCTTGGTAACTTATCCCCGAAGTTTCCGAACTTGGCCGCGCAAACAACTTTAATTAAATATCTGCCAGCGATGCGTGCGCGTGCCCGGCCCGGCCGCGAAAGGGAAAGGGCAGAGCGTCGACGAAGGAGGAGGCCGGATAGGGAAGAGTAAAAACGTAACCGGTCGGCGAGTGAACGACTCGGAATGGTTAAGACCGAGCAAACGGGAAAGAGTGGAAAGGAGGATGGCGGCCGGAGGAGGGAGGAGAATTGAAATCACGGATTGATTGTCCCTTTGCGGGATTCGAAATCGGACCCGATAGAGTGTACAGACCCACAAATGAAAATGAATAATGGACAGAGTGGATAGATAATCATACCGCGCGCCGCGGATACTCATCGGGCCACCCCCGACCGGCGTTTTCTAATTGTGTCCATCGTCGCGTAGGCATGCCGCGGTTTACGGTTAATCATAATGAATCGGGAATCGCGCGCCGCGGTAAATACGACCGGGGATCACTTCTGTTGCGCGCGATCGGATTACGCCGACATCTCTGCAGCGGAGATGCGCCGATATCCGGGGCGGATTTCAATCGGGCCTTTTTAGGGACCTATCTTTCTTCCACAGGGTACTAGGTACATGGAAGTACAAGCATTCTGTTTGCGTGTATTCCCCACGGGGTGCCGCGACACGCGGATCACGCGGTGTCGTTAAATGTTAACGGGATTAAAATCTTGAGCGAGGAAGAAAGTTCATTTTAAACCAATAACCTCCACTGTTCCCGGACGAGCCGCTAGGAACGCGGGATCTCCCGTTTCGTAGATTAATCAATCGTTGAAGGGGCAGGTTCGATCCGAGGAGACTATCGATACGAAAGGGAGTATCGACTTTGACCGTCCAACGGCTCCTCACCTTTGGCTGGCGCGATCCTTTTAATCTGTCGTCGCGAGGTTCCCTGCCTCCCAGGGGTTTTCGGACGGCAATGGGGGGAAGAGGAAGTAGAAAAAAGGAATGAGAAAGATCGGTGGAGAATCGCGGCCGTGGAGTACGCGGAACGCATTACACGATCATCGCGTACGGAAAGCCCAGATCAATTACATAATGGCGCGACTGAAACGGATGCTCTTCAACCACCGCCCCGAGCCCCCTTTAGCCCCTCCGCGCCCACCCCCCCCCCCTGCACCCCCCTGCACCCCGCCGGGGAGAGAATCCCCGCGCTCCTGGCAGAGCCCCTTTCGCAAAGTGACTATAGAACAAAGGGTTGAGCCTCTTCTCTGCGGGCGCAGTAATTATTATGCTCTTTGACGATCCCTCTGTCTGTCAACGGTAACGCCGCGGAATCGATACTTCTAAAACTTTAATCGTTTCACGTATGAGTGACATGCTTTCGCGTTAAGCCGCGTGTCAAACTATTCCGACGATCCCCGAGGGCTGAAAGGACAGCGGGGAGCGGGCGCTTAAGGCGTTCGTGGGGACGATGTCGTCGCTCGAATCAGCGAGTTCGGTGGAAAAAAAAATGTACGATCAACCGGCGCGAATGTACGTAGACAACCGCTGAGCGTATGTTCACGTTTGTGCGAAAGAGCGCGCACGTAGGCGAACTTTCGAATGATCAAAGGAAGCTCTAAATACGAAGCAAACTGTCCAACGCTGCACTGTCGCAAGCGAGCAGGGCCACTGCGTCGTATTCCGTGCACCCTTGTCCGAGAATCTTAATCTTCGCGAGGCCGAAGCCGATCGCGCGCCGCGTATCGTAGGAAGCTAAGCATCGGTAAACAGAGAGGCGAAAGATAAGCACGGAAATTGTTGACTACGTAGACGGGCGGTGGATAACGGGGGATGCGGAATGCAAACGCGGGATCGCGGTGTTGCCGCCGTGAGTCAGACACTTGCTTGGATCAGCGGTGAAAAATGATAGGGTGCGATCGAGCGGGGCGTCGGTAGGATCTCATTATCCGCGAGGAAAGGCGAGATCTTCGCGGCGGAACTTCTTTCTCGCCTGGGCAAGGAGGCCTGGGAACACCTTCTGCCCGCGATACAGAAACGCTTTCCTCGTTAGTCTTAATTTTCACGCGGGCCGACATAGACGACACTTCATACCGCGGACGACAGTACACCCGCAGAGGCGTTAATGACACCGTGGGCATATCCACGCGGTGAATAAGATTCGTAATAACGAGTGGCACACCGTTGTTTGCCGACCTGGGGCCCCCCTTAATTTTCCTGCCTAATGTTCGGATTAATTTTCCGTTCGTCTTTTTCGCGCCCGCCGTCCCTCCCGCGGCGCGTATATTTACTTTAGCGAGACGGAACAATGAATGTAGGCCGTTGTCGTGTCTGGGAAAATGAAGTTTCCTCTCGCGCTGGGGCGCGATACGCCGGTACAATGTGCAGTGTGCATCGCGCGGCGAGCAACGACTCTGCGCGGCTCTATTTCGCGAGGAAATCGTTAGTTTCAGAGGTATTCGATCGACCTTACTACGAATTTAGATACCATAAATACCATTAATTTAACACGAAGTCGTTTGACTTTCATCGGCGCTCGTTAATCCCCGAATATCGTGTATTATAGCATGTGTATTTATTCTGAATGGAGTACAGCGGGGAATCCTATTTCGATCCATGTATAAATACATTTTTTGGAAGCACGCTGAATTGAAAAAATACAGCGATCCATCGGGGGATGGAATTCGTGGTAGCGGTTCGCGGAATATTGGAGACGTGTGTATTTCAAAATCGAGGAACCTCGTTGGCCGATCAGATCTTTGATCGGAACGCGCGTAAGGGCCTGAGCAAGAGGAAGAATCGAATGGAATGTCTGACTTTCGAAACGCGCTTTCCAGAAAGGAGATATCGCGTATCACTGCACACATATGTATAGTATGTACACAGTCATATAGCAGAGATGCTGCTCTTGGCCCGAGCAAAATCTCAGCCCGCAGGAATGACAATAGACTGTCAGATAATGAATCCCCACTGTCACCCCCCTTTGCCATCCCACGTCCTAAAACCCACCCTCTGTGGTGTTCTCTCTTTCCCTCGTCATCCCCTTCCTTCCCCGTGCCGCGTCTCTCTCACCAGCGACAGCTTCGAAACTGACAACTTTTAGCCCACCGAGAACAAACTCTTTCGCGGCATCGATGGGTAAGGGAGATTAGCGTAATCACACAGACAGCGCGACATGCGTGCTGCGCGATTAATTTTCTACTAACGGCTGAGATGAAAACGGCCGCCAACTCGACGAGGGATGAAAGTTAATTTTAAATCGATGTATCCACACAGAAATCAATGAAACGTTCATTTAAATTGTTTAAATTACGTAGCACAATTTTTCACCATACTGGAACAATTACAGTTCTGTGATTCTCAGTTTTTTTTTAATTGCAAGAGAAACCCTCGTTTTATTTTCGCGCAGTTTCTTTTTTAGTGCCTTTGGAACTAATGTTATCATGCATAGGGGGTGACTAATAATTCTTATTTTGATAGGCTTGTTTGTTTTTACTTTTACGATCGAATGAAAAATCGTTGGTGTATGTTCCTGTAGAAATCGACGAGCGATAAAAGGGAGGGAATGACTTTTACCTGGGTTTCAGTTGTATCTCTCGCTAACCGTGCCCCTTGTACTTTCCACCCTCTGCTCTCGTAGCAAACAGGACTATGACCGAGTAGGCGAGGCGTCCACTTAGCGCTAATGCCCCTTTTATTGGTCAAGATTTCAGTCAAAAGCTGAATAGATGCCCGCCTGGGTCGTTCTTCCACATCAGTTTCCTCGAAAAGTTCAACGAGAGTATCGATCATACCCGCTTGCAAATATTGCATTTCTCCTCCGAGGATTAGTCTGGAATCAATCCGTTCGAGCACATGTAATTTCCCACTATTTGCAAGGAAAATATGAGGATGATAATTCGATATCACTTACCACTTAACTACTCCCGCAGAGCCCCGCTGTACATTCACGCCGAGGACCACGATGGAGCCATCCCTTTTTCCCCTTTAAATAAAAATATTCCACCTGTTATCGGTGATTTCTTGCTCGGTTTTATACTCATTATATTATCAATAATTCATTATCGTTCACGCGTTACAGATGGGGAAAAAGGATTATTCGTTTATCCGCTTAGAGTTAAGCCGACGACGTTTTTCAATCGAAAGTATAATGCGTATTTAAGTTTACTATGGGTACATGCAAATCCTCTCTCTCACTCTCTCTCTCTCTCTCTCTCTCTCTCTCTCTCTCTCTCTCTCTCTCTCCCCCTCCCTCTTTTTCCATCTTTTTTTAATATGGACTCGGAAACGAATGGAGTGAAGCCGGAAAAAAAGAATTGGAACGTGAGGTGTAACATATCGAACCGAATGTTGAAGCCGACGAGAGGGCGAGTCGAAAAAAATTCCGCCTGGAATAACTCGAGACAGAAAAAGCGAACAAAAAATTTCCATAAAAATGCAGCCGCACGTATAATCCGGATGAAGCTTAGCATCGCGGGAAATGGTATGTCACGGATGGAAATGGCTGGAAAAGCACAGAATTGGTACATATTAGATGATAGCGCGATCGAAGGCTGTAGAGACACTTATCTATACTTTGTTACCTCGTCATTTCATTTGTGTTTCACATAATATTAGGAAACTGGAAGCTTGATTGTTAAACTTGATCAATAAACGAAAATCGGAGGCGGAGGGGTGGTGCGACAGTTGAGCTGCCTGGATGAATATTAACGAATTTTTTCAGTACACGTTCTCTTAGCTCGCGAGATACATTGGGAATGTAACATTTTGTGAAAATATATTTATTCTGTTACTTATTTTGATACATTCATGACGGTTTGTATATAAACACGGCTTACATTTAGGACCTGAAATTTTGCTTTTCATAGTGTATAGAGTTTAGAGTTTCTGCATCAGTCTCATAGAAGGAAAAGTTTGATCATCTGTCAATGTTTAGCTTCTACAAGTGTTCTTACGCGGCGAGAAACCACTATTTCTAAAATATATAACAGACTCTTGAAAATATATGTAATCTCACTAATTAATCCAACAGAATATTCAAGGTAATTATTAACGTCAACCAACATACTGTAGAATATATTTATTACAAAATATTTCAGTAAATATGTGTCGTACTCACTGACGTATGTTTGCAGAAAATTTGGAAGATAACAGTGTACTATATACACGTCGTAGAGTTCCTATCTTGGAAGTGGTTTTGTATAAATTTCACGTCTAACCTTTACTGCAGCATTTATCGTTATAAATTATATGATTACTGTACAATAGAGTACGAATGGAAAGAAGTTATATCTTCGTATGCTGCGTGAAGACGTAACGAGATTCGACTTATAAATGAATATGCACCGTTTAGAAAAATACGAATATGACCTTAGTATCGAACGAACCTCTACGTGTCTAAAAAGGGTTTTCTTAGAAAAAAAAAGTTCTACGCTTAGACGTTGAATGCGTGCTACAGTGCCACAAGACCTTAAAGAATACTAATTACATATCAGACTGTGAACTTATTAATCGAATAATCATCAGTAGTAAATTAAGCTTTGTAGATCACAATGGTTTAAATTCACGTCCAACAAAAAGTGTTTCGTAGTTTAGGCATTTTCACTAGCTGGCCTCTTCTTGTTCTAAAATGTAAAGATTTTTCATCCATTATTATTTAATACTGTAGCCGAAACATCACATTATGCTTAATTTAGTTTCAAAGATAATCTTACAGTCTGTTTAGACGGTTTAACATCTGCACTAGAAGTTCGTGTTTTGGACCTTTCCTGCTCTAATTGTGCATGCAGGGACGCCACCTCTAATGTTAATTCATCCCGTATTTCTTGTAATTTCGCTACTTCAGCTAATACTGACGCTTTATCCTTCACTATAAAACAGAAATTACACAGTCAATTATGGTTACGACGATACAGTGCTGCCATCAACGAAACAATATTAACTAACTTTCTCCGTGAGCCAATATTTGATACAGCTTTTTATTCCTCTCTTTGACTTGTGTCAATTCTTCCTTCATGTTATCAACTTGCGTTCTTAAATCGCTAATAACTTCATCACGTTTCTCCACTTCTACCCTTAACTGAGCAGTCGTGATGTCGTCATCGATTTTGTTCAGTCTTGCTTTCAACATATCCTTCTCCTTCCCCTTCGTAATCTCGTCCTTCGTTTCCTTCTCGACTCTGTTGAAGAATTCTGTATCCGACTCTGTAAAAGCATCAACTAATTATCGCCTTAGTTTTCTTTACACAAGCTAATCGTGCAAATGTTTCGTGCACAGAATTACAATATTACCTTTTGGTTTAACATCCTCTGGTTCCGGAGGTGGAAGCGTATTATTCGGAACTGCGGCCGATCCCAAACTGTTGAATTCCTCCAACGACATAGTAGCCTTTTTCGATTTTTTCCCAGGTTTCTTACTAGGCTCCTGCTCTTTGTCTGACTTTGCTGTGACTACTAGCTGCTCTTCGTAAGCCAGCTTTGAGAGCATGATGGCTTGATGCAGCTCTTGCTCAAAGGTTTCCTCGACAGCCTTAAGGAAATCACAATTGGACGTGATAACACACAACAGTTATAAATATGTCACTACTGAAACAAAATCTTAGATTTAACAACCTACGTCTAACACCGAGCTATAATTTTCACGCGTATTAGTCAAGCCTGTGCTGCCCTTATTATAGACGATGCATCGGGTACCAGTGCGCAAGTGTCCGACGTGATTTATTGCAATCCGATTACGCTCTAACGAAATGGTTTTCAAAGCCACTGGCAAATTAACTTGATAAACGAAATAAAATTTATACATTACCATTATGTCCTTCTGTTTCCACTGCTCCCATTGCTGGCTTTCAGCATTATTGCCAGCTTTTTTCTTTTTCTGCGATAAAAAGAATTTATTTTAAATGTGTAACAGCTGGCAGACAAAAGTTGTTTTGAAAAAATAATAAGAAATTTAGAAATTTTAAAAATTCGTATTTTAGAACTAAAAAAACATTAGACAGTCAACGCGTACGCGTAGAATCGAGACTGGAAATTTGAAATACATGAACGTTCCCGCCGAAGACTGCGAGTACCGGCTGACGTTACCGGCTAATCGAAAACAAGGGGTGAAAAAAGACCAACAAAGGCCACCAGGCATTATACCTTATTTTGTTTCTTCTTGTCATCCTTCTTCGGCTGTTGCTGCTGCTTCATTTTCTCGTTTTTAGCCTTTTGACTTGCCTTGCCAGCGGCAACGGTCTTCTGGGTCTTCTTCGGCTTACAATCATCGTCGTCGATGCTGAGCACCGCGAACCTCGACGGCACAGCGGTCGCCATTTCTGTGAACTGTGAATATACGTATTGATAACGAAACTACAGGACTTCCGGTACCGTTACGAACGTAGGGCACGCAGTATTCGCGGTATCCCGCGCCACTGAATCGTACATCGCGCAGAAACTGTCGTACCGTAACGTGTGCAACTTACATTTGCGTACACTTATCGCGTATAAATGGACGTGCACTGAAAAATGAAGAACGTCGTTAAGCTACGACATAAACCGGAAACGAATGGTAAACATTGGCGTAGAACAGCAACGCCCCTGGCGGGAAATATTGTCGTGATAGCAATTGCCCGCCCGACGACACAGTGGGACCAACTATTGCGTAAGAAACGCGAGACGGTGGCACGTTGAATATTGTCGGAGTCTTTTAAAACGCAGATTTTAAATTGTTTCACGTGTACGATAATATTCTTTTGTAATTTATTCTATTTGTAATGGACCTTCTTCTCTTTCAATTGAAAGTGTGCTACTCTAATGAAAGAAGATACGCAATTGATCGAAGAAGGCGGTTGACATGATCGAATTTCAAATTTTATATTTAATATTTAAAAGTAGTACAATATTTATTACGCTTTGGTGGACACTTCATGTTATTTAAATACGACGAAAGATGTTAATACTATTATTTTGATACAATTACACGTGTCGTATGTAAGTATATGATGCTTTTCCTTATTCATCGTGTATAGGACGAGTATTCCGAATTTTAGTATATTTATGTAAACTTTTTTATCCTATGTAAACTTTTGAACGTAGAACGTTTAGATATGTTGGTTAATACAATTTCATATTATACCTCCATTGCTCTTTCAATCGCAATATCGTTAATAGGCATTAAAAAAGAGTGGCAGTTAAAATATGCCGCGTTTTGTAATTTCCATCTTACTATCCCATGCTCATTAAACAATTCTGTCACAGGTCACAGTGATTTATATGCGAATATAGTTTAACGATTTTTACATTATTTTATTAAATCCCAGACATAATCTATAGCAATATAAAATCATAGTATCGCATTCTGTATTATCATAAATATTCTACTCGTGAAACTAAATGTGACGCTTAAAGAAACTCAAATATAACACATTATACATGCACACATTCACCAATAAACGGTTTTAAAAAGATAAACCGCGAAATATGTGCACAGTTGCATACATAGGATTTTAAATTTTAATCCATATACCCATCTATCTTATACACTTGCCATTATTTTCAATCGTCAACAACAGACAGTCGTTTCAGATCAGCGATATTCGTCCGACACTATCGTCCCAATAACGCTCTAATCGCAACGCTAACGATTAATCGTAACATTGCAGAAGGACGGAAATAAAATGCGCCCGCGTGAAAGTTTATTGACGCGCAATAGTTGGCGGGCCTGGCGGATCGAGAGTCTCGATCCAACGAGAGAGAAGGAAGTATCCATCTACACATCCATCCGTCCACCGTACGGAGCCCCGTTGCACGTCGGGAAACTGAACATGTACGTACGTCGTACGAGCGACGTAGAGCGTTGAATGTGTCGATTCCGTTCGGGGTTGGCTTGCAGTTTTCGCGGTTGTATGTGCGCGCAGCAACGTCGCGTGGTCGGCGATCGAGGTGTACGCGAAGCCCTCCAGTGTACAGTGATTGGGATAAAAGAGGCGAGGTGAAAAGAGAAACTTGCTATTTTCCTGGGACGCTCGCCAATTCTGGAGTAGCACGGCTCCGCCGCGGCGTCGTTCTGACGAACAGCCGGGAGTATCTGAAACTATCGGGACCCCGTGCACCTGTGCTGCGGGACACCCAATCACGGAATTCGCGGGCTAAGATGCCCGACGTGGCTACCGCGGACAACGTCGGCATCGAGACCAGGACCAACGAAGCGGCGCACGACGAGGGGAGCGACGCTCGCTCCTGGTTTCCCGCGAATACACCTCCGGTCTCATTTTTACGTGTGCCCGCGCATATGGGCGAACAGTTTCTCGTATTTTGAACCGTGGTGCAGTGCTCTCTGGCTAATTAACTGGTTATCCCTGGAGGATATTTGTGCTCGACGTGGTAGCAAGGGTGGTTGCAATTCTATTTCAAGATAACAACGTTAAAACAACGACATTTCACTGGCGCACCAGCTTTCTCGTGTGCTCTTGACGAAATGTGTTGCTAATAAGAGTCTCGGCCAAATGTTTACGATAGAATTTATAGATCTGCAGGGATGTGTATTAATTAAGGGCCGGTAAATGCCTCCTGCGCGAGAGTGGACAGTGACTACGCCTGCTTCTGGTATTCGGAGCGATCGACGAGGATATACATGAAGGAACTGAAAGTGTTCTAATAATCGACGCGCGTAGTTTAAGTTCTCGACGAGCTGCGAAATGAAAGAAACCTAAGTGCGAGGTGCCCTGAAGATTAGGCGGGTCGTCGGTCTCTTCGGCTATTGCGCGTAGCATTCGTTTTGTACGGCTTCGCATATTAATTGTCTTTCTATTTAAATGAAATAACATTTATCATTTCTGCGCGTTAGGGATTATGCTTTGATCGGTAGGATACTCGTTTCATGTTGTTACGTACGTGAGCGGCTAATGTTAGAGGTGCTTGTCTAAAAGCAGAGATAAAAGAGGACATAAGATAATCATCTTAATTTTCAATGCTGATTTGGTAAAAGAATTGAGCCATATATCTTTCTAAGATGTGCGAACAAACAGAAATCAGTTACTTGGATGGAGACGTCGTGTGGGTTAAGCTTGGAGCTTGTTGGTGGCCGGGGCAAGTTACCGGGTTTCATAATCTGCCCGAAGATATTCAAGAAGAATTTCAAAAGAAGCCTTTAATTGCTGCTGTAAAGTTCTTTCAAGAGGACACTTAGTAAGTGATTTAACATTCGCACCGTAATGCTAATGTCTGTATAATCATTTTTTTTTTTACATTTTAACGACACTTTTAGTTTATAGGTATACCCATATTTTATCCTACAAGTGTACTTAATTTTATTTACACAATGGCGTTTATTATTTTCAGCGAATTCGTCAAGAACTATCAACAGATTTATAAGTACAATTGTACATTAAAAGATGACTTCATCAAGAAAGGCCTGGGTATGCTTTTTGTGTATTTGGAATAACTTTACTCGTGGAGAAAGAAAATATTGTGTCCTGTTTTTAGAATAGCATGTTAAATATGATTATGTACATTATAACGCTGTTATTTGCAGATAAATATAGAAGCAAAAGCAAGGATGGATCGAGGTATATGGATAAATTCCCTGGAGATGTTGAAATGGCTGAGAAATTAACAGGAGGTGATCCGGATATATTAAACAATGAGAAATTCTCCCCTGAAGAGAAGCCAAATATATCGGCTCTGTTTGGGGACAAGAAGATTCCTAAAAGGAAACGGGAACGCGAGGACATGTCGAGAAGAAGAAGCGATAACATGGACGTGGTTCGAAAAATCACGCATCCTCGGTTTTTGAAAGAAAGCGATCACGAGGTTCGAATCCGCCAGCAGCCCAGCAGTTTACCATCTACCCCGAATAACACCGGTTCGCCGCAATATCCCTGTCATTTGTGCAGCTTTACTTCTTCCCGAGTTAACGTTATCATTTGTCATATAAAAAGTCATAGGTCTGGGAATTCACCAGTGGCAAAATCGAAAGTCAAAACTTATTCTCAGTATAAAAGTAGGGACTCGGACCTGGACACCCCCAAAAGAAAGTATGCGAGAAAGGAGAAAAGCCAGTCGAATAAGAATAAAAGTAGCAGCGAGTCTGGTAAAAGAAAACAAACTAAACAAAGCGAGAAACCTACTAAGAAGAAGAAGACGGACCCTAAAATTCGCGACACTATACTAGCTGACTGGGAGGATGAATCTGACGAAGATGTCAGTTTAAATCAGAGCCAGCCTTCTGACGTAGCATCTGTGAATGATTCACCTATAAAAAGTCAATTTGATCTTGAGAAATCGGATCCCGAAGAACCTAGCCAGAAGAATAATACGATAACAGATGCGAACGAGATCATCGTAGAAACTGAAAAATTACTCAAGGAAACTGAACGATTGACTTCAATCGACATAATAGATGAATCTGTAACAGCCGATATTAATACTTCGAAAGATTTGAAAACGAGTCTCTTGGACAAAATGTCAGAGCCAGAGAAAGATGCCAGAAGCTCTGACGTGGAGATTAATGAGTTGCCTGACAAATCACAAAAGGAGAAAGACATTTTTAACGTGGATCATGAGAAACTTAATGCTTCTGACAAAGATGATAAAAAATCATTATTGTCCTGTTTTGACTTTCATGAGGAGGAGCCGTCTGTACCTCCCGTGAGAAAAAAGTCGCGCGCCTTCCATCAGAAGAAGGAAATTATAAAGGAATTTGAAATGAGCCAGGCTTTGAAAATAGAACAAGAAAAAGAGATTGAGAATGATAAACCCGAAGTTGAGAGTAATGATGTTGTTAATCAGAAAGAAAGTGAAAAGGTAGATGGACAGTTATCTTCAAACGAGAAAGATCCAGAAGTTGTGGACGAAGACAAACGAACGAAGAATGAGGTTGAACAATCGAAAGAGAAGACTGAGCCTGGGGAAGTATCGAAGGAAGTACCAACATCTGGCATTGGTACTTGTGAAACAAACGCAGACATTATAGAAATATTTGAGGACGAGAAGGTCGAAAATAAAAATGCAGATTGTGTAAATGCTTCGAAAAGCGAAGTGCAAGATACTGCTGCAGCAAGTACAACAGTTAATGCTGCTACTGCAAGTGTAACAGTTAATACTGATACAGCAATTACAACAGTTAATACTGATACAATAATGGCAGAAAAGGAGGAATTAAATGTACAAAGTGTACTCACTGAAGACAACCAAATAAAGTCTAAGGATACAGTTGCCGATAATGAGAATCTAGAATCTATGGAAGACGAACCTTCGAAAGACACTGAGGAGAGTTTATCAGAGCGGTTTACAACGGAAACAGAGGATGAAACAGTTTCTGAATCTGCAGAGACACTCCCCGAGCAAAGTGAGAATTCAGATGTAGACATGCTGGATCAAGATCAAGCATCGAATTCTGACACTAGGATCATTTTATTGAATAATGATCAGTCAAGAAACATAACTCCACAAGTTAAGAAGCGTAGAGGTAGGCCGAGGAAATCAGAATCTATCCATACCAGTACCAGCGGAAATACTAGTGGAAATGAAAGTCCAAGAATAAAGGACAAGAAAAGCAATAAAAAGTTCTTTGAAAGATTTGAAATGGACAGAAGAACTTCAGAGTCTGATAGCGAACGTTCGTACAGCGGTCGCAAACGAAAGCCTAATAAAAGATATATAGAATCCGACATATATGTAAAAGATGTGGAGCAAAAGGTGCATAAAACTGACGAAAGTCAATCTGAGAATGAAGAGAAAGGCTCTGAGAGAGTAAGAAGTAAATCGAAGAAGAATAAAAAATGTATAAGAATGGATAAAAAAATAAATGAGAACATAGAGCTCAAAGGACAACAAGAAATAGAAATCTCATGTAATGTGTTGGATACAGCGAAGAATAATGTTAACTCATCGAGCACACAAACGAAGGATGAATTAACTGAGTCTAGTTCACAAGAAAATCAAACGTTTATAGAGGTAGATACAAAACTTCCCGATAAGCAAGTTCCCATTGAAGTATCCGAAGAATTGCAAGCGCCTGAAGAAGAAAAGAATTTACCAAAAGGATCTGATGCAGCTTCCCCTCTTGAAGATGTAAAGTCACAAACAACACAAGATAGCGTTACAACCACCGAAGGTACAAAACTTGAACTTGAGGAAACAAAAGACGATCAAATGGAAACTGAAAATATACTAGCTTTAAGCACTGTTCATCAAGAAGATTTAAAAGATCTGACCACAGAATCTTCAAGTCCGCAATTGGAACTGCGACCATCGAAAGAGGTGTCCTCTCAGCAAGCGGATATTTTAAAGACTGTCGACAAGCTTCCCCCGAAAAAGTCACAAATAAAAAAGTTCGAGTTATCGCAGATTGATTTTTTTGACACCGATGCCTCTACCACTGCCGCTAAAGCCACTATACAGCCGGAATTGGACAGTGGACAAGAAAAATTGGAAGATCCAAAAGCCGAAGTAATCAAAATGAGTACAGATTCAGAAGAAAATATCTCGTTGAAGCAAGAAGAGAAAGTTGTTCCAGAGAAGCTTGAAGTACCCACGCAGAAGGAAGAATCTGTGAAAGAAGCGCCAAAAGAAGAGAAGAAAACACAAGATACCGAAGTAACTGTATCAGTAGATTCGGAAGCTCATCAAATGAAAGTAGAAACGACCGAGAATAAAGAGCAACAACTTAAACCAGAAAGCTCCGAACAATTAACGAAAAACGTGCCGAGTGCATTACCTGAGCCACACACTCCAAAGAAGACACTTATGCAAACAAGATACAAAGGAAAATTCACACCAGAGACGGGCGCCAAGTCAAAGAAAGATAAAGAATTATTTCCCGAAGAGAAATCAACGAATACATTCCAAGAAGCCTTCTTGAAAACACTACAGATAGACAAGAAGAAAGACGCGGATGATTCTGACACAACTGGGAAAGGAAAGAAGGGTAAGAAGCCAGTAAAGAAGAAACTTGAGGACGAGAATATAAACGTTCCCTCTGGGACAATTCAAAGTGTGAAAACTGAAGATTCGAGCAAAAACATGGAAGTCGTAACTTTTCCAGACATTCAAGTTCAGGAAAGTAATTCTCAGGTCACAGTGGTGAGCAATTTTGAAGGTATAGAAGTAGTAGTCGATCAAAGTCTTGAAATTGATACGAAAGTGGACGAAGCTATCTTCCCAAGCGTTGATCAGCTTGCATCGTCATCGAGCGAATTCGATATTGCATCCAAGCCATTAGCTCAATCTTCTATCACCGAGGATAACTCTAAATCTATCAGTTTAGACGCCCAGAAGCTGGATGAATCGTCAAGAATGTCCACGTCTACTCCTTCACCATCATCTGACGTGACTGTACCGGTGAAGAAGCGCGAGATGCCGCGGATAATTGAAAACGTTGCATTAACTGAGCCCATGCAAATCTTAAAATCAAAATTATTGGATAAATTACCGCAGAAAGGCGTTAAACATAAATTAGAGGCGGATAGTACAAAGAAGGGTGACCAGAAAGGAAGTCCAAAGACAAAGATAATGAAAATTGAAACTATTTCGCCGACCACTAAAGTGAAAACTAGCTCCAAAGTTGCACCCTCGCATCTCTCTCTGAGTAAAAAATTACAAGTTATAAAAGCCGAGGAAGCAGAGTCGACAGCAGCGGTAGAAGCAAAAGCTGAACAGTTAAACGTGAAAGCATCAAAAACACCCACCGCAACAGCTAAACCTGAGAAATATATTCAACAAAGTTCACAGAGCCTAGCGGACATGGACTTGGACATAAACTCGATGCCGTTTGTCCTAAGCGAAGACGTCTTAACTCCGGAAAGCATCGAGCAGATGCCTGTTGTTATATCTTCTATTATACCTGCGTCTAGCACTATCCCAGCAGCAACGTTATCTTTCACACCTACCACGCAGATCGTGACACCTACTAAAACACAATTCAAGGTAAATGAAAGTACAAGCGAATTATCACCCACGAAGAAGAAGAGCGGGACTCCTGCGATCTTGAAGAATAAAAATAAGGCGAAACCTACGATCACGAGCATAAAAACGTTAGTACCGCCACTTACCGGCGGTGTGAAAGGTATCAAATTTCAAAGCACACCAGCAACGAGCAAAATCCCACCGCTTTTAACACAGAAGGGTTCACCAGGTAAATATGTAGTTGTGCAAACCTCTGGGGGTCAGCAAATACGTTACAGCGTTCAGGGGAAAGCTGGCACACAGCAGAAAGTTGCCATACCCACTGGTAAAACTGCTGGGAATGCACAAGTAGTTCAACAGGGGGGTAAAGTAGTCATATTAACGTCAGCGCAATCCGGTCAATCGAAAATGTTGCCCTTAAATATCACTAAAACGCTGGGTGGGAAAGTCCAAAGAATCGTGACAAGTAAAGGTCAAGTACTTTGTCCTATCAGCCCTCAGGGCATAATAAATTCCAAAACAATAATTGCGCCGAAAGGGGACAATGTTTCACCGACCACCTCTAAACTTCCGCAGGGCCATAAAATTATTAACACGCAAAGTATGATAGCATCGAAAGGGGTGTTGACTCCTATATCTGGAAGCATTGGTAAAACAGCTCTGTTGGGAACATTGTCGCAAGGGATTCTTACAAAAGGTGGGATTTATACCCCGATAAGTGCTTCTGCTTTGAGCGCGAAAACTATTATCGGATCAAAGGCTATAGTCACGAAAGGTGCGACCATTTTGTCTTCGCAAAATTTAGGTACTTCTAAAGCTATTTTAACTCCTATATCTCAAGCTGTTACTGGGAAAGCGATTCTGAGCACTGTAACCAGCAAAGGTACTGTTTTAACGCCAATAACAGGGCAGCAAGTGAAAGCCATCGCAGCAAAGAGCCCATCAAAGGGCGGCAAGGTACAGTATCAATCTGTGCAGCAGAAGGTGCAGCTGCCCATGTTGCAAAAGTCGCAAAAGATTGCAATGTCTTCGTCGCCAGGAAGATCCGGGCAACTGAAAACTGCAGGTAATACCGTAGTGCTGCAAAACACTGTGCCGGCACAAAAGAGTGGGCATCAAGGGAAGAGAGTAATTAAACAAACAGTTGCGCAAGCAAGTTCTGCTGTTCACAGTGTTACATCCGGCATTCACCAGGCGGTAGGTATAAGTACACAAATTCAGCAGAAAGCAAAAGCTGTACCTGCATCGACTATACAAAAAGTCATCATCCCCCGTGGCGTACGGCAATCAAAAACGCAACAGAAGATCGTTGTCCAGAAAATACAAGAGCCTGCGATCACTACTGTACAAAGTGTGCAATCAAAGCAACCGATATCAGTGCCGCAGACAAGTATGCCAGGTATGTCTAAGGCGATAGCTCAGCAGAAACAAGCAGTTGGTAGCGCTGCTACTGCTAGAGCTACCACAAAAAGTCACATGGCAAATAAGACTGCTCTACAGCAGAAGAATTTATTGAACGTAGCGATGAATTCAGCAACTGCGACTAATGTGGGCGCAAATCTTTCTACACCTTTAACTCTTCCGCCATTGGAGCCTATTGAGTCTGAACGGAAGTCGAAACTAGAGAGTATACTCGCTGAAGCAGGTCAGAAAGAGCAGCCTAAAGTAGAAAAGTTGAATGTTGAGAAGGGCAGCGAGATAGAGAAAGTGGAGGAGCCGAAGATAACAGCTCAGCCGCAAATAATGGCTTTGCCAACAGAAAGCAGCGACGGAACGCAAACTTATGTTCTGGTGACTATTGACGAGCAGGGGCAGATCCAGCCGCTTGATAATAATACTCTTATGTCGTTAGAAGGCACCACGCAAAACCCAGATGGCACGAGAACTTTGTACATAGATCCCAGTTCGTTAGGAGAAGCAGGCACATTAGACAATATTGTTCTGCAATTCGACAACGGTGTACTGCCAAATATACAGACCAGCGGTACAGAACCTACGCAGACAATTATATCAGAAAGCTTCCCTACTTCGGAAGTGATGCAGACATCGAACCAAGACATCCTGGCGGCTGCTTTGGCTAACACAGATTTCCAACAGGAAATCAGTTTATCGGAGAATCCAGCAGGGAACGTGCTGACTAGTGGCTTGACTCAAACAAGCTTGATCAATCAGACTATTTTACAGTCAACCATCATTCCTCCTACAGAGCCAATATCTTCTCCCTCTGTACTTGAGACGTCGTTGACTCTGAATCAGCCTATAATGACGCCGCTAGAGGTTCCTAGCAGTTTACCCATACAGACAGAATCAGTTCCGCCTCCTCCTGTCTCAACAATCCCTACTTCTCTTGAGCTGCCAATAACGATCACGAATCCCAGCATCTCTTACATTTCAACTGGAGAAGCACGGATCCAGATACCTGGCAATTCTATGCCGGATATTGGAGAAATCATGGAGAATGCAAGTGCAGCGGATATCGCTCGAACAGAAATTCCTGCGAGTGCCCGGTACCTAGTGTTGCCGAACTTGGAAGGCAATATCGCCGTGGAAGCTCAGAATGTGCAAACCGACGCTATCTCACTGCCGAGCGTTTCGTATTCGGTTTCAATACCAAACAGTCTAGTTTTACAAGGTTCGCAAGTTCAAACTACTCCTTCGATGCCGATCATAGATGATACCTACACAGAGACCGTGCAATTTACTTCAGCTATGGAACCGTCACTGGCAACAGGGCAAACGTTCGTAGACGTACCTACCTCTGAAATGCTTGTCACAAAATCTCCTATATCAACAGAAAGTATACAATCGCAAGATATTACGGTGACGTCGGAAATGATAGTGTCTCAGAACGTTTCTACGTCTTCTCAAGAAGCTATTGTATCAACAAATGATGCCTCCATTTTAAACGACGAACAGTACACCGTGGCACCTTTGCAAGAGGTGTACTCTTCCGAAGACATTCCCATGAAATCGGAACAGATGATTTTGCAGCATACAGTTGCTAACGAGGACACCGATTCGAGCGCGGCAGTGGGTAGTCAAAGCGAAGAAGCCAGTAACAACGATGGCGCGGCCTGTGCGCCAATTGTGGAACAGCCGGATGAGGCGATGACCAGTAGCATGTCAATAATGGACGAGACTGCTTTAGTTACGCCCGAGTCCAGTGTAAAAATGCCACCTATAAGACATGCGAGCTTCGAAGTCTCAGATTCAAATGAGATGGTGATAGACACTTCGCAGGAATCAGAAAATATTAAGAAATTTAAGGAATTAGATTTTAATGAAAAATCTAAAGACAAGGTACGCTCTCCCGTAGTTGAAGAAGCAGCGGCAACATCGAATGAAGTAGAGGCCGTTGATGGAACGGCAGAAATTTTGCCAGCCGAGTCATTGAATCGTTTAGGTGAACAGAGTATGGATGTAGATGAGGCTATTGATTCTAAAATTTATCCTACAGACGCAATGAAGGAGTCGAAAGACTGCCAAACGGACGAGCCCTCGTCTCAAGGAGAATCAGATCTGGTTGAAAGGAACATGGAACTACATTTTGAGGAAACGAATCCCGAGACTAGTCATGAAACGCCATCACAGTCGTATGAACAGTTTGGAATAGCAGTGACTACCGATTCCACCGATTTACCTAGTCAGTCTGCTACAAAATCAGAAAACTCGAGGGAGCCCTCCCAATCGATTACGTACGAGCCTATGGAGACGGACGAAGAAGCAATTGTTACGGAGCCGCCGACTCAGTCGTTTGAGCATTCGAAGATGAACGAAGCCTCTCAGTCGTACGAGACTTCCGCAGAGGAGAGCACGAACGCGCCTACCCAGTCTTTTAACGAGCTCATGCAGAGTCAAGAAGAGAGGGCGGGCATTGACGAATCGATCGATGATCAAACGTTCCCAACGCAGAGCTACGAAGTTGGTAAAGCAGAGAATATTTCAGAAAACCTAGAGACTGACACTGAAATTAGCCAGGAGGGGAACATGCCGTCTCAATCTAATGATATTGGTGCTGACGGGATCGGCACGTCCTCAGTTTCTACTAATAATTCCGGGCTGAACGAGGACGAGACCGCGAGCTCGTCCTATGTCCCAGAAACGCCCGAGACTCAAGAAAGAGATCCAGATCAAGAAAGTGCAATTAGTACGTCGTCATGCGAGATACCCCCTTGCGCAGAATTAAATATCGCGTCGTCTAGCGCGGAGCATACAAGTATCCATGACAATGGAGTACCTGAAATACCCACATCTTCGTATAATTTGAATCCAGACATTACTTCGACTCACGTGGATTCTGTGCCGACCTCCAGTTACGAGGAGCAGAATGTATCGACTTCTTACGAAGTGCCAATCTCGATGCCTGGCCTAGAAGAGACCCCTTCTCAGAATTTCGTCACCGAGAGCACAGATCACAGGAACGAGCCCTCCAGTTACTATGCTCATCACCAGGAAGTGACGGCGAGCTATTACGAATCTGTAGGCCAAGAGACAAATTCTAGGTTGGACGAAGATCCACAGGAGGAGGTCACACCGGGTTACTATGAGGGCAATCCACAGGAAGCGAGTCAGAGCTATTTTACTCCAGAAGAAGCCACACCGAGTTACTCGAGCCACAGTGTCTCGCCTAGTTATTATGATCACAGACCGGAGGGTGAAGCGAGTCAAAGCTATTACTCTGCCGATGACATAGAAAAAACAGAGCAGTCCTCCTCCTCCCAAAACATAGAGGCGTCTCAAAGCTTTTATCAAGAACAGTCGGACGAGTTGAAGTTGAGGCAGCAAGGGGAAGCTACTCCAACATACACAGAAAGGTACCCTGTTGATTATACATTGGAGAATTCACCGATAGAAAGGCATGATCTTGTAGAAAGTTCTGTACCAGCCACTAGGCCTACAGAGAGGTAATACATTATGATGGGAAATAGCACTTTGCTATGGGGAGAGTCCTTGTTTTCATAGACTATTTGGACATTGCAGCCATTGATAGATAAACTCGAGTCTATTTTGAAATGTAAATATAATATTAAGATGATAAGCAATTAGATGTAAGGGTAAAAGTAGATTCTTACTATAATTTATATATAAATAAATATATATATATATCTCTAAATGTATGTATGTATATGTATATATACATGTGATACAATATACGTGTGTGTGTATATATATATATATACATATATATATATCGACACGGATACAATCCGTATATATAATTTTGACATGTAAGCAATGTAATTATAAAGGAGAAATATGATTTCACTGCAGAGACACTATGATCTTATTGTATTCATCTTGTTTTAACATATTGGAGTAACATTGACACTTCAATGGAATATGTCCATAACATGTTTTTCCTTTTCTTTCAACTGGGCATGTTGATACTTTGGCATATAACAAATTCATTATTGTTACACGTTTTTAAATACCATGCACATGAAGTGGGTATATTGTAAAGATTTTCTATGGATCATTGGAGTAGTAGTAAGATCTGTATTTCATTATGTAATTGGTACGTGAGAAACACATTTATGCTATTAATGGTACATATGGCAGTCAGGTGAAACGAATAAACATAAAATAATTGTAGAATATTTATATGTTGTCACGGGGTTTATATTAAGTGTAATCAGAATCATAGGACTTTACTACTACTCCGCAGTGTCGAGTCATAACGAGCGATTTTTCGTCTGACACCCGAAGAACATGAGCTCGAGTGATTGTATAAAAATAAATTGCACAATATATCTTCAATAAAGTACCAGCAATGTACGCCCCTAAAATATATTTGTATAATACAAGTAAAGACTTTGGGCTATCATTCGAAGACTTAATTTTTCAGATAAGTTTTTTTCACTGTCCTTCCCCTGCGCTCAACGGGCTGCCTGCTGATAGAAATTTTTAATGTTGCAACTAATCAGAGGTGCGAATGGTTGAGCGGACGAAGGATTTGTGGTAATAGAGGTACATCGTTTACTTTGTAGGAAGTAGAGTTTACATTTATGAGAAATAAAGAAGCCTATTATTTCAAACTATAATGATGTGTAATCTGTGTGTTGATGAAATGTAAAGGATAAAAAGGAATGATTAGGTAATCTGTCATGCTTGGAACAACTTTTGTAATTATGGGGGCAGTAATTTTAAATTAAACTATAACTGATAATTGTTATATAAGTGAACCACCTGGGCTACTATAAATGAAATTTTAATTCTGCAAAATGTTTGAAATTACATTGATCAGATTTGCATCAGGTAATGCATGAATGAAATAATATGATTTTAATGATTTAATACTGTAATTTCAAGCGAATTGTTCGTGAAAAAGCCTCGTAGGTCTCAAACAGGACAGATTTACCAACGTATCCTAATAGAAATGATTATATTATATTCTTTATAAACTCATGTTATCAAAAATAAAAATGTTTTTATTTCTCGTGGCGTTTTCAATTGTGGTCACGTGTGTATATATTATGTTATTGTCTGGGGGAAAAAAAAGTTATTAAATGTCGCACTAAAAATGGAACACTTGGTAAAATGTTCTGGGTAAATATAGCCAGATGAATTTTCAAAAATGGACTGAATTGTTAATATTCTTTAATTGCTCCTCGAATTTAATTAATATATACATATTTATGCGTGTATAGATTTATGTATGCCATATGCGTACCTACGTAAATATACACGCATATATATATATCTTCCACTCGAAAGAGTTATATTATAAAAATTCTGTACCTACGAATAGTATGTAATACTGTGAGACGGGGAGGAAATATAATTACATTTTCTATTAAAACTTTCTGGTACAATCGTAAGTTGGATATGCTTTGTCGAAGTAATCAAATATAAGTGGCATAAAGTGATACGGAATAAAACAGCTGCGTTCTTATATCAATAACAATTTGATATTTTCATCACTAACAATATTATCTTTTTATTTCTACAGTGTGCACCACATACACGATTGTAACTAAGAGATAAAATAAATATATGAATATTTACGTAACAGATTACATGTAAAATGAGTAAGTTTTTGGTTGTTATTATTTGGAAATATCCCGTGACAACAAACTCATAAATGTGTAAAAAAAACCTAATATTTAATCTGTTTTGATAATTAAAGAGCTTGCAAGTAATACGAACGAAGAACTTGTATTTTACAATCTTTTTCGTACCGACTATATCTTTAAGGAGATTGTTAGACCGGTTTCACACGGCGATATATGTATGCGATACTTGTATGCTGGATACCGATTTTCATTGCCTTTTCGAGTATCGTCGTGTGAACGGTTCCATAAGGATCAATGTAAGTAACATAGGTATACATCATACAAGTACCGCGATACATGTATCGCCGTGTGAGACCGGTCTTAGAAACTGATTATGTATACCTTATTGCTTCGCGCTTTTGTTTTCGTGTGCTATTTACAAGCGTACAGAAACTGCGAGTATTTGTCATTATCAAAGATTTATTACCTAAAATAATCCCAAAATACAATAAATTATGTTACATTTATAGATGAATGGTCATTTATATACAATATAGTAATATCTGCAATAGTTAGAAAGGAACACAGTCTTTACGATCGTTATTTCGATTCATTTGCTTTTATTTCCGCCAATACTGTGCAAATTTGTGCAACTGTTCCACTAACGCTGCCATTACGGCTGTTACCGATAAGTCTAAAAGATTGTGCACATAATGCACTGCTTCTTCGTCGGTCAAATCCAATCGTAGCTTATCTTGAACTTTCTTCACAGCTTTATCTGGTTCTAACGCTATATCCGGCACGCTGGCGTCAACCATTAACGAGAACAAATTCAATATTAAATTCGCGTGCCTACGTAAGTGGAGAAACGCGGTGTAACACTGTTTTCGAAATTCATGATAATGCTCGGACCCTACGCCCCCCATAGCTTCCACCATTTCTTTGCTCAATTTCATTGGCGGTGGCAAGGGCTTCGGATCTCTGCCCAGAATGTAACCGAAGTCTATATGGAAGAGTTTGCCTGTAATCAAGTTCAACAAAAATCCTCTATTGGTATATTTCTTATAGCCAAGATAATGCGGGGGATTTATGAACAAATTTACCTGATGTTGTCAAGAGCAAATTATCTAAATGTCGGTCGCCAACACCAAGTACATATGTAATGATACAGTAGCCAGCTGAAATTTTGTAGTTTTACGTAATTCACATTCACAGGAATCGTTGTCTCGAGAGGATATACTTATTCTTACCACAGCTTCGAACATAAGTATCCATAACTTCAGGTACAACACCGTAAGGCCCATTCTCGGAAGGATGATGCTTTCGAAAAAAGCTTAATATGGAACCCTCGCTGGCCAGAACCTCTGCGACCGTAGTGGATTCGATAAATTGTAGAAAACCATGCCTTTTACTTGTTGCGAGCACCCTGGGAATGAATTAAATTACACGTCATATGATACGATGTATCGTGTTTATCGGTTTTAAAAATTTGCACCTGTAAGGAGTGAGCTTCAAGTCCAAATTTTCTCGTCTCAATAATTTATCCATAAGCGCTATCGTTTGTAAAATTAGCTGATCCTGCCTTAGATCGTCGCCATGTTTGAAAATTACAATATACTCGCTGTTGTCTGTCGTCAAGAAAGTTAATTTGGATGGCATAAGAGCTGATTTGAAGAGACTCGCCCTAGAATCAGTGAGCTGGAATTATTGTGGCACGAATATTCTTGGATATGTAACAGAAATGTTACTCATACTTTTCGGGGATGATTCCTTTGATACAAATTTCTGGATCTAAGGGGAAAGGTATTGGCTCGAAGTTGGAGAAATTTATTTTGAATGCTGGATCTGGATCGGCCAACAACGCCCTGAGCCTGTCAGTCTTCTTTTTACGGTTTGCGCTTTCTCTCGCCACTGCTTTCACAAGCGCTACTAATTGGTCGATAAATATCTTCTGCCGTAAAAGAAATGCTCTTCTTTTCTGCCAAACTGCATTCCCTTGAGCCAGCATCGTGGAAAACATTGCCATCACGGTGATATACATTTCCTTCACCCGTGTATCTTGCTTCGCGCTCATAGCTGGGTCATTTTGATCCTCGCATTCGATAGAAAGATACCAGTAGAAATAGTTGGCCAACGTTGTGTTCTGACATGCTCGAGTGATCAGGAATGATGTTAAATCCATGTGGGAGTCTTGTTTTACCGACAACTGCCCGCTTTCGGATTCAATGGACTGCAAGTTACGCATGCTATTTGTAATAAATTAGTAATGCTTTTGCCACAAGATTACTTACATTTGTTATAGGGGTAGATGAAGAATCGTTGACCTGTACGTTATCTACTTTCTCAACCTTCTCGGTTTCCTTTTCCTTCATTAATATTTGATGAGCTCTTTTGATGCTTTCGAAATCCTCGTACTTTAACGCTTGCACCAACTGCAATAAGTATAACATTAAGTCATCGTCCGGCGCTTGATTTAGTCGAGCTATCGCGTATCTTCTGACGGCTGGATGTGTAAACGCTGGGCCAAGTAGCTCCAATGCATCCACGGGATCGGGCGGCGCCCACAATGCTAACATTTCTAAAGCCTGTCGCTCTTCTCCGACAACTTTCCAGTTCACGCATTTCACGAATTTTGTTAAAGCCTTCTTTTGACTTGACAAATAAAATCTGTACTTCCAAATCAGATCTTGTTCCTCTGTGGATAGTACCGTGGTTGGTGCATAACTTAATATTGTGTTCAAAGCGTCCCGCACGCTTGAAGTTGGTTTCAACTCTCGCGTATGGCCTCCACTACGTAAACTACGAGCCAATTTGTGATGTTTCGCTTCTACAAGATTTTCCTAGCGATAGAAATGCACTCATGAAATATGGTAATGCGTGTACTTCGTCTTACTTTTCTTTATAGTAGATTTTTTAAAATAGTACTGAATCGAATTTCTTTTTTATATTTTCTACAACGAAATGTTATTATAGAGATAAGATATGATGATCACTCTTACTTGTAAAATCTCGTAATCAGGCAGAGTTACAACGTCTGGTTGGGACCTATGTTGAACAACTTCGTCTCCATCTTTTTCGTAATATACTATGGAGTACTAGAATCGATAAATGACAAAAGAATAAGAATATAAACAGTAGTAATTCTAAAATGAATGAACATATTAAACGGTGGAGTTTTCCATACCAGTATACCATCCATAGTCACTTCTGGGAACTCAATCATTAAATACAGATACTCAGATGCTCTCTTCTCCCTTTCATTAATTAATTCAATCTCCCTGAACGTTAATCTATCCAGCCAATCGACTTTGTTCATTTGACCGTTCCTATGCTTCTTCACAAGTTTCGCTAACCGCTGCATTTGTTCCTTTCCATGATCCCTAGTCTTCCCAGGAGTGCTGGTAAGCGCGCTACCATCTGCTTCCACTCCAGGCCACACTCTGAGATCTAACATTCCTTGACGAAATACTCCGTGCTTCCCGAATAAAGATATCGTTGTGCCGCCAACTGGCAGCTGCCTGCCAGGTCCGGCGCAGTCGTATAAGCTTATGCATAACTGAGCGTCTCGTGGCAAGTCGGAATAAGAAATTGGAAGCGTCACCCATTGGTTCCAACTATAACAATTAAAGAAATGTAATCCCGCGATAGAGATTAATTACATGCACCACAATCATGCGTACTTCCAACGAGAGGTGAAGTGTTTGTAAGCTGTGTGAACAGGTAAAGCTAACGGTCTTCCACCGGCCCAGACTTGTAATGACGCAGCTAGATCCCCACGACTGCCGTTCGCTCCATATAGGCCAGAATATTTTAACATAGGATCGATGAGTAATTTGTCATATTCCGGTCTGTGCCTTTTACCTTCTAATGTACCTCTGCAAGAAGCACGTAACACATTACGGTAACTTACGTTGAGACGGGTCTGCAGATTATTCTAGTTAACAGAACTTGTGTAAAGTATTTCGCGATTTAATATTCAATTGTCTGTGTTTTATCCGGATTAGATATTATAATCGGATCGTTTTGTCTTTAACTGTCACTGGTCCACCTGTTTTCGACGGAAAGATACATCACATAGTATTTTATTATGGTAACCTGAGACCAGCTAATAGTGACGTTCATTGTATTTAACACACTTGCAATTAAATCTTACATTTTAATTTGTATTCTTGTGTCCAAAGAAGAACTGTACACATAGAAAAATTTGTCATTAATATCTTCCATGATTAGTTTAGGAAATTATAAACTCAACACATTTCTCTATTGTACACTTGCCATCATTCTACCGCAACTACTGTGCTTAAGTGCAGCGCCGCGCCTACAGAGGTCAGTGATGGTCATTCCCCACTATTCAAATGCAAAGAAGGGTTGCCGTCTCATTTTTGTTATGGCCGAATGGATCGAAACGTCCGTTGTAAACAGACGGACCCTAATCACAGACCAGGTATAGGATAGATCTATCACGCAATGTAATTTTGTGTCACATGCTCGGGGGGTTCGCGAGCCCCCTTACCATTTTCGTGTCACGTGCAACGTTACCGGTGAAGTCTCGACACAGATTGTAACGCTACGCGTGGTAGGAATTAGAATTCAAGAAGTAGAAATTTAGGTCATTCGAAACCCGCGATTTACAAATGATTCTGTTACAGTAACAATTTAAAGATCGGTATATAAACGTATTTCGTGCAACGACCGAGAAAGAAGGATCACAACAAAACAAGAACACATTCGCCTTTTAACCTTGTTGTCCTATTCGGGTTTATTAAACGCAAAATAAATGTATTTAACATACAAATTTATATGAACAACAATATTATTTGTGGAAGACATGCTTTCGCGATGGAACGTGGAATACCACGCCAAGGAATTGTACCTTGGTATGTTCAATAACGTGCTGAAGCAGAGAGGACTTTAAAAATCGTCAAAAACCCATCAGTTCCAGTATCTCGCTGAAATATTCCAATTTGCACTTATCCTTCTATCTTAACACTGTACTCGTGTTCTGGGGTCCAGTACGAACAATCAAACAACATTCCAAGTTACATTGTACCATAGTATTGCAAGTTAAAGAAATTCTTATATGTAATTAGACTATTTAACAATCACAGCTATCAGCTCGGTTCTCACCGATTACCAGGTCTCACCACGAGGAGGTTGCTGCGTTTCGAGACCCGTAGAGAGATAGATGGAATCAAAGTTCCATCGATCTCCCTGTACACGAAACCCTACTAAACCAAAGAGATGGATGGAAACAAAGTTCCATCGGTCTCTTCGGTTTAGACGTAGAAGCTAGGGAACTGCCAAGCAATCACGCGAGTAAAAGAAATTCAGGAAAAAAGGAAAGACTACCGGTGAGCATGAAAGGAGTATTGGATGGCGCAGTTCCTACCACCCTGCTGTCCGAGTCGAAAGGGAAAAGCGCTTGGCGCCTCCCAGACGATTCCTGTTTCACCGATGCGACTCGCCAGGAGCAACACCAGGTGTGACCTGACTTGAGCCGTCCAACACGGAGACTGGGCACCGATGCGACTCGCCAGGAGCAACACCTGGGTGACCTGACTTGAGCCGTCCAACACGGAGATTGGGTAATCGAACCGGATGACTTACGCAGGCAGTGTACCCAAAGGTACACCCCCTACGCCCGAAACTTTTCCCTTTCGACAAGAACACTACAGGATGAAACCGATCCACCCATACCGATTCCATGCTCAGTCACTTGCTTCCGGAAACGGAAGCAGCGGTGACCTCCTCATCCGAGATGAGGAGCCAACAAAAGAGCAACAAAGCTAATGATTTAGTGACTACTTCGCAATTTTACACGGGGCCTTAAATACTTCATGTTATAATACACTTTTCACTATCACTTTTCACTGTCACTTTTCACTGCCACTTTTCACTGTCACTTTTCACTATCACTTTTCACTATTTTGTTTTAAATATATTATTTTACTGTCTTCCTTCCCCGCGGAAGGGCGAACCTCAAACTCAAATGCTGAAATAATCAAATATGTTATATTAGTAATGGTGTAATAGCCTTGGGAGGAACCTAAGAACATACATAAAATCGAATAAATGCTGCAAAAACATCGAAGCAATACATAAAATGGAATAAATGGCGCATAATCATCGATGAAATACATAAAATTGAATAAATGACGCATAACCATCGAAGCAATACATAAAATCGAATAAATGATGCAAAAACATCGAAGCAATATATGAAATAGAATAAATGGCGCATAATCATCGAAGAAATATATAAAATCGAATAAATGACGCACAACTATCGAAGAAATCAGTTGGAAAGGACCAAAACTGAATGTTGACCTTCACAGAACAACAAAACTCGCATTAGTTTTCAGCGAACCCCAAAAGTCGGTATCAATTGAATCAGCTACCTCGGAGCAGGCGGCTGAGCGAGTGGGGGAAGGACCAGCCTTGAAAGCCTGTCCAGATGTCCAGCAAGTCCAGTTGGAGTAGCCAGCGTTGTGTCCCCAGAGATTCAAGAGACGCAGGAGGCTCGGGTGGTCCTGGTGGTCCGAGGGGTCCAGGGGGTCCAGGGGGTCCAGGGGGTCCAGGGGGTCCAGGGGGTCCGGGTAGTCCAGGTGGTCCGGAAGCTCCCGCGTGCCCGGAGGTCCTGCCGTCCCGGGCGGCCAGTGATGCCAGATTCGTGGGATTTCGCCCACGGGCGCTTCCCCCACTCTATGACCAAGCGTACCCCCATTCTGCGACCAAGCGTACCCCCTCCTAGCGCCTGCACCGCACCACACAAGCATACCCGTCCCTCTATCCGTGTGTCGTACGCGCTACCTGGCCGGCGCTCTCCGGCGAGAATTCGTTTTACGGACATCGAAGCGCTTGGGACACAAACGAAAAGACCAGAGTTCAAATCCTGGTGCAGATATTCTACTTTTTTTTTTAATTATTCTCTAATTTCTCTTTCAATATTCACAGAAGACTAAAGACTTGAAAACTGTTAATTTACAAAGCATTTTCGAAGCTTGATTTGCTGTTAAAGATGCGATTAACTTTTGGCTTGTACCGCACCACTACAAGCGTACCCTACCTTTTGTCCGTGTGCCGTACGCGCTACCTGGCCGGCGCTCTCCACCGAGAATCCGTTTCACCGAGATCCTAGAGCTTGAGTCTCAAACAGAAAATCCGAGGTTCAAATCCCGGTGTGAAGAGTCTACCTTTTTCATTAATTATTCTCTAACTTCTTTTTCTATATTCTCATTAGAATAAAAACTTGAAAACTGTTAATTTACAAAGTATTTTCGCAGATGGCTAATGTACGTGTTGCTCTTCTGCCTTTTTTTTATACATAAACAGAAATAATTCCTTGAAATGCTACTTACAAAATAAGTTCCTTTCTAGGATGGACTCTTTAAAATTCACGTCACAATGAACAGTTAAAAGAATCGGTGATTTCCGTTTCAGGTAAGCGAGCCGCACGGCCCGCTCCGCTATTACGGTCGGCTTACCACTCGCTTCCTGGATTATTGTAATGTGGTTGGAAAACAATTTCGACTGGTCTCGTACCCGTCGCAATAATGTCATTTATACCTACAGAAGAGTTTTACTAACCCACTCTTGGCCAACGACACTCTTTTCGTGTTAATTTAACGACACTCTTTTCGTGTTAATTTAACTCTTGGCCAACGACACTCTTTTCGTGTTAATTTAACGACACTCTTTTCGTGTTAATTTAACACGAAAAGAGTGTCGTTGGCCAAGAGTGGGTTAGTAAAACTCTTCTGTAGGTATAAATGACATTATTGCGACGGGTACGACGGGGACAAAAGGTAGGGTACGCTTGTAGTGGTGCGGTACAAGCCAAAAGTTAATCGCATCTTTAACAGCAAATCAAGCTTCGAAAATGCTTTGTAAATTAACAGTTTTCAAGTCTTTAGTCTTCTGTGAATATTGAAAGAGAAATTAGAGAATAATTAAAAAAAAAAGTAGAATATCTGCACCAGGATTTGAACTCTGGTCTTTTCGTTTGTGTCCCAAGCGCTTCGATGTCCGTAAAACGAATTCTCGCCGGAGAGCGCCGGCCAGGTAGCGCGTACGACACACGGATAGAGGGACGGGTATGCTTGTGTGGTGCGGTGCAGGCGCTAGGAGGGGGTACGCTTGGTCGCAGAATGGGGGTACGCTTGGTCATAGAGTGGGGGAAGCGCCCGTGGGCGAAATCCCACGAATCTGGCATCACTGCGGGCGGCCGACGACGACTGATAGTCTAGGGGTGCGTGTTAGACTCCCCACTTTGGGGAACAACAGCCGCGATCACAACAAGGTCGACGGTTGACTTCAATTGCGAAAACCAGTTAATTATTCGACCGAAATTGATATTTCCGCTAAAATATTCATTCCAGTGGCTATTACTATGAAAAATCATGTTAACAACATTTACCCTAACCGCCCACTATAAATAATTATTAACTATGATCGATATAACTCGAGAAATCACGCAATTAATAACATTTGGCCTGGACTTCGAATTCGACAGAAATTAATATTTCCGCTAAACTATTAATTCCAATAGCTATTACTATGAAAAATCATGTTAACAACAATTACCCTAACCGCCTAGTATAAATAATTATTAACTATGATCGATACAACTCGAGAAATCACGCAATTAATAACATTTGGCCTTGGACTTGGAAATGATTTTCTGCGCCGAATGATTTCTCTTTTATTTTCTCTTTTATTACACAGTAATAATTATTAATGTTACATTTACAAGTAGTTGAGCTTGTTGTAAAGTAAATGAATAGTTCCAGGAATATTTGCAGAAATATTTCGAAGAATAATTCTGAGTGACATACATAAGTACTTGTTTCTTTAGTTACTAGCAGTTACTAGCATCAACGCACGATTACCGAAGCACTTCAGGTTTTTAATCCTTTCGCGACGGCGATGCTAGCCGTCAATATACATATTACACACACACATATATATATATGTATTTTGCAATCGTTTTCACATTTCAAAGTAGTTGCTGAGTTGGACGCTGTTGATGAGCAGATGCCACTACATTCAGTCACAGACGAGGTATAGAATAGACTTATCACCTTATGGGACTTCGTGTCACCACCCAAACTGTATTACCGACCCATAAATCGAGGACTGAATTTAGCGGCCTCTGTTTATGAACAGCGTCCAACTCCGAAACTACTCTGAAATATGTTGAAATGCTGAAAGGTGTGCGCGGGCTTGTATACGTGTGACTTGTTTCGAGCGAGAGTTTGACATAGAGGGCAGGCTTTCGTTATGCCCCCGCTTAGAGCATATATACATGGAGGTATCATTGCCTTAGAGTGACTGCCTCGAAACTGTCGGGCAACATCATGCGAGAGAGAAAAAGAGAAGTATATGTCCTATTCGACCGATATGCGCATGCGCCGATATCGTGCGAGAGAGAAACACATCTTGCGAGCGAGAGAAGTATATGTCCTAATCGACCGTAATCGATATCTGGTCGATTATGAATATGAACAAGTATACTTCTCTCGCTCGCAAGATGTGTTTCTCTCTCGCACGATATCGGCGCTTGCGCATTACGGTCGAATAGGATATATACTTCTCTCGCTCGCACATGTCTTTCTCTCTCGCACCATGTTGGGGACAGTTTCAAGCTCTCAATGAGACCTCCATAGTATATGCTCTAAGCACAATTCGTCGCGAATAGCGAATGTAAATAAACAACAGCCACACGGCTTCGTTCAGGCGGAGCCGTGCAGCGTTCCCGTTACCCCACCGTACCCTTCGTTGGCCAAGCAACTCCATGTGACGAATCCACGATCGTCATGTGGTGGTGGCTGATTTCTCCTCACGCGCTGCTCGCGAAACCGAACTCACCGGCCAATATATATGAACACGACCTTAGGTCCAACAATTTGTGCCCGAGAATTTTCTCAGTCCATTAGGAAACGTAATGTACCCGGACATATAATCAATATTAACAGGTATGTCATTTTTTTGTACACACGTAACATAGTTACGAAGTATCAACAATATAGTTTAAACATGTGACTACATTGTGCAATCGTATTGAACTATTTTTAGTTACTTTTAGACTTATCTTTACAAAGGAAACTTAACAAATTTATAGTTACATTAACTCTTTTTGTCAATCTCAGTGATTGACTTCTCTTCAGAGGCGGATCCGGAGGGGGTGATACCGGCGACCCCCCAAAAGTAACAAAAAATATTACATTACATTGTCAGGGCTGCATTTACACTTTTGGAGGCCTCTTTTGGAGATATAAAAATATAAATTACAAGGAAATTTTAAATCTTGTAAAAGAAGGTTCAGAATTTTAGTTAGGCACTTCTACACAATTCGCCCCCTCCAAGAAAGGCTCTTGGGTCCGCCTCTGCTTCTCTCGAAAACGAGCTGTTATTTGTCATACACAAGTGCAATAATCCCTCGCTACTATATCTAATACGTACTCTGGTCGCTAAACTTCGCTACTACTTTTGGGAACTGCACAGAGCGCATTCAACAACCGAGACCGATAAAGCCTCCGTGTTGAATGTCATCCTCTAGTGAGAACGAAAATATGTAATACCTTGATGTCCCAGTATTAGAATAAGACTTATGTACTCGATGTTATTCTACCGCGCTCAGTGTTTTGAAACAAGTGCGGGGTTTCTGTCTCGGAACAAGGTGGTCGCTATTTCTTACATTTCTCCTGTTTGCTGCCGCCGCGATTGAGACAGACTGCGAATGAGGGACAGAGTGTTTCTGTAACTAACTGATTGTTATAGTCTGAGTTTCGAGAGTTGACACCTGAGGCGGGTCCTTCGGACGAAGCGTGGTTTAAAGGCGGGATCTCCTACCTGCGACTGGTCGCTGCGACCTGTCGCAGCTAGGAGATCCCGCCTTTAAGGAGCCCTCTTAAGGAGTTCCTTCTTAAGGTGGAATCAGACGGCGCGTGAATCGGCGAGCTTGCTCGGCTCGCCGAGGTTCGGCGATTCGGTGATTCGGCTTGGCGAGCACGACTCGACGATCCATGCCCGATCAGACGGCGCGTGAATTGGCGAGCTTGCTCGGCTCGCCCAGGTTCGGCGATTCGGCTTGGCGAGCACGACTCGACGATCCATGCCCGATCAGACGGCGTGTGGATCGGCGAGCTTACTCGGCTCGCCGACGTTCGGCGATTCGGCTTGGCGAGCACGACTTGGCGATTCGCGCGCAAAGATCGCCGATTCACGCGCCGTCTGATTCCACCTTAAAACCACGCTCCGTCCGAGGGACCCGCCTCAGGTGTCAACTCTCGAAAATCAGACTATAGTGCCATCGCATTTCGTCCCCTTCGTGGCAGATGACTCGGCAAAGTTCGGTCCCATATCGTCACCTTGTTTCGGAACACATCTGCGTCATGCATGCGTTTTCCGATGAACCGTTCGTAGCAGCTTGATCAGAGTTGTCAGGTAATTCCTTACCCGTAGAAGGGGAACACCTACAGCAATAACGGTATATGTATTTCTGTTAGTGACGTGGTGATGTGCCACAATTCATCGCATAGCGTGATTGGCGGGCATAAAGAGATGTGACTATCGATAAACTCACCAATAAATGTCGACAATATCAAAATGTTATCGATATTTCGATATACCAAAAATATCGTCATGATATCGTTGCATTGAGTAGAAGCGGCTGAGGTAGAATGCAACGCAAATTGTAATAATGTCATTCATAAGCTATTTTTTTTTATTTGAACTTATTGCAAGCAACATATGAGTGTATTTTGCCTGCAATCTTTTTTTCTGTCTGTAAGAATTTGTATATTTATATGTATATTGTAAATTATAGAGAGAGTGAGATCGGAAAGGGAGGTGTGGGAGTTATTGAGTAAGAACAGAAAAAGAAGGAAGGAGGTCAATGAGGAGATCAAGGCGGAAGAATGGACGGAGTACTTTATGGGTCTATTAGGGGGTACGGAATGGCGGGTGTGGGAGGGGTGGGGGGAGAGAGGGGGAGAGAGGGGGAAGAAAAAGTAGAGGGGGTGGGCAACTGAAGAGGCAGATGAGGCAATAAAGAGTCTGAAGGCAAACAAGGCGGCAGGGAGTTGAATAGAGGCAAAGGTGCTAAAGTATGGAGGGGAGGGCTTGAGAAGGTGCATATGGGTGATATGTGACAAGGAGTGGAGAAGGGCGGTGCCCGGAGGACTGGAAAATCCTGGAAAGAAGGCTGGGAAGAGAAATGGAGGAGAAGAACATGCTGTCGGAAAACCAGGAGGCATACAGAGAAGATAGGGGTCCTGGCAGGCGGTCTCAGGCGATGCAGTCCGCCGCTGTGACGACTGGTCGAGTCACCTATTTGGGCACACTTCTAAAGACCGGGTACACGTATTTTCGTTATTGACTGAAGTAGCCACATACATTGTCGCACCGCGCAACGAAGAGAGCGAACGGAACACATCGAGATCGAGTAAGATAGAGCGATCTGACCGACGAACGCCAAAGTAATAGCGTAGGCATCTCTCTTGACCAATCGTCACAGGGACGGACTGCATCGCCCGAGACCGCCTGCCAGGAGGCTTCTTTTCGCCGGCTAATAGTACCTGGTGAACAGGGAGATGGCCAGGGACAGGGGAAGGATGCTCGCGTTTTTCATTGGCCTGAAGACGGCGTTCGACTCGGTCAACAGGAAGGTGCTGTGGGAGGCGCTGGAAAAGAGGGGCGTGAGCAAGGGGCTGAAGAGAGGAATAAGGGAGGTGTATGGAGTGAGGGGGCGGAGTGGGGAAAGTGTTTTTTGGACGGCGATAGGGGTTAGGCAGGGATGCTCCTTAAGCACCAAACTCGTCTGATTGGTGATTGCAGATTTGGAAGAAAGGATTGAAAAGAGAAGGATGGAGGGACCAGTGATAGCGGGAAGAAAGCAGTACAACCTAGCGTACGCGGACGATATAGTATATGTATACATAGTCTTAACGCAGGACGAAAGGGGACTGACTCTGATGATGTGGGAACTTAAGGAGTACCTGAGGGAGAAGGATCTCGTCTTTAACGTGGGTAAATCCAAGGTGATGTGCTTCGGAAAGGACGGAAGGAGGAGGAGGAATTAAAGAGGGATATGATGAGGTTAAGAGTGAGTAGGAGGGCATGGAAGTATGAGGAAAGGGTTAGGAGCGGGAAAGGGGGGTATGGGCAGGAAGATCTCTGAAGGAAATTGAAGACAGAACAGGAAGGGGAGCGGGTAACTCAGGCTGGGAGAAAGAAAGGATGGGGTACATAGAGGGGAAAGGGGTGAAGGCTAAAGAGGTGGGGCGAACAGAAGAGCTGTGGGAAAGGATTGGAGAGAGAGGAGAAAAGGATACAGATGGAGAGGTGGGAAAGGATAGTAAAGTCGCAGTACAACAGATGGTGGGTACCGAGGAATAAGGGAGGAGGGGGTACCCGAATACATGCAAGCAGGGTGGAAAGAGGAGAGATCGATAGTCACACCTCTCGCACAAGTCGGATTAGTGAATACAATTATACATGTAGGTCTATGTGACGTCATGCGTAGGGACTTGGCTGGCAACTATGAGCTTCGCCTATGTACGCGCCAGATGGCAATTAGGTGCTACACCTCGTTCGAAGGTCATTTTCAAACCCAATTCGTGATCTAGTAACGAGGCATTGATGTACAACATGAATTGAAAAAAGTCAAATGTGAAGGGATTAAGATTAAATAGCTAACTCTTCAGTGTTTGAAATCATCATTATACGTATGCACGCCTACAATTTACAGCATAGTTGGACTCTATGCAGAAGCCGTAATGATACCACTGGGATTGTACTGTGCTAGTAAATATGGTTTGAGAGCTTTGGGTACGGAACTTCGTCATGAAATGATGCAAGCCAAATTACCCATTAAAGTTACGGTAAGACTTAATGTACTAGTGAAATTGTTATCTCAATGTCTTGACATGTTCATTTATCAATATAATGATCGATACAGTGTTCCCTCACTGTAACTATGATATACATGTTCCGGTGTCCACCCACCTCCATTTTTATTTGTATATCACCAAGCGGTAGAACATCCCTACAGAGTGTAGCACAATAAAAACCTTTGTTCAATATGTATGTATTTCCCGCAATCTTCACTCAGTACTCATTATAGTACATCATTCTACGATCGTATTCTAATATCGATATTCAGGATAATGTTGTTGAAAGGCCTTTTTTCACAACGGATCGGGAGCCCGACAAGAGCCCGATTGTACCTAATAATTTATCGTGACTCTTTTTGTACACAACACGTAAAATTACAAATTAATAATTAATGTTATAATTGAAGGAATATGTTTGATGATAATTTATTCAATTCATTTTGTACAAAAACCAAATCATAAGATTTTTATAATTTGTTTACGTTCCAACAGAATATCAGTCCTGGAGCGGTTTTAACACAAATGTTAGTATCATGTCTCATAAGGACTGAAGACGACTTCCAGAGACTGAATCCTTTACAAGCCAAGGACCTTGCTGATGCAGTGGTATATGCGTTAGGAACGCCAGAACGTGTAGAGGTAAGCACAAAAAAAGTGTTACGTTGATTTTGAAAGAATTAATGCCCCATATATACCTATATACATGTTCATATTCGGTCTCAACATTCCTTTTAGATCCATGAGATCACAGTTACAACAAAAAAAAGGAGCAGTCGCTATTGCAAAAGATTCAATGAATTGAAGTGTGTATGACTAAACTTTAAAACCATATTTTTTAAGAGTTATAGTATTGGATATCATAAAATTGCAAGCATGTAATGTAAAACAAAAATACCTGTTAGAATCAAGTTATATCTCTTTATATATATTATTCTAAAACGCAAAACCAGGCAGAATTATATTGTTTGTCTAATGAAGGTTAATGTACAGTAATAAAGGGTGATCATGTCTTCTGCAACTATTTTGTACTTTAAATACATTTACCTCATCCACAAATTCCGTCCTAAATTGCTTATAAAATCTTTTTCCACTGGACGTACTATACTTCTTTACGTCATCATGAGTTACGTAGATTCTACCTTAATTTGCGCAGCTTCATTGCTTTTCTCGTGTATAGTATGCACTATTCATTATACATACACATCCTTGTGTAGAGGAATAACAGGATCAGAAGTACCATCTCGATGGTACTTAGGCAGGACAATTTCACACGCACGCCTCGATTTGAGGCAGAAAATGTAGCCGGGGAAAACCCGTATTCCCGAGAGGAGACGAGCTAATTTTTAAGGAAACAGGAATGAAAATGTCGGGACGAGCTATTTTTTAAGGAAACAGGAATGAAAATGTTGAGGACGATGTGTACAAATATCTCCCAGGAAATGTAATTCGCCCTTCGATGAGATGCATGAGGGAACAAGTCATGCAAAAACCACTGAAGAACTGAGTTCGAAAAGAACAAAACAAAATTTGGACCTTTGCAGAAACACAAAACTTTGAATTCCTTTCCACGTACCTCAAAATTTGATCGGCACATACAGTATAGCGTCCTCGGACTGCCCACCTGGACTTCGCTGCCCTATACGCATATACCTTTTCCGTTCCGTCGTGGGTAATAATACAATACAACTATAAAGAACGCAGTCTCTTAGTACAATTGAAATAGAGTTTACAATAATACGGCGGCGCGTTACCAAGCAGAGCGGTTTAGCACTGTACGGGCACCAATCCAACCGCTAGGACTATTGCCAAGCCGAAGGACCACGCAACAATACAATAAAGAACAAAGAATTTGGTTTCTCCGAAAAAAGTTTGAATCATTGGCCCAAATCAATAGCGTTGCACCGTCGCGTATCAAAATTTGATACAAAGATACGCATTGGACTCCATCGGTCATTTGTCGGATTATCGCCGTCGCATTAAAAGAATGATACGGCATCCGGTTGAAGATGATGCGGGAAAATTCACACACAGTTGAACCGTATCTTATCACTGGATGATACGCAACGATGATACGATACAAGGATACGCAAGAAATGAATATGCACCTAAACAGTAATTAGCGCCCCACACGTAAATAAATACGCTTGACGGAAGCTTGAGGTCTGTGAAGTTTGCACCCCGAAGTGCAAATTTAAAAAAAAAACAGTTTTCGTTCATTCAACTCTTTGTGCACATTTGTCCAACCAAAATTTTCGTTAGTCCACCCTTCAAAAAAAGTTGTGACCAAATTAAAAAATTTGTCATCAGCACCCCCATAAACATTTTTCAAGGGGAAAAACTGAGAAATGTCCATTTTTCGTGATTATGTAATTTATAGCATATTTTGTTGGTGGCAACTGGAATTACAGAACTGTGGAATCATAAAGGGTTATACAATTCAAATGCCCTACTGTGCACTGGAACAAAACACGGAATGTCCCCATTTTTTGCCTAAGCATAAGCTTCTGTCGTCAAGGTAAAACAAGAAATTATGATAAGAGAATGGCTATTCCTCATTCAGCAAGTGAAAGAAATGCGAATATTACGTGATATTTTTTATCGAACTATCTACATTATATGTAATGGCTGTTGGTAGAATAATCTCATCACCATTTACAAAAATGACGAAGCAGTAATAGAAAAGAAGGAGAGTTCGAACTTCCCAATAGAGCATACAGAACAGAGCTCCGGCCTATTTGAAAAGCAATATACGAAACCCTCATGGTCTTAACAAAGTTTTACGATCCTAAGGCTCAGCTATTTTATGAGACGCTGTGTCATGCATGACAAAGAAATGAGAAATAAAATATCTGACAATTAATAAAATGAGTGGCCTTCCTTATTTTGATAATAATAGGAGTAGAAATTTCTTATCTTGTTTCAGTATGCAGCCCTGTTCAAACCTAATTATTATTTTATTGCTTATTTTTTTTCTTATGCCTAATTAGGATATGTGGGAGACGGGGGAAATACGAGCCAGTTAACGAAAAGTCAAAGTATTGAATCAATCAGTTGAAATGTTTATTAGAACCTTTCGCAATTCTTTAAACAAGTAATAAACAATAATATAAGAGTGACTTTTACGTACTACCAACTCAAAATAACATTTTCTTGAAAAAGTAGTTTTGGCCCTCATTGCCCGCTGGTTGGGGTAATGACGGCCAAGCAAGTCTCCACACAAAACGCAGAAAATTAGGAAGCCCAAAACAATTAAAATCTTTTCTTCTAATATTGAAAGGATATCGGTTATTCGAGATGCATAATATCCGTACAACAATCAATTTAATGATTTGATTAATGTTTAACGAATTCTAATTAAGTGGATACACTTACAAGGGGAGGACAGGGTGTGATAGACATCGATTTTGATGAGGCTCGGCACGATGGATCTATGTCGAAAATAAGTAAAGAGGTGTCCGAGCGTTTAAGCCAATAGATTTTAATAATAGAGATATTTACATGAAAATTATTAAACATTTCATAGTGGGCGTGGGGTTTTAGTGAGGGATTCCCCTCTGGAGACGTCGGGGTGCCTTTCGAAGATTTCACCACGTTATAAAAACATTTTACATTTTTTTATAAATTTTAATAAAATTATACATTTTTATAAATTTTTTATAAATTATTTTTTAACATGGGGAAATCTTTAAAAGGCACCCCGACGCATCCAGAGGGGAATCCCCTGGGAGCACCAGGGTAGTGTGGGATTTTTACCCACTAAAACCCCACGGCCACTATGAAATGTTTAATAATTTACATGTAAATATCTTTATCATTAAGGCCTATTGGCTTAAACGCTCGGACACCTATTTACTTATTTTCCACATAGATCCATCATGCCAAGCCTCATAAAAATCGATATCTATCACACTCTGTTCTCTCCTTGTAAGTGTATCCACTTAATTAGAATTCGTTAGGACTTAATTGGTGTGTCATCAACCTGTGCCAACCATTTCCAAGTTTTTGGCACCTGTAGCAACAAAAACTGTCACTATTCAAAAATTGTGTGGAGTAAGGAGCCACTTGACTCTCATTACCCCCTTGAGGGCTATTTTCTTTCTGTAAAAATAACTGTAGAAATAAACACAAAATTGAAATTATCATAACAAAGCTTAACTATGGATCTTTCAAATAAGGCCTAAACAAAATATAATAGACAAAGGTTTCGTACTTACCTACTATTTCGATGCAAATTCGAGAAATAACAGGCAATAGGTGCTGAACACACAACGTTCTCTGTCACCGGTACGGACGCGATTAGCGAGACAAACAAATACCCATCATCATTGTTGGGTGGGGGGATAGAGTCGGGCGGAAATATGTCGTCGTTCGATTTATAATGTTGATAAAAACATACTGGCCCCTATTATTGCCCTCTTACTCTCATTTCTCCCGGCTCCCCTATGCATCACGTTATGAAGAATGCAGATAAATTCATTAATCCTTGCTTCTTTACTGGTGGATTAAAGTATTAAAACTTAATTCTCACGTTAAAGCTGTGTTGTGACATTTCCTGTTTTTCCCCCTACCTTTCATTGTAAAGACTGAGCTTAGAGAATATACTTTGTCATTCCTTACCCGGAGTTCTCTCATTAGAATACTGATAGAGATAAACTCACAGAGATACATCTTTGCCGCTCGGGGAGTATCGCATTATAATATTACTTTCCTAGTCGCTCCAGGTGTTACCCAGGCACCGGTTCGTCCAGGACAACCAACCTTCTATAGTCTGATTTTCGAGAGTTGACAGCCCTCGGACGGAGCGTGGCTTAAAGAGGAACGAATGGTAAGGTGCGTATCGACGTTGCGAGGCTTGCGCGCGAGGTACGCCTCGCACAGTGGAGAGTCTGGAGCAGGGCTCTCCGGCGTAGGGGCCCCTCACGCGCCTGCTTCCCCTTCCAATCTTTCTTTCACGCAGCGTGCCTTCCGTTGTCAGGGAGACCGCGAGACGCTACGAAGGCTGCCATGACGGGCTAACCGGGCTAGCGTCTTCGCGGTTAGCGTCGCGCGGTATCCCTGACAACGCGGACGAGAGTGGGAGAACCCCGAGCGTACGCGTACGGCACCTTGGAGACCTAACCCAGACTCTGGAGACTACCTCGACATGGTCACTTTGTGGAGCAGCCTCGTGATGCTTCCGTCTTGCGCTACTTCGAGCATGACATTTTCCTCGCTGCGAGGCTGCCTCGCGGCCCCAAGAGCAAAACACACAGGGTGATTCTTCAGCTGCGCCCGTCACCCCGTGGCGAGAACAACCCCCCGCAATGCCTCACAGAAATTTTTGGCTTTCGACCCTCGAAGGGGTTGAGGTGCCTATTAAAATCATGCCAAATGTCGTTTAAATCTGGCAACTTTTACATAAGGAATACAACGGAACGGATATGTGTGCGTGGAGAGACCCGCCTCAGGTGTCAACTCTCGAAAATCAGACTATAGTGGCCTCCAGTGTCAACCAGGTACCGGTTCGTCCATGGTTGTAGCTAAGAGGCCCCCCCTGACACAGGAAAAAAATAAATGAATTGTTTCTCCAAACTGAAATTATAGTCGAATTTACGAAAGAGGGCACCTTGGGACCAGGGCCAGAATTTGCGACGTTGCCGCTACTCCAGGCTCGCGATTGGTGCTTGCCCTACGCGGCTCCCTACGCCTTGGCCAATAACTTTCGACTACTTAGCTGTGGGCGTAGCTAGAGTAATCGTTGTCCTTGTCGGGTGCATATTAGGGTGGTCCTTATTTTTCAACATTCAATTTTATTTGGTCTTACCCTCCTAAAATATGAGGTTTGGTGAGAAAATGATATGTGTAAAATTTCAAAGTGATTAGACAACGGGAACCCGTGACGCAATTGAGTTGAAGTTTTGAAATAACAGTGATTTCTCGTCAATTTTGGACATAATTGTGTTCGGCTATTTCGGAAGTATCAGTGAATATTTTTTCATAAAGGTACAGTTTATTAGATGTATAATAATAATATGTATGTATTACTTCGAAAAATATTGACGAAATCTTTGAGTTTTATCTTTTAAAATTAGTATGCAACTCAGCGTATAAGCCAGAATAGGCAATCGGGGGTCTTAACTACACTGTCCAACACGTATTTGGAAGTGCAATATACACTCCGAGATCCTAGTAGAGTTTTTCGTCCCAAACCCGAATCCGTAAACAGAATTGCTCTATCACCCTCCGTTTTGGAAAAATATGAGTTTTTGTAAAAAGCACACGATTTTGGGCAAGAATGAAGTATTACGTGAAAACCAAGAATGCTAGAAAGTTCAATTTAGTCTCAAAAGATAGATGAGAGTTTCCTGAATATATCGGTGTATACAATTATTAAATTTGATAGTTGTATATGGTTGTAAACGGCCGTCAAAGTTTAAAAAAGTGTCGATGTGCATGATTTCTACGCAATACTTTTGCATTTTTACGAAAAGTTGTTTATCTAGCACGAATTCGCTACACTGTATCGGATTCTGTAGACATTTCTGAAGAAGAAACCATCCACGAAAAATGTCAAAACGGTTTTTAAGTCGGACTGTTTGAGAAAATATCCAGCGGGAACGCGTGCACGGTGTTTTGCCCTTAAATATTCTTGACTCAAGAAGCCAATACGGAAAGCAATACGATACGAAGCGTTTCGAATCAACGCACATTCAGGATTGTGAATGAAATTTGCAATAGATTATACTCCACAATAATTATTTATTTCATTCTAAATTAAATTCCATAAAAAAATTCAAATCACGTAGTGCGTTATCTGTTAACCGAGGAGTAACTGAAGAGTCATCGTTAATCATTGTTAGGTACCACACCTAAAAGGCGTGGTAATTTCGATACTCTTATCGATATAACGCTCCGGCCAGCGGCGGTGCCACTAGTGCAAGGGAGAAGTATGTATCTGTTTTTCCCTTGCACTTGTGCAGCCGGAGCGCCCAGCCGGACATTGGAGATCGCAGCATTAGGCTGTTGAGCAAGAAACTCCAATTACTGCATAAAGTAGCTGGCAGATTACACAGACATATCAGTCTGTAAAGAGGTGTCGCGAACGATGGATCGTTGGCATAACAAAGTAGCAATCGTTACTGGCGCGAGCTCTGGGATCGGCGTAGCGACCGCTAAAACTCTTGCAAATCATGGTGTTAAAGTAGTTGGTATAGCGAGATTCGACAGGCTCCAGGAACTAACCGCGACACTTGGCCAGGGCAAATTCTACCCCATCCAATGCGACATTAGGAAAGAGAAGGATATCCTGGAAGTGTTTCAATTCGTTGAAACAGAATTAGGCGGCGCTGATATTCTTATAAACAACGCTGGAGTTGGCAGTCTAATGCCAATCATTGGTAACAGATTTTTCTTCTAATCCTCACCTCATATCTGTTTCTTTCAAACTAGCGATCGCTTAGATTGAACTCAAAATCGTAGAAAATAAAGAAGATATACACAGAATGTTCACACTGACAGCCCGCATCAGTTTTTAGGGCTAACTCAGACGGACCACTTTTAGAAACCCACCACAACCACAAAACAGTGGTTGGGCTGTCGCTGGAATCAACCACGTTTGTTGTCCCTATCGACGACGAAAAACTGTACCATGAAATTGTCGCTGTCGGTAGTTGACACAACGCACAACCGTTTTTGTGGTTGCAATGGGCTTCTAACTAATGTGATCCGTCTGAGTTAGGCCTTAGCTAGTTGGCGGAATCGGACAAAAGAAGCTATTAACAATAATTGATCTGCATGAAGTGGGCAACGTGAGAAAATACCAAACATTTCGAGAATATGTATTATAGCAAAATCTGAGTGACATTGTTTTTTAAATGGAACCATTTCATTTTTTTTGATAATATTGCAAGGAACATTAAGAGCAATTCCACGAACATACTAAAGTATCCTAGTAGCGTTTCTGGTTGGCCCACACTATCCCCAAGTTGGGAATTAGTTGGCCATCAAAAAGCCAACAATAAATGCTACTAGGGTAGTAGCCAACAATAAATGCTACTAGGGTAGTAGCCAACAATAAATGCTACTAGGGTAGTAGCATTGGGTCCACTGTTTTAGTAATAAGTATACATTTTTAATCAGAGTTTTAGTAAAAGTCGTTTGTGTCGAACACACTTGAACCATCACACTATTGTAAAGTCAATATTATTTTGAATGAAAGTGTTCATAATGACACTCATTAAATTGGTCACAATGTCCTCTACAATAATCTACAAAAAAATCATATGGCTCCATCTTACAAAATTCAATATGACCTTGATTTTGCAAAGAAAAAGAGTATTTTCCAAACGTTGATTGCTTTATGTTGTATGTAATACAGATAAATTTTTCTTAACAACCTTTCCTCACGGCATTACAAATAGATACAATTTTGCCATGACCGTTAAATCGAACAGTGTGTACACTTGATGGTAGAACTATAGTGAGGTCGTATATTTGGGAATTAAGGAACGGCGTCAATAGATGTAGAAAGACCGAGGGCCTAATTTTCGGTTCAGTACATTCTTTATTCGAATTAGTGGGGACTGAGTGAAAGTTGAGGTGTGCTAAGTAAGTGAGACTTGAGGTGATATTTTCTTAAAGATATACTCTTGTCGATAAGTCACCTGACACTTGTCGAATATGAAGTGAACCCGATAAAGATCTGTGCATATACTGTGCCGATAAAGATATATGAACGACAACAATAATACAAATATTGAAGGAATGTCCATTTTACGTCTGTGTTTGGCGAACTCAATTTTCAATCGACAAATTATCATGAAACGATCATCCAGGGATAATCCAGACGTCTGCGTCACTGTGCCATCAGTTCTCAAATGCGTCTCCAACAAAGAATTTGTAGGTAAGCTATTCCGGCCAGAAAACACCGTGCCAGAATGGTCTTTCACCAAGTACCCCTGCCACACAGTCGCTTTAGAGACTGTAGAGAGTGCAATAAAGCTTGTGACTGAGGTAGCATCAAATGTATGTAAGGAAGTTATAACGCCCAATGCGGGAATATTGAATACGACACTAGGCATCGCTCGCAGTCTTGGAAGGCGAGGCCCAATAGGATGCATAAGGCCGAAGAAGGCCGATGACGTCAGGGTCATCGACGAGAGTTCGAGAGGCTGCGTCGAAAGGACGAGAGGCATTTGATTCGTGTCGATGACGCTGTATCGTGCGGATTGACGACAAGACAGGGTTTATTTCTTACATGTATGTGGCGCAGGGGCACGTAATCGTCACATTCCACAGTGCGTCGAAGTATGTTTACATCAGCGCTGTCCAAGGTCGCTCACGCGTGAGCTTGGGGTTCTCCCACTATCGTCCGCGTTGTCGGAGATACCGCGCGGCGCTAACTAGCCCGTCATGGCAACCTTCTTAGCGTCGCGCGGTCTCCTTGACAACGGAAGGCAGGCTGTGCGAGAGAACAATTGGAAGGGACAGCAGGCGCGTGAGGGGCCCCTACGCTGGGCAGCGCTGGTTTACATGAACTTTTTTCATTGTATTTGTGCCCCCGTCTACCGCTGAACTGGGTACCACATATAATGAAACTTACTGCATATACATAAAACATTCTTCGGAAATTACGCATTCGTTAACACTCTCCGTAAATTATTCTGAGTAATTAAAGAGATTAATTAGAAGATTGTAATTTCCTCTCTTATTGTCAGTAAGGTGTACAGTACCTATTTCGCAATTCAATTGTGCTCTGGTATACAGGATTTTAAATAAAAGGAATTATTTATTTATTTATTTATTTATTTTATACGGATGACTCCTTTTTTATACAAGGGTTTACAAAGTGTTGTCAGAAATAATTGAATGGGACGCTATTCAGACGCTATGCTGGTGGCCATGACTCGTCGTGCTTGCGATTTGAAGGAATTAAGTGGAAGTCCAAAAAAGTTCAGTCCGCAAGCATACATAGGTATTGGCTAATTCGCATACCCTAGTGACCGGATCAGTGTGGCCGAAGGAGGAAGAGTAGAATTTGGTTCTAAACAGAGGAAAGCTCCTAACTCGTCTTTCAGGAGCATTTAAATTAATCTGTTGAAGAAGTTGTGGGCAGTCTATTTGCCCATTCAATAATTTGAAGAGAAAGACCAAGTCAGAAACCGTCCTTCTGTCCTTCAGGCTGCGCATCCTTAATAATGTCATAAGTGGCTCGTAGTCATGGTCGTCAAAGGCCATCGGTCGACCAGCCTTGTATGCAGCATACCGGAGGAACTTGCGTTGCACTCTTTTGAATAGGGTTGCATACTTGTTGAATTGAGGCGACTAGATTAAGGAAGCGAATTCCAAGTGAGGGAGGACAAGGGAAAAATAGAGGATGTGATTTTGATCGAGACCGAACCGTGACCGGACCGATAGTGTGAATCTGGCCTTATACTTCTAGATTCTGAAACTCTTTTTCGACACCATGTGTAGCTAGACATTTAGCAATCAATAAAAATATTACCAAGTTAATTACAAGTAGATACATATACCTGCGCCAGTGCTACCTGATTGGATCGTTCATAACATTATCCCCCAGATACTTTGAGCAGTATATTTTTATTCTGTCTAATACAATAATTTTGACACGTTATAGTAATTAAGGTGCTACACATAAGACTAAATAGTATCTACAATACAGTGCATATTTATTCGTTTATTGGTTTCGCTACGTTACAAATTGAAGATTTCACGTCGCGTAATTTACTTTCTTAATTATTTTCACTCATATTTCAATTATGATAATAGTCAAAGATGTACTACATTATGTTCTTACTATTAATTTTTTTCTAAATATATTCTCATGTCGCAGAATCTCACAATACTAAAAAACAAATTGCATGTACATTTATTTTTCCGGAGCTGAAATATGAGACAACGTATAATGTATATATTACATTTTGTTATAGACTCACCAACTGAGGAATATCGTAAAATGCTAGAAACCAATTTACTGGGTCCAACAATTTGTGCCCGAGAATTTTCACAGTCTATTAGAAAGCGTAATGTACCCGGACATATAATCAATGTTAACAGGTATGTCATTTTTGTATACATATGTAACATAGATGCGAAGTATCACCAATAAAATTTAAACCACTGACTACAATGTTCGATCGTATTGAATTATTTTTCGTTATTTTTAGTCTTATCATTACAAATGAAACTTGAAAAATTTATTTAATTCTTTTGTCAATCCCCATTGACTTCTCATAATGGGAGGGGGGGTTCAGGTGGGCCGATAGGGGCGATTCCCCCCTCCCTAAGAGTAATAAAATGTCAAAAAATTACATCACATCCTCAGGACTGCATATATACTTTTGGTAGCCCTAGGCACGACATCAGTATAAGGCCTCAAAAGAACAAGTCTATTTCTACGGTTCTGTAAAATATCCTAATAAGATGCTTAAGGTAGATGTTCGTTTGTTAGTAAAATATGTCCAGAGTCGTTTTTCGTACTTCCCGATGTCCTAGAACAGGCGTGCACAGAACAATTCCGGGCGCGAGCGCACATTTGAGCTCGAGCTCGACCTCCGAGCATGTTCAAGGACAAGCGAGTCCGCGAACGGAGTGGGGAGCGGCTGGAGAAGTGGGAGCGGAGCGTTTAGGTATGTAAAGGTGCGTCCTCGCTAGCGAACTGTTCGCGAACACTGTTCGCAAACAATGCTCGCAAGTTGTTTGCAAACTTTTTACAACCATTGCTCGTGTAAAGGTGCGTCCTCACTAGCGAACAGTTCGCGAACAGACGATTCCTAGGAAATCCAAATCCCATACTGTTCGTGAAAAGTTCGTGAACGCTGGTGAAGACACACCAGGTTGCCGCAGGGGTTTCCAGAGTGTGAAGCTCCGAAAATAAGGCACATTTTGGGGAATTTTTGAAAGAAAAGTATTGAGTATTATAATTCCAAATTTTGTACCTTTGTTAATTGAAATTTGAAAAATGTGCTCAAAGTTTTGTATGCAATAATAGTAATTTGGTTCAAAGTTATAATGGTAGTTGTAAGAGGGGTTTGAAAAAAAAAGTTTGTTGCTGGCGGACATGATTTTGGCTGTCGTGATCATCTGAAACATAAAATGCAAAAGTCAGAATCTATATGAGTGTGGTTATCGTATGAACTAAAATGAATGAAAAATATTGAAAAGCACAAAAATGGTTATATTTGAAATGAAAACATTAATTTTTGGGAAAAGCATTTGTTAGTTTTCTGTGTTGCAAAATTGGATTTTTGCAAATAATTACTTCGTTCTAGTTCGTACGATAACCACACTCATATATGTAGATTAAGAAACGTGTTTTGTTTCCGATGACTTGAACAGTCAGGTTCATGTTCGCTAAGATCAAACTTTTTTTTAAACCCCTCTTACATACATACAGAAATTGCATACAGAAATTTAAACATATTTTTCAAATCTCGAATCTCCTGTGCCTGGGTCCATTTTGACCCACCGCTTGAGATCGCTAACGCACACAGTGACGGATCTGGGTATGTCAGTTGCAGCCAAGCCATCATTTAGCTGTAGGGGTGTCATAAAAACATAAACAGAACCTTTCCGGTGACTGCGTTAGAGCAACAATGGGAAGCAGGGTTTGAAACGGTTCTAGAAATAACTGTTTCAAACTGTTATATATCGGTTCTTCATCAAACAGTTATGAAGAACCGATATTCTGAATAACTGTTATAAGGAACCGATATTCTGACTATATCGGTTTCGGTTACGATTCTAGAACCGTTATTATATCGGTTCTAGAACCAAAAAATAACGGTTCTAGAACCGAAATTTTTTCGGTTCTATATCGGTTCCAAGGCGGTTCTGCAATCGATTCTCGTATCGATTTTAGAGTATCTAATTGAGATCGCCAGTATTACGATTGCAGATTATTCTATATAAGCATAAACATACCTTTTACAAAATTATTATGAAAAACAAAACAAAAAGTGAAATAATTATGCATACCATTATCGTGTAATTTGAAAAGTGTTCTTTAATATAAGTGGTTTTCTTGGTGTCGTAATATCGGTTCTTTTTTACTTTCGACTGATACGCGGCATAAACATTGTGTCGTTTGCAACGGTTTTCAACGGCCATTGAGACTTACTTTGTTTAGGAATATCAAATAAAAGTTTCGATTTCATGTTTTAAATATTTATTACATTTTGTATTATAATTAATGTACGAAATACTTGGTAGTGTTATAACAGAATTTCTTTACAATCAAATTTGGTGTTATATATATTACATTCTTTGATATATTCAACAAGAAATACATTTTACATACATTAAATAAACATACATTAAACATTTACATTTACATTCACATTTACATTTTTATATTTACACACTCATCAAATATTAATTTAAACAAAGAATGTCAGTAAAACAGCTCCTTTCTTTGACACCAAAGGCTTCTGTTCTGTTCTCTGTGACGATCAGACCAGGAATGATACTTTTCGTATCGTCTGAAGAAAACGGTCTCGCTTTGACTTGTATCATTCGGCGCGTCGACATTGTCGATAGCATCGCGAAGAAGTCAGTGGTCTCAACGGCCGGCCGTTGAAAACCGTCGCAAGCGATACAATGTTTATGGCGCGCATCAGTCGAAAGAAAAAACGAATCGATATTACGACACCAAGAAAACCACTTATATTAAAGAACACTTTTCATGTTACAAGATAATGGTATGCATAATGATTTCAGTTTTTTTTTCATAATGATTTTGTAAAAGGTATGTTTATGCTTATATAGAATAATCTGCAACCGTAATACTGGCGATCTCAATTAGATACTCTAAAATCGATACGAGAATCGATTGCAGAACCGCCTTGGAACCGATATAGAACCGATATAATAACGATTCTAGAACCGTAACCGAAACCGATATAGTCAGATTATCGGTTCTTTATAACAGTTATTCAGAATATCGGTTCTTCATAACTGTTTCAAGAACCGAAACCGATATAATAACTGTTTTCAACCCCTGATGGGAAGCTCGAGACAATACCATACTTTCCTTAGACAAAACAAAATGGGCATACGGCCTCTGCAGTCATACAGTTCCCCACCACTAGACCTTATACCGAGGAGTGGGGAGTGAGCCTACAGGTGAAATCTGACGGCACGTGGATCGGCGAGCCTGGCACGAGACACGCCGAGCTCACGCGCCGTCAGAACGCTCATGGCTCGCCGATTCACGAGCCGGGGCGATCCTAGGCGAACCGACTCGGGGCGGCTCGGCTCGCCTATCCACGTGCCGTCAGATTTCACCTTACTACGGTCGAGCTCGAGGGCGCATCGACTGCCCTAGAAAAAGAGAAATCTTCTTCTTACCACTGGTACCTATGCCGGAACGGAACTGACACGGAACGGATATGTGTGCGCAGACCTTTAAGGTCCACGCACACATATCCGTTCCGTATCAGTTCCGTTCCGTCGTGCCAGTGGTAAAAAGAAGAGGGGGCTAGAGGGTCTCTCCTTCTTACCATTGGCACGACGGAACGGAACTGACATGGAACTGATACGGAACGGATATGTGTGCGCGGACCGTTAATGTGCACCCCTGGTCTAGACGTATTTCACAAAAATATTACGTGTAGCTTCTTATTTCATTACAGACGTAAATGCGATTATCGCATCTATCCATTTAAACACTAACCATCTGTACATTAACGGGTGTCACTCCGGGACGCGATTATTGCTTAACTTTCCCTGGTTGTCCAGTTGTAAGCTCGCCTTCGCGCCTAAATTTCTGGTGCTACGAAACACGCTTTCGTGCCTAACCTTCCCAGCTCCTAAAGTGCTCCGAAACTCGCTTTCGTGCCTAGCCTCCGGCTCCCAATAGTGCTACGAAACACGCTATCGTGCCTAACATTCCCGTACAACCCCGCATCGTCATTATCCCCAAACTCCGCCATACGGGATGTGACACTACACCTCGTTCGAAGATCATTGCCGAACCCAGTTCGTGATCTAGTAACGAATCATTGTTGTATAACATGAATTGAAAAAAGTCAAATTTGAAGGGATTAAGTTTAAATATCTAACTTTTCAGTGTTTGAAATCACCACTATACGTATGCATACCTACACTTTACAGCATGGCTGGACTGTGTGCAAAAGCTGTAGAGGTACCAATTGGATTATACAGTACTAGTAAATATGCTCTGAGAACTTTGAGTACAGAACTCCGTCATGAAATGATGCAAGCCAAATTACCCATTAAAATTACGGTAAGATTTCATGTCTTGACACGTTCATTCATCAATATAATGATTGATACAGTGTTCCCTCACTGTAACCATGATATGAGGCAATCAGAGCAGCAACGGACTAACCCACATTTTTTTCGAAATTGAATTAGTAGCAATAACGTATTCCAATAGGCTCTACTAACCATATAAAATAAGAAAACAAGATTTGTTTTAACCCGTCGTTGACACACCTCTTTTTTCGATCAACTTTGACATACCTGGGTGGCTCACACCCAGAACAATTTTTGAACGACTGCCATTCTTATCTGAAGAATGTTTACGTTCCAACAGAATATCAGTCGTGGAATGGTGTTACCAGAAACATTATCAGGTTTGGTTGAGTGCGAAAACCAACTCAAGAAACTGAATCCTTTACAAGACAAGGACCTGGCTGATGCAGTGGTTTATGTGTTAGGAACACCAGATCGTGTAGAGGTAAGCATAAATAAACGTAGTGCGTTACATTACGGAAAGTAAACAATTCGTGACATATTTTGGAAGAATTAATGCGACCCTCTAAAAGGACCCATATGTATACATATATACGATCTCAACGTTCCTTTCAGATCCATGAGGTCACAGTTACATCAAGAATGGAGCAGTCGCTATTACAAAAGAATCAATGAATTGAAGTGTGTCTGACCACACTTATAAATAGGGTTGCCATACGTCTCGTATATACGGGACTGTCCCGTATTTCACTAGTACTTACTGAGTAAAATAAATCATTACCCTCCTACTTTTTTCATGTTTTATTTATTTAGCACTTAAACGTCCGGTATCACTGCTTGGCAATTATGGCAACCCTACTTATAAACCATATTTTTCAAGAGTTACAATATTGGATATCGTAAAATTGTAAGACTATTGTAAAATAAAAATACGTGGTAAATACGTTTATATATATTAGGGTGCCACTTATTTTTCGATTTTTGATTTTGAACGGAGACCCCTCCCTAGTTTTGTTCCTTTTGATCTAAAATTGCGCTACACCAAATTTCAGCTCATTCGGATAATATAATCCCGTGGCGACAGCACGTGGAAATTAACCCTCATGTCAATAACCGGATACCGGGATACCCACCTAGGCATGTTTTATGAAATTTGTTTATGTTCCCGTGAAAATTTCGTCTTGGGTCTTCGTTATTTGAACATATTGAAAACGAAATATATTTTCAGACTTTTTTATTGGTTTTGGATTCGGAGAATTATCCCGTCACAGTTTATATATAGTGATTCTCAATAACCAAGGTACCCGGGTACTAGGGTGTAGCGAAACACACATTTTTGCCCACCCGTGACAGTAATACATGTGTAATAAAATTTTGTTAAAAAACATAACAGATGAAACCATATCCATGAAATCTCGGTACGCCCTCGTAGTGTTCAGCCCCAGCGTGGAACTCTTCACGTATGTTTGGACAGCTGACAATTTGATTCACATGGTAATGAACTATATCCATATCTCTTATTTCATTTACTCTGCTTTCACCTTCGCTTCCAAACTATTGCATCAGGGCAAAGAAACTGCTGCGGTTGTTTATAACACGAACTGGTACCACAATGATGTTAAGACAGCAGAAAAAGATTTCTTGTATGATATTGAGGTCTCAAAAGCTCGGAAATATTGGTATTAGCGGTATTTTGCCGAAACGTTCTATGTCTTATTACACAACGGTAGTCTATCACTTTCTATACACCGTAAGCTAGACTGTTCCTAACCCAGACCTATCGTGTTTCTTTACACATATGGTTAAATTCCCTGTCATTGATTAATCATTCGTGCTTTCAGTACCTGTACAAAGTAATGGTGGAAACCACGTCGATTAAAACCTCCTGGACGGAAAGCACTTAACGAAACACGACGACCGTGCATATGTTTATGTTCCCAGTAGGCGTGTAGTATATTAAGTAAGCTGCTTTATGTGTTGGTGTGTTTCGTGGAAAGTTCTCGCCTAGGCGTTCAGTAGCCCTAGCACCTGGCATGTAACACGCACCCTAACGATCCATAATTGAAACCAATAAATTATTGCAATCGGGGGATGAAAAAGAACCGCGCGTAACACCACCTGGGAACTAACTAAGTAAGAGTTGCAGGTTCCTACGATTCGCTTTGATACCCAAGTCACGCATTGCGTGTCCATTGTACAAAAAGAGGAGGTCTGTGGGTCGTCAGAAGCTTTTAGAGGGTCGCATTGGTATTCCAGCTGTCGACAAACCACAGTGTGGCGCGACAAACTTGCGCGTTGAATAGGAAACATTCATTTACCCTAACTGGCGATGATCAAAGTAACGCCGGAGGATGCGATCAAGTTTATCCGTAAAAGCGTATTTTTGGGCGTGGTGTGGCCGCTCCCATCAACGGCAAGCAAGCGGCGAACTATTACGTTTAAGATCCTGCAAGGCTGCACGATAATCAGCGCCATATTGTTCCTTATGCCCCTGTTCGGCGCGGCGTACATCAACCGACACGACACCGGTGTTCTTACCAGATGCATCGTCGCAAGTGTTTCTACGGTCCAGTTCGGCGTCCACGCCGCCATCTCTCTAATTTGGTATGAGAAGATTCAGGTAAGTCGTCTACAGAGTGGCCGCGTAATCCAAGTTAGACAGTTCTGTTGTCTCACGTCCCGTTATAGCACATAATCGAGGAAATGATTACCTGCATCAAGAATGCCTCAACACACGAGCGGGAAGTTTTTCAAAAATACGTGGACCATTGCCGTATACTCTATGGGAGCGCGATAGTATGGTTTTACTCGTGCATAATTACTTACCTGCTTTCCCCAATCCTTTTGCCTCAACCATTTCCGATGGAGGGTGAATATCCGTTCTCGACTGAGCCCCTGCTCGTGTGGGCGATCATTTACTTACATCACAACCTCTCCGGCCTTCAGTGCGGCGCTGCCCTGTCGCAAAGCGCGTTCGGCGCGTTTTTTCTTTGGTTCAGTTCTGCTCGATTCGAGTGTCTGATGTTGGAGTTGAAGGCAGCATCGAGTGCTCCCGTGCTGATCAAGTGTATTAAAAAGCAGATGCATCTAAGGAGGTAAAAATGGTGTTGCGTAGCGTGGTGTTCCGTAGCTTACGATTTCTGTGATTTTGTTATAGATATGCCCACCAAGTTGTTTCCTGCTTCCGCTTAAGTGTCATTTGCGCAGTAGTGTTGGGTATGATCAGTGTCACCCTTTGTTGCATCGGCTTGCTTGTGGTGAGTAACGCTGTTTCATTCAACCCTGAATTTAAGCAAATTATGGTGCAGGAATTTTCTGATTAGAAGCAACCCTTGATATCGAAGTTGCAAAACATGTTCGTATTCTTCACTATACTCTTGGAGGTATACATGTACGCGTGGCCAGCTGATTACTTGAAGGATATGGTGAGTTATGCACCTGTGGATAGTTTATTTGTTTGAAAAGTATATACATTCCCTCCCTTAACCCACTAACAGCTGCTGTTCCATAAATGCGACATTAAATTTCAATTCTTTTTGATTAGGGCAAATGCTAGAAGTCTAGGGGATATTCTAGAGTCTTTATTTTAATGCTTGGCCCGTAATGAGTTAATAAGCTAAGGGAATTCGGCTGATGCTCTATGTTTCGTAGACTGTGATGGCGCCACAAGGTGCATACGAAATGAAGTGGTACAATCACGCTTTGAGCATGCAGAAGGACATAGTCCTCGTGTTAACGTATCAACAACCAGTGACTGTTACAGTCAGTGGCATCATGCCAGAGCTTACGTTGAGTTACTTCTGCTCGGTAAGGGATCGTCGTGCTACGGTATACCTATCGCCTGATTTCATGAACTCATACGTCGATCACACTCAACATAACGCATTATGCAGTCTCATATCATACATGGCCGACTGTCATGCAAAGATAATAGTAATAATAAAAGTGTCAATAACATTTCAGTACCTGTCCACTGCCTTCTCAATGTTCACCACTATGCGTATTATGTTGGACGTGGATTGATCGTACGTAGTCTCAAACTCTGTTCCCATTGTATACAGTGTACTCGTTGTTGAAAAAAATCAATATTACTGCAAACTCTGTGTTTTGTACCTTCCAAAAAATCTGACGCTTGAGCGGAGCGAATATGGAGGAAAAGGAATAGAAACGTGTAGCTAAAAGATTAATGAGGGAAGGGCTTGTTCAATAACCACGAGAGATTGAATGATTTATCCTTGGGTGTACAGTAGTGCTAGTTTTTGATATTCTTATTCATCGCTGAAACAAGACGATTTCTTATTATTACTTTCTTGGAATTTACCTATGCTAAGATGGCCATGGGCACCGCACTTGAGAATGATAAGTCGATTGGTAAAATTCTGTTACGAAATTATAAGGCACAAGGTATCCATGATGTTACGCGTTACAGTGCCAGTATAGTGAATTATGTATGTTCACTACACGGCGCCCGAATATTATCTTAAGATGCGAGAGAATTATATTCGGCACTGGAATTGAGGGAGACTTACCAACGTACAATTAATACGGCGACGTGGGAGAACAGAATGTTGAAGGCTCTGGTAACTCGGTGACTTGTGATTCAACTTTCGAACGTGTCTTTTGCATCGTTCAGTGCCACTCTAGTCCTAGTTCTTATTTTGCGCGACCATGTTTGGAAAAGTAACGCCAATGAAGGCCATGGTCTTCACTAAACGCTGCATAGCTCTGTCTTACTATTGGCCGCGCTCTTCGACAGCCGCCAACTTTCAAGTGCTCCGTTTTTAGATGTTACGAGTCGTGATGATCCTGAGCGAGGTCCTACCTGCACTGTAACAACGCCATCGCTGCCACGAGGGCCACCTTCCTCTTCTTTCCCGCCGTGCAGACTACTTACTGCATGACCCAGTACGACCGTCTTCAGGTAAGATGGCTGACCACTGTTTGCATGGTTGGCGGAATAATGGACGATGTTACATTGTGAAACATGTCGAGTCAAAATGGAACGGAAGCTCTTGCTGAAAGGAGTCGAATGGTGGAATCTTTTGCTTGGAACAGCGAAGGCCAGTTGGAGTCATTTGGGAGCCTGGGCTCCATGATGTTTACCAGAACCGCGCCGAAGGGGAGCTCGAATGAGTTCCCACTCGGTAATCTGCGGTTCCCTAATCTGCGGTAATTCATTCGATAGGTGCCGATCAAATTTTGGGGTACGTAGAAAGAAATTCAAAGTTTTGTTTTTCTGTTAAGGTCTAAATTCAGTTTTGTTCTTTTCGAACTCATTTCTTCAGTAGTTTCTGCATGACTTGTTCCCTCATGTCATCGAAGGGTGAATTACATTATCTGGGATTTGTTTGTACGCATCGTCCGCAATATTTTCATTCCTGTTTTCTTAAAAAATCGCTCGTCCCGACCGTAGCCTTCCCTCGGGAATACGGGTTTCCCTGGCTACACCTTCTACCGCAAATCTTATTGTATTTAATAACAGCGTAGATTGCTTCTCCTCTAGACAATTCACACGAGGCGATGTTCACAAGTGTGTGTATAATGAACAGTGCATGGTAACACGAGAAAAGCAATGAAGCTGCGCAAATTAAGGCAGAATGTACATATCTCATGATGACGTAATGACATACAATAAGCCCAGTGGAAAAAGATTTTATAAGGAATTTAAGACGGAATTTGTGGATGAGGTGAATGTATTTACAGCATTGTCTCGCTAGCGGCTCGCTGGTCGGGACCGGCGTTGAGCCCGTATCGTAAACGGAGCCCTAATTCCGAGTGTTCGTTTCTCGCTTCTTTCTGGCCGAAGGGGGGAGCGAGATGGAACACTGCGTGCGCGGCGAGCGTGCGCGATGGTCGCAAGCGCTTACCGTGAGCCGGGCCTGCGTCAATCAAGATTTACAACGCGGTTTCGCGCTTGCTATCATCGCGCAGTCCAAAAGACGGAGCGAGACAAACATCAACGCGTCGTCTGTCTCGTACCATCCTCGCTCGCTTTCAGTGCCTCTCGCTCGCTCTTGCTCCATCTCACTCTCGCCATCGCTGGACAAGAGTGACACAGAAGTGGTGGGGATGTGAAAAGCCTGTATCCTGTACACCAAACCGAGCCCGTAACGAGACAATACTGTAATGGTTAAATTTCGAATGAGCATGACAAGTAATCCTACTTTTAGATGTAATTTATGCACAGGGAATCTAGGAAAATTTAATGAATTCAAATATTCAATCTGATATTCTAACTGCACATCTTCATCCGTTTGATCAACTACTCGAGGTTTAGCTGCATCTATACTTAGGTAGGTATGATCTTCTCCATCAACCAATTTCAATATTTTATTATTCAGTGCGCGTACATCATCATTATGGCAGGCTAATATAATTCTATCAGATAAATCAGTATTTGAGGTAATTGACTTGTTGTAAATATCACGAATGATGTCTAATGACTTCCATGATCTCTTGAACGTTTGCATGTTCAACATCAGACTTTCTCATATATTTGGATAACTTTGATTGGGTACATTTGGACCATATTGTAGTTGATTTTAAAGTGGATTTTACAATTTGTGATGGTGGGGCATATTTTATAACCGGTAAAACTTGGCGAAAATCTCCACCGAGGATTACAAATTTACCACCAAAAGACCTGCTATCATTACAGAGATCTTGAAGTAATTCATCAACCATTTCCACTGCCCTACTTGGAATCATTCAAACCTCGTCCCAAATAATTACCGATTCATTGATTTTTGTGTAATAGCAACTGCTCCATTTTTTGCTGTAACTGTGATCTCGTGAATCTGAAAGGAACGTTAAGATCGTATATAGGTACAAATGTAGCACTAATTCTTGCAAAATATGTCAAGAATTGTCTGCTTTCCGTAATGCAACATAATACATTTGTTTGTGTTTACCTCTACACGTTCTGGCGTTCCTAACGCATAAACCACTGCATCAGCGAGGTCCTGGTCTAGTAAAGGATTCAATATTTTGACATCGTCTTCAGTCTTTATGAAACGTGATAACATTTCTGTCAACACCGCTCCAGGACTGATATTCTGTTGGAATGTAAACATATTATAAAAATCTTACGATTTGGTTTTGGTACAAAATTAATAATTTAATAATTTACTAACAATGTGTTCGTTAAATTATCATTGAGTATTATATGACATTAATTATAAAGTTGTAATTTTACGAGTTATATACAAGAAGAGTCACGATAAGTACAATCGGGCTCTGGACACGATCCGTTTGGAAAAAATGTCTTTCAACGACCTTATGCTCGTAGAATGTTGTACTACAATGACTACTGGAATAGTGAATTCTTTAAATATATTGTAGAAAATACATATTTAACAAAGTTTTTTTGGGCTACACTATGTAGGGATGTCATACCACTTGATCATATGCAAATAAAAATGGGGGTGGGTGGAACATGTACAGTGGCGGACGAAAGAAAGTTTACAACTTTCAAAATCGCATAACTTTTTTAGAATTGGTCCAAACTTTTTTTTGTGAGCCTGTAATAAAAAATCAAAAAACCCGTTTGTAGATTGAAGTAACTTGTATACGTGTCTAAAATTTCATCAAAATCGGTTAACGTCGCTCTGAGCTATAAACGCTTAAAGATCGCAGAATAAGGTCGAAAATCGCTGATTTCGGGAATTTCCGCGATTCTCGACCTTATTCTGCGATCTTTAAGCGTTTATAGCTCAGAACAACGTTAACCGATTTTGATGAAATTTTAGACACGTATCAAGAGACACGGTAGTGTCTCGCGCCAAGTATATATATATATGCGCAGCGAACACAGAGTGTATCTATAACGCCACGACTCGCTATCAAGTACCCTGAGATTTCCGTATCTCAATAACGGCTGGTCCGATTACATTCGAAATGGTCTTAATGGATAGCTTGGGTTTGATTTACATAAGAAAAGTGTCTTCGTTTTGTTCCTACGTGCCCTATGAGCTGAGATATTTCAATGCAAAGTTGGAATTTCCCGAATTTTACGTTAAGAGATTTTCTCCATCGTCAAGTGTGGGCAAGAGGGGAACATGAAAGGGAGAGGAAATGTACCGCCAATTCACGCAGCACGAAAAAGACAAAAAGCAGCTACGTTCAGGTCGCTAGTAACGTAATCTAAGTAGCTAGTGTCAATCAGATCGATCACAACCTGCCAAATGTCAAATATGGTAAGTTGTCCAAATTTTTGAAATGACACGAGTTTTTAGACAATATAGGACACTGAATTATTGTCTCCATTAACAAGGTAAGTCCCCAAAATTGTTTAATACATTTTTTATGTAAAACTTATAGAAATGAAGGAGACGCACAGGCTTGGATGGATGGAAATGAAGGGGATGCACAGGCTTGGAGGTTGTCCGGAGAAGATTAGATAGATAGATCTTGTTTCGCACAAGTTTCTGGAAATTTGTCAAATAAGGTAAATCGACAAAAATTGTCAAAAGACATAGCATTAAGAATTATTAAGAAAATAGATTATTTATGGTGAACTGCTTGCAATGTAGAGCAAGTCACATTAGTGAAGAAAGTACGCTGAAAACACATTTCCCTTGATGCTTTTCAATCTTTTGTGAAAGACATTCGTAATACTTTAATAAAATCCACAGTAGTTGCCACACATTCATTAATTCATTAATTTTTTAGCTGATTTACCTTATTTGACAAATTTCCAGAAACTTGTGCGAAACAAGATGCTCTGTCTATCTATCTACCTATGTAATCTTCTCTGGACAACCTCCAAGCCTGTGCATCCCCTTCATTTCTATCCATCCAAGCCTGTGCGTCCCCTTCATTTCTATAATATAAGCTTTACATAAAAACTCTAAATTGCTGGTATATAAATATCTGTCAATTTAAATACAATGCAATTTGTTACTACAATATATTATTTTGTGATGCATGGTACAAATTTCCAGACACTTATGCGAAAGAAGATGCTTCACTGTCGAACCGTCTCTGCACAACTTCCAAGTCTGCGACTCTACATAAGAAATCTATTAAAAAAATTTGGCGACTTACCTTGTTAATTGAGACAATAATTCAGTCTCATATGTATTGTAAAAACTCGTGACATTTTAAAATTGGACAACTTACCTTATTGGACACGAGGCAGGTAAAAACCCATTTTAGAAATTGTCGTAAATTAATATCAGTAAATACTACAAAATGTGTGAAATCCCCACAAAATTACCTTTTTACAAAAAGGTACAAAAAAGAGCGCCAAGTATATAATCCCATCAAAAAGTATCCCATTTAAAAACATTGTCGTATATGAATATAATGATATACCAAAATTGCGCCAATTATCACAATGGCTATTTATACAAAGAAAAAATGTATTAAATAATATTAAGCAGATATATTTATTATACAAATAAATATTTTAATACGATGTAAGCGGTATTCAAATAGCGCGCCGCCTTCTTATTGCGCGGACACATGTGAACACAAAGGAGAGTACGTTGAGCGTCGAACGAGTACGGACGTTACAGTTGCGAAATCGTAAACATATCATTTTAGTTTAGTTCCGTTTATATATTCAGTATTATTTTCTTTTGTGCATATATTCAGTTTATAATAATTAAATTCATACTACTAAAAGACTATTATTCATAAAACCCCGCACCTCACAACGAATAAATATTTTATTCAAAATACTTGGCGCTGCGATACCGAAGAAACGCTAATTGTCTTACTATTAATGGGTTAATAATTTACAATAACTCCCTTACAATCTAAAATACATAATATAGATATACATACTAGAAACGCAGTCAGATTTATTCTACATACATATATTTAATATTTAATTCTAATATCATACATAGCATATGCACACGCACACATACACACATTCACGAATGCACGCACAAGAAAGAGAGAAAAAGATTAATGCAATTTAAACATATTTATTCAGTTTAGCAACACCAATTCGGAGAGCAGCGCCAAGTATTTTGAATAAAATATTTATTCGTTGTGAGGTGCGGGGTTTTATGAATAATAGTCTTTTAGTAGTATGAATTTAATTATTATAAACTGAATATATGCACAAAAGAAAATAATACTGAATATATAAACGGAACTAAACTAAAATGATATGTTTACGATTTCGCAACTGTAACGTCCGTACTCGTTCGACGCTCAACGTACTCTCCTTTGTGTTCACATGTGTCCGCGCAATAAGAAGGCGGCGCGCTATTTGAATACCGCTTACATCGTATTAAAATATTTATTTGTATAATAAATATATCTGCTTAATATTATTTAATACATTTTTTCTTTGTATAAATAGCCATTGTGATAATTGGCGCAATTTTGGTATATCATTATATTCATATACGACAATGTTTTTAAATGGGATACTTTTTGATGGGATTATATACTTGGCGCTCTTTTTTGTACCTTTTTGTAAAAAGGTAATTTTGTGGGGATACAAGTTACTTCAATCTACAAACGGGTTTTTGGAATTTTCATTACAGGCTCACAAAAAAAGTTTTAAAACAACCTTTACTATTTTTGTTGCTATTCCGACTAATTGCATTTTTTTTCAAATCGACGAAACACGTCACTTAGCAAACTAATCCTTCTAACTTCTCAAAAAAGAAACTCATGTCGTTTGGACCAATTCTAAAAAAGTTATACGATTTTGAAAGTTGTAAACTTTCTTTCGTCCGCCACTGTATATCATGGTTACAGTGAGGGAACACGGTGTCGATCATTATATTGATAAATGAACGTGTCAAAACATGGAGATAACAATTTCATTAAGTCTTACCGTAATTTTAATGGGTAATTTGGCTTGCATCATTTCATGACGGAGTTCCGTACCCAAAGCTCTCAGACCATATTTACTAGCACTGTACAATCCGAGTGGTATCTCTACGGCTTCTGCATAGAGTCCAGATAAGCTGTAAATTTTAGGCGTGCATAAGTATAGTCATAATTTCAAACACTGAAGAGTTAGCTATTTAAACTTAATCCCTTCAAATTTGACTCTTTTCAATTCATATTGTACAACAATGCCTCGTTACTAGATCACTAATTGGATTCGGAAATGATCTTCGAACGAGGTGTAGCACCTAATTGCCATCTGGCGCGAACATAGGTCGTCAAGGTGGAATCAAATGGCACGTGAATTGGCGAGCTTGCTCGGCTCGTCCAAGCTTGGCAAATCGGCTTGGCGAGCGCGACTCGGCGATCCATGACCGATCAGACGGCGCGTGTATCGGCGAGCTTGCTCGGCTTGCCCAGGTTCGGCGAGTCGGCGAGTCACGAACGATCTCACGGCGCGTGAATCGGCGGTTCGCGCGCAAAGATCGCCGATTCACGCGCCGTCTGATTCCACCTTCAAGCTCAGAGTTGCCAGGCAAGTCCCTACGCATCACGTCACACAAATAGATCTACAGGGTGATTCTTCAGCTACGCCCGTCAAAGAGATGTCGCCTGGTACCCCATGGCGAGGACAACAACCCGCAGTGCCTCATCGAATTTTATGGCCTTCAATTTTCGAAGGGGTTGGAATACTATTAAGAAGTAAGAAATGTCCACGATTTCTGAATTTCTCATCAGATCTTTGCCAAAACGACGCCAATCGATTCCTTATGTTTCGCCGATGAAACTGACACCAAGAACGACGGTAATTCAGACTATAATGAAGGAAATTCCATGAAAAATCGATTTGTATCATTTCAAGTTGACTTCGTTAATAATAGTCCGTTTCACATGAAGTTTGTTACAATCTTCATCGGAAAAACACAGAAAAACATAAGAAATCCATCGGTGTCACTTCCATATCAATGCGATAAAAAATAAAGAATCATTTTATTTCTGAACCAGGTATGAATCCTCGACCGACCGCAGCGGATCCACATCGGCACCCCTTCGACCTCGATTTGCCGTGGGCGGCTGAGGATTCATACCTGCTTCAGAAATAAAACAATTCTTTATTTTTCATCGTATCGATGATTCTTCCGAAACAAGATGGCGATATGGGACAGAACGTCGCCGAGTCATCGGTCACGAAGGGGGCGAAATGCGATGGGACTCACAATCAGTTTCCTCTGTACCTCATTCGCAGTCTGTCTCAATCACCGCGGCAGCAAACAGGAGAAATAAAATGGAAGAAATAGCGACCACCTTGTTCCGAGACAGAAACCCCGCACTTGTTTCAAAACACTGAGCGGGGTAGATGACATTCAACACGGAGGCTTTATCGGTCTCGGTTGTTGAATTGCGCTCTGTACACTTCCCAAAAGTAGTAGCGAAGTTTAGCGGCCAGAGTACGTATTAGATATAGTAGCGAGGGATTATTGCACTTCTGTGTGACAAATAACAGCTCATTTTCGAGAGAACCAGAGGCGGACCCAGGAGCCTTTCTTGGAGGGGGCGAATTGTGTAGAAGTACCTAAGTAAAATTCTGAACCTTCTTTTATAAGATTTAAAATTCCTTTGTAATTTATATTTTTATATCTCCAAAAGTGACCTCCAAAAGTATAAATGCGGCCCTGAGAATGTGATGTAATATATTTACATTTTGTTACTCTTGGGGGAGGGGGGTCGCCCGTATCACCCCCTCTGGATCCGCCCCTGAAGAGAAGTCAATCACTGAGATTGACAAAAAGAGTTAATGTAACTATAAATTTTTCATGTTTCATTTGTAAAGATAAGTCTAAAAGTAACTAAAAATAGTTCAATACGATTGCACAATGTAGTCACTTGTTTAAACTATATTGTTGATACTTCGTAACTATGTTACGTGTGTACAAAAAAATGACATACCTGTTAATATTGATTATATGTCCGGGTACATTACGTTTCCTAATGGACTGAGAAAATTCTCGGGCACAAATTGTTGGACCTAGTAAATTGGTTTCTAGTACTTTAAGGTATTCCTCAGTTGGCGAGTCTATAACAAAATGTAATATATACATTACACCTCGTCTCATATTTCAGCTCCGGAAAAATAAATGTACATGCAATCTGTTTTGTAGTATTGTGAGATTCTGCGACATGAGAATATATTTGGGAAAAAATAATAGTGAGAACAATATGTAGTACATCTTTGACTATTAACATAATTTAAATTTGAGTGAAAATAATTAAGAAGGTAAATTTGACTAGAATTTTATAAGCAATTCTCTGACACTGAGTTTCCTTAAGCACACGCTGTACAAAATCCCTCAATATGTATTTCTTTTATCGCAAAGAATTTCGGCATAAAAACTATAACATTCGTCTAAAAAAGAAAAAAAAGTCAACTTAAAATATTCTAATATTTAAGAAAAAAAACAATTATTTTCATCCCATCGCATACCACATACATTGAAAACAGTAAAACGTTTCCTTTATTGTTTTCTTATCTCAGTAATTCACACGCTATTATCACTAGCGCGCATAGTGTGTAGGGAATACAATCCCGGTCATTATTTACTATCCCGGGATTACGGGATTTTTGAAAGTCTATCTCGGGATTCCGGGACTAATCCCGAGATTGGGTAATAGAAAATTTCTATATCTTTATTTAAAGTGAACAAATATACTTTCTATCATTAGTCTGAAACATAAGCTAAAATCATTTTTAATAATAAAAACAGTAGAACAATGAAGCATAATAAAGCCTCAATAAAGTAGATAATATCAGTAAACCATTATGAAGATTTTTGGAAATGCGCACAAAGAAACAGCAAAGCACCTAAAGTTCATATCTACGATGTTTGATTTGTGAAATAGTGGAAAGTGAGAATATCATTGTAAAAATAAATATAGTTTAGTTAGTTATATGCGACTTAATATTATTATTTAAATAAATCATTGTTATTATTATTGTCCTTATTATTATGAAATGACTATGTTTATTTATTCTGTTTATTTTTATATTTTTCAGGTGTTCATAAAGTAATTCACATTTTTAAAAAATCCCGAAATTCTCGAGATTAGTTATATCAAATCCCGGGATATTTGGAATCCAAAAAACAGCCGGGATCGCGGGATCCCGGGATACCGTATCCCGGGATTGTATTCCCTAATAGTGTGTTGCCTATATGGGCGTTCGGGGCAGAACTTATAACTTCGGAACTAATCAGTTTTCGACCTATGTACCCTGATACTTTTGTGACGGAAATTTAGAGACGCATTGATTGGCATATAAAAAAATAATGTTCCAGTCAAAAAAATTGAGGTAGATTTTTTTATTGAATAAATGTTTTTTAAGTATATTCTGAAAAACTGAATACTGACTTTGTTCGATACATTTTTTTAATCAAATTATTTTTATTACGTGTATCGCATTTAACTGCTATGTTAAACCTGAGACAGCATCCAGGATGGAACAGTCATGGTAGGTATCGTGTAAAGAATTGGAAAAAGCAGATCGAATGTTTAGAACTTTCATTTTTTATGTCTCTTGGTGCAGAACAAAGCCACTTTCAAAAATTTCTTGGTTTGTCCTCGTTGAATGTGTTTGTAAAAAAATGACTATAATCCCAGGTAGCACAAATATGTACGTGTTAAAGATGTCCAAGTGTCTTAAGAACGTCCAAAAGGCGTCTTATAGGTCAGGGCACACATATCAGTTCCGTGACGGCACTGAAGCGTGAAACTGGTATGAATGCCCAGATCTTTATCAGCTTCAGTTTATATTTGACAAGTGTAAGGCGGCTTATCGACAAGAGTATATCTTTAAGAAGATATCACCTCAGGACTCACTTACCTAGAACACCGCAACTTTCATTCCTTCCCCACTAATTCCAATAAACAATGTACTACACCGAAAATTAGGCTCTCGGCCTTTCTACATCTATTAACGCCGCACCTTAACTCGCAAATTTACGACCTCACTAGGTATAGTATTATATATCACCAAGTGCACAAACTATTCGATTTAATGATCCTCGCGAATTTTATCTATTTGCGATACCGTGAGAAAAAAGTTGTTTACAAAAGTTTATCTGTATTAAGTGAGCAACATAAGGCAATCACCGTTTTGGAAAATATGTTTTTTCATAGCAAGATCAAGGTTATATTTAATTTTATAAATGGAATCATATGTTTTTCTTGTTGATTATTGTAGAGGACATTGAGTCAAACTTAACGAGTGTAATTATGTAACACTTTCATTCAAAATAATATTGATTTTAGAATAGTGAAATAGTAATGGTTCAAGTGTATTCGGCACAGGTGATTTTTACTAAAACTCTGATTAAAAATGCATACTTATTACTTAAACATTGAGCCCAATTCCTGCTGCTATTTCCACAATTAAAAGATTTTGTTCCGCGACATATTTTTGAAATGGTTGGTATTTTTTAACGTTGCCTTAATATTAACAGCTTCTTTTGTCACATTGTCTTAAATGGCTAAAAAATGACGAGGACTGTCAGTGTGATCATCCTGTATATATCTTCATTATTTTCTACGATTTTGAGTTCAATCAAAGCGATCGTTACTTTGAAAGCTATAGAATTGAGGTGTATGACGACAAGAAAAATCTGTTACCAATGACTGGGATTAGACTGCCGACACCAGCGTTGTTTATAAGAATATCAGCGCCGCCTAATTCTTCTTCAACGAATTGAAACACTTTCAGGATATCCTCCTCTTTCCTGATATTGCATTGGGCGGGGTAGAATTTGCCCTTGCCAAGTGTCGCGGTTAGTTCCTGAAGCCTGTCCAATCTCCTCGCTATACCAACTACTATAACACCATGATTTACAAGAGTTTTAGCGGTTGCTGCACCGATCCCAGAACTCGCGCCCGTCACGACTGCTACTTTTTTATTCCAACGATCCATCGTCCGGGACACCTCTTTACATACTGATATGTCTGTGAAATCTGCCGGCTACTTTACACAGTAATTTGATTCTCTGGCTCAACGCTCTAACCAATCAGAGTTGAACGCGTTATATCACTTAGAGTTTAGAGATTACACAGCGCGCGAACAACGCCTGTTATGGCTTCCCCCTAAAAATGATTAACGATGAGTCTTAAGTTGCTCCTCTGTTACGTCACGCTTTGCCACATTGGTCTACGCACGATGTAAGTAAATACGTCTCTTTGATCTTGTAGAAGTAACAGTCGATCCACACTTTTGATCCGGTCGCAGCCTGATCACGCTCCGCTCTGGGTTCAATGAAATTGTATTATTCCAGTGTTTTGATCGCACGTATTCGCATCATAGATAACGCTCCAATCTCCGTTCGATCTCGCTGTGGCAACGATCGTTGGAAACAATATCTGCTGGAGCGAGCTCGAACTTGTTTGGACCTGTACCGATAGTGTAATCGCGCTTCTCGATCCACTGCCTGTATACCCGCAATTTTTTTGAGCATCAAGTAACGGTGAAGTGAATAGGTATGGCTAAAGAAAATCTTGGAATTTCAAAAAAGTTATATAGGTGTTACGTTCGGAACGTAAAATTTTTCTTTTTGGGACGGAGTATGCATCAACAACGCCTAGCGTTATGGGAAATTCCTCGTTGATCGTACTCCCGCCTAGTTAGTTAATAATAATTTAGTAAAACAAGAACCCTTTCTTTGAAGCATCGTCGCCTCGACATATTGCCGTCCCGCGATAAGGATAAGCCGGTGTTGATGACGCAGCGACGTTCTCACCAGAAAGTCACGCTCGAAAAGACCCAGTGGTTTGCTGTGCCGAATCCGTTCTGTGTAAGCGGCGGGGGTGCGTATCAACAATGTGCGTATCAACCTTGCAGCATTGTGAGAGAACCCTCATTGAGAACACCTCTGACCGTCGCACTAAACATTGTAATATAATCAGTAACGGCTACATCAGGAATGCGCAGACTGGGTTGCTTCTTGGAAGATTGACGGAATTGTATACTCTACATCCGGTGCGAGAAACTGCGTCTTCCCACGTTCTTGTCGCGGATTATTAACTAATTGGGAATTGTTTTGTTAAAATTAGTTATCGAACACAATTTCTGATAGTCTAAGGACTGTGGGATTCCCCTAGTCAGAAATTGTGTATATGAATTTATGAATGTTAAGATCTGGTCCTCAGCGATGCGAAATCGTATGGTTTTAGAGATGTGGGATATCTTGTTCTCCTGTGCGTATGAATGTCCGTAAAGATCGATTATATATTTGAATCTAGAGTCTGACGGGTGGACGTGAGCAAACACACACACACACACACACACACACACACACACACACACACACACACACACACACACACACACACACACACACACACACACACACACACACACACACACACACACACACACACACGCACACACCGCCTCGCTAAGTAGAGGGGCCCATGCATGGTCTAGCGATAAAATGCAGCGTAAGCTTTTTTGGCGCGGACCCACTCTGGCCGCTGCCGAGAGCGTGAAGCTGCGACACTCTGTGATGGTAAATCATGAGGTGCGTGTCATTGGGTCCGCGAATTGTTCTTGAGATAGAGTTCTCCGGTCTACTTTGTAACCGCGTGGAAAGACTCTTCTTTGCGATGTCACGTCCCGGGTGGAGGTCTTTAGGGATATGACATTGTGGGGTTGTAGGAGAGTGGTTTGGTACAAAGACGAGCTTCGTAACACTGGTAGAGATGGGAATTCAGGCGCGAATGCGAGATTCGTAGCCCGTGGGTTTTGATGGGAGTCAGGCGCGAATACGAGATTCGTTACCCGTGGGTTTTGATGGGAATCAGGCGCGAATGCGGGATTCGTTACCCGTGGGTTTTGATGGGAATCAGGCGCGAATGCGAGATTCGTTGCCCGTTGGGTTTTATTGGAGATCAGGCGCGAATGCGAGATTCGTTGCCCGTGGGTTTGGATGGGAATCAGGTGCAAATACGAGATTCGTAGCCCGGGGTTCAATGGAGGCAGGCGCGAATACGAGATTCGTAGCCCTGACAGCCAGGGAAGGTTTAGTTATAATCGCACACCAAGGAAACACCCGTTAGCACTGGTCGTATTTAACTTAGTAATTGGATTTAAAGCTGCATTAATATAAGAAACAGTCTGTAACGTTTCTTAGATATGGTCGTTGCCGTATGGTCGTATACGGCCTATGCGAAAGTACGCTTTGTAAACACTGTAAGAACTCTCACGTTCGCGAACCGAAATCAGCTGTTGCAATAGCTTGGTTTGCCCGAAGGATAGAAGCAATAATTCGAAGCGGTATTTAAAGATAAGAGAACGGTTTATTATAAAGCACTGGTTAGTATATATAATAATGCGTTAGACGATAAGCATTTGCACATAACAATTATATAAATGATGAGTAATAACAATATATGTATGGACATGAAGTACATGAGAATATGTCAATAATAGAATATGAAATGCGATAAGCGTTATTAATATAATGTAATATGAGAAAGCAATAAGCATAGATACAAGAGAATAAAGAAAAGCAGTAAGCGTTATTAATGTGAATAATATGAAAAGCAATAAACGTTATTAATATAATATAATATGAGAAAGCAATAAGCAACAATAATACAAATTATATAAATGGTGATGATATGCAGAATATTGGTAATTAATAATGGTCGCTTACGGTAGTTGCCGTAGTACACTGATTTTAAGAATTATGTCACTGAAAATATATAACTTGTACTTTCGCGGAAGAATACCTTCATACAAGAGTACTTTCGTAGAAGAGGCCTACGGCCTGTCGGGCCCTTGTATTTATATGTTTCGTTGGAATGTGAAGTATGAGGGGTATGCGCGGTATGCACCGTGACTCATGCACGAAATATGTGTTATATAAATAGAACATATTGGTGACTCATGCGCGAAATATGCGTCGCAATATGACTTCCGGGGTTTTTGTATGGGGCGTTTGAAAAGGCGATACTCAACCCATTGGATTGATTTTGGTTGGTTTGATTGGAAAGGGGTAAGAGAGGCTTGTATTTGGAGGGTCATAGATAGGGGTGAGACGTGGTCTCGATTTAAGAGGGTTTTTGGGACGAGGGACTTGTTTAGATTTAAATATGAGGGAGGAATTCGTGCCTCATAGGGCAAAGAGGGGAAGGGGTTTTCGTCGTTGACCATTTCGAGATGGGGACCGCTAAGGTACATCGCCTAGATGGTCAGTGGTTGGGGAAAAGGGGTAAGAGTTGAGGTTTAGGGACTTTTGGGGGAGTTATGGAGTATTTGCGGGGAAGACTTTAATTTATACCGCGCGAAAAATAGTGGGACGTCACAGCGAAACAAATTATTTAACTAAACTTTGCGAAACTAATTATTCATTTAACTTACAAAGTAAGATTCAGTTAATGATTTAATTTAAATTATCATTGGATTTGCTCAGTTAAATTCACTATTATTTTTGTTTCATTTTATAATTCAACTCGTGTCTATTACATCCTATAATCAAGTGTGTGCGTGTTCGCGTCTTATTCCTCTTTCTGATTCAGGTCTATCAGCGATCCAGAACTGTCCAAACTTCAAACAGCAAATTTAAAGCACACTGACATTTATATTATTGTGACTGTCTGGTAAGTTGCACCTCTTATCTCTTTCTGTACACTTTATTTGACACTGTTATAAGTAATACGTATCTAACGGTAATTTCTGACAGTCAATCGACTGTGGGATTCCTCTAGTCAGAGGTTATCTCCAATCATACGAATACCTATGTCTTATAAAATGATTGATTGATCTTTACAATATTTTATTTTGTTATATTCTTTTGCTTCTATCTATTATTCAACATTAAAGCTTTATTTATCATTAAATTCTACTCGTTAATTACCTATCTGATTCCATTGAAAAGACCCGTATGGGACTAGAGTACCAACGATCCCAAAAATCTACCCCTTATCCTTCTGATAAGGTACATAGATATTTAAGAGTTAAAAAAATTGACTGTTACGACTGCGGCGAGCTTCCTTGCTGTTTTAACAAATAAATTCAATACAGCAATATTTGATAGTCTAAGGACTGTGGGATACCCCTAATCGGAATTGCGTGTATAATCGTGCCGCTCGAACACTATATAAAGGCCGCGGCACGTAATATAGGTATACATCTGTACATACCGCTATATGTATAGTTATAAGTAAATTATTAATATTTCTTTAATTATAAATATTTTTTAATTTACTTATGGATATGCATACATTGAAAAATATGATACAATTTTATTCTGGTGAATTTTTTTATTTTTAGATGAAATGCTCATAGAATTAGTGAAAACCAACAAAGAATTGTATAATTTGCAGTCACCATTCTACAGTGACAATAACTGCAAAAGATAAGATTGAGATTTGATAGGAAAAGCTGTAAACCTAGTAAACCAAGATGGTAAGGTAAAATAATGTTGAAAGATATTTCATATAAGAAAATTTTCGGCTTGGGCATTTCCTCCCTGTCGTTGCAGATTTTGAACATTATCTACATTCCACCCTTCTATCGTGGTATCAAAAATGATCACCCGATTATTTCGAATTATATTATGAAGTATACAAGTCGTTCAAATTATTATTGGCGCATTTGGAGGTGCTGCTTTTAGTCTTCTGAAATAAATTCTAAAAGTTTGGGATACAATCCCACACGCACTAATCTTCGTACATATAGCGATCTGTAGACGGTCAATATTATTGTGCTATATGACCCGTTCAGAGGACAAATCGATTAACTCCACTATTTGAAATATTTGAAGGGGTTAGATACGGGAAATGCAGCGTGCTGTATACCGACACAATCTGGCCCGAAACATGGGTTTGGGATTTTTCATTTTTCGTCCTTATATGAACAGCTGGGCTAGGACTCATTCGAAAGAAGAAGGTTCAATGCGGAGCGCTCTGCTCGTGGTTAAACGAGATTGTGGTGATATCTAATAATATGAGTGTCCAAAGTACAGCAAAAGTCGACAAAATACACCCGCAGAATCCAAATATTTTTAGGTCACTAAACGAGTTTTGTGACTCAAATGGTGAGCAGAGCGCTCCGCATTGAAGCTTTCTCTTTTGAATGAGTCATATGTAATGGACACAAGGGTAATTGAACTACCTTTTTATGAATAATATTTATAAAGATATTTATTCAACTAAATTAAAGATATTGGAGATTCAACTGTTTCGAACTGGACTCCGTGACTGAGACTGGTGGCTTTGGAAATAGTAATGCTACTGAATAAGGGAATGCAATGGGTTTTTAAAGGTTTAGGAATGTAAGAGAGGGGATGACGGGATAGGGCAAAACTGCAGGACTTTGGGTAGGTGACGCATTGGCTAACATGACGATGGGTCGCAAGGATGACGCGGTGTTTACATTTACGTAGCATAACTCAAAAGTAGTTACTCTGATTCATGTTTACAGAGATAGTAAAGGGTCAGTACATTACACATAGCCCAGCCCAAAATCTGCTCATATAAGGACGAAAAATGAAAAATCGTGACTGGATTCCCAAATACGAGTTCCGCCATTTTGACGATAATACAGAGCAAGTCACGTGACAAATTTAGTTCAGGTAGTGGATACGAGATGGCGCCTCCTCGGCAGGACTGCCAACGTGGAATCATAGCAAATCTGAAGCGTTAGCTCGTAGCTGGATACATGTCGCTTACAGTAAAAGCGTGATGCAGTCAATGTAATTCATTGACGTACAATTGTAGGTTAGCTTATATGCAGTCAGAGTTGAGCAAAATGTAATCTAATTACAAATTACAAATTAAAATGTAATTGTGTAATTGCAATTACAATTAAAATGTAATTGTGTAATTGATTACATTATTTTCTGTAATCGTTAATATTTAGGTAGTTGAGAAAATTGTGGTCAACTACCTAAATTAACGATCACTGCCTCAATTATAACATAAATTCGATAGCGATTTCAAGTCATGTATGTATGCGTCACGGCAAAAGCGTTATATTTTCTGTCACTTCGAGGAGGGGATCACATAATAATCACGCGCATCCAGCCTGCGCGTTTTCACTAGCCCAATTCAACATCCAACAAAATTTTATATATAATGTTTGTTCATAACTGCTTCTGCTGTAATAAGTGCATTTCATGTTCTGTTTCCGTGTTTTACTAATAAAAAAATGTCTAACCTAACAAACTTCATTTTCTGGGGACATCCCCTCATCTATTTTTTCTTTTCACTTATAATTCCTTACTGCCAACGTAGCATATTATAGCATAAGCACATTTTAAGTAATTAAAATGTACAATGCATTTTCTACGTTTTACTCTATCATCAGACCTTCCGTTTAAATATTTACAAGTACAACGCAACAGCTGAGAATTTCTTTCCTTATTCAAAATAGAATACGGAAATAGCAATTAGCTCCCTCTCGCGTGCACCAGGCAGCCGCGTATCTGTGGGTATTACCATGTCTGTGCAGAAAAAATCTGCTGTAATACCGACCTGCCAAATCGGCCAGGTCACGTGACGTGTCTACCCCCTTAATTTATTATAAATAAAAAAAGTTATGACTGCACCAAGTGCTTTGACACTTAAGTTTAAAATATTTCAAAAAGTGGAGTTAATCGATTTGTCCTTTGAACGGCTCATATATTGCACAATATTTATGCTGAGTGTCCCACAAACGGTCAATATTATTGTGCACTATTCAATATTGGACAATAAATATCAAACCCGTTTTGATTCACACAATATATTGTACAATCTTCCAATATGATCCACAGAGCGTCTAGGGGCCGATTTTCTCCTTCATTTACACAATATATTGTACAACCTTTCAATATGAACCACAGACGGTCAATAATATTGTGTAATATTGAATATTGCGCAATAATATTGAACGTCTACAGGCTGCTTAAAGGATAATTAAAAATGCATTTCTGAACATCTTGGATAGGCTTTGCGTTCCTGGGAATGGTCTCATCAAATATTGTTTTAATGGGAATGGTTCGTCTCCGAGTATAACGTGCGGTGCTACAATATTTGTTCCTGGAAGTGCGCAGTCTACAGGAACATTTAATTCCTCATTTTTAAATGTTTTTCCTAAATTAAAACCAGCAAAAATACGAGATTTATACTCGTGTGCGTCCACGAGAACGAACAGTACGACAGAAAAAGTTTTTTTGTCATTATAATAGAGCGATTCACTGTTTGGTGGCTCATCTATTATAAAATATTTTTTGTCGATGGCTCCTAGGCAATTTGGGAAATTCCACGTGGTCCATATGTCCGTCGCAATTTTTATCCAGTCTTCTGTCTGTGGAGTTGCAATAAATTCAGCTAATAATTCCTCACTAATTGCTGGGTACACTTCTAGGACAATGGGGAAGATGACGCAAAGCTCGGGGCAGATGGCGCCACTAGCGCATGTACTGTGGTTGTGCCTGAGTGCGTATGTGTGAGTTTTTTGCGCGGGATTTTTTCATTTGTGCATTGTGTAAATGTGAATGTATGCTGGTGGCGTCAGGGGTGGGAAAAAGTTGCAATCATCTTCCTCATTGCTTGTAAGGTAGAGTGACCAAGACGATACCTGAATGCTATTATTCGATAAAAATCTTCTGTTGCTAGAAATATATAATAAATATAAATATTTAGTATACATATATTGAATTATTTATTATTATTAACAATTTTATATACAGATTTATGAAGTATAATTATATCGTTTGTCTCTTTTATTTGTAGATGCAAGAGTACGTTGGGAATCGCTAAGTGTCCAATATCAAAAGCATATAAGCAAACAGAAAACGAAAAGTGGACTAGCAGCTACAAAAATAGTAAAGTGGAAATTCCAGGATCAAATGTCGTATTTAAATGAATTGTTGAACCTTGACAGACCACGAGAAACGTTAATCCAACACGAGGAAACCTCTGATCAAGGAGAAGGAAACTCAACCGTTGCGGAAAAAGAAGTTCAAGAACTTTCCATTTCACAAAATATTCAAAATAAAGATTTTACCTACATGATTGTGAATCTCAGTCGAATCATCGGAAAAAAATTGTCGACGATAACAATGTCATTCGTCCAAAAACAAAAGAGACTGCATTAACAACTTTAATGAAATATTTAATAGAAAAAAAGTGGCAGGGAACTAAAACTCCTCTCCCCATAAATTATTTGTTTTCATTAATGACTGCCACGGTAAAAATGTTCTCTCCAATGGACCAGTATTTTGTTAAAACTAAAGTACTTTGGTTAGTAAATGAAATCGAAGTTGAATACTTGATGCAGCCTCCGCCGTACTTCTCATAAATTCCACAAGTTTCTACTCCTCAATAATCGTCTGCTGTATCTATGCAATCACCACAGAGTGTACATTCTTCGGACCGACTCGATAATCTACATGTCCAGCTGCTTGTCCGACTCCATTGCCACGACATAATTTTCGGGAACATCGAACTACTTACTTACTACGTCATTTATGAACAATTGCGACGAATCAAAGTATCAAAATTTATAACTCGTGTCACACTATAGATTATAGATTGGTATGTACATTAATTTTGCCTTCTGTGATGAATACCTACAGTATTAATAAACTTAGTAGTATTTGAATATTTAAAATAATATTACTTACCTTAGGCGTACAACTAATTTTTCCCTCGAGAATTCTTTTTTTAATTTTCCATGCTATCGTTGTGTACCCGCAGTCATTCGAAAATATCTAAGGAATTTATCCTCATCATCCACTAAATGGGAATATAATAAGAAATGTTCTCCTTCAGTTTTCTGTTCACCAAACTGGGGTGAATCCACATTGATCTATTGTTTTTTTCTTGTTTGCCACTTTTCACTTACTTTATTTTTTTCGACCAATGCCAATGATATTATGATCAATTCGTCATCCGAAAATACTGTTATTGTATGGGAGAAATAAAAAAATGTATATAAAAAAAATTATTTTAAATGATTTTAGTAAAAATGCACTAAAAACTAAAAAATAATTCTTTGCTTGTACTACAATTTCGATTATGTTTTTTCATTTTAATTAAAATCGTCGGGCACCATGTGCAACCAGAAGTTGAAGCATCCAGGTTGGCAAGTGGAACATCATCAACTACAGTTTAACAATTTTATTTCACATTAATCTGTATTCTGTACTTAAAACATTTTGTTTCATTAATGCGAATGAAAACTTTCTCACAACAAATTCATTTCGACGTTTTCTTCTGTATTAAAGTGATTCATATCCTCTTATGAAATACCCCATAAAATACTTCAGAAAAGTATACAATTTACGCCAAGTACATAAAAAGGTCGAGGACGAAAAAGAATAGGTATTATCAAATAAATCACAAAGAAATAGAAGAAAATAATATAAATATAAGAAAAATATTATGAATCACAAAAAATTAAAAAAAAAAATGATAATAATATGAATCATAAAAAAAATACAAGATAATAATAATAATTACAATATAAAAAAGATTTTAAATCAAAATGAGTTGCAAGTACATAAAGGTGCTTTCCAGTAGCGTGCAACGGCGACAGTGTGTAACACAATGTAAGATTCGGTGCTTTCCAACTGCGCTTAAGATGACACAACTACATATACACAGCTAAAATTCTGTGTTCATACATTTCATTACTCATACTTGGACATTTTAATAATTTGAAGATAAAATGTAACATCTAGACATTTGCTCACATGTCCACAGCCTGGAAGTCAAATATCTACTTGGCGTAGCCAGGCAAGGTCAAGGTATCGATGAATAAGAATTATTTTAAAACCCTAAACCACCTGGACCTGTGGGGACCCATGAGTTGGTGAACCTAGTGGACCAACTACACTTATTGGGTACCTGGATAGGGTTTCATATCTGATCCTCGCTAAATCCTAATCTGCGGTAATTCATTCGCTAGGTGCCGATCAAATTTTGGGGTACGTATAAAAAATTTTTCGGAGCTCGGACATCATAGCTGCCCAGCGGTCGCTGACAACCCTCCGGACGCCGGGCCGGTGAATGGTTGTAGTGGAATGCGTCCGTGAGGCGATGTTACCACCACCAATTTATCGAATAACCAAATTCTTCTATCCCAGTCCTTGTGTTTTAGGAATATATATAAAGTGTAATTTGATTCAGACACGTATTTTTATTTTACATTACAGTCTTGCAATTTTACGATATCCAATATTGTAACTCTTTAAAAATATGGTTTGTAAGTTTAGTCAGACACATTCCACTTCATTGATTCTTCTGTAATAGCAAGTGCTGAATTTTTTGGTAGAAATGTGATCTCATGAACCTGAAAGGAATGTTAAGATCGTATATAGGTACAAATGCAGGACTAATTCTTCCAAAATATGTCAAGAATTATCTGCTTTCCGTAATACAACGTAATACGTTTTTTTTGTGCTTACCTCTACACGTTCTGGCGTTCCTAACGCATAAACCACTGCATCAACGACGTCCTGGTCTTGTAAAGGATTCAGTATTTTGACATCGTCTTCCGTCTTCATGAAACGTGATAACATTTCTGTCAACACTACTCCCGGACTGATATTCTGTTGGAACGTTAACATATTATAAAAATCTCATGATTTGGTTTTAGTACAAAATGAATTGAATAAATTACAATCAATGCATTCGTTACATTATCATTTAGTATTATACAACATTTGTTATAAATTTGTAATTTTACGTGTTATGTACAAAAAGAGCCACGACAAATTAGTACAATCGGGCTCTTGACACTATATCCGTTCGGAACAAAGGTCTTTCAATGACCTTGTCCTCGTAGAGTGTTATACTACCCCATACAGCACACATCGTTGCAGCAGTATTGCAGGAAGGTTGCCGCAATATTGCGTTGTTGCAGGTGGCATTGCAATATTGCAAGAACGATGTTGCCACTGCATTGTTCCAGTGGCAATGATCCTACAATATTCTGTAATATTGCGCGCACATCGACGTGCAATGTTCCAGTGGCAACGATCATACAATATTCCTGCAATGTTGCGCGCACATTAACGTGCAATATTGGTAACGCGGACATAGAAGTAAACCTGCAACGTCTCTGCAATGATGCTGTGTAACATTGCAATTTTGCACCGCATCATTGCAGAGACGTTGCTGCAATGTCATGGTGCTGTGTGGGACAAGGAGTACTGCAAAAGTGAATTCTTCGAACATATTACAAGAACTACCTATTTAATAAAGTTTTATATTGTGCTATACTGTGTAGAGATATTATACCACATGGTGATATGCAAATAAAAATAGGGTCGGGGGGCACCCGAATATGTATATCATGGTTATAGTGAGGGAACACTGCATCGATCATTATATTAATAAATGAAAATGTCAAGACATGTAGATACAAATTTCACTAGAACATTAATTCTTACCGTAATTTTAATGGGTAATTTGGCGTGCATCATTTCATGACGAAGTTCCATACCCATAGCTCTCAAACCATATTTACTAGCACTGTACAATCCGAGTGGTAACTCTACCGCATCTGCATTCAGTCCAGTTATGCTGTAAAATGTAGGTGTGCATACGTATAATCATGATTTCAAACACTGAAGACTTAGATATTTAAACTTAATTCCTTCAAATTTGACTTTTTTCAATTCATGTTATACAACAATGTCTCGTTACTAGATTCCGAATTGGGGTCAGAAATGATCTTCGAACGAGGTGTAGCACCTAATTGCCATCTGGCGTGTACATAGGCGAAGCTCGGAGTTGCCACGTAAGTCTCTACGCACGACGTCACATAGAGACCTATTTATATATATACACTAATACGATTTGTGCCCGCCAATCACGCTAAGCGATGAATTCTAGTACGTTCCCTAACAGAAGTATACCGTTATTGCTGTTGGTGTTTCTCCTCTACGCGTAGGAAATTTTCTGGCAACTCTGATCAACCTTCTACGTACGGTTGAACGGACAAAGCATGCAAGACGCATATTTGTGCCGGAACAAGATGAGGGTACGGGGCCGAACCGCGCCGAGTCATCTGCCACGAAGCACAGTGTTTCGCGAATATGGTCGTTCGGGAAACAAAACATAACTGCGCTGAGGGTCTGACTCTGGACGCTGGACGCGTTAACAACGATTTAAATTAGTCGTTCCTATAAAGTTTAATGTGCCCTAAATTAACATCCCCATAAAAAAACTTCAAAAAAGTAAAAAAATTACGCCAAGTACATGATATCAAATAAATCACAAAAAATAGAAGATAATAATAATAATTACAAAATAAAAAAAGATGTGAAATCAAAATGAGCTGCAAGTACATAAAGGTGCTTTCGAACTGCGCTTAAGATGACACAACTACATATACACACCAAAAATGCTGTGTTCATACATTCCATTACTCATATCGCGGACATTTTAATAATGTGAAGATAAAATGTAACATATAGACATTTGCCTAGATGTCCGCGGCCTCGAAGTCAAATACGTTTTGTTTTCAATACAGAAGCGAAATAGTTTGGCAAAACAATAAGTGGTAGTCAACGGCGGCGCGCGATACACTACCGCTCAGCGTAACACAATTGCTTAAGGCTGCCGTCTCATTTTTCTTATGGTCTGAATCTGTGTACTCCTGTGCGTACGGGAACGTAGGAAATCTCAGTATTTAATTTTTGTAACTGCGTTTCACCCTTTCGAAAAATTAAAAAAATTACACAATAATAACCATACAAAGACATTATAACTGTAGAAGTATAAATGTGGCTATCTAAACATAATGTGGCTGTCTTTATACATTGAATATGAAATCGGAATTTTTAATCTATTTGAATTTTTTAAAATTCGATTTCGCAGTTGAAAATTCTAAAAAAGTCGAAGACATTTATACCCATGGAGTTTTTTTATAAGTTTCTATTCACTAGAACAAAAGTAATTAAATTTAAACTGCAAATTACGTTTCACACCGTAACTACCTTAATAGTAGGTTAATCGGGTTAATACTTTGCAGAAATAGTTTTCTTTGAGGAACCTATCGATTACTGAACACCAAGTTCAATTTGGATTGGGGGCACTTTTAACTATGCTTACCCGGCTAGAGCCATTGTCAAGTTTCATTTGCAAGGATAAGATTAAAAATAACTAAAAACAGTTCAATACGATCGAGTAACGTACTCAAATGTTTAAACTTTATTGTTCAACGTAATAAAAAATGATATACCTACCTGTTAATGTTGATTATATGTCCGGGTACATTACGCTTCTTTATGGACTGTGAAAATTCTCGGGCACAAATTGTTGGCCCTAGTAAATTGGTTTCTAGTAGTTTAAGGTATTCTTCAGTTGGCGAGTCTATAACAAAATGTAATATACAATATACATTTTAACTCGTCTTATATTTCAGCTTCGGAAAAATAAATGTAAATGCAATCTGTTTTCTAGTAGTGCTAGTAGCCGATGTCATCTTTTTCACAGACAGGTAAAAAGTTCACCTGTCGATATCTCGACAACGTATGCATAGAATTTTTTGTACGCCTTCTGTTCGGAATCAGCGGGACATTTTACATAAGAAAAAGATAGTGGCATCTGCTGCGCAATTTTTTTTATTTTGTAAGCTATTATCAGCCTGATATAATTTAAAAAAGATTGAGTGTGCATATATTCCCGCGCAAGAATAACCTAAAGCTCATTATTCCCGGCACTTATTGAATTCCCCAATATTTTTATTATTTTTGTCTTTCACATGTCTCCTCCGCGACGGCACACAACGGTGAAACTGCTATGTATACGCAGCCCTTTATCAGGTTTGCTTCACATTCCACAAACGCCCGATGACTTATCGGCAAGAGTATATCTTTCACCTTGAAAGGGCGGGGGTTGTAGGTAGACAACTATTTAACGTGCATATAATATTTTACGTGCACGTGCATATAAGTGTTGGCAACCCTATCTCGATGTAAAATATTAATAATCTGACCTTAGGATCGTGCTTAGCGATATCAAAAACCCTTACAAACACTAAAGCACAAATTTTAAAAATTGTATTATATCCCATGCCGTTCACCGCCGGGCTGGTGACTACAGTGGCTGGGAACAAAGGATACTTTGCGGAACATGTTGGTTGTATATGTAAATGCATAAACTTTAAGTAAAAAAATGTACAATTCCAATATAAAAATCCGGGCCCTCTAAAGATTAAGAAGGCATCACCCCAGGTCTCACTTACCTAGGAGAGTCTAGAACATCTTAAATTTTACTCAGTCCCCACTAATTCCAATAAAGGATGTACTAAACCGAAAGTTAGGCCCCGAGCCTTTCTGCATCTATTGACGCCGCACAGTGGTTCGAAATCGCCATATTTAGGAAAAAATATGATAGCATCAATGTGAAAGCTTCAATTTACACAAAACTTGGTATCCTGGGGTTTTTGAGGTCGCTGATTACAAATCTGAAGTCAAAATTACTAAAAACAAAATGGCTACTCCAAAGTGAAACAATAATCCGCGTTAATGGTGTTTTGAGAGGTGTAGGTACGGAAAGTTGAGGAACTTAAAGTTGGGTACGATTCATAATAAAAATAAAACTGATAGTTTTGCGATTTGTAAAAAAATATATTTGAAATTTAAATAAAATACGAAAAAGGAATATAATTATGCATACCTATGTAATTATAGTTTTGGAATGAATCAAACTAAACACAAACCAATTACATTAAATTATGACCTCCTAGGAACCATTCAACTTTTATTTAAAACATTTTTTGATATTATGAAAAACGAAAGCAAGATACTCCAAGTACTGATAAGAGTTATAGAAAAAATGCTCCCGACACCAAAATCGCAGGTTTACGCAGCTGAAACCTGTTTGGTTATGTACTCAAAGGTATAATGCACCACTAGTATTAAGTCTTACCTTGACGCTAGCTGTCGCAAAAAAGTTATGTCTAATTAAACTTCGATTCTATCGTTAAAAGTACCTCTTCGTTCAACTTGTGTCCTACCGAAATCAACGTTGGTGTCATTGACTTAATTCATGTAATATATTTGTTCAGTATGAGCATAATCAAGTTACAAAATTGCGATTTGTTTTTTAATTTGCAAATACTTTAAATTGTACTTGTAAGATAGTGCATTTGTAACTCGAAATTGCAGGTGTTCTGTTCCTCAACTTTCATGTTTTAATTTTCTTACAAATTAATGGTATTTACAGAAAATTCTTGTTGGCTCTGGTGCTTCAACTGTCCTACTATGGAATTGTATTGAACAAATTCTGTTTACTTAACATTAAAAAAATGACTTTTTTCCTCTATCAAACCACTGCCGTCCCTTAATTCCCAAATACACGACTTCACTATAGTTCTACCACCAAGTGTACAACCTGTTCGATTTAACAGTCATGGCGATATTTTATGTATTTGCAAGACCGTTAGGAAAAAGTTGTTAACAAAAATGTATCTGTATTAAGTGAGCATCATAAAGCAATCAACGTTTGGAAAATATTCTTTTGCTTTGCAAAATCAAGGTCATATTGAATTTTATAAGATGGAACTATATGATTTTTTTGTAGATAATAATATTGAATTTACGATAGTGAAATTGCAATGGTTCAAGTGGATGCGACACAGACGATTTTTACTGAAACTGATTAAAAATGTATACAAACTTATTAGGTACTTAAACATTGAGCCCAATAAGTGCTGCTATTTTCACTATTAAAAGTTTGATATTCTTTTGAATAAAAATTGTACCTTAGTATGCTCGTTGAATTCCTCTTAATGTTACCTGCGATATTATCAAACAAAATCATATGGTTCCATTTATAAAATGTAATGTCACCCAGATTCTGCTATGAAACATATTTTTGCAAAGTTTGGTGTTTCCATACATTGCCAACTTGATACACACAAATTATTGTTAACAGCTTTTTTTATCACATTATCGCAAATGGCTAAAAAATAACGCGAACTGTCAGTGCAAACCTCCTGTATATATCTTCTTTATTTTCTACGATTTTGAGTTCAATCTGAGGAATCGTTACTTTGAAAGGCACAGAAATGAGGTGATGATTAGAAGAAAAATCTGTTACCAATGATTGGCTTATCAGTGACGACTCCAGCGTTGTTTATAAGAATGTCAGCGCCGCCAAATTCTTTTTCAACGAATTGAAATGCTTTCAGGATATCCTCCTCTTTCCTGACATCGCATTGGACGGGGTAGAATTTACCCTTGCCGAGGGTCGCAGTTAATTCCTGAAGCCTGTCCAATCTCCTCGCTATCCCAACTACCTTAACACCATGATTTGCAAGAGTTTTGGCGGTTGCTGCACCGATCCCAGAGCTTGCGCCCGTCACGATTGCTACTTTTTTATTCCAACGATCCATCGTTTGCGACGCCGTTTTACAGACTGATATGCTCTGTGTAATCTGCCGGCTATTTTATGCAGTAGGTAAGTTGAGTCTCTTGCTCAACGGCTTAACCCAGACCTAACCAATCAGAGTTAAATGCATTATATCGCTAAGAGTTTAGAAATTACTCAGCGCACCTTCAACGCAGTGTCACGTGTACCTAACGCCGATTAACGATGGCTATTCACTTTTCAGTTGCTCCTCTCACCTCTTAGCCCCGCTACGCACTTGCGTCGGCAACCAAGAAAACGTGACCGACGCACGGGAGACCAAGTGGTCGCGGCGACCAACGAGGTGCCTTGATTCCAATGCACGCGTTCACACGACGAGCGTATTTGTTGGCGACCAGACACCTGCAAGCAACGAAATGAGTTTCGATACACAGACATTTATTTTGCAAATTGAATCTCGAAAGGCAATTTGGGACTTGTCATATAATGAATACTCCAATCGTGGCATTAATAAAATAATAAGAAGAAATGGTGCATTTATTTGGGAATGAGAAAGCCAGGAAACATATCCTTTCTTACGGCGTTCTTCCAATACAGGATGCACCCAATATCACCTCTTCGATTTCTTTTTTTTCAATGTACTTCATAATTACAACAATCTCCTCGACGTCCATTCTATTTGGCGCTCTCTACGAAACTCTCTCTTCAAATTGTGTTCCGCGTTTTCCCACTATTCCGGACGCTGGTGCAAACGCGCTTTTCCGTTACAACGAATGGGGTGCACGTGTGGGAAGAGAAAGCAGGCCCTGCTCCGAGGATCGGGAGAGAAACCATCGAATGAAATTTATGACCTTCTTAACGTCGCCAACACTTCTGGAGTCAATCGACACTCCTAAAGACTAACAAAGGACAAGCACTTCTCAAAAGATTACGTGACTTAGGCGAAACTTGCGATTCGTTTCTGGCCTGGCAATCGTCATCATCTTCACATTTCCAATCCTGCCTAAAGGTGAACTCGCAAGGGACGTTCGGTAACCCAGAAATTCAGATAATTATGAAACTCGGCGTGCAAGTAGAGTAATTCACCCGTAACGCAACCCTATATTTTGTTGGTGCCATAATGCAATTTTTAGGGGTGCAATCACCCCTTGAAAAAATGCACAATTTTCTTTTCCGTGGAATATCTCGAGAACGGTGAGAGATATCGAAAGAAGTTTAGAAATTTTCGAAGAATCCATATTTTTCATGTTACCCCCACCACCAACCCTTAAAATTAAGTTTTTGTAGTTTGTAAATACACGCTGAAACACCTCTGGCTAATCTCTTTTCATACATATAAATAGTTTATGTGTTATATTTTTTTTGCAAACAAATAAAAACTCTATTGCCGAATTTGAAGTGCATTTTGGCAGTTTCCATTAATAGTTCATGGTTTCTTAAAGTCATATTTAAATTATTATTTATATGAAGTTTAGACAGCTTTCAATTATTTTAGCAAGGCAGTACGTACCTAAAATCGCATCCAAGGTAAAACTCATTAAAACTAATCAGTGATGTGCATGAATCAGTATGATAACAGTACATTCGTACAGGCATTACTTGATGTGTTATCTTATTAGGCTATTTATGAAACCACCCGATGAATAAATAATTCGCAAAAATTTACAATGACTTTGCAAAATATATATGTTATCATAAAAATGTCACAGAATCGCATTGATGCCGATAACCTTGTCTAACCTTCCGCTTTGCATAATGCATATGTATATGAATTTTCAATGATTGTAAATCGATTTTAATTACCTATCCCACTAATAACATATATATAATATTACAGTTAATATTAAATTTAATTATAACATTATAGCAGTTTTCATTAATGAAGTGACCGCATAAAGTAATATTTAAACATTTGCAGTCTCTTTTTGTAGATGTAGTATTGTTTGATTATATATTGGAAGAATTATACTAATAGAAAACGATAGATACATTGAAAATTACGGTTTGTAATTGGTACAAGAATGATAGATAATCTTCATAGAAATGATTAAAACAAAAATGCTTGTCACACCATGCACATCGCATAAAGGCGGCTCCCTACAAATACTACATTTGGGTATAAGCTTTTCATTCCTGAAGTAACAGAAATCTACAGGATTATGAAATTCGCTGGGATGCGTTTCTAGATATCCGCTTTTAAACCAAGCATATTCAAAAAGTTTTTGAATCTCGGCGAAGAAAATTGGTTGTGGGTTAGGGACTGCAATTTAAATATTTCATTACGTAAGTGCAAATTGACACCTCTCTCTTGGAGAATCACATTATCCGAAAATGTCCGCACGAAATTTTTCCAAATCCGGAATCCAAACACATCTAAAAGCTGAACGATGGCCGTCGTTTTTTTGGAATCATTGAAAAAGTTACTTCCTTGCCTTGTGGAATCAACTGCTGTAACTCATTTGGACAGTGTCCCGTCCGCGAGTCGAGTAGGAGCATGCTTCTACGGCCAGTATTCGGTAGATACACTTTGCTAAACCATGTTTTAAAATGTTTTGACTTGAGTTTTCCTGATATTGAAGCTCCGATGTAAATATTAACCGGATGGAATTGTGTTCTTTGCACTATCGGAGCAAGTGTTCCTGTAGATTCCTTCAAAATTATGTATAGTGGTGAAAGAAGACGTCCGCTTGCTGATATAATACCGTTAAGGAACTAGTTCTTGATCAGGCACTAATTTTTGATCAGTTCATGAAATAAATCGTTCTTTTAAGTTTATGCCAATAAATAATTGTTTGACATAATTACTAACATAAAAATTGATTATTCAAAAATATATGTGTTGTCTGTGAAAGCAGCTGGTATTGTTAGTTTTCGTGAAAATAAATGTGTAAGGTAACCCACTTGAAGAAAGTGCCTGTTGAACGCCATCTCTTACTGCTCGAAGTAAGAGATCACCATCGACGCCACAGTCGATTTCTTTGCTCGTTGTTGCAGTATTAAAGGTTATTTTCATACATTTTGCTTACAATAGTTTACTTTACAATGTAGCGCAAGAATTTTAGTATTATATGTATTATTTTACTTTAAAATTCAGTGATCATTATTTAGTTCCACTTTTTACTTGTAGAACTAATTTTTGATCACCTGAATTAAAATTAGGTTAGTCCATTATAAAATTATAAAAAAGTTAAATTTAGATGGTATAATACTAAAAATAAGTTTATTTGGTACTTTCTTTTTAATTAGTATCCGATTATTTAGTTCCCAAGTATTTTAGATGATCAAAAACTAGTTCCTAACCTGATCAAAAAATTAGTTCCCATGTATTACAGATGATCAAAAACTAGTTTCTGGCCCGATCAAAAATTAGTCCCCATGTATTTTTAATTGATCAAAAACTACTTAGTTCCTAGTCACCTTATCATTCCGTACCTTATAAATAATTAAATTATACTTATTTTCAACTTTTTAAAATTTTTCCTTAAAGTTTAAACATTAATTCTTCTTTTAGTATAAAAAAATGTTTATGATTTAAAGTTTTATTAGGTTAAAAATAAATATTAAAGCGGGAAGCCCTCTAAACTGATCAGAAACTAGTTCCTTAACGGTAGGCATTATAGTGTAGCTATGTGTTATAGAAGATACCGATTGAATTGTCGCTTCTACTGTTTTCACCCCTAATTTCGCCAATGTTCGCTCAGAATGTACCGTAAACTGGGGGAACATTGGCATGTTTTTGGAACATTTTGCTATATAATATAAAAATTAACATTTTTACATTGGCTTTAAGTATCCTATCATAACACTGCATCTTTTGTGAATGTAGTACAAGTGTCAAAATGCATAAAATTTATGTCCTTATCCTTCTTTAATACATTTTAAATATGTGCCAATGTTACCCCGTACCCGGTTAACATTGGCACATCATATATAAATAGCACTAAAAACTTAAAGTTTTACCACATCTGAACTTACATTAACACTTAAATTTGTTTCTTTATATGTTCAATGCACTCTATTTTATATTTTTAAAATTTTTAATTTTTTAATTTTTTTAATTATCATTTTCAAATTTGGTTTAGGTATCCTATTATAACAGTGGATCGTTTCTGATTGAACTACAAGTGTGAAAATGCATAAAATTTGTTTCTTTTTCCTTTTTAATAGATGTTAAGTAGATGCCAATGTTCCCCCAGTTTACGGTATTTCAAGGTTGAAGTCACTCTCGCCTGCATTACAAATTTCTTCAACTCGGACAGCTGGGATGTTACTATATTCTGAGATATTTTTGATATTGTCAATATCTTCAAACGTAAATTGCGTCCTGAATGTTTTCTTGCGGGACACAATCCTATGCGCCAGGGATCCGAACCGCCTAGTAACCCTAACCCTTACCCGGTTAACCAAGGAAGGTTTCTGTAACCCGTAGTAACCGCGAGTGAACGGTTTTTGAATTCTAGAAGAAACCGAAGTAACCCGGTTAACCCGCTACGAGTCGGTTACTGGCGAAATAAGACAGTCTTGTCTAGTAGACAGTCATTTAATGCAAGGAGCTACGGCCGTCAATGGATGCGGCCTGGTACCCCGTAGCGAGGACAAGCCCCCCAGTGCTTCACCGAATTTTATGGCTTTCGACCCTTAAAGGGGTTTGAATACCATTAAAACTTGAAAAATGTCCAGGATTTCCGCATTTCTCATCAGATCTTTGGGAAAATGACACCGATCGATTCCTTATGTTCCGCCGATGAAACTGACACCAAGAACGACGTAATTCGGAAATAATGAAGGAAATTTCATGCAAAATTCATTTCCATAATCCGAGGCTAATTTCGTTAATAATAGTCCGATTTACATGAAATTTAGTATGATTATCATCGGAAAAACATAAGGAATCCATCGACATCACTTCCATATCGATACGATAAAGACTGAAGAATTATTTTTTCTGAATTGGGTATGAATCCTCGGCCGACCGTAGCGAATTGCGGTCGGCGCCCCGCAGTTAAGGGGTGAAAATGTGAAATATCCATTTCAGCGTAGTAAGAAATTCTTTATTCTTTATCGTATCGATATGGAAGTGACACCAATGGATTCCTTATGTTTTCCTGATGAAAATCATACCAAATGTCATGTACTATGTAACTATGTTGTAGCAAGTATTTTTCATTTAATCATTTCTATGAAAAATATCATTAATGTACCAATTACAAACCGTAATTTTCAATGTATCTATCGTTTTCTATTAGTATAATTCTTCCAATATACATATAATCAAACAATACAACATCTACAAAAGAGACTGCAAATGTTTAAATATTACTTTATGCGGTCACTTCATTAATGAAAACTGCTATAATGTTATAATTAAATTTAATATTAATTGTAATATTATGTATATGTTATTAGTGGGATAGATAAGTAAAATCGATTTACAATCATTTAATATTCATATACGTATGCATTATGCAAAGCGGAAGGTTAAACAAGGTTATCGGCATCAATGCGATTCTGCGACATTTTTATGATAACATATATATTTTGCAAAGTCATTGTAAATTTTTGCGAATTATGTATTCGTCGTGTGGTTTCAAAAATAGCCTAATAAGATAACTTCAAGTAATGCATGTACGAATGTACTGTTATCGTACTGATTCATGCACGTCACTGATTAGTTTTAATAAGTTTTACCTTAGATGCAATTTTAGGGACGTACTGTCTTGCTTAAATAATTGAAAGCTGTCTAAATTTTATATGACTAATAATTTAAATATGGCTTTAAGAAACCATGTTATTAATGGAAACTGCCAAAATAGACTTCAAATTCGGTAATAGAGGTTTTATTTGTTTGCAAAAAAATATAACACGTAAACTACTTATGTGTATGAAAAGAGATTATCTAGACGTATCTATTTCAGCGTATATTTACAAATACAAAAACTTAATTTTAAGGGTTGGTGGTGGGGGTAACTTGAAAAATATGGATTTTTCGAAAATTATTTTTACGCGATTTTGTAGATATTGAAGAATGGTCGTGATCCCACTGGTCGAGATCATGGCCCCCATTAGTTGTGTGTGATAAGCGAAAGGATTTTAGGGCGTTTTCCCTTCGCAGCCGCGAAGGATTACGAGCTCGAAAAATGGTTGGGAGCGGCATATGGGAAAATTCCACATACGTAACATCTCCCCCCTAAGATGAAACATCGCGATTCGCGTGATGCTTTTTCAAAAGAAGGGAAAGCGCCACACAACTCCTTTCATAAGCAAAGGTGTGAAAGAAAATTGTCGGGTGTAGTGTAGTGTAGTGTACTTATCGCTATTGTTATATAGTGTTGGTTTAATTGTCGGTGGGCACCACGTAGCCCATCTTCAGCCAATGTTCAATGACGTCCAGTGGTGGTTGTCCGGATAGCCAGTCGAGCATCAAGGTGGCAGTGAAGTCATCCTTGGCCATTTTCACGCTCACTAGGACACGAGGATATGTTTTTCAAAATATGTGGGTACACGTGATAAGTGGTCCACTATGTTGCATATGCTCCATATCAACAAAAAATGAGTACCTATGACCGAATCAGTACACACATATACTGGGTCGGAAACCGATGATGATGTCCCCCTTGTACTACGATTTAAATGAACCAGTAATAGGGATTTCTTTAGATAAGATATTCCGTTATTTCCTGCGTTTACATCGCGAGAACTAATCGTGCGTCTTGTTGTACACTGTTCAAGGTACAAAAAGGCGTGCGTGCAAAACAATTAATCCTTCGGCTGATGTGGAAAGCAGTAGCTAAAATCCAAAATTTTAGTGTCCGCACGTTACCGCCCGTGGTAAAGTTATTATCACCCAGTCCAAACTTGCAGGTTAAAATACACACCAACGCTGATTCAATGTCTCGTGGGCTATCTGTGCACATGTGTAAATACAACGGAACTGCAGCTCATGACTACAGCGCGATCTGACGTGGTAACGTGCGGACACCGCGAAAGAACCGGCCGGTAGACCTGTCTATCGTCTGCCGATCTACAGACGAAAGCATAGTAAAATAATAATTCAAATCAAAATAAAATATTTATTAGATAATGGATCACATTAATATAAATATGTATGAAGAAATTAGTTTTAATTATGATTAATAAAAATATAAGCGCGGAGAGGCCTTGCCGTCTGTGTTTATATTGTGGTGCAATTTTCGGCGTAGATGAGTTGGTGTGATTATTTCTAGTTAGATAAAGTACGATCAATGCTCCGACGTGATTTAGAGTGCCATTGTTATTTTTGTGATAATATATTTATATTTTTCCTTTCATTAAAAAATGTATACCGATTTCTTTCACTGATGTTAAGTATGGAACAAAATGGAGAAAAGTTTAGTTTTATAATACTAAGTAATATTCCTAGTTTTGTATATGATAATTAAACAAAAAATCAGTCTTATGCATCATTACATGGTGGTTTACACGCACGTTACTAGAGACGCAATTCCAAATATGTTGAGATTTCGGGGGCAAGGTATAATGTTTTTAAAAAAGTAATAAGAGGATCGTGATCAGGAAGTTTTACTGTATGAAAAATGTCTATTATCATAATGTATAGTGAAAAGCATTCGCAAAACTATGGGGAAGTGTCTTGACGCTGCGCATTGCATGTCCACTGCGTCCGCACGTTACCGACCACTTCCTTTTCGCTCTAGATTTGATTGAGTTTGCATCTAGACTCCGGGCTATCAGCGTACAAGACACAACTTTTCATGCTCTTTCCGTACGTTAAATCAGAACGTGAATGCCATTAAGCGTTTGGTCATAAACTTCGAGGAAACATCGCTAGTAACTGTGCGAACGTCAGCACGTAACCAGCGAAAATGGCCCCTTCTGTTCCCCATCAGCATTTCCGTACTGGTTGTTGTTAGCAGGGGCGGTAGACCCTCACTGTTTCCCAGGGTATGTCTCGGGACCTCGGGAGCAAGGTGGTAAGGATCATATTTGGATAGATGGTCGACTTACCGTTTCGTCGTGGATGGGGAATAGGCGTGCTTTAATTTGTTCTGGTGCTTTGTAATTAACTTATGGCGTGTTTCTATTACTACGTTGTTCGGGTCCGTAACATCCACTATCTAGTACGGTCCAATGTAATGCGGATCCTTGAGTACGTAAACGGAATCACCTACGTTAAACGTTGCTGGGTTTACACGGACATCGTAATAATTTTTCGAACGGATTTTTGCTTTGTTTAGGTTATTGGAGGCTATATTACGAATATTAGTCATTTGTGTTATTAATCTCTATTATGTAAGAGCTTGATTCTCGAGCTGGCATTCCAAAGATTAATTCATATGGGGTGAAATTTGTTGCTTCATGAACGGATGTGTTATATGAGAACATTGCGAACGGTATTAATAAGTCCCAGTCTTCGTAATTATCCATGTAATGATTGAGGTATTCGGTGAGTACGATGTGGCTCCGTTCTAAAGATCCGTTGGTCTGTGGTCTGTATCCGGAGGTTTGTTTGATTTTAAATATTTCAGATAGGTTCGTCATAAGCGTTCCTATGAAGCTAGTTCCGTTGTCTGTTAGTATGTATTGCACCAGGTGTACCGTAAATCGCGATGAAATGTCTAGCGAAAGCATCCGCAATCATAGCAGCACGAATGTTAGGTATTGCTACGGCTACGCAATATTTCGTTAGATTATCTTGAATGGTGAGAATATGTCTGTTCCCACTGGGTGTAATTGGTAAAGGTCCCACTGTATCTAAGGAAATTTTGTCAAAGGCGTGTATAGGTGTGTCGGCGATCAACATCGGCTGACGAGTTTTCGCTTGGACTAATTTCTGTTCTTGACAACTTTGGCATCTTCTGATGTAGTCTTGAATGTCGTTGCGCATTGTGGCCAATGGAATTTTGATCGAATGCGTTTGTTGAAGATAAGTGAGGGGAAGGGACGTCGGCGTCCCGAGCGAGGCGACGCGTGTTTCTAGCACTCGGCCGTGAGGCGATCCGCACCGGCTAATGTTTACAAAGGAGCTGAGTGGGCCATCTCTGGGTGTCACCATCTAATTACAATGGCGCACTCAGCTGCTAATCACGTCATCCCGAGGCACGTGACTTCCCGGAATCCTTTCCAGGATTTGTGGAAACGAGAGTTCCGGCTTCTTCTCGCTTCGAGTGCCGAACGGTGAGCACGTATCGTGATCGCGCGAGGTTTTTCTAAATCGAACAAGTTGCCAGATCGCTGGCGCAGTGGGCTAGTGCGTTAATTCAAATATAGCGTGGATATCTCGTAAATATCTCGTAAATATCAGACAAACATCTTGTAAATAATTGTACATAGTCAAGTGGCTTTATTAAATAGTACATGTTTCTTTGTGTTAAACCTACGAACAATCAATTGTGTGAACCTGCACGTTTCGTTAACTTAATCCGCAACGCGTTTGTATATCTTCGTTACTCCTTTATGTCCTTCAATTAGACTGTCATGTGCCTCGCCGATGATGTGCTGTCTGTCTTCTTCGAATGGTGTTGTGATGGTACAGTTGCATAGAATAATCTGCAGACCTGTTTCTATGAAAACCTCTTCTAATATCTTGAAGAATTCTTTGGCTGGTATTTTTTGAAGGTCCCCCGTGGCAGAAATTCGAAATGATTTAATCTGATTTTGCTCCAAGGTGTGTCGAAGAGTTTTCAATCCGTTGAGCACATCTACTCTTTTAATATTATCAGAGAAGTTGTCTGAGATTATTATACTGAAAGTTTTAAAATGTCCATTGTCTGTAGTTATCGCCTGTCCCATTTTTGGTTGCGCTGCTAGAAGATTTGGTTTATTAATCATATCAGTGTCTAGCAGTAATTTTCCACCGGGGTTTACTAAACTGCAGTCGGCAGAAATGAAGTGCACGTAATGTTCTTCTTCAGCGGTAAAGGTATTTGAAGAAACAATAATTTTATGTGGTTGGTCTAGCGGGATCTCTTCCAGATCGTCAAGGTCGCGTGAATTCTCGGCGTCGGTAGTGAAAAATGGGTAAGGGTCAAGCGTACGGTCAAAGACCCTAGGTTCAGTTGACCTGCTGTCAGATGGTTGTCCCACACTTGCTTCAGGCGTAGTACCTGCAGGTAGCTGGTTTATTGAGGGTTGTAAAGGTTCATCCATAACTTCTGATGATACTTGCGGTGTACTGAGTAAATCTTGTTGAACGTTTCTTGCATTTTCTATTACAGTATTTTCGAGCGGCTCCTCAAAGGATATCAGATTGTCAAATAAGGTCTGGTCCTTATCTAAAGGGACGATATGAGTGGAATTTGCTGCGGGCGAAAAACTGTTTATGGTTTCCTGGCGTTCATCCTGCATTGCTACCTCTTGAGATAGGCTGGGAAAGGATCGGTTCTTGTGTATTATTGGAGAACGTTGAACGTTCCCACGTACGGTTTCTTCTGTTCCATCTGAGCTGCTGCTTGTCTCCCGATACTTGAGTCGGTTTTCCCCATCGCGTCGTAACTGCCGTATGCGGTGTCCAATTGTATCAATGTTAGCGTCTGTTTTTGGTACCTGGGATTTGAAGTCGGGATCCTTGGGCTCTTGTGAAATAAGTGGTAGGCAGACAGACGTGGGGTTGCGTGATAATGTGTCTGCGTTCTTATTCGTCGTTCCGGATTTATGGACAACCTGATACTTGTACTCTAAAAGTCGTAGTTTCCATTTCATAAGTCTTGAAGTTGGGTCCTTAACAGAATGTAACCAGACCAGGGGTCTGTGATCTACATAGTTATAGTTCAATTAGCCCTTTTTTCAAGAGGTCATTTCAGTATGACAGTACTTCTCAAAAGAAAAAGGAATTAGACCAAACATTAGCCATGATGATTGCCACAGACTATCAGACTTATAATATAGTGAATGACATTGGGTTTCAAAAGTTTGTTCAATTGCTTGACCCAAGATACGTACTGCCTAGCAAATTTACATTAAGGGAAAAAATAATGAAAACCCAGTATTTAGAAGGGTGCAACAAATTAAAACAAATATTGCACAACATAAACTATATTGCGATAACAGAGTCTTACATAACTGCAACTTGCCAATTTATCGATGCAAATTTTAAATTACAAACTGCGGTACTATCGACACAATATTTAAATAAAGCACATACGTCTCAAAATTTGGCTGATACGATGTTGGAACTATTCAAAGAATGGCAAATCAGTGATAAGGTAGTTTGTGTAGTAACAGATAACGCTGCCAACATGGTTAAAATGGTCGAAATTTTAAAAATTAAGCACTTACCGTACTTTGCACACACTCTAAATTTAGTTGTGCAAGAAAACCTGAATTTAGAGCCTATAAAATCTATACTAAATAGGTGTAGAGAAATTGTCACACACATAAAACGCAGTTCAACTGCTACAGAAATGTTCAAAGAAGAACAAAACAAGCATGAGAAAAACAAAAATGAACAAAACAAATTATCAGGAAAGGAAAATCCGCGAAAATTAATTCAAGATGTTCCAACACGTTGGAATAGTGCATTATACATGTTTCGCCATATAATTGAAACAAAAGATTCCCTAAATCAAGTTCTTTTAAAGCTTAAGAAAGCTCCCAAGCCATTGCCAATGGAGGATATAATAATATTATCTGAAATAAAAGATTGTTTGGAAATTTTTGAAATAGGGACAACAAAAGTTTCAGGTGCACAATACGTGACTATATCATTAATAGTGCCTATCACTTTTGGAATATATAATAACTTAAATAGTTTAGTACTTAAATCAGAAGAAGGGAAATTACTACAGTCGGGTCTACTTACATCCATTAAACAAAGACTCTTGCCTTATGAAACAAGGAGTATTCCCAGAATAACAACAATTATAGACCCTAGATTTAAAAAAGAAGGGTTTAATGTAAATGAAAATGCAAATCAAGCTGCGCTGTTTCTTGAGAAGGAGATGCACGCTTTAATGAAAAAAAACGAGTGAAAACGAACCAAATTCTCCAAAAAAGATTTCACCCAAGAAGAAATCACTTTTTTCATTTATTAGCGACCGCAGTAAAATGAAATCAAAAAGTGTCCAAGCTGACGTAATTATACGTAAGAGACAGTATTTGGAGAAGAATAATTCTCCAGAGAATACAGATCCCTTATTATATTGGAAGGTAACTTGCTATTTAAAATGTTTATTATTTTGATAATAATTGTTAAATTAAAATAATAACTATTGTAATATTTTTAGGAAAATGAAGAACAGCAACCACTGTCAGATTTATGCAGAAAATACCTTTGTATTCCAGCGACTTCTGTAGAGTCTGAAAGAATTTTCAGTAAAACCCAACAAACCGTTTCTGTAAAGAGGTCCAGGATAAAATCAAAAGATGTGGACTTAATTGTGTTTTTAAATAAAAATCAATGGTTATTTTCGTACACTATTTTTTTTAAGCACTTCCTATATTCTTCATTTTGCATTCATTTTTATTTGGCGTTGAACATCAATTATATTTAACTGTTGCTAATTTTTTTTCAATATATACGCTTATAATAGTGAATTGATGTTTCGGAAACAATCGATAATTTATCGATAGTAGGGATCAAACTATCGATTACTATCGACCACTATCGATAGTCACGACTATCGATAATTCTCCACCACTACCGGCCAATATATCTGAACACGACCTTAGTTCTGTCGATTTATTGTCGCAGGCTTTCTCCTTCGCGAATACGTAGTTTCGCGATTTCTACTTGGAAATATAACAGACTTCTTCCCGGCGTGAATCTCTTTTTAATATGTTGCACTAACGTCTTAACAGAGTAAATATTTGTGTTCTAACGTGCATCTGCGTGCTGAACCGAACCGTTTCGTTACAATTATCGCAAGATATTCGGCTTCCGTACCCTCAGGAATCGAAGTTAACTTGTCTTCCACATTTTGTGCAAAGCGCGTCAAGGGTGGACTTTCACCGTCGAAGGTTGGAATTGACATTGTAATGTTCTGTATACATGTCCGTTGCGTCAAGAGTGACATTGAGTTTGCAATTGAAACTGCCAGGTTCATAATGTCGTTAGAAGAGACGTTTGTTTCTGGCATTTTGAAAATTACTAAGTGACTTGTCTAGCAAAAACTAGTATATTGTCAATATTAAATTACGAGTGATTTTAACGTATTTAAAAACCCAAATTTTACGGCGATTCTAATTCAGTAACATCCCACCGCTATCACCAGTTCTGTTACGAGCCGAGGCTGCGGCAACGCGAGAGGCCGGCGAGAAGGGTATTTCCCAAGGAATACGGTTTATGAGTTTGTTAGTTAGAGAGCGGCCGAACCCGATGCGAAATCAGGGAGCCGCTACGATTATCGGAAACGAGGACGAAACTGATGAAGAAATCAGGGAGCCTCTAGGAATGGAGTCAAGCGCGGACGAACCTGATACGAAATCAGGGAGCTGTTCGGAAGTTGGTAGACTTACAGACGAACCTGATGCGAAATCAGGGAGCTGTAGGATACGGACGAACCTGATGCGAAATCAGGGAGCCGTAGGTGGGTGAGATTTCGTGGACGAATCCGATGCGAAATCGGAGAGCCACTGGGTTGGTTAAGATTCCTTGTTTTGGATGAAAGGTTGCGAACGAACCTGATGCAAAATCAGGGAGTCGCGGGAAATGTTAGTGATGCCTCGTAACTCTTAATTAAAGTTTGATACAACTCGAGAGGTAAAGTTGTATCGATGGGTAGGTATGTGCTACTATTATTATAAGGATCGCTGGGTAAAAGATGGGTTTAACGAATCTACTTGATTTACACGTGAACACCATTCGTATATTCAATAATCAATTGTTGTACAAATGGAAGTGTCGCGGTTAATTGATTAAATAAAATGTGTAAGTTACCAATAGTTTGCACGGTGTTGACGCACTGGCGATGCGGGGCGTAAGAGTGGCTATTACAATGTGCCAAATAGAATATAAACCGAACTCGCGGATTCTATGAGGTTAACTATAGATTCGGAAGGGGACTCCAGCCCGATCTTACTAGATTTAACTAACTCTGTACGAGCGTGACACGACATGACCCTACACGTGACTGTATAGCTTTGAAACAAAGAGGGTTGAAACCAAAGGGTTTATATAGTCCCAAAATTAGTGGGAATTCGTTAGGAATTTCCATATAAGGAAATTCTTCGAGGTCGTTGTTGTGTCACTCCCGTTCCCATGGTCCTGATCCAGCTGGTCGAGAACATGACCCCCATTAGTGGTGTGTGATAAGCGAAATGATTTTAGGGCAGACGCGAGCTCGAAAAGCGGTTGAGAGCGGTATATGGGACAATTCCACATGCATAACAAAGTAGATGGACATTTCACGTTGCTCCAGATCCTAAGTCTTCGTTGGTCCTCCAGGTCGGGAGAATTTCCAGGAACTCCAGAACTACCTGAACCACCTGGACCTGTGGGGACCTGTGACTGGGTGGACCTACTGGACCAACTGCACTTGCGGGGTACCTGGGTAGGGTTTCAAACCTGATTTTCGCTCCACGCCCTCCCACTCGACCCCCTCTCCCTAATCTGCGATAGTTTATTCGATAGGTGTGTTACGTATGTGGAATTTTCCCATACGCCGCTCTCAACCACTTTTCGAGCTCGCGTCTGCGAAGGGAAAACGCCCTAAAATCCTTTTGCTTATCATACACCACTAAGGGGCTCTTGATCTTGACCATCTGGATCGCGACCATGGGAACGGGAGTGACACGACGACGACCCCGAAGGATTTCCTTATATGGAAATTCTTAACGAATCCCCACTCATTTTGGGACTATATAAACCCTTCAGTTTCAACCCTCTTCGGTTCAAAGCAGTACAGTCACGCGTAGAGTAACGTTGTGTCACGCTCGTACAGAGTTGGTTAAATCGAGTACGATCGAGCTAAAGTCTCCGTCAGAATCAAAGTTAACCTCATAGAATCCGCGAGTTCGGTTCATATTCTATTCGGCACTTTGAAATAGCCACTCGTACGCCCCGCATCGCCAGTGCGTCAACACCGTGCAAATTAGTGGTAATTTATATACTTTTACTACACTATTTAATCGCGACACTTACATTTGTATAATAATTAGTTATTGAATACACGAATGGTGTTCGCTCTAAATCGAGTAGATTCGTTGAAACCCATCTTTTACCCAGCGATCCTTATAATATTAGTAGCACTCACCCACTGATACAGCTTTACCGCTCGAGTTGTATCAAACATAAATTAAGAGTTACGAGGCATTACTAACATTTCCCCACGACTCCCTGATCTAGCATCAGGTTCGTTCGCAACCTTTCATCCAAAACAAGGAATCTTTACCAACCTAGTGGCTCCCCGATTTCGCATCGGGTTCGTCCACGTTTAACCCTCCTACGGCTCCCTGATTTCGCATCAGGTTCGTCCGTGTCCTACAGCTCCCTGATTTCGCATCAGGTTCGTCTGTAAGTCTACCAACCTCCGAACAGCTCCCTGGTTTCGCACCAGGTTCGTCTGTGAATAATCCAACTTCCTAACAGCTCCTCGACTTCGCGTCGAGTTCGTCTGTGAACATCATCCTAGTGACACCCCGATTTCGCATCGGGTTCGTTCACGACGAATCACCCTCCTGCGGCTCCCTGATTTAGCATCAGGTTCGTCCGCGAGTGACTCCATTCCTAGAGGCTCCCTGATTTAGCATCAGGTTCGTCCTCGCTTCCGATAATCCTAGCGGCTCCCTGATTTCGCATCAGGTTCGTCCGCACTCTAACTAACAAACTCATAAACCGTATTCCTTGGGAAATACCCTTCTCGCCGGCCTCTCGCGTTGCCGCAGCCCCGGCTCGTAACAGGTGCCGATCAAATTTTGGGGTACGTAGAAAGGAATTCAATGTTTTGTTTTTCTGCAAACGTCCAAATTCAGTTTTGTTCTTTTCGAATTCATTTCTTCAGTGGTTTCTGCATGACTTGTTCCCTCATACATTTCATCGAAGAGTGAATTACAATTCCTGGGATTTGTTTGTACGCACTGTCCACAATATTTTCAGTCCTGTTTCCTTAAAAAATCGCTCGTCCTGACCGCAGCCTCCCCTCGGGAATACGGGTTTTCCCGGCTACATATTCTGCCGCAAATCTTATTGAATTTAATAACAGTGTACATTGCTTCTGTTTCAGACATTTCACACAAGCTGATGTTCACAAGCGCGTGTATAATAAACAGTGCACAGAAAAGCAATGAAGGTGCGAAGGATGAACTTCAGTAACATTCAAAATAAGCGAAAATCTTTGAAAATTGGAGGCATCAATCTTTATGGAATAGTAAAACCCTCTGCAAAATTTAAAAAAAAAAATGATTCGGTAGTTTTCAAATTATTTAACTTTCAATTTAACATGTATTCTTATGGGAAAACGCAATATTGAGAACATAACTACAAAATTAAGAGTGAAATAATAGGCCAAAGTTTTTGAAATCTTGTGTACAGAAAAATTGTGTCACAAAAATTCCGGACAATTGATTCGATGGTTTTTGATTAAATGAAAGAAAATGACACGGAAAACTGGTTTTTCTTCGATTGTCAGCTGAGTAACTGTGAAAGTGCCGCAACGTCGCAATCAGATCTAGAGGCGGGAATATTTGAAACACATTACTGCGTTTTGTTTCATATTCGTGGCAGTTTCTGCGATGTTTGATGAAAATGCGCAATTATCATTATATAGACATGTGAATATAATTTTCATGTTCATTTTTTGTCAAAAAGTAGAAAAATTCCTTGCTATATATATATATATATAAACCAGATGAAATGGCAATAGTGTATTCATGGAAAATGAAGCACGATTTATTCTAACTCCTAGAGTTGCACCAGAAAACACTCATTTTAAAAGTGCATAAAAATTTTTTAATTATGAATTTTATCTGATAATAAAAAAGGAAAACTCTGCTGAGTGAGAAATATAGAGTAAATATAATATTATGAAATGGGCAAATTCCAATGTAAGAAATTCAAAAACTCGATATAACAATATTTTCAATAATAGTATTTTATTTATATTTTCAACATCATATTTCTCTAAATGTAGTTTTAAAGAAATTGACTATTTTCTGAACCGTGGTTTCTCGTAAGCCGCCCTTCAATGAACCCGTTTGTTTAGAAGACAGGAGTGAAAAAACTCCTGGTGGTGGCACACTCATAGCGAATTCGGTACCTCACACTGACTCTGCACTGGTGCCAGAAAATTATTTGGATTGGTTGTTTCTGATAGAAACGAAGAGAGCTCTATAAGAATCGACCAATCAAAGTCATTTTCTGGCACCAGTGCAGAGTCAGTGCGAGGTACCGAATTCGCTATCAGTTTTTCGGCAAGCTCCAATGCACGTCCACGGAGTTTAGCGTTGTATACCGTATTTTTCAGTGGTTTTCCTTTCCAGCGACGAGCTGATTGTGCTTTGAACATTGTGTATGCCAACCATGGACCTAAGAATTAAATAGGTCTATGATGCCAACAAAAACTGTAGGTTATGCGACACACGCGACGCGATTGAACACGATTGAAGTTCGCAAGTACTACCAATTGCTGCAGGTGAATATTTTCTCATTGAGCAGCGTTGCCACGATCGAATTTCCGACTCATGAAAATTATGTATATACATATAAGAGTTTTATTAATTTAATTAAGACATATATAATCAACACTCACCAAATACAACACATTGGCACACTTTTCACTGCTTTTCATAAAAGTAAAAAGGAAAATTATAGTTTCATTATTTCATTTCTAGCAGTTGCATTTCAGGTACATTCCATCAAACAAGTTAATGATAAATCATCAAATATTCTATAAATTGCTAAAATAAGATAAAAAATAAGAGCAAATTCAACTGAATTTGCGATAAAAGTACACTATTGCCATTTCCGACTGGCTTTCATCACAGGATAAAGCCTTAACTTTTGGCTAAGATTGTCACTGAAGTGAATGTACGTATTTCATGATGACGTAATGAAATACAATAAGTCCAGTGGAAAAAATTTTATAAGGAATTTAGGGCGGAATCTGTGGACGAGGTGAATGTATTTAAAGTATTGGTTGATCACCCTTTATTATTGTAAATTCACCTTCATTAGACAAAGAATAGAATTCTGTGTCCTCATTCTATATTCGGCCTAGTGTTGTCTTTTAGAATTATATATAAAGAAGTATAATTTCATTCAAACACGTATTTTTATTTTACATTACAGTCCTGCAATTTTACGATTGCCAATATTGTAACTCTTAAATAATATGGTTTATAAGTTTAGTCAGACACACTCCAATTCATTTATTCATTTCTAATAATGATTGGTGAATTTTTTCCTGTAACTGTGACCTCGTGAATCTGCAAGGAATGTTGAAATCGTATATAGGTACATATGGAGCATTAGTTCTTCCAAAATATGTCACCAATTGTCTGCTTTCCGTAATGCAACGTATGTAACTCGTTTTTTGAGCTTACCTCTACATGTTCTGGCGTGCCTAACGCATAAACCACTGCATCAGCGAGGTCCTTGTCTTCCAAAGGATTCAGTTTTTTGAGGAGCTCTTCACTGTTAAGGAAATCTGATAATATTTCTGTTAACACCGCTCCTGGACTGATATTCTGTTGGAACGTAAACATATTATAAAAATCTTATGATTTGGTTTTGTACAAAATGAATTGAATAAATTGCAATCAATGCATTCGTTACATTATCATCGAGTATTATACAACATTTATTATAAATTTGTAATTTTATGTGTTATGTACAAAAAGAGTCACGCCAAATTAATACAATTGGGCTGTTGACACTATCGGTTTGGAACAAAGTTCCGTCAATGACCTTATCCTTGTAGAGTGTTGTACTACAAGGAGTACTGCAAAAGTTCTTCGAACATATTATAAAAACTAACCATTTAACAAGGTTTTTTATTGTGCTATACTATGTAAAGATATTATAGGTACCACTTGGTGAAATGCAAATAAAAATAGGGAGGCGGGCACCCGAATATGAATATCATGATTGGTTACAGTGAGGGAACACTGTATCGATCATTATATTGATAAATAGAAATGTCAAAACATGGGGATAATAATTTCACTAGAACATTAAGTCTTACCGTAATTTTAATGGGTAATTTGGCTAGCATCATTTCATGCCTAAGTTCCGTACCCAAAGCTCTCAAACCATATTTACTAGCACTGTATAGTCCATTTGGTACCTCTATGGCCTCTGCATACAGTCCAGCTATGCTGTAAATTGAAGGCATACATACGTATAGTGACGATTTCAAACACTGAAGAGTTAGATATTTAAACTTAATCCCTTCAAATTTGACTGTTTTCAATTCATGTTGTACAACAATATCCCGAGATGGGGACCGCTAAGGTACCTACATCGTCTAAATTGTCACTGGTCGGGGAAAAGGGATAAGAGTTGAGGTTCAGGGATTCTTGGCGGAGTTGTGGAATGATTTGTGGCGGAGACTTTAATTAATACCGCGCGAAAAATAGTGGGACGTCACACTTGTAACATTCAATAGCCGTTTTTTATAGGTTTTCATGCGCTGGAAACGAATCCGCAAACCGTTTGTCGCCATCACCCTCAGTTTTTGAGAAATTCGATTTTGAAGAAAATGGCAAATTTTCCATTTTGAACATCTTTTGTGCCGAAACGGTTATAGTTATTCGGTTGCTCGTTGCATCAAATTATTCTATGAACCCTCCCGAATACAACGATATAAGTTATTATTGTATTCTGAACATTTAAATATGTCTAAACATCGATCATAGGGAAAAGGACAACCGAAATGCACCCATTTTTTAAGATAAATATACACCCATATCATTCAATTTATTTCCAAAACTAAGGGTCTAAAAGAAAATCTGACCATTCCACGCGATGCAGCAGACATTATTCCTTCGGAAAGCATCAACGGAAGTGGTAAGTCACGTTTTGTTTTCAATACAGAAGCGAAATAGTTTGGCAAAACGCGCGGTGCTAACAGTAGTAGTTAACGGTAGCGCCCGATCCACTGCCGCTCAGCGTAACACAATTGCTTAACTCGCGTGACTACCACTGCCGGAACCGCTCGTTTTGCGAAACTAGGTATTTCGCTTCTGAATTGAAAACAAAACGTGACTCACCACTTCTGTTGATGCTTTCCGAAGGAAAAATCTCTACTGCGTCGCGTGGAATGGTCAGATTTTTTCCTAGACTTTTAGGTTTAGAAATAAATTGAAAGATATCTTCAAAAATGGGTTCATTTCGGGTGTCCTTTCCCCTTTGATCGTTGTTTAGACATATTAAATCGTTGAATTCGGGGCGGTTCATAGAATAATTTGATGCCACGAGCAACCGAATAACTATTACCGTTTCGACACAAAAAATGTTCAAAGTTGAAAACTTGCATTTTTTTTTAAAAATCGAATTTCTTCAAAACTGACGGTGATGGCGACAAACAAGTTGCGGATTCGTTTTCATGATACGAAAACCTATAAGAAACGGCTATTGAAGGTTACAAGTCAAGATGGTTGCCGAACTGAGTTACGTAGGTACTGACGCCGGTCATCGCTGATACACGCAATTAGTAAAAAATTCATACTTATCAACGGTAAAATATTTTCAGATTAATTGCATTGACTCGTTTATCACATGTGAAAGTATTTAGAATTGCATATAACACCCATTTATTGAACAAAATATATTCGTCTTGTGAGTACCTATGTCACTCCTGTGCGTACTGGAACGTAGGAAATCTCAGTTTTTACTTTTTGTAACTGCGTTTCACCCTTTCGAAAAATTTGAAAAATTACACAATAATAACCATACAAAGACGTTATAACTGTAGAAATATAAATGTGACGTCTTTATACTTTGAATATGAAAATGGAATTTTTAATCTATATGAATTTTTTAAAATTTGATTTTGCAGCTGAAAATTCTAAAAAAATTCGCAGACTTTTACACCCATAGAGTTTTTTTTATAAGTTTCTATTCACTAGAACAAAAGTAATTAAACTTAAACTGCAAATTACGTTTCACCCCGTAACTACCTTAGTAGTATGTGTATCGGGTTGATACTTTGCAGAAATAGTTTTATTTGAGGAACCTATCGATTACTGTACACCAAGTTCAATTTGGATTGGGGGCACTCTTCAATATGCTTACCCGGCTAGAGCCATTGTCAAGTTTCATTTGCAAGGATAAGATTAAAAATAACTAAAAACAGTTCAATACGATCGAGAAATGTAGGGGAAATTAGGACAAAACCGGGTACCTGGGTAAAACCGGGACCTGTTATTATTTTTTAAATTGCCTTAAATTTTGCCGCGTCGTGGCAGCGACATATTACCGCAATGTGCCTTATTTTGTCAACAAAAGATGATTGTGGTACAAGCGTGCTTACTAAGGTTATATCGTATTGTGTGTTTTTGAAGACTCTGATCTAATTTTCGATAGTTAAGAAACTTCAACACTTTTGACAGTGTTCAGGTAAGTACTTTTTTGTGTGAATTATGTTAATTGTTGCATATTGTTTCAAGTTGTTGTAAATAACTATGACAGTTTGTTTGTACTTCGCTCTGGTATTGTTGATAATTCGTAATATTTACAAAATTGTATGCTGGGGTAAAACCGTACGGGGTAAAATCGGGTACCCGGTTTTGGGTAAATGTGTATAACAAAGCAACAAAAACGAGGAAGTTATCAAATTTAAAACTAAATCTTAATAAAGGACTGTAACTAAAAAGAAAAAACCACAAAATTAAACAAAATACCGAAGGATGATGATAACAGTGGTGATGAAAACATGTCGAAGAAGCATATGGTTCATCGAAATTGAACGAAGGTTGGGTGCAGTGTACAGTTTGTTGTAAGTGGGCTTACTAAGGCTGCACTGGTTGGGGGACTGAAGAATTGGACGAATTCCGTTATTATATATATGCTAGGGCCAGTTTCTAGTATGGTTAAAACCGTAAAAACGGACCATATATTCAATCGTAATTTTTTGTATTTGTTATTGTATTAAAAACATGTATATATACTATTATTTAATGAAGAGTTTAGTCTAATGAATTCTAATTTCAATTTCTTATTTACATTAATAATGTCAAAGTTATGAGCATTTATTCTTCACGTCCCGGTTTTGCCCCTACTTCCCCTACTCAAATGATTAAACTTTATTGTTCAATGTAATAAAAAAATGATATACCTACCTGTTAATGTTGATTATATGTCCGGGTACATTACGCTTCTTAATGGACTGTGAAAATTCTCGGGCACAAATTGTTGGCCCCAGTAAATTGGTTTCTAGTATTTTAAGGTATTCCTCAGTTGGCGAGTCTATAACAAAATGTAATATACATACACATTATAACTCCTCTCATATTTCAACTTCGGAAAACTAAATGTACATGCAATCTGTTTTCTAGTAGTGCTAATGGCGAATGTCACCTTTTTGACAGACAGGTCAAAAGTTCAACTGTCGATATCCTGACAACGTATACACAGAATTTTTTTTAGACCTTCTCCGAATCAGCGGGCCATTTTATATAAGAAAAAGATGGCATCTGCTGCGCAAAATTTTTTTCATTTTATAAGCTATTATCAGCCTCATATAATTTAAAAACGATTGAGTGTGCATATATTCCTACGCAAGAATAACCTATAGTTCATTATTCCCAGCTCCTATCGAATTCCTCAATATTTTTATTATTGTTGTCTTTCACGTATCTCTTCCGCGATGGCACGCAACCGTGAAACTGCTATGTATACGCAGACCTTTATCAGGTTTGCTTTATATTCCTCAAGTACCCGATGACTTATCGACAAGAGTATATCTTTAACCTTGAGAGGGCCGGGGTGGAAGGAAGACAACTATTTAACGCGCATATAATATTTTACGTGCATGTGCATATACGTGTTGGCAACCCCGTCTCGATGTAAAATATTGATAATCTTACCTTGGGATCGTGCTTAGCGATATCGAAAACCCTTACAAACACTAAACCACAAATTTTTAAAATTTTAATATATCCCATGCCGTTCACCGCCGGGTTGGTGACTACAGTGGCTGGGAACAAATGTGGATACTTTGCGGAACATGCTGGTTGTATATGTAAATGCATAAACTTGAAGTAAAAAAATGTACAATTTCAATATCAAAATCCGGGCCCTCTAAAGATTAACAAGGCATCACCCCAGGTTTCACTTACCTAGGGGAGTCTAGCACATCTCAAATTTTACTCAGTCCCCACTAATTCCAATAAAGGATGCACTAAACCGAAAGTTAGGCCCCGAGCCTTTCTGCATCTATTGACGCCGTCCCTTAATTCCCAAATATACTACCTCACTGTAGTTTTACCACCAAGTGCACAACCTGTTCGATTTAACAGTCATGGCGACATTTTATGTATTTGCAATACCGTTTGGAAAAAGTTGTTAACAAAAATGTATCTGTATTCAGTGATCAGCATAAAGCAATCAACGTTTGGAAAATATTCTTTTGCTTTGCAGAATCAAGGTAATATTGAATTTTATAAGATGGAACCATGTGATTTTTTGTAGATCATTGCAGAGGACACAAACTTAACGAGTGTCATTGTGTAACACGTTCATTTAAAATAATACTGAATTTACAATAGTGAAATTGTAATGGTTCAAGTGAATGCGACACAGACGACTTTTACTGAAACCGATTAAAAATGTATACAAACTTATTACTTAAACATTGAGCCCAATAAGTAATGCTATTTTCACTATTAAAAGTTTGATATTCTTTCGAAGAAAAGTTGTACCTTAGTATGTTCGTTGAATTCCTCTTAATGTTGCCTGCGATATTATCAAACAAAATCATATGGTTCCATTTATAAAATGTATTGTCACCCAGATTCTGCTATGAAACATACTTTCGCAAAGTTTGGTATTTCCATACATTGCCCACTTGATACACACAAATTATTGTTAACAGCTTTTTTTATCACATTATCACAATTGGCTAAAAAATGACGCAAACTGTCAGTGTAAACCTCCTGTATATATCTTCTTTATTTTCTACGATTTTGAGTTCAATCTGAGGGATCGTTACTTTGAACGGCACAGAAATGAGGTGATGATTAGAAGAAAAATCTGTTACCAATGATTGGCTTATCAGTGGCGACACCAGCGTTGTTTATAAGAATATCAGCGCCGCCTAATTCTTTTTCAACGAATTTAAACACTTTCAGGATATCCTCCTCTTTCCTCATATCGCATTGGACGGGGTAGAATTTGCCCTTGCCGAGCGTCGCAGTTAGTTCCTGAAGCCTGTCCAATCTCCTCGCTATCCCAACTACCTTAACACCATGATTTGCAAGAGTTTTGGCGGTTGCTGCACCGATCCCAGAGCTCGCGCCCGTCACGATTGCTACTTTTTTATTCCAACGATCCATCGTTCGCGACGCCGTTTTACAGACTGACATACTCTGTGTCATTTGCCTATTTTATGTAATAAGTTGAATCTGTTGCTCAACGGCCTAACCAATCAGAGTTAAATGCATTATATCGTTAAGTGTTTAGAGATTACTCAGCGCACCTTTAACGCATTTTATCACGTGTATATAACGCCGATTAACGATGACTATTCACTATTCAGTTTCTCCTCTCACCTCTTTTACGCAGAGTTACGCATTAATGAAAATTTATTCGATGAAGAAAGTTAACTTTTTTATTCGATGAGAATTTATTCGACGATGAAAGTTAATTTTTTTGCATTTCAACTTCAGCGTAGAATACATTTTTTAACTGGGTGATAATATGTGAACTCGGGTTAACTTTATTCGACACATGACGAATAATTTTTTTACTTTTATTCGTTATTCCAAATTGTATTTAAATACAAATTTTGCCCATCTCTGCTGTTACGTGACGCTTTGCAACATTGTTCTACGCACGATATACATAAATATTAAATACGTCCCTTTCATCTTGTAGAAGCAAATGTAGAACAATTAACGCAGCATTTATTTTGAAACTTTTTTGTGTAACTTAAGGTGCGTCTTGACGTGACAATAAAGTCATGACTTTCGCTGCCGTGACATTGTATGACAGCGTGAATCAAATGTTGCGACACTAGATCTCACGATATCGTAACCATACCGTAACATTTGATTCACGCTGTCATACAATGTCACGCCAGCGATATGTCATCACTTCACTGACACGAAATGAATGGTTATCGTGGAATATACCCTATTGCAATTTTCGTTCTCAATGCCGAATGTGCGTCGATTAGAAATGCTTCGTATCGCGTTGCTTTTCGAATTGACTTCTTGAGTCAAGATCATCCTTTGCGAAACGTTGCTTCTTTTTTCGAGAGTGTGGCACACTTTTGTGCGTAACTATCTCATTGGACAGGAATTCTGTTGCACTGCTTGGCCCGCAGTCCTATAAAGGGCTGTATACCTTTATGAGATTAAAAAACAATCGATTTTTATATGCTTATTTAACTGTATATGGTATGCAGGAGATTCTGTAAAAGTTATAGTTAAAATTCTAAGAGCGTGCACGATCAATCCAGTTGTCGTTTAAAACTTTAAACGTGTATTTCTCGAAACACAGTTTTTGGAGACTTTCTGCACGATAATCCAATTTTCAATATTTTTTCACGAAATTTGATATACATACAGCTGATAAGATTATATTTCACATGTCGAGCCATTCTTTAATTTTTTCATAATTTATTCAGTAATAAACGAATACACTTTTATGTAAAATGCCACTTTTTGTTCGAAAGTGGAGTAATTATGTTAATTTTTCAAAATTTAGAAATCGGCCTCCGGCATGTAAAGCTGAATAAAATTCCATCCATTTTCAAATGGGACCACTGTGGGAACCTAAATTATGCAGGCAGTCCAGCTATATTTATACTGCATTCGTCTGCGGAAATTAATTTATCCGTCTTATTTGCTTAGGTATATGCACTATCGACAATTTTATTATATAATCTACAATGTATCCTCTTTCGGATAAATCAAATCTATTCATCAGGTACGTTTTCGCAAATAAACTTTTGAAGAAGGACTTTTTTAGCGGTGACCAACGTTAATATCTTTTTAATAACCAATGATCACCGATTAAGTTACAAGAAAAATTGCTCAGGGTCATGTTCTTGACAATATAGGCAAGGTCAAGGTCATCAGAGCAGCCTCCCTTATATTGCAATAATTATCCAATTTTCTAATTTTCAAAACTGTCAATCTTTCTTCCAGAAGTCACATTGAATACTGTCTGGAAATGCATCTTTCCGCTTTAACATACATACATGATGCGCGGCACGATGTATCGAGATGACCATTATGTAAGGATATATTACATCATGGATATAACGAGTGTTCTACGTCTAAACTGTTGTGCGGATCCAAGGCAATTTCTGGTACCTGACAATACTTCGCGCTCGTAGAGCGCTCTGCTCGCAAAATGCGCGGGTGTTTTAAATAAAATAGAATTGAATGATGATAAAACTTCAATATATTTCTCAATAGTTTTAAAATATCGTTTTAGCAGAGAACAGTTTGTGACTTTAATAATCAAGAGTCAAAATTGTTCTCCTCTCGCAGAGTCATCAGTCGTTGAGCCTTGCCTCCCTGACCGTGGTGCTCCTCTCATCCTTGCGCGTCCTCCGAATTCTTTGGTCAATCAGTACGATGCCGATGACTGCATCCGATCCGGGGATGGGTCATCCTCCGGCTGATTCTCCGCCTTCAAATTGTGGACCGCGTTTTCCCACCATTCCGGATGGTGGTGCAAGCGCGATTTTCCGTTACAACGAATGGGGTGCACGTGTGGGAAGAGAAAGTGATCCCTGCTCGGAGGATCAAGAGAGCAACCTTCGAATGAAATTTATGACTTCCTTAACGTCGCCAACACTTCTGGAGGCAATCGACACTTCTAAAGACTAACAAAGGACAAGGACTTCTCAAAAGATTACGTGACTTAGGCGAAATTTGCGATTCGTTTCTGGTCTGGCAATCGTCACCCTCTTCACATTTCGAGCCCTGCCCAAAGCGGCCTGTAGACGGTCCATATTAATGCCCAATATTCAATACCTACGTATTGCACAATAATATTGACCGTCTGTGGGTCATATTGGAAGATTGCACAATATATTGTGAGAATCGAAACGGTTTTGATATTTCTTGTACAAATTGAAATAGACAGCATCGTGTGTAGGCAGTACTGCGCAATATCAGTTCAGCTTTGACCAGAATTATCAGGCAAGTCCGTACGCGTGGGGAAGGAGTGACGTGAGATAGACCTATTAAGATCGTAGCGTAACTGATGAAGTGATTGCCTTCGCCGATATAAATTTTATATTTTATTTCATTACACAGGGTGTCCGAGAAAAGAGTAAACATCTGGATTTTTCCTAACGTATTCGAGATAAAAAAATTGTTTATATGCAATAGCATGGTTCGAGGCGGCAAATTTATTATCGCAGACGATTTTTTTCTTCCATTATTATTTTAAGAGATACGATGATCAAGTTCGGTTTTTTTGAATGGAACTTATTTTTCGGAAACCCTTTGATAGTGCGTTTCAAGACAAATTCAATCCCATCAAAAACATTTCATGTAAAAAATGTAGCCGAGTCTCGTCATTTTTTATCCATAAAAAGTTGTGAGATGTCATGTAGAGCCGAGTCTAGCGCTCTCATTAACTGTGACACTTTCATTCACAAATCACTCCATGTCTACATCTTTAGTTAAACAACATTTTGTGACTTGGAAATTACGCAGCACAGGGAAGTTATTACACCTTACATTCATATGCAAAATTCAGTTTCTGTATAAATATTATTTTAGTCAATACTTTATTAATAAACGTGAATATTAAAATGTAAGCAACTTCCGTCACATTTTCGTACTGCGTAATTGCCAAGTCACAAAATGTTCTCTAACTAAAGATGTAGACTTGGAGTGATTTGTGAATGAAAGTGTCACAGTTAATGAGAGCGCTAGACTCGGCTCTACATGACATCTCACAACCTTTTATGGATAAAGAATGACGAGACTCGGCTACATTTTTGTCATGAAATGTTTTTGATGGGATTGAATTTGTCTTGAAACGCACTATCAAAGGGTTTCCGAAAAATATAGTTGCATTTAAAAAAACCGAACTTGACTATCGTATCTCTTAAAATAATAATGGAAAAAAAATCGTCTGCGATAATAAATTTGCCGCCTCGAACCATGCTATTGCATATAAACCATTTTTATTATCTCGAATACGTTAGGAAATATCCAGATGTTTACTCTTTTCTCGGACACCCTGTGTAATGAAATAAAATATAAAATATATATCGGCGAAGGCAATCACTTAATCAGTTACGTTACGATCTTAATAGGTCTATCTCACGTCACTCCTTCCCCACGCGTACGGACTTGCATGGCAATTCTGGTCAAAGCTGAACTGATATTGCGCAGTACTGCCTACACACGACGCTGTCTATTTCATTTAGTACAATAAATATCCAAACCGTTTTTATTCACACAATATATTGTGCAATCTTCCAATATGACCCACAGACGGTCAATATTATTGTGCAATATGAATATTCAACAATATATTGAGCGTCTAGGGACAGATTTTCTTCTTCATGCACACAATATATTGTACAACCTTTCAATATTATCGCGCAACCCTTCACTTTTATTGTACAACCTTTCAATGTGATCCACAGAAGGTCAATATATTGTGCAGTAGGTAGGTATTGAATATTGGGCATTAATATGGACCGTCTACAGGCCGCTTTAGGCAGGGCTCGAAATGTGAAGAGGATGACGATTGCCAGACCAGAAACGAATCGCAAATTTCGCCTAAGTCACATAATCTTTTGAGAAGTCCTTGTCCTTTGTTAGTCTTTAGAAGTGTCGATTGCCTCCAGAAGTGTTGGCGACGTTAAGGAAGTCATAAATTTCATTCGAAGGTTGCTCTCTTGATCCTCCGAGCAGGGATTACTTTCTCTTCCCACACGTGCACCCCATTCGTTGTAACGGAAAATCGCGCTTGCACCACCATCCGGAATGGTGGGAAAACGCGGTCCACAATTTGAAGGCGGAGAATCAGCCGGAGGATGACCCATCCCCGGATCGGATGCAGTCATCGGCATCGTACTGATTGACCAAAGAATTCGGAGGACGCGCAAGGATGAGAGGAGCACCACGGTCAGGGAGGCAAGGCTCAACGACTGATGACTCTACGAGAGGAGAACGATTTTGACTCCTGATTATTAAAGTCACAAACTGTTCTCTGCTAAAACGATATTTTAAAACTATTGAGAAATATATTGAAGTTTTATCATCATTCAATTCTATTTTATTTAAAACACCCGCGCATTTTGCGAGCAGAGCGCTCTACGAGCGCGAAGTATTGTCAGGTACCAGAAATTGCCTTGGATCCGCACAACAGTTTAGACGTAGAACGCTCGTTATATCCATGATGTAATATATCCTTACATAATGGTCATCTCGATACATCGTGCCGCGCATCATGTATGTATGTTAAAGCGGAAAGATGCATTTCCAGACAGTATTCAATGTGACTTCTGGAAGAAAGATTGACAGTTTTGAAAATTAGAAAATTGGATAATTATTGCAATATAAGGGAGGCTGCTCTGATGACCTTGACCTTGCCTATATTGTCAAGAACATGACCCTGAGCAATTTTTCTTGTAACTTAATCGGTGATCATTGGTTATTAAAAAGATATTAACGTTGGTCACCGCTAAAAAAGTCCTTCTTCAAAAATTTATTTGCGAAAACGTACCTGATGAATAGATTTGATTTATCCGAAAGAGGATACATTGTAGATTATATAATAAAATTGTCGATAGTGCATATACCTAAGCAAATAAGACGGATAAATTAATTTCCGCAGACGAATGCAGTATAAATATAGCTGGACTGCCTGCATAATTTAGGTTCCCACAGTGGTCCCATTTGAAAATGGATGGAATTTTATTCAGCTTTACATGCCGGAGGCCGATTTCTAAATTTTGAAAAATTAACATAATTACTCCACTTTCGAACAAAAAGTGGCATTTTACATAAAAGTGTATTCGTTTATTACTGAATAAATTATGAAAAAATTAAAAAATGGCTCGACATGTGAAATATAATCTTATCAGCTGTATGTATATCAAATTTCGTGAAAAAATATTGAAAATTGGGTTATCGTGCAGAAAGTCTCCAAAAACTGTGTTTCGAGAAATACGCGTTTAAAGTTTTAAACGACAACTGGATTGATCGTGCACGCTCTTAGAATTTTAACTATAACTTTTACAGAATCTCCTGCATACCATATACAATTAAATAAGCATATAAAAATCGATTGTTTTTTAATCTCATAAAGGTATACAGCCCTTTATAGGACTGCGGGCCAAGCAGTGCAACAGAATTCCTGTCCAATGAGATAGTTACGCACAAAAGTGTGCCACACTCTCGAAAAAAGAAGCAACGTTTCGCAAAGGATGATCTTGACTCAAGAAGTCAATTCGAAAAGCAACGCGATACGAAGCATTTCTAATCGACGCACATTCGGCATTGAGAACGAAATTTGCAATAGGGTATATTCCACGATAACCATTCATTTCGTGACAGTGAAGTGATGACATATCGCTGGCGTGACATTGTATGACAGCGTGAATCAAATGTTACGGTATGGTTACGATACACAGTGGTTTGATAGAGGAAAAAAGTCATTTTTTTAATGTTAAGTAAACAGAATTTTGTCAATACAATTCCATAGTAGGACAGTTGAAGCACCAGAGCCAACAAGAATTTTCTGTAAATACCATTAATTTGTAAGAAAATTAAAACATGAAAGTTGAGGAACAGAACACCTGCAATTTCGAGTTACAAATGCACTATCTTACAAGTACAATTTAAAGTATTTGCAAATTAAAAAACAAATCGCAATTTTGTAACTTGATTATGCTCATTCTGAACAAATACATAACATGAATTAAGTCAATGACACCATCGTGGATTTCGGTAGGACACAAGTTGAACAAAGAGGTACTTTTAACGATAGAATCGAAGTTTAATTAGACATAACTTTTTTGCGACAGCTATCGTCAAGGTAAGACTTAATACTAGTGGTGCATTATACCTTTGAGTACATAACCAAACAGGTTTCAGCTGCGTAAACCTGCGGCTTTGGTGTCGGGAGCATTTTTTCTATAACTCTTATCAGTACTTGGAGTATCTTGCTTTTGTTTTTCATAATATCAAAAAATGTTTTAGATAAAAGTTGAATGGTTCCTAGGAGGCCATAATTTAATGTAATTAGTTTGTGTTTAGTTTGATTCATTCCAAAACTATAATTACATAGGTATGCATAATTATATTCCTTTTTCGTATTTTATTTAAATTTCAAATATATTTTTTTACAAATCGCAAAACTATCAGTTTTATTTTTATTATGAATCGTCCCCAACTTTAAGTTCCTCAACTTTCCGTACCTATACCTCTCAAAACACCATTAACGCGGATTATTGTTTCACTTTGGAGTAGCCATTTTGTTTTTAGTAATTTTGACTTCTGATTTGTAATCAGCGACCTCAAATAACCCAGGATACCAAGTTTTGTGTAAATTGAAGGTTTCACATTGATGCTATCATATTTTTTCCTAAATATGCCGATTTCGAACCACTGTGCGATATCGTGAGATCTAGTGTCGCAACATTTGATTCACGCTGTCATACAATGTCACGGCAGCGAAAGTCATGACTTTATTGTCACGTCAAGACGCACCTTAAGTTACACAAAAAAGTTTCAAAACAAGTGCTGCGTTATTTGTTCTACATTTGCTTAGTTCTACAAGATGAAAGAGACGAATTTATATCGTGCGTAGAACAATGTTGCAAAGCGTCACGTAACAGCAGAGATGGGCAAAATTTGTATTTAAATACAATTTGGAATAACGAATAAAAGTCAAAAAATTATTCGTCATGTGTCGAATAAAGTTACCTCGAGTTCACATATTATCACCCAGTTAAAAAATTTATTCTACGCTGAAGTTGAAATTCACGACGACTAAAAAAATTAACTTTCATCGTCGAATGAATTCTCATCGAATAAAAAAGTTAACTTTCTTCATCGAATAAATTTTCATTATTGCCCAACTCTGCGTAAAAGAGGTGAGAGAAGAAACTGAATAGTGAATAGTCATCGTTAATTGGCGTTATGTACACGTGATAAAATGCGTTAAAGGTGCGCTGAGTAATTTCTAAACACTTTACGATATAATGCATTTAACTCTGATTGGTTAGGCCGTTGAGCAACAGATTCAACTTATTGCATAAAAGAGGCAGATGACACAGAGTATGTCAGTCTGTAAAACGGCGTTGCGAACGATGGATCGTTGGAATAAAAAAGTAGCAATCGTGACGGGCGCGAGCTCTGGGATCGGTGCAGCAACCGCCAAAACTCTTGCAAATCATGGTGTTAAGGTAGTTGGGATAGCGAGGAGATTCGACAGGCTTCAGGAACTAACTGCGACGCTCGGCAAGGGCAAATTCTACCCCGTCCAATGCGATATGAGGAAAGAGGAGGATATCCTGAAAGTGTTTAAATTCGTTGAAAAAGAATTAGGCGGCGCTGATATTCTTATAAACAACGCTGCTGTCGCCACTCATAAGCCAATCATTGGTAACAAATTTTTCTTCTAATCAGCACCTCATTTCTGTGCCTTTCAAAGTAACGATCGCTCAGATTGAACTCAAAATCGTAGAAAATAAAGAAGATATATACAGGAGGTTTACACTGACAGTTCGCGTCATTTTTTAGCCATTTGCGATAATGTGATAAAAAAGCTGTTAACAATAATTTGTGTGTATCAAGTGGGCAATGTATGGAAATACCAAACTTTGCGAAAATATGTTTCATAGCAAAATCTGGGTGACGTTACATTTTATAAATGGAACCATATGATTTTGTTTGATAATATCGCAGGCAACATTAAGAGGAATTCAACGAACATACCCATACAGCACACTTCGTTGCTGCAACGTTGCGGTGCAATATTGCACGGCAAAGTTGCAGCAATGTTGCAGCAATATTGCAGCAACGTTGCGGCAACATTGCAGGATCATTGCTGCAACATTGCAGCAACGTTGCTGCAACTACCATTTAAACTTAAAATATTTCCGTTGTTTTTAATGATACGAGAAAATGTCTAAGGAAAAAAGTGGTTGCTTCAGAGAGACAATTATTCTGACGAAGACGATTTTTTTCTCAAGGTTATATTTCCCGAAATTTCAAGATCATCGATAGTTTTTTTAATGGGATGACGTATTTTCATTACTGTAACGTTATAGCCAATAAAAATACAAATTCAACCATGTCTAATATGTTGCCCTTTTTGTCTAGCAATCATTTTTTTCCTGAGACATTTTCTCGTATCATTAAAAACAAAGGAGATATTTTAAGGTTAAATGTTAGGTGACTCACTCTGTATATTTTAATGTGTAGAATGACACAGGGTGTTACATAGTGTTACAAAACCCTAATGCAGCGTGTCAAAATGAGTCTTCGTTTTTGAATAATTTGAGTTTAAAGTTTTACATCGTAGGACTATAAGTTCGAATACGTTAGCACTATTATCAATCAGTGGTTGTAGCTGCTGGCTGAACGGATTAATTTTCCGACTACTCAAGAGGGGCTTCCCCCGTTGGCTCATAGCCCTGGTCTGGGACATGGTATCTGGGAGAACCTTCCGGATGTGGGACGGTATCACACTCTCCTCGGGTGAGTTCAGAGTGTCCGAAGGGCTCCAACAGGGTACAGTTAACTCGCCCATTTTATTCAATATTTTTCTGAGTGAGCTCCCAAGTCTCTTTGGTTTCAACAAGCAGGAGGGTCCGGGCCTTTTATCATTCGCTGATGACGTTGTTATCTATACGTCCGGGAGCAGGGTTGAATCTGTACAGAATAATTTGGATACCTTTGTTGATAATATTAACAGGTATTATTGCGCCTGGAACCTCAGACTTAACCCGCAGAAGTGCGAGACCGTCCTTTTTCGGAAGCCCCTTAATGAAGTGTCTTCTACATCGAGAGCCGACGCAAAACACTTCCAGATCTCAGCCACGGTTCCGGGTACATTTAATAAGGTTCTCGTCCCCCACTGTAAAACGGTTAAATACCTGGGCGTCCATCTTGACTATCTCTTGCGCGGGAACCTTCACTTCGATCTTCAGCTTGAGAAGGCTCGCAGAGCTTTCCGGGCTAATGGGTGGCTATTTCACAATAAATTTCTTTCTGATAGGGCAAAGATTATCCTATATCTACTTCTGATAAGGCCCATTATCACATATGCGGCTCCTATTCTATGGAATATCAATCACACGGTCGCCGAGAAAATCCGAATGTTAGAGCGAAAAATTTTGAGAGCCTGTCTGCGCTTATACCGCACCCAGGCCTCTGATTGGCATCACTTTGTCTGCAACCGCATCCTATATAACCGAGCGAACATACCTAGAATCGACATTTTTATGTTAAAGCTTACCCGGGACTATTTTGGTGCTTTACCCTCTATAGAAAATGAGGCCCTAAAACCCCTGACCGTACAGGATCCGGCCTTGTTTCCGAGGCAGCTCGCCTCCGGTTACATACCTCCACAGGCATTTGTTTCTTGCGACCATAAGGGCATGATCCAAGACGCCAATAACGTTCCCCTTATATTCCATTGGCGCCGTAATAAGGCCAACAAAAGGCTGGCAATTCAGCCTACTGATTCTCTTGTTGACGGCACTAAATTCATGTTCTCAACCTCAATCCGTATGAGAGACTTTAACGATTTTCGCCGTTTGAAATTTGATAAGTATTGGTGGTTATCCAACGACAGTATTCACCTGCGTGAGCTCAAGAACCGCGAGGTGTTCCGTCGACATATCGGTCCTCCATAGCTATCTTATCCTATATGGCCTCTACTGGGGCGCATGAACTATTTTTTTTTTTTTTTTTTTTCCGAGCGCGGTCTCTGCGGCGGACCTTATTGGCCGGGAGTCTGGTATCCACAGCCTCCACTGTATATATGTATATTTCTCTTATGTAAATACTAGTTTGTAAGCCTAGTCTGTAAGTCCCCTTATATTGTTGCAGGGGTTTTTTCCCTTACTCCCATGTAAGGATTTCTTCCCTCGTTTTTATGTCCCTCGATGAGGTCTAAGACTGTCCAGCACTCAGCTACCTGATTATTTATAAAGTTTTATCCATAACTACATTGTATAGTGACAAGGTCGAGTTGGAAGTTTCGCCGAACGCGAACACACAACTATTACCGACGGGGACGTGCGGGGTGGTTCCGGTGGCCGGGCTATCCCCCCAAGCGCCTCTGTCCTGACGAATTTACGGCAATTTTTTCTTTATGTGTTTTTGGTGCCCTTACTTTACATATTGTACCAATATTCTCAATAAACAAACCTTATATAAAAAAAAAAAAAAAAAGTGGTTGTAGCTGCGGCGGTAAAGTGTTCACCTACGACGCTACAGGTCGCCGGTTCGAATCCCCTTGTGGGGAAAAAAATTTTCTTTATTTATATTTTTGGCCGTACTACCCGAAACGTTGCAGGAGGCGGACATAGAATTATTGCTGCAACGTTGCAACCTTGCACTGCAACGTTGTTGCAACCTTGCACTGCAACGTTGTTGCAACGTTGCTGCAACGAGATTGTGCTGTATGGGTACTAAGGTACAACTTTTCTTCGAAAGAATATCAAACTTTTACTAGTGAAAATAGCATCACTTATTGGGCTCAATGTTTAAGTAATAAGTTTGTATACATTAATCAGCTTCATTTAGTTTTCCGAAGTTGAAATATGAGAGGAGTTATAATGTGTATGTATATTACATTTTGTTATAGACTCGCCAACTGAGGAATACCTTAAAATACTAGAAACCAATTTACTGGGGCCAACAATTTGTGCCCGAGAATTTTCACAGTCCATTAAGAAGCGTAATGTACCCGGACATATAATCAACATTAACAGGTAGGTATATCATTTTTTTATTACATTGAACAATAAAGTTTAAACATTTGAGTAGGGGAAGTAGGGGCAAAACTGGGACGTTAAGAATAAATGCTCATAACTTTGACATTATTAATGTAAAAAAGAAATTGAAATTAGGATTCATTAGACTAAACTCTTCATTAAATAATAGTATATATACATGTTTTTAATACAATAACAAATACAAAAAATTACGATTGAAAATATGGTCCGTTTTTACGGTTTTACCCCATGGCCTGGATAAAACCGGGTACCATACTAGAAACTGGCGATAGCATATATATAATAACGGAATTCGTCCAATTCTTCAGTCCCCCAACCAGTGCAGCCTTCGTAAGCCCACTTACAACAAACTGTACACTGCACCCAACCTTCGTTCAATTTCGATGAACCATATGCTTCTTCGACATGTTTTCATCACCACTGTTATCATCATCCTTCGGTATTTTGTTTAATTTTGTGGTTTTTTCTTTTTAGTTACAGTCCTTTATTAAGATTTAGTTTTAAATTTGATAACTTCCTCGTTTTTGTTGCTTTGTTATACACATTTACCCAAAACCGGGTACCCGATTTTACCCCGTACGGTTTTACCCCAGCATACAATTTTGTAAATATTACGAATTATCAACAATACCAGGGCGAAGTACAAACAAACTGTCATAGTTATTTACAATAACTTGAAACAATATGCAACAATTAACATAATTCACACAAAAAAGTACTTACCTGAACACTGTCAAAAGTGTTGAAGTTTCTTAACTATCGAAAATTAGATCAGAGCCTTCAAAAACACACAATACGATATAACCTTAGTAAGCACGCTTGTACCACAATCATCTTTTGTTGACAAAATAAGGCACATTGCGGTAATATGTCGCTGCAACGACGCGGCAAAATTTAAGGCAGTTTAAAAAATAATAACAGGTCCCGGTTTTACCCAGGTACCCGGTTTTGTCCTAATTTCCCCTACATTTCTCGATCGTATTGAACTGTTTTTAGTTATTTTTAATCTTATCCTTGCAAATGAAACTTGACAATGGCTCTAGCCGGGTAAGCATATTGAAGAGTGCCCCCAATCCAAATTGAACTTGGTGTACAGCAATCGATAGGTTCCTCAAATAAAACTATTTCTGCAAAGTATCAACCCGATACACATACTACTAAGGTAGTTACGGGGTGAAACGTAATTTGCAGTTTAAGTTTAATTACTTTTGTTCTAGTGAATAGAAACTTATAAAAAAAACTCTATGGGTGTAAGTGTCTGCGAATTTTTTTAGAATTTTCAGCTGCAAAATCAAATTTTAAAAAATTCATATAGATTAAAAATTTAATTTTCATATTCAAAGTATAAAGACGTCACATTTATATTTCTACAGTTATAACGTCTTTGTATGGTTATTATTGTGTAATTTTTCAAATTTTTCGAAAGGGTGAAATGCAGTTACAAAAAGTAAAAACTGAGATTTCCTACGTTCCAGTACGCACAGGAGTGACATAGGTACTCACACGACGAATATATTTTGTTCAATAAATGGGTGTTATATGCAATTCTAAATACTTTCACATGTGATAAACGAGTCAATGCAATTAATTTGAAAATATTTTACCGTTGATAAGTATGAATTTTTTACTAATTGCGTGTATCAGCAATGACCGGCGTCAGTACCTACGTAACGCAGTTCGGCAACCATCTGGACTTGTAACCTTCAATAGCCGTTTCTTATAGGTTTTCGTATCAGGAAAATGAATCCGCAATTCGTTTGTCGCCATCACCGTCAATTTTGAAGAAATTCGATTTTTAAAAAAGAAATGCAAGTTTTCAACTTTGAACATTTTTTGTGTCGAAACGGTAATATATTGTGTTACGCTGAGCGGCAGTGGATCGCGCGCTACCGTTGACTACTACTGTCAGCACCGCGCGTTTTGCCAAACTATTTCGCTTCTGTATTGAAAACGAAACGTGACTTACCACTTCCGTTGATGCTTTCCGATGGAAAAATATCTGCTGCATCGCGTGGAATGGTCAGATTTTCTTTTAGACCCTTAGTTTTGGAATTAAATTGAAAGATATGGGTGTATATTTATCTTAAAAAATGGGTGCATTTCGGTTGTCCTTTTCCCTATGATCGATGTTTAGACATATTTAAATGTTCAGAATACAATAATAACTTATATCGTTGTATTCGGGAGGGTTCATAGAATAATTTGACGCAACGAGCAACCGAATAACTATTACCGTTTCGACACAAAAGATGGTCAAAATTGAAAATTTGCAATTTTCTTCAAAATCGAATTTCTCAAAAACTGAGGGTGATGGCGACAAAGGGTTTGCGGATTCGTTTCCAGCGCATGAAAACCTATAAAAAACGGCTATTGAATGTTACAAGTGTGACGTCCCACTATTTTTCGCGCGGTATTAATTAAAGTCTCCCCCACAAATCATTCCACAACTCCGCCAAGAATTCCTAAACCTCAACTCTTATCCCTTTTCCCCGACCACTGACAATTTAAACGATGTAGGTACCTTAGCGGTCCCCATCTCGGGATATTGTTGTACAACATGAATTGAAAACAGTCAAATTTGAAGGGATTAAGTTTAAATATCTAACTCTTCAGTGTTTGAAATCGTCACTATACGTATGTATGCCTTCAATTTACAGCATAGCTGGACTGTATGCAGAGGCCATAGAGGTACCAAATGGACTATACAGTGCTAGTAAATATGGTTTGAGAGCTTTAGGTACGGAACTTAGGCATGAAATGATGCTAGCCAAATTACCCATTAAAATTACGGTAAGACTTAATGTTCTAGTGAAATTATTAGCCCCATGCTTTGACATTTTCATTTATAAATATAATGATCGATACAGTGTTCCCTCACTGTAACCAATCATGATATTCATATTCGGGTGCCCGCCTCCCTATTTTTATTTGCATATCACCAAGTGGTACCTATAATATCTTTACATAGTATAGCACAATAAAAAACCTTGTTAAATGGTTAGTTTTTATAATATGTTCGAAGAACTTTTGCAGTACTCCTTGTAGTACAACACTCTACAAGGATAAGGTCATTGAAAGAACTTTGTTCCAAACCGATAGTGTCAACAGCCCAATTGTATTAATTTGGCGTGACTCTTTTTGTACATAACACATAAAATTACAAATTTATAATAAATGTTGTATAATACTCGATGATAATGTAACGAATGCATTGATTGCAATTTATTCAATTCATTTTGTACAAAACCAAATCATAAGATTTTTATAATATGTTTACGTTCCAACAGAATATCAGTCCGGGAGCGGTGTTAACAGAAATATTATCAGATTTCCTTAACAGTGAAGAGCTCCTCAAAAAACTGAATCCTTTGGAAGACAAGGACCTCGCTGATGCAGTGGTTTATGCGTTAGGCACGCCAGAACATGTAGAGGTAAGCTCAAAAAACGAGTTACATACGTTGCATTACGGAAAGCAGACAATTGGTGACATATTTTGGAAGAACTAATGCTCCATATGTACCTATATACGATTTCAACATTCCTTGCAGATTCACGAGGTCACAGTTACAGGAAAAAATTCACCAATCATTATTAGAAATGATTAAATGAATTGGAGTGTGTCTGACTAAACTTATAAACCATATTATTTAAGAGTTACAATATTGGCAATCGTAAAGTTGCAGGACTGTAATGTAAAATAAAAATACGTGTTTGAATCAAATTATACTTCTTTATATATATTTCTAAAACACAACACCAGGCCGAATATAGAATGAGGACACAGAATTCTATTCTTTGTCTAATGAAGGTTAATTTACAATAATAAAGGGTGATCAACCAATACTTTAAATACATTCACCTCGTCCACAGATTCCGCCCTAAATTCCTTATAAAATCTTTTTCCTCTGGACTTATTGTATTTCATTACGTCATCATGAAATAAGTACATTCACTTCAGTGACAATGTTAGCCAAAAGTTAATCCATTTCCAAGATATTAATAAGGCTTTTTCCTGTGATGAAAGCCAGTCAGAAATGGCAATAGTGTACTTTTATCGCAAATTCAGTTGAATTTGCTCTTATTTTTTATCTTATTTTGGCAATTTATTGAATATTTGATGATTTATCATTAACTTGTTTGATGGAATGTACCTGAAATGCAACTGCTAGAAATGAAATAATCAAACTATAATTTTCCGTTTTACTTATTGAAAAGTGTGCCAATGGTATTTGATGAGTGTTGATTATATATATCTTAATTAAATTAATAAAACTCTTATATGTATATACATAATTTTCATGAGTCGGAAATTCCTTGCGATCGTGGCAACGCTGCTCCTTATGAGAAAATATTCACCTGCAGCAATTGGTAGTACTTGCGAACTTCAATCGTGTTCAATCGCGTCGCGTGTGTCGCATAACCTACATTTTTTGTTGGCATACACAATGTTCAAAGCACAATCAGCTCGTCGCTGGAAAGGAAAACCAGTGAAAAATACGGTATACAACGCTAAACTCCGTGGACGTGCATTGGGGCTTGCCAAAAAACTGATAGCGAATTCGGTACCTCGCACTGATTCTGCACTGGTGCCAGAAAATGACTTTGATTGGTCGATTCTTATAGAGCTCTCTTCGTTTCTATCAGAAACAACCAATCCAAATAATTTTCTGGCACCAGTGCAGAGTCAGTGTGAGGTACCGAATTCGCTATGAGTGTGCCACCACCAGGAGTTTTTTCACTCCTGTCTTCTAAACAAACGGGTTCATTGAAGGGCGGCTTACGAGACACCACGGTTCAGAAAATTCTCAATTTCTGTAAAACTACATTTAGAGAAATATGATGTTGAAAATATAAATAAAATACTATTATTGAAAATATTGTTATATCGAGTTTTTGAATTTCTTACATTGGAATTTGCCCATTTCATAATATTATATTTACTCTATATTTCTCACTCAGCAGAGTTTTCCTTTTTTATTATCAGATAAAATTCATAATTAAAAAATTGTTATGCACTTTTAAAATGAGTGTTTTCTGGTGCAACTCTAGGAGTTAGAATAAATCGTGCTTCATTTTCCATGAATACACTATTGCCATTTCATCTGGTTCATATATATATTTTGCAAGGAATTTTTCTACTTTTTGACAAAAAATGAATATGAAAATTATATTCACATGTCTATATAATGATAATTGCGCATTTTCATCAAAGATCGCAGAAACTGCCATGAATATGAAACAAAACGCAGTAATGTGTTTCAAATATTCCCGCCTCTAGATCTGATTGCGACGTTGCGGCACTTTCATAGTTACTCAGCTGACAATCGAAAAAAAAACAGTTTTCCGTGTCATTTTCTTTCATTTAATCAAAAACCATCGAATCAATTGTCCGGAATTTTTGTGACAATTTTGTTCAGTGTTTGATCTTTCTGTACACAAGATTTCAAAAACTTTGGCCTATTATTTCACTATTAATTTTGTAGATATGTTCTCAATATTGCGTTTTCCCATAAGAATACATGTTAAATTGAAAGTTAAATAATTTGAAAACTACCGAATCATTTTTTTTTAAATTTTGTAGTGGGTTTTACTATTCCATATAGATTGATGCCTCCAATTTTCAAAGATTTTCGCTTATTTTGAATGTTACTGAAGTTCATCCTTCGCACCTTCATTGCTTTTCTGTGCACTGTTCATTATACACGCGCTTGTGAACATCAGCTTGTGTGAAATGTCTGAAACAGAAGCAATGTACACTGTTATTAAATACAATAAGATTTGCGGCAAAAGATGTAGCCGGGAAAACCCGTATTCCCGAGAGGAGGCTGCGGTCAGGACGAGCGATTTTTTAAGGAAACAGGACTGAAAATATTATGGACTGTGCGTACAAACAAATCCCAGGAATTGTAATTCACTCTTCGATGAAATGTATGAGGGAAGAAGTCATGCAGAAACCACTGAAGAAATGAATTCGAAAAGAACAAAACTGAATTTGGACGTTTGCAGAAAAACAAAACATTGAATTCCTTTCTACGTACCCCAAAATTTGATCGGCACCTATCGAATACACTATCGCAGATTAGGGAGAGGGGGTCGAGTGGGAGGGCGTGGAGCGAAAATCAGATTTGAAACCCCACCCAGGTACCCCGCAAGTGCAGTTGGTCCAGTAGGTCCACCCAGTTACAGGTCCCAACAGGTCGAGATGGTTCAGGTAGTCCTGGAGTTCCTGGAAATTCTCCCGACCTGGAGGACCAACGAAGACTTAGGATCTGGAGCAACGTGAAATGTCCATCTACTTTGTTATGTATGTGGAATTTTCCCATATACCGCTCTCAACCGTTTTTCGAGCTCGCGTTTGCGAAGGGAAAACGCCCTAAAATCCTTTCGCTTATCACACACCACTAATGGGGATCATGTTCTCGACCAGCTGGATCAGGACCATGGGAACGGGAGTGACACAACAACGACCTCGAAGAATTTGCTTATATGGAAATTCCTAACGAATCCCCACTCATTTTGGGACTATATAAACTCTTTGGTTTCAACCCTCTTTGGTTCAAAGCTATACAGTCACGCGTAGAGTCACGTCGTGTCACGCTCGTACAGAGTTGGTTAAATCTAGTAAGATCGGGCTCGAGCCTCCTTCCGAATCAATAGTTAACCTCACAGAATCCGCGAGTTCGGTTTATATTTTATTTGGCACATTGTAATAGCCACTCTTACGCCCCGCATCGCCAGTGTGTCAACACCGTGCAAACTATTGGTAACTTACACATTTTATTTAATTACTTAACCGCGACACTTACGTTTGTACAACAATTGATTATTGAATATACGAATGGTGTTCACGTGTAAATCGAGTAGATTCGTTAAACCCATCTTTTACCCAGCGATCCTTATAATAATAGTAGCACATACCTACCCATCGATACAACTTTACCTCTCGAGTTGTATCAAACTTTAATTAAGAGTTACGAGGCATCACTAACATTTCCCGCGACTCCATGATTTCGCATCAGGTTCGTTCGCAACCTTCCATCCAAAACAAGGAATCTTAACCAACCCAGTGGCTCTCCGATTTCGCCTCGGATTCGTCCACGAAATCTCACCCACCTACGGCTACCTGATTTCGCAACGGGTTCGTCCGCACTCTAACTAACAAACTCATAAACCGTATTCCTTGGGAAATATCTACCCTTCTCACCGGCCTCTCGCGTTGCCGCAGCCCCGGCTCGTAACAACTTTGAGAAATAACATCCGCTATCAAAGCAAAATCAACGGTTAATTACAATCGCGACCGCCAGTTGATTATTCGAGAAGCAGGGGCATTAGCCTGGGCCGAAAAGAAAATTGGATTCTTTTCTCGTCATAGTGAAAAAAAGCTGTGAGGTGTGTCAAAAAGCTCCCTGATTTTTTTTATAATTTTAAAACTATATTTAGCCGCGCCCCGGCGGCGCATTGCCGCAGTGGCGAATTTGCCCGAAAAGCTGGCCAAAAATCAGAATGTAAAAGTTTTAAATTTGCTAAATCCAATTAGTGCCATTTATTTATGACATATTTGTGCATAATTTCTTACTAATGTAAATATATAAACTGCAGCCCTTGCTGAGATGTGTCAGTTCAAAGTTGACGCTCGTAATTTTAAGGTCTACTTTGAGATTTATTTTCAGATTATCGAGTCCAGCTATCAAAATAAACATTATATATTGTGGTGTAGTATCATATACACTATTATTGTTTTAAATGTGAAGTATGTAAAAGTTCTTATAAACAAGTACTGAAAGCATATTCATTTATTGTTTATTCGTAAGCAAAAAGTTACAACTCAAGCGAGCTCAAGCACCATTCTTTTTTTTAAATGAAAGCTCAAGGTATGCACTTTAAGACCCCGTTGCAGTTTTTTGCAACAAATTGCTATTTTGGCAAATATTCTCATTTTTGTGTACACTGAAACGAGTATAATTTCCGATCCATTCAGTCTTTGCATATACACGAGTCACAGATAGCACTTTCATCAGATATTTATGCGAGTCAAAATAAGACGGAAGTTAATAGTGACAACATTGCGGTTGAGCTCTCACTTAGTAATTAGGTATAACGTTTAAAATTCCGCAAGAAAAGCATCTCGTTGATCATCAGTGCTATGTACCAAATGTTTATATAAATATTTATGTATAAGTATGCGATATAATAATGTTAAAATATATACAAATATTAATGTTTCAGTAATGACTGCGTAATTATTTGACTAAAAACTACAAACCACAATACTTTTAATATTTTTAATAATATAATTATAATTAAAACAACAAATTAAACATTAAACGTTAAAAAATTATACTTTTAGCTTCTTAGAGTTATATTACAATAAAATATTTTAATAATTTGCACGGGAATTGCAGATTCATTTTTGGCCAGCTTTTCGGGCAAATTCGCCACTGTGCGGCGGGGTGAAATGTGTCATTTTATCAAATTAATAGTTATTGTAGAGCATAGGGCGAAATCAGTTTCTACCAAGCTAGTAAGTAACCAAAAGTTTTTTTGTTGGATTATAACAATGTTTCACTGCGCCTCGCTAACAAAAAGGAATGTGTATTATATACTTGTATAGATATCGACGCGACGCGACGTTGCCTACGTCTTAGTGCCTGCCCTCCGCCATTTATTTATTCCTACGCAGTCCGCACGTGCACAAGGAACTAGCTGTAGCTTTCCCGGTACACTGTAATTTCTGTATTATTAGTCAGTCGTTATAATCCAACAAAAAAACTTTTGGTTACTTACTAGCTGTGTAGAAACCGATTTCGCCCTATGATCTACAAAAACTATTAATTTTTATAGTATTCGAAGACTTCGAATAATTTCGGCAGGCGCCTGGGTCGTTAAAGGGCTGAGTCGAGCGAGGCAACGGTCCCCTGCTACGGTCGCTCAGCCACGTGTCACCAATTTCACAGAAATTAAAGTTCTTTATTTTTCGTCGTATCGATCTGAAAGTAACATCAATGGATTCCTGATATTCTCCCGATTAAAAGGACAAAATATCATGCAAATCGGACAATTTTTAACGGAGTCGGCTATAAATTCTGCAAACCAATTTTTCGTGTAATTTCGTTAATTATAGCCCGAATTATGTCGAGTTTGGTACCATTTTCGTGGGGAAAACACTAAAACACAAGGAGTCGATTCATGACACTTTCGTAAAGATACAAAGGGTACATGGTGACTACGCACCCGTACCCACCGTTGCCCACGGTCCAAGTACGGGACAGTACGATCATAAACCGCGACTCTGATGAGACGCTCTGGCCGATCAACCTGGCTAGTGGTTCGGAAACAACTGGTTCCATTAGGCCCGCAATATAATAAAATTTTACATCTTTTACGAAAATGTATACCTGAGGTTCCCGTTCCCTACGCGTAGCGAGTTCAATACATAGTTCAAGTATAGTGTACCAGCTTTACTACTCGTCTTCGCCCGAAATTTAGATTCTGATTTTATAAAGAAAATTTTTTTTTATTTTTTTGGGGTGCAAATAGTCACATTTATCTGGATTAGCCAGGCATAATAAGCCGAGGTACTTTTAGTGACCCCCAAGTTTACCGTTCGAAAGTTTTTAGGCGACAGACAAACACACAACATACGAAACACTTTCTGCTTTATAGTATAAGATTTAGTTTTTACGAAAAAGTTGAAATTTATGAATTCTAAGTAAATATCCGTATTTCACAGTTTGGTCTGTATTTTACGTTGGCAAATTTCTGCCAAAATGGATCAACAATCTATAAGAAAAACGAGTAAAAAATGACTACTCTTTAATATATTGTTTAAATAAATGGACGTATTATTCGTAATCTGATTACGATTGACTGAACTTGTTATAAAATCAGTTTCGCCTAAAGGATTTTTCTCTATGGTGTCTACTTTCCGAGATATTGGGGCAAACGTGTTTTTCACCCCCAGATATGGATGCTTGCCGATAAAAGAAAATGCGTGTCAAATATTTTTTCGAGGACTGTAATCTTGCCGAATCTCATCGAAATCGGCAATAATTATCATGGTATTGCTTGTTTCAATATAAAAAGTAATATCTATTGTTAGACAATAAGTACACATATGCAAGTGATATGTACAGGGTCAGCGTTTTATCCTGCAACCCGCGCTCGCGCGAACTTGTAAAATGGCAACAGCGCCTCACGGACGCATTCCACTACAAGGATGCACCGGCCCAGCGGAGACCTGCCAGCGACCGCTAGACAGCAGTGATGCCCGAGCTTCGAGAATTTTAGGATGGTCTCTTACGAGTTAACATCGCAAAAAGCTAGGTATTGGGAATTTCCCGGCCCAGGTAATCGAGCCGCGCGCTCCGCTTTTATGATCGGTTTACCACTCGCACCCCAGATTACTGTAATGAGGTTTGAAGACAATGTCGACTGGCCTCGTACCCGTCTTAATTTCAAAAATTTTAGCTACGGCAGGGTTGACCGCGGCGCTATACCCCTATAGGGAGAAGGACCCATCTTTAATTTGAAGGGGTCCCTTATTTCTCGAGTATAAATACGCGTTGGAATATCATGACATGTTGCCACCTTTGCAAAGCAGGATGGTCATAAATTCGGTATCAACACAAATATGACGAAATAAGGAATTCGGCCTCTTTTAGGATGAAACGGTCGTCATCTCTTTACACGAATTGGTGCTGCTGCCTCGGTACTTCACTGTACGACCCCGCAAATTTTCTCTTTACATATAGGTACATATCACTTGCATATGTGTACTTATTGTCTAACAATAGATATAACTTTTTATATTGAAACAAGCAATACCATGATAATTATTGCCAATTTTGATGAGATTCGGCAAGATTACAGTCCTCGAAAAAATATTTGACACGCATTTTCTTTTATCGGCAAGCATCCATATCTGGGGGTGAAAAACACGTTTGCCCCAATATCTCGGAAAGTAGACACCATAGAGAAAAATCCTTTAGGCCAAACTGATTTTATAACAAGTTCAGTCAATCGTAATCAGATTGCGAATAATACGTCAATTTATTTAAACAATATATTAAAGAGTAGTCATTTTTGACTCGTTTTTCTTATAGATTGTTGATCCATTTTGGCAGAAATTTGTCAACGTAAAATACAGACCAAACTGTGAAATACGGATATTTCACTTAGAATTCTTAAATTTCAACTTTTTCGTAAAAACTAAATCTTATACTATAAAGCAGAAAGTGTTTCGTATATTGTGTGTTTGTCTGTCGCCTAAAAACTTTCGAACGGTAAACTTGGGGTCACTAAAAGTACCTCGGCTTATTATGCCTGGCTAATCCAGATAAATGTGACTATTTTCACCCCAAAAAAATAAAAAAAAATTTCTTTATAAAATCAGAATCTAAATTTCGGGCGAAGCCGAGTCGTAAAGCTAGTACACTATACTTGAACTATGTATTGAACTCGCTACGCGTAGGGAACGGGAACCTCAGGTATACATTTTCGTAAAAGATGTAAAATTTTATTATATTGCGGGCTTAATGGAACCAGTTGTTTCCGAACCACTAGCCAGGTTGATCGGCCAGAGCGTCTCATCAGAGTCGCGGTTTATGATCGTATTGTTCCGTACTTGGACCGTGGGCAACGGTGGGTACGGGTGCGAAGTCACCATGTACCCTTTGTATCTTTACGAAAGTGTCATGAATCGACTCCTTGTGTTTTAGTGCTTTCCCCACGAAAATGGTACCAAACTCGACATAATTCGGGCTATAATTAACGAAATTACACGAAAAATTGGTTTGCAGAATTTATAGTCGACATCGTTAAAAATTGTCCGATGTGCATGATATTTTGTCCTTTTAATCGGGAGAATATCAGGAATCCATTGATGTTACTTTCAGATCGATACGACGAAAAATAAAGAACTTTGATTTCTGTGAAATTGGTGACATGTGGCCGAGCGACCGTAGCAGGGGACCGTCGCCTCGCTCGACTCAGCCCTTGAACGATCCAGGCGCCTGCGAAATTATTCGAAGTCTTCGAATACAGATACAGCTAAAGTAGAAAAAGGTATTCGAACCTCAGAGCAAAAGACCTTTGAATAAAAAAAGTATCTTCGCCTCGTCGAATGAATTCCCGTCGGATAAACTGGCGCTTCGAATAAAGATACTTCGGGTTTTTTTATTCGACGACCAACGAATAAAATTTTTCTCTTTTATTCGAATTTGAAATTTTACTCAAGATAATTTTATGCCCAACTCTGCCGCCTACTACCTCTTGCAGGACTGTATTTAGAGAAGACCAGGACAAAACCGGGTCCCTAAAGATTAACAGAAAATAAAACAGAAATTGAAGATACGGTTTATTATTATTAAAAGACATCAATTAAGCTTTTTTTAACACATATTAAATACAAATCCATTTTAGTAAGGTATATGTCTAGAGTGACTGTTCTTAAAGGCAGAGTGCGCGTCAAAACCACTGACTTTTCATGAAGTCGGTATTTCAGTTCGCGTAACGCGACTCTTATAAGATGTCAGATCACCTGCGTTTCGAAACAAGTTATCTATCGATACGGTAGTGTTATCAAGCACAGAGTTTATCTAAAATGATTTTCCTACGCGTAGTTCTTATCATACTTCGCTAAATGTCCGACGTGTTCGATTAATTCTACGTCCATCTGGTAGATGCCATGTTAAGGTGCGCAGTACTTTGAATATTTTTATCACACTTTCTTCAATTACGCCTGTCAGCATTTATATAACTATACGATGGCTCTTAAATAAAATTGATGAGGGTAGGAACTGATACACAAGTGAATGTAGAGGAATATATCTTTTATTTTAGATAAGTGATTTTGTAAGCAGAAGTCTGGGTAGTATCTCGGTAATATTCTCTCGATTATACAATTAAGAAAATACAGCAAGAGATCATAATTGAGCCAGTGAGAGATATCCACATTAAAAAAGAAAATTGTTTCCTATTTTGAGAAAAATGTGGGTTAGTCCGTTGTTGGTCTCACTGCCTCAATTTATCCCCTACAATATTCATACATAATTTCGAATTTACTGGAGGAGCGTTAGCGTAGAATAACACGAGTTAAGCCATATCGAAATTAGCCTGAGCCTCTTCCTCACTCATGAGGAAAGTTTCCTGTTGCTTGATCCAGGATGCGAAGGAGGATACTCTGGTGTATACGTCGGGTCTTCCAACGCCGCACGGTATTCCAAAGGAAACGATACCGACCTGTACACCATTGACAACCAGAGGGCCACCAGAGTCACCCTAAAGATACAAGAAAAAAAGCGATCATAAATTACAGAAGAAACGTTTCAAAAAATTGATACGTTAAACAGCACTGTCTTAGTATTATGTGTTATGGATGCTTGCTAAATTCAATATTATTCTCATAACAATGTGTCTGATTTTAGTAAGAACCATTAATTGAACTTACGTTGCATGCACCCTCGCCGTATTTGGTGTATGTGCAGATGTGAGTGTCTCGCACGTTCGAATGGACCTGTTTGCACTTCGCCTGAGACTCGATCAGCAAGTTTATGTATTGCAGGTTGTTGGGAACACTTCCGCCAGCCTACAAGCAAAATTAATATTTAATGAGTTTCCCTGTGCTCGAGCTTCACACCAAAATAGAATAATCCCATTTTCGCTATATTCCTCTCATCGTGTGTCACTCACTACCCTTGGTTCCCTTAGATTCGATATTTCCCAAATTGCAGTCAGAAATTTTCAGACACAGTGCGCACGTCTTCTAGTATTACTATCACTTTAAAACAGCGTCTGTCACTGACCTTAGTCGTTCCCCATCCAGACAGAACGCAGGATGATCCTTCGTAGGTGTTGCTACCCGTTGCCAGTGCGATCGGTTTTACATTGGCTGACATGGCAATGTTTCTATTGACGCGAATCAATGCCACATCGTTAATGATCAGGCGAGAGTCGTAATTGGGATGGGAAACGATCCTTTCCGCTTGATAAGCGTCTCCATTGCTGGTCGCTTGGTTCGTTCCGGCATGGACAGTCACGCTTCCTGGGCTGGACAGACTGTCGACAGATATAATGCTCTAGTGAAGAAGCAGCAATTCAACCTTAAAGGTTTTAAAATTGTTAAAAAGTTTCCGGTTCTATTGAAAACTGTTTAAGTGGCCAGGAATAACCATGGAGAGCTTAAATCTTTGAACACGTATTATGTTTAGAAATCAATAACTCTGAACAGCAATGTCCGTGAAACATACCCTGCGACGCAATGAGCTGCAGTGAGGATGTGACGTGAACTGATGATAGATCCACCGCAGAAGTGTCTTCCACTTCTCCTCAGGGATACTTGGTACGGGAATTTTCCCACGGGTGCATCTTTGCCACCAACGATCTGAGGTCCAGGCAGGCCTATGTTGGCGAAATCACATCAATGTTACTACTTTTGCACTCGGTACTCAATTTTGGTTCTACTTAGTCACTAGGAGCATGCAAATACTGTCGACTTATTCTCACTTTAACACTATGTATTCGGAGAAAATAGAGAGTAGAATCAAAATGTGATAGAAAAGTATAAGATGTTTTTAAAATAGATGGCTGCATCTGGTAGACATAATGAGCACTGACTACTGAAAGTTTTATTTCCTTTCCGTCTGATTCTTGTCGCTTGAATTATCTTCATGGTATGTTTACATGGTATGTTAACAGATTGGACCGTAATGAAATATTTATAAAACGTTGTACCTTCGCGATATTGAAATGTTTGACAGGTATTGCCTGCAATTGCTTTCACTTACCGTGGGCGACGACTGCCAGGCAGACAACGAGGGCAATACTCAAACTGTACATGATGGCGGAAAGTGCAATCCTGTGCCTGACAGAAGCTCTACTGACCAATTTATACACACACCGAGAGCGTACATCGCCTTGATAAGGATAAATAAAAATATTACATTTTTATCTGCGACGTGAAGAATCACACTAATAAGAATGACGCTCTTGATATCTGAAAATTCAGCAGCTTTGATTGCGTGGAAAAGGCGGAATCGATAATCTCGACTATCGGATTCTTTATACGAGAAAGCGGAGGTAATTAATCTGATAACGAAATTAAACACGTGCCCCGTGGTTCTCTAATGGCCACTATCTGTGGGAATTTCAATTGATGATAGACGTCGATTAATCAAACTGTAATCGACAGCACAATCGTTTAATTACAAGCTCTTGTAGAGTGCCTCCTAGGTGCTTTAATCGTGACGTTAACGATTAAACGATTAAGACTGTAATATAATAGACACATTGGTTGAAGTATTTCCAATGAAAGAAAAATATTTGCGATAGTTGTTCCGTTTCTTTATACGAATAATATTTTATTTTCTTAGCGATGTAACATTGACTTAAGGGGACCGTCCGGTCTAAAAATCGATTTTTTTATTTCATTTTTCGAATGTTCAACCTTTTAAGAATACGTGTTTAAGGGGGTCGTCTTATGTGACGGCCGGTTTTTTTTCGCTTTTTGGGGAATTGTTTTGACGAACCATGAAAACACAATATCTTGGAATTTGTACTACACATTTATTAACATTTGAACAGTTATTCAGAATGTTTTGAAGTTAAAATATTGAGTGGAATTGACTTTACAGCTCTCGAAAGAGGCAGGTGCGAAAAAAAAGTTGGTCGATGGCTGACATGATTCCGGCGGTCCTGCTCATCTGAAATCAAAAAGTCAAATGGCACATTAATTTGTAGACTTGTGGCTATAGCCGGTACCAGAATCATTGTCGTATCTGTCATAGTTTTTTTTCAACCTAAAAAAGTCGAAAAAAAATGAAGAAAATCGTAACTTTATTTTCAAAACTGTGTCAAACATGAAATTCTCAATATTTTGACTTCATTCTGGTACCGGCTATAGCCACAAGTCTACAAATTAATGTGCCGTTTGACTTTTTGATTTCAGATGAGCAGGAGAGCCGGAATCATGTCAGCCGTCGACCAACTTTTTTTTCGCACCTGTCTCTTTAGAGAGCTGTAAAGTCAATTCCACTCAATATTTTAACTTCAAAACATTCTGAATAACTGTTCAAATGTTAATAAATATGTAGTACAAATTCCAAGATATTATGTTTTCATGGTTCGTCAAAAAAAATTCCCCAAGAAGCGAAAAAAAACCGGCCGTCACATAAGACGACCCCCTTAAAAGGATTTTTTGAAATTCGTAAAATTCCCGAAGTTATGGGCATTTGAGTAGCGGCAAATGCGTGGGTAAAACCCGGCCACTTGGCACTCACGTAAAACTTTAAACGCATTTTTCTCGAATCATGATGTTTCCGAACGGTAGACAGCATAACAAAAGAAATTCTTAACCGATTCTAAAAAACTTGGTGTCATTTTCTTTGTCATTGAATTCACTATCGCATCAGCCTTTGACCATCAATTTTAGAGGTCATAGTTCTTCGTTGTTAACATTTTTAGGCGCAGAATTACCCCCTTTTTCGCATGTTTGCGTTACACCGTGTAGCAAACATTTCCATTTTGCTTTATTTGTCTTTTCAAAGGCTGATGCGATAGCGATTGAAATAACCTATAAGAATATCTTTGGTTTTTCGATTTCGGACAATCCTACGTCAAGTTCTACTGTCTACCGTTTACGCCTCTTTTATTGCAGCAGTGCACTGAGCGCCACGTAAAATTAGAACCATTATAAGAAAATGAAAAAAAAAGTTTTTATATTCTTGAAGAGCGAATAAAGGTAGACCATAAAGTTTTTTTACTGCAAGTTGCATACTTTTTTGGAAAAAAATCACAAAGATCACCTATTTTTCGAGCGTTTTGACCGAACGGTCCCCTTAAGGTAAAGTGACCAGACGTCCCGCATTTGAGCCCTTTGTCCCGCATTGAAAAGTGTCGCGCAAACTGTCCCGGATTGGACATGTAACCTTTTACATTTTCGCAGCGACATAAAGTTACTGTTTCGTAAACAGTAAGTTTATGCCACTGCCATAATATGTACCTACGTACGTACATATTTTCACCACAAGTATGTACTTTTAAATATATTACAAATGCTTCAATAAACTTTGGAAACGATCTCCTCTCGGATCTGTTATTAAAAGTCTTATTAAAAGTCATCACAAATTCCTACATTTATAGATACCAGCATACTGTTAATATATTTAAAGAAAAATATCCGAAACCCGTAATTTTGACCGGCTTGGTACTGGTAGTTATAATGTTAAGCTTGTTATATTGTTTTGATTCATTCTGCAAGAAAATCCTTGGTGTAAAAATATCATTTTTCCGCGACTTCTGTATGTTTTTCCTGTATGAAATGTATCTATACAGAGTCAGCATTTAATGATGCAACCTGCGCTCGCGCGAACAGGTAAAATGGCAACAGCGCCTCACGGACGCATCCCACTACACCCATGCACCGTCCCGACGTTCGGAGAGCTGCCAGCGACCGCTGGACAACAGTGATGCCCGAGCTTCGAAAATTTGGGAATGGTCTCTTTCAAATTAACGTCGCAAAAAGCTATTTGAAATTTCCTTGTCCGGGTTGAAGAATTTGGAGCCTTTTTTGTATAACTTTTGAACTATAAATTGTATCGGAATGCAATTTGCGCCAAAAATTGAGGAAAAATTATTCCCTCTCAATGGATGGACAATTTAACATATTACGTTTACTTAATTTTTCTGTTATCAATTTTTCAACCATACTTGTTGTGAAAAGCTTTTGCGAACCGTTTATTTGATACTGTATTTAATGCTCTTTTTAAAATTCACGGTGTTGATAAACAATAGGCTAGTTGTTTCTGTATCATTACTTTCATAAATAGAGAAATTAAATTTTATTCAATTATGTGTTAGTTCTGCAGACCTCAGAATCTATTATGCTGGTTTTCTTTTTTATGATTGTATTCTTAATGCAGTGCATGCATGGATCGGACGTAACGGGGTCACTAATGGGACGTGTCTTTAATTGTAGCGGTATTTGAATTTGTTTTCTAGAATTTTGTAGTCTGAATGTTTTAACCTTTAGCTACTCAACGCCTATACCGACTTCCGTCAATGTCATTTTTCTTATCTCACCGCACAGGGGTATAGCGCCGCGGGCAACCCTGTCGTAGCTAAAATTTTTGAAATTGAAACAGGTACGAGACCACTCGACATTGTTTTCGAACCTCATTATAGTAATCCGGGGTGCGAGTGGTAAACCGATCATAAAAGTGGAGCGCGCGGCTCGCTTACCTGAGCCGGGAAATTCCCACTAGCTCTTTGCGACGTTAATTTGACCATCCTAAAATTCTCGAAGCTCGAGCATCACTGCTGTCCAGCGGTCGCTGGCAACTCTCCATACGCCGCACAGTGGGACGGATCGACACTTAAGTAGGCACTCACTTCATTTTTTTACATATTTCATCATTTATTGATTATAATCTAAGATTACAGGTAATATACTGTATAATAAGTACAATAATCATTTTTTCTCGTCGCTCTTTCTAACAATGGGAGTCTTGATATTGATTTCCATTATTTATATGGATCGGGGCTTATTAATAAATTATTTAGAACATCTTGATTTGTCAATTTTCGGCTGCTCTTTTTTGCGTATAATTCGCAGTAGTTTTTGAAATCTTTATTTCGGGATTTCTGGGCTTCCTCTGTTAAATATTGTAAAATTTTTTTAGATTTCCATTTCTAGAAAATGATCAGCTTTTTACACTGGAATAGTCTCAGTCAGTCTTTTTCTTGCAATGAAAGATATAAATCCTTATATTCTATTGTCAAATTAAGATTTTTTGTTGCCATTTTCGTATTTTTCTAAATTAAAAGAATTATTCGTATTAGTTTGTAAATTCAAGCATACCTCATAATTCTGGATAGATTCAATTTCACAAAAATCAAATATTTGTATCCATCCGCATCCGACCCTTTGAAAAATTTATATTATATTGCACAAAAGCAGGTGCAAGTCAGGAAAAATATACTATTTTGCTTCAATTTTTTATTTTCAATAATAATGGTGCAAAATGAATGTTTTTAATTTCAAAGTACTCTAATTGAGTAATGTTAAAATATAATAATAATAAGTAATATATGTTGGAAGTGAAGCACGCCGAGATATGAAACGTGCAAAAGTATGAATGAAACGCTAGATAAATAAGAGTGAATCATGCATGTAATCAGAGAGTGATTGGAATCGAGTTTTGGGGAAACAAATAAAAAGGAAACAAGCAAGTTCTAATAATGACCCATGACAATCCGCTCCTGAATTCAACAATTGACTATCGTTTGCCAGCCAATAGCTGAAATCCCTTGCATCTACCACACTAGAAAACAGATGTGGCTAGAAACATTATCTTTGCTAGATGATTCGGATACATAATCAAGTTCTGCATTTTATTTATGTTTCTTATCAGAGATTTAAATGATTTTTGTATTTAGTGTACAATATATTACATGTAATCTTAGATTATCTTAAGTATAAGATAATCTGTAATAAAGCAGAAAGTTTATATATTTGTGTGTTTGTCTATCGCCTACAAACATTCCAGCGGTAAACTCTGGGGTCACGAAATGTACGCCAGCTCATTATGTCTGGCTAACCCAGAAGAATGTGTCTATTTTCACAAAAAAAAAATTTTTTTTTTATAAAATCATTATCTAAATACTGTAATCTAAAGCTAGTAGGTAATCACTAAATGATGAAATATGTAAAAAATGAAGTGAATACCTACTTAAATGTCGATCTAAAATTTGAAAATTCCGGATTTAAAATTTGGTGCCATTTGGGTTTTTTTTAAGATATCGGAATAAAATTTGCACCAAAAAATAGGAAAAAATTATTCCTTTCTAATGATGTATAATTTAATATTTTTTAAATTTATTTATTTATTTATTTTTCAATTTTTTTTACTGGTTTGTGATAAAAAAAAATTAATTCTGTTTATTTGATACCTTATTTAATGCCCTTTTCAGTAGTTTAAATGGAATGTTCGGGAAACTTTTTGTTTCCAAGTTATGAGCAAAAGTTGAATAATAACTGAATGCAGCCAAATATCGTTTTGTTTGAATTAAAGACCAATTTTTTGCGCTAAACATCATCTTCTATTAGTAATTAATGTAAATGATGTGTTGAAAAATAATTCTGAATATAGTGAGGAAATTTACGATATTTTTTAAAATTGTCAAGGAATATCTTCCAAGTCCCAACGAGTCCCAACTTCTAATCAATTGGAATATTTTCAGTACACCCTCCTCTACATGATTATGTAAAAACCACATCCTACTTCGTCCAACTTTACAAATTATTACTGTTTAAAGCGCGTCGTGCGACGCGCTCGCATCCGATATCGGGACTCCGCGAGACACTCAGAAACTGTTCTAAGGATCTGTTTAGATTATAGACCAATTCGACTAAAATTATATTCTCATAAAACTACTGTTTCCTCTATTTTTTTGTTGTGAAAAAAGAAATATTTTTAAATTTCCATCAATGTATCACAAGTATGTAATTTTAAATATTTTGTAAATGCTGTAATAAACTACGGAAACGATCTCCTCACGGATCTGTTAACTTTTTTTTTGCTTGCTTGCTTGTCCCGCATTGGAACAGAAAATATCTGGTCACTTTACATTAACCCCTACCAATAGAATAAAACTATTGTTACTATACGCCGGCCCCCACAAAACTACGTAACTTTTGTAGGAAACATTTTTATGAAATTTTCAATACAGCAGAAATATTTCAGGTGACGAAGGTAGGTGAAGCAGTCTGTATAACAATGTATGGTATGCTATTTCATGCGTTAAAAATAAATGTATTATAAATACTGGAATGTTAATAGTTATTTAAATAGTGTACAAAAGTTAAACCCAAATAATAAACAACCATTACCAGTTTGCATTACGTTCTTATATTAAATAAAGTGAAGGGAACCCCTCAGATAGCGACAAGTCGACAATGTTGCAGGTATAAAGATTTCTGCAACCGTCGATTAATCATAGGGCTTCACATTAGTGTTCCTTCTCGAGAACGAATTCTCGAGAATTTCTCGAGAAATTTTATAATTACTTATTTCTTATTTCTCTAGAAATACTGTTTTTCTCGAGAAACTTAATTTAAGTCCAGGAAATCGCGAACGTATAAACACATCTACAATTTATAATAAATCTTATTAGTAACATTAGAACTTATATGAATTACAATAGAAAATCTCAGTAGAGAAGATTCGACATTATTGACTGGTCAAGATGCTCTTAAATTCCTATTTTAACAGTTTAGAAAAATGGTATGCCTCCTGAAATAAGTAATCAGTTTCTTGTAGCTATTATAGAAGAAATATCGAAAAGAAGAGACAAAACTATTGTATCCTTTATATAATTTTTGCATAGGTAATCCAGAATCTCTTCAAAAAATTCAAAAGACGCGTTTCTTCATTTAATATCCATATTTATCACAAAAAGAAATGAAAAGAAATAGATTAAAAATCTAGTTTAAAATGAGAAAGTAATGTTTCGCTTTGCAAAAATTTGGTATTAAATAAATCAATTTATGAATTATATTTAATATCTGTTTTTTCATTTATACAAGTTTTGTGCAAATTAGACAGGAAATGAACAATCAGTTAAAGTTTCCTTGTGTTTGTGATAAACATTGTCAACATTAGTCCAAAAATATAAATTTTGTAAAATTTTTTTCAATTTCTCGAGAATTCTCGAGAATTTTCAAGAAGTATGATCTGATTTCTGATTTCTCGGGAAAGAAAAAATATCGAGAAATCAGGAACACTACTTCACATAGTTCGCTTACTATTTAATCATTGTGTACTGTTCAAATAGGTGTCACATACAACTATAGGAATTTAATTTTTATCGCATAAAGTAGCACAAGATGTGTTGTCATATGAAGGTATATTCTTCAAGTAATACCACTGAAAGTCAACGAATTTTAAAAGCTAAAACTGAAGATTAATGTAAAACTAAGCACGATTGCATAATACTTCATTGTGGAATGGATGAAGGAACTGCCGCGGTAAGGAAGTTCCCGCCAAAGTGAGAGAAACGCAGTTACGCTTGAAGATAGAACAAGACAGCTGATCTGCCGCCAAACGTGGCAACGCCGCACGCAATCCGTAGCGTACCACTGGTTCCTCCTTAAACCACGCTCCGTCCGAGGGACTCGCCTCAGGTGTCAACTCTCGAAAATTAGACTATAGTCGCTTAAGACCAGAACTAAAGACCAAATCACTTCCACTTTGCGAACTAGCACAATTGTTAATAAAATAGTTACGCATGTATAGGTTTTGTAAATATTTTTAAATATACATAAGTGTTGTATATAAAGTCATGTATATCGTTAACAACTCGGCCTGCTGCACCTTTCTTTCCCTCAGCCAACAGCAGGATTTTTGGTGGCTCCTGCCAAGGGTTTTGGCCCGTGATAGACCTGGCAGTAATCGTTTTTCTTTTATTTTGAGATATAAACTATCACAAGGATTTTGCACAATATTTTCTTATACAATTGACATGCTGCTGTCAAACGTTGTTCTGCTGGTGCGCTGGCAGGAGATCATTCCACGGATATACGGTACAGGTGTAGTATGAAAATAGGTAAACCAACTTTAAACGAATTGGGCAAAAAAAATGTGTCGCTCGCTACCGGACTGTGTATCTTCCTTCGCAATTGATAGACGCAGATGTGAGAAAATATGCCTACAAAAATCCAACGAGACTCCCAGTATTCCCCGGGCATGGGCAGGTTTATGACTCTGACCATTTTCCGGCGCGCTATAAAGTAATTGAAAACATCTGGCTAATCACTTGCAGGATTGCAGGTAAGAGTTTATGCTTAATCCCCAATTGCTGCACGCTAATCTCTTTAAGTGCGTTCGGTAGGTAATAAACCGTGCTCCGCTACAAGGGTAATATTCCACAGTCAGGTCTGACTACCAGTAGGGACTGCAAACCGATAAATCGGTAAATCGGTTTGAAGTTTTTTTTCACTGATAACGTAGAAGATATCGACGGAATTATGCGCTACATATATGCGCTACATTGTTATACATACAATTTTTACCGGTAATTCGCCAACTTTTTACCGGTAAATCGCGAGAAATACATAATTGATCATAATTTATTGGCGTTAGAGGCTCCAACGCCAATCCACCCGCCCCGCACAGTTACTCCAAAAAGCGTAACCGGCCTTAGGGATTACGGTTACGCCAGAGGTGATGGGGCAAGATCCCTTTAGGTTCCGGAATCAATAAAAAATCAAAATCTCGAATTCCGGACGTGAATATAGTGTAATGCCAATGCAATACGTAGGCTCTGTATGACACGACTAGTTATGTAACTTTTAATTTAATATCAACTTCTGCAGAAAATTCCTTGCGTAAAATTTAATTTTTTTTTTAATTTTCCACATTTCGTGGTCCATCCTGCACTATTCAAACTCTTCGGTAATTCTTCCTATACCTGAGCCAAGCTATGATATGCAGTGGTATATTAGCCAATAAGCAAAATAAGCACGTGTTTAGAGCATCAGGAGAAAGGGGGCACCAACAAAATTTTCTGAATTTTAAAATCTAACTTTTGTTAGAAACACTTTTTAGTCAAATTATGAGAAATACCTAAGTACTCGTACTTTGCGTTGAAGTGATCCCCTGTATAAGGGAGCTCCAAAATCTATTCAGTGCTTAGGGCCTCTAAAGGTCTTGATTCGGACCTGACGTTATGCTACGCTATGTAACAAATATAAGTGAATTATTAAAACAATTGTTAAGTTTGAAAGATCAAGAATGATTCTATGAGACATTAGAAGCGATATTAACAAAAGAGTTGATAAATATTTATAGGTACACAATTTTAATCGTGCAATATAATGATTTTCAGCAGGAAATCTTGTTACCGATTTATCTGTGCTGAATTTTAAATATCGTGGCCAGTTTCGCGTGAAGCGATCGAATCCAGCCCTGCAGATACGATTTTCATATATTTCGGTGCTCCCCTCTGCGAGTTCTAGAGCAAAACTCGGTCGAAACGTAAATAACAGCCTATGTTGACTCGGAGTAGTTCTATCCATTAGTCAAACAGGGGGGAATTTGCTGGAACCAGGGACCCAGTCGCTAAAATACGGTGGAAACACGAATAAACTTAGAGGAGCTCAGTGCAAATACAGTTAAACACACAGGGTTAAAATTTTCTGCTTGTTTCTGCGCTCCGTTTCTCCCTGGTGGAGCAAAATCTTGCTTCAATCACGAAGGAGCTCAGAACGAACGTGGTCCAGGGACCCCCGAGTTACGTCTACGACACCGATGTAAACACGATATGCAATAAGGACTTTTCGATGTCAGTTGGTCGATTCTCTGTTCGAAGTCGTTTGTCTGTTCGAAGTCGTTGGTCAAACATGACCGTGGTGCATTTTGCCGAAGAGTATACGTAACTTATTAGTCGCTGGACGAGGTATCTTCAAGGCCATCAATAACTGTTGCTTGGTTAATGGCACTAAATTATCCGCACCATTTTTCTGTAAGAACATTCAGCGTTTAACGAGGCTTAAAGTCACCGATCGGTAAGAAAATTCAATCAGTGGGATTATTTGTTTCTTCGTTACGGTAACCCACTCCTATGGCCACCAACAATATATCTATTTACAGTTGGAGTGACTACAAAGTTACACAAAATTTTGAATGCGGAATTCTCTGTTACAGTGTAATATGTACTTGGCGTCGAGACGCTACCGCGTCTCTAGATATAATTTACATTTAAAACCGGGGACCTCGTCCAGCGACTAATAAGTTGCGTAAGCTCTTCGGCAAAATGCACCACGGTCATGTTTGACCAACGACTTCGGACAGACAAACGACTTCGAACAGAGAATCGACCAACTGACATCGAAAAGTCCTTATTGCATATCGTGTTTACATCGGTGTCGTAGACGTAACTCGGGGGTCCCTGGACCACGTTCGTTCTGAGCTTCTTCGTGATTGGAGCAAGGTTTTGCTCCACCAGGGAGAAATGGAGCGCAGAAACGAGCAGAAAGTTTTAACCCTGTATGTTTAACTGTATTTGCACTGAGCTCCTCTAAGTTTATTCGTGTTTCCACCGTATTTTAGCGACTGGGTCCCTGGTTCCAGCTAATTCCCCCCTGTTTGACTAATGGATAGAACTACTCCGAGTCAACATAGGCTGTTATTTACGTTTCGACCGAGTATTACTCTAGAACTCGCAGAGGGGAGCACCGAAATATATGAAAATCGTATCTGCAGGGTTCGATCGCTTCACGCGAAACTGGCCACGATATTTAAAATTCAGCAGATATAAATCGGTAACAAGATTTCCTGCTGAAAATCATTATATTGCACGATTAAAATTGTGTACCTATAAATATTTATCAACTCTTTTGTTAATATCGCTTCTAATATCTCATAGAATCATTCTTGATCTTTCAAACTTAACAATTCTTTAATAATTCACTCCAATTTGAGGATTTTCACATTGAACTCAATATGCCAGTGGTTCCCAACCTGTGAGTTATGTTTTTAGGGGGGTCGACGCAGTTATTTTTAGTTGACGATTTATAGAACTTATATCTTTTAATATGGTTACATTGCTGTATTCTATTAATGGCGTAACACTGATTTTTCATAAATGAAATGAAGGAAAAGCTGGTTACCCAGATGAAAGCACAACCATCACAATAAATAAGATAGTTAAATATATTAAATATCTTTAAGTATGTTTAATTTGTGTTAATTTAATTTAATTTATTAAGTTAGAATTATATTCTGAAACACCTATTTTTAATGTGTTTTTTCCCTTATTAAATTTACCTTACCTTATATGGGGTAGGGGGAGGGTCGCAGGTAACTTAAATATTATAAAAGGGGGTCGCGACTCAAGAAAGGAAAACACTGCAATATGCCTTCTGTTATCAATCTCGATATAGATATCACGAAGACATTGACTTCTTTGTTGATTCCCTCTTTCGATTCAAGACCAATGTTCAGAGAGCCCTTGTTTCTAGCGGAATGGGTTAGAGCTTATCTATACCACACGGCGAACTCTTTATGGCACCGAAACCATTTAACCATTAATTGCTATTCAGCTATGTTTGTTGTTCTGTCTGCTCTGTCTGTACTAATACTACATGGCTTATACTTTATTCTTAATGGGCTTGCCCCGTAAATTAATAAATAAATAAATAAATAAATCTCCAAGGACCATTTCCCACAAATCCTTCAAATCCTTCGCTAAGTATCTGCGATTCAGTCGCTTCAATAAACTGCAAACTTAATACACACGGGAATCTTGTAACAGTGCCCAATTTCAAACACAAATTTTGAAACCGAACGTTTTTTATCTCCTCCCATTATGTCTATTGAAATCCTTGTCTCATCGCGACAAATAGTCTAATCGGTGCCTACTACTGTAAACGAGGAATCGTTTCCCTCGTGAGACATAGCACAGTTAATTAAGTCACTCGGGACACGAGCAGACCAGTTGCCAGCACGATTTTCGTCTCGCGACGCCAGAATGCAAGAAAATCGACCCACTTCGCCTGGTACCTAGGTATTTGTGCAATTTTCTTAGCGCTCTCGAGCTCGTAAGGGGAACGGCCGCGATTATTCCATGTTTGGCGTAAACGTCGGCGATCGAGGCGAAGTGCCTAATCGGGTTTTAGAAGTTTGACAAAAAATACGAAATATAATTAAAACAGTAAAGAATATTTACACTTTCTTTAAAAATTGTCAGTTCTTTCAAAGTAAAATCTTTCAATTGAATTTTTAAAATAAAGTAACGTAATTTTTTTAAATATAAATTATAAATCTTTATTTCTTCAGAGTATTTTACTTCGGGAAATATAAACTCATGAATATTAATTTTGCAGTAAACAATTACTACAATGTGTTTAGTGCTCCAGGCGATTTCAAGTAAAAATGTTAACGTTTTTAATTAAATAATCAAATAAATTTTATATATTAATCCTAGTATCTGAAACCAGATTTTTAAATTTAGAAACCGGTTTTTGAATTTTACAAATTTATAAAAAAAACATTTTTAACCCCGGTTTATGAAAACAGGTCAGAGACCTGAATTAGTTTTTGAACCAAATATAGGATATGTCATATTCACGTGACGGTTGAAGTACGGGAAATGAATTCGCCAACCTTTTTCAATTCGTCGATCTTCGCTATGACGTCGATTGCGCATTTTCTCAACACCCGGATCTTGTTCAGACTTTCACCCTCTACCCTCGAATGGCCAAGATGGAGGTCAGGCCCAAACATTCCCACGATGCAACGTACATCGCTGACGATGTCCAGAAATTGGCATCGGCGGAAAGACATAACGGTGTAACTGTAGACCTTGAAAATCCTTGGGCATCACGATTTCAAGGACCTCTCTTGTGCCCAAGGGTTACGGCCTAGTCCCTCACCAGATGAGCGCGCCGAGCTCGAGGAAGGTCTCCGCTTTAGTTCTTTTGCTAAAAATGCCCGGCTAAAGCAGTCTGTAGACGTTCAATATTATTGCGCAATATTCAATATTGCACAATATTATTGACCGTCTGTGGATCATATTGGAAGGTTGCACAATAAAATTGAAAAGTTGCGCAATAATATTGAAAGGTTGTACAATATATTGCGTGAATGAAGAAGAGAATCGGCCCCTAGACGCTCAATATATTGTGCAATATATTGCAATATTCATATTGCACAATAATATTGACCGTCTGTGGATCATATTGGAAGATTGTACAATATATTGTGTGAGTCGCGTGGGGGAAAAAGTAACGTGAGGTAGACCTGTTAATTAAGATCGTAGCGTAGCTGATTAAGTGGTTACCTTCTCCGACATATATTTTATATTTTAATTCAATATACAGGGTGTCCGCGGGAACAGTAAACAGATGGATATTTCCTAACGTATTGGAGATAAAGAAATTGTTTATACCCAATTGCATGGTACAAGGGGGTAAATTGATTAGCGCAGAAGAATTTTTTCTTCGATTATTATTTTAAGAAATACGATAGTCAAGTCCCGGTTTTTTAAATGAAACTATTTTTTTTTAGAGATCACTTGATAGTGCGTTTCAAGAAAAATTCAATAACATGGAATGTACATATAGGTACACCTTGTTTCAACTGGTTTTGCAAATGTACTGATTATCACTGGTACAGGGTGATTCTTCAGCTACGCCCGTCAAAGAGATGCCGCCTGGTACCCCGTAGCGAGAACAACCTCCCGCAGTGCCTCACCGAATTTTATGGCTTTCGACCCTCGAAGGGGTTGGAGTGCCTATTAAGAAGTGAGAAATCTTCGACTTCCGCATTTCTCATCAGATCTTTGCGAAAACGACGCGAATCGATTCCTTACGTTTCGCTGATGAAACTGATACCAAGAACGACGTAATTCGGAAAATAATGAAGGAAATTCCATGAAAAATTAATTTCCATAACCTTAAGCTAATTTCGTTAATAATAGTCCGATTTACATGAAATTTGGTATGATTTTCATCGGAAAAACATAAGGAATCCATCAGCATCACTTCCATATCGGTACGATAAAGAATAAAGAATTATTATTTCTGAAACAGCTATGAATCCTCGGCCGACCGTAGCGGTTTCAGGTCGACCCCCCGCAATCGAGGGTGAAAATGTGAAATATTCATTTCAGCGTAGTAAGGAATTCTTTATTCTTTATCGCATCGATATGGAAGTGACACCAATGGATTCCTTATGTTTTTCTGATGAAAATCATACCACATGTCATGTAAATCGGACAACTTGTACATAAGGAATACAAATTGCTTGTTTATTTTTACTCCTGCCCGTGTGAGCTGCCTGTTGGTAGTGCCGAGCACACGGACAAGGATAGGGATATGCTTGTGTGCAGTGCGATGGGAAGAAAGTGGGGAATGACGGTAGGTCCTAGTGCGGGTAAGCGTTTGGTCCCGCGTCCCACGATTCTGGCATCACTGCCCAGTCCTGATCTGGGATAAATATTGACCGTAAGCAGCCCCTAGACGTTCAATATATTGTGCAATATTCAATATTGCACAATATTATTGGCCGTGTAGGGCAACAGCAAAAATATTGTGCAATATATTGCACAATAATATTGAGCGTCTACAGACCGCTTAACACTCGGGACAACATCTGGGTGTTTTCAATAAAACTTTCCCTGACCTGGCCATTCGTTACGCACGTAACAGTATTGAACGCGCGAAAACTAGAAGGTCAATAATTTGCATAAATTCACACTTGAGATATTGAAATTGTTTTTATTTATTCATTAGATGAAATTGTGCATTCATTCGATGTTATTGAAGTATATGAAAAGTTATAAATAACTGAAATATAAGAAATTATGTGATGGTCGTATTTAATCGCGTGTAACATTTTTTGGAATCGATGGGCATCTTTAAAACTTATATTATTTGATAGTCTATAGTATAAGGAATGTATGTGCATTAGGAGAAGTTGCACATTTTTGCGACTTCCGAGTAATAAGCAATTATGTTGGCAGCAATCAGGCCGCTTGCGCCGAAGAAGTAAGTGTCTGCGACCCGCCAACATGCTTCTACATATATTTCTGAAAATAAACTGAATATAAGTAACACAAAAAACAAACTAAAAGTATATAAAGACATAGAGAATTCGAAATGTCGTGGTTTTCGCAAACTGTGCGAGGATGATGGTTTTCCGCGGAAAACTGCTTCTTCTTGACTTGGTTGTAGCTCTTTTGTGTCCTACTCTTTGCGGGGTCACAGCACGTTTCCTAAAAAATGGTATTGGCCGCTTTTTCATTTCGAGTACCTGATTGGTCAAGACTGTTCAGTGTTACCCCGTGATTGACATTCCGATAATTTATTGCATTCTCTCCGCGCGGAGTTTAATTTTCGTTCAGGTAGTACACCTAAAATTCCGCACGTGCGGAGGATTATCCCGGCCTGCGCTGGTATCGTAAACTAATAAAGTAATAGAATGTTCGGCTAGCCGCCTAGCCAATACAGCAAATAAAGGTAAAGTTAAAATTTGGCCAGCACATGTTTCAAGACTTGCACGTAAGATATACAGAGTGTCCCATCAGACACAGAAAAAAATGCAATTCCTTACAAAATGCTTTAGGAATACATTGTTGTAGGGTCATTCCACGCCAAATCGATCACTTTTTTCCATTGATGTCTCGGATTTTTTTAAAACTTGAATATGTTGTAGTCCTCGTGGAATTAGGGGGGGGGGGTTAAGTAATCATTTTGTCCATTTCGAGTTTGTTTAAAAAATACAGGGCCTTGAATTTTTCGATTTTTGCCTATTTTCGTGAAAATGCATTGTACTTATGAATTTTTATCTCGGAAACTATATGTCAGATTTAGTTGATTCTTACGGCATTTTAATGTGGAAGAATCGGCCTTTCCGAATAAATTTTTTCCAGATCGAATAATTAATTTTGCAACATTGAAAATTATAAACAAATTTTTATTTTGCAAATTCGGGCTCGAGGTCGCGATTTGAAAAATCCGAAAAAATACTATCGCATTCCTTGAAGTTTTTTCTATAAAATAAGCCTATCTCCAGGGTGGTGCGGCTCCTATTAACGTCGCAGTGGAGTGGTAAATACGGCGGTTCGCGCCGGATCAGGTAAGCGGACCGGGCGTCGCACAGTGGTCCCAAATCGTTAAAAAGCGGCAAACCCATCAAAACGTACTTCAATTTAGTCAGAAATCGGTGCTCGGGGGTTTTTGGGGTCCCTGATTACGAATCTGAACTGCAAATTTGTTAAAACAAAATGGCGGATCCAATATGGCGGAAGTGCATATTAAAGGATTGATAGATCTGCACCAAAATTGGTATCCTGATTTTTTTCGGGTCCCTGATTACGAATCTGAACTTCAAATGTGTTAAATTAATAGTTCATAGAAAATAGTTTTACATAAGAACCGAACGTTATTTTAATATTGATCCAACAGTCATTTCTTAATTACTTTGCTTACAACTGAAGAATATATAATAATACACCTACATGAAGTACTTGGAATATTTTCCAAGTTCTCAAAATCAAAAATTATTTTTTCGTTCAACCAATTTGAATTTGTTTGAATAAAGTGGTTATTTTTCCGATTACTCTTCTCCCATTTTTGGAAATATCGATTGAAAAAATTTAATTTCAGCGTTAGCTTTATGTTTTCAATTTGTAATATGTTGTTTAAACAATTAAATTTCTGAACCAAAAAGTTAAGAAGCTCTGATTGTTTTGCGCTTCTTAATTGTTCTTTGCTTTTGTACATAATATCATGCAAATCTGATCTTTTTATTTGATTCATTATATATCTATTTGTATAATAAATCAATAAATAATAGTACTAATTTGTAGTATCATATGATAATAGTCTATTAACTTCATCTATTACGTCAAATAGACGAGAGGTACTTACGTATGTAGTCGATATTTTATTTCGATAAATATGATTTTCACTTTTAGACAGGAGGTCTTCACTTTTGCACAGGAGGTTTTTATTTTAACACATGAGGTTTTCGCTTTTACACAGAAGATTTTCGTTGGCACGTTAACGAAGGACTGACTGCCACGCATTTTCCCCTTGGCTCTGAAGTCCATTCTTGCTCATTATCGATACAGTGTTTATACAATTCGAGTTTCCTTCGAGACTTTAATATAAACAGTCGGTCTCTTCCGCTCGGTCCTTCCATATATCCCGGTATACCATATAGAACAATCTATCATTGGCTAATAGAGTGTTAGTTTTGTTTAAATCATTGAAAAAGCAGATCTTTTTGAACTGGTCTTCCTGTATTGAACTGGTCGCTTCAAACCGAAACATTGTCAAGTTATAATCTTGGACCCATTATGAAGTAAGATCACACTAGTGTTTTCGATAACTTTTTCATCTCATATTACATTTTTTACAAATATATTAAATTTTGCAGAGCCATCATCAATACGCTCTGGTGGGACAAAGTGTAGACAGCGTTGATACCCGTACTTGGCACTTTAAATTTAAATATCTTAAAAAACCGCAAAATTCCGCAAATTTTCGCAATTGGATATCATACTAGACAAGTTACATTATATCAAGAAACTTGTTACAGCGTGACACTCGGTGACACTCATCTCTGTTTTCCTTCGATTTGATTAAAACATGACTTAGATTTACGACACATTGAGAAGGGAATTACAAAGGTAAATTCAAAGATATTTTACTTTGTTTCTGTGGAAAGTTTATGTTTATAACTCCTACTTTAATGGTAAACTGTTGCACATATGGATCTTTTCAGATAAACTTTCTCTGACACATTAAACATGCTCCCCTTTTCAAGACATTAAGGAGCATGAAATTTCGTCAACATTGACAGCCTATATCTCAGTAACTAATCAATATATTTAAGAAATTCAAGCGGCATTTGATGCACTGATGTATATACAACGAATGTGCTATAATAGCAAAAAGCTGCTATATACTTCGAAAATTGAGTTTTGGCCAGCTTTTGGCGATTTGGGACCACTGTGCGTCGCGCGGAGGCTCTGCTATTACGGTCGACTGACCGTACCGCTACCATGCCATATTACTTCAATGAGGTCTAAAAACAATATCGATGGATCCCGTACTCGTCTGAATGGTGCCATTTATGCCTGCAGAAGAACTTTACTAACCTACTCTTGGCCAATGAATTTTTTTTATAATAATCAGATTTCTAAGTATCAACATGTCCTATCGTTGATTATTTCTTAAAAAATTGTCATTGCTCGATGGTAACCACAAGAATATGGTGGGCTGCTTCCACCAGGAGAAGGATAAGGATGGGTCAAGAAGGATGGCATGGAGAAGGATCATTTCGAAGAGGATGGGCTGGGGGATTGAGAGTTGCGAATAAGAAATCGGCCGATACCTTCCTGTGGTTTCCATCGAGCAATGACAATTTTTTAAGAAATAATCCACGATAGGACAAGTTGATACTTAGAAATCTGATTATTATCAAAAAATTCATTGGCCAAGAGTGGGTTAGTAAAGTTCTTCTGCAGGCATAAATGGCACCATTCAGACGAGTACGGGATCCATCGATATTGTTTTTAGACCTCATTGAAGTAATATGGCATGGTAGCGGTACGGTCAGTCGACCGTAATAGCGGAGCGTCCGCGCGACGCCCGGTCCGCTTACCTGATCCGGCGCGAACCGCCGTATTTACCACCCCACTGCGACGTTAATAGGAGCCGCACCACCCTGGAGATAGGCTTATTTTATAGAAAAAACGTCAAGGAATGCGATAGTATTTTTTCGGATTTTTTAAATCGCGACCTCTATCCTGAATTTGCAAAATAAAAATTTGTTTATAATTTTCAATGTTGCAAAATTAATTTTTCGATCTGGAAAAAATTTATTCGGGAAGGCCGATCCTTCCACATTAAAATGCCGTAAGAATCAACTAAATCCGACAAATAGTTTCCGAGATAAAAATTCATAAGTACAATCCATTTTCACGAAAATAGGCAAAAATCGAAAAATTCAAGGCCCTGTATTTTTTAAACAAACTCGAAATGGACAAAATGATTACTTAAACCCCCCCCCCCTAATTCCACGAGGACTACAACATATTCAAGTTTTAAAAAAATCCGAGACATCAATGGAAAAAAGTGATCGATTTGGCGTGGAATGACCCTGTATCTATTAAAAAAAATGACTATAAAACAATTTTCTTTACGACTTATATCGAAAACATTTTTCCATATAGGGTCATATATTTTCAGGAATATATTATGTAGAAGTATGTTGGCGGGTCGCAGACACTTACTTCTTCGGCGCAAGCGGCCTGATTGCTGCCAACATAATTGCTTATTACTCGGAAGTCGCAAAAATGTGCAACTTCTCCTAATGCACATACATTCCTTATACTATAGACTATCAAATAATATAAGTTTTAAAGATGCCCATCGATTCCAAAAAATATTACACGCAATTAAATACGACCATCACATAATTTCTTATATTTCAGTTATTTATAACTTTTCATATACTTCAATAGCATCGAATGAATGCACAATTTCATCTAATGGATAAATAAAAACAATTTCAATATCTCAAGTGTGAATTTATACAAATTATTGATCTTCTAGTTTTCGCGCGCTCAATTCCTTTTTCTTTCATAAAAACGCTATCTCTGTTAATTTTTCTAAACTTGGTGCCGTAATTAACTTCAAGTAACGTAATCAAATCAGACAGTACCGTTAGACAAAACATGACTTTATTTTATCCACATTTGCTCCCCCTACAGGGCTTAGTTTTAATCTAATAAAAATTTTGACCTCGGAACCAGATTCTGCGACCCCAAAAACCCCTGGAATGACCATCTTCCTAATGATAAAGGGTGAAATGTGAACGCAAGGATTATTTATCACGTTTTCAGCGATTAGTCCCACTGTGCGTTGGGTCTCCCAGCTATCGGGTGTCGAAGGATTGATTGTTTAGGATGAGATAGAGAATCTGGGAATGGCAAGCGGCCTGACGCCGTATTGCTAATGAATAGGGACTCTGTTCCTGGAGGATCCGGCCACGGAGGGGGGATGGCTATGCCTTGGGCTGAGAGGACTGTGATGAACCCCACCAGAGATGGGCAAAAAATTATTTGAAATAAAAATTTCGCACACAAATTTTTATTAAAATAAAAATTTCGCACACAAATTTTTATTAAAATAAAAATTTCGCACACAAATTTTTATTAAAATAAAAATTTCGCACACAAATTTTTATTTCAAATAATTTTTTGCCCATCACTGAACCCCACGGCACTTACCCCAGATCTGTCCTGGAACAAGCGTCTTCCAACCCTTTTGAAAGTCGTTTCTAACATATGCGTTTGAGGAACATCTCTATTCTCTCTCTTATAGCAATGGAATTCAGTATGATCCGTTTTTTTTTTAAAATAGCTACACCTAATTATATTACGAGTTGACAGTCTTGCAAAGTTTTCCCTGATCCGAGGGCAATTATCACGTACATACCTCATGGACCTATTAGGTCCATGACATACCTACGTGGTTTGACCACATTCAAAACATTTGAGATTACTTGCCTAATTTCATAAAACATTAGCATTAGAAATAAAGGATTGGGATGATAAATATTGTGTAGATTGTTCATCCGTTACCTGCTCCAACCTGCTTTCAAGGTTAAGAACTGTTTCAAAACTATCAGACTATTCCTTGGAAACAAAAAGTCATAGGATCTGGGTACAAAGACCTGGACTGTTTTAATGGCTGCGCGTTCAAACGAAGCTATATTGGCAGCAACTTGCTCAGTATATTTATAATAAACTCTTCCCTAACTGACTCTAAATCACGACAGAGTATTCTCGAAACTCGCGTACCATAAATTCTAAGGTTTCATTCCGCCCTTGACGTTATCAGCAGCTGTTGGGTTCGACTAACTCCAGACAAGATTTCCAACGGACCACAATATTTCCGTTGACTCTTGTGCCGTTTGATTTCGAGGTGGCACATACCGAGTTTTCTACAAATACAATTCTTTTTTTAATGAATTTAGATTATAGTAATGCAAAAAATAGAATTTTTTATGCATTTGTGTTATTGTATATTTAAGCATAATTAGTAATCAAATCTAATTACGTAAATAATTTAAAGTCCGGGAATTATTACAATATGCTGATGTACCGCTGACAATGTACTTGTTAATATGAAGTGACATGACAAAATATTTTTTCTACTGTAATTAACCCTTCGTTGACACTCTGGGTGTGAGCCACCCATAAGCTGATATTGACGCTCTGTACCTTCTATGTGCAAAATAAATAGTTCTTTCCAAAGCCGACTTACACACTATTTTTCTCTCAAAATATTATATCCGAACAACAACTCTGTAGATTTTTAGCTTCTAATATTGAAATTTGTAAAAGTTACCATTTTTTAAAGATTTTCTTCGTTTTTTCTTGACATGTGGTAATCTAGAATTTTTTTGTACAAAAACGGCAATCAAATTTCAATAAAAAATCTATTGGAATACATTGTAGTGACTTCGAAATTGACCCATGATTTTGTTCACAAAAATTTCATTTTTTAGAAGAGAATGACACTCGTTCAAAAATTGCTCTGGGTGTGAGCCACCCAGGTATGTCAAAGTTGATCGATAAAGGATTTGTGTCAACGAAGGGTTAAATTGGGTAACTGTGACGTGATTGCATAATAAATATGTGTACAATAATGAAAGTAGAAGGACAGTGTGGTTTCGCCGTGTGAAGAATGATTTATAGCAGTGTGAAAATGTGTTAAAAATCCAGGGCGCGGCCGTGCATCCAGAGCAATAGGTAGCGTCAGCGGCACCCACGAGAAACGGCCACTGCACCGACGCGTCGCGTTCTGCGATAGTGCAGCCACGGCCTCAGCTGACTGGTATTTAATATTTAGGGTAAAGAGTACAATGGTTGGCCACTTAAGCACGAGTGTCACATAAATAATGAATTTAGTAAATTGGAAATGGAAATCAATATAAACAAGTACGAAAAACCCCTAACACTCTAAAAAGGAAGAGTTTATAAAAAAAAATCAAGAATGTATGAAAATATACAAAAAATGTGTTTCCTACGAGGAAATATAGTTATTGGCATGTTCAAGACAGTAATTATCCAATCGATTCGACAGTGATTGGCCGTTATTGGATACATAATACAGTGAGGGACGAAAAGGTAGGACACCTTATGTTTCTTTATATTTTGATATAATAGCTGAAGAAAATGTACATTTTAGTAAATCAGCTGCAATCTGCATATCCGTAGTATCCGTTTCTAAGAAATAGTATGAAGGAAAACATAAACATTGTTGTCCTCACGTGGGACAAAATGATAGGACATGCGAGGTATTTTCACTTCTCAGTTGTAAACGTACACAAGAAGCGTCAACATCGAGTGCCTAGTAAAGTCTCCACTAAAAATTATTTAATATAAACAGTTTAATTTGTGCAGTTGCAACATAGCAATAAAGAATGGGTCGTGGCAAAAAATTGACTGCATGTGAAATGCATACAGCTTTAAATTTATTTAAAGAAAAGTATTCTATAGCAAAAATTGCTAAAATATTAAAGAGAAGTAGGAACGTAATCAGTAAATTAGTTAAAAATCCAGATAATTATGGTAAAAAAAAGAGGTCTGGTCGGCCTCCTGCTCTAACACCACGTGCGAAGCGTGCAATTTTAAGGGTAGCTTCGAATTCGAAGATGACCGCTAGACAAATTGCAGAAAAAGCTGGTGTTACAACACACGTGAAAAATGTACGACGAGTTTTACAATAGTGTAAACACTTAAAACGGAAAAAATTGCAGAGGAAGCCTGTGTTATCAGAGCAGTATAAAAGTGTTCGTTTGGTATTTGCGGAAAAACATATCCAACTGAAGAAACAGTGGCGCAAAATAATATTTACTGATGAAAAGGAAATTAATTTGGATGGACCTGACGGTTTTACTTACTATTATCATGATTTGAGAAAAGAACCTGAATTATTAAGCCGTCGTCAAATGGGTGGTGGTGGAGTTATGATTTGGGCCGGTATAGGTTACCATGGAAAAACAGATATCAAATTTATTAGTGGCAACATGAACAGCGAAAGATTTGAATCTGATTAAGGAGCAAATAAACAAACATGCTACAAGAATTGCAGGAAATAAGTTGATTTTTCAGCATGACAATGCCTCCGTTCACACAGCCAAGATAGTCAAAGCATTTTTCGCAAGTGAAACAATTAAAATTCTAGACTGGCCAGCAAGATCGCCCGATCTCAACATTATCGAAAATATTTCGGCGGACCTTGCGAGAGCGGTATATGCCGACGGACGACAATTTTTATCTATAGACGAGTTAAAACAATGCATCGAACATGAATGGCACCAATTAAGGAGAGAAATGATTAAAAAGTTATATAAATCTCTACCAAAACGGATGATTTCCGTAATACAAAATAAAGGAGGCTCTACCAAGTACTGAATATTAAGCAAAATTGGTAATTCTCTTTGTTGTCCTATCATTTTGTCCCACTAACTTTCTTGAATGTTTACAGTTGTCCAGGTAAATTTATATTGAATATCAACATTTTAATTTAACCAATTGGACCATATGAACAAACACAGTGTAAAACGATGTATACTTATTTATGTTACATATGTAAACTTAATTTATGTTACATATTGAATAACAATTGACAAATTAATGGATGCCCTGTCTTTTTGTCCCTGACTGTATAATCTAAAATAAAATGTTATCTGATTCAAGTGATACAAATAAGATTAAAATTATACAATAAAACTGGATATATTTTATTATGTATGTATTTGTTGTGTTTGTTTCTCTTTTTAAGAGGGGGCTAATTACTGTTTCACCATTAACATGGTTAAAAAAAGTCACTGGCCGCCCGGCCAATTACTGTCATCCAACATTATTCATATGACAGTTGTTGGCCCCCGGTATTTTTCACAATATATGTATAATTTTAACAAATCAATGATTCTTTTATAAACTTTCAACTTTTATTTATCGATATATATCGAATATGAGAAATATACACATCATAAATACATTAAACTATTCGCAAACTTTCAACTGTACTCTTATGGTTTTTTGATTAAATGGCTAAAATTTCCAAGCTTCAAAGCCGAGTCATCCTATTTGCTTTTATACATAATCACAGTATATAATGAGTGGAGAAATATTGATTACATCCGAAGCAAGAAAGTACAAGGAATATGAATATGTTCATTAAAAAAGGCATAACATTGGTATTTCTTTATATTCATTTATTTCTCAAAATAAGGCCAATCACTGTCAGGTGGCCAACCACTGTACTCTTTACCCCTATGCATACAGCGCGCCGAAGAACTCTCTCTCTCTCTCTCTCTCTCTCTCTCTCTCTCTCTCTCTCTCTCTCTCTCTCTCTCTCTCTCCCTCTCTCTAAACAATGAGTCCCACGATACCCAATAGCTGAAAGACCCAACGTGGTCATCAGCCATCGCATGACACCAGGACTGTTTAGTCTCAAGCACCCTCTATTAAGACCGCACATAGTAGGCTAAGTCCCTGCCATAAAGTCCTCGAAAGCAGAACAGCATGGGGCCATCCGCCCACAACTCTATACTCGAGAAGACGTTGACGTTAACATGTAACTGCCGGTACTAAGGTCGGGGCCAGATACATATATGTGCACCCATTGTTAAAATATTGTTACTGTTGCTCGGCTGTATATTTGAATAATTTTCGTTAATATCATACCTGTATATTAAATTACTCTTTACCGTTTCAACATATCCCGTCGAATCGAAAGCGATATGTTTACAAGTGTGTATATGCATCACTGTGTTACAATGTCATTAAAATGGTTATTTGCATCGTTGCTGCAACAAAGTATGCTGTATTCTACTTCAGCTGTTTCTATTCGCCTCAACGATATATAGTTCTAACTTGTAACCATGTTTCCAAATAGTAAGAAATTTCATTTCAACGTCCGACACTCCTTGGTAGCGTGATGCGAGCACGTGAAAGTAATAAACAAGCGACGTCGAGGATTAACTTGGCCGCGCTGAATTCGCGAGCGCCTGCCGACGGTGCGAGTTTACGACCCTGTTGTTCGGTGCTTCGGTAGTAGGTACCCAACCCGCGGACGAGGCCGACTGTCGACCAGATGACGGCGCCTTTGCCTATTGTCTAAGGATTCTAAAGGCAGAGTTAAACACGTGCAACAGCGCGTATTGCAAACACTTCACCTTTCGTACGGTACGAGGTCCTACGTTGCGCTCATAAAAATCGACCCTTATAATGGTGTTCTGTAGCGCGCATTACACGTGTTTAACCGTGCCTTAAGGTTAAGGTGTCGAAAATATTCGAATGCTAGGCAATTTCAAACAATGGAAGCTATAAAGCGAAACCCGTGCACGGCTGTAAAAAATATTGAAGGCAAGAGTTCCGTTATGGGTGGGCAATATGGAACGAAGAAAACTTATTTCTAAATCCATTTGACTGGTGGAAGGATGGGGCCAATAAATACCCGGTGATTTCCGAAGTTGTCAAAAAATATTTAAGGCCGCGTACAGACTTTGGGACGAACGCGAATGAGGCAAGCCGAGGTAGAATGAGTACCTATACAAGAGTTGCACGACGCGTCGGTGAAGTACTGCGGGGCCGCACAGTGGGGCAAAGTGACGAAGTTTGTTTCAAAATCAAAAAACTTTTGATAGAAACGAGATAGAGCGATGATTTCTTTTTAAATTAAAGCTGGAAGATTGCAAAATAAGGGAATATTAATGAAATTATGGTACGAACGTTTTTTAACTTTAGAAATCTGTGTTAAACTTGAAATATCACAACAAAATTCTGATTTATCCAATACCATGTTCGGTTAGAATTTTTTCTTGACATGTTGTACATCATTTCCTATAGATTTTGTCACGCTGGTTTCAAATCCGTTCGCAAAATTTGTCTATCTCAGGATTTTGAAAAAAAACGATTTTTGTGAAAGAAACTAATGAAATCATAATTTTTTCGTTAAAATGATTCGATAACCCACTGGTTTGAAGGTATATTGTATTTCCATATTTGCAATACAATCAAAATAAGAATAATGAAATATTTGAATGTTTCACATCTCGTGATCACTTGACGTATCGTATATGTCATTGTCACTGGCACTCTCTGTAGGCTGTGTGTGGCTGCAATGTAATTTAAATTAGATATCTATTTTCCATAATTATATTTTCATTTACACATGAAATAAGGGAAGTATTTAATCTATTTACCTTACTTCTCATCAACGAATTTTTTAATTTCTGGTGATATATTATTTAGTTCGTACAACTTTAATCGATTGTTTATTAATATAATTGAAATTTTCGGGTCGGTAGCAAGACAGTTTCCACTACCAATAGCGTACTATTCAGAAGATGCAAATGAATCCTGGCATAAACTGTATAGAAAAATATGATACTGCATTCACGACAAAATAGTCGAAGGAATAGAATGTTAGACGTTTTTAATCGAGCAATATACTTAACCGACCCGAAAATTTCAATTATATTAATAAACAATCGATTGTTAGTTTAACACAGATTTCCAAAGTTAAAAAACATTCGTACCATAATTTTATTAATTTTCCCTTATTCTGCAATCTTTCAGCTTTAATTTAAAAAAAATATCATCGCTCTATCTGATTTCTATCAAAAGTTCTTTGATTTTGAAACATACTTCGTCACTTTGCCCCACTGTGGGACGTTCGCCGCTGTCTCGGGGCTGTTCGCCGCATGCTACCTGTCGAAAAAAAATAATTCGTGCAGGGTGTGGGTGTCGTTCCGAGGCATGGACGTGCCTCGGCGCCATTCGCCGCATGCCTCGCGCCGATCCGGCAACTTTGGATCGGCTCGAGGCATGTGGCGAAAGCAAGAGAAAGACGAGCCTCCTTCTATGTAGATTGTCTTTTCTCTTATAAGTACATGTAATATGAAAAGGATATAAGTTTGAAAAGTACTGGTAAGAGCTGAATTATAACCCTTTGAAAAATACCCTTTTGCGAATCTCTATTTTATCCCGTTTTTTCCGTTTTAGTTACGTTTACAAAACGTTACTCACGCGTAGTCACGATGAATTTTGCATGAGAGTATTTGTTAGATCCTACTTAAAATGGCTGCATAAGAATTGCAAGTTGCATCAACGCAAGTTATAACGCGATTTATCATAATATAAAAACTCATTTTACCATTCTGTTATGCAACCCAAAAAACATTTATTCTGCAGAAATATTTAAAAACCGGTGTTAAAGATAAACAGTGATGGCCATGCAAGTTTTACATAGTGGAAATTCGACCGAAGGTATAAAACTTGTTTATACCTTATAAGTGTAGTTAGTTATTCTAGAAAAATACGAGTAATTATATAGAAGAGAGCACACCTCACCGATTTGGATGACCATGAAACATGTAAAGGTCATCATTATCAACAACTTTTTCCTATACACGTACCCGCCGCTTGGCTTTAGTTTTCGAGATATTCATAAAATTATATTGGTATTTATTTGGAATCAACTACGCCTTTGGTGATCGTTTCCGAGATATCGTTACAGGTTTGGGGCTAGATTTTAGGGTTGGGGGTGGGAGGGCTACATTCAAAATGTCTAAAGTGTCCGTAAATTATTACTATTCTGTTGTTTATTATTTACCATATTTATACGAATATTGAATATTGCGCAAAATGAAGGAACTATACGTTTATATCGTAAAAAGAAAACAAGGAAACATTGCTAATCAGAAGAATTTAATGGTGTTTAGAACTTTAAACGACATCTCGAAAGTGAAAACATGTGACATGCGGCGTTTTTCCTTGCAACCACAGTTATATTTGTATAGTTATTCATATTTGAAGATAAAGAAGAATTCAATACATGTTTTTAGGGTTGTAACATTTCATTAACGATTTTGTTATAGTTCGGGATGAGTCCCGATTCGTTTTCAGGCATCATTAAACTCGGTAAAGGTCTGTGCTTTTAATGCAAGAAGAATTGCTTTCGCTTTTGGTTTCTAAAGCATTTTCTTCATCGCGAGAAAAAGCAATCAGGGCAGAAAACATTTGTGCAGCAGCTTTTTGACTGATATTAGAAAAATGCCGAGAAAAAACAAAGACATTTTTTAAGGAAACGATACAAATGCTCCTTCCATCAGAAACTCTTTATTACCCTCTAAATCGTGATGAAAATTAGGAAAATTTATCATCTGACTCAGTACAACTTTCAGACGAAGACTTGTGGCTATCACGAAGTTCACATTCTATTTTTTAAACATTCAAAACATTTGTAAGTACTTTTTTAATAGTTTGTATTGTTAAATGCAACAATTATTGCCTTTTCTTTAGTTTGTTTAAAATATTTTTTTAAAACTTTAAAAAATGATTTTTTTTAGAAATAACTGTATAAGGTGTTATTCGGAAACGTCCTACACTTACTAAGCATCATAAATAATTTTGTGCAGCCAAAAGCAGCAAATTGAATCACTGTGCGCCGCGCCGGCCAGGCAACGCGTACGGCACACAGCAGAGGTCGGGGTGTGCTTGTAGTAGTTTTTTCACAAGCCCCAGGAAGGGATTACGGTTGGTCGTGGAGAGGGAGTAAGTTCGTGGTGTAACCCCGAGGGAGTAACCCCGGGCTCAAAAATATCGTTCCAACTACCACTAATGCAAGTGAGCCGCAGCCAACCAGCGTCGCGCTGGGGAATCGGTTGTCGGTAGTTGGAACGATATTTTTGGGCCCGGTGTACAGGGATTGGCGGGTTCAAGCTACGCTGCTGAAAGGGGAAACACCTACAGGGGCGGTGGTAACGTCGCGTGACTGCGCAGGCGCAGTTCGTTTCCCGCTCCATCAGCGTAGCTGAAGCCCGCCGATTCCTGCCGCACACGGCACTTACGCCAGAACCCTGGAACAGAGCGGTATTTCGAATATATTACTAACATCAGAAGCGGGGTAGTGAATTTTACGTGCGAGTTTGTTAGACGCGCGAATTCATCGGACACGTTAATCCAGCCCTGTTTACGAGGCTTGATAGTTTTTTTATTTTGGACGTTGTGTAATCGTGTTTCTGTGATTGTAATACTTTGTGACAATATGGAAATTACTAGTGCGACGCTGAGTGTTGAGGACATCGTGCGGCAAGTGCTTCAGAAGATGGGAAACTTCTCCGCGCCTATTATCGCGAGTGTTCCCATATCTACGTCTCATTTTGATGGGGGCTTTACTAGAGTTTGTTGGAAGCGATTTGGACGACGACACCACCGTATAATGCGATTTAGATGAAGAGATCACTAATGCCATCAATTAGCAGAGACTGTGCCTGGTCACACGTGGCTCGATCGGTGCGGCTAAATAGTGACTTCAGGAGTGGAAAGGCAGGTTTTGGTCTTGGAAAAATTTCCTGAAAATTTTTGCGCTGTCTTTGTTTCCGAAATCTTGAAATGGGAGGTCAACAGTCACTTGAAACGCGTTGTTATATGTGTGACGAGTTCAGACATTTAATGTATAATTGCTCTAAAAGGTGCAAATTCAGCACGAGTGCGGAAAGTGTCTTCGTGCCAGAAGCCTGTGACAAATGCAAAAAGAGGGCATGAGGTGTTCTACTGCTGGATTAGGCAACAGGCAGGAAAGATGGCTATAAAAAATCTGAAGTGAACGTCTGCGATCCCACAATAAACATAAACTGATACAAATCCTTTTCCGAGGTACGATGAAGTACTGTGTACTAGACAGTGGTGCAGAATTTTTTGTTAATTATGGATCAAAATAGCTAGACGCATTAACTGCAAGATAGTGTTACAAAGGACTATGGTGTATGGATTGGGAAATCTACCGATAAACACAATCGGTCACACAACGGGGATCATTCAATTTGGAAACATTTCTATGGAACTCGATTCGCCGGAAGAAATATTTCGGCGCGTGGCGATCTGCGGATGGTGAACAGGTGCGCCAGGAACGAGGCTCCAGCGAAAGATAAGTGTCCCAATTTCTATTCATTTAAGTGTTTGCTCATTATAAACTTGTAAAAAATTTGCAAAATTATTACTTAATCCTTTAATAACAAATCAATTAACCGGTTAACTGTCAATGTATCATATATGATCAAACAAAAATCTGGCCAATTCTGTCAATGTATCATATATGATCAAATGGAATAACTTTTTTGATTTTCAAAATATTGGAATGAAACTTTGTATGTAATGATTTTTGGGGTCGCTGAATCTGAATTTGGCATCGGAATTATAAAATTCAATATGGCAGACTCAAAATGGCCGAACCAAATTGGCTGTCAAATATTAAAATATTATCGGGATTTAGAAAAATTGTATATAGGGGTTTTTGGGGTCGCTGCATCTGAATTTGGCATTGGAATTTTAAATTTCAATATGGCAGACTCAATATGGCCGAACCAAAATGACTAGCGAATTGTTGGGATTTGTATAAATTATTCGTAATGTGGCATTGAAAAAAGTAACTGCTGCAATTGAATTATAGACAAGAAAACTTCACAAATTAAAAATTTTTAATAAAAAAAAGGTTTAGTAAAGAATTTACAAACTCACCCCTAAATTCTATTTTTTAGGGGTTGGGGGTGTCAGATGAAAAAAATTACCCCCGGAATCGGTTCAGCGACTGAAAAACCTCTGTATACCAAATTTTGTATGATTCACTTAATTTTTCGATGTTACCAGTTTGGGCCCGAATAATGAAACTGACCGTGCCAGTTAACCGGTTAACTCAGAAAATATTTGACGGAAAAGCCACTTCCACGATCGAAAAAAGGCTACTTTCAAGACACTTTTTTGTAATAAAATGAAACTTTCTATGAAAAATCTTTATGTCCATATTAGGGATGGCGATACATGCCAATTGTATCGATATTTCGTATCGATACATATTGAAGAACAAATCATCGATACAGACGAAATATCGAAAACGAAGTTTCGATATCGTCAATATCGATACTTTTATTCCATTACTCACATAGCTTTAGGACGTCTTTTAGGCGTGTTTAGATGTCGTGTGCTATCTGTGTATCTGCAGTTCGAATAAAAAAAAATAATTTTCTTAAATTACAAGGTTTTCATGAACAATACAATTAGAAAAAATAGTTTTATTCAAAACATATTTTCATTCAAAACATATTTATATTCAAAACGTATTTTTATTCAAAACGTAGTTTCATTCAAAACATAGTTTCATTCAAAACATAGTTTTATACAAAACATAGTTTTATACAAAACATAGTTTTATACAAAACATAGTTTTATACAAAACATAGTTTTATACAAAACATAGTTTTATACAAAACATATTTACATTCAAAACGTAGTTTTATTCAACAGTCAGGCAGTCAGAGCAACAACGAACTAACCCACTTTTTTTTAAATTGAATTAGTAGCAGTAACGTATTCGAATAGGCTCTACTAACCATATAAAATAGGAACAAAATTTTTTTTAATGTGGGGTGATCCATCGTTGCTCTGACTGCCTCAAATGTACAATGTACGGTTGAATGTATCGAAATTCGATATTTGAGGTTATGTATCGATACTGCAATATATTGCTACATTAAATATCGATACAAAATATCGATATTTCGATGTATCGATACCTGTATCGCCATCCCTAGTCCATATGAAAATACGGTACTTATTTATAAAAGCAGCGTCCTCGCCGATTTCCATGACCTTGGAATTAGGGTTGCGACCTTTTTCACAGGAAAATAACGTAAACTTGCTTTAGTGTGGTATAAAAAAAATACTCTGAAAAAACTAAAAGTACATTTTAATCTTATTAGATTTTATTTCTTCCAAACATATTTTGAATTTCTTTGAGCATTACAGAGCACCTTTTTAGCGTTTTTAAATAACTCAATGGCATTATTGCACTCAATATTCATATTAAAACATATAAATAATTCGTCCTTTATTAAATTAGAAGGGGCCTTGTTTCTCTCATACCGCCACTTCACATTCATGGCAGGGAAAACTTGCTCAGTAAATGCTGAGATGGCACGAACAGACAGAAGATAAGAAATTACTTTGAGATGATCATGGTTTGTGTACGTTTGGGAAGTACGTACAATAATATTGCGTTACGTTCGCGTAACATCATTTCGTGAAATAAAGTATTTTCGCATACTTTATTCTTATTGAAAAGTGTAGAGTACATTTAGGTACGTATGATAACGTAGGATACTCTAATTTAAAGTACGTATGGCAACCCTACTTAGAATACCTATGTTATTTACAAAAAACTATGATCAGTAGTTGGTTTAGGTTAGATGTGAAACTTTTGGGAGATTTACATTTATTATCTTAAATCTCCCCACAGTTGGCGGCCCTCCTCACAGGGGCCCGCTAAACCGTCTGGCCCAGGCCTTCCCAAGTAGGGGAAATGCACTCCTAAAACAGATGTTTCGGTTCTCCCTCCACCGGTGCGCCTTCAGCTAAGGTGGGTCGACTCCTACAACCCTCTCTCCGAGGGGACAGTAACGTCGCTGGGAAGCATGTTGGGCGCTTTAGGGCGAAAGTACCAAATGTGTCAAATTTTTATAGGAAATTTCATAATGACTTAAAGATAGTAGGAAAAATTAAAATTTTAACTAGCATTTCAAAATGACGTAAAAAGAATGACCAAAAATGTATTACATACAACGATATAGTAATACAATAATCCTAGTGATGTCTTCTCATTAGAAAAATATATTCATTTTTATAAAAATGCAAGTAGTAGTTATTGTCCAAATTTTCGTACAATACATAAATACATTTTATATTTTAAACAACTTTCGTACAATGCAAATGTGTTATACATTTTATTCGGTTTTATGAAAATGCAATCAGTACTTATTTTATAAATTTTTGTACAATATATATACATATTATAATATGCAATCAGTACTTATTTGATAAATTTTTGTACAATATATATACATATTATAATATGTATATGGTATAATATTTTCATAAAACCGAATAAAATGTATAACACATTTGCATTGTACGAAAGTTGTTTAAAATTTAAAATGTATTTATGTATTGTACGAAAATTTAGAAAATAACTACTACTTGTATTTTTATAAAAATGAATATATTTTCTAATGAGAAGACATCACTAGGATTATTGTATTACTATATCGTTGTATGTAATACATTTTTTGTCATTCTTTTTACGTCAGTTTGAAATGCTAGTTAAAATTTTAATTTTTCCTACTATCTTTAAGTCATTATGAAATTTCCTATAAAAATTTGACACATTTGGTACTTTCGCCCTAAAGCGCCCAACATGCTTCCCAGCGACGTTACTGTCCCCTCGGAGAGAGGGTTGTAGGAGTCGACCCACCTTAGCTGAAGGCGCACCGGTGGAGGGAGAACCGAAACATCTGTTTTAGGAGTGCATTTCCCCTACTTGGGAAGGCCTGGTCTGGCCCAAACCAACTACCGATCACAATTTTTTGCGAATATCTCGAAAACTAAAGCCGAGCGATGATAACATGTATAGGAAGAAGTTATACAAAATCATGCTCCAGGCAACATATTCCAAGGTCATCGAAATCCGTGAGGACTGTGCTTTTGTAAATAATTACTTTAAATACATATATACAATAATATTTCATGCTCCTATATTGAACAAAATTTTTGAGTTATACGGCCACAGTATGCGATGACGTTACGCCCCTCGAAAAAAAATTTAAAACGAGTGGTCGTGTACGTTTCCAACCTGTGTGCGGTGAAATGAAAAATTGGAACGTTTTCTTGGAATATATGACAATGGCTTTAATTAAGCGTTGAGATTTAAAGAAATATTAATTTTTTAAGAAATGGTGTACTTCGGAAGAATATGTATTAAAAATCGACATACTTTTTCAATGTTACGATTAGATGAATTATTCAATCAAAACACCCGTGCGGTTAACTGAAGATAATTTTATTACGAATATTCCCTGAAAGTTTTAAGTGAATCCGATAAAAATGAAGTGAGTTATTAAGCCCAATTTGAAAAATGTCGTTTCGAGAAAATCGCGTTTAAAGTTTTCAGAGAAATTATTTTCTGTAACTCAAAGCTGTAGCAGATCTACATTGTACCAATACGGTCTCTGCGTAAAGCTGGTGACTATGTATACCTAGTTACAATTAGTCTAAGCAATACCTACTTATACGTGCTGTTCACTTGAACAGCCTTACGTATTTGTTTAAATAAATGTAGGTAATGTGAAAGGAAAAGGCTTCTGATTTTTTATTATATTATGCAATTTATATTATGCAAAGTTATAATCAAGATACAGTAAAATCCGTTTATACCGTATGTCACATGAATAGTCTCACTTTAAAAAATGGGTGAAAATGTAATTACAATTTGGATGAAGACAAAATTATTTTTAATTTCCATCTTTTCTGTACTGGCATGAAGGTGGGTTTTTGTACATATGGTGGTCCATTATTCCGTCTTGTGCGGATTTTTTTGGCAGAGTTATTCCACTTTGAAGCAAAAACTGTTTTTTTTTACTTTAGTTGCTTCTAGCAAACGAAGGAATCATCGTAGAACGTTCATGAAAAATCAATAGAAAGATCAGTCTTTCCTCTTTAAGACGCATCTTTGACTTCTTCGATTCAGTTAAAATTTCGGTCTACGATGTTCTTTCGAAATATGCTTAAAAATTGCACAAATTCTATTTTTTCTGCGACTCGCTGTGTCTCCGCGAGTGATGACCTCATTTTAAAGCGGAGAGTCTGCCGATTCTTTTGAGTTCCACCAGAACCCGCTGCGATAATTTCTTACTTGTGGCCTTTAAGTTTGAAATTACCGTTTCGGAAAAATAAGGCTACAAAAATGTGTCGCACTGTCGGTCGTCCCCGCGGAAGCGAGCGCTCTTGTTCGCATCCCTACCCGCCGACATAAGTGACGATAGCAGCCGAAAGCGAGCCAAGTTACGCCGTGCTACGCTACCCGAAGGTCCTGTGTGTGCACACACATCTTATGACGCATACCTCCACGCGATATGCCATCGGCCGTGCCAATAGTCCAGTGAAATTAGGATCTGTCTTCGGAATAATTCCCACCAAGCTAAATTTTGGTATGAACCTTTATTTGGTCGTTTTAAACAATATGTCAAAAGTCCCCATCGATCCGACTGCCGCTAAAAATTTTACAGGGGGTTGAAAGAAAAAAAAAACTGTTTTTCACGAATATCTCGTTATCTAGCAGTTTTGCGACAAAAATAGTTATTATACAATTTCTAGCCTAGGAAATTCTCTACCAAAAAGGTCCTATGAGTTTTTTTCGTAGGAGTAACCATTTTCGTGTATGTCGGGTTACCAAGTTTCAACTCCCATACATTTGACAAGGGAAGATCCCGAACACTGAAATTCATAAGATTATGAAACTCTATAAATATGTAGGGGAAGTCCTCCTGAGTACAACGCAATTTCGTTTGCTGCCCAAATTCACTCCATAAGGGTGCAATTGACCCCTGAAATTTTGTTTACTTTGTATTATTACTCGCGAACTGTAGGACATAGAAAAAAAATGTTCAGGAAAAAGTTACTTCTTTTAATTAGGACTATCATTTGGTAAGTTATAGTTCTTACAGTTCTTACGGTTCGCGAGTTATAACATAAAATCGAGAAAAAAAACGGATTTTCAGGGGTCAATTTCACCCCCCTAGTGTGAATTTGGGCAGCAAACGAAATTGCGTTGTACTCAGGAGGACTTCCCCTACATATTTATAGAGTTTCATAATCTTATGAATTTCAGTGTTCGGGATCTACCCTTGTCAAATGTATGGGGGTTGAAACTTGGTAACCCGACATACACGAAAATGGTTATTCCTACGAAAAAAACTCATAGGACCTTTTTGGTAGAGAATTTCCTAGGCTAGAAATTGTATAATAACTATTTTTGTCGCAAAACTGCAAGATAACAAGATATTCGTGAAAAACAGTTTTTTTTTCTTTCATCCCCCTGTAAAATTTTTAGCGGCAGTCGGATCGATGGGGAGTTTTTACATATTGTTTAAAACGACCAAATAAAGGTTCATACCAAAATTTAGCTTGGTGGGAATTATTCCGCAGATTGGGCAGATTTTCGTCTAATTTCACTGGACTACAATGCCGGCGCACAAGTGGGACGAAACGTAAACACAGGCGCGAAACTGTGCACAGTGGGACGAAAAAACATCTTATTTTGATGAGGTTTAACTTATTTTAACACTAGATCTACCAAGGGGGGTCAAAATGACTTGTTTGGCATTTCTTATAATCATTACTCATTTCCAGTACATTTCGATTTCTAAAATTTTGGATGAATTTTTCTAAAATATGGAAATAATTAATTCTGTAAAATGGTTTTGATCTTCGTTTGTTTGTGAAGAAAAACGCAATAAAACCCTATGTCTGTTCTTAAATGACTTGTTAAGTCATTTTGACCCCTCCGGTAGAAGTAGGTATACGTCAATCGTTGGTTGTTCTAGTGTTAAAGGCAAAAGATCATACTTTCCGTGAACATAAAAAATTGCAAAAAATATTGTTTGCACTCTCTAGCATTTGACAAACATCAACAAATTTTTGCAGTTTGGCACACTCTTCTTTGAGGGCGGATTTTACCCCCTTGGACACCCATTTCGATAAATGTGATTCAACGAGTCGAAAAGTAGAAAGTTCAAACTTTAAAATTGTTTTGTTTCATCAACTTCGGATGAATTTTAGCAAAGTTATGAGACTTTGAAAATTTAGTAATTTTTAAAATAGTTTTTTCTGGTTTTCGGTGCAAATATAAAGGGCTTCAGGGGATGAACTATTATTTTCTGCAAAAATGTATATGAGAAAGGAAGGTAAAACAGACAGTGGGACGAAACGTATAAATTGCTGGACATTCAAACTTCTTGTATGTGACCTATCATATCTTTATCAAAATTGGCATAAATATTACACTCATAAACTATTTTATTCTTGTCATTTTTTGTTGATCTTGAACTAATAACCGGTCAAAAAACAGATATCGAAGATAAATACGTATAGTGATATTAATAAGAAAAGTTACTTACAAAAATGCTTTCATAATGTTTCCGATGTACTTTCCAAATTACTTTGTAGAGAGCATACCACATCCACCGATTCTTCTGTACTCCTTTCGTTTGTCTTCTCCTTGAGTAACAATATCGTTTCAGGGAACATGGGCTCATGTTTGATTTTATTAAGTTTATTTGGTCTAAGGTAGGATATTAAACGGTCCGATGTAATCGAAAAGATTATTAAGAAAGATTATTAAGAACGTCTTCATTTGTATAAATCCGATGTGATTTGCGGCATCTTGATTTTCTTGCATTTTTTAAATCCTTATTTTTCGCTTCCTGTGCTTCCTCCGATAATTGGCCTACAGGTATTAGCGCGTGTTCTATTATTTGTTCTCCATGAATTAACACTTTATGGGCTGTAGCAGGCATATAATACCATGCGTAATGTTTCACAAAAAGTAGTGCAGTTTCTTTGACAAACGAACCAAATTTTTGGGAATCAATTTGCAGTCCTGAAGCTATAACTTGTAAAATAATAGCAAATCTCCGAATTAGACTTTCTTCAATGCCAGTTATTTCTGACGTCAGTTTCGGATTTTTGAAAAACTTCCGTGCAGTGTTAACGTCATTAAAAGTTCCAACCCCCTGTTTAACGCGATCGACATACAATAGACCAAGTTGGGAACGAAACTGATCTTGGATAAGCTTCTTTCTATCTGATCGTAGTTGTTTAAATTTTGAAGAGGTTGCTGACCATTTTTTAAAATCCAAGTTATATGATAGATGTCAAATGCGCTCAAAAAACCGTATTTTTGCATGTAAAGAAGAAATACCGAATTTATAATATTCTTCACACGGGGTTTTTTTGTTCGATTAGTTTCAAATTGTTCATCTGTTTTGGCGTGGCTCCACAGACTTCATGGCAGAACTTGTTTGCGTAATAACATTGCAAATTTTGCCTTCGAACATACTCATATGCAGTTGATGAATTTGCTTGTGTAGGCATTAAAGATGAAATTTCAGACTATATTCGTTCAATTTCTGTTTGTATTACTTCCGGAGTTTCTTTGCAAAATGAAAATCTTATAGGTCTACAGTAATGCGCAGAAGGTCTTAAGTTTTCCCAAATAACTGTTTGCTTCATTGTATCGAACAATTTGATTGGAACTATTGTAGTTATAAATATAGATGAATCGTCAAATCCTTGGCCAGTTTCCGATGAAAAAGCTTGCTTATAAATGCTTAGACTGGAGCAGCCATCACATCCCCACTTGGAAATTAATGTTAAATTTTGAAAATCAATAGTTTCAGGTAAGGTTTCAAGTATCCGCGAGACAGTGTGATCTAAAATTGCCTGAAGATGTATTTTTGCTTCCTGTTCATCAATTTTAACATATTCCTTTTTAGGATAACAATCTAATTTTGCTTTTTTAATTTGAGGATATGATGGAAAGTGGTTTGTTGCATTTGAAATTAAAAAATCTCTTATAACGTTATATTCGCATTTTGAGAGATTTAAACATGTCATTACGGAAAGTGGTTTTTCCTTAGAGAAAATTTCGTATTTACATGGTTTTTCATCGCACAGTTTTCCAATTTTTTCTGCCTCATCGGAATTTTTTAATAAAAAATCTAAACCTTTTACTACGTCTTATTTCCTTTACGCGACGTATTTTGTGACGTTCGGTACATACAATAAATGGCTTTGTTTCTCTATGCTGCTCTTGATATTTTCCATCACTCAAGAACTCTTTGGATACTGGAACTCTCTTTCAAGCCAGCTCTGATTGTTTTTACGAAATCGAGTCTTATTTCGGGAAGCTTCAATCCATTTTTTTAAATCTTTAAACAAGTTATGAATTATGGTTCGCTATATCATATTTATATTCATTTCCATAAAGACATCATAAAGATATAATCAATCGGGTACAAGAAAAGGAATGTCTAGATACATATTTACTCGTTTCGTCCCACATGCGTTACACAATATTATTAATTCTGCTCAAGGTCGCAAGTTGGCGCTACTGGAGTTTGGATTTCCTAAAACTAGAATGTTTGGTGATTATATGGGTATACGTTTTTTGACAATTTTAGACATTTTTTTAAATCAACAAAAAACAACTTTTGTCAGGTTGAAAAACATAAATAAAATCATAAAATTTTTGTCTTATTTTCACATAAACAACTTTTTAACAATCAACCCCAATGTATAGTATGATGGTATACATTTTTTTCATTATTCTAATACTAATTATTTACATTCATATGACAGCCGTCTCCAGAAGTGAACGTATTTACTGTTAAAAATTCGGGATTTAAAATGTTTAAAAAGTTTATTTTTTCATAATTTCGTATCCAGTAGTACTCAAGGATCATGCTCATATAATTATATCAATAAAAAAAAGTACTTCATATTTTCGCCAATGTCCGGGAATTTGTACGCGTCGTCCCACTGTGCGGCCAGCCGTGAGGGTTCTGACTGCGCGTAGGCTCGGCGAGTCTCGTGCTAGGCTCGCCGATCCACGTGCCGTCAGATTTCACCCTAACAGCGGTACCGGCGAAGAGCGCAACGACGATGGCAACTGATTCCTTCACCCGCGAGCAAGGATATCACACCCGTACGGACGACGTTTACGCAAATATGCATGCATAGATATACATGAATAAAGACACTCTTTTATTGAAAAAATATATTTATTTAAAAAATAAAATTTAAAATATTTAAAAAATAGACGCTGATGTTAATTCTTGCAACACACAGAGAAAACACCAAATTATTATTATATACGATGTTGTCAGCGCGTGAAACACCGAACAAATATATTTCACTTATACTTACTCCCTAAATAATCGGGGCAGTCCCCAAAAATCTCCCTCGAACGCAAGGAAGTCCACCTCCAGGGTGTCCTCCCGCCACATCCGCCGGGCGAATTGTATACGCCGCCGCAATTCTTGGCAAATCCGCCCATCGCTGCGGGCCTCGTATTGTTGATGCTGAAACAAATGTACAACTTAATTAAACCACCATCAAAATGTATACCAATACAATTTGCACGAACAAGGACACTTACGAGGAGCTGTATAATTGCGTCCCGATCTCCGTCGCGTGCCTGGAGCTCCACGTCGCGGCGGCGCTGAAACAAACTCGCGACTCGATTAAACGTCATTGAGACATATCCACGCGCTAGAATAATTTTCATAAAATTTTACTCACGAGGGTCCCGAGCCCCAGAAGCATGCGATCGCTCCACGTCGCAATCGCTAGATCATGCTCGTACTGCAACAAACACACGATTATATTAAACAGTTTCGAAAGGTATACGCGCACCGACACAAATCGACAAAAGAGTACTTACGACCGATAACAATATGTTATGGCGTTCCGCCCGCCATGCGTCCATCGCACAGTGGTCCGAATCGCCAAAAACGTGATAAAAAATCCTTGCGTTCACATTTCAACTTTTATTATTATGAAGATGGCCATTCCAGGGGTTATGGGGGTCGCAGAATCTGATTCCGAGGTCAACATTTTTATTAGATTAAAGCTAAGCCCTGTAGTGGGGACGAAATATCGATAAAATAATGTTATGTTTTATTTAACAGTACTGTCTGATTTGATTACGTTATTTGAAGTTAATTACGGCATCAAGTTTACAAAAATTAACAGAGACAGCGTTTTTATGAGAGAAAAAGGTATTGAGCGCGCGAAAACTAGAAGGTCAATAATTTGTATAAATTCGCACTTGAGATATTGAAAATGTTTTTATTTATCCATAACATGAAATTGTGCATTCATTCGATGTTATTGAAGTATATAAAAAGTTATAAATAACTAAAATATAAGAAATTATGTGATGGTTGTATTTAACCGCGTGTAACGTTTTTTTGGAATCGACGGGCATCTTTGAAACTTATATTGTTTGATAGTCTATAGTATAAGGAATGTATGTGCAAGAGGAGAGGTTGAATTTTTTTGCGACTTCCGAGTAATAACCAATTATGTTGGCAGCAATCAGACCGTTTGCACCGAAGAAGTAAGTGCCTGTGTCCTGGCCACATGCTTCTACATATATTTCTGAATATAAACTGAAACTAAGTAACATAAAAAACAAACTAAAAGTATATAAAGACATAGAGAATTCGAGCTGTCGTGGTTTTCGCAAACTGTGGGAGAATGATGGTTTTCCGGAGAAAACTGCTTCTTCTTGACTTGGTTGTAGCTGGTACCTACTCTTGGCGGGGCGATAGCACGTTTCCTAAAAAAATGGTATTGGCTGCTTTTTCATTTCGAGTACCTGATTGGTCAAGACTGTTCAGTGACACCCCGTGATTGATTTTTCGATGATTTATTGCATTCTATCCGCGCGGAGTTTAATTTTTATTCAGGTAGTACACCTAAGATTCCGCACGTGCGGAGGATTATCCCGGCCTGCGCTGTCATCGCAAACTAATAAAGTAATAAAATGTTCGCCTAGCCAATACAGCAAATGAAGGTAAAGTTAAAATTTGGCCAGCACATGTTTCAAGACATGCACGTAAGATAGACAGAGTGTCCCATCAGACACAGAAAACAATGCAATTCCTTACCAAATGCTTTAGGAATACATTGTTGTATCTGTTAAAAAAAATGACTATAAAACAATTTTATTTACGACTTATATCGAAAACATTTTTCCATATAGTCACACATTTTCCATGTAAGTAGAAGCTTGTCGGGTCGCAGACACTTGCTTCTTCGGCGCAGGCGGCCTGATTGCTGCCATCGTGATTGCTTGTAACTCGGAGGTCGCAGGGGAGTGCAATCTCTCCTTTTGCACATACATTCCTGTGGGATCAGGAACCCCCATAACATAAGAGAAGGAACGGAATGACTAAGAGAGTAGAGTCGGCGTAGCCGTGGTGGCTAACGCTGCTGATCAGTACGCGGGCGGCTCGGGTTCGATTCCCGGCGCCGTGGCCTCTCTTTTCAGTTTCCTATATTCCTTATGCTATGGACTATCGGGGAATATGAGTTTCAGGGATGCCCGTCGATTCCAGGGGGTGTTACGCGCGATTGAATGCGACCCATCACATGGTTTCTTATATTTCGGTTGTTTATAACTTTTTGTATGCTTCAGTAACATCGAATGAGTGCACAATTTCATTGTTGGGTTTATTTAATGAAAGACTCGTGAATTCGCTTATTTGGTATAATTGCTTATAGTTATTTACACCTATGGTACAAGAGGTCCTTTATATACAAAGTTATGCTACGCACTAAAGGTTGCAGTCATTGCTCGCGGTGGGCAATGTCGCTGACAGAAAGATACATTGATATGTAGATGGGAAAGTGCGCTTGTCTATTTCTAACATTCATGTTATGGATAAGTGGAAGCATTTTCAGTATCTCGGGTGTGAGTTTATACAAGTTGTTGGCCTTCTGGTTTTTGCGCGCTCGATGCCTCTTTCTCTCGTAGGGGCGCTGCCTCTGTTAATTTTTGTAGACTTGATGCTGTAGTTGACTTCAGGTGGCGTAATCGGGTCGGACAGTGCTGTTAAATAAAACATAACATTGTTTTGTCGACGTTTCCTCCCCTTTACAGAGATTAGTTTTGGTCTAGTGGCAGTTTTGACCTCGGAAACAGATTCTGCGAACCCAAAAACCCCGGGAATGACCATCTTCATGGTGATGGGGGGTGGAGTGTGAGCGCAGGGATTTTTTGTCACGTTTTCGGCGATTCGGACTACTGTGCATCGCCTCGCAATGCTCGCGCTGAAACACTATACTTACGATGCACCGACGCATTTCAAACGCGTTCATGTGTGTCATTTTTGCGTTTTGGCCCGTGCGGTGGTGGTCGACGCCCTTATATGCATTTCGGTTCTCTAGGCTGGAGGGGTAGCCCTGCACGTTACAGAGTAGGGATACTCCTGAAGTAGATGTGGTGGGGATGTCCGGATCACACTTTTTTCTTCAATGATTTGAAACAAATTATTCCAGCTTATAGTCCACTTTTATGGTTTGCACCGCGAATGGTTTCTGTCTCTTCTGCAACACGTGTACATCTTGAATTTGCCGCGCACGCTATTTGAATTTGCCGCGCACGCTATTCACATTTCATATTAATGTTTGTGCCACAACACAACCATGATCATTACCATCAATAAACGTTGCCCCGCTCACCCGACCTCGTCTTGCCACAATACGTATTTAATACTTTACATGCTTTTTATAAAATAACTTCCATCATTGCTTAGTGAAAACTCAGAATTTATGAAAAAGTAACTAATAAGGAAAATTAACTTATCGGTTTTAGTTAAAGAACATGCACTTAAATAAACTGACACTATTACAAACTTCCTGTACAATTATATCAATATTAGAAAAATGCAATATCTCGTCGCAACTAATGCCACGCGTGGTTTATAACACTGCTATTTTCAGAGCGGTGCTCTTTTGCACCGAACTCTCAGATATGTTCACCTGTATACGGTAGTGCCTTCCATTTTTTATAAACAATGCTTTCTCATCTTAACCCCGCTAGTCCGTCTTGCACCACGTTCCCCTAGTATAATTGCAATACGCACTGGTTAATGTTTAAAGCAATGAGTCGAATGCAGCTGTATTTTTTATATATATTTCTTTGCCATTAAGAGTAACCAAATTACAGTTATTTCCATTTTTTCTTTTTCTTAATGGCCTGTCATGTGTGAGGTGAATGTCCGGGCATGGAGTTAAATATTTTCCTCTAGCAGTATTATTTTTGTTTTCGATTAAGGGCTTCTGTATTATTTTTAATGTATTGTTTTTTGTACTTCCTCGTTTATATTTCGATTTTTCTTATTTTCATGGTGGTCTATGTAATTCCTATTATTAGCCGAAACTTCTAAATCTTTTAATTTATTTTATTTAGCTTCAATATTTAAGCCACAATCACGTGATTCAATTTTTCTTGTTTTTCTTGTCACCTTAGTTTGCAGCAGTGCAATTTTTTCATTGATTTATAATTTGCGCCCAAATCTGAATGCTTCAGATCTTTAAAATATGCTTCACGTCTAGAGGATGTTGCTACATTCGATGACAGTGGGAAATACCTCCTTATTACCTGTGGCCAGAGAGGAAAATGTTTAGCCAATTTGACTAGATATGTGACTAGTTCTGGACAATAAAATGCGTTGTACCTATCTGTCTCTACACTGTCTTTTGCAATTTGTTCAGCTGCATCTCTGATACTATTTATAGATGCAACTATATCTTCATTGTCATTTAACGATTTTAAATCATCGCATTCCTTGTCATTCTCGTCGCTCGTAAAGGTGAATGACTTTATTCTTTCGAATAAATACGATCGCTTCTGCTCACAAATTACTTCATTTCCATCGGCATCTTTGCCATCGTACTCACCGTAAGCGACAATAAATATTGATTGAAGCAGTGTCTTAAAATCTTCCACATTATCACACGATGACATTAGCCCCGCGCATCGCACAAAGGAGTCTTCAATTTTCGGATGCTTTCTATGAAATTCGTCTTTACTACAAATAATTTTGATTAAATTGGCAATATCAATTCTGATGAAACACTCAAGTGGATGTTGCAAAATTTCGCCACTAATCCAACCATAGCAATCGGAAATGTAAGTTTTTAAACAACGTTCATTGAATGCTAAGCTGGTTGCATCAAAAGCGCCAGTGAATAATCGCAATCAACTTCCGCAGGCACTGGTGCCCCGTGTCTGATGATCTCCCTCAACCAGTACGTAATTAAATTTGTATCGTGCTTTTCTGAAAGCATTTGAAATGCTGGTTGTATACCATTTGTACCTTTTATAATAATTTGGTATAAGAATATATGTTTCTTCTCACCATTTAATTTTTCTATTGTTTTCACTAATTTTCCAGTCGCATCTATTTCTATTTTCCCGGATGTTTTAATTATTGTTTTATACAATTCCATTTGCATAGGTGACCAATAAAAACAATAGAAATGATCCATTGAAATCGTTACTGTACCTTGAGTATATATTTCGACTCACATAACTAATTAATAGGATCAAGATTTTTATTGATTCCTAATTCACGTACGATGGTGTTTCTTCTCTGATTTTTCTTAAAGTACATTGTCGCGCAACATGAACACCATTCGTGTATTCAATAACTAATTATTGTACAAATGTAAGTGTCGCGATTAAATAGTACAGTAAAAGTGTATAAATTACCACTAATTTGCACGGTGTTGACGCACTGGCGATGCGGGGCGTACGAGTGGCTATTTCAAAGTGCTGAATAAAATATGAACCGAACTCGCGGATTCTATGAGGTTAACTATGATTCTGACTGAGACTTTAGCTCGATCTTACTAAATTTAACCAACTCCGTACGAGCGTGACACAACGTTACTCTACGCGTGACTGTGCTGCTTTGAACCTCCGAGGGTTGAAACCAAAGGGTTTATATAGTCCCAAAATGAGTGGGGATTCGTTCGGAATTTCCATTTAAGGAAATCCTTCGGGGTCGTCGTCGAGTCACTCCCGTTCCCATGGTCGTGATCCAGATGGTCAAGATCAAGAGCCCCTTAGTGGTATATGATAAGCAAAAGGATTTTAGGGCGCTTTCCCTTCGTAGACGCGAGCTCGAAAAGTGGTTGAGAGCGGCGTATGGGAAAATTCCACATACGTAACAATATTTACAAGTTGTTGGCAAATTGCCACCCTTTTTTCCCTTTTACTGCCCTTTTCTTTTCATGCGGTCTTCCCGAAGCATCGACTGTGAGGTGTGTGAAGTTGGCACCCCCAAATTCGAATTTTTAAAAAAACTCGACGGCATTCGTTTGTCCATCGTTTGTCCACGTTTGTCCAACAAAAATTTTCGTTTGTCCACCCTTCAAAAAAAAGTTATGAACAAAACAACATTTTTTACCAGCACTCCCATGAAAACTTTTTAATAATTTGATGGGGGGAAATGATTGTCCACCCAAAAATTTCGTTTGTCCGCCCTCCAAAAAAAAGTTATGAACAAATTAAGAAAATTTGTCATCGGCACCACCCATGAACACTTTTCAACTTTTTAACACAGGGATACGATTGTCCACGATCTAGCACCGTTTGTCCACCAAAAATTTTCATTTGTCCACCCTCCAGAACCGAATTATTTATCAAAATCGCGAAAAAGAAGGGTCCTCGCGAAGCGATCGCGTACAAATTCGATTCTTTATTATTTAAACAATGAAATCGTTTGTCCAACGATGCAGTTCGGTAGTTTAGATGTAAATAACGTTTGTCCGCCCCGTGAAATCGTTTGTCCACCCTTCAGAATCGAATTATTAATAAAATTCGCGAAAAAGAAGGGTCCTCGCGAAGCGATCGGGTATAAGTTCAATTTTTTAATAATTAATCGATGCAATCGTTTGTCCAACGACGGATTTCGTTAGTCTAGATGTAGAAGACGTTTGTCCACCCCGTGAAATCGTTTGTCCACCCTTCAGAATCGAATTATTAATAAAATTCGCGAAAAAGAAGGGTCCTCGCGAAGCGATCGGGTATAAGTTCCATTTTTTAATAATTAATCGATGAAATCGTTTGTCCAACGACTGATTTCGTTAGTGTAGATGTAGAAGACGTTGGTCCAACCTCCAGAATCGAATTATTTATAAAAATCTTGAATAGAAGGGTACTGCTGAAGCGATCACGTTTAAGTTCGATTTTTTATTAATTAATGGATGGAATCGTTTGTTCTGCGACTGATTTTGTTTGTCTAGATGTAGCCGACGTTTGTCCACCCAATGATTTCGTTTGGTCACCTTTCAGAATCGACTTAATGGGTGAAATAAATTTATTATTTCCTTCGTCACTTTGTTGGGAAAGTGACGCCGGCGTCGATCGACTCGCGTGATCGTATGATCCGCGAGTACAAGTGCCATTGCTGGCACTTGTGACCACACTGAGTCAGTGGTATCGCACTTTACAGTGCGATGCGACGCCGGACCGATAGAATAATTTGACTATTGTAAAGTATCATTATCATATATTCTGTTGAATTCAAGTTTTAACAGAATTTTTATATTTTTATATATATCATTGTTGTCGGAAATGCTTTTACAGTTCGTGTATTTGTAATTGTACGCAATTTTTGACTAATGTCATTGTGTACTGTCCATATTCCTGCTGTATTATTACGGCAGTAAGCTGTAAAATGTCCTGGGCTATAACATACGATGCTATTTAAAACTTATATTGCATCTTCAACTTGAAATTTCTCTGGTATGCTGTTTAAAAATATTCCATCGATTTTGTTTTGGTGGAAAAAGATTTCGGTGTCTATGAACACATATGATTTTGGCTTTCTCTTTAATTGCACTGCTGAATGACATGTTTTACACGTGTCTGTTTGTATACCGAAGAATTGCTCAACAAAATTAACAAAATTTTGTTTAAAATCTTCGGTTGTGCGTGTGCTAATAAAATCTACTACAAACAATTTTCTAAAATTTACTTTACATTTGCCGCAGATTCTATTTTCTTCGACACTGCAAACGTCTGTTACTAGTTTTGTAAATAACCAATTGGCGTTTGTAGTACAATCTACAATATCATTATGAATTTCAAATATTGTACCTAAAATAGCTCTTCACATACACGGAGTTGTTTATATTCTCCATGGCGTATTTTTTCACAAACATCAAAAATATATTTTCTGAGTTTTCATCGACCCAGTTTTTAAATGTGCTATAATTGCAATACGCACTGGTTAATATTTCAACCAATGAGTCGAATGCACACGTATTTTTAATATATATTTTTTTTCCATTAAGTGTAATCAAATTACAATTATTTCCGTTTCGTAATATTTCATTTCTTCTTTTCCTTAATGGCCTGTCGTATGTTAGGTGAATGTCTGGGCACGAAGTTAAATATTTTCCTCTAGGAGTATTATTATTGGTTTTGATTAAGGACTTCTGTTTTATGTTTAGTGTACTGGTTTTTTGTACATCCAAATCTTTTAATTTATTTGTTTTGGCTTCAATATTCAATCCTTTCCAATTTTCCTGTTCCGTTAAATAATGATATGTATTGGTAGCGTTTTGCGCATTTTCGTCAAAATCATGTGAATCGATTTTTCTTTCTTTTTCTCGTCTTATCTCAGTTTGCAGCAGTGCATTTTTTTCGTTCATGCGTTTAATTGCAGCACGTTCCAATTTAGAGAGACTTTCGATGGACTTTATATGGTGAATGATAAATTTATCGACGCGCAATGGTTTATAATTTGCGCCCAAATCTGAATGATTCAGATATTTAAAATATGCCTCACATCTAGATGATGTTGCTACATTCGATGACAGAGGGAAATATCCCCTCATCACCTGTGTCCAGAGAGGAAAATGTTTGGCCAATTTAACTAGATATGTAACTAGTTCTGGACAATAAAATGCATTATACCTATCTGTCTCTACACTGTCCTTTGCAATTCGTTCAGCTGCATCTCTGATACTATTTATAAATGCAACTATATCTTCATTGTCATTTAACGATTCCAAATCATCGTATTCCTTGTCATTCTCGTCGCTTGTAAAGGTGAATGACTTTATTCTTCCGAATAAATAGGATCGCTTCTACTCACAAATTACTTCATTTCCAGCGGCATCTTTGCCATCGTACTCACTGTAAGCGACAATAAATATTGCTTGAAGCAGTGTCTTAAAATCTTCCACATTATCGCACGATGACATTAGCCCCGCGCATCGTACAAAGAAGTCCTTAATTTTCGGATGCTTTCTGTGAAATACGTCTTTACTACAAATAATTTTGATTAAATGGGCAATGTCAATTCTGATGAAACACTGCAGTGGGTGTTGTAAAATTTCGCCACTAATCCATCTATGACAATCGGAAATGTAATTTTTTAAGCAACGTTCATTGAATGCTAAGCTGGTTGCATTCAGAAGCGCCAGCGAATAGTCGCAATCAACTTCTGGAGGCACTGGTGCCCCGTGTCTCATAATCTCTCTCAACCAGTACGTAATTATGTTTGCATCATGCTTTTCTGAAAGCATTTGAAATGCTGGTTGTATACCATTTTCACCTTTTATAATAATTTGGTACAAGAATATATGTTTCTTGTCACCATTTAATTTTTCTATTGTTTTTACTAATTTTCCAGTAGCGTCTATTTCTATTTTCCTGCACGTTTTAACTAACGTTTTATACAGTTCCATTTGCATGGGAGACCAGTAAAAACAATAGAAATGATCTTTTGAAATCTGATTAATATACCCTGAGTATTGACCCTTATATTTCAATTCACATAATGAATTGATAGGGTCAAGATTTTTATTAATTCCTAATTCCCGTACGATGGCGTCTTCTCTTATTTTCCTTAAAGTGCATTGTCGCGCAACATAAGGCGGTTCATGATCGTCATACGATAAATCAGATATTGCATTATTTATCCACTGTCTTGGTTTAATACTTAAAAGTTGTTTCGCAATTGCAACTCTATTGTTTCCTTTTACTGCCCTTTTCTTGTCATGCGGTATTCCCGAAGCATCGACTGTGTGCACTCTTAATACAATACCAGTGCCAGGAGCCGGTTCATGTAAGCAATGAGCTTTAAATTCGACACCGCATTCATTACAAGTGCCATATATTTTCAAATATGTTTCCGCTTCCAGAGAATCGAAAATTTTGCCATATTCAACCGTATGTTAAGAGCCGAGGCTGAGGGCAAAGAGATTGGCGGCTGCGAGGCCGAGGATCGAGTTTGTTTGTTAGAGCATGTTAGTAACGGACGTACCGGTGCCTGACGAACACCGGGAGCCGTTGTAAGGAGGTTGGTAAGCGTGGACGATCCGGTGCCTGGCTAACACCGGGAGCCACTAGGAGGAGGTGTATGGAGTTGGCACCAGGGTTTGAAACTGTTCTAGAAATAACTGTTTCAAACTGTTATATATCGGTTCTTCATCAAACAGTTATGAAGAACCGATATTCTGAATAACTGTTATAAGGAACCGATATTCTGACTATATCGGTTTCGGTTACGGTTCTAGAACCGAAATTTTTTCGGTTCTATATCGGTTCCAAGGCGGTTCTGCAATCGATTCTCGTATCGATTTTAGAGTATCTAATTGAGATCGCCAGTATTACGGTTGCAGATTATTCTATATAAGCATAAACATACCTTTTACAAAATTATTATGAAAAACAAAACAAAAAGTGAAATAATTATGCATACCATTATCTTGTAATATGAAAAGTGTTCTTTAATATAAGTGGTTTTCTTGGTGTCGTAATATCGGTTCTTTTTGACTTTCGGCTGATACGCGGCATAAACATTGTGTCGTTTGCAACGGTTTTCAACGGCCATTGAGACTCACTTTGTTTAGGAATATCAAATAAAAGTTTCGATTTCATGTTTTAAATATTGATTACATTTTGTATTATAATTAATGTACGAAATACTTGGTAGTGTTATAACAGAATTTCTTTACAATCAAATTTGGTGTTATATATATTACATTCTTTGATATATTCAACAAGAAATACATTTTACATACATTAAATAAACATACATTAAACATTTACATTTACATTCACATTTACATTTTTATATTTACACACTCATCAAATATTAATTTAAACAAAGAATGTCAGTAAAACAGCTCCTTTCTTTGACATCAAAGGCTTCTGTTCTGTTCTCTGTGACGATCAGACCAGGAATGATACTTTTCGTATCGTCTGAAGAAAACGGTCTCGCTTTGACTTGTATCATTCGGCGCGTCGACATTGTCGATAGCATCGCGAAGAAGTCAGTGGTCTCAACGGCCGGCCGTTGAAAACCGTCGCAAGGGCTACAATGTTTATGGCGCGCATCAGTCGAAAGAAAAAACGAATCGATATTACGACACCAAGAAAACCACTTATATTAAAGAACACTTTTCATGTTACAAGATAATGGTATGCATAATTATTTCAGTTTTTTTTTCATAATGATTTTGTAAAAGGTATGTTTATGCTTATATAGAATAATCTGCAACCGTAATACTGGCGATCTCAATTAGATACTCTAAAATCGATACGAGAATCGATTGCAGAACCGCCTTGGAACCGATATAGAACCGATATAATAACGGTTCTAGAACCGTAACCGAAACCGATATAGTCAGAATATCGGTTCTTTATAACAGTTATTCAGAATATCGGTTCTTCATAACTGTTTCAAGAACCGAAACCGATATAATAACTGTTTTCAACCCCTGGTTGGCACCCCCAAATTCGAATTGTTGGAAAATCTCGATGGCATTTGTTTGTACACGTTTGTGCAACAAAAATTTTCGTTTGTCCACCCTTCTAAACAAAGTTATCAAAAAAAAATTCACCAGCACCCTCCAGGAACACTTTTCAATTTCTTGAAAGTGGGATACGATTGTCCACGACTAGGACACGTTTGTCCACACCCCAGAATCGAATTATTAATAAAAATCTGGAAAAAGAAGTGACCTGGCGAAGCGATCGCGTACAAGTTCGATTTTTTTGTTAATTAAACAATGAAATCGTTTGTCCAACGATGCAGTTCGGTAGTGTAGATGTAGAAGACGTTTGTACACCCCATGAATTCGTTTCTCCAGCCTCCAGAATCGAATTATTTATCAAAATCGCGAAAAAGAAGGGTTCTGGTGACGCGACCAGGTCTATGTTCGATTTTTTATTAATATAACAATGAAACCCTTTGTCCAACGACGGATTTCGTTAGTGTACATGTAGAAGACGTTTGTATCCCCCCCCCCCCCGTATCGAATTATTAATAAAAATAGCGAGGTTGGAAAGCGTGGTCGACCCGGGCCTGGATAACACCGGGAGCCACTAGGAAATGTTAATTTAGCCTCGTAACTTTATAATGTGATACAACTTGAGCGGTAAAGAACTAAATAAAAGAACTCTGAGTAATAAAGAACTAATTATATTCTATAAGCTCGGTTCTTACAATTGTTTGAGTGTTTAGTTGTCGCGGTACCTAAGTCCACCTCTCGGTTTTGATGCACTGAGAAATGCGGGGGTCTCTCAAAGACTTTAATAATTACAACGCCTATCAGCCACACTGCGAGCTGCATGGCTTATGTTGAATTAATACTTGACGAAAAATGTTGCTCGATTTGCAAGCCTCTTCCGTCTAAATGTAGTACACTTGAAATTAGCCCCTGAGTGTGGATTCGTGGCCCCTTTTATACAGTGAAATTCGGCTAGAAAGTAGTGGGGACATGAATGCCTTCAATTGAATATTAGGTTTTCGGGGAAAACTCGGTTGCATCACACCACTGCAGGAAACTGGGCCCCCTCCGGGTAACGTGCATTCCGGATACCCGAAAATGTTAAAAAGTCAAAGATAGGTCTGCGTAAGTAACACGTATAAGCGCACGGAAGTTTGGTTTTTAAAAAACAAATTTTGCAAATATTATCAATCCAACCGGGACTAAGTATTTTACGATGAAGTGATCGGAATGTGTGGAAATAAATGACACAGCAGAACTGGCAGTTAACAATAAACTTAATGAACTGTTTATTAACGAATGTTAAACGTACACACTCTCAAAGCACGTGGCGTTCGGTCGCGTAGTCCACATAGAAGTGTCCTTTGTGTCGCCAAGCGCCCGACGACTCCTCGTGTCGAACGTCCGTCCAACGGAAGGGCAATCCTTCCGGAAACCTCCGAATGAATCACGCCATCAGGCGCTGACGACTCCTCGTGTCGAACGTCCGTCCAACGGAAGGGCAATCCTTCCGGAAACCTCCGAATGAATCACGCCATCAGGCGCTCGTGCGTTCTCGCACGCCACAACGAGTTTTTCTATGTCTTCCTTTTTCTTTATAAACTTTCAGCACAGGAGCAATAGATTTCCATTGCTCCTCAGATAATGTAATATCAAAATATAATTGCGGCAGTATATTATTTATTTTATTTGGATTATTGTAAGGCTTTCATTCTTGGCTAGTGTTACATGAGGGCGTTAATTTTTAAGCCACCGAGCGGTTGAGTATAATTTTTCTCACGCAATGCTTAACGAATTAAAAAGGATTGTTGTATTTTTTACAATTTTACATAATTAGTCATTACGCAAAAATCCGGATTGTTTTTTGGTACGGCTTTTGTCTATAACCAATGCAGGTTGCCCAATCAGGATGTGATGTTTTGGAGAGACTGGTTCGGAACAAATGAGACGAATTTACATAAAATTTACCATGTATTACAGAAAAATATAAGCGAAAGGAAGAAACAAAAAGTGGTACAAAAATGGGGAATTAACATGGATTTACACAAAGACGCAGATGACGAACAAGATAAGCTTTCCAATTGTGGGGGTTGGAAATTGACAATAGTTCGTTTTGTTCCGGATTTTACATACTTAAAATGGTGGTTGGATCAGTTCTCACATGCGTTTTCGATTTTATACATTCGAGACGGTAATTTGGAAAGGTAATGCGGTCGGCGATTGTAATTACATAAAGCTGAGAATTTTCAAAACGCGGTACACGCTGAAGGGAAGATAACAGTTGATCGAGGGAAATCCCGTAACACACTAAGGTAGTGTTCAGATATATTGGCCGGTGAGTTCGGTTTCGCGAGCAGCGCGTGAGGAGAAATCAGCCACCACCACCTGACGATCGTGGATTCGTCAGTTGGAGTTGCGTGGCCCCCGAAGGGTACCGGTGGGGTAACGGGAACGCTGCTCGGCTCCGCCTGAACGAAGCCGTGTGGCTGTTGTTTATTCTTAGTGTAGTAGTTGTGTGCGTTACGAAGCTATTCGCGACGAATTGTGACGCGCTCTCGTACCATCTCGCTCTCGCCTTCGGCAAGAAAGAAGCGAGAAACGACTGCTCGGAATCGTGTCCCGCTATGTAGTTAAAGTGGTGGGGATGGTTCGATGCATGTGTGCATACCCCACGGGCACCGAATCCTCACCGCGCGACGAGCAGGCGTAGCCCGAGAGAGAGTGAGAACGTTGAGAAAAGGAGCGCCGCGGCAGGCGAGCGGTGTGGTAGGAGACTTCCCCTCACGAAGCTCACCGGCCGATAAATCTGAACACGACCTTAGGTGGTTGGATCAACTGCTGCTTCCGTACAATAGCATACTTTAGATTCATTCATCGACTCCGTACGAGAAGACTGTTAAATTTTTTGGACGGCTTACTCTCACTCTCTCCCTCTGGTGACTTGGAGCGGTTCTACGGCCGGGTGACGTGACACGTAGGATACGTCGCACAGTACACTTCATTAATATTGGTTTGGACGGTGGATATAACAATAATAAAAATATAAAATTTAAGCTAGAGATGGTTAAAATTAGTAGAAGAGTAAAATTTGTATGAGTCTCTACGGGGACTGAGTCTTTTCCACGGTCACTTGCACTGAATGGAAACTCTTGTTCAAAGATAATTTTAATGAATAGCTATATGTCCCACGGACGAAACGACCGCGCACTACGCGACTTGCTAACCGACTGTAATGAACAAACGCAGGGTAGGCCCGAGCACTTGGGACTTTGAACAAAGAGCGCCAAAATTGCTGACTCCGCACCTCCTGCACATGGGCCCAACACGTAGTCTCCTCGGAACATTCCCAGCATCTCAGTGCTTAGGTTTTCAAAATGCTTATCGCATCTGGCGTTGCAAGATTGTTGTCGACAACTTGCATGGGAAAAATATTCGAGGGATATTCTGTAACACACTGTGGTTGGGTAAATTGTCAATGTCTCAAAAATCGAGATAGAACATGTTAAAAAGTGGTCGGCATGTATCAATAGGCTTATGGTAGTGAGAAAAACGCAACGAAAGATAATTGAACAGAAAATATATTGCCGTGGTGTTTATAATAATAATAATACGTTTATTAACGGAAGCCCTTTGATACATAAGTGAGAAAAATAACAAAAATAAAGGTGAGCACGACGAATCGAACAATATAACAAATTAACAAAGTAACATTGAATAGAGCTGTTGATGTCAGCTGTTGACAATATGGAAGATAGATTGTTTAAAAGGATTAAACGAACAGTCAAAAAGGTCAATCATACCGGAATAATTATTCACATGAGAGGCAATACGATTAATAGCATTGAATTTACCCAACACTGCCCGATGTGGTTTGATGTAAAGTAGGGAAGTTCGTCTTATATTTCTAATAGGTTCATAAAATTTTATAAGTTGAAGAATGCCGGAACAGTCAATATTATCATTAAGCAAATTGTATAAAAATAAAAGATCGGAAATAGTCCTACGTTTTTCTAGCGTTATAAGCCTCAGTTTAGCTAGTATTGGCTGGTAAGTATGGCAAGCAATTGGCATGGGATCCTTCAACTTATATGACATTAAACGAAGGAATTTATGTTGAACCCGTTCGATCATGACGGATAGGTACTTGAAATGTGGACACCAGATGATTGTAGCATATTCAAGATGCGGACGAACTAACGAGATATAGAGGAGTTTAATCGTAGAACTGAGTTTGAAGTGACGGGAGACACGAATCACATAACCGAGGATTTTGAGAGCCTTGCCCACGATAAATTGACAGTGCTCACGGAAGGATAAATTTGAGCTAAATACAATGCCTAGATCCTTGATTCTATCAAGGGCGATGAGCTGAGCAGAGCTGAGTTTATAGTCAAAAAGTATGATGTCCCTTTTACGACTGAAGCGAACAACGTTACACTTGGATAGGTTAAAGTCCAGTTTGTTAGAAACGCACCACCCGTTAAGTCTGTCCAAGTCGTGCTGGAGCAAAAGCGCATCATCACGGTTGCCAATCGAGAGAAAGATTTTCAAATCATCAGCATAAAGCAGGAACTTACTATGGATAAATACCTCCCCGATGTCATTAATAGAGAGGTTGAATAGTAACGGCCCTAAGTGAGACCCTTGAGGAACCCCGGACAGCGCCAAAAACCTGGACGAATAACAGTCTTTATATTTTACCCTTATACATCCACAAATTGTAAGGATGGCAAAAATATGGGTCGACTACGGTTTAAGAATAGAGATAGTGGTTTATTTAAATAGGAGACTGGTCTCGACTCAACTCTATACAGGTCTAGAGCCGACTGACGCCATATACGCTATTCGTCCTCGCATGCGAGTCCCGAACTTCGGCGATCACTGCCGAAGCACCGTTCGCTGTTACTAGTTACTACGCATTGTTAGCGGGCCTTGTTGCTATGCGCCCGCTTCGGTACGCACGAGCCTACGTGACGGTATTGATGACTGCCTCACACACACTCTTACGCTCTTACAATATGTTAAATACAAAATAATCTTTTCAGGATATTGAAAAAAGAATAGATACAACATAAATCAACATAACGAAAATTTTAAAATTTTTTAATATTGTATGATACAGCCGATATGAAATTTCTGAAGTTATATTCTTGACAATTTCTCATAATTCTCTGGATTCGTTCCTTTTTCAATCTGTCCTTTCTGACCTTTTTCTTTGGTGGTTGATCGATCCGGCGTCGACAGCACAGTAAAGTGCGGGATCACTGATTGTTAGCAATACCACTTTTCCTCGCGGATCTTGCGATCACGCGAGAGGATCGACGCCGCCGTAAGTTTCTCAAGAAACTAACGAAGGAAATAATAAATGTGATCGATCCGGCGTCGACAGCCCAGTAAAGTGCGGGATCACTGAATGTCAGCAATACCACTTTTCCTCGCAGAAACACCTAAATTTCATATTCTACTTATTACAGTACGTAGATTCTGAGTGTATTTAATTTTTCCGGCATGAGCCGTCATATTAAATTTTAGTTCAAACAAAATGCTACATGTTACACGTTCCAGATAGTGAATTTTTACATTTTTAAGAGAAAATGGAACCTGCAAACATGAATATTTTTCCAAAATTTTTTTACAGTTGTGTTTGGTTAATCAAAAACAACTATCCCGCACCCAGGCCAACTGAAAATTCAAATTTAAATTTTCGCCTGTATAGGTAGTATCGCCGGCCCTATTGGATAGCGTACAAAATGCTACGTTTTCACCTTTTTCATTTTTTTTTAATAAATCCTAAAGGTTTATACTGGCTATGTTCTTTCCTACCACCCATTTCTTGGTAATTACTATTTGCAATGTTATGTTTCGTGTTTAATATTACAATTTTCACATTACATACTTACGTGAGTGTTACGAATCGGGGCTTCGGCAATGCGAGACCCGGCGAGACGGGTATTTCCCAAGGTATATTAATAATTCTTTATTGCACAGTACACTTTACAAAAGAAAGCATATATAAAAAAGCGAGAAAGAGAAAGAGAAAGAGAAAGTAGAAACAGAAAAAGAAAAGTTAGACTTGAATAACCCATATAACAGTAGAGTGCAAAAGGCGAGGTACAGCTGTCAGCTGTTGTTAACCTTACCATTAAAGCTATTGGGAATTAGGCCATGGAATGTCAAGACACATTAATAGTTTTAAATCTTGATTTTATTCAGGACACTTGGAAGGAACGTCTTTATCGAACGAAACGATTCGGCAGAATGAATTCTTGAGGAGAGATCCGTCAAGCATATGGACTCTATCGGTTGGGCATGCTATCGCTATAAACATCCTGTTATAAACATTAGAGCCCTGTCCTCTCATACATTCCAGAGCAGTAATATAAAAGATAATTTTTGCATAAATAAACTTTCATTAGTTAAACAAAACCAACAAAAGCTACTTAATATTAACACTAATAGTGTACACGGAAAGTAAATGTATATAGCCACATAGCGTAATCAGGAGTAAGAATTAACGTCATATGTGTGTAGTTGAACAGTAGCAGTAGTAAATTTGAAGAATTAATAGTTATTGCTGATTAGCAAAAAGGAATAATGACATTGCGTGCTTGAAGGATGCGAAAGTGGTTACAGAGCGAATTTCAGATGGTAGGGAGTTATAGTAAAGGGCGGAACAATAAGAAAAGGAGCTGTAAAATTTAGCGGAGTGACAGAAAGGAACGGAAAGGTCCTCGTCATGTTGGGTAGAGATGTATTCATCAGTTCGACGCTCGCGATTTGTAACAAGTAATTCACGCAAATACGGTTATGAGTTTGTTAGTTAGAGGGCGGACGAACCTGATGCGAAATCAGGGAGCCGCTAGGATTATCGGAAACGAGGACGAACACAATGCGAAATCAGGGAGCCTCTAGGAATGGAGTCAAGCGCGGACGAGCCTGATGCGAAATCAGGGAGTCGCGGGAAATGTTAGTGATGCTTCGTAATTCTTAATTAAAGATCGAGCAGTAAAGTTGTATCTGTGGGTATGTATGTGCTACTTTTATTATAAGGATAGCTGGGTAAAAAATGGGTTTAACGAATCTACTCGATTTACACGTGAACACCATTCGTATATTCAATAATCAATTGTTGTACAAATGGAAGTGTCGCGGTTAATTGATTAAATAAAATGTGTAAGTTACCAATAGTTTGCACGGTGTTGATGCACTGGCGATGCTGGGCGTAAGAATGGCTATTACAATGTGCCAAATACAATATAAACCGAACTCGCGGATTCTATGAGGTTAACTATTGATTCGGAAGGGGACTCGAGGCCGATCTTACTAGATTTAACCAACTCTGTACGAGCATGACACGACGTGACTCTACGCATGACTGTAAAGCTTTGAACCAAAGAGGGTTGAAACCAAAGGGTTTATATAGTCCCAAACTGAGTGGGGATTGTGACACAGTGACCAATGCACCGGCGAGTGCATCCAGCGCATATGAAGAGCTGAGAAATAAGCAATTGCAATTCAAGGTCACTAATGCACCGGTGAGTGCATCCAGCGCATATGAAGAGCTGAGAAATAAGCAATTGCAATCCAAGGTCACTAATGCACCGGCGAGTGCATCCAGCGCATATGAAGAGCTGAGAAATAAGCAATTGCAATCCAAAGTGACCAATGCACCGGCTAGTGCATCCAGCGCATATGAAGAGCTGAGAAATAAGCAATTGCAATTCAAGGTCACTAATGCACCGGTGAGTGCATCCAGCGCATATGAAGAGCTGAGAAATAAGCAATTGCAATCCAAGGTCACTAATGCACCGGCGAGTGCATCCAGCGCATATGAAGAGCTGAGAAATAAGCAATTGCAATCCAAAGTGACCAATGCACCGGCTAGTGCATCCAGCGCATATGAAGAGCTGAGAAATAAGCAATTGCAATTCAAGGTCACTAATGCACCGGTGAGTGCATCCAGCGCATATGAAGAGCTGAGAAATAAGCAATTGCAATCCAAGGTCACTAATGCACCGGCGAGTGCATCCAGCGCATATGAAGAGCTGAGAAATAAGCAATTGCAATCCAAAGTGACCAATGCACCGGCGAGTGCATCCAGCGCATATGAAGAGCTGAGAAATAAGCAATTGCAATCCAAGGTCACTAATGCACCGGCGAGTGCATCCAGCGCATATGAAGAGCTGAGAAATAAGCAATTGCAATCCAAAGTGACCAATGCACCGGCGAGTGCATCCAGCGCATATGAAGAGCTGAGCAATAAGCAATTGCAATCCAAGGTCACTAATGCACCGGCGAGTGCATCCAGCGCATATGAAGAGCTGAGAAATAAGCAATTGCAATACAAGGTCACTAATGCACGGGCGAGTGCATCCAGCGCATATGAAGAGCTGAGAAATAAGCAATTGCAATCCAAGGTCACTAATGCACCGGCGAGTGCATCCAGCGCATATGAAGAGCTGAGAAATAAGCAATTGCAATCCAAAGTGACCAATGCACCGGCGAGTGCATCCAGCGCATATGAAGAGCTGAGAAATAAGCAATTGCAATCCAAGGTCACTAATGCACCGGCGAGTGCAAACAGCGTAGGGGGAACTGTTGTACCATGGAACATTTTGTACATTTCACTTTTTTTTATTTTAGGGTTAGGATATTTTTTATTTTAAAAGCGACGTTGATGGTTATTGAATATTCCTTTACAACGTTCTGTAATTATTTTTGTTTGTTACAGAGATATTGAAATTTTTAAATTATATTGTATGTGATATATAAAATATTCCATGGTACAACATGGTCATGTACGGTAGAATACAAAATCTTGTACTTTCAAATACTGTCAAATTTTGGTTTATTATCAAAAGTTTCGCTTCCTGAGTTTCGGAATTTTGCCAGTAGTCTTGACAAAGTGGTTAATTTAACATTAAACATTGCATGCTTCCCTGATTGATATTTTAGTCGCTGAAAAGGAACCATAACTGCCTGAACAGCGTTCTTCAAACCATCTGGATCAATTGGAGCTCCTCTTTACTTTACTTTATGGCATGCTTAGTTAAAAAAAAAACATTCAAAAAATGGCATCGTGTACCTTGGACTATGTCCCATGGTACATGATGTTGTGCGGTCCACTGTACAAAATTTGATCGATCCGGCGTCGACAGCACAGTATAGTGCGGGATCACTGACTGTCAGCAATACCACTTTTCCTCGCGGATCATGCGATCACGCGAGAGGATCGACGCCGCCGTAACTTTCTGAAAAAACTAACGCAAGAAATAATCAATTTGATCGATCCGGCGTCGACAGCACAGCAATGTGCGGGATCACTGACTGTCAGCAATACCACTTTTCCTCGCGGATCATGCGATCACGCGAGAGGATCGACGCCGCCGTAACTTTCTGAAAAAACTAACGCAAGAAATAATCAATTTGATCGATCCGGCGTCGACAGCACAGCAATGTGCGGCATCACTGACTGTCAGCAATACCACTTGTCCTCGCGGATCATGCGATCACGCGAGAGGATCGACGCCGCCGTAACTTTCTGAAAAAACTAACGCAAGAAATAATCAATTTGATCGATCCGGCGTCGACAGCACAGCAATGTGCGGCATCACTGACTGTCAGCAATACCACTTGTCCTCGCGGATCATGCGATCACGCGAGAGGATCGACGCCGCCGTAACTTTCTGAAAAAACTAACGCAAGAAATAATCAATTTGGTCGATCCGGCGTCGACAGCACAGCAATGTGCGGCATCACTGACTGTCAGCAATACCACTTTTCCTCGCGGATCATGCGATCACGCGAGAGGATCGACGCCGCCGTAACTTTCTGAAAAAACTAACGCAAGAAATAATCAATTTGATCGATCCGGCGTCGACAGCACAGCAATGTGCGGCATCACTGACTGTCAGCAATACCACTTGTCCTCGCGGATCATGCGATCACGCGAGAGGATCGACGCCGCCGTGACTTTCTGAAAAAACTAACGCAAGAAATAATCAATTTGATCGATCCGGCGTCGACAGCACAGCAATGTGCGGCATCACTGACTGTCAGCAATACCACTTTTCCTCGCGGATCATGCGATCACGCGAGAGGATCGACGCCGCCGTAACTTTCTGAAAAAACTAACGCAAGAAATAATCAATTTGATCGATCCGGCGTCGACAGCACAGCAATGTGCGGCATCACTGACTGTCAGCAATACCACTTGTCCTCGCGGATCATGCGATCACGCGAGAGGATCGACGCCGCCGTAACTTTCTGAAAAAACTAACGCAAGAAATAATCAATTCGATCGATCCGGCGTCGACAGCACAGCAATGTGCGGCATCACTGACTGTCAGCAATACCACTTGTCCTCGCGGATCATGCGATCACGCGAGAGGATCGACGCCGCCGTAACTTTCTGAAAAAACTAACGCAAGAAATAATCAATTTGATCGATCCGGCGTCGACAGCACAGCAATGTGCGGGATCACTGACTGTCAGCAATACCACTTGTCCTCGCGGATCATGCGATCACGCGAGAGGATCGACGCCGCCGTAACTTTCTGAAAAAACTAACGCAAGAAATAATCAATTCGATCGATCCGGCGTCGACAGCACAGCAATGTGCGGCATCACTGACTGTCAGCAATACCACTTGTCCTCGCGGATCATGCGATCACGCGAGAGGATCGACGCCGCCGTAACTTTCTGAAAAAACTAACGCAAGAAATAATCAATTCGATCGATCCGGCGTCGACAGCACAGCAATGTGCGGCATCACTGACTGTCAGCAATACCACTTGTCCTCGCGGATCATGCGATCACGCGAGAGGATCGACGCCGCCGTAACTTTCTGAAAAAACTAACGCAAGAAATAATCAATTTGATCGATCCGGCGTCGACAGCACAGCAATGTGCGGGATCACTGACTGTCAGCAATACCACTTTTCCTCGCGGATCATGCGATCACGCGAGAGGATCGACGCCGCCGTGACTTTATGAAAAAACTAACGCAAGAAATAATCAATTTGATCGATCCGGCGTCGACAGCACAGCAATGTGCGGCATCACTGACTGTCAGCAATACCACTTTTCCTCGCGGATCATGCGATCACGCGAGAGGATCGACGCCGCCGTAACTTTCTGAAAAAACTAACGCAAGAAATAATCAATTCGATCGATCCGGCGTCGACAGCACAGCAATGTGCGGCATCACTGACTGTCAGCAATACCACTTGTCCTCGCGGATCATGCGATCACGCGAGAGGATCGACGCCGCCGTAACTTTCTGAAAAAACTAACGCAAGAAATAATCAATTTGATCGATCCGGCGTCGACAGCACAGCAATGTGCGGGATCACTGACTGTCAGCAATACCACTTGTCCTCGCGGATCATGCGATCACGCGAGAGGATCGACGCCGCTGTAACTTTCTGAAAAAACTAACGCAAGAAATAATCAATTCGATCGATCCGGCGTCGACAGCACAGCAATGTGCGGCATCACTGACTGTCAGCAATACCACTTGTCCTCGCGGATCATGCGATCACGCGAGAGGATCGACGCCGCCGTAACTTTCTGAAAAAACTAACGCAAGAAATAATCAATTCGATCGATCCGGCGTCGACAGCACAGCAATGTGCGGCATCACTGACTGTCAGCAATACCACTTGTCCTCGCGGATCATGCGATCACGCGAGAGGATCGACGCCGCCGTAACTTTCTGAAAAAACTAACGCAAGAAATAATCAATTTGATCGATCCGGCGTCGACAGCACAGCAATGTGCGGGATCACTGACTGTCAGCAATACCACTTTTCCTCGCGGATCATGCGATCACGCGAGAGGATCGACGCCGCCGTGACTTTATGAAAAAACTAACGCAAGAAATAATCAATTTGATCGATCCGGCGTCGACAGCACAGCAATGTGCGGCATCACTGACTGTCAGCAATACCACTTTTCCTCGCGGATCATGCGATCACGCGAGAGGATCGACGCCGCCGTGACTTTATGAAAAAACTAACGCAAGAAATAATCAATTTGATCGATCCGGCGTCGACAGCACAGCAATGTGCGGCATCACTGACTGTCAGCAATACCACTTTTCCTCGCGGATCATGCGATCACGCGAGAGGATCGACGCCGCCGTAACTTTCTGAAAAAACTAACGCAAGAAATAATCAATTCGATCGATCCGGCGTCGACAGCACAGCAATGTGCGGCATCACTGACTGTCAGCAATACCACTTGTCCTCGCGGATCATGCGATCACGCGAGAGGATCGACGCCGCCGTAACTTTCTGAAAAAACTAACGCAAGAAATAATCAATTTGATCGATCCGGCGTCGACAGCACAGCAATGTGCGGGATCACTGACTGTCAGCAATACCACTTGTCCTCGCGGATCATGCGATCACGCGAGAGGATCGACGCCGCCGTAACTTTCTGAAAAAACTAACGCAAGAAATAATCAATTCGATCGATCCGGCGTCGACAGCACAGCAATGTGCGGCATCACTGACTGTCAGCAATACCACTTGTCCTCGCGGATCATGCGATCACGCGAGAGGATCGACGCCGCCGTAACTTTCTGAAAAAACTAACGCAAGAAATAATCAATTCGATCGATCCGGCGTCGACAGCACAGCAATGTGCGGCATCACTGACTGTCAGCAATACCACTTGTCCTCGCGGATCATGCGATCACGCGAGAGGATCGACGCCGCCGTAACTTTCTGAAAAAACTAACGCAAGAAATAATCAATTTGATCGATCCGGCGTCGACAGCACAGCAATGTGCGGGATCACTGACTGTCAGCAATACCACTTTTCCTCGCGGATCATGCGATCACGCGAGAGGATCGACGCCGCCGTGACTTTATGAAAAAACTAACGCAAGAAATAATCAATTTGATCGATCCGGCGTCGACAGCACAGCAATGTGCGGCATCACTGACTGTCAGCAATACCACTTTTCCTCGCGGATCATGCGATCACGCGAGAGGATCGACGCCGCCGTAACTTTCTGAAAAAACTAACGCAAGAAATAATCAATTCGATCGATCCGGCGTCGACAGCACAGCAATGTGCGGCATCACTGACTGTCAGCAATACCACTTGTCCTCGCGGATCATGCGATCACGCGAGAGGATCGACGCCGCCGTAACTTTCTGAAAAAACTAACGCAAGAAATAATCAATTTGATCGATCCGGCGTCGACAGCACAGCAATGTGCGGGATCACTGACTGTCAGCAATACCACTTGTCCTCGCGGATCATGCGATCACGCGAGAGGATCGACGCCGCCGTAACTTTCTGAAAAAACTAACGCAAGAAATAATCAATTCGATCGATCCGGCGTCGACAGCACAGCAATGTGCGGCATCACTGACTGTCAGCAATACCACTTTTCCTCGCGGATCATGCGATCACGCGAGAGGATCGACGCCGCCGTGACTTTCTGAAAAAACTAACGCAAGAAATAATCAATTTGATCGATCCGGCGTCGACAGCACAGCAATGTGCGGGATCACTGACTGTCAGCAATACCACTTTTCCTCGCGGATCATGCGATCACGCGAGAGGATCGACGCCGCCGTGACTTTATGAAAAAACTAACGCAAGAAATAATCAATTTGATCGATCCGGCGTCGACAGCACAGCAATGTGCGGCATCACTGACTGTCAGCAATACCACTTTTCCTCGCGGATCATGCGATCACGCGAGAGGATCGACGCCGCCGTAACTTTCTGAAAAAACTAACGCAAGAAATAATCAATTTGATCGATCCGGCGTCGACAGCACAGCAATGTGCGGCATCACTGACTGTCAGCAATACCACTTTTCCTCGCGGATCATGCGATCACGCGAGAGGATCGATGCCGCCGTAACTTTCTGAAAAAACTAACGCAAGAAATAATCAATTTGATCGATCCGGCGTCGACAGCACAGCAATGTGCGGCATCACTGACTGTCAGCAATACCACTTGTCCTCGCGGATCATGCGATCACGCGAGAGGATCGACGCCGCCGTAACTTTCTGAAAAAACTAACGCAAGAAATAATCAATTTGATCGATCCGGCGTCGACAGCACAGCAATGTGCGGGATCACTGACTGTCAGCAATACCACTTTTCCTCGCGGATCATGCGATCACGCGAGAGGATCGACGCCGCCGTGACTTTCTGAAAAAACTAACGCAAGAAATAATCAATTTGATCGATCCGGCGTCGACAGCACAGCAATGTGCGGGATCACTGACTGTCAGCAATACCACTTTTCCTCGCGGATCATGCGATCACGCGAGAGGATCGACGCCGCCGTAACTTTCTGAAAAAACTAACGCAAGAAATAATCAATTTGATCGATCCGGCGTCGACAGCACAGCAATGTGCGGCATCACTGACTGTCAGCAATACCACTTTTCCTCGCGGATCATGCGATCACGCGAGAGGATCGACGCCGCCGTAACTTTCTGAAAAAACTAACGCAAGAAATAATCAATTTGATCGATCCGGCGTCGACAGCACAGCAATGTGCGGCATCACTGACTGTCAGCAATACCACTTGTCCTCGCGGATCATGCGATCACGCGAGAGGATCGACGCCGCCGTAACTTTCTGAAAAAACTAACGCAAGAAATAATCAATTTGATCGATCCGGCGTCGACAGCACAGCAATGTGCGGGATCACTGACTGTCAGCAATACCACTTTTCCTCGCGGATCATGCGATCACGCGAGAGGATCGACGCCGCCGTGACTTTCTGAAAAAACTAACGCAAGAAATAATCAATTTGATCGATCCGGCGTCGACAGCACAGCAATGTGCGGCATCACTGACTGTCAGCAATACCACTTTTCCTCGCGGATCATGCGATCACGCGAGAGGATCGACGCCGCCGTAACTTTCTGAAAAAACTAACGCAAGAAATAATCAATTTGATCGATCCGGCGTCGACAGCACAGCAATGTGCGGCATCACTGACTGTCAGCAATACCACTTGTCCTCGCGGATCATGCGATCACGCGAGAGGATCGACGCCGCCGTAACTTTCTGAAAAAACTAACGCAAGAAATAATCAATTTGATCGATCCGGCGTCGACAGCACAGCAATGTGCGGGATCACTGACTGTCAGCAATACCACTTGTCCTCGCGGATCATGCGATCACGCGAGAGGATCGACGCCGCCGTAACTTTCTGAAAAAACTAACGCAAGAAATAATCAATTCGATCGATCCGGCGTCGACAGCACAGCAATGTGCGGCATCACTGACTGTCAGCAATACCACTTGTCCTCGCGGATCATGCGATCACGCGAGAGGATCGACGCCGCCGTAACTTTCTGAAAAAACTAACGCAAGAAATAATCAATTCGATCGATCCGGCGTCGACAGCACAGCAATGTGCGGGATCACTGACTGTCAGCAATACCACTTGTCCTCGCGGATCATGCGATCACGCGAGAGGATCGACGCCGCCGTAACTTTCTGAAAAAACTAACGCAAGAAATAATCAATTTGATCGATCCGGCGTCGACAGCACAGCAATGTGCGGCATCACTGACTGTCAGCAATACCACTTTTCCTCGCGGATCATGCGATCACGCGAGAGGATCGATGCCGCCGTAACTTTCTGAAAAAACTAACGCAAGAAATAATCAATTTGATCGATCCGGCGTCGACAGCACAGCAATGTGCGGCATCACTGACTGTCAGCAATACCACTTGTCCTCGCGGATCATGCGATCACGCGAGAGGATCGACGCCGCCGTAACTTTCTGAAAAAACTAACGCAAGAAATAATCAATTTGATCGATCCGGCGTCGACAGCACAGCAATGTGCGGGATCACTGACTGTCAGCAATACCACTTGTCCTCGCGGATCATGCGATCACGCGAGAGGATCGACGCCGCCGTAACTTTCTGAAAAAACTAACGCAAGAAATAATCAATTTGATCGATCCGGCGTCGACAGCACAGCAATGTGCGGGATCACTGACTGTCAGCAATACCACTTTTCCTCGCGGATCATGCGATCACGCGAGAGGATCGACGCCGCCGTGACTTTCTGAAAAAACTAACGCAAGAAATAATCAATTTGATCGATCCGGCGTCGACAGCACAGCAATGTGCGGCATCACTGACTGTCAGCAATACCACTTTTCCTCGCGGATCATGCGATCACGCGAGAGGATCGACGCCGCCGTAACTTTCTGAAAAAACTAACGCAAGAAATAATCAATTTGATCGATCCGGCGTCGACAGCACAGCAATGTGCGGCATCACTGACTGTCAGCAATACCACTTGTCCTCGCGGATCATGCGATCACGCGAGAGGATCGACGCCGCCGTAACTTTCTGAAAAAACTAACGCAAGAAATAATCAATTTGATCGATCCGGCGTCGACAGCACAGCAATGTGCGGCATCACTGACTGTCAGCAATACCACTTGTCCTCGCGGATCATGCGATCACGCGAGAGGATCGACGCCGCCGTAACTTTATGAAAAAACTAACGCAAGAAATAATCAATTTGATCGATCCGGCGTCGACAGCACAGCAATGTGCGGCATCACTGACTGTCAGCAATACCACTTTTCCTCGCGGATCATGCGATCACGCGAGAGGATCGACGCCGCCGTAACTTTCTGAAAAAACTAACGCAAGAAATAATCAATTTGATCGATCCGGCGTCGACAGCACAGCAATGTGCGGCATCACTGACTGTCAGCAATACCACTTTTCCTCGCGGATCATGCGATCACGCGAGAGGATCGACGCCGCCGTAACTTTCTGAAAAAACTAACGCAAGAAATAATCAATTTGATCGATCCGGCGTCGACAGCACAGCAATGTGCGGCATCACTGACTGTCAGCAATACCACTTGTCCTCGCGGATCATGCGATCACGCGAGAGGATCGACGCCGCCGTAACTTTCTGAAAAAACTAACGCAAGAAATAATCAATTTGATCGATCCGGCGTCGACAGCACAGCAATGTGCGGCATCACTGACTGTCAGCAATACCACTTGTCCTCGCGGATCATGCGATCACGCGAGAGGATCGACGCCGCCGTAACTTTCTGAAAAAACTAACGCAAGAAATAATCAATTTGATCGATCCGGCGTCGACAGCACAGCAATGTGCGGCATCACTGACTGTCAGCAATACCACTTTTCCTCGCGGATCATGCGATCACGCGAGAGGATCGACGCCGCCGTAACTTTCTGAAAAAACTAACGCAAGAAATAATCAATTTGATCGATCCGGCGTCGACAGCACAGCAATGTGCGGCATCACTGACTGTCAGCAATACCACTTTTCCTCGCGGATCATGCGATCACGCGAGAGGATCGACGCCGCCGTAACTTTCTGAAAAAACTAACGCAAGAAATAATCAATTTGATCGATCCGGCGTCGACAGCACAGCAATGTGCGGCATCACTGACTGTCAGCAATACCACTTTTCCTCGCGGATCATGCGATCACGCGAGAGGATCGACGCCGCCGTAACTTTCTGAAAAAACTAACGCAAGAAATAATCAATTTGATCGATCCGGCGTCGACAGCACAGCAATGTGCGGCATCACTGACTGTCAGCAATACCACTTTTCCTCGCGGATCATGCGATCACGCGAGAGGATCGACGCCGCCGTAACTTTCTGAAAAAACTAACGCAAGAAATAATCAATTTGATCGATCCGGCGTCGACAGCACAGCAATGTGCGGCATCACTGACTGTCAGCAATACCACTTGTCCTCGCGGATCATGCGATCACGCGAGAGGATCGACGCCGCCGTAACTTTCTGAAAAAACTAACGCAAGAAATAATCAATTCGATCGATCCGGCGTCGACAGCACAGCAATGTGCGGCATCACTGACTGTCAGCAATACCACTTGTCCTCGCGGATCATGCGATCACGCGAGAGGATCGACGCCGCCGTAACTTTCTGAAAAAACTAACGCAAGAAATAATCAATTTGATCGATCCGGCGTCGACAGCACAGCAATGTGCGGGATCACTGACTGTCAGCAATACCACTTTTCCTCGCGGATCATGCGATCACGCGAGAGGATCGACGCCGCCGTGACTTTATGAAAAAACTAACGCAAGAAATAATCAATTTGATCGATCCGGCGTCGACAGCACAGCAATGTGCGGCATCACTGACTGTCAGCAATACCACTTTTCCTCGCGGATCATGCGATCACGCGAGAGGATCGACGCCGCCGTAACTTTCTGAAAAAACTAACGCAAGAAATAATCAATTTGATCGATCCGGCGTCGACAGCACAGCAATGTGCGGCATCACTGACTGTCAGCAATACCACTTTTCCTCGCGGATCATGCGATCACGCGAGAGGATCGATGCCGCCGTAACTTTCTGAAAAAACTAACGCAAGAAATAATCAATTTGATCGATCCGGCGTCGACAGCACAGCAATGTGCGGCATCACTGACTGTCAGCAATACCACTTGTCCTCGCGGATCATGCGATCACGCGAGAGGATCGACGCCGCCGTAACTTTCTGAAAAAACTAACGCAAGAAATAATCAATTTGATCGATCCGGCGTCGACAGCACAGCAATGTGCGGGATCACTGACTGTCAGCAATACCACTTTTCCTCGCGGATCATGCGATCACGCGAGAGGATCGACGCCGCCGTGACTTTCTGAAAAAACTAACGCAAGAAATAATCAATTTGATCGATCCGGCGTCGACAGCACAGCAATGTGCGGCATCACTGACTGTCAGCAATACCACTTTTCCTCGCGGATCATGCGATCACGCGAGAGGATCGACGCCGCCGTAACTTTCTGAAAAAACTAACGCAAGAAATAATCAATTTGATCGATCCGGCGTCGACAGCACAGCAATGTGCGGGATCACTGACTGTCAGCAATACCACTTTTCCTCGCGGATCATGCGATCACGCGAGAGGAACGACGCTGCCGTAACTTTCTGCAAAAACTTCCGAAAGAAATAATAAATTTGATCGATCCGGTGTCGACAGCAGAGTAAAGTGCGGGATCACTGACTGTTACCAATACCACTTTTCCTCGCGATCACGCGATCACGCGAGAGGATCGACGCCGCCGTAACTTTCTGAAAAAACTAACGCAAGAAATAATCAATTTGATCGATCCGGCGTCGACAGCACAGCAATGTGCGGGATCACTGACTGTCAGCAATACCACTTTTCCTCGCGGATCATGCGATCACGCGAGAGGATCGACGCCGCCGTAACTTTCTGAAAAAACTAACGCAAGAAATAATCAATTTGATCGATCCGGCGTCGACAGCACAGCAATGTGCGGCATCACTGACTGTCAGCAATACCACTTTTCCTCGCGGATCATGCGATCACGCGAGAGGATCGACGCCGCCGTAACTTTCTGAAAAAACTAACGCAAGAAATAATCAATTTGATCGATCCGGCGTCGACAGCACAGCAATGTGCGGGATCACTGACTGTCAGCAATACCACTTTTCCTCGCGGATCATGCGATCACGCGAGAGGATCGACGCCGCCGTAACTTTCTGAAAAAACTAACGCAAGAAATAATCAATTTGATCGATCCGGCGTCGACAGCACAGCAATGTGCGGGATCACTGACTGTCAGCAATACCACTTTTCCTCGCGGATCATGCGATCACGCGAGAGGAACGACGCTGCCGTAACTTTCTGCAAAAACTTCCGAAAGAAATAATAAATTTGATCGATCCGGTGTCGACAGCAGAGTAAAGTGCGGGATCACTGACTGTTACCAATACCACTTTTCCTCGCGATCACGCGATCACGCGAGAGGATCGACGCCGCCGTAACTTTCTGAAAAAACTAACGCAAGAAATAATCAATTTGATCGATCCGGCGTCGACAGCACAGCAATGTGCGGGATCACTGACTGTCAGCAATACCACTTTTCCTCGCGGATCATGCGATCACGCGAGAGGATCGACGCCGCCGTAACTTTCTGAAAAAACTAACGCAAGAAATAATCAATTTGATCGATCCGGCGTCGACAGCACAGCAATGTGCGGCATCACTGACTGTCAGCAATACCACTTTTCCTCGCGGATCATGCGATCACGCGAGAGGATCGACGCCGCCGTAACTTTCTGAAAAAACTAACGCAAGAAATAATCAATTTGATCGATCCGGCGTCGACAGCACAGCAATGTGCGGCATCACTGACTGTCAGCAATACCACTTTTCCTCGCGGATCATGCGATCACGCGAGAGGATCGACGCCGCCGTAACTTTCTGAAAAAACTAACGCAAGAAATAATCAATTTGATCGATCCGGCGTCGACAGCACAGCAATGTGCGGCATCACTGACTGTCAGCAATACCACTTTTCCTCGCGGATCATGCGATCACGCGAGAGGATCGACGCCGCCGTAACTTTCTGAAAAAACTAACGCAAGAAATAATCAATTTGATCGATCCGGCGTCGACAGCACAGCAATGTGCGGGATCACTGACTGTCAGCAATACCACTTTTCCTCGCGGATCATGCGATCACGCGAGAGGATCGACGCCGCCGTAACTTTCTGAAAAAACTAACGCAAGAAATAATCAATTTGATCGATCCGGCGTCGACAGCACAGCAATGTGCGGGATCACTGACTGTCAGCAATACCACTTTTCCTCGCGGATCATGCGATCACGCGAGAGGAACGACGCTGCCGTAACTTTCTGCAAAAACTTCCGAAAGAAATAATAAATTTGATCGATCCGGTGTCGACAGCAGAGTAAAGTGCGGGATCACTGACTGTTACCAATACCACTTTTCCTCGCGATCACGCGATCACGCGAGAGGATCGACGCCGCCGTAACTTTCTGAAAAAACTAACGCAAGAAATAATCAATTTGATCGATCCGGCGTCGACAGCACAGCAATGTGCGGGATCACTGACTGTCAGCAATACCACTTTTCCTCGCGGATCATGCGATCACGCGAGAGGATCGACGCCGCCGTAACTTTCTGAAAAAACTAACGCAAGAAATAATCAATTTGATCGATCCGGCGTCGACAGCACAGCAATGTGCGGCATCACTGACTGTCAGCAATACCACTTTTCCTCGCGGATCATGCGATCACGCGAGAGGATCGACGCCGCCGTAACTTTCTGAAAAAACTAACGCAAGAAATAATCAATTTGATCGATCCGGCGTCGACAGCACAGCAATGTGCGGCATCACTGACTGTCAGCAATACCACTTTTCCTCGCGGATCATGCGATCACGCGAGAGGATCGACGCCGCCGTAACTTTCTGAAAAAACTAACGCAAGAAATAATCAATTTGATCGATCCGGCGTCGACAGCACAGCAATGTGCGGCATCACTGACTGTCAGCAATACCACTTTTCCTCGCGGATCACGCGATCACGCGAGAGGATCGACGCCGCCGTAACTTTCTGAAAAAACTAACGCAAGAAATAATCAATTTGATCGATCCGGCGTCGACAGCACAGCAATGTGCGGCATCACTGACTGTCAGCAATACCACTTTTCCTCGCGGATCATGCGATCACGCGAGAGGATCGACGCCGCCGTAACTTTCTGAAAAAACTAACGCAAGAAATAATCAATTTGATCGATCCGGCGTCGACAGCACAGCAATGTGCGGCATCACTGACTGTCAGCAATACCACTTTTCCTCGCGGATCATGCGATCACGCGAGAGGATCGACGCCGCCGTAACTTTCTGAAAAAACTAACGCAAGAAATAATCAATTTGATCGATCCGGCGTCGACAGCACAGCAATGTGCGGCATCACTGACTGTCAGCAATACCACTTGTCCTCGCGGATCATGCGATCACGCGAGAGGATCGACGCCGCCGTAACTTTCTGAAAAAACTAACGCAAGAAATAATCAATTTGATCGATCCGGCGTCGACAGCACAGCAATGTGCGGCATCACTGACTGTCAGCAATACCACTTGTCCTCGCGGATCATGCGATCACGCGAGAGGATCGACGCCGCCGTAACTTTCTGAAAAAACTAACGCAAGAAATAATCAATTTGATCGATCCGGCGTCGACAGCACAGCAATGTGCGGGATCACTGACTGTCAGCAATACCACTTTTCCTCGCGGATCATGCGATCACGCGAGAGGATCGACGCCGCCGTAACTTTCTGAAAAAACTAACGCAAGAAATAATCAATTTGATCGATCCGGCGTCGACAGCACAGCAATGTGCGGCATCACTGACTGTCAGCAATACCACTTTTCCTCGCGGATCATGCGATCACGCGAGAGGATCGACGCCGCCGTAACTTTCTGAAAAAACTAACGCAAGAAATAATCAATTTGATCGATCCGGCGTCGACAGCACAGCAATGTGCGGCATCACTGACTGTCAGCAATACCACTTTTCCTCGCGGATCACGCGATCACGCGAGAGGATCGACGCCGCCGTAACTTTCTGAAAAAACTAACGCAAGAAATAATCAATTTGATCGATCCGGCGTCGACAGCACAGCAATGTGCGGCATCACTGACTGTCAGCAATACCACTTTTCCTCGCGGATCATGCGATCACGCGAGAGGATCGACGCCGCCGTAACTTTCTGAAAAAACTAACGCAAGAAATAATCAATTTGATCGATCCGGCGTCGACAGCACAGCAATGTGCGGCATCACTGACTGTCAGCAATACCACTTTTCCTCGCGGATCATGCGATCACGCGAGAGGATCGACGCCGCCGTAACTTTCTGAAAAAACTAACGCAAGAAATAATCAATTTGATCGATCCGGCGTCGACAGCACAGCAATGTGCGGCATCACTGACTGTCAGCAATACCACTTGTCCTCGCGGATCATGCGATCACGCGAGAGGATCGACGCCGCCGTAACTTTCTGAAAAAACTAACGCAAGAAATAATCAATTTGATCGATCCGGCGTCGACAGCACAGCAATGTGCGGCATCACTGACTGTCAGCAATACCACTTTTCCTCGCGGATCATGCGATCACGCGAGAGGATCGACGCCGCCGTAACTTTCTGAAAAAACTAACGCAAGAAATAATCAATTTGATCGATCCGGCGTCGACAGCACAGCAATGTGCGGGATCACTGACTGTCAGCAATACCACTTTTCCTCGCGGATCATGCGATCACGCGAGAGGATCGACGCCGCCGTAACTTTCTGAAAAAACTAACGCAAGAAATAATCAATTTGATCGATCCGGCGTCGACAGCACAGCAATGTGCGGGATCACTGACTGTCAGCAATACCACTTTTCCTCGCGGATCATGCGATCACGCGAGAGGAACGACGCTGCCGTAACTTTCTGCAAAAACTTCCGAAAGAAATAATAAATTTGATCGATCCGGTGTCGACAGCAGAGTAAAGTGCGGGATCACTGACTGTTACCAATACCACTTTTCCTCGCGATCACGCGATCACGCGAGAGGATCGACGCCGCCGTAACTTTCTGAAAAAACTAACGCAAGAAATAATCAATTTGATCGATCCGGCGTCGACAGCACAGCAATGTGCGGGATCACTGACTGTCAGCAATACCACTTTTCCTCGCGGATCATGCGATCACGCGAGAGGATCGACGCCGCCGTAACTTTCTGAAAAAACTAACGCAAGAAATAATCAATTTGATCGATCCGGCGTCGACAGCACAGCAATGTGCGGCATCACTGACTGTCAGCAATACCACTTTTCCTCGCGGATCATGCGATCACGCGAGAGGATCGACGCCGCCGTAACTTTCTGAAAAAACTAACGCAAGAAATAATCAATTTGATCGATCCGGCGTCGACAGCACAGCAATGTGCGGCATCACTGACTGTCAGCAATACCACTTGTCCTCGCGGATCATGCGATCACGCGAGAGGATCGACGCCGCCGTAACTTTCTGAAAAAACTAACGCAAGAAATAATCAATTTGATCGATCCGGCGTCGACAGCACAGCAATGTGCGGCATCACTGACTGTCAGCAATACCACTTTTCCTCGCGGATCATGCGATCACGCGAGAGGATCGACGCCGCCGTAACTTTCTGAAAAAACTAACGCAAGAAATAATCAATTTGATCGATCCGGCGTCGACAGCACAGCAATGTGCGGGATCACTGACTGTCAGCAATACCACTTTTCCTCGCGGATCATGCGATCACGCGAGAGGATCGACGCCGCCGTAACTTTCTGGAAAAACTAACGCAAGAAATAATCAATTTGATCGATCCGGCGTCGACAGCACAGCAATGTGCGGCATCACTGACTGTCAGCAATACCACTTTTCCTCGCGGATCATGCGATCACGCGAGAGGATCGACGCCGCCGTAACTTTCTGCAAAAACTTACGAAAGAAATAATAAATTTGATCGATCCGGTGTCGACAGCAGAGTAGAGTGCGGGATCACTGACTGTTACCAATACCACTTTTCCTCGCGATCACGCGAGAGGATCGACGCCGCCGTAACTTTCTGAAAAAACTAACGCAAGAAATAATCAATTTGATCGATCCGGCGTCGACAGCACAGCAATGTGCGGCATCACTGACTGTCAGCAATACCACTTGTCCTCGCGGATCATGCGATCACGCGAGAGGATCGACGCCGCCGTAACTTTCTGAAAAAACTAACGCAAGAAATAATCAATTTGATCGATCCGGCGTCGACAGCACAGCAATGTGCGGCATCACTGACTGTCAGCAATACCACTTGTCCTCGCGGATCATGCGATCACGCGAGAGGATCGACGCCGCCGTAACTTTCTGAAAAAACTAACGCAAGAAATAATCAATTTGATCGATCCGGCGTCGACAGCACAGCAATGTGCGGGATCACTGACTGTCAGCAATACCACTTTTCCTCGCGGATCATGCGATCACGCGAGAGGATCGACGCCGCCGTAACTTTCTGAAAAAACTAACGCAAGAAATAATCAATTTGATCGATCCGGCGTCGACAGCACAGCAATGTGCGGCATCACTGACTGTCAGCAATACCACTTTTCCTCGCGGATCATGCGATCACGCGAGAGGATCGACGCCGCCGTAACTTTCTGAAAAAACTAACGCAAGAAATAATCAATTTGATCGATCCGGCGTCGACAGCACAGCAATGTGCGGCATCACTGACTGTCAGCAATACCACTTTTCCTCGCGGATCACGCGATCACGCGAGAGGATCGACGCCGCCGTAACTTTCTGAAAAAACTAACGCAAGAAATAATCAATTTGATCGATCCGGCATCGACAGCACAGCAATGTGCGGCATCACTGACTGTCAGCAATACCACTTTTCCTCGCGGATCATGCGATCACGCGAGAGGATCGACGCCGCCGTAACTTTCTGAAAAAACTAACGCAAGAAATAATCAATTTGATCGATCCGGCGTCGACAGCACAGCAATGTGCGGCATCACTGACTGTCAGCAATACCACTTTTCCTCGCGGATCATGCGATCACGCGAGAGGATCGACGCCGCCGTAACTTTCTGAAAAAACTAACGCAAGAAATAATCAATTTGATCGATCCGGCGTCGACAGCACAGCAATGTGCGGCATCACTGACTGTCAGCAATACCACTTGTCCTCGCGGATCATGCGATCACGCGAGAGGATCGACGCCGCCGTAACTTTCTGAAAAAACTAACGCAAGAAATAATCAATTTGATCGATCCGGCGTCGACAGCACAGCAATGTGCGGGATCACTGACTGTCAGCAATACCACTTTTCCTCGCGGATCATGCGATCACGCGAGAGGATCGACGCCGCCGTAACTTTCTGAAAAAACTAACGCAAGAAATAATCAATTTGATCGATCCGGCGTCGACAGCACAGCAATGTGCGGCATCACTGACTGTCAGCAATACCACTTTTCCTCGCGGATCATGCGATCACGCGAGAGGATCGACGCCGCCGTAACTTTCTGAAAAAACTAACGCAAGAAATAATCAATTTGATCGATCCGGCGTCGACAGCACAGCAATGTGCGGCATCACTGACTGTCAGCAATACCACTTTTCCTCGCGGATCATGCGATCACGCGAGAGGATCGACGCCGCCGTAACTTTCTGAAAAAACTAACGCAAGAAATAATCAATTTGATCGATCCGGCGTCGACAGCACAGCAATGTGCGGGATCACTGACTGTCAGCAATACCACTTTTCCTCGCGGATCATGCGATCACGCGAGAGGATCGACGCCGCCGTAACTTTCTGCAAAAACTTACGAAAGAAATAATAAATTTGATCGATCCGGTGTCGACAGCAGAGTAAAGTGCGGGATCACTGACTGTTACCAATACCACTTTTCCTCGCGATCACGCGAGAGGATCGACGCCGCCGTAACTTTCTGAAAAAACTAACGCAAGAAATAATCAATTTGATCGATCCGGCGTCGACAGCACAGCAATGTGCGGCATCACTGACTGTCAGCAATACCACTTTTCCTCGCGGATCATGCGATCACGCGAGAGGATCGACGCCGCCGTAACTTTCTGAAAAAACTAACGCAAGAAATAATCAATTTGATCGATCCGGCGTCGACAGCACAGCAATGTGCGGCATCACTGACTGTCAGCAATACCACTTTTCCTCGCGGATCATGCGATCACGCGAGAGGATCGACGCCGCCGTAACTTTCTGAAAAAACTAACGCAAGAAATAATCAATTTGATCGATCCGGCGTCGACAGCACAGCAATGTGCGGGATCACTGACTGTCAGCAATACCACTTTTCCTCGCGGATCATGCGATCACGCGAGAGGATCGACGCCGCCGTAACTTTCTGCAAAAACTTACGAAAGAAATAATAAATTTGATCGATCCGGTGTCGACAGCAGAGTAAAGTGCGGGATCACTGACTGTTACCAATACCACTTTTCCTCGCGATCACGCGAGAGGATCGACGCCGCCGTAACTTTCTGAAAAAACTAACGCAAGAAATAATCAATTTGATCGATCCGGCGTCGACAGCACAGCAATGTGCGGCATCACTGACTGTCAGCAATACCACTTTTCCTCGCGGATCATGCGATCACGCGAGAGGATCGACGCCGCCGTAACTTTCTGAAAAAACTAACGCAAGAAATAATCAATTTGATCGATCCGGCGTCGACAGCACAGCAATGTGCGGCATCACTGACTGTCAGCAATACCACTTTTCCTCGCGGATCATGCGATCACGCGAGAGGATCGACGCCGCCGTAACTTTCTGCAAAAACTAACGCAAGAAATAATCAATTTGGTCGATCCGGCGTCGACAGCACAGCAATGTGCGGCATCACTGACTGTCAGCAATACCACTTTTCCTCGCGGATCATGCGATCACGCGAGAGGATCGACGCCGCCGTAACTTTCTGAAAAAACTAACGCAAGAAATAATCAATTTGATCGATCCGGCGTCGACAGCACAGCAATGTGCGGCATCACTGACTGTCAGCAATACCACTTGTCCTCGCGGATCATGCGATCACGCGAGAGGATCGACGCCGCCGTAACTTTCTGAAAAAACTAACGCAAGAAATAATCAATTTGATCGATCCGGCGTCGACAGCACAGCAATGTGCGGCATCACTGACTGTCAGCAATACCACTTTTCCTCGCGGATCATGCGATCACGCGAGAGGATCGACGCCGCCGTAACTTTCTGAAAAAACTAACGCAAGAAATAATCAATTTGATCGATCCGGCGTCGACAGCACAGCAATGTGCGGGATCACTGACTGTCAGCAATACCACTTTTCCTCGCGGATCATGCGATCACGCGAGAGGATCGACGCCGCCGTAACTTTCTGAAAAAACTAACGCAAGAAATAATCAATTTGATCGATCCGGCGTCGACAGCACAGCAATGTGCGGCATCACTGACTGTCAGCAATACCACTTTTCCTCGCGGATCATGCGATCACGCGAGAGGAACGACGCTGCCGTAACTTTCTGCAAAAACTTCCGAAAGAAATAATAAATTTGATCGATCCGGTGTCGACAGCAGAGTAAAGTGCGGGATCACTGACTGTTACCAATACCACTTTTCCTCGCGATCACGCGATCACGCGAGAGGATCGACGCCGCCGTAACTTTCTGAAAAAACTAACGCAAGAAATAATCAATTTGATCGATCCGGCGTCGACAGCACAGCAATGTGCGGGATCACTGACTGTCAGCAATACCACTTTTCCTCGCGGATCATGCGATCACGCGAGAGGATCGACGCCGCCGTAACTTTCTGAAAAAACTAACGCAAGAAATAATCAATTTGATCGATCCGGCGTCGACAGCACAGCAATGTGCGGCATCACTGACTGTCAGCAATACCACTTTTCCTCGCGGATCATGCGATCACGCGAGAGGATCGACGCCGCCGTGACTTTCTGAAAAAACTAACGCAAGAAATAATCAATTTGATCGATCCGGCGTCGACAGCACAGCAATGTGCGGCATCACTGACTGTCAGCAATACCACTTTTCCTCGCGGATCATGCGATCACGCGAGAGGATCGACGCCGCCGTAACTTTCTGAAAAAACTAACGCAAGAAATAATCAATTTGGTCGATCCGGCGTCGACAGCACAGCAATGTGCGGCATCACTGACTGTCAGCAATACCACTTTTCCTCGCGGATCATGCGATCACGCGAGAGGATCGACGCCGCCGTGACTTTCTGAAAAAACTAACGCAAGAAATAATCAATTTGATCGATCCGGCGTCGACAGCACAGCAATGTGCGGCATCACTGACTGTCAGCAATACCACTTTTCCTCGCGGATCATGCGATCACGCGAGAGGATCGACGCCGCCGTAACTTTCTGAAAAAACTAACGCAAGAAATAATCAATTTGATCGATCCGGCGTCGACAGCACAGCAATGTGCGGCATCACTGACTGTCAGCAATACCACTTTTCCTCGCGGATCATGCGATCACGCGAGAGGATCGACGCCGCCGTAACTTTCTGCAAAAACTTACGAAAGAAATAATAAATTTGATCGATCCGGTGTCGACAGCAGAGTAGAGTGCGGGATCACTGACTGTTACCAATACCACTTTTCCTCGCGATCACGCGAGAGGATCGACGCCGCCGTAACTTTCTGAAAAAACTAACGCAAGAAATAATCAATTTGATCGATCCGGCGTCGACAGCACAGCAATGTGCGGGATCACTGACTGTCAGCAATACCACTTTTCCTCGCGGATCATGCGATCACGCGAGAGGATCGACGCCGCCGTGACTTTCTGAAAAAACTAACGCAAGAAATAATCAATTTGATCGATCCGGCGTCGACAGCACAGCAATGTGCGGCATCACTGACTGTCAGCAATACCACTTTTCCTCGCGGATCATGCGATCACGCGAGAGGATCGACGCCGCCGTGACTTTCTGAAAAAACTAACGCAAGAAATAATCAATTTGATCGATCCGGCGTCGACAGCACAGCAATGTGCGGGATCACTGACTGTCAGCAATACCACTTTTCCTCGCGGATCATGCGATCACGCGAGAGGATCGACGCCGCCGTGACTTTCTGAAAAAACTAACGCAAGAAATAATCAATTTGATCGATCCGGCGTCGACAGCACAGCAATGTGCGGCATCACTGACTGTCAGCAATACCACTTTTCCTCGCGGATCATGCGATCACGCGAGAGGAACGACGCTGCCGTAACTTTCTGCAAAAACTTCCGAAAGAAATAATAAATTTGATCGATCCGGTGTCGACAGCAGAGTAAAGTGCGGGATCACTGACTGTTACCAATACCACTTTTCCTCGCGATCACGCGATCACGCGAGAGGATCGACGCCGCCGTAACTTTCTGAAAAAACTAACGCAAGAAATAATCAATTTGATCGATCCGGCGTCGACAGCACAGCAATGTGCGGGATCACTGACTGTCAGCAATACCACTTTTCCTCGCGGATCATGCGATCACGCGAGAGGATCGACGCCGCCGTAACTTTCTGAAAAAACTAACGCAAGAAATAATCAATTTGATCGATCCGGCGTCGACAGCACAGCAATGTGCGGGATCACTGACTGTCAGCAATACCACTTTTCCTCGCGGATCATGCGATCACGCGAGAGGAACGACGCCGCCGTAACTTTCTGAAAAAACTAACGCAAGAAATAATCAATTTGATCGATCCGTCGTCGACAGCACAGCAATGTGCGGGATCACTGACTGTCAGCAATACCACTTTTCCTCGCGGATCATGCGATCACGCGAGAGGATCGACGCCGCCGTAACTTTCTGAAAAAAATAACGCAAGAAATAATCAATTTGATCGATCCGGCGTCGACAGCACAGCAATGTGCGGCATCACTGACTGTCAGCAATACCACTTTTCCTCGCGGATCATGCGATCACGCGAGAGGATCGACGCCGCCGTAACTTTCTGAAAAAACTAACGCAAGAAATAATCAATTTGATCGATCCGGCGTCGACAGCACAGCAATGTGCGGCATCACTGACTGTCAGCAATACCACTTTTCCTCGCGGATCATGCGATCACGCGAGAGGATCGACGCCGCCGTAACTTTCTGAAAAAACTAACGCAAGAAATAATCAATTTGATCGATCCGGCGTCGACAGCACAGCAATGTGCGGCATCACTGACTGTCAGCAATACCACTTGTCCTCGCGGATCATGCGATCACGCGAGAGGATCGACGCCGCCGTAACTTTCTGAAAAAACTAACGCAAGAAATAATCAATTTGATCGATCCGGCGTCGACAGCACAGCAATGTGCGGCATCACTGACTGTCAGCAATACCACTTTTCCTCGCGGATCATGCGATCACGCGAGAGGATCGACGCCGCCGTAACTTTCTGAAAAAACTAACGCAAGAAATAATCAATTTGATCGATCCGGCGTCGACAGCACAGCAATGTGCGGGATCACTGACTGTCAGCAATACCACTTTTCCTCGCGGATCATGCGATCACGCGAGAGGATCGACGCCGCCGTAACTTTCTGAAAAAACTAACGCAAGAAATAATCAATTTGATCGATCCGGCGTCGACAGCACAGCAATGTGCGGGATCACTGACTGTCAGCAATACCACTTTTCCTCGCGGATCATGCGATCACGCGAGAGGAACGACGCTGCCGTAACTTTCTGCAAAAACTTCCGAAAGAAATAATAAATTTGATCGATCCGGTGTCGACAGCAGAGTAAAGTGCGGGATCACTGACTGTTACCAATACCACTTTTCCTCGCGATCACGCGATCACGCGAGAGGATCGACGCCGCCGTAACTTTCTGAAAAAACTAACGCAAGAAATAATCAATTTGATCGATCCGGCGTCGACAGCACAGCAATGTGCGGGATCACTGACTGTCAGCAATACCACTTTTCCTCGCGGATCATGCGATCACGCGAGAGGATCGACGCCGCCGTAACTTTCTGAAAAAACTAACGCAAGAAATAATCAATTTGATCGATCCGGCGTCGACAGCACAGCAATGTGCGGCATCACTGACTGTCAGCAATACCACTTTTCCTCGCGGATCATGCGATCACGCGAGAGGATCGACGCCGCCGTAACTTTCTGAAAAAACTAACGCAAGAAATAATCAATTTGATCGATCCGGCGTCGACAGCACAGCAATGTGCGGCATCACTGACTGTCAGCAATACCACTTGTCCTCGCGGATCATGCGATCACGCGAGAGGATCGACGCCGCCGTAACTTTCTGAAAAAACTAACGCAAGAAATAATCAATTTGATCGATCCGGCGTCGACAGCACAGCAATGTGCGGCATCACTGACTGTCAGCAATACCACTTTTCCTCGCGGATCATGCGATCACGCGAGAGGATCGACGCCGCCGTAACTTTCTGAAAAAACTAACGCAAGAAATAATCAATTTGATCGATCCGGCGTCGACAGCACAGCAATGTGCGGGATCACTGACTGTCAGCAATACCACTTTTCCTCGCGGATCATGCGATCACGCGAGAGGATCGACGCCGCCGTAACTTTCTGAAAAAACTAACGCAAGAAATAATCAATTTGATCGATCCGGCGTCGACAGCACAGCAATGTGCGGCATCACTGACTGTCAGCAATACCACTTTTCCTCGCGGATCATGCGATCACGCGAGAGGATCGACGCCGCCGTAACTTTCTGCAAAAACTTACGAAAGAAATAATAAATTTGATCGATCCGGTGTCGACAGCAGAGTAGAGTGCGGGATCACTGACTGTTACCAATACCACTTTTCCTCGCGATCACGCGAGAGGATCGACGCCGCCGTAACTTTCTGAAAAAACTAACGCAAGAAATAATCAATTTGATCGATCCGGCGTCGACAGCACAGCAATGTGCGGCATCACTGACTGTCAGCAATACCACTTGTCCTCGCGGATCATGCGATCACGCGAGAGGATCGACGCCGCCGTAACTTTCTGAAAAAACTAACGCAAGAAATAATCAATTTGATCGATCCGGCGTCGACAGCACAGCAATGTGCGGCATCACTGACTGTCAGCAATACCACTTGTCCTCGCGGATCATGCGATCACGCGAGAGGATCGACGCCGCCGTAACTTTCTGAAAAAACTAACGCAAGAAATAATCAATTTGATCGATCCGGCGTCGACAGCACAGCAATGTGCGGGATCACTGACTGTCAGCAATACCACTTTTCCTCGCGGATCATGCGATCACGCGAGAGGATCGACGCCGCCGTAACTTTCTGAAAAAACTAACGCAAGAAATAATCAATTTGATCGATCCGGCGTCGACAGCACAGCAATGTGCGGCATCACTGACTGTCAGCAATACCACTTTTCCTCGCGGATCATGCGATCACGCGAGAGGATCGACGCCGCCGTAACTTTCTGAAAAAACTAACGCAAGAAATAATCAATTTGATCGATCCGGCGTCGACAGCACAGCAATGTGCGGCATCACTGACTGTCAGCAATACCACTTTTCCTCGCGGATCACGCGATCACGCGAGAGGATCGACGCCGCCGTAACTTTCTGAAAAAACTAACGCAAGAAATAATCAATTTGATCGATCCGGCGTCGACAGCACAGCAATGTGCGGCATCACTGACTGTCAGCAATACCACTTTTCCTCGCGGATCATGCGATCACGCGAGAGGATCGACGCCGCCGTAACTTTCTGAAAAAACTAACGCAAGAAATAATCAATTTGATCGATCCGGCGTCGACAGCACAGCAATGTGCGGCATCACTGACTGTCAGCAATACCACTTTTCCTCGCGGATCATGCGATCACGCGAGAGGATCGACGCCGCCGTAACTTTCTGAAAAAACTAACGCAAGAAATAATCAATTTGATCGATCCGGCGTCGACAGCACAGCAATGTGCGGCATCACTGACTGTCAGCAATACCACTTGTCCTCGCGGATCATGCGATCACGCGAGAGGATCGACGCCGCCGTAACTTTCTGAAAAAACTAACGCAAGAAATAATCAATTTGATCGATCCGGCGTCGACAGCACAGCAATGTGCGGGATCACTGACTGTCAGCAATACCACTTTTCCTCGCGGATCATGCGATCACGCGAGAGGATCGACGCCGCCGTAACTTTCTGAAAAAACTAACGCAAGAAATAATCAATTTGATCGATCCGGCGTCGACAGCACAGCAATGTGCGGCATCACTGACTGTCAGCAATACCACTTTTCCTCGCGGATCATGCGATCACGCGAGAGGATCGACGCCGCCGTAACTTTCTGAAAAAACTAACGCAAGAAATAATCAATTTGATCGATCCGGCGTCGACAGCACAGCAATGTGCGGCATCACTGACTGTCAGCAATACCACTTTTCCTCGCGGATCATGCGATCACGCGAGAGGATCGACGCCGCCGTAACTTTCTGAAAAAACTAACGCAAGAAATAATCAATTTGATCGATCCGGCGTCGACAGCACAGCAATGTGCGGGATCACTGACTGTCAGCAATACCACTTTTCCTCGCGGATCATGCGATCACGCGAGAGGATCGACGCCGCCGTAACTTTCTGCAAAAACTTACGAAAGAAATAATAAATTTGATCGATCCGGTGTCGACAGCAGAGTAAAGTGCGGGATCACTGACTGTTACCAATACCACTTTTCCTCGCGATCACGCGAGAGGATCGACGCCGCCGTAACTTTCTGAAAAAACTAACGCAAGAAATAATCAATTTGATCGATCCGGCGTCGACAGCACAGCAATGTGCGGCATCACTGACTGTCAGCAATACCACTTTTCCTCGCGGATCATGCGATCACGCGAGAGGATCGACGCCGCCGTAACTTTCTGAAAAAACTAACGCAAGAAATAATCAATTTGATCGATCCGGCGTCGACAGCACAGCAATGTGCGGCATCACTGACTGTCAGCAATACCACTTTTCCTCGCGGATCATGCGATCACGCGAGAGGATCGACGCCGCCGTAACTTTCTGAAAAAACTAACGCAAGAAATAATCAATTTGATCGATCCGGCGTCGACAGCACAGCAATGTGCGGGATCACTGACTGTCAGCAATACCACTTTTCCTCGCGGATCATGCGATCACGCGAGAGGATCGACGCCGCCGTAACTTTCTGCAAAAACTTACGAAAGAAATAATAAATTTGATCGATCCGGTGTCGACAGCAGAGTAAAGTGCGGGATCACTGACTGTTACCAATACCACTTTTCCTCGCGATCACGCGAGAGGATCGACGCCGCCGTAACTTTCTGAAAAAACTAACGCAAGAAATAATCAATTTGATCGATCCGGCGTCGACAGCACAGCAATGTGCGGCATCACTGACTGTCAGCAATACCACTTTTCCTCGCGGATCATGCGATCACGCGAGAGGATCGACGCCGCCGTAACTTTCTGAAAAAACTAACGCAAGAAATAATCAATTTGATCGATCCGGCGTCGACAGCACAGCAATGTGCGGCATCACTGACTGTCAGCAATACCACTTTTCCTCGCGGATCATGCGATCACGCGAGAGGATCGACGCCGCCGTAACTTTCTGCAAAAACTAACGCAAGAAATAATCAATTTGGTCGATCCGGCGTCGACAGCACAGCAATGTGCGGCATCACTGACTGTCAGCAATACCACTTTTCCTCGCGGATCATGCGATCACGCGAGAGGATCGACGCCGCCGTAACTTTCTGAAAAAACTAACGCAAGAAATAATCAATTTGATCGATCCGGCGTCGACAGCACAGCAATGTGCGGCATCACTGACTGTCAGCAATACCACTTGTCCTCGCGGATCATGCGATCACGCGAGAGGATCGACGCCGCCGTAACTTTCTGAAAAAACTAACGCAAGAAATAATCAATTTGATCGATCCGGCGTCGACAGCACAGCAATGTGCGGCATCACTGACTGTCAGCAATACCACTTTTCCTCGCGGATCATGCGATCACGCGAGAGGATCGACGCCGCCGTAACTTTCTGAAAAAACTAACGCAAGAAATAATCAATTTGATCGATCCGGCGTCGACAGCACAGCAATGTGCGGGATCACTGACTGTCAGCAATACCACTTTTCCTCGCGGATCATGCGATCACGCGAGAGGATCGACGCCGCCGTAACTTTCTGAAAAAACTAACGCAAGAAATAATCAATTTGATCGATCCGGCGTCGACAGCACAGCAATGTGCGGGATCACTGACTGTCAGCAATACCACTTTTCCTCGCGGATCATGCGATCACGCGAGAGGAACGACGCTGCCGTAACTTTCTGCAAAAACTTCCGAAAGAAATAATAAATTTGATCGATCCGGTGTCGACAGCAGAGTAAAGTGCGGGATCACTGACTGTTACCAATACCACTTTTCCTCGCGATCACGCGATCACGCGAGAGGATCGACGCCGCCGTAACTTTCTGAAAAAACTAACGCAAGAAATAATCAATTTGATCGATCCGGCGTCGACAGCACAGCAATGTGCGGGATCACTGACTGTCAGCAATACCACTTTTCCTCGCGGATCATGCGATCACGCGAGAGGATCGACGCCGCCGTAACTTTCTGAAAAAACTAACGCAAGAAATAATCAATTTGATCGATCCGGCGTCGACAGCACAGCAATGTGCGGCATCACTGACTGTCAGCAATACCACTTTTCCTCGCGGATCATGCGATCACGCGAGAGGATCGACGCCGCCGTAACTTTCTGAAAAAACTAACGCAAGAAATAATCAATTTGATCGATCCGGCGTCGACAGCACAGCAATGTGCGGCATCACTGACTGTCAGCAATACCACTTTTCCTCGCGGATCATGCGATCACGCGAGAGGATCGACGCCGCCGTAACTTTCTGAAAAAACTAACGCAAGAAATAATCAATTTGGTCGATCCGGCGTCGACAGCACAGCAATGTGCGGCATCACTGACTGTCAGCAATACCACTTTTCCTCGCGGATCATGCGATCACGCGAGAGGATCGACGCCGCCGTGACTTTCTGAAAAAACTAACGCAAGAAATAATCAATTTGATCGATCCGGCGTCGACAGCACAGCAATGTGCGGCATCACTGACTGTCAGCAATACCACTTTTCCTCGCGGATCATGCGATCACGCGAGAGGATCGACGCCGCCGTAACTTTCTGAAAAAACTAACGCAAGAAATAATCAATTTGATCGATCCGGCGTCGACAGCACAGCAATGTGCGGCATCACTGACTGTCAGCAATACCACTTTTCCTCGCGGATCATGCGATCACGCGAGAGGATCGACGCCGCCGTAACTTTCTGCAAAAACTTACGAAAGAAATAATAAATTTGATCGATCCGGTGTCGACAGCAGAGTAGAGTGCGGGATCACTGACTGTTACCAATACCACTTTTCCTCGCGATCACGCGAGAGGATCGACGCCGCCGTAACTTTCTGAAAAAACTAACGCAAGAAATAATCAATTTGATCGATCCGGCGTCGACAGCACAGCAATGTGCGGGATCACTGACTGTCAGCAATACCACTTTTCCTCGCGGATCATGCGATCACGCGAGAGGATCGACGCCGCCGTGACTTTCTGAAAAAACTAACGCAAGAAATAATCAATTTGATCGATCCGGCGTCGACAGCACAGCAATGTGCGGCATCACTGACTGTCAGCAATACCACTTTTCCTCGCGGATCATGCGATCACGCGAGAGGATCGACGCCGCCGTGACTTTCTGAAAAAACTAACGCAAGAAATAATCAATTTGATCGATCCGGCGTCGACAGCACAGCAATGTGCGGGATCACTGACTGTCAGCAATACCACTTTTCCTCGCGGATCATGCGATCACGCGAGAGGATCGACGCCGCCGTGACTTTCTGAAAAAACTAACGCAAGAAATAATCAATTTGATCGATCCGGCGTCGACAGCACAGCAATGTGCGGCATCACTGACTGTCAGCAATACCACTTTTCCTCGCGGATCATGCGATCACGCGAGAGGAACGACGCTGCCGTAACTTTCTGCAAAAACTTCCGAAAGAAATAATAAATTTGATCGATCCGGTGTCGACAGCAGAGTAAAGTGCGGGATCACTGACTGTTACCAATACCACTTTTCCTCGCGATCACGCGATCACGCGAGAGGATCGACGCCGCCGTAACTTTCTGAAAAAACTAACGCAAGAAATAATCAATTTGATCGATCCGGCGTCGACAGCACAGCAATGTGCGGGATCACTGACTGTCAGCAATACCACTTTTCCTCGCGGATCATGCGATCACGCGAGAGGATCGACGCCGCCGTAACTTTCTGAAAAAACTAACGCAAGAAATAATCAATTTGATCGATCCGGCGTCGACAGCACAGCAATGTGCGGGATCACTGACTGTCAGCAATACCACTTTTCCTCGCGGATCATGCGATCACGCGAGAGGAACGACGCCGCCGTAACTTTCTGAAAAAACTAACGCAAGAAATAATCAATTTGATCGATCCGTCGTCGACAGCACAGCAATGTGCGGGATCACTGACTGTCAGCAATACCACTTTTCCTCGCGGATCATGCGATCACGCGAGAGGATCGACGCCGCCGTAACTTTCTGAAAAAAATAACGCAAGAAATAATCAATTTGATCGATCCGGCGTCGACAGCACAGTAAAGTGCGGGATCACTGACTGTCAGCAATACCACTTTTCCTCGCGGAAACACCTTAATTTCTTATTCTACATATCACAGTACGCTGATTCTGAGTGTATGTAATTTTTCCGGCAGGAGCCGCCATACTGAATTTTAGTTCAAACAGAATGAATCATAGCTTAGAGGGCGCGCAAATACTGACCCAAAAGATTTGCTGGAGTTTCCACCCAGTGATGCCAGAATCGTGGGACGTGGGACAAATGCTTATCCCCACTATGACCTACCGTCGTCTCCCACTATGGTCTACAGTCGTCCCCCACTTTCTTCCCATCGCACTGCACACAAGCAATATTCCACTCCTGTGCGTGTGCTCGCCAGCCCAACAGGCAACGCACACAGACTGACCTAGGAGCGGATTCGGCACAGCAAGAGAACAAAACTGGGTCTTTTCGAGCGCGACTTTCTGGTGAGAACGCTGCTGCGTCAGCACTGCCTTATCCTTATCGCGGGACGGCAATATGTCGAGGCGAGGATGCTTCAAAGAAAGGGTTCTGGTTTTACTAAAATATTATTAACTAACTAGGCGGGAGTATGATCAACGAGGAATTTCCTATAACGCTAGGCGTTGTTGATGCATACCCCGTCCCAAAAAGAAAAATTTTACGTTCCGAACGTAACAGTGGCCGTCCTGTTGTCACTGAGCTGTGGGAGGAACGTTACCGAGAGCCCGCTCCTGGTGAGGATGCAGGCTCTTAAATTGTTCGTGACCGCCACTGACCAGATCTTGCCGGTGTTTCAAGTCCCCCGACCTTCCCGCGGGTCAGCCAGGGTTCTTGTATCAGCACGACGTCGACCTTTTCATTCTTCACGAATCAACGCCCCGGCGGCGGCCCTGCTGTGATGCAAGTTGATCTGTGCCAGCTGCATACTCGCGCCTTTTCATTTTGTGTTGGCGAAACCGGAGAGTTGTCCGGAGGGTGGTAGATTTACAGACGAACCTAATGCGAAATCGGGGAGCCGTAGGAGGGTGACGTTTCGTGGACGAACCTGATGCGAAATCAGGGAGTCGCGGGAAATGTTAGTGATGCCTCGTAATTCTTAAATAAAGTTTGATACAACTCGAGCAGTAAAGTTGTATCTGTGGGTATGTATGTGCTACTTTTATTATAAGGATCGCTGGGTAAAAGATGGGTTTACCGAATCTACTCGATTTACACGTGAACACCATTCTTATATTCAATAATCAATTGTTGTACAAATGGAAGTGTCGCGGTTAATTGATTAAATAAAATGTGTAAGTTACCAATAGTTTGCACGGTGTTGACGCACTGGCGATGCGGGGCGTAAGAGTGGCTATTACAATGTGCCAAATAGAATATAAACCGAACTCGCGGATTCTATGAGGTTAACTATTGATTCGGAAGGGGACTCCAGCCCGATCTTATTAGATTTAACTAACTCTGTACGAGCGTGACACGACATGACCCTACACGTGACTGTATAGCTTTGAAACAAAGAGGGTTGAAACCAAAGGGATTGTAATATATTCCCAAACATGAGTGGGGATTCGTTATAAATCTCCATATAAGGAGATCCGTATGAGTCGTCATCGCGTTACTCCCGTTCCTATGGTCGTGATCCAGCTGGTCAAGATCATGACCCCCATTAGTTGTGTGTGATAAGCGAAAGGATTTTAACCATTCATCGCCCCAACGTTGTACATGGCCATGTCTAACGGTGGTGTTTGTCCTGTCTTGGGTATGGCATCAACCTCTTGTTGAACGGCAAGCGCTTCAGGTGTTGGCGCCTGTTTCTTCCGCTCGAGGAAGGCCTCTCTGCGATCTGCGTTCCACTTTTGCCTGTTGGTATTCTGAGGCTTCGGCGGACCGTGGGTAATGGCGTCACGTTTGTCTTGCATGACGGTTTCGTCAAACCAATCGTGCCCTTTTGTTTCCCACTTCTTAACGTTAAAAGCATCCATGCGCCTTTGATCGCGATTGAGGGGTTTTCCACCTCGTCCAGATCTCGGCAACCGTCGATCCATCTTGTATATTCACTTAACTCAGGAATGGCCACTGGCGACTAGCTGAGTGAAAACAATACTGCGGATTATCCAGCAGTTTGTCAAAGATTTCTAAAATCTTTCTTTGTCAATGTCACTAAAAACGACAACTCCCCTCCCCGCAGCCTAAGGCGCAGCGTTGTCGGTAATAACAGCATAAATGTTAATATTGTACTGATTATATGCAATTTCTACAAATTGACTCACTACGTCACTTAGTCTTTCCAGTTTCTCTGATTTGGTTGAAAATCCAAGACTCCGAAAACAAGTTTCTTCCACTTGTTAACTGTAACATGGCTACAACATTCTTTTAATTTGCAGCTGAATTCTTCCAGCCATCAATTAAAAGTACAGCACCTTGCTGTTCATTTCGTCCAATGGAATTATATAATTCTTCATATTGTTCATTTATAAGTGTTGGACTTAAGGCTGCCGTCCCATTTTTGTTATGGTCCGAATCGATCGAAACGCCCCCAGTAAACAGACTGAAACTACTGCGGTCGATAAAAAGAACTTCTACAGAGGTGACATCTCCAGGTACTCTATGTAGACGAAATTTTTACGCATAGTTGCCACATCTTCTGTACCCTCCGTCTCTGACGCGCTGTTGCCACAGCTCCTTCTATTGAGAAGCTTGAAGGAATACGGCACGAGACTCGAGAGCTGCGCCCAGCGTCAGTCACGCACACATAACCACCGCTCCTGTAGGTGTTTCCCCATCCATCAGCGGTAGCTGGACGTAAAGGAGGATAGCAATAATAAAAGATACAGAGGTCTAAATTTTTTTTACTACATGATTTCATTCGCATACTAGACATTATATAAGGATCGGACGTTAAAAGTAATTTATACAGTATGTCTTCGTTTGTTGCTAATCGGGAACATTTTCGAGTATTTTCACACCTGATTCTCTTTAAATCTTTATGTCGGGTTTCCTGAGCTTCCTCAGAAAGCTACCCAGTTATACTTTTTCTGTCCCATGTATTAATAATTTATGCACAGAGGCTGGTATATAGTATCAGGCATAATATTGTACGTAATGATTTGCTGTGTCTTGAGAATATTGACGAAAGTTTACAATATTTATTGTATAGGGGGAAGAAATGACCTGTAATAATGAATAGGAGTTTTTAGTAAAAGAAGATATTTATCGCAAAAGCCTGGTCATTAATTTAAACAAACCGATTTGTTGCTACTTTCCTTTATTATTCGACTTTTCCTTCTAACATGGAAATGAAAAGTTTGCTAAACAAGGCATTAAATAAGGTAGCGAATAAACAGAATTAATTTTTTTTATTACAATTAAGTTAAAAAAATTGAAGAATAAATAATTAAATAAATGTAAAAAAATATTCAATTATACATCATTGGAAAGGAATAATTATTTCCTATTTTTTGGCGCAAATTTCATTCCGCTATCTTAAAAAAAAGACCCAAAGCCCACTGTGAGCCGCTTCGCCGTGATTCATTCAAGCCTCCCTGAGGACAAAATAGTAATAGGGGAAATGTGGCAACAGTGCGATGCGACTCTCCATACGTATCGGCAACTATGTCTTTCCTACATTTATCAGCTAGCTTGGACTTCCACCGGTTTTGATGGTACATGGCGTGAATATACCATCAACGCCGGTGACGGAGAATCATTGAAGCCTCATTCTGTCATTTCTCGAGCCTGTCTCAGTACACGATTCATAAATTCGGCTAAACTTCCGAAAACCGGTCAAACCCGATTGGGCTGAAATTTTGAAAATAGCTTCATTTTGCATAAAAATAACGTTTGTGAGAAGGATTTTTGCCGACTCGAATTTTTTTTTACCATTTCAATGTCGTTCCCTACCTTACCGACAGAGCGGAGAATCGGATACAACAATTATTCAATGCATTCTCTTTATTATTCTCCTGTATAGGTATACATATTTAATGTCATTCAATAATCTTTCGAATGGATCTTTGGAATAATCTTTCGAATGGATCTTTGGAATAATCTTTCGAATGGAACGTTTCTCACAACATTGTTGCTATCTCTGGAATAGGCGCACGAGTCACGGGTCCAGCGACCGCGACTGATCTCTCTTCTAGGTAGACGCCTTGCGCACGGGGCTTCGCCCCGTACGTAAGGCTCCAACAAAAATAAAACATCCCCCTGAACGACCGATCAGTATCAAGCTGATATCTCTTTCTAAGTTGATCTCTGTTTTATAGATTTTAGGAGAATAATAAGGAGAATGCATTGAATAACTGTTTTATCTGATTCTCCACTCTGTCGGTAAGGTAGGGAACGACATTGAAATGGTAAAAAAAATTTCGAGTCGGCAAAAATCCTTCTCGCAAACGTTATTTTTATGCAAAATGAAGCTATTTTCAAAATTTCAGCCCAATCGGGTTTGACCGGTTTTCGGAAGTACAGCCATAAATTCATTATTATTTCAACATACGTTGCTTATTAGCGTCCAAACGCACCAGACCACCCTGCATGAATGTCTACTGGAGGCAACTATACCCGCAAAAACTTCCTTCTTGCCGAATCCAGGACGAAAGTTTGTTGAAACGGTTGGTTTACTACATCGCGTGTACGTATAAGCTGGTGCTACGTGGCTCAAATGTACCACTAGCGCCGGTGGCGGCGAAGCCTTGAAGCCTCATTCTGTCAGTTTCGAGTCATAAATTCATTATTATTTCAACGTACGGTGCTTATTAGCATTCAAACGCACCAGACCACCCTGCACTGATGTCTACTGGAGGCAACTATACCCTCAAAAACTTGCTTCTTGCCGATTCCAGGACGAAAGTTGGTTGAAACGGTTTCGCGTATACGTACACGCTTTTCCTAGCTTGTGTGAGCGTACGCACACATTCAAGGCCCAGCGAGACGGCAGCCTTAACGTTTTTCTTGATGGAACTACCTACATAGTTCTCATTTATTGCATGCACAAAAGCTTTAAAGTGGCTTGATTCCACCACACTGAAAGGGATATTGCACCCAAAAAAGAAATTTGATAACAAATTATCAGTTTCATTTTTCCTGAAACAGATATTTTTATTTACATAATTTTCAATTCTCTAAGAGGAATTATCTCTAAGAGGAAATTCGGATAATGATTGATTCAAATAAAAGAACTCTGAATAAGAAATAACTAAATTATATTTTATAAGTTCAGTCTTTTATAATTGTTTAAGTGTTTGTCACGGTACCTAGGTCCGCCTCTCGGTTTTGACGCACTGAGAAATGCGGGGGTCTCAAAGACTTTAAAGTTACAACACCTATCAGCAATTATACGCACTGTTTGGTTTAAGTTGTTTCAATACTGGCAAGAGAATGTTACTTGATCTCACGAGCGTCTTTTGTCTAAACGTGCTAGACTAGAAATGAGCCCCCGAGTGTGGATTCGTGGCCCTTTTTATATGGTGAAATTCGGCTAGAAAGTAGTGGGGACATGAATGCCTTAATTGAATATTGGTTTTTCGGGGAAAACTCGGTTGGCCCACACCACTGCAGGAAACGTTGACACTTGGCTTGGCGCTGGCGTCGCATAGTGGGGTATTTGACCAGAAAAGCTGGCCAAAATTCTAGATGCTTTAGAATTTGTTCAAACTTGGTATACAAGGATTTTTGGGATCGCTGATTTTGAATCTGATGTCAAAATTTCAAAATTCAAAATGGCAGCTCCAATATGGCGTCAATAATTGCAGAAAATTGGCCAAAATTATTTTTTGTTGTTTAATGAAAAATAGAAATACTTTATTGATCTCAAAAAATATATTTATGTCACAATAAGATAATTCGAGATCAATCAGATGATGATGTCCACGGCTCCTCGTCGGAAGACACCTCAATTACGTCCTCTTCATCATGGGAACCTTGTGTGTCCAGGGGCCTGTCCGAGTCACCAAGAAGCATTTCTACGGTTTCTTTGAGGAATGGATTACTTTTTTTTCGTGGTATGGGTCTCATACCTGTTAACACAGGATCTGAGCTAAGCAGTAACCTATTAAGTACGTCGAAATTGCAAGATTTCCTCGAAAACTTCCTCGCATAATTTTGTCTGAATAAACGGAAGTGTTTATTACGCGCTTGAGCAGCCTCCTCAGACACTTGGCCGATTGGTAGTAAGGCTTTTTCAATAACTGTTGGACCGTGTCCGTACAATGACTGTACGGACACTCCCGGAAATATAACAAAATCGATGTTATTACGTGGAAATTGAAAGAAAAATCAAGTAGATTTCGAACGAATAATTGGAAACTGTAAAAATATACGTAAAATATGTCGCACATACCTGCTTCTGTATAATCCATTCTTCACCACTTTATAATGTTTCGTGAAAACACAAAATTGACTTACGGCCAGTTTTTTTATTCAAATACCCTTCTGCACCAGTTATATATCAACTAAACTAATTAACTTAATGAACGCAGGATATATATATATATATATATAAACTATACAAAATGATACTTAAACTGAATAAATTGAAAGAAAAACTACAATATAACATATAAGTACGTAAAAAATGTTTTGAATATTTTGCTCTGTAGTCTCTGATGGCACAGTTTCGACTGAATGCAGACAGAAAGAGGACTTAGTCAAAGGCTTATCTACAGCATAGCATAAACATCCCATTTGTCTATAATCTAAACAGTTCCTTTGAAGAGTTTCTTAGCACCTCACGGAGGCCCGGCGAACGCGACCGTACAACCGTACGTAAAACGCTGCAACTCTCGATTGTCATTTCTAGCTAAATTAGCTATAGAACTTCCATCCGGACGAATCCGGAACCAATTCTTTTTGCATTGTGATCACAAATCATTATCAAATGTAATGGCACCAATAAAAGCAGTGGGACGGGCTTGGAAGTATAACAAAATCGTTAATGAAATCTTATAATCGTAGAGAAAATTTACTGAATTCTCGATTATCTTCAAATGTTAATAACTATGCAAATATATACGATGAAAAAGTAAAACCTTTTGGAAAGTGTAGTATATACCTACCTGAAAAGCTTCCATAATGGAAGAATTCACATACTTTCCTTACAACATGTAAAAATCACTAATAAGCTAACGATGTTTCAGAGGATGGTTAAGAAAAAAATGCGTGGTCTAAAATCTCCTAACTTTCGACGAAGCCCGTTGGTTTATGAGTGCACAAATGAAAAAAACAATATTGCTACATTGTTCCTCACATATTCAACTGCCACGAGCAGCAAAAATTTTACGACTTACGCGAAGTTTTTGAAATCGATTTTTGGCCAGCTTTTGTGGTCAAATACCCCACTGTGCGTCGTTTCGTTTCTCATCTTGACGTTGATTGGTTGACGTCACATGCTGATAAATTGTGGTACTAATCAGTAATGTGGGAGTGCGAAGACTGTTTGATTGTCAAAGTATGTTTGGGCCAGAGCGATTGGGATCGAGAGCGGATGTTTATAGTAGAGTATCGAATGCGTCAGGGGTGTGAGGTTTGAATGGTTTCGTCGAATGCACGTGGAGAGTTGGGTGACTGGAGCACGTGTCAAGAGTGTGTGTTGTAAGTGTGAATCTCGGGGAGCGCAAGATAAGAATGGATGAAGGCAGTCCCAGGGGGGCCAAGCTTCCCTCTTACGAAAGTTGAAGCAGAGTTTGTAGCGCCTCCTACCTATTAGGTGCGTACTAAACTGTGAATGTGTGAATTGGTGTGAATCGGGACGTATGTGTACGTGTATACGTGTAATGCACCGCTTACTTTAAAACCTGTCCACGGATCGTCGCGCCAGCGACACGTATGCAGCAGATAGAAGGATAAACATTGAAATTGAATATTTCTTCTTTTCATAGGAAAATAAAATATATTCAATTCTTTGTATATCCTTCTATCTGCTGCATACGCGTCACTGACGCGACGATCCATGGTCAGACGGCCTTAGAAAAGGTAAACCAGGGAAAGTGAGGACGCCATTTGAAGGATTTCTGGTCATTCCAAAATTTAATCTTTTAAATTTTATTTTAGAAATGACAGGGGTCCTTTGAATATACGTCCGTACTTCCTCCGATTTACCTTCTGAAAATATAAATATAATTAAAAGTAAAAGTATAATTAGATATATAAATACATGTTAAATGATATACAAATTCTTTATTAATTTTAAATAATATTAGTTATTACAATTATTACAATAACAATGATCATATTAAATTCAACAATAATATTTCAAAATTTATACAATTCCTAAAATATTTTATTCTATTTCCCAAATTGCTTCAATTCGTTGACATCAATAGAATCTGCAAAATAATTAAATTGTTTGTAAAATTTTTTTTTTCTTTCGGTTGTTTTTACGAGGGAAAACAGCGGGAATCTTCAAAAGACGCCTATTAGGATCCGCACTACTAGGCAGTGTCGGATTTATACCGACTAAAACCGCTAACCCCATGCGCATACCAACCATTCATTTCCACTCCTACATGCAATATAAAAAGTCAAACACTCCTGCAATATAAAAAGTCAAACACTCATACAATATAAAAAGTTAAACACTCATGCAACATTCCGACAGCCAAACATATATACATAGTAAAAAACGCATTACACACTCATGCAACAGTCCGACAGCCAAACATATATACATAATAAAAAACGCATTACACACTCATGCTGCAATCGCATACATGCAAAAAGACTTAAAAGTAGATTCGGATATATATTGGGTTGGCGAATAAGTTCGTAGCGTTTTATGTTTTCTTTTATCCTAGAACGATTTGTTTGCTGTTTGGCAAAGTGTTTATATGCATTCGAAAGAGCTCTTTCTGCTCTACAAAGCTGTGATAATCGTTGTTTTGAATAATTTAATTTTTTATTATTTTTCAAGCTTAGAAATGGAATTTCCAGGAGGCAAAAATCAGCATTTTCGACATCTGCTTTTCTTCGCTTTCATCGAAGTCAAAAAGCTGCCGCAGCCGCTCGGGAGATTTGCGACGTGTACGGAGAAGGTGTCATAGGCAAGTCAATTGCGCGAAAATGTTGATTTTTGCCTCCTGGAAATTCCATTTCTAAGCTTGAAAAATAATAAAAAATTAAATTATTCAAAACAACGATTATCACAGTTTTGTAGAACAGAAAAAGCTCTTTCGAATGCATATAAACACTTTGCCAAACAGCAAACAAATCGTTCTAGGATAAAAGAAAACATAAAACGCTACGAACTTATTCGCCAACCCAATAAAAGCACAATTAGAACCTTTGTTTCCTATGTGATTTGCCATACGTCAAAGCACATAATGACAAACCAGACATTGGAATCATAGGTTCTTCGGAACAATTTAGTAGCATATTGGTAGAAGAAATACATTTTTTTAATACATGATCGACATAGTTGTCGGTCAAATACACTTTGAGATGCCCTAAAGGGCAATCGCTCAGGTTGACATCAACTGAAAGGCTTAAACAAGTTTGAATTAAAAGTTTTAAATTGCAATGTTCCGCGAATTTATCAAAACAGTGTTTAGTTAAAACATAAACCTCTCGCATAAATTGTCCTATTAATTCTTTTTGTGTTAAAAAAGCTTGGCAACACGTAGCACAAGCTTGAATAAAGGGTTCTAAGTAATCTAAATTGACAGTAGTAGCATCATAATTTTGCAAAATTGACTCTACTGATTCTACAGCTACTACTGGTACTGCATCATTTGAAAAGTGAGAATTTGGATTACGAGAGGAAAATTCGAAAATCTCTTTAACATTTAACAAATTTTCACTACAATCTGCCTCGCAGTTTTGTCTTCCTGAGTTGGAAAACAATGAATTTATAAGCAATGACTTGTAGTATTCGGTAAATACTGAACAAGTCGGATTTGTATTTCTTCCACCATGTTGTCGTACCAGCGAGAAAAAATTTTCCAAAGGATCTTGGTTGAAATCTCTGGTTCTGAATCCTGCAAACCCAATATCCAGCAAATACGATTTAAGAATTTTGAACCCTTTCAGGGTATGTATCCAATTCTGCAACACCGCAGGATGCTCTTTATCTCTCGCGTTGCGTTTGATAAATCGCATACTTTGGAATAAGTTTATACACTTATTCCAAATATCTGTGGCGTTGCTTTCGTTGTCTAAAATGGCCCTACTATTGACACTGTCGAAAAGTGAATTTAAATTTAGAAATAATATCGCCGTATCTATTCCCGAAGCTGACATCTTTCTGGATTTACAAGCACTTTCCGCCTCAGTAGTGCTCATAAGTTCCATAAGAGATGCTACTTTACGCGAGAAGACTTGTGTACAATATTTGACACGCATCTTCTTAATTTTACTTGGAACGACATGCTGTTCCTTAATATTAACTAAAGTTCTAAAATCACCTCTACACCGATCAATGAAATACGTATCCTCGAAGTGGGACCATTTTGCTGTTTTTTCTACACCGTCCAGAGTATAACGAAGATCCTTCGTTAACAAATTATTCCTAATACATTTTAATAAATGAGGCGGATCAAACAGTGGTACGATCTTTTGTTCATCTACGATGATGAGCCCCTCTTCAGCCGATTTGCAATCTCTTTTCGTGTCGAAAAGTAATTGCTTAATCGCGCGTACATTTGTTGACCCTTGATCACAAACCGAAGCAACAACTCTTAAGCGTATAAGAGTGCATTCCCGTACTATGGCCTTAAATGTACGCGCTATCGACTCCCATGAAGCGGTGCCCCTACAAAAGGAGTACGACACTGTTTGCTTCCAAGGTTTATCTCCAAATATCCCTCTTAACATAAAGACCTGAACATGGTCTGCAATGTCTCTATTACGCGAAAACCCGAAATCTACTAGTCCCTCTACAATATCGGATTTGACATTATAATGAAGCCGGGGACTAAGCTTCATTTCGTCAAATAACAGAATGCAATATCTATACCGCGAATCCTCGAAATTGTCGAGTATATTTTCGATGCTGTGGAAGACAGACTTACTAATACAGGGAGATACAATGATTTTAGTGACCAATTTTCTTAAGGTCTCTGTACTGGGTAAGAGGAAAATATTGGAAAGGTATCGATAAACCTTTGGACTTTGCTTCAGCAATGAAAGCGCAAAAATTTTATCATCTAATGTGTAATTTCTACTGAACTTAGGTCGTCCCATGTTACGGACTTGTAATGCTAAAAAGTCTCGCACAGTTGATGGCAGACTTTCAATGCGTTCCGCAAAGCCACGTTTTAGCAACATTTCGGCATGTTGCAAACGTTCCGTACAATCTACATGGCGTTTACGCATTTGTCTCCTTGTTTTCATCAAGGAGACAATTACGTTGTACTGCCGCACCTCATCTGGAGAAAGGCTGGACGTCCTAGTTGTTCTGAACAATGTCAGCACAGATGCTAAATAGTGAGAAGTAAAACAATTTACGCATGCAAAAAAAACTGAATTTCCAGCACCCAGAAAACTGTATAAAATTTAAGGTGGTTTTATCAACACCCCATGCTCCGGGTTATAATAAAAAACAAGCTGTTAGCACATTCTCAGCATAAAGAATATATATTAAAAGGAGGAATTGGGGAATACTAATAAACAGTACAAATAACAGAAGTTTAAGGGAGTTTTTATAGGAACTGGATTTTGGATAAAACAACCTTAACAATAGTTTTTAATATAAAACGTCACAGTACCTTTCCTTGTCCGCAATGATTGTCCAGAGGTACCAGCAACAGCATATCCAGTATCTGTCAAATGTATTGCAAATGATTAATTCGTTAACTCGAATCTGAAGGGAAGAACTAAAATCTTCGAGTTATGGGGTAATAGAGACTTTTACGTCCGATTTCTTCGCCTCTAGATAAAAGTTATCTGGCGGATAGTTACAGTAGAGTGTGATTGACTCGCGTTCTCCTAGGCTAGTTACATCGGAAAAATATTAATATTAAGCTGCTGTTGAAATAGCAGCTTAATATTGACATTTTTGCGATGTAACTAACCTAGGCTTTGTACGAAAATTAATAATTTGCTGATCGGAATGGCATAAAGATAGAAAAATTCAATTTGTACTACTACGCTACTATTCATTGTTATTCAAAAATATCTGTTATTCTAACAGTTGAAACAAGGGAGACAGTATCGAATTTTTGTATTTTCTTACCAGTATGGACCTCCATACGTTCAGTTGCTTGCTGAACCTCCAGGCGGCCAATCCCTCCACAGGGTCCATTATTATTATTATCTGTAACACAAATTACAAATATTCATATTGTATAAACTAGTTAAATTCTAAGTTTAAAAAAAACAAACACATGTATTCTAAATTTTATAATAAGTATATATTTGTATTTCCTTACCAATATGTACATCCAACGGTTCCCTTACTTCCGGTACCTCCTGATGGTCAACTGCATGCTGTAGCAAGCAGCTTACATCAATTGGTGCTAGAAAATATTAAAATAGTTTTTAGTAAAGTAAATTATATGTAAACCATGCAAATGATTCTAGGGGTCAAAATAAGACGAAAATCAAGAATAACGATTTCGCGTTTGAGCTTCCATTTTGCAGTAATAATGGGTTAAATTTAAATTTCTGTCTCCTAAACTAGTAGTCGGAGGACTCTGGGCTTCTGTAGTTACATTGTCGACTAGCAATAGAACAAAAAAGTATTCATACATTTTTCTGTATCTCTTCGGGTTTAACATTTATAAAGCTTTTAAAATCCGAGATGTCGGTAAGGAATGAATCTCGAATATTATAAACTTTATAAATGTTAAACCCTAAGAGATACAGAAAAATGTATCAATACTTTTTTGTTCTATTGCTAGTCGATAATGTAACTATAAAAGCGCAGTGTCCTCCGACTATTAGTTCAGTACACTCTATATATTAAACATACTTGGAAGTTGAAGCGTTGGAACCGCAGTCTTACAAAGTTTCCTTTGTAATTTGTATATGCCTAAGAAGTGCGCATCGCAGATCTTCTTGTTGCGAAGAGATTGGTGCATTAACAATGGATTGCCGCAAGCAGCAATCCATTTTAAGCACCTCTCTCGGTCTTTAAGGATATCGGGAAATGCCCTCAGTAGTGAATTTCCCGATTCGCAACCTTTCACTTCGCACTTCTTAGGCCCGGACATAATCTAAAACTTAAATTAATGCAATGAATAAAAAAACTTACAATATATCAAAGACGCTATATTACAAAAATTACTTATCTTATGCGATGCAGCGATGACAGATCCACGTGGGTTATAGCAGGTTACACTTCTGTACACTTCCTCGTGTCCCTCGTGTCCGCGCCAATTTGAAACATTTAAAAATGGCGACGGTCGTCATGGTAACTGATGGTAACATTTCACCAACGTCGAAAGGTTGTGTATCGTGCTCACTGATACACCTAGGTATGTGTGTGTGATGTACCTAGCGCCTCCTACCTATTTGGTGCTAACTAAACAGGAACTTCGGCCAATGAATTACGGCTTGGTCCCCCTGGGCAGTCCTGGAGAATCCGTCGAACGAGAGGCATCGTCGCCTGAACTTGTTCTTTCTAATAAATAGTCATTTTTACTTTCCACAAGTGTACAGTTTACTCCTGCCTTGATCACCTAACATCCCTACAGTAATTACGTTTGAAGCACGCGAGAATATGTAAGAATATGTTAAGCCGGGTCCAGACCTGAATGAGTATACGCTGAGCAGACTGTGCGCGTACGAATGACGCATGCGGAGGGGTCGAAAGTGCCATTGTGGCTTTCTTCACCAACTTCTGTGCTTATCTTAGCCCACTCCGCAGTCGTAACGATGGTGTCATAGTTAGCTAAATAAACATACAGCTCAACCCTCCGAGTCATCCTGTTTACCAATACAGGGTGATTCTCCAGCGACACCTGTCAAAGAGTTGCCACCTGGTACCCCATGGCGAGGACAACCCCCCGCAGTACCTCACCGAATTGTATGGGTTTCGATCCTTCAAACGGTTGGAATACCATTAAAAAGTCAGAAATGTCCAAGAGTTCCGCATTTCTCATCAGATCTATGCGAAAACGACGTCAATTGATTCCTTAAGTTTCGCCGATGAAACTTGTTGTATATTAAGTAATATTTATTTAACAGTTACAAATATAAAGATGAAAAGTAACGAGGTGCAAACTGTATGAAGGCTCGAGACGTTCTATCACCAGAGGTACGCCATGACAAACTGTACGGTTATCTTGGAAGGGGGGGCACAAGCCCATGGGTGCCAATCCGCGAGACGGCGCCGCTCGTAACAATTATGATTATTACTAACAAAACTAACACCAAGAATGACGTAATTCGGACCATAATGATGGACATTTCAGAAAAAATTTATTTATATCATTTCAAGTTGAATTCGTTAAAAATAGTCAGATTCACATGAAATTTGGAATGATTTTCATCGGAAAAACGTAAGGAATTCATCGGTGTCACCTCCTCATCGATACGATAAAGAATAGGAAATTATTTTATTTCTGAAACAGGTATGAATACGTTGGCTGTATGAATTAAGAACAATGCAAAGGTGTAGTGAAGAAAAGAAAAACAAATTATTCAGTAAAATAGAGCTTTAACGTCTATCACATGGTAATTGCATTATTATTATTGAAAATGTAATTTTTAAATTTTTGATTATCTGTTTATGACAATATTAACAATGGGTTAAATTCATTCACATAGATCCATCCTTCATGATTAAAAAAAAGACGCAAGTCGATACCTTCAATAATTTAGGTCATTAAAATTAATTTCTGTAGGCGGGTTTCGTAAAAATCACGGAAAGCAGGTAACTTTGAAGATTTGTATTTTTAAACAATTTCGAATCTGCAAAAATGAGGACTTAACCCGTCCTAATTTCATATGGACTACCATATAGTTCAATATCATGTAGTATATCTCATCTGCTTCTATCATCCACGCTGAACGCAATACACTCCAAACTCCCTTTGATGTGCGGAAGAAAACCGACAACGGTCGGCTCAGGCCATGTGCCTTCGCCGGCATTCGCGAGTGGTGTCGAATGCCCCGAGTCACCACGAATGACACGTCCACACTTGCATATGCGTTCACGCTCACCCTTTCTGACGTAGAAGCATGCGGTCCTGGCTACCGTTTCACCCGTCCACATCAGAATATTCGTGCGCGCTCAGCCTGCTTAGCGTATACTCATTCAGGTCTGGACCCGGCTTTGGAGTGGACTCGGTCCGCGCAGGGATATACTCTGTGGACTGGTAGATTGATTAGTATGCATTGTATAAACTTATATTTATTTTACCTGATTTTTTATTCATTTTCGATATTTCACGAAACACTAAACAACTCGAACAATTGGCACAATTCACACACGCGGCGATTTCAAAGCGTTGCCGGCGTGGTGTAATGGCGTCCAATGGCGTCATTCGATCCGCTTCTCGTTCACGCCTCGTGGCCTGGCTTGGCGTTGGCGTCGGCGATATTTCCAGCGATTTTACGTACGTGTACGCAGTTTTTTAACAATTGATCTAGTGGCATTAATTAATAAATATTCTGTGATAATATTGGATATAAACTGCTTGTTCTACTGTCCAGTAATGAACGAAGAACAGATCTAAACCTATAGAGTGAATAGAACCCGTATGATATTTATATTTCATTTGTAAATTGTTGTTTACTGGATCGGTTGAAGTAATTCCTACAGTTTTGTTTATTAATTGCTCCTTACCTTTTCGCAACACGCATGGTTTCGGTAAATGTGGAGGCTCGGGATCACCGATCTCCATCAGATTATCTGCTTCTGCTCTTCGCGACATGCTAAATAGGCAAAGTTTTATTATCGCCCATCGTTTTTGTAATTGTAATTCTGCGGCTGCCTTTTAACTGTCTTCTTTTCTTATGTTTGATGGTCGCTTCGAAGCCTTCCACTTCGCATTCAAAAACCACTTCCGATTAGGGCAATGGTTTATTTATGACACATCCTGCAAATTTGGCCTGGCATTCGGAACAAGATCCTGATATTTTTAAATATAAACCCTGCTCTGAAACTTTACACCCTTTGAATGCGAAGGAACATGGAAGTTTTAATACAATATGTTTGATTTTCACCTTCTTTGTATGTTGCATATTCCACGTTTTTTAGATTTTATTTTGATCCATTCTTTATATGACAGGATCGCATTGAACCGAATTACGTTATCAGAAATGCTCTCTTCCGAAGCATCTAAATCAGTAAAAGACTAATTTTCTTGAATATTGTGGAAATCTAATACTTTTTTCCAAATATTGTATCGACTCTGCTTGCATATGACATAAATATACTTCGGTTTCAGTAACTTATTCATACGATCCGAAATATCTTTATAAATTGCATCACTTAGAACAACAAGCAAGCCACGATTATCAGCCAGGTACTTATAATCTTCTGAGAGAATTATATCCAAAAATTGATCTACGGTATTTATTTTGAAGATCCGTATAAAATTCTGAATAAAGGAAACCCTGAATGAAAAAATGTTCGTTCACCTTTCTTAATCTTTAAGTGACTTCGTGCTTACCAAATAGAAGCACAAGCTTAAACTTAATTAACAGAAAATTTACAAAACAACACTTAACACGACCAAAACGAAATAAAAACTGAACAGTAACTTTTCAATGCGTAACAAATGCTTTGACCGTCTCACCGTGCAGGCTCGAATGGCTCTGTTTCAACTGAATGCAAGCAGATAGTCGAAGGCTTATTCGAAGGCTTATCTGGACAGTAGTTTAAGGTGCCTCCAGTCGTGAAACACTGATGCTTGCATCATGATGCAGGAATCATGATACATGTTGCTACGTCTGTAGATCGGTTTCCGTGTTTCAGCATCAGATGCGGCTTGCATCAAGGAATCAGTAATACAGGGCCGGCGCTTTTTAATGCGTGAGCGAATTTTTTCCAATAAACGCCCGAAAGCATAATCGTTCATACGTAAATAATTTTTATAATCACCCGGTTCGTTTGCTTTCAATTCTTTTAATAAAGCAAAAGTAGAAAATTTCTTTCTCTCAATGAACCATCTCTTTGCCCATTTTCTTTTGGTTCTCAATTCTTTATTTTTTATAATTAGTGCACCCCCTATTATTGCTAATAACACTGGTGTCGGAATAGAGTCACTCATTTTTAAGGAGCTGTTTCCGCGTCCGCATCAGATCACAAACTGTCAGGAATCATTAATGTGGAGGCGACTTGAAACTGATGCAAGCGTCGTGATTCCTGCATCATGATGCAAGCATCAGTGTTTCACGACTCCTGGATCAGCGTCTGGAGGCACCTTAACGTTCCGTTGTCGGAAAACAACTGATCTTCAAGCGTACCTGCATCTCTCCCATCGGCTCGGTGAAAACAGCCCCTGCATCTACCAGCTACGTACCTATTCCACGCGATATCGATGAATCTTTTCAGTCGTTGTTAAGAATTTTAATTACAATGGAGTATTACGTACCCAGTTCAGTTGAAATTATGAGAAGGTTAAAGTCATTGTTTTGCTGCTTTCAAATTTATTCAAGAAGTACCTATAGTATTTCTACTATGTATTTTCTAGCATTATTAATTATTTATAGCATTAAGCTCATTCTTTCGGAGTACATTTTTCAAGTTGAGAAATCATTTTTCCACGATATAAATTTGTAAACAAATTTTCCTTTTGTAAGTTTCTACTCGAAATCACTTTTCCACAAATGTTTCAAAGAATATTGCCATATTCTCGGCAATAATGGCAGTAATGGTGATGGTGGTGGTAGTGACTGTAGTGTTATAATAGTAGTGATAGCAGTAGTAATAACGGCATGCGTGACGAAGAAGATTTAGATTAATCTTCAATTGTAGCCTTTGAATTTCATTCAGTTTCAGTAGTATTATTTCAAGAATATATCCTCCTATAATAATGCATGTTATGCTACTTTATGCCATACAAATTCAAATATTACAGTTGCATGGATATAGTTACAATTAAATATTAAGCGAAGTGAGTTAATCCCTATGATGAAACGATGATTGCAGAAATATTTATACCTGAAATAATTTCAACTTGTCACTATCTGAGGGGTTCTCTTACTTCTTTTTTTTTAAATTTTATTATTTACTTTTCGTTTTGGTTTCAGTTTTGTATACTGTTTAAATAATTCTCATGATCCAAATATTTGTAATAAATTTATTTCTATCGCATGGAATGGCATACATGCATTTGTTACGAGCCGGGGCTGCGGCAACGCAGAGGCCGGCGAGAAGGGTATTTCCCAAGGAATACGGTTTATGAATTTGTTAGTTAGAGGACGGACGAACCTGATGCGAAATCAGGGAGCCGCAGGATTATCGGAAACGAGGACGAACCTGATGCGAGATCAGAGAGTCGCGGGAAATGTTAGTAGTGCCTCGTAACTCTTAATTAAAGTTCTATACAACTCGAGCGGTAAAGTTGTATCAGTGGGTAGGTATATGATACTGTTATTATAAGGATCGCTGGGTAAAAGAAGGGTTTAGCGGATCTACTCGATTTACACGTAAAATGTGCGTTACCAATAGTTTGCACGGTGTTGACGCACTGGCGTTGCGGAGCGTAAGAGTGGCTATTACAATGTGCCAAATAGAATATAAACCGAACTCGCGGATTCTAAGAGGTTAACTATTGATTCGGAGGGGACTCAAGCCCAATCTTACTAGATTTAACCAACTCTGTACAAGCGTGACACGACGTGACTCTACGCGTGACTGTATAGTTTGAACCGCAGAGGGTTGAAAGCAAAGGGTTTATATAGTCCCAAAATGAGTGGGGATTCGTTAGGAATTTCCATATAAGGAAATCCTTCGGGGTCGTCGTCGTGTCACTCTCGTTCCCATGGTCGCAATCCAGATGGTCGAGATCAAGAGCCCCCTTATTGGTGTATAATAAGCAAAAGGATTTTAGGGCGCTTTCCCTTCGCAGACGCGAGCTCTTCAAAATGCTTCAGAGCGACGTATGGGAAAATTCCACATACGTAACATCTCCCCCCTTAGACAAAACATAGCGATTCTCGTGATGCTTTTCAAGAGAAGGAAAACGCTCTACAAATCCTTTTATAAACGAAAGTGTAAAAGATAATTGTCGGGTGTTGTGTAGTGAACTTAGTGTACTTATCGCTAGGTATTGCGGGGTGTTGGGTTTAATCGTCGCTGGGCACCACGTAGCCGATCTGCAACCAGTGCTCGATGACGTCCAGTGGTGGTTGTCCAGGTAGCCGGTCGAGCGTCAGCGTGGCTGTGAGGCCGCCCAATGTCGGCTGGATGTCTGCGAGGAGGCCCTTCCTTCTCGCCGGAATCACCTTCGCGATTTGCGTCGTCCTCTGTAGTGGCCGGCAGGAACGTAGTTTGACGCCCTTCAAACGAATCCTTACTGTTTGCCAGGGGAGAGCATGGAACCGGAGTGGCAGAGATCTCAATTCCGTGACAGGGCAATCCATGGCAATGCCATAGTCGCCAAGGAAGGTGGTGCAGGTGGTTCCATTTACTTCGATGACTTCGCCACGAAGCCACCCCTTCCGGGTAAACCTCACTGTCACGAGGCGTCCCGGCCTGATGCTGTCCATCGTTGGCAGACATAGGTGTTCTCTTGACGCCATGTATGTGTTTAATTCGTGTAACGTGACCTTCCCTGCCTCTGAGTATTTGTCAAAGGAGACCCAGAAGGTGGTGGGGTTCTCCACGTACATCACCAGACAGCGAGAAGTCTTCCCGAGGTCAAGTGCAGATATGGTCTTCATCTTTTGAGCCTTTTCGCGACGATCGATTCTCCCGGTGTCCAGTCACGAATATTGTCGTCAGTGATTTCCTGGAGCATTAGCCAGTCTTGGATATGTTGATGAGTTTTATATTCCTGCTTGAGCTCCCACCGTCTTGATACATGGTAAATATCCTTCCTTAATCCTCCGGTTTGCTATTGTTATAGCAATCTGTTGCGACGTCCTAGGTTCGATACGATGCACAGTGGGGTATTTGCCCCGAAAATGCGGTCAAAATTCAATTTTAAAAATTCTACATAAATTGTAAAACTTTTGTTTCTTGAGTTAGTTGAATATCTGAGGAACAATCTATCAATATTCGTTTTCGCATTCATGTATCCATAAAGTACTGTGATTTGTCGGACGTTTAGGATTCTGATAACACGCTTTCCTTTCCCAACAAATTCGCCTATTAGTAATTTGGAACTTATTTACATAAATTAAATAAATTTTTGTTTTATAGAAGTTTTTCTAGCTAAGTGTATGGTATACTTTTAAGTAAATTTTACTTATGTACCATATATATTTTTGTAGTTATTAATATTTGAAGATAACCAACGATTCAGTAATTTTATTTCTGATTCTAAGACTTTATTAATGATTTCGTTATAGTTCCGGGTGAGTCCCGGTGTTCATTTTGGTGTCATTGTGTTCTATGAAGCTTTATGATTAAGATACAAGAAAAATTGATTCCTACTTCGTCCAACTCCGTGTTTTACAGCTGATCTACGAAAAATTGGGCATCGAAAATCGCAGCATTTCTCACATACCTGCATGTTCGCATTCGCTATATCTCCGTAAAGTAAGTACTTACTAAAGAATTATTTGAAGAAATTGTTTAAATTATAAACGTGCGGGAAGCTTATAGTATGCTGTAGATAGATCTTTGTCTCTATTTTCTGATTGTATTTCGTTGAATCAGTCATAATGTAATATTTACGCTGAAAAGTCGAAAAAAATTATATTTGTATGTATATCACTTAATGAAGATATTTAATTTTAGTGATCAAGAATACATATATGAGAATGTACCTTTTAATAGGAAACCCTGTATTTTTATTAATTTTCATCGGAACATGCGTCACAAAGTTCTTCGCCTGAGAATACTTCCTGTTCATCTGATGTCGTTCCTTCTTCTTCTTCATATTCTTCTTCATATTCTTCTTCCTCTTCTTCCTCATCTTCTTCTTCTTCTGATACTTGTTCTTCTACAATTGATGTAGGTTCAGAAGGTAGAATTAATTGCAATGTCTCGCTTAAAAGGGGGTTTGATTTTTTCTTCGTAGTCGGTCTTATACTGGATATCAGAGGATCGGAAGTAATTAAAAGTCTATTCAGTACGTCTATATTACATGCTTTTCTAGAACACTTTCGTGCACGATCTTCTCTATAACGACGAAAGTGTTTGTTTCTTGCCTCGGCTGCTTCTTCTGACAGTCTTCCAATGGGTACAATAGCATTTTCAATAATTAATGGTGCGTGGATTAGTAACTTGTGCATGGTAGGTGACATAGGGTACCATGAGTATAGTTTAACATATAGCTTTGCAGTATCCATAGTATATGTTTCAAATTTATTTAAATCTATTTTATAACCGCTTGACACAGATTCTAATACGACTCTAAGTCTATATATTAGTTCTACATCAACCCCAGTAATGGTCGATGATAATTGATGGTTTAAGAAAAATCTGCGACTAGTATTTCCATCATTTGTATTGCCGAAACCAGCTTTTGGTACGTCAACAGTAATTCCCATTTGAGCTTTAAACTTCTCTTGTATGACTTTCTTTCTTTCCGCGACTAAACGTTTTTCTTCTTTTGATCTTATTTGCCATTTCCGAATGTGTAACTTATAAGATAAATGTAGCAAATTTTCGAATATTTTTATTCTGGCATGTAGAATCGACAAACCAAACTTTAATGCAGCTACATTAATTTCACCTGTCTTCGACAAATCGTTGAATGCTGTAGAGGTCAATCCACATAGGTAACATCTCATGGTAGATGATGTGTTTGTTGCCGCGTTGCATACCTTCCCATCTATCATCGTGAACAAAAAAATGTGCTTAACAGTTATAGGTCTATTTCCATTAATTTCTGTTTCTCTTAGTTGGTCTATTTGGCCTTCTATATAACTTATTTCGTCATGTATTACATCGGTATCTTCTTTTATAAACCTTATTCTGATTGGTCTACAATACCTTGGAGATGATGGTGTCGGATTATCCCAAATGATTTTTCCATTTTTTGAAGAAATTAAACGTAGGGGAAGGAATGAGCTCTGAAATATGTGACTGTCTGAATCAGAAATATTTTCAAATTGTTGTTTATATTGTGCTTGTTTGGATCCATCACATCCCCATTTACTAATTAATTGTAATTTACTGATCTCATCTTCTTGTAAATTATGTAACACTTCTTCCAAATATAACAGTAACCGAGCAGCTGTGTGATCTAGTAATTCTTGCAGCTTTATTTCTGCAGAAGTGTCAGTTATGACGAATGCTTCTTGAACAGGATAGCAAACTTTCTTAGCCTTCTGTAATACAGAATACGATGGAAAAAGTTTTTTATCCATTGTACGGACAATTTCATATTCTTGCCTGGATAAATTTGCTTGTGTATATATAAATAGGGCTTTCAAAATCGAGGGTTGTCTTGTTTCTGCTTGTTGATTTGTGGAACAAAGTTTCCTGCACTTTTTTGCATATGATTGGCATTTTGTGACTTCCTGCAGTACTATGGAAGCGTCCACTTGACCAGAAGACCTTAGCTTTGCCTGTGCAGCAAATGTTAATTCCTCGGTGCTAATCATTTTCCGTATATCTTCTGTTTTTCTTCTTTTGCTTCGCTCAGATAATTCGGTAAAAGACTTAGGTAGACGTCCAGCCTGGGATGATGTTGTTGGTATTTCAAATGTTCCTTGAAGCCAGTTTAAATTCTGTTTTTCGAAAAGATCCTTCCTATATTTTGCAGAAACCCATCTACGTTTGAATTCTGATTTAAGATGAGAAATACTGTGTTTAAACGCTACACGCTCTTCTTCTGAATATCTGTTGCGATTTAATAAATAATTTTCAAGATACTCCAGTTTTCCAGTAATTTTTTCGCCTTTACACCCCTGCATAATATTAAATAATTGTTTTCGCGTCATAACTTTTATCCCAGAGGATTCTCCAGTATCTGATGACATTTTACTACCTATATGGACATATATTGTCGTCAACTTACATCTGAATACTGAAAAAGAATATACTGAATGCGGAAACTAGTTCTGCTAACAAATCATGTTTCTACTTACCAAATATAGGTGAAATGAAGTAGAATATAAAACAAAATGGAACTTAAAAAATATACTGCACCAATTAACTTAAGTAAATACTAACTATACACTACAAACACAGTATGGACTAAAATAAGGAAACAATACACACATAAAATTTAAATAATATAAAGGAATTTTTTAAAGACACTTGGATAACTCTCACTGCACACGTTACTCTTTGACCGAATGGTTCCAACTGAATTCAATCAGAAAGAAGAGACTTAGTCGAACTCTAATCTCCTGTGTAACATAAACATCTCGCGAGTCCGTAATCTAAACAGTCCCTTCGATGGGTCTCGTATTATAGAGCCTCAGCATCCGCGAAGGAACAAGCGAGTGAAAAATGCATGTTTTTCGCCATGGCTATATATTTAAAACCCAGCATTCTTTGTAAAAAGATTATACTTTTCGATAGTATACATAAAATATACGAGTAACGTAAAAATATTGATTACAATCTGCAGTACTGGATCGGAAAATAGCAACAAACTATACAATCCGATACGCTCCTCTTTAAGGACAGATTTTTCACTCAAAACACCCATTTTAGTAAAAACGGTATATATCACAAAAAGTAGAAATCTCAAGCCTTAAAATGTTTTTTTTTTCATCAAATTTTGATAATTTTTAGCAAAGTTATAGCAGTTTGAATATTGAGCGAATATTGAAATAGCTTTGTCCGCATTTTCGGGGCAAATACCCCACTGTGCGATGTTTGGTTGACGTCGGTAGTTCTTTAGTTTGGGGTAGGTCTTGATAATTTGAAAAGCGTAGAGGTCGGGTTGGCGAACCGCCGGGGAGTTTAGAGGGAAATGTTGACAGCATATGTGAAGCTCATTGAAATCCGTGAGGAGGTAGCTTTTCGACAATAACTTTTCTAATTAAGAAATTAACTAAACTATTATTGTCATACGTCAAATGTAGGAACTCATGAAATAGCATGATCACACGTTCGAAGTAATGGTCACACTGGATGTACTTCAGTATTCTGTACTGTTTCATTTCTAGTTGTTTACATCGGAATGTTGACATCTGCCTTTCGCGCTCGCAAGCGGGCGTCTCCCTCCCCCCTGTCGGCTGTGAAACAGTCGTTTGTATAGGTAGATTTCAATGTACAATTATGCCACGTTTTTTGCAAGTATCTCGTGGGCTGTGGCCCGGCGCCGAGGAGTTTGCAGAGAAGTGTTGTTGGGAATAATGACCTTGGCAGCGTGTGTGGGGGTCGTTGAGGTCTGAGAGTCCTCCCCTGATCTAAACATTTACCTTTATTCTTACTGATTACACTATTTAGTGATTAAAATAAACAAAAGTATTGCCCCTCCCGCCTCTTCCTCCTCTTTCACCTCCTCCTCCGCCATACTCAGACTCCCGCAGCTTCTTTCGCAGCTTGCTGTTCTGTAATATGAAAAATAAACATAAATATTATGTTAATTACTGCAATATTGTTTAGACGTTTTCACACTTTCATGAGAATGTAAGAAATGTGGAAATCCAGTACGATCGTTTTGCCTGAGATCGCCTACGTATCTACATACCTCCTTCTTGTACTTCAGGGCCAGTTCTCTGTACAAGACGGCAATTTTTCGAGAACTCCGTCCCGACTAAGGAGTTCGGCCCCTGCTTGATGTCAGACTTCGGAACGGAGTTCGGATGCGCCTTGAAATCCGCCTTGGGGACGGAGTCCGGCTGGTGGATCGACTCCGTCCTCGGGACGGAGTCTACTTGATGCTTGTACTACATCCCGCGACGGAGTCCGTTCCATTTCTTTCCCTCGAGTCGTTGAACTCCCGGCCGTTGCGCTTTCTGCATTGCTTGCCACCTAAAAACGAGTCGAAGAAACAACGATTGAACGTAATTAAAATGAATTTGAAAGTGCAGTAGAAGAATACATGTGTATCAAGTTGGTTTTTAGTATTTTGAAAATTTTGATAACTATTATTTAGACATACTGCACCAAATTTCGTAAGCAATGCCCCACTTGATGGCCATGGCTTTAGAACACTTTTAACAATACCCATGATAACTATTGCCATTTATAGGAGTAAACCATATTCGTCTACAGTGAAACCGACGACTCTTGCGCATTGGATCAGGCCGCGGGCTACTCGTATCATGCCGTATAAAATACATCCAATGAATTAATTAAAATAAATGCAACTTTGCATCAAAAACAAGCCGAAATCGAGTGCCCGCACAACAGACTACTACCAAATCGAAATAAACGCTCAGACTGTGCTAGCGGTTCGGGCGGCCCCTCGTTAGAAGAAGGTGTCTTCGGGCAGATGCAAACCATCATCCGCGAGATGATGGAAAAACTTAACGCGACCCCACCGACAGCGTGCAATATCGCCACACCACTGTCCTCCCGTTTTGAGAGAAAGCCATTAATAGAATAATTATTCCCCGGACCAGGATCCATCATCTCAAGTGACTCTGCGAGATGCCATTGAAACAGTCCCATATTTTAATGGACATAACATGTCCGTGTTGCAACGTGCGAGAGCCTGCAATAGGGCTTTAAGGCGTTGGTTTTCCCGTAAGCTGAACCCCAGCTAACGAGGCTGCTGCGTAATAAATTACAGGAACATGCATACTTGGCCATTGAGGGTCGGGCCTTTGACTCTGTAACTGACTTAAGGAAACTACTCAAATGCATCTTCCCCCTGCTAAAACGCCAGATCACTAACCGGGAGATCTATATACATACTGGATTACATTTCTGGTGTCAAGGATTATCGATTCGCCGTCCTGAACGAAGACCAATTATTCTATCAAGATTTCTCACGAAATCGCCCCCATGACCTGGTTCGATTGGCCTTAGACTCGTTCATGGATGGTCTTCCACCTTCTATGAGAACGAGGTTACAATTACACGCCTTGGACACACTGGAAGAAGCATACGATTTACCGAACAGAAGACTCCCAAATTGACCTGCCAACTTCGGGATAGAATAGAACACGAAGCACGATCATGTCGGAGTAACCAAGGTATTGTCTCGCAACCTCCTGTGAGGAACCCATCAAATCGCGCGGCGGAACATTGCTATCGAGCACACAAACCCCTCCTTCCCTATTGAGGCAAAAACCGGGCCTCCGCATCAAAGACCAACACAGATACACATCTGTAGTTATTGTAAAAAGACCGGACACGTGATCTCGGAGTGCAGAAAACGCATCTTCAACAACGAAAGGAATCCTGGAAACTTCCGGGAAAGGGACAGAGGAAATGTCCTGCCCCACGGGCGGCAATGGATGCGAACTGTGGAATAGACCAAGCAGGAACGTATCCAATTATAATGCAACACGAGACACCAACGCTACAGCAAGGATTGCCATCATACAACTAAAACCAAATGGTAAGGTGCCATCGGTAATTATTCTATCACCGGACTTCAAAAATGCAATGGACGTGATGATTGACACTGACTCAGAACTGAATTTGCTGAAAAATCAGGCCGTAAAACATTTTCAAGACATCAACGCTAACCACAAAATGCAACTAAAAGGCGTCACGAAGGACCTCGTCTTCATCCTTTGTAGCATAAGGGCAACCCTCTTCATCAACGAAAGAGGTATATGCGTTCCCAACGTGTCAGAACCTCACAATCACACACGCCATAGGAACGAGACAATCTCTTCTTGGACACTGATACAGGGGCCAACCTGTCGATCAGGTCCACCTCAGAATCTTCATTAAATAAATTGAATGAATTTCCCAATAGAGCTTTCGAGGTGAACCCTGGCAGAAATATCAGACCGGCACCATCCATCAGTCGCAATCCTCTACCTCTATACACAGAGATGTTTGTTTTCTTCCTGAGAGTCGATGGGAAAACATGTGACAATGGAACCAAACACATGCAGGAGACAGGTGCCCTGACATTACCACAGCGCTGCCCAGCGTATGGGCCCATCACGCATCTGCTTCACCTTCCAACCTTCCTTTCGAGCAGCGTGACTTGTCGTCAAGGAAACCTTGCAACGCTGAAACGGAGACCATGACATGTCAATAGACAAGGAACCTCAGCCGCCACGCGTGACGCCGACGTTCACTGTTACTTTGAATCAGCCGCTTCTGTGCGCCATGGCAACGGCGGACAATGGTGGGGACGGCTTTTGCCTCTCAGGAGGCAAGTCTCACAGCACTGCATTAACAAGAAGCCTCACAATGGTTGGGGCTCACTTATTAAATAGAGAGCCTCGTCTTCATTGGCCTCGTCATCAAAGAAAACAAAAAAGAATAGATGTAGCCATGACAATATGGGGCAAATCCCTTTCCTGCCTTAAGGACGAAATTCGTGAATTTCATATAACCTCATTCAGCATCGCCAGGACAACCAACGTTGATCAATTGTGCTGACAGGATATCATCATAGACGTCCTTGATACGATCAGCGAAGAAGAAGTCGTTATCACCATCTACCTGCAATTAGTCCCAGCCCCCGAGGATCCGGAACGTTTGAACACAATTGTAGAAAATCATGCTTCTGCAACAGCTGGCCAAGAAGGTGTACCACAGACATACAATCTAATTCAACACCACTACTTTTGGAAGGTCATGAAGAGAACCATAGAAAAATACATCCGAACCTGCGCAAACTATCAGAGGAAGAAACTGGTACGTGTTAAGACTACGCAACTGATGATTCTCACGGATGCCCGCGTCATCGATAAAATCGCTCTGGACAGAGTACGGCCCTTACCTACATCAAAAGTAGGCAACACGTACGTATTGACCATGCAGGACCTATTGACCTCAGCCAATCCACATCAATCAAAATCGTCGACGCATTCATCAAACGATTCCTTTACCACTTCGGAGCTCTTTAGAGCCGTCCTCACTGACCAAGGGGCAAATTCCTTCACTAGCGCTTTTATGAAAGCAGTTGCATGCGAATTTAAAATTCAGCAATACTGAACCACCGCCTTTCACCCGCAAACTAACGGCTGTCTAGAAAGAGCGCACTTCGTTTTAACAGACTATCTAAAACTTTTCATAAGTACAGTGACTGGGGTGAATGGACCGACCTGGCCGCGCTTTCGTATAATACCAATGTCCACGAGGATATTGGGTATACTGCACATGAACTAGTATTCGGAAAACTGGCTCAGGCACCCAACCGGAATTCGGTACCCGAGAATTTTGAAAAGTAAACATAAAATGGCTATCTCTCGAAATTAAGCACAATGGTAAACAAACTGCAAACCGCTGCAGCGCGAAATTTGGATCAGTCGAAATTAAGATATAAAAAAATATTACGATCGACGCCTTCACGAGGAGTCCGTCCCACCCGGTGATTTAGTCTTTGTCCTAATAGAACTGTAAAGAGGAAAATTTGGAAATCAGTACTTTGGTCCGCACACTATATTAGAAGTTATACATTCACATAATTTAAAAATATCATGGAAGGACAACTCTAAAATACTACATGCAAATAAAGCGCGCCTTTCCCGCGTGCGCGAGAGTCCCGGTTAAGCACGGAGTAATACTGAAATACAGTGTTGTAGTAATATTTTCGACCGTAGATTGATCGTTATTACAAACAGACGTTGCGTCCTTTTTACCTAAAGTCCTCCAGTCATCGAGACAATCACCTTCAACGATTCCCCCGCAGCAAACAACTGGTCCTTATTCCAAGAGGCACCAACTCCTCCTCCACCGCCTCCATACTAGTCACCTTCAGCTGACTAATTAGTTAGTTATTCGGCTGGCGGGGAGGACATACTGGGTCGTTGTGGCGCACGCTTAGCGTGCATTACTCCGACGTAGCGGTCCCTTCGCTCTTCACGAATTGGGTCAACGTCGCGGCGGCAGCTCTTTTGTGGTATACAAATGTACATTCACTCACACAAACACACTATACAACGAGGGACTCCTGGGGCTCGATGGACTCGTCGGGCTCAAGCTTGAGGAGCTCGCGGGGATCGAGCTCGGGGATTCGATAATGCCCCCACGGAAGGGTTCTGACCTGATCGACTAAGGCGCATCGCTTGTCGTCGGACGGACTAAGAGCGTTCTTTTCCCCATTCACGGAAAACACATCGTGCCGGTTGGAGCGAATATTGTTCTGCCGAACCGCTTTCCCGGTGAGATTGTAAAGACAGTATATGATTCGCGACCACGTGTCTTCGCACACCCTTCACTTTCTTAGTCTCGCTCGTAGACCCCACTTCAGCGTTGAACGTTCTAGTCGCGTACATCTTTGATCGTAGTCCGACGAACTCGGTCATCTAGGTGCCATTGTTCTCGTCCTTCATGAGCTCCGGCACCTTTTTGTTTACGCGGGGCATACCGTATGGATTGTCCACCGCGTAATCACTCGTGTCGAATCGATTGACGTCGCACTTCACCACATCATACGCATCTTCGCATTCTAGGCTATACATTAAACTATGGGTGTCGATGTACAGGACCTTACAGTGGTCACCGAACTTCGCACGCATATACGCGTAATGAAATTCATACAAGCATTCTTTCGATACGTCGATCACACTCGTACCCACGTATATCGGCTTGTCGAACTTCACTTTTAGTTTGCGCATTTCGATGGCCACTAACTGTTCCGAGAAGATCGTACGACTGTGAAAGTTCGGCTTCGCGATCAGCGCTTCCGCGCCGAAACAACCGTCCCACTGAGTCACCAGTCGCACATCTACGCGATTCCGCACATTTTCCATTGTTTTTCCATACACCACGTGATTCATTAATTTATAAAGATTCTTCTGAAATTCACTCGTGGCTCGTGTCCTCAAATCGGTGTTCAATCGAATATAGTCGCGCAACCAATGCGACTGATCGAATCGCAACACTCGATGAATTCGCGTCACGCGTAATCCGTGGCGTATACACTGTTTCCGGTAGCGATAGTGAATTACATATCGCTCCTTATTGTCGAGCGTGGCAAGCAGCTTGGTCTGGTCACCGTGGGGTGCGTGCTCGCGTACCGGGCAGAATGGAAGATCAGCGTGCGCGTCGTGAATATCCTTGGGGTATTCGATGTCAACCTCCAACAGATGTCCCTCGGGTCCATCGTCGTCGGGCAAGGCTGATACATCCAGCTCCGCCACTGTCGCGTCGCCCAGCCATCGAAACTCCCTGTACGGCATAGCCTGTGACATAGCCCATCCGTACAAGTTGTTGACGTCGAAGTACATCAGATACGTTGAAGGCTTCGACTTGTCGTACTTCGGGGCCGGCAGGTGTTTGTTGTTGGCCAGCGCGTGCCTGTGCGAGCACCGACTCAGACCACCGCGTATCCCACGCTCGACGAACAGTAGCATGTCCACATCCGTCAGAAGCTCTAACCGTACACCGGTGTACTTGAGCATCGCGTCCCACGTAAAACTGGGAAGTGTAAAGTAATGCGCGGGATCTAAGTCGTAACTCGCGATACAGTCCGTCCGGAAACTCTCGAATACGTCAGCGAGTAACAACACATCCGTTTTTAAATACAAATCGCTGTACTCGCCCAATGTTCGTACACGGAAAGTGTTCCACACGTTCGAGGTGTGCGCGTAATCGAGATCCGACACGTCGGTATCGTTCAACCGATTATAGAACGCTTCGAGGGACGGTAAACGCGTATCGTGCAGCTTGGCGTACGACGATACATAGTCGTATGGGAAGACGCCCTTACGGGCTAGAAGATTGAACTGCCCGTCCGACAAGGATTGAAATTCGCGTCGTAGAATCGCAAGTCGTTCTTTGCCGAGGTCCGAAGCGAATTTCTCCCGACTAGCGGTTAAGAACTTCAACGAATCTATGAAACGAAACTTCAATACCCTCTGTCAATCTTTATTCTCGGCGTCGATTCCCTTTACATGTTTAGTGAACGATATGTATCGCTCCTTCGTCACCGGCAGCAGGTCGATCTGCCCCTCGAACGCGGACGCCAACTCTTTAATTATGAAATGTGCGTCGTATCCGGACAGATTATGGAATACCACCGGTATCGTGTACGACCTTTGAAACTGTAAATTACACGTCACGTGAGCCGCGCCTCGGTACTCGCCCGTCGAGTGACAATGGTCGCGCACTTTTTTGTCCTCGTCGGCATAGGGTTTCTCGCACACGTGACACACGATCGCGTCGGTATGACTTTGCCATTGTTGTTTCGTCAGCGGTTTCATTGGTTTCGCGTTCCGCAACCACGAATACGCGATGTTCGCAAAGTCTCGGAGTTCCTACACGAACCACTGCACGCACTCGGTTTCGTGGCGATACATTCGATAACGGCACAGAGACGCATCGGTGGAACACTGAATGTAGTATCCCACGCTGTACACTCGGTGCTGTTGGTACGTGTATGTACGATCCCGCTCCGCAGGCTCGATGTCTTCCAGCATGCATTCGAAGTCCTCCTATACGATGAATGGCGCTCGTTCTTTATTTTTGAAGTTTTTGAACTGCAACTGTAACGTTGCGTAATGTCGTTATTTGTGAGTAGCGACACCAGGTGTTGTTTCGCGGCCACGGATACTACTCCGCTCGACTGGTAGGTACCCGACGATGAGCTGGACACACACGTCGCACTGATCCGACCACTCGTTACAATTACCGTCGTCGAGTGGTCGAGTGAATGTATCGGTGGTCTGACATCGATGCGTGGTTGGTGACCCTCCATCCCTCGACTTCCCCCGCCATTGTCTGTGTGCACATCGTGACGTCCAGAATGGCGCTTCTCAGGGGCGTTACGTACGTTGGGTAGTTTCCTCTGTTCAGGCAGACCAATCCGTGCCCTCCCATGAGATCCGCGTCTCGCGCGTCCAATTCGTCGAGTATGCGCGCTATTATATTCCGAACGTGTGTTCGAGCTATTTCAAGGGTATTCTTAAATAACGTTAAATGTTGATGCGTATTTCTTGATATTCGTCGAATGTTCAAGTACACATTGAGGCTGAGTAAGTACTCGCTACACGATATTAGCCACTCACTGTACCGCTCTTCGCTAGATAGGAGCGGAATCAAGCCCGTCAACAACTGATACAAATTTATGAATCTGTCCATACCACGCGATACTTGTGCACGTAACGTCTTTCAAGATCTTTATCAAACGACTCCGCGGCTCTGATTGAATACATATTGTGTGGGCAAGTCTACCACATGACTCGCCCATACTTACGGTTTCCCAATTCCTCTCCTGCGCAGCATCCGCGTTAAAACAACACTTTCTTAATTAACTCGATTCAATAAATCGAGAGCAATGTCTGAGAGACAGGTCCCTGTTTATGCAAAGCACGTTGTCGGACTCACGTGTCGCGCACGATTGGCCGCGCGCCGCCCTCTGCGCGCGAAGCGACTCTACTTCAAAGCACATATGAATACGATCTGCATATCGTAAGCTTTTGGTCCTAGAATTATCCATTTCCTTCTTTGCTTGTAACACGTGCTCATACATTTTTCTTGTGCTTTCATCTAAATTTTTCCTTTTCCAAACTAAGCGTTTAAGGTCCAGATTTTGTGGCTTTATGTATATTTTCATCTTGGGAATATATGCTGGAACTGGGTCCAGGAAGTACATTGTTTTCTATCTTGGAAAAGTTACTTACGGTAGATTTTGGCGTTGTTGCAAAAATGGAGTCACTGGATTCAGCGACTGCAAGGGAAGAGCTTCCCCTATAAGAACTTTCTTCCGCTGACTTTGGAGACCAATTCCCAAATGTAACTGGTAAAAATTCTGCAGTTGACGGAGTAATATTGATCCCAGGTCCATCGTCCTTCATCTCCACATCAATTTTCTCATTAACTTCCTCTGACGATGAACTGCTTTCTCTTTTGCCAGGCAGCAACAAGGAAGGTACTGTTCCTTCCTTCAGCTTTCTCCGTTGACTGCATTGGTAATCTTGTGCTTGATAACGTAAATGACAAATTACGTACCGCTCATTGTAAACCTGATTGCTAGTTAAGCCTAGCAATCGCTGATTACGCGTTGCTTCAATCCACTGCAAAGCAATTATACCTGTCGATTTTACCAGTAGGATTTTAGCTGTCGAGTTGATGGACAATTCAGGACAGCACACTTTTGCTTGTCATGTGAAATCTGTTTCACGTTCATTTTCGATGCACAATTACTTACCTTATGTAAAAATTAAACACAGCACAAAGAATACACTTTACTGCACTTTACCGACAAAAATATCACTGAATATCACTGACAATTGCTGATGATTGCTGACAATCAGATACAATGACAGTGAATGCAAGTGAATGACAGCAAATCACAGCAAATGCAGCAAATGGCGGTGAATGGCGGCCACGTGCAACTGATTTGAATTTGTTTGAACTGATTACTGAGTGCAACGGAGACGGACGCAACCTACCGCCAGCGGAGTGCGTGGCGTGGGGGGGGGGGGGGGGGGGGTGGTGCGAAACTGCGCCATCTAGCGTATACTTAAAACGGGATGAACTATGTTTCTGCACGGCGCCTATCCAAAACATTATTATTACGCCGCAACAGTATCTTTAGGAAATCTGTTATAGCATATAGGTTATATTTTCTGTCATTTCGAGGAGCTAACCGTATAATAATCACGCGCATCCAGCCTGCGCATTTCCAGTAGTCTGGTCGGCGGCATGAAAGGGGTACCTCCTCCACCCTGAATTTGTGGTAGTTGCAACAATATTCTTGAGTCCAGTGTCCATATGCACAACCTGGTTTGATCTGTAAAAATAAATAAATTTAATAAATATTACTTTTTGTGTTTATACCACTTGAATGCAAAAACTGATACTTACACTTCCTGAAGAATCCATTATTATTGTTACTTATTTCTTAGTTCGGTACAGGACAGTCTTCTTCTCCTATGTTGATCGTCCTCTTCAACAGGGCTGACCTTCTGCTGTCTTCAGCTGCTGGCCATGCATAGCCTGAACACCAGCTGGCCACGCATAGCCCTATACCCGGTGCTCGCAACACTGCTCCCCCCTCTGGAAGAGTGGTCGTCCGGGCTGCATTGGATCCTTTTCGGAATCTTCGTACCCCTGTCTGAAAAAGTGGTCGTGCAGCCCGGTGACTTCCTCAGACATCCGCCTTGGCATTTGCCTTCTCGCTCAGGGGAAAATCACCGAAAAACCCTGAGCAAGGCGTGGGTATAACGCGACTTCTCGATCTGCCACGACGAAACGCTCCAACTTCTGTTCCCACGACGTCTCTGGAACTCTGCAGCTTCCTGTCCCATGACGTCTCGGGAACTCCGCAGGTTCTTGTCCCACGACGTCGCTGGAAAGCTGCGGCTCTTGGTCTCACGACGAAATCCATGGGGAGCTCCGGGCGCGTTCCTCTTCCGTGTGTCCTACGACGAAATCCACTGAGAGCTCCGGTTCCAGCAGCCAGGTACGGGTACCGCGGGGCTTCAAATTCTCCCTCGACAAAACACCCCTTGTCCCGCGACGTCCCTGGAACTCCACTCTGGAACGTCCCACGTCGACTCCAACGCTCCGACGCTGCATCCTCCTTCGTGCAGCCTCCGGAACCCCGTGCAGACTTCAGCGCTGTCTCGTTTGCAGGCAGTCTCCTCCAAAAGGACGTCCAACGACGTCTCCACTGCTTCGGCGACGTTCCCTCCTCCTCGTCGAATCCTTGGTCGCGATCGACTCTCTCCTCCAGGGGCTCGTCCTCGATGTCTTTCCGGTGGCCGTACGAGCTTGACACTTCAATCCCTTCACAGCTCCGGATTCCATGCAAAAGAGACTGAGAAGCATTAACATTTACTTTTATTTGAGAGAATCCGTTGGAGCTGAAAGAACCGGGAAGACGGAAAGGCGAGACGGAACCGATAACAGGGGATCACAGCTCATGAGCGTGTTATCGGCCCGTTCCCCGATCAATCTGCCCAGCACCCCAGCTCGTCTGCATTGTTTTTCTTCTGGACTTCTTGTCCTCTTCTCCCTCTCTCAGGTCTTGGCTTTCAGATGGCCCCATTCCTCTTCGTGGCTTCTGGTGCTGACCCAGGGGACCGTCCTGTGCGTCCTGTTAACGCTCCCGTCTCCGCGACATCCCCTCCAGCCGATCCAAGCAGTTACACCGCTTGTCCGATTGGTGGTTGGAGATGCCATTTCCCGGCTGTTGTCCACCCTGTTGAGGCGGACCTCTTGGTTTGTACAAACCGGAGAGAAGCCAAGATCCACGTCAACAGGGCTAGAGAAGCGGTTCCACGTATGTCCGCGCTTCACTGCGGACTGCTACTCTGTCGTAGCACAGACGGGGAAATCGGGAACGCGTATCCAGGCCGCGATGGCAGTCCCCCGACACCTTGTCCCTCGTCGTGGGGTTTCGTGCTCTCTGAAACACTTTAAAGAAACAGAGGGCTGGGCTACGAAGGTAGCCTCCGCAGCCCAGTTCAGTAGATTATCTTAGACTAATCTTCAGACTCTTTCTTCAGAACTTCAAACTCTCTCCTCGAGCGAGAGACTTCCTGGATCTTTGGTCGGCGAACGGCCCATCCTGACTAAACAACTCCACTCTTCGGGGCTCTCTCTCATGGAAAATTCGGCCATTCTGCGACGATGTTCGCCCTCGAACTCCCTTCGTCGCAGCTCAGTAACTCTGCGCACTCCAGGCGCCTCCACGTTGCTCCGGTGGTGCCTGCGCTTTGTAAACTACATGCTGATACTTATATTTTGGAACATTGCTTATTTCCCAGCTCTTCATATGCGCGGGATGCACTCGCCGGTGCATTGGTCACTTTGGATTACAGTTGTTTATTTCTCAGCTCTTCATATGCGCTGGATGCACGCGCCGGTGCATTAGTGACCTTAGATTTCAATTGCTTATTTCCCAGCTCTTCATATGCGCGGGATGCACTCGCCGGTGCATTGGTCACTTCTGATTGCAATTGCTTATTTCCCAGCTCTTCATATGCGCTGGATGCACGCGCCGGTGCATTAGTGACCTTGGATTGCAGTTGCTTATTTCTCAGCTCTTCATATGCGCTGGATGCACTCGCCGGTGCAATAGTCACTTTGAATTGTAATTCCTTATTCAACAGCTCTTCATATGCGCTGGATGCACTCGCCGGTGCTATTGCGATGTTTTCATCCATCGTTTTGTGTACTTTCTTGTGTACGCGTACCTGCTCCTCCTGTTTTTATGTACGGAGGTTCTCTAATCGGCTGTTGGCGATTGTATCGACTATCTATAATTTCTGGCAACATGCAGTCCTCATAGAACTTCTTCAGTTTTTCCTCCATCTCTGTTGCCCAGAATCGATCATCTATCGATACTGTTGTAACTTTCATTCCTTTCGGCGTCCATAAACAAAAATAGGCCCGTTGCCTTTTCGTTATGTGCAATTGTCCTTGCACTTGATAATAGTAATAATGATTCTTATTCATTTCATTACCCTTGAAAATACGCCTTATATTATCAAGTTGCTTTATTGCTTCAGCAGGTGTTAAATCCTTGGCCGATTCAGGACACTTTACTTCGACGATTTTATCATGGTCCACAAGGCCGTCAGAAGTTGCACCTAAGTGAGGCACAGTGTCATCGATGAAGAGGCCACACGGTAGAATATGCATTCCTGATTCTTCTTGCATTTGTCTCAAGGCGTTTGCCTCATTTTCCCTTCCGTATTGGAGAGAATGTAAATTGTGGAGTTGCGGGTACATTATACTCTTCACAGTATTTGCCCGTGGTGGAGTCTTTCGTAATCGGCATACCTTGCCGAAATTCGATGCAGTTAATAATTTCTTCCTATAACCAATCCACTTTTTGCTGTTCGCCTGATCGCGAGTTTCCACTTGGATCTCGTCCCGCCTCGTTTGCCAGTGAAGGAGTATATCCGCGTGCCTTTTACACTCGGAAGAGTATACTGCCTCTTCCATATCTGGTTTTGCCGCGTTGGGGCCGTAATCCTGGTCGCACGTTTGTTTTTTATTTTGAAAGGAGGATGCTTTCGCTTCTTTTTTATACTCCCTTGCTTTTCTGCTGCGCGCTTCCGATGTCCTTCCAGCTTTCTTACCATTGTTGACGGCTCTTTATTCATTGCCGTACTCAATCTGCTGAACGCCTCTTTTGTGTTATATTGGACGACTGCAGCGGAGACTGTACCCTGATACGAGCCCCCTCGTCCAAAGTTTATCCTTTTGCCTCCGATGAATTTAGCAATGATGTTATTAAAACCTTCAACAGCATTGTTGTTTAGACCGCGCAGCAAACTGTCAGCTTTAACGAAAAGTTGCTGCATCGCTTCTTCGATACTTTCATAAATACCAGCTTCTCTCAGTCGTGGAACGTAGTCTACTCTGTTGGGATCAGAGTATTTCTTACAGAAGTATGCTAACTTCTGACACTCCTTGTGTTGACCGAAAACGTGACTCGGTACATTTTTCAAATCTTGCTTCAAATTTTGAATTCGTTCCTCGAGTGGTATTTCTTCTCGCAACCGGTATTCCGCAGCTTTTTTTATACCAGTACGCAGGCGGAGAGCATTATTCTGTACGACAGCTCTTAGATCTTTATTGCGGCCTTTTGTTCCGATTTCGTTTATTCTTTTACTGAAATTGCGTAACAGGTGATTGGTGCATTCGATTTTTTGTACCTGCACCATATACTTTCCATATGGATTACTGTCCAATATCTTCTTGTACTACACAATATATGGTATATTAGGCCGTGCATATCTATGCTGCAATTGAAGCCTTCGACAATAGCAACACTCTCCATGCCAGTTGAACTCTGATTACGACCCCAGTTCTTGAAGCAACGATGCCGCGCGGTTCTTCCTTCCTCGTACCTGCTATTTGGCAAGTCATGCAGAATTTATTCTTCACGCTGATGTACAGCACTTTCTTCGTGTGGTATCCCACGATGGCTCCTACGCCAGAAAGAGAATTGTAATCTCCTCCGCGGTAGGACCTTTTCATCCAGCTGCCATCCGCGGCAACTGGGATAAACGGTAGATTGGATTCTGCATGTACGTCGCCTCTTTCTATAGCTAATGCTTTCTCCTCATTTGCAGCATCTTCCATTTCGCGTTGTGCGGCCACCTCGAGGGCATCGATTAGCTCAATCTGACATTTCTCGTAGATCCTTTTGGTCATACAGGACACGTTCATGGCAGTCAGTATGTCCTCCAGTTGATTATATCCGCCGCCCGTCATCATTGTTGCGGAAACAGCGGCGCGGTTGATATTCATAGTGGCATCACTCTTCCGAAGACAGGATATGTGCTCTGTGTATTTGCACATTTTGCACTCTACATAATACACATTTTCTAGTCCATTCCGTTGACATCTAATTATTTCAAAATGTTCGATGCCGCAGCCAATAGTCGAATGTTTTCGAAGATTTTTTATTTGTTCGAAAACATACGGAAAATCAACGAAGTCTATTCTTTCTGAAATTGGATTTTCCGGCTGTTCTGGTTCTGCATTTTCTACCACCCAGTAATCGGCATCACTTCCAACATCTTGATTCGTTTCTTCGTTGATATCTCTTACGGATTGTATCTCATCGCTGTCTCTGTCGAAATCTATTTCTTGCACAATTTCTTCTTCGTTCGACTCGAAATGCACATCTTCTACAATTTCCTCTTCGTCCGCATTGAAATTTATTTCTTCTATAATATCTTCTGCGTCCGTATCGAAATGTACTTCTTCTACAATTCCTTCGATAATTGGAGAATCTTCGAAATTTTCATCCGCAGCAGATGTGCTTGGATGTGTTCCGTACGAGATACCAGCTTCCGCCACGGTATCCTGAATTACCGTGAGGCACGCTGCGTTCTGTAATCGTTGCCTGCACGTAAAGAGTCAAAAGTCAGTAACACGTGGCACATACATAGAAATAAGAAAAACATATAGTAGAAAAGAATAGCACGCATAGTAAAAGAAGATATACAGTAAAGTCTCGATGTAAGCGCAAGCCTCGGAACTAAGCAAGATACCCGCGTACGTGTGAGACAATACTAACGCAATCAAAATTTATAATTAAAACTTTTGTATTTTTGGTTCCATTTTCATGAAACTTTTACCAACATGTTTGTTCGAATCTCCTGATTAAAATAATACCAAACACGACTTAAATCGGACAACTTATCGTGGATACGAATCATTTATGTTTATATAGTTGCCCAAACCATATCGTGTTTGGTGTCATTTTAATCAGAAAATCGTCACAAATATGTATGTTGGAAAAAAATGTATAAAAAAGAACCAAAAATAAAATATTTTTAATTGTGAACCTCGTTTGCATCGGTGGTGCCTCTCACCAATTTTCGATTTCGGATCGGTTTACTCGATCGGCACTCGAGCCATATTACACACTTCACTGGTTCCAAGGGGGACCACCTCAACTAGAGGTGATAATACAAGACTGGCTCAGATGGAGTTGGTTTAACATGTTTTATGAAGTGATCCATATATATCAGAAATTCAGTCGCTGTCATCCACCCAGAGCTGTTTCCTGCTCCTATTGATTCTGGTGGACCATCTCGGATAAATATGTCTTTATATTTGAGTCGCGGGAAAACAAACATCGGTGGTATAGTGTTTCCTAATGCATTAACTGCCATTTCAAGGGTAACTAGTGTGCCGCGTTCAGCTGATAATATAGAGCCCACTTGCTTAATGCCTTTTCCAGCAACTATTTTTTGGGGCTTTTGAACAGTTAGTACAAAAGTTTCGACCATATTCCAAATTTTTGATGGTGGCAAATTATGTTTAAGCAATATATCACCAAGCTTAGAAAAGAAATTATCTATGTTGTGTTTATTGAATGAAGTAACTCGATTAAAACTTGTTGCCTCAGGAGTCCTTATTGAGAGTCTTGGATTTCTCTTTAAAAAAGCACTTAGCCATCAGGACCAGCCATGCCATATTTGTGCCAAGAAGGTGGAATGTTCTTATGGTCAAATTTGACCGCACATTCACACGCTAATTTTCTTACTTCTTGTGGTAGAAGACTAAAACAGATCGAGGAGCATTTCAGAAGGTATTCTGCCATTATTTTTTCTTGTTGCCCATTAAATACCAACCTCATTTTCTTGTAGCCTACTGCGGCCTCTTCTCCAGATTTTACTTTTTGAACAAATCTCAATAAAGTCATGTGGCAGATACTGAATTGTCTAGCGACAGTTTTTATCTTCTGACCTTGCATAACGGCTTCAGTGGCGTTACGCATAACTTCAATGGAAGTGGTGCCCCTTTCCGTCTTTCGCTCATATGTTCGCATTCTAAAACACATCACGAACAATTTATACATCTGCGGTGGGGTAAGTTGTTACGGGAACAACGTGCCCCAAGTCACGGTAACAACTAGCCCCAATCGATACGTGTAACAATTTGAGAGACTATTCTGCTTATACATATATTGAAATGATAAACACTATTAGAACATGGTCTTAAATGTCATTTGATCCTTAAGAACGAATCAATCAATGATATCGACGTTAAATATTCAAAATAGACCAAAAAATGATGATAGAAAAATATTTACTTACCTGGTACGTGACTAATAATAGGTCCTTGCTTCCAACCACGCGATTGACTGTCGCGGACGCTATTAACATGGACCACGGAGTGGCGTGATCGACTCACGTGGCAAAAACATTTGAAAGTGCAAAGCTCCTTCTATTTTGAAGATATAACCATCGAAACAACTTACCCGCGGAACTTTTAGCCCCGGTCTCCCCTATTTGAAGAATATGAATAATACTGTATTTAACTTACCTTTCTCGATACTTTCTACTTTTCGTCATAAGTTTTCGACAAACGCTTTGCAGATAACTTGGGTCGCTTCGCTTTTGCATCACCCTTCAAATAGCCATTGTTCTTTACATCTGCAGCTTCCTTCTTTGATTCCATGCCAATGGAATGATCACACACACTTATCAACAGTACAGTAACGAACCACGCAGGACTGGAACAATGCACAAATTATGAATATTCCATATATCAATATCTGCGCATCAAATAAAAACGCGATTGCTTTCTGCGTCTTCACTGTAGTGCAAACGACAAGAAACTGATCAGCTAGCGCTGCCACTGCATTGGTTACAGATTCTGAGAGGCAAAACAGAAGATAGTGGGAAAAGGACGGAAATATGCGTCCTGTTCCTCTCTTCCTCATTACGAATGGTGGTATGCTGATAAATTTACATAGAGTATGTACTTTCGGGAATACTTTTTGGTGCACAGAAATGTGCACACGAATGAATTTTCAACTATCCTGTGCATATACTTTTGACGTATCGCCGACTTTATTAGTGAAGAATTCATATTTCGTTCTACAATTATCCTTTCCCATTTGCCTGACGGTGAAGGAACACCCCGCAAGTATGAGAGGGCACGTCCTGCGTTTGCAAACCTTTGCGTATTCGAACTAGAGCTGTTTCGAGACTCGAAACATTCGAGTAGCTTGAAGTTCGCACCGAGCGGGACTCGGTTTTTCGAGCCGAGCCGAGACCCGAACGGTTTCGGGTAACCCGAATGTTTCGGGTAGCTCGATTTTTTCGGGTAACTCGAATGTTTCGAGCCGCCCGAATATATTTTAGGTAGTCGACTGTATGGTGCAGTGTGACAGCTTGATGTAGCTGGAACATTTTGTAGGCACCGAATATAAATTTAGATGTATAATATATATTATACATAATACCTAAACTAAACTTCGGGCGGCTCGACACATTCGAGTTAAGCCTGCCGTTCCAATGTGCGGCCGACGACTGCGGCTGGAGACGCGCCCACTAGTGCAAGGGAGAAACAGATACATACTTCTCCCTTGCACCAGTGGGTGCGTCGCCAGCCGCAGTCGTCAGCAACACATTGGAACGGCCACCTTTACCCGAAAAAATCGAGCTACCCGAAACACATTCAAGCTGCTCGAAAAAATCGAGCTACCCGAATCCGTTCGGGTCTCGGCTCGGCTCGATTGTTTCGAGTCTCGAAGCAGCTCTATACTGTATTCCATGTAAGAGCATCCCGACGCCCCTACCGATTTGCGACCGATCTGCGCAGCTCCCACTACTACCCACTGTTTGAACCGCACGCGATTGGTTTGCAAGGAATAACTGATACATCCCAAACGCGGGACTTGACCGTTGTCAACGTAAACAACGTCCCGCACGAAAAGTTAACAGAGAGAGTAGAGGGCCGTGCGACGGAGAAAAACATAGGCGGTTAAGTGGGGAGTCGGGCGTAGCAACGATCGCGAGGGTCGTGCCTGCGCGAAACCTGGATGCTCTAATGTGGAATACAGTATAGTCCCGAGCGCCAGAAGCATGCGATCGCTCCACGCCGCAATCGCTAGATCATGCTCGTACTGCAACAAACACACGATTATATTAAACAGTTTCGAAAGGTATACGCGCACCGACACAAATCGACAAAAGAGTACTTACGACCGATAACAATATGTTATGGCGTTCCACCCGCCATGCGTCCATCGCCTCGCAATGCCTCGCACTGAAACAAACGTATAAACTGATTAAAATACCCGAATTGAATTATACAATTTGCACGAATAATGACACTTACGAGGAGCTGTATGATCGCGTCTCGATCTCCATCGCGCGCGTGGAGCTCCACGTCGCGGCGGCGCTGAAACAAACACATGACTCGATTAAACATCATCGAAAGGTATCCACGCGTTAGAATAATTTTCATAAAAATTCACTTACGAGATTCCCTATCGCACGCAAGTCCCGCTCACTCCACGCTTGCATCGCCCGCTCATGCTTATACTGCAACAAACACACGTTTATATTAAAAACACTTTCGACAGGTATACGCGCACAGACACAAATCGACGAAAGAGTACTTACGACTGATAGTATTATATGTTTGCGCTCAATGCGCCAAGCATTCATCCTCTCACTATGTTCCCGCTGAAACAAACGTATAACAGATTAAAATATTCGAATTGAAACGCGCACCAATACAATTTTCACAAAAACTATACTCACGATGCACCGGCGCATTTCATATACATTCATATGTGTCATTTTTTTTTATTTTGGCCCGTGCGGCGGTGGTCGACGCCCTTATATGCATTTCGGTTCTCTAGGCTGGCGGGGTAGCCCTGCACGTTGTAGAGTAGGGGTACTCGTGAAGTAGATGCGGTGGGGATGTCCGGATCACAGTTTCTTCTTCGATGATTTGTGACTAATTATTCCAGCTTATAGTCCACTGTTATGGCTTGCACTTTTCTGGTTTGCACCGCAAATCGTTTTGTGTCTCTTCTGCGACACGTGTACATCTTGAATTTGCCGCGCACGCTATTTGAATTTGCCGCGCACGCTATCCACATTTCATATTCATGTGTGTGCCACAACACAACCATGACCATTACCACCAATAAACTTTGCCTCACTCACCCGACTTCGTCTTGCCCTAATACGTATTTAATACTTTACATGCTTAGTGAAAACTCAGAATTTATGAAAAGTAACTAATAAGGAAAATTAACTTACCGGTTTTAGTTAAAGAACATGCACTTAAATAAACTGACACTATTACAAACTTCCTGTTCATTTATATCAATATTAGAAAAATGCAATATCTCGTCGCAACTAGTGCCACGCGTGGTTTATAATACTGCTATTTTCAGAGCCATGCTCTTTTGCACCGAACTCTCCGATATGTTCACCTGTATACGGTAGTGCCTTCCATTTTTTATAAACAATGCTTTCTCATCTTACCCCGCTAGTCCGTCTTGCACGACGTTCCCCTAGTATAATTGCAATAGGGACTGGTTAATGTTTAAAGCAATGAGTCGAATGCACCCGTATTTTTGATATATATTTCTTTACCATGAAGGGTAACCGAATTACAGTTATTTCCATTTATTCTTTTTCTTAATGGCCTGTCATATGTGAGGTGAATGTCCGGGCATGGAGTTAAATATTTCCGTCTAGCAGTATTATTTTTGTTTTCGATTAAGACTATTAAGAGCTTCTGTATTATTTTTAATGTATTGTTTTTGTACTTCCGCGTTTATATTTAGATTTTTCTTATTTTCATGGTCGTCTATACAATTCCTATTATTAGCTGAAACGTGTAAATCTTTTAATTCATTTGATTTGCCTTTAATATTTTCTCCAAAATCACGCGAATCTATTGTTTTTTCTTTGTCTTGTCTTATCTTAGTTTGCAGCAGTGCAATTTTTTCGTCCGTGCGTTTAATTGTGGCACATTTCAATTTCGCAAGATTTTATATGATGAATGATAAATTTATCGACGCGCATTGATTTATAATTTGCGCCCAAATCAGAATGCTTCAGATCTTTAAAATATGCTTCACATCTAGAGGATGTTGCTACATTCGATGACAGAGGGAAATACCTCCTTATTAGCTGTGGCCAGAGAGGAAAATGTTTAGCCAATTTGACTAGATATGTGACTAGTTCTGGACAATAAAATGCGTTGTACCTATCTGTCTCTACACTGTCTTTTGCAATTTGTTCAGCTGCATCTCTGATACTATTTATAAATGCAACTATATCTTCATTGTCATTTAACGATTCTAAATCATCGTATTCCTTGTCATTCTCGTCGCTCGTAAAGGTGAATGACTTTATACTTTCCAATAAATACGATCACTTCTGCTCACAAATTACTTCATTTCCATCGGCATCTTTGCCATCGTACTCACTGTAAGCGACAATAAATATTGACTGAAGCAGTGTCTTAAAATCTTCCACATTATCACACGATGACATTATCCCCGTGCATCGTACAAAGAAATCTTTAATTTTAGGATGCTTTCTGTGAAATACATCTTTGCCACAAATAATTTTTATCAAATGGGCAATATCAATTCTGATAAAACAGCGAAGCGGATGTTGCAACATTTTTCCACTAATCCAATTATAACAATCCGAAATGTAAGTTTTCAAACAACGTTCATTGAACGCTAAGCTGGTTGCATTCAATAGCGCCAGTGAATGATCACAATCAACTTCTGGTGGCACTGGTGCCCCGTGTCTTATGATTTCTCTCAACCAGTACGTAATTAAATTAGTATCGTGCTTTTCTGATAGCATTTGAAATACTGGTTGTATACCATTTGCACCTTTTATAATAATTTGGTACAGGAATTTTTCTCACCATTTAGTTTTTCCATTACTTTCAATAATTTTCCAGTCGCGTCTAATTCTATTTTCCTGGACGTTTTAATTAATGTTTTGTACAATTCCATTTGCACAGGTGACCAATAAAAGCAATAGAAATGATCCTTTGCAATCTCTTTAATGTATCCCGCGTATTGCCCCTTATGTTTTAACTCGCATAACTAATTAATAGGATCAAGATCTTCATTGATTCCTAATTCCCGTGCGATGGCTTCTTCCCGGACTTTTCTTAAAGTGCATTAGTAGGTAGGCTATGAGAGTTCTAATCCAAGTGTTGGCGAGGGGGTGAGGGCGGGGCGAGGGCTACCGCGGTCGCGCTCTTCGACGTGGTGTGTGAGGGGGTGAGGCGGGATGGGGGGAATCGCGCTCTTCGACGAGATTGGCGAGGGGGTGAGGTGGGTTTCTGAGTTAGTCGGCTAGGGGGTGACGTCAGAGGGGAGAGGGATTTCAAGATGGCATCGATCGAGTTCGTTGGTGAGGGGATCACGTCAGAGGGGAGGGGGCGCGTCGCGCGCGGGACCGTTGGCGGCGGAGGGGGTAATTGGTAAACTGTTGCAGCAAAAAATCCGTAGATTGATCTAGCGACACCGCAGATCGATGAAAAATCCCCAGAAAAGTCCCTAGATTCGATGAAAACTCCCTGGATTTGATGTAGCGACACCGCCTGTTGCGTACTTTGGCGGTGATTTTAAGGAAAGAACACGGGTTGGTGCCCGTGGAGTGCTGGAGCACTCTGCTCGCAAAATGTGCGGGTGTTTTAAATAATGTGTAAATTGTAAACTGGTAAAACTTCAATATATTCTTAACAAGTTTAAAGAGATCATTTAAGTGAGAACCATTTCGGTCTTTTACAAACAAGCGTCAAAATCGTTCTGCCTTCCCAGAGTCTTCCGTCGTTGAACCTTGCCTCCTCGGACGTGGTGCCCCTTCCATCCTTGCACGTCTTCCCAGTCCTTCAGCCAATCAGAACGAAGGATGCGCCAGATTCAAGCGGTAGGTTGTCCCGCGGTTGTCCGTCCGCCCCCGCAAATCGACGTCCATCTTTCCTTCTAATTTCGGGTGGTGGTGGAAACTCTGTGGAAGCGCGCTTTTCCGTTACACGACGGGGTGCCCACGTGGGAAGAGAAAGTAGGCTCGGCTCCGCGGTTCGAGAGAACAACCCTTGAAGGAAATTTATGACTTCCTTAGCGTCGCCAACACTTCTGGCGTCAATCGACACTCCCAAAGACTAACAAACAACAAGGCCCTCTCAAGAGATTACGTGACTTAGAAGAAACTCGCAATTCCATTCGGAGTCTATTAATTGGCGTCCTCTTCCTGTTTTCGAACTCTGCCCAAGATCTTTCCCACGTATGCCAACCCGCATCGCGCATCCTTAATATTACTTTCTCAATCATACGCAAACATCAGCTTTCCAATTTCGCTCCTGATTTACCTATCGATTATATACATTTCTGTGACTACGTTCGCGTGGTCACGCAACACGCCGATCGATGAAAAATCCCCCATACACCTTTGGACGCGTCTCGTTCCCGCGCAATTTCGGCACGTGTCCGAGGATCGGCGCGCAGGCGCGAAAGATAAGGCGCGAGAGAATAGAATGCTCGAGATTAATTACCCTAAATAGAGGAACCACCGTCGCGAAAGAATCCAACGTCGCCTTCGTATAAACATCCGCATGTAATTCGAAACCCTCTGGCGATAACTATTCGAGGAATTAATTAATCTAAATACCCAACCGTCGCCACGAAAGAATCCAACGTTTGCTTTCGTATAAACATCTACCAACGGAAATGTAACGCGTTCGTTTAGACTCCCTTATCATACTTATAATCTCGCTATTTCAGCGAGCTATTATATGCTATTTCAGAGGGAAGGTGGAAGATAGGTAAGTAAACCTGACATATTAATATTAATATTAAGATTTATTAAATCTAATTATTCGACTCGATAATATTATCGACGATCTGCATATATACATCGTTGTCGTCGTAGAACGTATCATCGCCGACTTGCTCGGCGACAGTCTGCGATGCGAAATCTCGGGCGTGAAGCCCCGACACCGCATTTGTAAAGACAGCGTCGAAATTAATTTTTTCAATACCGACGCAGTTTCGCCAAACTACGTTCCTTGGGGCCTCAGCACGGTTATGCCGATGTATTCGGCCAAAGCCATATACATTGTAACCGTCCTCGTCGTCATCGTCATCGTCATCATCCAGAACGAACGTTTGCTGGGAATATCTGTTTAACCAAAATTGTTCGTCCCCGTAGTTGTCGTCTACCGGCGGTTCATCGTGGGGGTCATCAGCGTTGTGAAACACTTTCAGGTATACGTCCCCGTCGTGAATCGCTTCCGCCTCGCGCGTGGTGTCACCCTGAATTTCTTCCGTTTGAGTCTCGACATTCCGGCATGTCATGTACACTTTGGGACTCGACGTATGTGTAGGCAGGGTGGCGAGGAAATTCGATACCCGGCGGTAGCTAAAATAGCTACCCACGTCCACGCATGCGCGCAATGACGTCACGAGCGTTGAGCCAATCAACGCAAAGATGAAAATTAGCCGACGCCAGCGCCAAGTCAAGTCAACTAGCCAAGCCAAGTGAGGCCGCAACCAACCAGCGTCGACAACCGATTCCCCGCGATGCTGGTTGGCTAGTTGGCATGACTTGGCGCTGGCGTTGCGAATTTTCCAGCGATTTTCATCTTGGCGTTGATTGGCTCAACGCTCGTGACGTCATTGCGCGCATGCGTGGACATGGGTAGCTATTTTAGCTACCGCCGGGTATCGAATTTCCTCGCCACCCTGTGTGTAGGTATCGCAGCACACGTCGGCACGGTGACAACTGGTCGGTTAAAATTGACTGGCAATGACATAATCTGAAACCGAATTTTCTTATAATTTCAAAGTTACTAACACAGCGATTCACTAAAAATATGATAATGAAAACTTACGGTATTATTAAATTATATTTTCGTTCCTTGAATGGTGTAGACGATATCCTTCAAAGAGTAATCTTCTTCAATGTAGTTTTTCAAAACACTTTGAATTGGTTTCAAAGCAATTTTCAAACAATTTCACAAAGCACACGACTTAGATGAAATAGACTTAGATGGAATAAATTTTAAAACATTTCTCGAAGTAACGCACGTCTCGACTGATGGAGTAGCGTTTGAGAACTGATTTTAAGGAGGCTGATCCATGATCATGCATACGGAAGTGTACAGCGATAATTATTCGGCATCGCCCAACGTAGTTTGAAAATCGAGATCACCGTGACGGGTGTCAACACCCTTATCACGGACGCGTGAATTCGATACGCGCGGTGCCGCGGCGAGCAACCGTCGCATCACGTCACCTTATTGAATATAACTCATGGCCCTCGGCTAGGGTAGGTGGTTAGTATATTCAATCAGAGTCGCGGAGTCGTGCGGTAAAGATCTCAAAAGACGTGCATAAGTATCGCGTGGTATGGATAGATTCATAAATTTGTATCAGTTGTTGACGGGGTTGATTCCGCTCCTAACTACCGAAGAGCGGTGCAGTGAGTGGCTAATATTGTATAACGAGTACGTACTCAGCGTCAACGAGTACTTCAACATTCGACGAATATCAAGAAATTCGCATCAACGTTTAACGTTATTTAAGAATGCCCTTGAAATAGCTCGAACACACGTTCGGAATATAATCGCACGGATACGCGACGAATTGGACGCGCGAGATGCATTGCTTCTGTCGTCATCTTCCGACGAGACTGAAAACGCATACCCTTCGCCATCGATGACTCAGTTGAACGATCAGACGCTTACAATCGAGAGGCATAAAATCCGCGACGCGTTAAGCATGCCTTCATTATCCGAATCATCGTGGAGTAGGATCTTTCAAGTAGGATTTATGCGATTCTCGCCCGAGCAACGTCAACTACTACGTCACACCGCGCGATATAGTACTCTACGTAAATGTACATTATATTGCATCGTGGGTGACAGGGATGTGCATCGTCAACGGATGAACTATTTTACCGCGATCGTGTCTACGCCATTAACGCTGTTACACGATATCGAGAATGGAACGGTCGTAGTATACAAAGTATTACGGCCTGGAAAATTAACAATCTCCGTGAACGCGTTCTTGTTCCGTGAATTGTCGCGATTTATGGACGAGTATCCAATACCAATTGTGCGACAACACTTGACGCGCCTAATGTTTCCCCTGAGTTATAGATTTCCGGACGTGGACCGGATCACATGGAAGAGTCGTATCAACCACTCGTGCCTGCTCGTGCGTGTCTACTAATTGAAAAAGAAAACTGGAGTAGAAGAAGCCAAAACATGGAGGCGTTCATGGATATGTACAATGCTCTCTATCGAATGGCAACGCTTTTGGACTACGAAGCCGTTTTGGAAGTTGAGAACTGGATAGATCAGTGCGACGCGTCCTTGGAACTTATCATCGAGTAGCAGCGCGGCGAGGGAGTCTCGGTGGGATTGAAACAGCATCTCGTGTCACTAATCGCGCGTACAACAACATTACGTAAGATCGTGGAGCAACGGTCTTCGCGAGTGGGGCTCGGGGTTTCGGGTCAATCGACGACGCCCAAGGTCGTATGGGAGGATCTGGAAACCGCGTTTCGGAATCGCATTTCGACTGGTGCCGTCATTAACGCGGGTTTCCTCGATCTGCGTAAATTTTTGGCGGATACTCGACGAATGGTTCTCTCGCGTATCACAGACGCTATCAGTGAACATTCTAGTGTGTCCGTGAATACGATTCTGAACGCGGAGTTTTCATTGAACGATAATACAGACATGAAAAGTTTCGGGACGCGAAATCGCGTACTGTTCGCGACATCGAACGTGCGCGAGTGGTATTCCAAATTCGTGGTAGCTCCCACGTTAGTGGCGATCGAGGAGTTTCAAGATCGTGATAGTGGATGGACCCTGAGGGCTGTGCTAAATCTCCTAATAAACATTAATAAGCATAACCCTCTTCGCGCCGGCTGTGACGTACCACTTCCGCGCGAGGTCATGGTTAAAAGGGCAGTGGTCAATGTAAAGAACAGAGACAATGCGTGTTTCTTGTGGTCCGTCGTCGCCACTTTGTATCCCGCTGCTACGCATGGGGAGAGGACCGCGTCGTACCCTCATTACTCAACGGTACTTCGTACGGACGCTGTGAGTCTCCCCGTAACGTTAAACCAGCTGACGAAGTTCGAGGAGTTGAACAACGTGTCGGTGAACGTGTACACGTGGGCCGACAAAAGCTGCATGCCTCTGCGTTTGACGGAGGAAAAGCGGGATAAACACGCGAACCTGCTACTGGTGCAGGACTCCAAGGATCCGCAACGGTACCATTTTGCGTGCATTCGAAGTATGTCGAGGCTGATTTCGAAGCAACTCGGCAACCACAATGGCCAAGTATTCGTTTGCGAAAGGTGAGTAAAATATGGAATATTTCAATCGATATATTATTTATTCTTATGTTTATAAGAAGTTATTCTCAGCTTCTTCCATTCGTCCGAACGCTTGACGAAACACACCGTGGACTGCCAGCGTCTCAACGAGTGTGCAGTCGAATTGCCGTCAGCGAAGGACAAATGGTTGGGATTTAAAAATTTCAAGAACAAGGAGCGAGCACCATTCATCGTGTACGCGGACTTCGAATGCATGCTGGAGGACGTCGAGCCTGCGGAACGGAGTCGCACCTACACGTATCAGCAGCACAGAGCCTTCAGCGTGGGATACTATATCCATTGTTCCAGTGACGCGTCTCTGTGCCGTTATCGCGTGTACCGACATGAAACTGAGTGCGTGGAGTGGTTCGTGCAGGAACTCCGAGACTTCGCGAACATCGCGTATTCGTGGTTGCGGAACGCGAAACCAATGAACACGCTGACGAAAGAACAGTGGCGAAGTTATAACGACGCGGGCGTGTGTCACGTGTGCGGGAAACCATTCGTCGATACGGACAAAAAAGTGCGCGACCATTGCCACTCGACGGGTGAGTACCGAGGCGCGGCCCACGTGACGTGTAATTTACAATTTCAAAGATCGTACACGATAACCGGTCGTCTTTCACAATCTGTCCGGATACGACGCGCATTTCATAATTAAGGGGGTCGTCTTATGTGACGGCCGGTTTTTTCCGCTTTTTGGGGAATTTTTTTTGACGACCCATGAAAACACAATGTCTTGGAATTTGTACTACATATTTATTAACATTTGAACAGTTATTCAGAATCTTTTGAAGTTAAAATATTGAGTGGAAGTGACTTTACAGCTCTCGACAGAGACAGGTGCGAAAAAAAAGTTGGTCGACGGCTGACATGATTCCGGCTGTCCTGCTCATCTGAAATCAAAAAGTCAAACGGCACATTAATTTGTAGACTTGTGGCTAATGCCGGTACGGGTATCCAACGTACCCGTGAATATAATAAACGTTAACGTGATCAGAGTAACGTGCAACGTCACTACCGGCGCGTACAGTTACGATAAACCGGTACACACGATCCACGAATTTTCACCTCGCGTTCCGCCGGGATATAAGATAACGGAAACCCCGCGACACGTCATTTACCTGCCGATCGTCGCACGAGCAATACACGATTTAACGTTGTGCATAGTCGATCAATACGATCACCTTATAGATTTCCGTGGAGAAGAAATAACGATTCGTTTACACGTTCAACGACGTCCGCGCGATAGGCTAGCGTAGTATCTGCGCGTGTATGTGTGTACTATGTTAGTGTTAGATCACGCGTACGAATCGTCAATCGTCGCCAGCCCCACCAACACTGTCTCGCGTCATCGGGGCAATCTTATCTCGGGAAGCGAAAGTAGAAGAACAAAGGCGGGTGGAGCGATAAGAAGAGGGCCGGTAAGAAGCATAAGAAAGCCGTTGACACGTCGAAACACGCGTTTCCTACGATCGTTAGGTTTCATCGAAAGCCTATTAAACAAGCGGAGAGCATCACACGGAATCGCGATGTCTGTCATTCTGGACGTGGCGAATACGCCAACCTTCGACAACCGTATCACGAAGATCGAGTTACACACCTATAATCCATACGCCAATACGACGTTCGACAATAGCGATGAGATAAGAATCCCCATACAGCAGCAAGATCTGTATACGCTTCCGTGTGAAAGTTTTCGAAGGTCGCGGCACGTTGACGGTGCAGGACGCGAAAAGTCCGGCAACGTCCACGACCGCTGTTCTCGACAACAATTGCGTCGCGTTCATGTTCGATGAGATCTTAGAGCATATAGATATGGAGGTCTCATTGAGAGCTTGAAACTGTCCGGAACATGGTGCGAGAGAGAAAGACATGTGCGAGCGAGAGAAGTATAGAGGGACCTCTCGACCGTAATGCGCATGCGTCGATATCGTGCGAGAGAGAATGACATCGTGCGAGCGAGAGAAGTACGAGCGTAAACAACGATAAATAATCATAGTAACCGCGGATCGTCGTCGACGATATCGGTGCATGCGCATTACGGTCGATGAGGGTCCTCTATACTTCTCTCGCTCGCACGATGTCATTCTCTCTCGCACGATATCGGCGCATGCGCATTACGGTCGAGAGGTCCCTCTATACTTCTCTCTCTCGCACCAGTTCGCACATGTCTTTCTCTCTCGCGTGATGTTGCGCACAATTTCGAGGCAGTCAAACTTAGGCAATGAGACCTCCATGTATATATGCTCTAAGGATGAGATTCGATACGAATTGAACGGTGTCGAGATCGATCGTTGTCGAAATCCAGGGATCGCTACCACGTTGAAACATTACGTCTCGTTGTCGGTCGATAGAAGCAAAGTGCTCGCGAATGCCGGTTGGGATCATACCATCGCGTACGATAAAGACATTTTTCATTCGGGTGCTTTCAATTTCTGCGTACCCCTGAACGTGTTATTAGGATTCTGCGAGGATTATAAACACATCGTGATGAACACGCGGCACGAGCTGATCCTTATTCGATCGCAAGTCGATGCGAACGCGATGTACGGCACCTCCGCCACTGCGAGACCGAAACTCGAGATACGCAAGGTGCAGTGGCGCATGCCCCACGTCGTTTTGGAGGAAGTGAACAAACTATCGATGCTGCGTATCCTGGAAAGCGGTCGACCGATCGCGATGAGTTTCCGATCGTGGGACCTGTACGAGTACCCGTTACTGCAAGCGACAACGAAACATACGTGGACCGTGAAAGCTACGTCGCAAATCGAGAAACCCCGATACGTGATATTCGCGATGCAAACCGATCGAAAGAATCGTCTCGATAGAACCGCGAGCAAATTCGACGCGTGTAAACTCGCGAACGTTCGACTCTACCTAAATTCCGAGTCGTATCCGTACGAAAATTTGAATTTGGATTTCGATAAGTATAAGTACGCGCTCCTGTACGATATGTACGCGAAATTCCGTCGATCGTACTACGGCCGCGGAGATCCGTTACTGAACGCGATCGAATTCTTCCAATACGCGCCTATCGCGGTCATAGATTGTTCTAGGCAGAACGAGTCGTTGAAGAGCGCTACGGTGGACGTGCAATTCGATTTCGAATGCAAAGAAAATGTTCCCGCTAATACTACCGCATACTGTATGATCATCCACGATCGTATAGTCGAATACGGTCCTTTGACCAACGTGGTACGCAAACTAATATAGTGAACGCGTACGTGTGTGAACGATCATCAATTACCAATACTTATACTACTTCTACTCTAAAACGTTGATGTCGATGTCAAAGTCCTCAGTTACTCTCTCGTCGCCGACACTGCTGCCTAAACGAATAATAATGTTCGCTATTGTCGATCTACAAGGTTTCAATATCAATTGCGAGTTCGTCGTCAAAGAGCTCGCGATTCGCACGACGAGTAACACGGATAAAACGCCATCGATCAGTCATTGGATCTTCGAACCACCATACTTCTGGGGACATCTGAATTCGTGCGAAAACCGTCAAGCGTCCTGGCTCGCGAAGCATCATCACGGACTCCGCTGGTCTGATGGCTGCGTTCCGTACTCCAAACTTCCTGGCCTGCTCGCCAACGCACTCGTGAACATTGACTTCGCTATCGTGAAAGGTTCGGAAAAGAAAACCTGGATGCTGCAACTCATGCCCTACATAATCGTTGAGGATGTCTGCGATTTATATGAATTGAAGGAGCTAAAGATTAACAACAACAACAACGCCCGAACTGTGGAAGATGACGGTGGTTACGACGTTGATGATGATTATTGTGGGATCGCGCCTAGCACCGCGAACGATTCCGGCGTTCCTAACCTGAAGTCTATGTCCGCGACGAATGCCCCGCGATGCGCATTTCACAACAACGATGGAGTTTGCGCGTTGGAGAACGTTCATAAAATATGGAATTACATATGTAGCGTTACCTAATGTAAGTTCTATCGATGACTATGTATGACGCATGCATGGATATACATGAATAAAAGACACTCTTTTATTAAAGAAAAAATATATATTTATTCAAAAAAATTAAAAATTAAAAATTTAAAATATTTAAAAAAAAAAAAATGCTGGTGTCAATTCCTGCAACACGCAAAGAAAACACCAAATTATTATTATATAAACGATGTTGTCAGCGCGTGAAACATCGAACAAATACATTTCACTTATACTTACTCCTTAAATAATTTGGGCAAGCCCCAGAAGTCGCCCTCGAATGTTAAAAAATCCAATTGTAATGTGTCTTCCCGCCACATTCGTCGGGCGAATTGGATTCGAGCCCTCAGCTCGTCACAAATCCTACCACCGCTTTGGGTTTTGTACTCTTGATGCTGAAACAAACGTACAACTTAATTAAACCACCATCAAAACGGTATGTCAATACAATTTGCACGAATAATGACACTTACGAGGAGCTGTATGATTGCATCACGATCTCCATCGCGCGCATGAAGCTCCACGTCGCGGCGGCGCTGAAACAAACACATGACTCGATTAAACATCATCGAAAGGTATCCACGCGTTAGAATAATTTTCATAAAAATTCACTTACGAGATTCCCTATCGCACGCAAGTCCCGCTCACTCCACGCTTGCATCGCCCGCTCATGCTTATACTGCAACAAACACAGGTTTATATTAAAAACACTTTCGACAGGTATACGCGCACAGACACAAATCGACGAAAGAGTACTTACGACTGATAATATTATATGCTCGCGCTCAATGCGCCAAGCATTCATCCTCTCACTATGCTCCCGCTGAAACAAACGTATAGCAGATTAAAATATTCGAATTGAAACGCGCACCAATACAATTTTTACAAAAACTATACTCACGATGCACCGGCGCATTTCATATACATTCATATGTGTCATTATTTTTATTTTGGCCCGTGCGGCGGTGGTCGACGCCCTTATATGCATCCCGGCTCTCTAGGCTGGAGGGGTAGCCCTGCACGTTGCAGAGTGGGGATACTCGTGAAGTAGCTGTGGTGGGGATGTCCGTATCACAGTTTTTCTTCTTCGATGATTTGAGATTAATTATTTCAGCTTATAGCCAACTTTTATGAATTACACTTTTCTGGTTTGCATCGCGAATCGTTTCTGCGACACATTGAATTTGCCGCGCAAGCTATTTGAATTTGCCGCGGATGCGATTCGGATTTACCGCGCGCTATTCACATTTCATATTAATGTTTGTGTCACATCACATCGTTGATTGAATATTTCGCACACTGATACGTACGTGTACGTGAATCTGTATAAAGCGACGTTGGTCAGTCTTCCGATATTCATAACGCCACGTACGCTCGAGTGTTAACAAGTATCGTTCGAGTCAATTTGACTTCCAAGCAATCGAGTGGTATAATAATACATAGTGCATATCAAAATGTACAAACGCAGTCTAAACGAGTCATCCCATCCATCCGCAATCGATGGCGGTTACCCGAATAAACGTCAACAGATCAATATGAGGTACGTACGCGTTACTATACACTTTTCACTTGTTTCATTGTAAACGCAAACGAACGAAGCATTAATTCCGTGCATACGTTTCTTACAGTTCTGGACCCGTAACACCAAGAACGGTGAAAACACCGAAACCGTCAATCGTACGGATCCTGGGGCGTGATTACCCGTTGACCTCAACAGCATATAAACGTCTAATGATTGGAATTCGGATTGGCATCGATTCGTGCCGCGTCGAGATCGCCATAGCAGACAATAAAGGCTGCGAGTTGAGTTTTTCGATGTCTACGTGGAAGCTCCTACTGCAAAATGAAGCTGACATACTTCAAAGATTACGCGACAACGCAACATCGCCCCAAACCCACATCGTAATTGATCATTTACGAATCGAATTCACGCGCATGCATGATGATCAACTTATTAAAATCATCGATAATCGCGGTGTCATATACATGACTGAAATCACGATGCGTAAACTGTTCGCGTACGAATATTGCATCGATCATATGTTCACCTGGTTGTCAGAAAATATGTACTCCGTAAGCAGTAAATACGCAACCTTCGTAGACGTTCTACGTAACGCTACCGCGCCAACGAATTATGTAAAATTAATTTCCGAAAGCGGCCACTTCGAACAGCATTCTTTGATTGATTGCGAATTGTTAGCGTTAGGAATGCAATCCATGTTGCTCGATGTAAACCATGTACCACTATAGTACGTATTTAATAAATGTATGACTTCCACATTAATACCTGTAACGAATCATTTATAATATCCTTTCATACTAATACTGCGTGGGATTGCTCGTTTGCAACGGGGTGAATGGGTAACATTTGTATTCCAGATGACCAAAAGGGAAGTTTAGTTTAGTTTAGTTTATGTGGATGTCGGGGCGGCGTGTCAATGACAGGGGCCACAGGGAGAGGGGCTCTGCTAATGCACGAGCAATACCCGTAGGCACCGCTATTACCCGACTTGGGGGGTTACCTCGCTTTCCAACGTCGCGGCAGCTTTTTTAGACCCCCATTTTTGTGGTCCATAGAAGTGCCGATGGTCGGAGGCCAGTGGCGGGAGTCCGGGAGGTGTTCTCGATCGGACTTGCCGGCCCCCATTTGTCGGCACTTTGCCGGTCACATTTAATGTTTTCTAGTGGCCGCATGCTGTCGGAGAGGTTGTACTGGCGAGTTCGCTTGTCATGGAGGATGTGTCGATACTACCTGATTCCGGGAAAGAATATTTGGGGTCCTACACACATCTTCTCGAGCGAGTTACGGGTGAGCGGCCGTAATCCTGCGCAGTTTTGACCTATCGTCTTAGTTGATCTCGCGGGACCACTCTTTGCAAGCCCTAAACGTCGACGTTAACCTAGGGCCGGATAGTCCGGGGCCGTTTCCCTTATTAATTCCCCCACTAACTTTAAAATCTAAGCGCGCTTGCGCGCCTCGACGCCGACCCCGTCGGCGGCGAGAACCCGTGGGATTTTTACGTGTGCGTTGTTGATGAGCTTTTGATTCGTCGTTTTTGCTCCGAGATGTGTACCCTTCCCTGTCCCTCCTATTCGCGGTATCGTTTCTACGTTCCCCCTCGCCTGGAAAAGCCTCCCTTCTCCCCGACTCCAGCTGTAGGTGCTCGAGTGTGGGGGAGTTTGAGGGAGTTTTTGGCTCTTAGCGAGAATCGAGGAAGCTCTTCCGGCCCCTTCTTTCTTTTTATCCTGGCTCGCTACACTGTCTTGGGTATTTCACCCGTCCACCACCCCCCGTCCCCTTGTTTCCCTGCCTCCATCTGTGCTAGCCTATTGAGACGGCCCCGCCGACTTCGCTGAAGTTTACGGTGTAAACATCAGACTCCATCGTGGTTTTTGTCCCAGGTTCCATCCCGACCCATCCCCGTGCAACAACTTCGCCGAAATTGCTACGCAATATCAGGTTCATTGTGTCCGAGGGCGGATGACCAGAGCCCGAAAAAGGCACCGCTCCTCCCTTCTCCCTTCCGGTATCTCGCGCTTGTGGCCTAGCGCCACCCTGAGTCCGTGTCGCGGTTCGCGTGCGCGTTTTTCGCGTGGGTTCGCGGAGCTTTGTCCCCCCTGTCCCTGATTGTTTCGCGATCGGATTGTTGGGACGACGCTGACTCTACCTGCGGATTTCTCGTCGCATCAGCCGCCGTGCCCTTTTGCCGTGGGTCTGATGCGGGATGCCACGATTTTCCGACGACTTTTTGGGTAGTCGTTACGCAATTGTTGCCCGGTCAAGTTTAAACGCGAATTGAGGTGTGTTATTATTTTAGCTAAACTTTGTTCCTTGGTTGGTGTGCTGCTCCTCTCCTTGGAGAGAAGTGCGGGTTGGTGGTTGACCGAGTCACCAAGGGACCGAGATGTGTCGGTCCCGGAATTTGTACAGGTCTGTGTTGCTCCCGGTTCGTTGGGAGACTTTTTGTTTTCGATGGTTGATCGCCGGTGAGGCCCATCGCGACCCCTGTGGGTGTCCTGTTTTCCTGCTCGCCGTTGTCCGTCGCAGGGTTCAAGGGCGAGCGGTGGCTGGTGGTTCGGTCCGGGCTGGCCGATGTTTCCCGTGGACGCGCGGCGAAGTCCTTCGTGAAGGTCGTCGCGGTCGCTGGTCGTCGCCTTGCCGGTGGCCTGGCGCGGTGGTTGTTGGTGTTGCTCGTTACCTTCGTGTCGGTAGCGGGCGGGTTGTCTGGTTGCTTTTGGGCGATGCGTTGTCGATCTGTCAACAAAGGCAAAGAGTTATCGCATCGACCGTTACATGGGTGCCTGGTGACTTCAGTCGCCGTTCCTCCGTCAAGCAGGGGCGCCGGCCCGAGACTGGGATCGCTCAAAGTAGGGGGAGTCTGGTCCCGTTACCCTTTCGAGTTCGATCAGCCGGTCTGCTGTCCGCGAGACGGGCTCGGGGCGAGTGGTGGTTTGGTGTTGCGGAGGTTGGGCGTTTTCGCCTTACGTCCGCCTGGTTGGTCGACCTTGACGCCTTTGGGCGTCTGTGAATGAGTCGGTCGCGGTTGTCCGTATCTCGCGTAGGCCTTCCGCGCCCTCTTTGTGTTTTCGTCAGCGAGCTTGACCTTGACCTACGGGGGTTGGGTCGCTCGGTTTTTCCTATTCGTGAGAGCTCGACCCTCGGGGGTCGAGATGCTCGGTTGCCCTCGCTCGTGGTCGTCGTTGGCGACCATGCTTTCCGGTCGGTTCCGGGTTTTGTAGTCCTAGTGACTAGTGTTTTTTAATATATATATATCATATGTATATATATATATTTTCAAGGTTTTCTGATTTGTGACTACCCTCTCTTTTGGCTGACACTGGCCAGTTCTTGTGTTGTAGGTGTGCGTGTGGGGGCGTGTCACAGACGGACTGCCGTAGAACCGCGCCAGGACTTTCCGGAGGCATCGGTAGCGAGTTCGATCGTGATGATCTAGTCGTCCGGTGCGCCATGTGTGTGCTGGGCGAGCTCCGGGTCAGTGGTCGTCTGTGCTTGACACTGTGTGTGGGTGTGTGTCACAGGCGGGCCGCCGCAGAGTCCCGTCAGGGCTTTCCGGAGGCACCGATAGCGGGCTCGATCGCGATGATCTAACCGTCGGTGCGCCATATGTGCGTTTGACGGGGCCCCGGGTTGGTGATCGCCTGTACTTGACACAGTGTAAGAGGGCTTGTCACGGGTGGTTCGTCACGGAGTTTTCCCCGTGACTCGTCGAGCGAGTTATCGCTGTGTTCGACCGTTACGGTCCAGTCGTCCAGTTCGCTGCGAGCGCGCTGGGCGGTTTTTGGCGTTGTGCGCGTGTGCGTCTCACGGGCGGACCGCCGTCGAGCCTCGTCAGGGCTTTCCGGAGGCACCAGAGGCGGGTTCGGTCCTAGCGACCTAGCCGTCCAGTGCGCCATGTGTGCACTGGGCGAGATCTTGGGCCAGTAACCGCCCGTGTTCGACGCTGTGTATGGGGTCTGCCTCGGGTGGCCTGTCGTGGGATTCCGTCGTGGTTTAACGGAGGAGTTATTTGCGGGTTTGGCCGCGGTGATTCGGTTGCCCAGCACGCTGAGTGCGCGCTGGGCAGCTTCGGAATCGATCGTTGTCCGAGTTTGTCTCTGCGCGTACGAGGGGGTCTGTCACAGGCGGACCGCCGTAGAACCCCGCCAGGGCTTTCCGGAGGCACCAGAGGCGAGTTCGATCACAGTGATCTAGCTGCCCGGCGCGCCATGTGTGCGCTGGGCGAGGTCCCGGGTCAGTGGCCGCCTATGTATGACGTTGTGTGTGGGGAGGCCTGTGTTGGGTGGCCAGGGGGTTTCGTTGGGGTCGGTTGGCTGGTGGTGGATTTGTTCCTTGGGATTATTGTGGACTTAGAAACGACCTCCAAGCTTGTCGAGCGTGGCCCGCGAAGCGGGCCTCGCGAGATGCGTGGAGGGCGAGTGGGGGCGTGACGCGTAAACTTGTCTGTCGCTCGTGACGACTGGCTGCCTTCCTGTTGTTGATCTTTCGGGGTGTTCGTGACCTTGGAAGCGGCTTCCAAGCCTGTCGAGCGTGGGCCGCGAAGCGGGCCTCGCGAGATGCGTGGAGGGCGAGTGGGGGCGTGATGCGTAGACTTGTCTGTCGCACGTGACGCCAGTCGCGGTTTCGCGTTGCAGGACTGGTCGAGCACGCGGGGTGCAGCGTGCCCGATGCAAGCTTGGCGGGCGCGCGCGCTCGCGGGTCGCCGCCGGACTTTACCCGGTCGACGCGACGCCAGCGTCCGAACCTTTCGTCTCCCCGTTTAGTCTACGTTTCCCGATCTCGTTTTCCCGAGTTTGGCGCGTTCGCGTGATTTTTACGTGGCGTCTTTCGCGCGTTATCCGCGTCTCGCGCGCCGGCCAGCTTAGCTTTGTCTGGTTTAGTCGGTTTAGTCTGGCTTGGTCTAGTTCAGATTCCGGCTCGCGGGTTTTCGCGTCTGTTCTTTCGCGCCCTGTCGTCGTCGTCGTCGTCGTCGCCGCCGTCGTCGTCGTCGTCGTCGATGCTGTCGCGCAGCTGTTTCGTTGTCCTTGTCTTTCGTTTACTGGTGTTTCGCGTAGGTGTTTTCCCGAGTAGAAGTAGTGGTGGTAGTGGTAGTAGTAGTAGCGACGGTATTCGTTCCCCTCTAATTCGTTCCGCGGGAGACGGAGTTTTCTACCCAACCCCGGCTTCCTAATCCCCGTGTGCTCGCGGTGCACCGCGCCTCGACGTCGCGCTGAGATCGAGCCAATCGTTTCTATAGCTCGTTTCTAGTCTCGACCGTCTCCGTCTCCCTCCAGCGGCGGATGCTGTCTCGTATCAGGGTACAGCGATTCTCGTTTTCGATCAGGCGCCGATCACCCGGGCGAGAGGCGCGACGACGCGAAGCGCGTCGGCGAGAAATGCCTCGGCCACTCCACGCGGCGCGAATCGCGAGAGCGACCGACACACCGGCGATCGCCCGACGCGCGCGCGCGCGATTTATCGCCTCCCCCCCGCGCCCGGCACCCGGTCTGCTACACTCTATCCTCCCGGTGCGATCGGGTTGCGCGGAACGCGCTCACGTCGCCCGGGGGAGCCGAGCCGCTCGAGGTCGGGGGTTTTTTGGTCAACCGCGATGACCGAATCGTCCGGAAGAGTCGGGCCGCCCGAGGAGATCGAGCCGCCCGAAAGGGTCGAGCCACCCGGGAGAGTCGGGCCAGTTCCGTTGTCTGGTTTTTAGTCCAGCTTAGACTTCCGCTCTTCGATATTTCGCGTATGCGTTCGAGAGTAAGTGTTCGATATGTTTTTCGGGTTGCGGCGCGCCTTGTTTCGCTCGTGTTTTCGCGCGCGTGTTTTGCTCAGTTTAGCCTAGTCTAGTTTATGATTTTGCGTTCCTTTCCGGAGCGCGCGCGCGCGTTGTCGGGTGTCGAAGTTTGACGAGCGAGGTTGGTCGCGTGCAGTTGTGTACCGGCCGACGGTGGGCCGAGCGCGTACCGACGGATGCTCTTTTCTCCCGCGTCAGCCAACCTAAACCAAACCAAACCGAGCAGCGGACGCCCATCGGCGGTCGGCAACGGGCGAGCCGCCGCGCGCGACCGACGCGTCCGCGAGAGTTCGACTCGTCGACCGATGGTCCACTCGCTCGCCCGCCCGCCGCACCGGTGTGCATCTTTTCTATTCCCGGTGTTTTATTCCCTCCCTTCCTCGAACTTTTCAGGTTTTAGTGTAATTTCCGCGGGGTGATCCTTGCGCGCGTTGGGCTTGGGGTTTGGTTACGGGCGTTTGTTTTTCCTGTTACGTCGTTTCTACTCTAGCCGCGTTCTTCCGTTTCTAGCGCTCGGTTCGGTTTAGTCCAATCTGGTTTTGGTTTAGTCTAGTTATTTAGTGCTTCGATAGATTTTCTACGAGGATAGTTTTTACTCACGCGCGCGCGCGCGTTACCTTCGATCGGTTATGGTTGTCGTTCTAGCTTATTTTATTTTATCGCGTTCTGGTTTTGCCGCTGCGTTGCGCTTTAGTTTCTGTATTTGTTTTTCGCGCTTCGTCGTTGCTCCTCTAATCGCTTCCCTCCGCTTTCTAGTTAGTTTAGTTTGGTTAGTTTGGTTTAGTCAGTTTGGTTTGGTTCGATCGATTTTCCACGGGGGTAATCTTTACGCGCGCGTTACCTTCGGTCGGTTGTGCTTGTCGTTTTTAATGTATTTATCGCGTTCTGGTTTCGCTGCTGCGTTACTCTCCGGACTCTGCGTTAATTTTTCTTTTCCCCGTTGTGACGTTGTCTCTCTGGCCGCGTTCTTTCGTTTTCTAGCTAGTTTAGTTTGGTTTAGCCTAATTCGGTCGGTAGGTTTGGTTTGGTTTAATTAGTTAGTTTCTAGTGCTTCGGTTGAGTTCCCGTGGGGGTAATTTTTACGCCCGCGCGTGTTACCCTCGACTGGTTACGATTATCGTTGTTGTCGTTGTAGTTTAATGCATTTATCGCGCTCCGGTTTAGCCACCGCGCTGCGCCCTGGGTTCTGTGTCTGTTTTTCGCGCGCGTCGTATCGTTGCTCCTCTAGCTGCTTTCCTCCGTTTTCTAGTTAGTTTAGTTTAGTCTTTAGTTTAGTCGGTTTTTTCTTTCTTAGTGTTTCTATGGATTTTTACGGTGGTAGTTTTTATGCGCGCACGTGCGCGTTACCGTCGTCGTCGTCGTCGTCGTCGTCGTCGTCTTCGTCGAATGATTACGATTGCCGTTTAACGTGTTTGTCGCGTTCCGGTTTAGCTGCTACGTTGTGTCTTGGATTCTGTGTTTGTATTTCGTCGCGCGCTGTATCGTTGTTCCTTTGACCGCGATCTTCCGTTTTCTAGCGTTTGTTTCGGTTTCTGGTTGGCTTGGCTTAGCTTAGTTTTTAATCCGGTTTAGTCGGTTTGGTGTTTCGATAGAGTTTCTACGGGGATAGATTTTTACGCGCGCGCGCGTTACCTTCGATCGATTACGGTTGTCGCTATCATTAGTGTATTTCTCGCGTACCGGTTTTGCCGCTACGTTACGCCTTGGGTTCTGCTTTTGTTTTTCGCGCTGTATCGTTGTTCCTCTGACCGCGCTCCTCCATTTTCTAGCATTTAGTCCGCTCGGTTTAACCTAGTTCAGTCTAGTTAGTTTGTCGTTTCGATGGAGTTTCTACGGGGATATGTTTTTACGTGCGCGCGCGCGTTACCTTTGGCCGGTTACGATTGTCGCTATTATTATTATTATTAATGTATTTCTCGCGTTTCGGTTTTGCTGCTGCGTTACGTTTTTTCAGGTTTTGTTTTTTGCTTATCGCGCTTGTATCGTTGTTCCTCCAACCGCGCACTTCCGTTTTCTAGTTAGTTTAGTTTAGTTTAGTTTAGTCTGGTTAATGTTTCGATTTAGCTTCTAGTGCCTCGATGGAGTCTCTACGGGGGTGGTTTTTCGCGTGCGCGTTACCTTCGATCGGTCGCGATTATCGTCGTCGTCGTCGTCGTCGTCGTCCGATGTGTTTATCGCGCTCCGGTTTAACTGTTACGCTGCCTTTTGGGTTCTGTGTCTAATTTTTCGCGCGCGCTGAATCGTTGCTCCTCTGACCGCGTTCTTCCGTTTTCTAGTATTTTTGTGAGTGTTAGCGAGTGAGTGACCGGGCGGGCGAGCGAGCAGACGCCCGAGCAGATTTGTCGGCCCGCGGCTCGTCACGTTTTGGGTGTGTTTTTCGCGCGCGTTTTGTCTATGTTTGTTGGGCCGGTGGTCGTTGGTTTAGTTTTATGGTTTCGCGCCTTTCTCGATGGTACGTATCGTTGGGTGTTAGAATTTCGGCGGGCGAGGCTGGTCGCGTGTAACCGTGTGCCGTTCGATGGTAAGCCGGCCGTGTTCCGTCGGCCGCTGTCGCGTCGGGCTCGCGTCGGTTGATCGCGTGATCGGCGGGCGGTAACGAGAGGGTCTTTGCTCGTGGCAGACGTGTCTCGGTTGTTCGCGACCGTCGAGCGTCTCGTCTAGCTTTTAGTCTAGTCTGGCTTATCCGGCAAATCTCTGCGCCCGCGCGCGTGTCCTCCCGATCTACTCGTGATTGCGCTCTTTTCTGTCCTCGATTTTTCGGTGCTCGGCGCGCGTCTTGTATCTCGCGAGGTTTTTACCGGGGGTATTTTCGCGTTACCTACGGCCGGATATATGCGCGTGTTGGTTCTGGCGGTCGCGGTTTACGTATTCGTGTTTATCGCGTGTCGGTCTTGCTGCGGCGTTGCGCTCGAGGTTTGGATTTTGATTTTGCGAGATGCTATATTAGTCCTATCGCGCTGTATTGCTATCTCTGTTCTCTCTCTTACGGTTTCTAGTGTTTCGCGCGGGTTTGTTCGAAGGTGCGTGCTTGGAGGGCTTCCCGAGTTGCGGGTCGTCCTCTACCTATCTTTCTGGAGTTTTTGGGGAGGGCGAATTTTTATTTTCCGTTTTTTATTATTATTTCTGCGCGTGCTTGAAACGGACGGTTTGTGTCACATCTCGAGCCTCTAGTTTTTCCGTTTTTCGATCGCGCTGTATTGCTATCCCCGCTCCCTTTCTTTCGGTTTCTGGTGTTTTCGCGTGGGTTTGTTCGAGGGTGAGTGCCTGAGGGGCTTTTCGATTTGCGGGTCGTCCTCTACCTATCTTTCTTAATAAAATTTTTTGGGGGGGGCAGATTTTTATTCTTCGTTTTTTATTATTGTTTCCGCGCGTGTTTGGGACGGACGGTTTGTGTCGCGTCTCGAGCCTTTAGTTTTTCCGTTTTTCGATCGCCCTGTATTGCTGTCCCTGTTCTCTTTCTTTCGGCTTCTAGTGTTTTCGCGTGGGTTTGTTCGAGGGTGTGTGCCTGAGGGGCTTTTCGATTTGCGGATCGTCCTCTACCTATCTTTCTAGAGTTTTTTGGGGAGGGCAAGTTTTTGTTTACCGTTTTTTATTATCATTTCCGCGCGCGTTTGGGATGAACGGTTTGTGTCGCGTCTCGACCCTTTGGCTTCTCTGTTTTTCGTGCGAGTGGGTGCGGTGTTTTGCGAGTTTTGGTCTGGGGTGGGTTCTGGTCAGGTTTGAGTTGGGTTAGGGTCCGGGTTAGGTCTGGCCTGGTTTCCGGTTGGATCAGGGTTGGGTCTGGGTCAGGGTTTCGGTCCGAGTCAGGTCTGGGTCCGGGTTAGGGTTAGGTTTAGGTTAGTTTAGTCTAGTTTAGTTTAGTTTGGTCTAGTCTGGGTTAGGCTTTCGTGTCCGGGTCGGGTCGTTTCACGTTTTGTCTAGATTTTAAGGGGGTAGACACGTCACGTGGTCTGGCCGATTTGGCAGGTCGGTATTACAGCAGATTTTTTCTGCACTGAAATGGTAATACCCACAGATGCGCTGCTGCCTGGTGCACGCGAGAGGGAGCTGTTCCCTATTTCCATATTCTATTCTGAATAAGGAAAGAAATTCTCAGATGCTGCGTTGACATGTAAAAATCACAGACGAGGTTCTATACCTCGTCTGTAAAAATGTAAACGGAAAGTCTGTTGGTACTGAAAACGTAGAAAATTCATTGTACATTTCAATTACTTGAAATGTGCTTATGCTACAATATTCTACGTTGGCAGTAAGAAATTATAAGTGAAAAAGAAAAATAGATGCGGCGATGTCCCCAGAAAATGAAATTTGTTAGGTTAGACAATTTTTTATTAGCAAAACACTGAAACAGATCATGAAGGTTATACACTTATTATAATTAAACGTCCTATGCAGAAAGCAGTTATGAACAAACGTTATGTATAAAATTGTGTTGGATGTTGAATTGGACTAGTAAAATGCGCAGGCTGGATGCGCGTGATTATTATATGGTCGGCTCCTCGAAGTGACAGAAAATATAACCTATGTATATGTTATATGACCACAAATGTTTAGTGGCAATTTCGTTCTTTTACGCTACATTTGTGAACTTTTTATCACCCTTCCAAAACATTATTATTACACCGCCCCAGTATCTTTAGGAAATCGGGTATAGCATAGGTTATATTTTCTGTCACTTCGAGGACAGAAAATCTGCTCGTGAAATCCGCTATTGAAAATGCGCAGGCTGGACGCGCGTTAACATTATATGGCTGGCTCCTCGAAGTGACAGAAAATGTAACCTATATGCTACATGACAAGAAATGTTTATTGGCTGTTTCGTTCTTTTAATCTACATTTGTGAACCTTCCCTCATCCTTCCAAAACATTATTATTACGCGGCAACAGTAGCTATAGGAAATCGAGTATAGCATAGGTTATATTTTCTGTCACTTCGAGGACAGAAAATCTGCTCGTGAAATCTGCTATTGAAAATGCGCAGGCTGGATGCGCGTGATTATTATGTGGTCGGCTCTAGTGGTGGAGAATTATCGATAGTCGTGACTATCGATGGTGGTCGATAGTAATCGATAGTTTGATAATTATCGATAGATCCGAAACGTCAATTCACATATATGATAATGTACATACAAGCGTGTAATAATCGTCAACTTTATTGGAAATAATTAGCAACAGTTGAATATAATCGATGTTCAATGCCAAATAGAAAAGAATGCAAAATTAAGAATATAGGAAGTGTTGAAAAAAAGAGTAGTGTACGAAAATTGCCATTGATTTTTATTTAAAAATTAACGATTAAGTCAACATTTTTTGCTTTTATTCTGGACCTCCTTTCAGAAATTATTTGTTGAGTTTTACTACAGATTCTTTCAGACTCAGCGAAAGTAGCCAGAATACCGAGATATTTCTTGCATAACTCTAACAGCGGTTGAAGTTCTTCATTTACTTAAAAATATTATAATAGTTATTATTTTAAAAAATGGCTGTCGCTGTCTAGAGTGTCAAGCAACGCGGATGGCGTCATGACATGAACAGAGTGGAAGTGGGAGAAGAAGACTGTCGATCACCATCGATTGTCATATAAAAATATCGATAGCTTTCGATATGGAAAACTATCTCCTCGAAGTGACAGAAAATTTAACCTACGTATATGCTATATGACAACAAATGTTTAGTGGCTATTTCGTTCTTTTACAAAACATTTGTAAACTTTTTAGCATCCTTCCAAAACATTATTATTACGCCGCAACAGTATCTTTAGGAAATCGGGTATAGCAATTAGGTTATATTTTCTGTCACTTCGAGGAGCCGACTACATAATAATCACGCGCATCCAGCCTGCGCATTTTCAGTAGCGGATTTCATGAGCGGATTTTCTGTCCTCGAAGTGACAGAAAATATAACCTAATTGCTATACTCGATTTCCTAAAGATGCTGTTGCGGCGTAATAATAATGTTTTGGAAGGATGATAAACAGTTCACAAATGTTTCGTAAAAGAACGAAATAGCCAGTAAACATTTATTGTCATATAGCATATACAAAGGTTGTATGTTCTGTCACTTCGAGGAGCCGACCATATAATAATGACGCACATCCAGCTTGCGCATTTCAGTAGTCCGGTCGGCGTCATGGAAGGGGTACCTCCTCCAGCCTGCATTTGCGGTAGTCGGAACGATATTTCTGATTTCTGAGCCGAGAGTACATACGTACGATTGGCATCAAAACTGGCTTCCTTTCGGAAGTTTGGCAACGTTGCATGTCACTACACTTTTCGGAGTAACATTTGAGATTTTTATGAAACTTGGATATGTGTAGTCTTTAGTGATATATAAACGTATTTCAAAGGATTTTTCAAAATTGGTGGAAATTGTCTTTTTTCATTAAATTGTAACTATTGAACAAAGAGACAGATAAGAATGAGCTTTTGGATGCTTACAGTGGAGAAATAAGAGTACCTAATAAAAATTATGACACTTAAAAAACAAATTTTAGACCATTTATTTTGAAAATGTTCTCAACAAATGCAATTTTATACTAGCAGTGCACTATTTAAAAATTTGAAAAAAATGAGGATTCAGGCCTACTTGTGCTGTTTATGGACACGTTTTCAGAAACGCGGAGACTTTACAAATTGGTCGCATAAAAATTAATTGAATGTGACGCTGTGTCGCCCAGCACCCGCTCGACAAATTCAACCATATGGTATACTATGACTTTCAAGGCCACGCAAGGTTAGGAATGAAAGAAATAGATAGTTCAAATTGTAGTACGCACGGCTCAGCTAGTCGAGCCGGTGAAAAATTAGTTTTTTCTGCATAAACATTTTTTTTCAAATATTGATAACATTTTCCTGATTATAATGAGAGCAAACATATGATGCAATGTCGAATTTTCTTTTCTTTCTGCTCAAATTTCTTACACTGATGCCTGGATTTCACCAGCTGATCGTGTTGTAATTTAAACTTTACGCTCTAAACAAAAATGTTTTCCTATTTTACAATATAGGTATTTGCTGATTGAAATTAGAATAAGTCACATCTGTTATTTTAAGTTGTTTTATTTTTTTTAACCCTGTCTGCATTTCAAATATTAACTAAGTACTATTTAACTTAGGAGATAGGACCGTAAAGAATTACAAAAAAATCAGGGAGTCAAGTGTTGACTGATTTGGAGACTTTTCCTTGTTATGTGTTTTATACAATAGTCGGACAAATAAAAAAGAAAAATAATAGGAGCAATAATTGCTGTAACTTCCACATTCTGAAATATGATATCAGTAAATCAATATTTCCAGTATTAGTAAAAAAGTTCCAATTTCTCCCTTTCCCTTTTATTTTAACTAATGTGGCCATATAATTATAACATAAATTCGACAGCGATTTCAAGTGATGTATGTGTTACGGTAAAAGCATTAATTTAGTGAATGTACACAGTTCCCAGCAGTTCCTAGTCAATGTATACCTAAAATACATATAACCTAACCTACAATCGTCCGAAAATGCATACATTGACTGCATCACGCTTTTACTGTGGCACATGTATCCAGCTAACGCTTCAGTTTCGCTGACAAGGGGACACCACGGGTGCGGAAATCGCTTTTGGAACGACAGTATATGGAGGTCGTAGTACTCGTGTAGTATGAAAATACCATTTCGGCTTTTCACCGAATGGGCCTTCGTTTTCGAGATATTGTGGTTTAAAGTTTTGGACAAACGTAGTAAGGCGGATATATACCTTCTATAGTAACCTATATCCAAGAAGGTGCGTTGGAGCAACGACAGCGTGTCAGATTGTCACGTGGGCGGACGGGGTTCAAGTCCCGCAACCGCTTCACTTTTTTTTCGAATTTTTCCCGTGGAAATATATTTTGTGGATATTACGTATCACATAGTATGTTACATATTACCCTACGCAAATTTTAAGGTTAAAAATGTATTTACAACATAACGTATTATTCTAATCATATCTTTCACCGGTGTTTTCATATTCTGGTCCTGCGAAAATATTTCATTCCGAAACTTTCGACGCCTGCGATTGTCGAGCAGGTGAAGTGGGATAGCCGTTACTTCTGATCGTAAGGGTGGTGTTTTACCTGCTCGACAATCGCAGGCGTCGAAAGTTTCGGAATGAAATATTTTCGCAGGACCAGAATATGAAAACACCGGTGAAAGAGATGATTAGAATAATACGTTATGTTGTAAATGCATTTTTAACCTTAAAATTTGCGTAGGGTAATATGTAACATACTATGTGATACGTAATATCCACAAAATATATTTCCACGGGAAAAATTCGAAAAAAAAAGTGAAGCGGTTGTGGGACTTGAACCCAATCCGCCCGCGTGACAATCTGACACGCTGTCGTTGCTCCAACACACCTTCTTGGATATAGGTTACTATAGAAGGTATATATCGGCCTTACTACGTTTGTTCAAAACTTTAAACCACAATATCTCGAAAACGAAGGCCCATTCGGTGAAAAGCCGAAATGGTATTTTCATACTACACGAGTACTACGACCTCCATATACTGTCGTTCCAAAAGCGATTTCCGCACCCGTGGTGTCCCCTTGTGAGTTTCGCTATGATTCCACGTTGGCAGTCCTCCCGAGTAGGCGCCATCTCGTATCCACTACCTGAACTAAATTTGTCACGTGACTTGCTCTGTATTATCGCCAATATGGCGGAACTCGTATTTGGGAATGCAATTACGGGATGTCGTTTTTCGTCCTTATATGAACAGATTTTGGGCTGGGTGAGGTCTCATTCGAAAGAGGAAGGTTCAATGCAGCCCGCTCTGGTCATCGTTTGAGTCACAAAACTCTTTTAGTGACCTACAAATACTTGAAATCTGCGAGTGTATTTTGTCGATTTTTTCTCTACTTTGCACACTCATATTATTGGATATCAACACAATCGCGGTGAACCATGACCAGAGCGGGCTGCATTGAACCTTCCTCTTTCGAATGAGACCTCACCCAGCCCAAACTCTTCTCATATAAGGACGAAAAACGACATCCCCCAAACCCGTGTTTCAGGCCAAATTGTGTCGGTATACAGCGCGCTGCATTACCCGTGTCTACCCCCTTAAATAATTATCTATTTCTGTAAAGATTTTATTCTCTTGTGTAATAGCTTGTGGAGCATTTTTCTTGACATTTTCATCTAATGCATCCCATATCGATAATTCCTCTGTCTCACATATGTCCAACATTTGTACATCTGTTGGATTTTCTGTTTCAGTGTTATTTATGACATTTATGTTATCGACTAACATGTTTTTAATTTCTATCTTTAATATATTTACTATCGAAGCCACACCGGTGGTCGAAGCCTCTCCGGTGGTCGAAGCCTCCCCGGTGGTCGAAGCCACCCCGGCGGTCGGAGCCACCCCGGTGGTCGAAGCCTCCCCGGTGGTCGAAGCCACCCCGGCGGTCGAAGCCACACCGGCGGTCGAAGCCACACCGGCGGTCGAAGCCTCCCCGGCGGTCGAAGCCACCCCGGCGGTCGAAGCCACCCCGGCGGTCGAAGCCACCCCGGCGGTCGAAGCCACCCCGGCGGTCGAAGCCACCCTGGCGGCCCAGATCCCTCCGCTGGTAGACGAGTCTCTTTATTTTTTTTTTTGAGCTGAAACATTAAAGTGAAATTTCAGTATTTTCTACTTATACCCGTACACAGATATATATGTAGGGGAGGACCGAGGATAGTTTGGAAACTTTTCCAAATGCTCCCATAGTGTCATGATTATTGTAACTGTTGGTTTATTTTGTGTCTATTTTTCCGATCTCTCCTATATATTAAAAACACATTATAAATCTTATTCTATATAATTACATTTTTTATTTCTCGAACCACGTCCGGATCGTTGCCCCTCGGCGGATTATGTTTTTCCTCTATCGCTTCTATTGCTTTTCTTATCTAGGAATGAAATAATGATTGTTCTTTAATTTTTTATATAATTTGATTCAATGAACATGCAGGGTGATTGTCTCGCTAGAGTAATAACCTATATGCCGACCGCCCGGTGTCATTTCATCTTCACCCGGCTTGCTTCGAAACATTCTAAGCGAGGCGCGGTTTATTAGCGACATCGCCTTTGAGGACTATAGGGAAACAATCACACTGTATAATAGTTTTTTCACAATATAATACTTACGGTTTCCATATTTTCTCCCATCTTCTTGCTTCGTTGTTGAAAACAAGATAGCGTAAACAACGATAATCATAGTAACCGCGGTTCGTTGCCGGCGATATCGGTGCATGCGCATTACATTTACGATACTTCATATTCATAATCGACCAGATATCGATTACGGTCGATTAGGACATATACTTCTCTCGCTCGCAAGATGTGTTTCTCTCTCGCACGAAGGGTTTGAAACGGTTCTAGAAATAACTGTTTCAAACTGTTATATATCGGTTCTTCATCAAACAGTTATGAAGAACCGATATTCTGAATAACTGTTATAAGGAACCGATATTCTGACTATATCGGTTTCGGTTACGGTTCTATATCGGTTCCAAGGCGGTTCTGCAATCGATTCTCGTATCGATTTTAGAGTATCTAATTGAGATCGCCAGTATTACGGTTGCAGATTATTCTATATAAGCATAAACATACCTTTTACAAAATTATTATGAAAAACAAAACAAAAAGTGAAATAATTATGCATACCATTATCTTGTAATATGAAAAGTGTTCTTTAATATAAGTGGTTTTCTTGGTGTCGTAATATCGGTTCTTTTTGACTTTCGACTGATACGCGGCATAAACATTGTGTCGTTTGCAACGGTCCGCGCACACATATCCTTTTCATGTCAGTACCGTTACGGCATAGCAGTGATAAGAAGAAGGGTGTGTTCATACGGTGAGTGTATAGACTGCGTAACCTGATTGGAGTAATTCGAATTCGAACAACTACGCATGCGCGCATTATGTGCATTGACTGCCTATGGTTTGATTTTCTGTAGTTGCTGCACGCATCATGCGCTAGAAGTTGGAGGATTCTAGGGAATTCTACGAATTAGGTTATGCAGTCTATTCACTCACTGCATGAACCACCAATCACCATCGCCTGCAGTCTATGCGCAGTATGCGTGAATTGGAACACAGCCGAAGAGACCCTCTACGCCCCTCTTCTTCTTACCGCTGGCACGCCGGAACGGATATGTGTGTGCGGACCTTTAGGCCTCTGTTCACGCTGACGGCCCAACGCCGGTCCGGATCAGCGATCCGCTAACGAGACACAATACTGCAATAATATTATCTTCTCTCATTTTGTGTAATTCCTCTTCTTCATTGATGGTCTTTCTACAATTTTGCCAGGTCGCTCATACCGAAAGATGACGTAGGCAGTGTGGATCTGTAACACATTATGAAGTACATTAGGAAGTTTTGTAAGCGTACCAAATTTTACTGTAGATTTATAAGCTGTTAAATTTTACCTGAAATATGGTACTTATTATTCCATTTGTCCTGGCATTACTGTCCCATACACCATATTTGCAGTAACTTGGTAAAAAGTCCGCCTGTAACAAATGATCGCAGATATTTCTGTAAGTTTGGTATAAAAGTAAAAGTTTGTTTCAATAATTCGTCGAACATCATGCATACCTGCGACGCCCGTGTGTATCAGCCTGGCGCATTTTGACCGAGCCGGTTTCCGTCTGTCTGCTCCTGTGAACTTAGAAATGTGTCTGAAAAAATTAAAGGGTGAATTAAATTTATTATTCCCTTCGTCACTTTCTTGGCAAAGTGATGGCGGCGTCGATCGACTCGCGTAATCGTATGATCCGCGAGTAAAAGTGCCATTGACGGGGTCAGTGGTACCGCGCTTTACAGCGCGGTGCGACGCCGGACCGTTACAATAGTTTCATTATTTTTGGAGGGAGACCTTTTTCGCTTTTTCAAGCTTTTCGGTTTTTCTTTCGCTCTCTCTGCTAGAATAAATTGTGGCTCCCGAATAGTCATGCACCTATTGTGCCGACTATCTATTAATTCGGGTAACATGCATTCTAAATAAAATTGAACCAGTTTTGGCTCTATTTCTCTTTTCCAAAACGCATCACCTCTCTCTACTTTTATAGATTTCAGCCCCTTCGGGGTCCAAATGCAAAATATACAGTACTTTCTGTCAGTAATGTGTAACTGACCTTGTACTTGATAAAAATAGTGATGCGTTTTGTTCATTGAAATACCTGTTTTACGTGTGAACATGCGTCGGACAGCGGGTACTTTTTCCATAGCTTCTTCCGGCGAAAAGTTCTCCGCTGATTTGGGGCATTTGATTTCCAAAATACCCTCTTGACCGATGATTCCATCCGGTGAAGCTCCTAAGAAGGCGATGCAGCTGTCGATGAACAATCCACATTCCGCAATATCTGTGTATTGCTTCTTCAATTCTTCGCGAGCAATATTCTCGCATTCTTTCCCGTATTCCACCGCGGGTGCACTAATTATCTTCGGATAAAGAATTGATTTTACTGTATTTGCGCAAAGCGTGTCAGGTCGGCGACAGCACACTTGTCCAAAATTGGATGCTGTCAACAATTTGGACCTGTACTGCAACCATCTGCGGTTCTTTGCTTGTCCGATTGTTTCATCTTCAATGGCATGTCTTTTCTCTTGCCAGTCACTGAGCATTTGCATATGCTTTTCCCGCTCCAGTTCATACATTTCGGATGGCATGTCTGGCTTCTGTGCATTTTGTCCATAATCAGAATCTTTCTGCGAGAGCAAATGCTTGCGTACATATCGCGCAGCCTTCGTTTCCTTCTGTTTTGCAGCTCTCTTTTCCTTTTCTTTCTTTTTCTTTTCTTCCATTTGGCGCACAACCTCGGGCGTTTTCTTCTTCATAACCGCATCCAATCGCGAGTGCACTTGCTTACTGTTGTACTCCACGACTGCAGCAGCACATCTCCCTGCATAGGATCCTCTTTCGCCGAAATTTAATCTTTTTCTGCCAGTGTACTTGGCAATTAGTCCGTTCAAACTTTCCACAGCGTTATTAGTAGTACTATAGAGTAAGCTCTCCGCATGAGCTAATAGTGGACGAAGTATTTCTTTTACGTCCTGGTACACTCCAATTTTCATCAAGTCTGGAACGATGTTTTTCTCATTCTCTTTATTGTTTCCATCGCAGAAATATTCTAGTCTTGCACACTCTGCGTCTTCACCGAACACGTGGCTTGGAACATTCTGTATGTCGCCATACAAATTCTTCGTTTTCTCGTCGATTGATACATTCTGATTGTATCTAAACTTTGCGGCTTTCACGATGTCCGTGCGCATCCGGCGAATGCTACTTTCCACAGTTTGTCTCAATGGTCCAGATGTGGTCTTTTTTACAATCGCTTTCATTTTTGTGCAAAAGTTTCCCAACAAATGATTCGTGCATTCAATCTTTTTTACACGAATCTGTCTCTTATATAGGTCCGCATCAATAATTAATCTTCTTATACACGCTACTGTCCCCATCAGCAATCAGTGTAGAATAAACGAGCCCACGTTTTTCTACGCTAGTCTTGAATCCTTCTACTATAGCATCGCTTTCCATAGCAGTCGATGCTCGAGATGTGTTCCAGTTTTTGAAACATGTGTGCTTTCGGGGTTCTTTCTCGTTTTTCGCAGCAATCTGACAAATTCTGCAAACATTGTTTCGAACGCCGTAAAATAAAACTTTTTTCGTGTGATAGCCAACTATCACGCCGACTCCAGACGCAGAATCGTAACATCCACTGCGGTAGGATCTCGTCATCCAGCTTCCGTCGGCCACAACGGGGATGTGAGGGGTCCCTGATCCGGGAAGAACGTCGCCTCTTTCAATCGCCAAACGTTTTTCTTCTTCAGCCGCTGCTAACATCTCTTCTTCTGCAGCGGCAATTGCGGACTTGATGAATTCATTTGGATTCTTCACGAATTCTTTCTTCGACATGCAACGTATGTTCACTCCTGCAAAAGTGTGTTCCAACTGAGCATAACTGCCTCCACATAAAATTGTTGCATTAACGGCGCCCTGATTACTATCCACTTCTTCGGCTTCGTCCGATTGATTGTGGATTTCAGCTTTGTAATGGCATAAAGTGCACATTACGCTGAAGATGCTCTTGAAGCCACACCGTTTCACACCAGTTATTCGTAGGTGTTCAATGCCGCAGTCTTCCCTATGTTTTGCATGTTTACCTATTTTCTGCAATTGAGCAAGTACATTTTGAAGTGAATGGCGGCCCGTGTCATGGCTGTAGCAATGGCGGCTGGACGTCCAATGGAAATCAGTGCCTCCTTGCCGCAGCGATGGCGGAATAGCGTCCAGCGGTGAGTAAGATATCGGGACAGGAGGAAATGGCTATTTCTCGTATTGTCGATTTATGGTCAGTAAGTTGAGGTAGTTTATATATTTCTTACATATCTATGGCATGCATTATTACTAATGTAACTTAATCAAACGTTGGTGGGCCAACGTAACACCTCCCCCCCCCAGGGCAAGAATTTTAGGGGCTAAAATTCTTAATAATCTTCGTGGTTAGGATTTCTAGGTGTGTCACAGGATAAAGACGGGTAATTGGATACATGTTCTGTTTGAAGTTCGATATCTATTGAGGAGGTTGGTGGTATCACAGACCAGGTATAGAATAGACCTCTCATCCTATTGTCTTCAGTGTCTCCGTTCTAAAGTACCGATATTCTGAAATAACCACTGGTTTTCGAGCGCCCTCTTCGTTTTTCAAGCGGTGGGTGCGGGAAATATAATGTGTTTCTAGCATGGACTCAGGTAAAGCTGTCGGTATCACCGAGAAAAGTGTAAACGCTGTGTTATACAGGGTGTCCCACTAACTCGGTTCACCTCAAATATCTATTATTTGAAGTAATAAGCGAAAATATTATTTATAAAAGTTCTCTGGTTGTAAGAAACACAAAACACGGTGAATCTAGTTTCTTTACAGGGATAGAGCGGATGTGGAGGTCAATTTTATTTTTTCAAATGGACTGCAAATTTTTTATCGTCAAATTCAATAGAATATCGAATTCTGAGCATGAAAGAACTAAAAGTGCATTAATCCTAAAACTTATTGTTTGTGAGATATTCAACATTGTCCATCCTATTACTTTGATTATGAAACATATTCGAAGCTATGCTCAGTTCATTTCGGATAGCTGGCCGTTGAATGCGGATATAATAAAATAAAACAATAAATATGAACGTGAAAGGGCGCTTTTTTACTCCTGAAAGTATAAACATGCCGTGTGAGGCGTGTGTAATAAATCAATTGAACGAATCTTAATGTAAATTCAAACATATTGATGTATTTATTAAAACATGATACAGAAATTAAACAAATAATTCAATTTATCACGCAGCAGAATATAATGAATATTCCAACCAGTTCAAACAAGTTTTTGGAAGTAGGTATTTGAAGCATCCGTAGAGTACATATTATATCGAACTTGATGCGACTTTGTTTTTCAGCTACCTGTCTTGCCTCTTTTAACTATTTCACACCTTCAAGGGGAAGGGCGACAGCAAGTCATAGTAGTGTAAGTGATTAGGATGCACCACTACAGTGGTTCGCGCTATGTCGGTGTGCCATCCTTTCAATGGGACGGTTAAAGAACAACATCGACTCGAACCAGCGCGAGTGCAGCGAGCCTACATTTTCTTATTCCGGGGGTCACAGCCCGTCGGTTTTATTACTCTCGGTTGTCAACGGGCGGTCTACTGCTTAGTAGGGTCCGAAGGTCGTCGCTCGCGCGAGACAGCAAAACAGCCTTTCCATGCGGCCGCCCAAGCTAGGGAAAATGCGCAGGCTGGATGCGCGTAATTATTCTGTGGTCCCCTCCTCGAAGTGACAGAAAATATAACCTAAGTATATGCTATATGACAATAAATGTTTATTGGATATTTCCTTCTTTTACGCTACATTTGTGAACTGTTTATCATCCTTCCGAAACATTATTATTACGCCGCAATAGTATCTTTAGGTAATCGGGTATAGCATATAGGTTATATTTTCTGTCACTTCGAGGACAGAAAATCCGCTACTGAAAATGCGCAGGCTGGATGCGCGTGATTATTGTATGGTTGGCTTCTCGAAGTGACAGAAAATATAACCTATATGCTATACCCAATTTCCTAAAGATACTGTTGCGGCGTAATAATAATAATGTTTTGGACGGATGATAAAAAGTTCATAAATGTAGCGTAAAAGAAGGAAATATCCAATAAACATTTATTGTCATGTAGCATATACATATATGTAGGTTATATTTTCTGCATCCCATGCTTTTAAATCTCCTTGTATTTAAAGCGGGGGTGGAACCAATTATTTTCATAATCCACGTTAAAAAACAAGCAACTTTTGTTGGAAACATTTTTGCTTAAAACCATTCCAAACTATTTCTCGATGTATAGATGCTAGAAGACAGGCAAAAGGTCGGAAGCTAAAATGGTTCCAAAATGAGAAACGAAAATCACATTTAGTATCTTGACCTGCAGGAGTATCGTTTACACCACTTGGGTTTTCCCCAACCACTTACCCGATGACCGCCTACCCAGATTATTGTTGCCGCGACGCGACCCCCTCAACCATTCTTTGCGCGCTGCCTGACAACTGATTCCTACCGTAATCACACACCCCAAAAATCGGTCACACCGAAATCACGTCACACGTAACTCTTTCAAACAGTACTCGCTCCTACAGAACACACCTATCTGCTCATTCTCCACATTCATTGTACACTGTGTAGAAAAATTATTGGTCGTTGCTGTTAGGGGGTGAATCTACACCTCTGGATCGGTGGACATTTGTAAAAAAAAGTGTTAAATTTTTTGGTAAACTTGTCGAAAAGCTATCTCCTCATCGATTTCTATGACCTTCACATATGTTATCAGTCATTATTCTGAACAACATTTCCCTTTAAACTTTTTGGCGGTCGGCTTTAGTCTACAAAATATTTGCAAAAAACTTTATTTAACACTAGAATTACCGAGTTTAACGCCCAATCAATAGTAATACCGTTGGCTATGAAACAGATTTCAGTATATTATGCCGAAAGTTTTTTATTAATATCTCTGAATCTAAGGCCGACCGCTAAAAAGTTTGAAGGGAAATGTTGTTCAGAATGGCGACATTGACAACATATGCAAAGGACATTGAAATCAGCGAGGAAGCGGCTTTTCGACAAATTTATCCATTTTTTTAGATCAACGTAATCTGCGCGTTGGAAAGGGAAAATGTTTGAAAGAAGCCATTTGACGCAAAGGAACCCTTTGGTCAGAAATAATTGTTAAAGATTTCGGAACGACTTGATTGTGTAAAGTTACACGTATATGTAGGCATGGGCCCACCACTACTCTGCTGCTTGATACGAGACACATCATAAGATTACCATAATTATTAATCATTTTTTAATTAGTTATTATAGGAAGTGTTCAAAATGATAAATGAAAGTGTATCTCTGTACACAGAGTATCCCGGGTATACAGTTGAAAAAATTGAAAATGTTGAAAAAGTTAATATAAACCCATGTCCGGAAATAATTTATTAGGGAATTATAAGATAGCAGAGATTCGTTATATCGTAAGCGAAGTTGTATAATGCTTCTCCGTTGTTTGGGTCTGTAGAGTTGCTGATTGATAAAGAAATGAAGAAATTATTATTTGCCTTTTAAAAATGGTGTATTAATTTGACATCGGAACACCCTGTATCTAAATTCTCACCGCTATTATAACTTTCATTCCTACCACTTATAGCGCTGCACTCTTATTTCTTGTTTAGCCGTTAACGTTGCATGCGACACGGAAATGGTAATGGGGCTCTAGAGCCCCAAAATCGAGGGCCACGGAAGACAATAGGGTGAAAGGTCTATTCTATACCTGGTCTGTGGTGGTATTGTCTCAATCGCGTTACCACTGGTGGTTTGATTGTCCGATGATTTCTTTTTGCCTAAAAATATGAAGAAGTGCGCCAGTGAGCTCCAGGCTGCGCCTAACAAGTGCATACTCCATCCATAGATAGAATGCAATGCGATAGCATTAATGACCACGTTAATAAGGGTCTTAACTATTCTAATAGTAATATACACTCCAATCAATCCTGCGCTGAGCGAACCAAAGGTGGTGAAACTAGACCATATCTTCTTCCAGGCTGAATTGACAACCCTCTCGATCGTTTTCTCATCAAACATGTTGTAAAGTTTGAGGGACCCTGGTGCAATTTGTTGTCCCGCGGCTCCTTGTGCTAGGGTGTTCACTATTGCGGTCCTTTCAATGGGGAACATTATATGCTCTTTCAGTTTATCCAAATCCTCTGCGGTGTAAATACCTCCATTAGCCAGATTTTGTGGGTCGATGTATTTCCAAGAGGATTGGGTCAAGGGTTTCAAGGGTGACGGAGGAAGACTCTCTACAAGTTTAGGTGTTAACCTATACCACATTCCATGCAATTTATATAGGGTAGGTAGGAGTTCATTGCAAACTTTCCTGGTTCCCGTGTGTGTCAAAATATGATTTTTAGGTGTTAGGGAATATGTCTTGTTTTGGTACCAGACAGGCAATTCGGTATAATACTCCTCGGTTTTGCGAATCTGGCAAGTTACCGGGACGCATTTAATCAGGTAAATAGCTTCTCCTGAAGCGATAGCCATGAATCCAGGTTCTTTGGCTATAGCGGCGGCTACGTCCTCCGGCGAAGTATGTATCAAGGTCGAGGCGTTTTTAAGGACCTGACGCTCCAATGTACACCTTTGTTGAATTATGTCGTTGTACAATTGGGAAATCTGGCGTTTAACGTGTTTCTCGATATATACGAACTTTGAATTTACATAGGTAAATATATCGAGGTTATTAATTTGAACCCTACCCTTGGTTTTAAATCTTCCTCCTAAGTGAGTTTCAAGAATGAATAACTTCGGATGTTCAGTCTTGATTAAAGTATAGCCACAAATGGTGGTCCGACTGGTCTCTGTTAAGGCGAAGGTAGTTTCTTGCGAAGACACTGTGAAAACAGTGGGACTTGCCTCATTTTTTGACGATATCTTGGTTGCTTTACCCTCATACAGAACATCATAGCTGTTGAAATTACAATAGTCGAACGGTAGTGTGTCCCAATACGAATATCCATCCTCCGAGTCTAGACAGTTTCCCGATTGAATCTGACAGTGTTGTCCCGAGTGTAATATTATTTGATTAGACGATAGCTTTATTGGAGCTATATAACTTTTTAGTGTAATTCGAACGATTGCTTGAACTACGACATCTGTCCAAGTACCGTAAGCATCGCTATAGGTGGTGCCTGAGCACTTCCCATCAATCTGGAGTGCTCCAGCAAGCGTGATACTTCGGGTGTCCGTAGCGTTGGCTTGTATGCCTGCGATAACAGTTGACGTGGAAAGTGAGAGTGATCCAGTAGTGTGTATCTGTCTACAGGTGTCTCTTGTTGTTGGGAAAATGTATTGTTGTCTGCCATTTTGCACGATAGAAACGTGTGAATACATCCCGCAATGATAGACAGTCCTATCCACTTCGACTTGGCACTGGATCACCTCCGTCTCCTTAAATTCGGCGAGTTGCAGCAGTTGGATTTTTCTATCTTCGAGAGTGAGTTCAGCAGTCAACGTCTCACAGACGGGGTCGTCGATGGTGGAGAAGGTAGAGACGTTCAGGGTGCGTCCGCTGCAATCATATCCGATCAAACCAGAAGCGCAATGCAGCAGGTCGAACACGAGTGCTAAATACATCATGCCGGTTGAGTTGGTCCTGTTGCATTTAGGTGGTGATCCTCTTCCTGATTTCATACAGGACGTTCGCTGGGAATGGGAATCGTGACACGCGATGGAAATTGAGTTAACCGCGGAGGGGGTGATAGCCTTAGATTTCTTTAACCTATTTACATGCACTACTTTATCCTTATTTTTAATACGAATTTTTACATTGTCTTTGGATATTACTTCGACAACCGTATAAGGTCCCGTATATTGATCATCGAGTTTACCCGTACAATTTTCCTTCAGTAGATATACTCGGTCAGAGGTTTGAAATGATTCATTGTTTACTCGCTTATCATAATAAGTCTTAGATTTTAACTTCGCTTGACGCAAATTCTCTCCCGCTTTTATTTGGGTTTCTCTGATTTTAGTTTGTAACTCTTGAAAGTAAGCGTTGTAAGACTCGTTATCGAGTACAGTCTGCTTCTCGTCAGCAGTGGGCATTCGTGCGAGCTGGCCAAAGACGAGCTCGTGCGGTGTGAAATGAGTTCCTTCATGTACCCCGGTATTATAACTGAACATAGCGTAGTCCAACCACTTGTCCCAATTAGTACGCGAAACATAGTGTTTTAAATATTCCATTAGAACGTGGTGTGATCGTTCTAAGGAGCCGTTGCTCTGTGGGTGGAATGCGCTAGTTCGGAAGTGACTTATTTTAAATTTCTTTGCTACGGCTTTCATGAGTGCGTTAATGAAATGACTATCCTGATCGGTCAAAATGGCCTTTGGCGCCCCGAATCTACATATTAAAGTCTGGACAAAAGCTTCAGCAGTTTCGGTTGCGTTAGGATTCTTTAAGGGAGCGGCAAGAGAATACTTCGTGAGAAGGTCTTGCATAGTAAGAATATAGGAATACCCAGTAGTCGTCATGGGCAGGGGTCCCATTATGTCCAAAGCTACCTTATCGAATGCTCGACCAGGGGTATCGGTGATGGTCATCGGGACTCTAGTTTTTACCCGGGTTAATTTCTTGACTTGGCAGCTTTCGCATTCGTTTATATATTTTTGTACGTCTGTTTTTAAGGATGGCCAGTTGTATCGTTCGCGAATTCTTCTAAAGGTTTTAGCTATCCCTTTATGACCCCCATAAGCTGAAGCGTGATTTTCGATAATTATTTCCAGACGCCTTTCTACCGGAGGAATTGAAATTTCATTTTTACAAGCGAATATACGAGTTTCGGTTTGACAAAATAATTCTAGAAGGCCTTCTCTAATTAAGGTCCAGGGGACGTCGTCTATGTTGGTTTTTGATATGCTAAAAGTGGTAAGACCTAATTCTGTCACGACATCATACAGTGATCGAAGGCATTCGATCACGTCGCTCGGAGAAGCGAGGCGTAACGCTATCTCTTTTACTGGAAGCTGTATTATGCGATAATTCCCGTGGGTTTGGACCTTTGCCCTTCCGATAAGAGCATCTGTTAAGGGCTGGAGTTTATTAGTTAGATATAAATCCTGAGCGCCTGCCTCAGTAGGTTGCCCGTCCAAGGACATAAAGCATACCAAATTATCATTTCTCATTTGTAGCCTATCCCTAAGTTCTATTATTGTAGGTTTATTTAGACTGGCTAACGGTCGCGGGTTGTCCAAGGGTGTCCGCGCGAACACTGGACAGCTGAATATCTCCTAAAGTATTGGACATAAAAAAATAAAAAAAATATGGAATTGCATGGTTCGATGGGGCCAATTTATTAGCCCAGATGATTTTTTTTTTCGATTATTATTTTAAAAGATACGATGGTCAGTTCGGTTCTGTAAATGGAACTATCTTTTCTGAAGACGTGAGTTGATGGTGCGTTCCAAGACAAATTCAACAAGCATTAATGTATACACTTGATTTCCACTGGTTTTTGAGATATTGCGCTTGCAAATTTAGTGATTTTCACTGAAGAAAACCCACTGAAATAGCAAGGACCGGGGTCGGTCTTGCTGGCGCTACGGACGGGCCACGGAGGGCCTTGCCTGTTGAAACAGATACCTACCTGACAAAGGTCGGCGCCAGACCCAAAGGCTGGACAATTCTTTTCCGTCAGAAATGCTACATAGGTAGGTACATCTGCGGTGTCAAGAAGCGCACAGTTACTTTTATTTCGCACTTGGTTCTACGCTCGGATGGCCGGTTCTTGTGGGAGGGATGCAAGCTCGATTGGTTAGGTTAGGAGGTGTGAAAGTTGCTAGACTAAATTTCAACCATAAGGAGCAGATTGTATTAGAACCAATTGAATTTGCATCCCTCACAAACGGCTGCTCTCTTGAAGAGGCCCTCTTCACAGCAATACCTCCTCCCCAATGCCCACCTTCTCTCGCACGGAATACGTCAACGCATGCTTTTGTTTTGATATTGAAGCTCGTGTTTATAGTCGAGAGGACCACGCGTCGGCAGCGGGCTACCCCTTTTCTTCCTGTGTCTCTCCGCGAGGAGTATTGACGGTGGATTCTAGGAGCGTAGATGTCGGGATGATAGTTATTGAATTCAGGAGACGATAGAAACACTTTATTAGAAAACACACATGTACTATAATTAAAGTAAATCGTATTCCTCTCGGGTAGGAGTACTGATAACGATCGAACTTGAGCCCCACTTCGATAAAAAAATATTGAAAATTAAGCAAATGGCGGCGGTTTGAAAATTAAGTTTCGATTTTCGCACAATTTTTCAACTTTAAAGGTCTGTGAAAGTTTAAAAACAAAATATTTTATCATAATTTTGGTAGGGACGAAAGCCACAGGCATACAGATATAGAATCTCTTTTCATTTTTTGTTATAGATCACTAGAACGAGCCCAATCATGGACACCGTGACACCATGTTTTTTTTTCACCATTACTTTAAAACAGTCAACTGCGTTTGATTTTAATTCTTTTCCATTGACAAAATTTGTAAAGATAGTTCAAACATCAATAAACATGTAGCAATAAACTAAATAATAATAAAATTGATGGGTTCTTTGTAAAAAATTCCGAAATAACGCGACGAAAACGCCTCGTCAGACCAGAATACCCCCTTAATGGATGACCCTGTATATATATTTATTCATTTATTTCAGAAACATATTCCAGAATCATAGAATATCATTATCGCGTATCCACGAGTCCCGCGACGAATCGAATCCAAGCCACTTAACGTACACCTGATTTCCCTTCCGTCGAATAATCTTCTCGACCAGATAGACGTCCGGATTCGCGACCGAATGCAGTTCGTACTCGTAGAAACCGCCCGAGATCGGTTCTCCCGCGGAATCGCGCAAAATGTATGTCACCGGACACGTTCGTTGTACAGTTGTGATTTCAAACACCTCGGTCGACCAGTTCGGCGTGTATCCCTTCTCGAAGAGGGTCTTGAACTTGCTAACGCGCACCTTATCACCGACGTTGAATTTGACGCGTCGTCGAATACCTTTCGCGGCGGATGGGGGATGGGCTCATTCGCGGCGAACGATAAACGCGTCGCGGGGGTCACGTCAACGGGTCTAGCATTGATCGTACGATGCTTGCGATGGTTGTAAGTGCTGACGAGTTCAGGTAACAGGTCGATCCAACGATACGACGCGTTCAATGAGAATTGTTTCCACATCAGGTTTTTCAGCGTACGATTGAAACGTTCGACGATCGACGCTTTCATCACGCTGTACGTGAAGTAGTGGTTGATCCCACGAGTCTTAGCGCACCGTTGAAACTCCGCGTTGTAAAACTCCTTTCCCATGTCGGTTTGTAAATTTCGCGGGCATCTGTCGCTCTGCCGCAACACGGTCGCGAACGCCGCGGTCACGTCGCGTCCGCTTTTCGCTTTCACGGGTACGGCCCACGCATACTTGCTGAACGCGTCGATGATCGTTAGTATGTAGTGATATCCACGATTTTGCTTCGCGTACGGACGCATCTCTACCAAATCGGCCTGCCACAGATCAGCGTAACCGCGAATCACGACGCGTCGTCGTGGGAAGTTTCGTCTCGCTGGGGCGTGTAATTCATTCACTAATTGTATTCGTTCCTTGCTCATGCTTCGCGGGTGGGTGGGGGTGGTCGCGACGTTCCGAAGGTGTTAAGGCGCGTATCGACGGCGCGTATCGACTCGCAACGGCGAGTCTGCAGCGACTCTCGACCCGGTCACTTTGGAAAGCAGCCTCGTGATGCTGCCGTGGCAGCCTTGCGCTACCTCGAGCATGATATTTTCCTCGCAGCGAGGCTGCCTCGTGCCCGTCACTCCGTGGCGAGGACAACACCCCGTAGTGCCTCATCGAATTTTATGGCTTTCGACCCTCGAAGGGTTTGGAATATCATTAAAAGAAGCGAGAAATGTTCAGAATTTCAGAATTTCATCGTATCGAAGGGGAAGTTGCGCCAATGGATTCCTGGCGTTCCGTCGATTAAAATCATACCAAATATCATGGATTTGTTTTCATGCTCCGCAACGGTCGCTGCGCTTGAGACCCCTTTTTGTATCCCGAGTCCCAAATTATCGTTATTACTCAGCCGATCCCATAAATCGTGCTATGGGTGAGTTGAACCAGTGCCCTGCGGAACTTGATATCTTCGTAACCTCCTTGGCCTCGTTTAGGGCTCTGGTACTTAAGAGACTACCACCCCTGTAATTTGTGCTCAGTCGTATGGCGACGACGTCGTTTTTATTTTTATTTTTATAGTTAAGTTTCTCTAGTTACTTTATATTTTCCGTTTTCCGTTTGATTTTATTCTTCGGTTTATGTTACGTTTACGATATTTTATATATATTTATTGTTTTGTATTGTTTAAGCTTTGTACTCTAAAGGGTTCTCCCGTCGAAATAATAATAATAATAATAATAATAATAATAATCATGCAAATCTGACTACTTTGACACAAGCTATTTGCATTCCTCATGTAAAAGTTGTCCGATTTACACGACATTTAGCATGGTTTTGATCGGAAAAGTCCAAGGAATCCATCGGCGGCACTTGCATATCCATACGATAAAGAATAAAGAATTATTTTATTTCTGAAACAGGCAGGTACAGGGTGATTCTGGAGCTACGCCCGTCAAAGAGGTGCGGGCTGGTACCCCGTGGCGAGAACAGCCCTTCGCAATTCCTCACCCAATTTTTATGGCTTTCGACCCTCGAAGGGGTTCGAGTGCCTATTAATAAGAAGTGCGAAATCTTCGACTTCAACATTTCTCATCGGATCATTCCGAAACGACGCCAATTGATACCTCATGTTTCGCCGATGAAACTGACACCAAGAACGACGTAATTGGGACCATAATGAAGGAAATTCCATGAAAAATTCATTTCCATAATCTCAAGCTAATTTCGTGAATAATATGTAGTCCGATTCACATGAAATTTGGTATGATTTTCATCGGAAAAACATAAGGAATCCATCGGTGTCACTTCCATATCGATACGGATCATCGATTAAGATGAAACCGTCCTCGCGTAATTCCTCCACGATGGACGCGATTTCGTTATCGTGACTCGTGTGACCGGCCGCGCGCGATGCCACGAACAATCCGAGTCTATCGACTAATTCGTTCGGATCGTTCCAGTACACGTAATCGATCGCGTTATCGGTGACCGTCATCGATTCGTCGATTGGCAATCCTCGACCTCGACGCGTACCCGCGGCGTCCGCGTGACCCACGGCGCCCGCGCCGCACAGTGGGGCATTTCGGGTCGAAACGCGGCACTAAGTCCTTTTACAAAAATATCGCCAAACTGCAAATTTTTTTTTACAGGTAGTTCACTGCATATTTGGGTGATAATGTAGCATGATTGTTTTTCACATTCATTAATTTTTAACGCGACTACACGGTTTTGAAAAGGAAAACCACGAAACTCTTCAGAACTTGTATTGTTATTTATAGTTTTGTTGTTTGCTAAATTCAACTAATTTTTGGTGGGATTGAGTGTTGAGGTATGTATTTGAAGTGTGCCAAATTTGATTTTGATATCTCTGATATTTTTGGAATTATATCTTACTGAATTTCCAATTTTTCAGTGTTTATTATGAACGAGAGTTCAGTGGAGTTCAGTGTTCTTACTGGTCGCATTAGAAAGGGTAGAGCCTTACCTTTATCGTACAACAAAAATTGGCTGCTACTAGCTGCTACTGGGGTAGTTAGAGGGGCGGGAAGGGGTCCATGACACGTCATTTTTGCACAAAGACTGCAATTCCGACCTGAATATTGTTATTTACAATTTTGTTGTTTGCATAATTCAGCTAATTTTTGGTGGGATTGAGTGTTGAGGTATGTATTTGAAGTGTGCCAAATTTGATTTTGATATCTCCGATATTTTTGGAATTATATCTTACTGAATTTCCAAATTTTCAATGTTTATTTTGAACGAGAGTTCCGTGGAGTTCAGTGTTCTTACTGGTCGCATTAGAAAGGGTAGAGCCTTACCTTTATCGTACAACAAAAATTGGCTGCTACTAGCTGCTACTGGGGTAGTTAGAGGGGCGGGAAGGGGTCCATGACCCGTTATTTTTGCACAAAGACTGCAATTCCGACCTGAATATTGTTATTTACAGTTTTGTTGTTTGCATCATTCAGCTAATTTTTGGTGGGATTGAGTGTTGAGGTATGTATTTGAAGTGTGCCAAATTTGATTTTGATATCTCTGATATTTTTGGAATTATACCTTACTGAATTTCCCAATCTTCATTGTTTATTTTGAATGGGAGGGAGGGTGCCTTTTTGTTAGTAAAAATTCTTTTAATACTTTCAAACAGTGATCTTTCATTTGCAACAAACCCCATCTATCTAGATTTTCAATTTCAGATAGAAAAAAATCATAGAGACTGCTTAATTTTCAGGCCAAAAAAGGCCCTCTTGAATAAACAAATTTCATTAATTTTTTTTATCAATAGGACCACAAGTATACGTCCTAACTGAAAGAAATGAAAAATTAACGATAAATATATGTTTTCAGTCAGAAAATGTTTTGTGCCGCGTTTCGACCCTAAATGCCCCACTGTGCGCCGCCTGCGTCACCCGCGTAGTCCGCGGCGCCCGCGCCACACAGTGGTTCGAAATCGCTATATTCAGGAAAAAATATGATAGCATCAATGTGAAACCTTCAATTTACACAAAACTTGGTATCCTGGGGTTTTTGAGGTCGCTGATTACAAATCTGAAGTCAAAATTACTGAAAACAAAATGGCTACTCCAAAGTGAAACAATAATCCGCGTTAATGGTGTTTTGAGAGGTATAGGTACGGAAAGTTGAGGAACATAAAGTTGGGGACGATTCATAATAAAAATAAAACTGTTAGTTTTGCGATTTGTAAAAAAATATATTTGAAATTTAAATAAAATACGAAAAAGGAATATAATTATGCATACCTATGTAACTATAGTTTTGGAATCAATCATTATTTTCTACGAGTAAGGCCTTTACATCATCGTTTAATTCCAAAACCTTTTTCTTTGACTCTGTTCTTAGGCTGTTCATGTATGGATCAGAGGAAGCAAGAAGCATATGCATTATGTCCTCATTTGAGAATATACGTGAAGACTTTCTCGAATGTTTTAATCGGTTTCTCGGTAATCCTTATTTCTTGCTTCTTGTGCTTCCTCAGTTAACATACCTATAGGTAACATAGCAGCTGTTATTATCTTACTGCCATGCAAAAGGACCTTATGCACTGTATTCGGCATGTAGTACCAGCTATACAGCTGCACGTACAGTTCGGCAGTCTCCTTGCAGTAGGTGTCAAACTTTTCTGGATCAATGGCATAACTACAGTTTATCGTTTGTAGTATAATTGGCTTTCAACCATACTAAGGCATTCCATACTTTCTTCAAGTCAACTAACTTTTCCCAAACAATTTTAGATTTTGTTGGAACGCCCCGCACCAATATGTATAATTCATGATTTTGATTTAAAGGTTCAGTCGGAGGACAGATTTTTTTTAAATTTTCTTCTAACGGCAAAGGAAGGTGAAATGTTCTCCGCTTTACTTTTGGAAACATATGTTTATGTGGCATATTTTTACGCATTACTGTATCCATTCTCACAATCGTTTGAAACGGTTTAGCTCTTTGAATGAGAATTCGCTCGTAATCGTTCAACACTGCTATTTCTGGAACTGAACGTACATCAAGCTTATTTAAAATACATTTTGGTGGTACGGAATCGTTGCGAATTTTACCGTGACAATATCGGCAAATAAAATGCATGTCACCAACTTTGTATCCAATATGATTTAACAATGTTTGCATTACATTTCCCTTATATGTACTCTTAGAAATATCAAACTTAAGAACCTCTCTTTTAAAACAGAGTTTCTCGCAGGAAACGCACGGGATGCTTGGTGTGTCCATAGACCGGTTTGTGAAAGCTTTAAATGCTAAATAATATCGAGATATAATCTCTTCTTCGTTCAAGCTTATGTCAGTATTATTTTTTTGTAACGCTTCAGCTTCTTTCCGAGCTTGCAGTATTATTCGTTCAAGTGTTTCAAGGTCACTATCGTTTAAAGCTTTATTTAAAGTATGTAATAGGTCTTTATGAATGTTCACTATTCTGTATAACATTCTCTTCAAATTTCGTAAATCCGGAAAGTGAGGTGCCAAAATCTCAAACGCTAAAAAATTGGACTTACATAGTTTAGGGTTTATGTAACAACCATGAGAATGACCAACTTTTTCAGCATGCACTTTATTAGAACAGCTACTGATATGCTTGTTCAACTTATGTCGATTTTTTAATGAGCATTCTAATAATCGTTTGAAGATAAATTATTCAGTAAATTATTCAGAATTTCAACATCTTTTGTTTTACAAAGATAATTACAATGCCATGCTTTTGTCGTCTTCTTCGATTGCAATACAGGTAGAACGTTTATAGCTTTCCCTTCCGAATTCAGTATGATTGATTCAGAACCGGTGAAAGTATGATATGAACTTTCCGCAAAATATGATTCTGAAGAATATGTATGTCTGGATTGTCCACACAAAGCATTAATCCTGTCATCAACATCTAAACATTCTGCTGCGCGCGTTAAAGAAACTTCCACTTTTTGTTTACAATCTTTCAACAGTTTCCTCATTTCCGAAATGTACTTTTGCCTAATATGAAAACACCATTTTATTATACGCTCAGCTTCCAATCTACTTGCTTCTCCGAACGGCATACTAATAATTTTTGTAAGTTTTCTAATATATGTTTCTTTGTTATTTTTGGTTACTATATTGTTATTTGTTACAGCAATATAACGATACTTTTTTATTATTTTCAGAGCAGCACGACGTTTTGCTACTTTATTATAATCATCTCCTTTACGTATTTCATCGTAATATATCTTCCGCTTTTTGGAGATAACTTCTTTATTTAGCTGATAATATTTTTTTTGCTCTCCGCATTTCACTTCTTTATTTGCGTCATAATGCACTTTTGCCTTTTTGATTATTCCTTCTTTATTTAGCTGATAATATTTTTTTCGCTTACCGCATTTCACTTCTTTATTTGTGTCATACTGCATTTTTTTCTTGTTTATTATAACTTCTTTTTGTGCATTATAATATTCATAATTATAAAGTTTTGTCTTTCTCCCTTTCTTTACACTCCCCTTTCTTTGCTTTATAAACAGCTTTTCTTTTTAAATTAATTTCCTCTTTATGTTTTTTATAATAATTTTTAGAATAATTAGACATGTATTCTGTCCTACTACCTGGAAGGTATACATTGCTGATTTTTGACTTCGAAACCAACGGAGGATGTGGGTCTGTTTGAATTATATTTTTTGTACATATGGTGACTTCTTTGTCACTATGTACTACATTTTGAACTGGGGATATTTTATTATCTGTTTCGTTTGTAATATATCTTTGACCGATTTTAAATGCAGGATCATTTCCACAAGAGGGATTTTTATTAATTGTACTACCAATTGCAGATTCATATTCGTGCACACAACGTACGTGTTAATTGTTGATCCTGAGTGCTTGGAAAATGTTCTATACGATTTGATTGAAACATTTTGATCAAATGTTGACGCATCAATGCATGAGTGTACGTTACTTTATCAGGTAATATTTTGAATAATAACGAGAACAGCAAATGCAATCGCAAAAACTCCGCAATCCCGACCGTTAGGTTGAGTTTGTACACGTGGAAATTCAATAAATTCTTCGTCAATTGCATCGTCATGTTTATTAAAAAATGGGTATAACTTATCCAGAAAAATTTTATGATGACTATGCAACTTCGAGGAATTAAGAGAATCATAAATATAAACTCTTCTTTCAACATGTTTATAGAAGCTACAAACCCAATGTCCCCCTGCATTGGTTCCAATCTTATCGCTTTGGTGCAAAATCTGTATGTGATCCTGATTTTCAGGAACTGGTTGAATTGTATTAGGTAATTGAACTCTCCACGTCTCGCGTGGTTTGTAATTGGAGTTAGCTTCTAATAATTTGTGAAAATATTCGATATGGTCATCTGTTAACCATTCGCCTCTATTGATGATTTGCATAGTATTTAAACTGAGTGGTAAGAGTCTATTAACTACAGACATTATACTTTTATATTTCTAATACACTATTCTATTGTATTCTATTCTATTCTATTCACAGCTTCAGCAGCTGAAATTACACTTTGTGATAACTAGTGTATTATTATGATATTATGAAGTTTAAGAATGCTTCGCATTAGTTCAGCGCCTAAGCAGCTGATAGTTTCGGCGCATAAGCAGCCGAGAGTTTCAGCGCATTAGCAGCCGAGAGTTTTGGGGCATAAACAGCCCAGACTATTAAAATATTAAAAGAAAGAGGAAGAAAGACAGGAAAAGTGAGAGGTTAGAAAGTATGATAATAAAAAGGGTGTTCCCACGATGCTTTATACAATATAAATATCCACGAGCTGAAAATAAGAATTTATGCATATATTAACTTTATACATTATTAGACAATTTCAAAAGGACTAATTCATTCTTACCTAAAACTTATCTGATGAACACATCAATCTAGGTTAATGTTTTTTTATTTTAAATAAATATCCACGATCTGAAAATAATAATTTATGTACATATTAGCTTGATTAATTTCTAGAAAATTTCAGATGGGGGTAACCCAGTCTTACCTAATAAAACTTATCTGTTGAATATATATTTTTTTTTAATAATGACAGAGTCACAGATCACAGTCAAAATGTGAGTGAATATATTAGTTTATATCTCAACATGCTTGCCAACAGTCCGTACGGTTACACCATGGACCACGGTATAATAGGAAGGTGTTCCAACAACATATTTCTATATATGGATTTGAACATGAATAATACGAAAAAGTGAGCTCCGGTCGCCCACTTCGTTTTGTGTTTCGCGCGACCCAAGGCCCACGTGCCCGTCGGTCAGAGCGAGCCCTCCTCGTACCACGAAAATGTGCCGTCGGTCGCGTCCCGCCGCCGTCGGGCGAGATCTACTTTACCGTTGCTTAAAGCGAAACGTAACGAAGAATTTCGACAATCGATTAATTGAAAAGCGCTCCCCGATCGTCGAATGTTTACCTTGCATCTGGGCAAGATTCAGCTCCTTCCAGTTCTTTTTCAAGAACTCTCATTTACTCATAGCAGATTTATCGTTATTCATAATACTCTAACCCGGTTAACTATTAGCGTTGGTTTAATTCGCGAGAATCTATCTATTTATTTTTATTCGTGAGAAATATTCTGTCTTCTTCTCTCCACCACGAGACAGAGAGTCTTGTCTCGAGATATGTCTCAAGACAAGTCTCACCATGTAGGGGCCGCCTAAGCTACAACATTTTAAAAGTCTGTGGTAGGCACTTTGATGTAATTTAGCTTTTTTGCTAATAAACTGTTTTTAAATTTTTGTAGATTCCAAACAATGGAGGAAGAATTATTGTATGGTAAGTTTTATTAATTGTATTAACGATTGACGATCAATTTTCTGAAAAATTAACTTTCTAAAAATGAAAACATTTATTCAAATTTATTTTTCGTAATCCAGACTATGAGGACGATTTATTAATGGCGGCGGCGGCGGCGGCCGAGGTCGAGGCGGCCGGTGGCCTACATGTAAATGTTTTTAAGTACACGATTTTATTCAGCTTCGATCCTCTTTTTGGCAAACGACTTGAAATCAGCCATTCCCGTTCTTTACGAACGACAAAAAGTCGCTGCGTTCGGGTCGCTAGTCGCATCGCGATTTGAAATTAAATAAAAGATGCCTGCAAAGTTTTATTTTTTTTTATTCGTACATACGTGACGCATCATTTCTCGATAAATTGTGTATTTTCGGCAATCGCGATGCGACTAGCGTCCCGAACGCAGCGGCTTTTTGTCGTTTTCGTAAAGAACGCGAGTGGCTGATTTCAAGTCCTTTCGATTTGTGGTTATGGGCTATATTTATTGATGCCTGGGTAATTTTTTCACCCGCTCGGGGTTATTTTTTTTTTAAATATTGTATTGACATCCAAACTACGCACGCCTGCAAAGTTTCAAGACAATTGGAAAGTTGGAAGTGGGTTAGATTTGATTGCTAGATTTGAACCATACAAACAAACAAACATACAGAGGATCGAAACTGAATAAAATCGTTTAATAAATCAATGATTTCTATGATTTATTTATTTTCTTTTTTATTTAGTTCATTTAATTTATCATTTCAGATCGAGGCACCAGAGCTGGACGACGAAAGGGGCAGGAGAATTTCATGGAGTTCCTGTTGAAACTAATCTCAACAGAATTTCACTGGGTGAAGAGGAGGGGGCGGGGCAGGAGGGGTGGAGGAAGGCGGGGGAGGTCAGAAGTGTAATTATACTTTATAAAAAATAAAAAATAAAAAATAATAAAGTTCATATATACATATATAGGAAGTGACGCAACCACTACTTCTACTTCTTAATCTCTCGTAACGCTAAGCGTAAGTTGTATCGTTCCTACTAAGATGTGATATATTAATTGAATTATATTTGTTTATACGTTTCCATATGGGTATTTATTTTATAAAACCTTATCATACTATTATACAGAGTGACTCTCTGGCTAGAGTATTCAAAGGCGATGCCGCCAATAAGCCGCGCCTCGTTGAGTTTCGTGGACGTCGAAGCTCGCGACGAGATATAACTTATCTTAGATATAACATCACTTGCATACCTATATGTATTTATTGTCTATCAATATTAGTTTTTATATTAAAACAAGCAATGACATGGTAATTATTGCCGTCAATAGTAATAATTATGATCGTTGCAACAGTGAATGTGTTAACTGCAATTTCATTTGCCGTCGCATTGCCGGGGAAACATTTGGACATCTTTTAATGTATCCTTGTAAAATTTTACAGTCGTTATAACTGAGTCATAAACCATTTCCATAATTTGTAGCACCTTCAGGTCAACCAAATGTAGCTTCGTAAAAACAGATGTTACAGTGTGCCCTACAGTAACAGCATTTATGATATCCTCTATTAGCCAGGTATATCGGGGAATTCGTATACTTTTCGCGAACTTATATCGCGATCGTGTCTTGCCAATCGTTTCAATGATCGATAATATACATCGAAACTACACAATACACTACTGCGGTGGATCGTGGAAAAAACAGGTGGATGGAGTCGACGTAGAAATATGAGGCCGAATTCGCTGTCTCTAAGTAGTGGCGAGTATAACCTTCTGGCGTGCACGAAGGAGCGTCGCTCCGGCGTTCACGTACTTTTGCGTGCCGCGCGGCGTGTGACGCGCCGGAACGTCCGTATAAATGGCCCTATTGTCTTTGAGGACTCTAGCGAGAGAATCACGCTGTACAATCTTACTATTTGCCAAAAATAATACATTCATCATTTCATTTCCAGATGAAAGATACGGTCTCGACCCCATCGGCGGGAAGTGGAGGGCGGGAGGAGGAGAGACAGAGAAAGGAGAGTGAAAGAGAGCAAAATGAAAGAGAGAAGGAGGAGAAGAAGGAGGAGAAGAAGGAGGATAGAGAGGAACCAAATCGTGTGCACCAAACCGAACACATACGGAGACAATACTGTATTATTATTGAAAGTGGTATAAGTCGATCTGTAGCTAAAAAATCGTTTATTTTCTTTAACATTTTTATTGATTATTATTCCATAATAAAATTACACAAGTTTATAGTTTTAAAAACATTACCCGATTTGATTTACGGATGCGAATATTTTGTTGATTCAAAAGCATACCCTTAAATACCCCAATGTATGAATAAATGGACTTATACCAGTTTAAGAAATAACGGCTCATATGTAGGCGTAGAACTAGAAAATGTAATTTTTATGGTACTCTTTCAGATGAAAAAGGAGATCAAGCGCCTCAAATACAGTGGGGGGCGCCGTGGAGGCCGTCGAGGAGGCCGTCGAGGAGGCCGCCGTGGAGACCGCCGTGGAGGCCGCGGCGGCAACCCCATTATTATTAATAATTTTTAAATTTAATAAATAAAATATAGTAAAAACATAATACTTCTAATTGGTCAATGATTGTTCATTTTCTTTGTTTCAATGGAATGTACAATTTTCACATTTTCTATCGTATCGGCATGAACGTTTCAGTAACATACTGCTGAGATTTTCCAGATGAAAATGAATTTAAACACGGTATAAATAGGATTATTTTTAGCATTATTAGATTAGAAATGTTTCGCATTTATATTTAATCATCTAGTACAGTTCTAGAAATAATCCGATTTATACCGTATTTGAATTCATTTTAATGTGGAAAATCTCAGCATTATGTTACTGAATATTGAAAACGTGACATTTTACATTTTATCAACACTGTATGCCTCTCCAACCGAGATTACAAGTTGCCGCACAGTGGGGCATTTCGGGTCGAAACACGGCACAAAACATTTTCTCACCCAAATCATATATTTATCGTTAATTTTTCCATTTCATTCAGTTAGGACGTATATTTGTGATCCTATTGGTACAGAACAATTAATGAAATTTGTTTATTTAATGGGGCATAGAACTTTTTTACAAATTGCCGACAATATCGTGCACACTGTACATAGGAAAAAGTTCCGCATCTTTCACATGTAAAAAGACTTCAGTTACTTTGAATTTCAATGGCAGGAAAGGCATTTTTGTAAAAAAAAAGCGGCATAGACCCCTTCTCGTCCCTCTAACTACCCCACTTGAACTCCCGTTAAAAATAAACAATGAAAATTGGGACATTCAGTAACATATAATTCCAAAAATATCAGGGATATCAAAATCAAATTTGGTACACTTCAAATACATATCTCAACACTTAATTCCACCAAAAATTAGTTGAATTAAGCAAACAATAATACTATAAACAACAATACAAATTCTGAAGAGTTACGTGGTTCTCTTCTTCAAAACCGTGTAGTCGCGTTAAAAATTAACGAATGTGAAAAACAATCATACTACCTGCAATCAACTACCTGTAAAAGAAAATTTGCAGTTTAGCGATATTTTTGTAAAAGGACTTAGTGCCGTGTTTCGACCCGAAATGCCCCACTGTGCGCCGCCGAACAGCCCAAATCCTCGCTGGTCGGGACCGGCGCGGCGTTGAGCCCGTATCGCGAGCAGAGCCCTAATTCTCAGTGTTCGTTTCTCGCTTCTTTCTGGCTGAAAGGGGGAGCGAGATGGAACGCTTTGCCTGCGCGACGGTCGCGCGCGGAGAGGACGGAGTGTCAGGCGTCCGAAAGACAGAGCGAGACAAAACAACATCTCGTCGTCTATCTCGTACCACCCTCGCTCGCTTTCAGTGCCTCTCGCTCGCTCTCGTTCCATTTCGCTCTAGCCATCGCCAGACAAGAGTGAGACAGAAGTGGTGGAATAGCGAAAATTCCACATCGTGTACACCAAACCGAGCCCGTAATGAGACAATACTGTAGTATCTTTTATTTGAGGTTATCCAGATATTATCTTTGCCCATCTCTGTTCTCCAACCGCTTCGCCGTGATTCATTCAAGCCTCCTTGATGGCAAACTAGTGATAGGGGAAATGTGGCAACAGCGCAATTCGACTCTCGATACGTCTCGGTAACTACGTATTTCCTACATTTATCGGCTAGATTGGACTTTCACCGGTTTTGATGGTACAAGGCACGAATATACCATCAGCGCCGGTGACGGAGAAGCCTTGAAGCTTCATTCTGTCATTTTTCGGGCTGTCCTGAGTACACGATTCATAAATTCATTATTATTTCAACGTACGGTGCTTATTAGCGTTCAAACGCACCAGACCACCCTGCACGAATGTCTACTGAAGGCAACTAAACCCGCAAAAACGTCCACCGTGCCGATTCCAGGACGAAAGTTGTAATTTACGGATTGTTTGCTACACGCGTATACGTACACGCTTAACTTAGCTGGTGTGAGCGTACGCACACATTCAAGGCCCGGTGAGACGGCCCCCTTAATATGGCTGAGAGGTATGCGGAGTAACTTGGTAGTAGATGGCGACAAGGTTCAGACAACGATTGTTCTTTGTACCCCCGCGTACTCTACTAATACCACGAACCGAGTCGAAATTCAAAATCAATTCTCTCAGAAACGAAGCGTGATTTAAAAAAAAGTATTTGGTATTATCGATTTATCGTTTTATGTAGAATCACTCCCTTTTCGGCTGTATCATCACTTCTGAGACACCGTGCATACACATCACTTATTCGTTTAAGTGCATATGTAAAATGTTTAATGTATGGTCAACGGATTCGAATTATATTTAAAACAACAAGCAACTGTAAAATATTTACGTATAGAAAATGTTTAATATTTTATATATTACTAGCTGTAATTAATGATACCGTGATATACATATCATACCTGATTGATTATCTGACGGATCTTCCAGGTCGGCCGTTTGAGGGTCAGAATCATTATCGTCGACTGAAACATATATGAATGTTGAAATTACACGTAGATAAATTTCGTAATATTAACTGATACTTGTATTACCAAAGAATGATTCACCTTCGCGATTTCTGGCTAATTCCTGGAATGTGTGTTCCTCTTGGAAGCGGTTAAAGCTCTGCAAGAATTCACGCAGTGATAATCTATAAATTTAAAAAGAAAAATCACACTTCGTTTATATTTAATAGAGAAGATAATAGTAGGATAGATTTATATTTAAAGATAATACTGGAAGTAGCAATACGTGGTCTTATAACAAAGATTTCAGTCACCTTCCGGCAGTTAAGGCGTTTTGCGCCTTCACAATTGCTTTATCTCGGCTAATATATTTATTTCTCCGACCCTCTCGACTGACGATGGCATGCTGCAGTCGGGAAAAGTTAATTTCCTCGTCCTTTATTAGGTCGTGCAGCTTATCTACGGTTATAAAGAATTAAAATTCGAGCTTATCCACATATTTGACGACACATTCAATCTGGTTAATCGTTAATTAATAATACTTACATAAAAAAATCCATATGTTTGGATGCGTGCCGCCTAATTTCTTCCATGCTACGCCATAGAAGCCCTCAACGAAGTTGTTCGTGCGAACAGGGCACGTATGGCACGTGCCAACATGAAATAGATATTATGTATGTAATAAAATTCTAAAAATGTTCGAGCACAAAATATTTATGTTATAAAGTTTGTTTATAGCCAAAGAAAAGTGGACTTCAAATTTTCCTTTGGCATTTCACGTTGACACTTTTTCCTTGAAGATGATGTATATTTTGTTATGATGTATATTTTGTTAATACCTGCTTAAAATGGAACCAGCAACCATGAACCTCTGCATTTGGGAAAGTTTCCTGGAGGGTTCTTAGCGTCGCCTGCTCGAAGTCACTCATGGTGTGACGCACTGTTTCCCTTAGCCCAGGACAAAGTTCCAATACCTTGTCCCATAAAGCACGATACGTTGCCCTTGTCCGCGCTTCGCACAGAGCAAAGATCGTGGCGATGCCCTGCATTACACAACATTTTCAGTTACTTACTTTTCTTAGTACGTGATAATCAAAGGGTTCCCGACCGCATAGGCTACGGTTTCATCGTATGTGATAAAACAGTTGAAACGTATTCGTCAGAACATCATTCGTATGAAAACGCATCCACTGTAACCGTAGCCTAATGTTGCAGTTGGGACGCGTCCGCATATTAAAGGGTTGGTCTGGCGATAATATACCTACTGATTTAATATTTATAGATTTCGGTATGTGAACTGAAACTTAGCTCTACTAAATTAGTAACTATATTATCACCGAAAGTGCTATTTGTGAGATACATAATAATTCAGTAACGGCATATCTATCGAAACTTGCGGGGGGGGGGGGGGGGGTGCCTGTCATTACATTCGTTAATATTTTTATTTTTCGAGTGGGATGTAAAAATTACGGATCTGTTTAAAAATTCTACCATATACCTATATCTTTTCAAAAACACAGGAAATATGAATGAAAAAACTTTAGTAACCGTAGTATTATTCATGTGCATCTTACCGTATCCATATGCCGTACATGAACTGTATACAGTTGTGCAATAGATGGCACTCTCGGAACAACCTAAGAGTAACAAACATCACATTATGCGAGTGTCATAAACGGTATGCCGAGGAACTTAAATTTGGAAGAATTTATATCGGTAAGAGTTAACGTGTAACCTGCGGCACCATTCAACCTCGGGCGTATATATGTAGATAGTTTAAAATAGGGCTGTGTGCAACACGACTTATGTTATAATGTTAATAACATTAACGACTTTCGGAAAATGTACCATCCATGTACAATTCTTGGGATTGCTGCAACGCACCCAGCAATGCCTCCGACGTGAAAACCAAAATCTTGTTTCCGTCTCCCGCGTCGATCATGCAGCGAAACGATTCTCGCAGCGGCGCGTACTCGTACAGCGCGAGACCAAGCTCGTGCAACGCACGCGGTAAAGTTGGCCATTGCTTAGCTCTTTCTCTATTAAGAGATGCCTTCATGCTCCTGTAGGACAGCTTTTGTCCTACAGTAGGATTTCTAAAAAAACACAAAAAAACAATAATGTATGAGTCTCAAATATAACCATAATCTCTACTAGACTGTCAAGTGTAACATGATTTATTTTTGCTGTTTCTTAGTTCGTGCTTACACAAGGTGTCACCCTTAGAGGTTGTGGGGCCCGGAACAACTAAATTTCCCATCTCGAACAAACAATCGAGATATAAGTTCTAAACGTATGTTAAAAAATTGAATGCGTCGTTTATTACCATTATATTCATTTAGTTTTCACAAAATGCGATAGTTACAAGCAATAAGTGCGAAGATCCCTAAGTACGGGGACCGGGGCAAGTGTCTGGTTTGATCGGTGCTAATAGCGGTTCTGAATTGTACATAAAAAAGAATACGTTTAAAACGTGAAATAAAAGGATATACTACGGTATGACCTAACCAACGGAATGAACTGAATACTCGACATAGTAATAAATATTGAAACTGTTAAACTGTTAACTGACAAAACAGCCAAGGCCGCGACAACAATCGTACTTGGCTTGGTGAAGACCGTTCGGGCCCAGTTTCTGTTACCGTATCCCTATACATTATATCGTCGGCTGCGAAAGGGTCGACGGCGACGAGAAAATGGTTGAGTTAGTAACGTCTGTGTAGGCAGATTTCAATGTATTATGCCGAAAGTTTTTTTATTAATACCTCAGAAACTAACAAATAACCGCAGCTAAAAATTCACGTCTTTATTCGATAAAGTACTTGAAGCTTGAATAACTTTCGGCTACACGATCGCTCAATTGAGCCGCTGCGTCGAGCGGCGAGCCGATAACCGAGAACTCTCGGGGACAGGCGCGCGCGTTACAATGTTGGTAACGTACAAGGACGAAAATTTCAATCTTCATCCTATCTTTTTGAAAATAGTGCCAGAAGACATTTTAACGCTCGTGTACCCCCGGCCCTAAACGTCTGAGGGGTACGCAAGATAAGGGAAATGCGTCGGCGGACTAGTAGTACCTATATAAAGGCAACGATCAGACAACGTGTGTTCAGATTAGAAGTTCGAAATTCAAAGCCAATTTTCCCAAAAATGAAGCGCGATTTTAAATAATGTTCTTCTATGTATATTTCCTATTTATTGTTTTATATAAAGTCATTCCCTTCCCACTTGTACCAGTAATTCTTGTACACCCTGCATATGCAAAGTGGAATCCCTTCATCTACAGATTTACCACAAAATGTTTTATTTATGTTTAAATACAGAACAGTGACTTACCGGCGGCATACCATGTCGAATATTTCTTTTGGCTCCATCATCGTTTCCCGGCACAAACGCATCATTTCTTGTCGCAGTTCTTTCTCCTCGATCAGTGTGTTTTTTGGTGGGTGGCAGTGCGTCCCTCTTTCTTCCACAGTTTCGTCATCCCTTTTTAATAGGGTAGCACTACACGTAAGTTGCGGTTCGCGACGCGCACCGGTAAATGCCCTTGCAACGTTTATCCTCGCTATACGAATAGCCATTGTACACGTGTATGAACGAATTAACTTTATTCCCCGGCACGCGCTGCATATTGCAGATTAAATTATCGTCCAATGCGATCGCACAAAAATCTTTTCAATGATTTGCAAAAAAGCTGCGTTAAGTACGCTTTGTGAAAAATACTATAAGCACGCTTTCTGAAAATTGCAGACTACAATCCGGAGAACCGTTCGTTCGCAACAAGTCTGTCTACTGACGAACGGTTTTCGGCTGCCGCGACGCGAACGACCAACGATGTTCAGATTTTTCATCTCGCGACACGCGGTACGCAGAAACCAGAGCCGCTCCTAGAGATGCGGGGCACCTACGTATTAATTCGAACAAAACGTCGATAATATTGAAAACGTCTAATTAGGAGCAGATAATTTCATCTATATAGCGCATGATTTCTCTAGTCAGGCTTACAAGCGGAGGACATCATTGCTAGACATCGATTTTGATGAAATAGGAGCAGATGTCTAAAATTATATATAGACACAGGCGGAATCGTCGAATTCACGATCGCGGCAACGCTACGCCGACGTCTTCACCGAACGCTCCACGGCATATTCTTACATTCCGGTTAGCTTTTATGGTTTATACGGGCACTACGAAATGTTTAATAATTTACATGTAAATATCTCTATTATTAAGGCCCATTGGCTTAAAGCCTCGGGCACCTATTTACTTATTTTTTACATAGATCCATCGTGCCAAGACACACGCGTCTTAAAGAGGCCGTCTCACCGGGCCTTGAATGTGTGCGTACGCTCACACCAGCTAAGTTAAGCGTGTACGTATACGCGTGTAGCAAACAATCCGTAAATTACAACTTTCGTCCTGGAATCGGCACGAAGGAAGTTTTTGCGAGTACAGTTGCCTTCAGTAGACATCTGTGCAGGGTGGTCTGGTGCGTTTGAACGCTAATAAGCACCCAACTTTGAAATAATAATGAATTTATGACTCGAAAACTGTCAGAATGAAGCTTCAAGGCTTCTCCGTTGGTGGCGCTAATGGTGCACTGCAGCCATGTAGCACCAGCGTGACGTATAGGCAGGGCCGACGCGAGGTTAGCTGGCGCCCTTGTGCAAAAAAATTGTTGGTGTCCCCAAGTTTTTGCACTTGTTTTCTATTTAATATGTTTAAAAGAATTACATTTATATTTAGTTTATGTGGGATGTTAGATTCCTTTATTATTAAACGTACGATCTAATTTTTTTAGCGTCCCATTCGGCTGGCGCCCTTGTGCGGCGCATGGTTCCGCCGGGCCTGCGTATACGCGATGTAGTAAACAAACCGTAAATTACAACTTTCGTCCTGGAATCGGCACGGTGGACGTTTTTGCGGGTTTAGTTGCCTTCAGTAGACATTCGTGCAGGGTGGTCTGGTGCGTTTGAACGCTAATAAGCACCGTACGTTGAAATAATAATGAATTTATGAATCGTGTACTCAGGACAGCCCGAAAAATGACAGAATGAAGCTTCAAGGCTTCTCCGTCACCGACGCTGATGGTATATTCGTGCCTTGTACCATCAAAACCGGTGGAAGTCCAATCTAGCCGATAAATGTAGGAAATACGTAGTTACCGAGACGTATCGAGAGTCGAATTGCGCTGTTGCCGCATTTCCCCTATCACTATTTTGCCATCAAGGAGGCTTGAATGAATCACGGCGAAGCGGTTGGAGAACAGAGATGGGCAAAGATAATATCTGGAAAAACTCAAATAAAAGATACTACAGTATTGTCTCATTACGGGCTCGGTTTGGTGTACACGATGTGGAATTTTCGCTATTCCACCACTTCTGTCTCACTCTTGTCCGGCGATGGCTAGAGCGAAATGGAACGAGAGCGAGCGAGAGGCACTGAAAGCGAACGAGGGTGGTACGAGATAGACGAAGAGATGTTGTTTTGTCTCGCTCTGTCTTTCGGACGCCTGACACTCCGTCCTCTCCGTGCGCGACCGTCGCGCAGGCAAAGCGTTCCATCTCGCTCCCCCTTTCAGCCAGAAAGAAGCGAGAAACGAACACTGAGAATTAGGGCTCTGCTTGCGATACGGGCTGAACGCCGCGCCGGTCCCGACCAGCGAGGATTTGGGCTGTTCGGCGGCGCACAGTGGGGCATTTCGGGTCGAAACACGGCACTAACAAAGTCCTTTTACAAAAATATCGCTAAACTGCAAATTTTCTTTTACAGGTAGTTGATTGCAGGTAGTATGATTGTTTTTCACATTCGTTAATTTTTAACGCGACTACACGGTTTTGAAGAAGAGAACCTCGAAACTCTTCAGAATTTGTATTGTTGTTTATAGTATTATTGTTTGCTTAATTCAACTAATTTTTGGTGGAATTAAGTGTTGAGGTATGTATTTGAAGTGTACCAAATTTGATTTTGATATCCCTGATATTTTTGGAATTATATCTTACTGAATGTCCCAATTTTCATTGTTTATTTTTAACGGGAGTTCAAGTGGGGTAGTTAGAGGGACGAGAAGGGGTCTATGACGCTGTTTTTTTACAAAAATGCCTTTCCTGCCATTGAAATTCAAAGTAACTGAAGTCTTTTTACATGTGCAATTTGTAAAAAAGTACTATGCCCCATTAAATAAACAAATTTCATTAATTTTTCTGTACCAATAGGATCACAAATATACGTCCTAACTGAATGAAATGGAAAAATTAACGATAAATATATGATTTGGGTGAGAAAATGTTTTGTGCCGTGTTTTGACCCGAAATGCCCCACTGTGCGGCAACTTGTAATCTCGGTTGGAGAGGCATACAGTGTTGATAAAATGTAAAATGTCACGTTTTCAATATTCAGTAACATACTGCTGAGATTTTCCACATTAAAATGAATTCAAATACGGTATAAATCGGATTATTTCTAGAACTGTACTAGATAATTAAATATAAATGCGAAACATTTCTAATCTAATAATGCTAAAAATAATCCGATTTATACCGTGTTTAAATTCATTTTCATCTGGAAAATCTCAGCAGTATGTTACTGAAACGTTCATGCCGATACGATAGAAAATCTGAAAATTTTACATTCCATTGAAACAAAGAAAATGAACAATCAAACAACAATCCACACTGCCTACGTCATCTTTCGGTATGAGCGACCTGGCAAAATTGTAGGAAGACTATCAATGAAGAAGAGGAATTACACAAAATGAGAGAAGATAATATTATTGCAGTATTGTCTCATTAGCGGATCGCTGATCCGGACCGGCGTTGAGCCGTCAGCGTGAACAGAGGCCTAAAGGTTAGCGCACACATATCCGTTCTGGCGTGCCAGTGGTAAGAAGAAGAGGGGCGTAGAGGGTCTCTTCTTCTTACCACTGCTACGCCGTAACGGTACTGACATGGAACGGATATGTGTGCGCGGACCTTCCGAGTGTTCGTTTCTCGCTTCTTTCTGGTCGAAGGGGGGAGCGAGATGGGACGCTTTGCGTGCGCAACGGGCGCGAACGCAAAGGACGGAATGTCACGGCGTCCGAAAGACGGAGCGAGACAAAACATCAACGCGTCGTCTGTCTCGTACAGTTCTCACTCGGTTTCAGTGGTGGGCATACTTAGCGAAAAGTCCACATCGTGTACACCAAACCGAGCCGCTAACGAGACAATACTGTATTTTTCGAAAAATATATACTTTTTTATCTGTAATTGTCCATTTTAACGGGGCGAAAGCTTGAATGTCGAATTTCAATTCTCCAATGAAGTTGGATTGATTTATGAGTCATTATTATTAATGACTGTAACTTGATTAGAAACAAAAAAATATATAAAAAAATGTTCTGTTAAACGATTTTGCCAAAAAGCCACTAACAACTAAAAAATACTTCTATTCTTGTACTACAATTTCGATGGTGTTTTTTAACTTTAAATAAAAACGTGGAGCAGGATATTTCATAACAGAATATGAATCCCATTTAGTTAGTATCAAGTGTCGAAATGAATTTATTGCGAGATATCCTGCTTCACGATTTTATTTAAAGTGAAAATACAGGGTTATCCACCGAATACTGGCGGCGCTCGCGCGAGTACAAATGAGAACGGCAACATCTACATGACCTACACGAACCTATACTTTTAGCAACAACTCATCGATGGCGGATGTATCGACACATGATTGTCTCGTACGTATGCGTGTGGCGTTGTTGCCGTTCTCATTTGTATTGGCGCGAGCGCCGCCAGTATTCGGTGGATAACCCTGTACACCATCGAAATTGTAGTATAAGAAAATAATTATTTTTAAGTTTTTAATGCATTTTTAATAAAATCGTTTATTTTAAATTTTCTTCTATATATTTCTCTTATTTTCTAGTTGTTAGTGTTTGTGGATTTACATTTCACAGCTCAAACTTCTTTACAATCATCTTTTATTGCTGTATGCAGTTTAATAGTTTGCTTGAACCCTACAGTACTAAAAGTTCGTAAAGAACGCGAGTGGTTGATTATAAGTCGATTGGATATGTGGATAATTTTTATTGGATAATTTTTTCACCCCTTGGAGTTTTTTTTCATAATTTTGTATTGTCGTCCAAACTACGCACCCCTGCAAAGTTTCAAGACAATTGGATGGTTGGAACTGATTAAAATTGAGTTTCCAGCAGGGTTTGAAACAGTTCTAGAAATAACTGTTTCAAACTGTTATATATCGGTTCTTCATCAAACAGTTATGAAGAACCGATATTCTGAATAATTGTTATAAGGAACCGATATTCTGACTATATCGGTTTCGGTTACGGTTCTAGAACCGAAATTTTTTCGTATCGATTTTAGAGTATCTAATTGAGATCGCCAGTATTACGGTTGCAGATTATTCTATATAAGCATAAACATACCTTTTACAAAATTATTATGAAAAACAAAACAAAAAGTGAAATAATTATGCATACCATTATCTTGTAATATGAAAAGTGTTCTTTAATATAAGGGGTTTTCTTGGTGTCGTAATAACGGTTCTTTTTGACTTTCGGCTGATACGCGGCATAAACATTGTGTCGTTTGCAACGGTTTTCAACGGCCATTGAGACTTACTTTGTTTAGGAATATCAAATGAAAGTTTCGATTTCATGTTTTAAATATTGATTACATTTTGTATTATAATTAATGTACGAAATACTTGGTAGTGTTATAACAGAATTTCTTTACAATCAAATTTGGTGTTATATATATTACATTCTTTGATATATTCAACAAGAAATACATTTTACATACATTAAACATTTACATTTACATTCACATTTACATTTTTATATTTACACACTCATCAAATATTACTTTAAACAAAGAATGTCAGTAAAACAGCTCCTTTCTCTGACATCAAAGGCTTCTGTTCTGTTCTCTGTGACGATCAGACCAGGAATGATACTTTTCGTATCGTCTGAAGAAAACGGTCTCGCTTTGACTTGTATCATTCGGCGCGTCGACATTGTCGATAGCATCGCGAAGAAGTCAGTGGTCTCAACGGCCGGCCGTTGAAAACCGTCGCAAGGGCTACAATGTTTATGGCGCGCATCAGTCGAAAGAAAAAACGAATCGATATTACGACACCAAGAAAACCACTTATATTAAAGAACACTTTTCATGTTACAAGATAATGGTATGCATAATTATTTCAGTTTTTTTTTCATAATGATTTTGTAAAAGGTATGTTTATGCTTATATAGAATAATCTGCAACCGTAATACTGGCGATCTCAATTAGATACTCTAAAATCGATACGAGAATCGATTGCAGAACCGCCTTGGAACCGATATAGAACCGTAATCGAAACCGATATAGTCAGAATATCGGTTCTTTATAACAGTTATTCAGAATATCGGTTCTTCATAACTGTTTCAAGAACCGAAACCGATATAATAACTGTTTTCAACCCCTGGTTTCCAGATTTGAATCAAACATACAAACAAACAGGGGATCGTAGATCTCTATCAACCTCTCTATCTTTCATTATTGCTATCCTCCTTTACGTTCAGTGAGGCTCTAACACTAGACGCAGTTGTCGTTCCGTATTCCTTCAAGACTTCTCGATAGAAAGAGCTGCGGCAACAGCGCGGCAGAGACAGAGTGAACATAAAATGAGGTAACTGAGGTAATGCGTCAAAAATTAGTCTACATAGAGTACCTGGAGATGTCACCTCTGTAGAAGTTCTTTTTATCGACCGCAGTAGTTTCATTAGGGTCCGTCTGTTTACTGGGGACGCTTCGATCGATTCGGACCATAACAAAAACGAGACGGCCCCCTTAAGGGGGTAGACACGTCACGTGACCTGGCCGATTTGGCAGATCGGTATTACAGCAGATTTTTTCTGCACTGAAATGGTAATACCCACAGATGCGCTGCTGCCTGGTGTACGCGAGAGGGAGCTGTTCCCTATTTCCGTATTCTATTCTGAATAAGGAAATCAATTCTCAGCTGCTGCGTTGACATGTAAAAATCACAGACGAGGTTCTATACCTCGTCTGTGTAAAAATGTAAACGGAAAGTCTGTTGGTACTGAAAACGTAGAAAATTCATTGTACATTTCAATTACTTGAAATGTGCTTATGCTACAATATTCTACGTTGGCAGTAAGGAATTATAAGTGAAAAGGAAAAATAGATGCGGCGATGTCCCAGAAAATGAAATTTGTTAGGTTAGACATTTTTTTATTAGCAAAACACTGAAACAGATCATGAAGGTTATACACTTATTATAATTAAACGTCCTATGCAGAAAACAGTTATGAACAAACGTTATGTATAAAATTGTGTGGGATGTTGAATTGGACTAGTAAAATGCGCAGGCTGGATGCGCGTGATTATTATATGGTTGGCTCCTCAAAGTGACAGAAAATATAACCTATGTATATGTTATATGACCACAAATGTTTAGTGGCTATTTCGTTCTTTTACGCTACATTTGTGAACTTTTCATCACCCTTCCAAAACATTATTATTACACCGCCCCAGTATCTTTAGGAAATCGGGTATAGCATAGGTTATATTTTCTGTCACTTCGAGGACAGAAAATCTGCTCGTGAAATCCGCTATTGAAAATGCGCAGGCTGGACGCGCGTTAACATTATATGGCTGGCTCCTCGAAGTGACAGAAAATATAACCTATATGCTACATGACAAGAAATGTTTATTGGCTGTTTCGTTCTTTTAATCTACATTTGTGAACCTTCCCTCATCCTTCCAAAACATTATTATTACGCGGCAACAGTAGCTATAGGAAATCGGGTATAGCATAGGTTATATTTTCTGTCACTTCGAGGACAGAAAATCTGCTCGTGAAATCCGCTATTGAAAATGCGCAGGCTGGATGCGCGTGATTATTATGTGGTCGGCTCTAATGGTTTTGAATTATCGATAGTCGTGACTATCGATGGTGGTCGATAGTAATCGATAGTTTGATCCCTACTATCGATAATTATCGATAGATCCGAAACGTCAATTCACATACATGATCAAGAGACACGGTAGTGTCTCGCGCCAAGTATATATAGGTATATATGCGCAGCGAACACAGAGTGTATCTATTACGCCACGACTCGCTATCAAGAACCCTGAGATTTCCGAATCTCAATAACGGCTGATCCCATTACATTTTGAATGGTCTTAATGGATAGCTTGGGTTTGATTTACATAAGAAAAGTGTCTTCGTTTTGTTCCTACGGGCTTCATGAGCTGAGATATTTCGATGCAAAGTTGGAATTTCCCGATTTTTACGTTAAGAGATTTTCTCCATCGTCAAGTGTGGGCAAGAGGGGAACATGAAAGGGAGAGGAAATGTACCGCCAATTCACGCAGCACGAAAAAGACAAAAAGCAGCTACGTTCAGGTCGCTAGTAACGTAATCTAAGTAGCTAGTGTCAATCAGTTCGATCATAACCTGCCAAATGTCAAATATGGTAAGTTGTCCAAATTTTTGAAATGACACGAGTTTTTACACAATATAGGACACTGAATTATTGTCTCCATTAACAAGGTAAGTCCCCAAAATTGTTTAATACATTTTTTATGTAAAACTTATAGTTGTCCATTTCAAATTTGGACAACTTACCTTATTGGACACTAGGCAGGTAAAAACCCATTTTAAAAATTGTCGTAAATTAATATCAGTAAATACTACAAAATGTGTGAAATCCCCACAAAATTACCTTTTTACAAAAAGGTACAAAAAAGAGCGCCAAGTATATAATCCCATCAAAAAGTATCCCATTTAAAAACATTGTCGTATATGAATATAATGATATACAAAAATTGCGCCAATTATCACAATGGCTATTTATACAAAGAAAAAAATGTATTAAATAATATTAAGCAGATATATTTTTATACAAATAAATATTTTAATACGAATAAATATTTTATTCAAAATACTTGGCAAACTGGCTTCCTTTCGGAAGTTTGGCAACGTTGCATGTCACTACACTTTTCGGAGTAACATTTGAGATTTTTATGAAACTTGGATATGTGTAGTCTTTAGTGATATATAAACGTATTTCAAAGGATTTTTCAAAATTGGTGGAAATTGTCTTTTTTCATTAAATTGTAACTATTGAACAAAGAGACAGATAAGAATGAGCTTTTGGATGCTTACAGTGGAGAAATAAGAGTACCTAATAAAAATTATGACACTTAAAAAACAAATTTTAGACCATTTATTTTGAAAATGTTATCAACAAATGCAATTTTATACTAGCAGTGCACTATTTAAAATTTTGAAAAAAATGAGGATTCAGGCCTACTTGTGCTGTTTATGGACACGTTTTCAGAAACGCGGAGACTTTACAAATTGGTCGCATAAAAATTAATTGAATGTGACACTGTGTCGCCCAGCACCCGCTCGACAAATTCAACCATATGGTATACTATGACTTTCAAGGCCACGCAAGGTTAGGAATGAAAGAAATAGATAGTTCAAATTGTAGTACGCACGGCTCAGCTAGTCGAGCCGGTGAAAAATTAGGTTTTTCTGCATAAACATTTTTTTTCAAATATTGATAACATTTTTCTGATTATAATGAGAGCAAACATATGATGCAATGTCGAATTTTCTTTTCTTTCTGCTCAAATTTCTTACACTGATGCCTGGATTTCACCAGCTGATCGTGTTGTAATTTAAACTTTACGCTCTAAACAAAAATGTTTTCCTATTTTACAATATAGGTATTTGCTGATTGAAATTAGAATAAGTCACATCTGTTATTTTAAGTTGTTTTATTTTTTTTAACCCTGTCTGCATTTCAAATATTAACTAAGTACTATTTAACTTAGGAGATAGGACCGTAAAGAATTACAAAAAAATCAGGGAGTCAAGTGTTGACTGATTTGGAGACTTTTCCTTGTTATGTGTTTTATACAATAGTCGGACAAATAAAAAAGAAAAATAATAGGAGCAATAATTGCTGTAACTTCCACATTCTGAAATATGTTATCAGTAAATCAATATTTCCAGTATTAGTAAAAAAGTTCCAATTTCTCCCTTTCCCTTTTATTTTAACTAATGTGGCCATATAATTATAACATAAATTCGACAGCGATTTCAAGTGATGTATGTGTTACGGTAAAAACATTAATTTAGTGAATGTACACAGTTCCCAGCAGTTCCTAGTCAATGTATACCTAAAATACATATAACCTAACCTACAATCGTCCGAAAATGCATACATTGACTGCATCACGCTTTTACTGTGGCACATGTCTCCAGCTAACGCTTCAGTTTCGCTATGTTGTTTATTAAGAAAATAAGGCCCTAGGCTCTGAAAAGAGCCCATTGGTCCGAGTATGTAGGTACATTGTAAACGATGAAAATACATACAACAATTACGCGATAAAACCACGAAGAGTCAGGAGATTAAAGAGAGAAAGAAGAGAATACATATTAAATGTAACACCGTATTAGTAGTTGAGCTTTTATCTCCCTCAGTTTCAGTTCCTTGAGGTAAGGCTTTGAAAGAAAGCACTCAATGCAGAGAGGCAGTTGCCAGCCATGCCGACCGAGCGCTTGTATCAAACGGCTTCTGTGAGAGGCAGTGAGGGGGCACTGCCAGATCATGTGGTTTAGATACTGCTCCTCCGCTCCACACTGGCACGCCGAACTGTCAACCACATGAATTTTGTACAGAGATTTGTTTAGGTTGTAGTGGTTGGAACGAGCTCTACAGATCCAAACTGTCAGGTCTCTGGGGATGTGGGAATAATAGAACCACGGGCGAGTGGTTCTGGTGAAGAAAAGTTGAAAATAATTTTGACCTAATGGAGTGCCCACGGGCGGATTAGCCTTATTCAGCCACTGGTTGAAGGAATTATCCCACAATTCCGATTGGAAGGATGCATTGAGGTCACTCGCAGGAATCTTCCAGTATGGATGGGATGGTTTGTTGGTCGCTTCCTTGGCAAGATGGTCAGCCCTCTCATTGCCGATCAGGCCTCTATGTGAGGGAACCCACATAAATTTAATTGATTGTGAATTAGGTTGAGAGCTCCCTGCCAGCTTTAGCTTTATGTCCCAGATGTATTTGTTTCCATGGCGATGAGTAGGGTTGTGTAGACATTGAAGAACGCTGAAAGCGTCGGTACAGATGAGGTAAGAACCGTGGTGAGTTTTTGTGAGGTCAAGAGCTCTGCAGATTGCTATGCACTCCGCTATAAAGATAGAGGCCTGCTTGTTAAGGCTGATTGACTCTGCCTTAGCTAAATCGGGGCAGTACCATGCTGCGCCGACGGAAACCCCGTCAGACGTCTTGGAACCATCAGTGTAAATGGTGGTGAAACCTGGGTAATTATTATTCATCATGTCGTTGAATTCTGAATTGATGTCAGTGCTGTCCTTAAGGAGTTCACCAGATTTGAGGTTGCACTCCGCAGGCGTATGTAGCGCAGGAAGTAGTGCTGGAGGTATTGAAAAGCCGTAATCAGGAGCCAGAAAAGGCGAGAACTTCACCACCTCGTTTGCCACCTTGGTAAGGAGACGGGGAGGAGCACGCAGTCTGAGGGTGAGCCTCTGATGGATGGAGCGGACACTCTCTAGAAGACCGTTTATGAAATGGGTTGGTTGAGCCGCGATTCTGATTGCGTACTTCATTCCTAAAAAAACTGCCCGTTGTTCTAGCGTGGGTATCTTGGCTCAGTTTCGCTATGATTCCACGTTGGCAGTCCTCCCGAGTAGGCGCCATCTCGTATCCACTACCTGAACTAAATTTGTCACGTGACTTGCTCTGTATTATCGCCAATATGGCGGAACTCGTATTTGGGAATGCAATTACGGGATGTCGCTTTTCGTCCTTATATGAGCATATTTTGGGCTGGGTGAGGTCTCATTCGAAAGAGGAAGGTTCAATGCAGCCCGCTCTGGTCATCGTTTGAGTCACAAAACTCTTTTAGTGACCTGCAAATACTTGAAATCTGCGAGTGTATTTTGTCGATTTTTTCTCTACTTTGCACACTCATATTATTGGATATCAACACAATCTCGGTGAACCATGACCAAAGCGGGCTGTATTGAACCTTCCTCTTTCGAATGAGACCTCACCCAGCCCAAAATCTGCTCATATAAGGAAGAAAAGCGACATCCCGCAAACCCATGTTTCGGGCCAGATTGTGTCGGTATATTACCGCGCTGCATTACCCGTGTCTACCCCCTTAACCCGTATTTCAGTGCAAGCACACGACCCTAAAGTTCTAAGTTAATTTTCTTGAAAACAAAGCGCATTTTCAAAAAATTTTATTCCATGTTTGCAACTTATTTTTTTACCACCTTCTCGGTTGTATCACCAGTTCTGAGATACATACCCTGTATTTAGCTGGGTTAAATAGAGCAAACGATGTGTATTGTTTTTGCTCAGAATTTGAAAAATGATGAACATTATCTGAAGAATAAGTGTATGCGCAACGTATCCAGGTACTATTCTCGGTGTTAGTGTCTTTCTTGCTTTTTAAATTTTTGGGTAGGGGATACCGGGGCTAGTTGATACAGGAGCAGGTTGATACAGACGAATTATCTCGACACCGTATATATGTAACTCCATTTGAGCGAGATATACGAAGATTGTTATTCAATTATTTCCTACGATCCAGTGCACGTGTGTGTACCTTGACGGTAATAATCGTTTTTAAACTGTTTTCGTTTATATAGAGAAAAAGTAAATAGTTTTGATACATGCAAATTGATCGTCCAAATAACATTTTTTCGTTCATTTTGTATGTATCTTCTCAAGTTTTCGCTTACTATATGTTAAAGAGGAAGGACCAAAGTATATTTTAGCATATTTGTTATTAAGTAATTAATTCAAACAAAAATGAAAAAATTGAAAACTGAAAAGCGTATCAACTAGCCCCGGTCTCCCCTACTCAATACCTATATGTGTTTCTATTGCTACATCGCAGCTCGTATATTACCTCTTAACCTTCACTCTGTGTACTAATAGTTTAACGTTAACCGTGTACAGGGGTCTAATTGAACCCCACGCGTTTTCAGTCCCAAATCTACAGAAAAAACTGTAGCTGCTTAAGTATTTGTGAAGTTTTATTAATTGTTAAGATGATAAGTGTACAAAACAGTAAACCATTTAATTTAAAATACAAAAACGGAGAATAGTTTCTAAGACACCTGGCCAGCGCGCAACGAATCTGGAGATCGCGGGTTTCGAGTCCCGTCTGAGGCTTTCCCCTTTGTCCGTGATCCTACATAATTTACTACAAAAAATGACTAAAAACCATATATTGTAGGCAACAGGAATGTAAATACAAAACATACTGTAGAAAAATACTAACGCAGCTGCTTACAAAAATTGATTTTTGTATGGGGAATATCGGGGTACATATGGACCCCTGTACACGGTTAAGCGCTCAGGTGCCTTTGAAGGCTACTACTGCATTCAAATTTAGCGATTTCAATGAAATTTTTATCAAATTCTGTGTGAAAAATATCAGAGGTAGCATTCCTAAAAGATACTGGGAAAGTTTCCATTCGGTAACTTTTTATTTACGTTTTTATTAGCTTGGGGTCCGTTTGGACCCCTGTTCACAGAGTGAAGGTTAAAAGGAACTACTTTGCACATGGTTCAGTTTTTGATTTAGTACAGAGCGGTACCGGTATAAGATATGTTATAATGGCATTATAAAAAAACACGAATTCACACCGAGATGTACTATTTGTTTTTCCTTATCAGACGGGAAAGAAAATTCGGGAAAGGGAACTTTAGTAATCATATATCAGCTGCAGCGTATTACTTGAAAGACATACACGATATCACATTACCGGTAACTGCACGACTAAAATTCGATCGGATCGACTGCTGCAAAAAAATTTCTCAGTATACCGTGCGTTGATGAGCAAATGGCTAAGCAAGAGAATGCTTCTATCCGATGCATCAATCAGATAGAAGAGAGCCGACTACTTCAAAACCCCTGTGCCGCCACGTTAGCCTTCTTCTCATCAACGCGCAGTAGATATGTAGGCATTGTCATTTTATGTATTTCATGCATACTATAAGTTTTTCTCTATTTCGGCATTCTATGTGCAGATGTAAATTCTGAACCGGCGGATATAGTCCCTGAACCGGCGGATATAGTCCCTGAACCGGCGGATATAGTCCCCGAACCGGCGGATATAGTCCCCGAACCGGCAGATATAATCCCTGAACCGGCAGGAGAAGTATCTGTGCAGGCACGCTCCACTGTAAGCGACCAACAACCAGAAGCTGCACAGCCACTGCGACGAGGTCGTCGAAGATGTCGCGGTCGTGCGCGGTCTTCAGCAAATGCGGAAGAGCCCGCAGGACCAGAGCGCCGACGAAATATAAGAGTTGAGCGAGGAGATCTCAACAGCCGAGGTTGGTATGAAAGTGTTTCATACAGACAATTAACAGCAATCGATTCCGGCTTATTTGAGATGTATTGATAAATACAAATTGGATTGCGTAAAATTGTCTATGCAAATTTCAAATGATTCAAACGAATACTAAAACTACTCGCGCAACGTCATAATACCAGCGCTTACTCCACTCACGTTACGGATATTGTAAAGTATCACATGTCTTTGATTGAGTCTTATTAAATTTTAAACTTACCACAATTAGGTGATGCGTCCGAAGAAAGGACTACAATCCTTCGCGGCAGTGGCGATAGCGACGGCGGTGTTGCTGCCGATCATCGGACCAGCGCTGATCCAATGCCCAGCACCTCGACCGGCGTTATGGAAAGTATGTAATTGATAATTGCGATTATCGTTGATTGTATTGCATGTTATTCCTGATGCAGTTGGAAGTACATAAGATAAGAATAAGAATGATAATTATAGCATTTTAAAGACTATGAACCTGAGGAGAATTTGAATGATTGCATTTTATCATTAATATAAACGCGTGCGTCGTAAAATTTTATTGGCGTATATCACACCAAAATTGTTTAACATACATGTCTTGTTACACCTTCTAACTGAGATATTAGTGGAAATGAGAATACGTTGTAAAAAATGAGCTCCCTGCGCCCATCGCGTCATCTCTCTCACAAGCTGCCGACAACTTTAGAAAACTTGTTTTGTTCATCTTTTTATACTGTACTTTTACAGACAAATTCCTTCGAAGACGTACCTTTCACTTTATATTTACTAGCTTTCATAATTTCTTCGATTTCAATTCAAATTTAATACTTACCATTTGTTTCGCAGATGACGGCAACCGACCACAAGGCGGGGGGGGGGGGGGGGTGTTGTGTGTGCCTTTGTGTACAGGCGACACATGTCTTCATTCCATGCGGCCATTTGTGCGTTTGTGCAGAATGCCTGGCCAAATTAAAGCGCACAAGGTGCCCCGTTTGCCGTGCGCGCAACGACATGGTCGTCAAGACGATCTCAACTTGATTTGAGGTATGCCATTTACAATACTTTCTCACGCGTATGTCCAAAACTGAATAGTTACTATAATATGGTATAACATCGTTGCAGGAAAAAATTTCAAAACAAATGGGACTTTCTATTCTAGTGGAATAGGCCTAATGGGGACACCACTTAAAAAAAAACGCATCGACGATAGTACCTCTAGGGTGATGTGGAAATCTATTTTATTCAAGTGTAATACACACTGCCCGTTTGTTTTTGCCCATATAATTTCTATTTACACGTCCCAGAAGTCCTAGAACTTCAAGCGTCTTCCGTCACCGTGAGCAGGGTACATTCGTGATCACTCAGCCATCGCTTTAGGCTAGTTATACATATAGCAACAATATTAATATTAAACTGTTGCTTTAAAGCAAAACTGACGAATATTAGTTGATAAATGATTATTCCTTAAGGTGGATTATTCCATGGTATTGCGTGCGAAACCAATCAATGTAAAAATGCGACTAATCAATCTATGACCACCCTATGGCCACCAGGGTCAGGAACAGCACTAGACTATGCTTGCGAATCTATAGCGGAAAGTTAAAACTGGTCACAAGCCCGTTGTAAGTCATAATTTATTAAATAAATGCTTTTAATTCATATTGCTCCTTAATTATCCATTAATTCCTTCGCTCCTTTTCCATGTTGCTACTTTCCGAATTGTTTATTACCAAACTATGATCATCGTTTGTAACATTTAAATGTGTTTCGAATTATGTGTATATGCTGTTTTGCTGTCTGTCAATATGTACGCGCGCCGAATTTTAAATGTACTGTAGACTTAATTGCATACGCGCCATCTTGTATGCCACACTACTGTACGAAACCTTATCGTGTGGCAAAGTGAATATACGCCAAATTATAACTACAATTAATTAAAATATTTCATGTCTTTCAAATTGTATGTGTCTTAAATCGCATGTGTCCAAAATTGTATGTGTCCTAAATCGCATGTGTCCTAAATTGTATGTGTCCTAAATCGCATGTGTTCTAAATTGTATGTATCCTAAATCGCATGTGTCCTAAATTGTATGTACACTATAAATCGCATGTGTTCTAAATTGTATGTGCACTGTTTGCTGTGCACTATTTTGATGTGTCTTAAAATGCATGTGTCATTTTGTACTGTGTCGTTTTGATATGGAGCCCTCGATTGTAAGCGTCTGATCACGACTCCACGACTCTGATTGAATATACTAACCACCTACCCTAGCCGAGGTCCATGAGTCATTATCGCTCCGAATTCTTTTCTTCGCACTCTCTCGCGCTCTTTCTCTCTCTCTCACCCCCAACGTTTCAATAAGGTGACGTGATACGACGGTTGCTCGCCGCGGCACCGCGCGTATCGAATTCACGCGTCCGTGATGAGGGTGTTCACACCCGTCACGGTGGTCTCGATCTTCAAAATACGTTGGGCGATGCCGAATAATTATCGCTGTATACTTCCGTATGCACGATCATGGATCAGCCTCCTTAAAATCAGTTCTTGTCGCCGAGCAAGTCGCCGAGCAAGTCGGCGATGATGCGTTCTACGACGACAACGATGTATATATGCAGATAATATTGTCGAATCGAATAATTAGATTTAATAAATCTTAATATTAATATTAATATGTCAGGTTTACTTACCTATCTTCCACCTTCCCTCTGAAATAGCATATCATGCATGTATCGAGATGATAAGTATGATAAGGGAGTCTAAATGAACGCGTTACATTTCCGTTGGTAGATGTTTATACGAAAGCGACGTTGGATTCTTTCGTGGCGACGGTTGGGTATTTAGATTAATTAATTCCTCGAATAGTTATCGCCAGAGGGTTTCGAATTACATGCGGATGTTTATACGAAGGCGACGTTGGATTCTTTCGCGGCGGCGGTTTCTCTATTTAGGGTAATTAATCTCGAGCGTTCGATTCTCTCGCGCCTTATCTTTCGCGCCTGCTCGCCGATCCTCGGACACGTGTCGAAATTGCGCGGGAACGAGACGCGCCCAACACGTGCCGAAATTGCGCGGGAACGATACACGTTCAAAGGTGTATGGGTGATTTTTCATCGATCGGCGGTGTCGCTACATCAAATCCGGGGAGTTTTCATCGAATCTAGGGATTTTTCTGGGGATTTTTCATCGATCTGCGGTGTCGCTAGATCAATCTAGGGATTTTTCGCTGCAACAGTTTACCAATTACCCCCTCCACCGTCAACGGTCCCGCGCGCGACGAGCCCCCTCCCCTCTAACGTCACCCCCTCGCCGACGAACCCAGGGCCTCCTCCCCACCTCACCCCCTCGACCATCTCATCGAATAGCGCGATTCCCCCCACCCCACCTCACCCCCTCGTCCATCTCGTCGAAGAGCGCGATTCCCCCCACCCTGCCTCACCCCCTCGCCGACACTTGGTCCAGAACTCAGAACCCCACATCACCCTCTCGCCAATCACGTCGAAGAGCGCAATTCCCCCCACCCCGTCTCACCCCCGCGCCCATCACGTCGAAGAGCGCGATTCCCCTCGCCCCGCCTCACCCCCTCGCCCTCACTTGGTCCAGAATCGGCATAACCTACCTACTGAAGCACTTCCAAGCACATCTGCTGCGGATGATTTTCCTACGGACAGGATACACGAAGAAGACGTAGGAAATTTTGAAGAATCTCCAATCATGGAAGAAATTATACAAGAAGTAGATTTCGACAAAGACGAAGAAGTGCTGAAATCGGTGCCGGAAGATAATGAGCTGCCAGTTAGCGATGAGATACCACCTTCCGTAACAGACATCAACGAAGAAACGAATGAAGATGTTGAATGTGGTGCCGATTACTGGCACAAATAATATTTTATAATATCATAATACGTCGGCAACATATTGTCTTTTAGTTTTTGCGGTTCACCAAACACAGGACAACTGTTTTAGGCATTTTTTGTTATAAGTTCGTCACGAAAACAATTATGCGGAAGTGATGTTTAACGATATGCGCGTCAACTGCAAACCAAAGTAGGACTACTAAGGTCTGGGTCAGATGTATTGGCCGGTTTGAGGTCCTCGAGCGCTGTTCGCGGGACAAGTTCGGACCGGACAATGTATTTGATCTCGACTTTGTGTCAGTAGAACTAACAGTCAACAATTGCTAAAGCGAGAGAGGACACTAAGGAAAGCCAGAATACTTGATTCGTAAAAATTTTATAAAGTCTCTAAAAATTTTTTTTAATTTACCATGCGCCACCTGAGGATGATGTAATAACTTATTAATTTTTTATGTGAATAATGCTTTAGTATAGGATCCAAAATTAAACATACAGCGTTGAGGAAATTGTAAAAAAAAAATTTCACTCCACCCTACTGTGTATCTGTGTTAGCAGCCGAAGCGCTGGCTTTATTTCTCGGCTGCTACGACCCTCGTTCTATCCTTCTCTTTTACGACCCATTGACAGCGACAAAGTAACCGCGAGCATCGGAGAATACTGTTCGCTGAATACCTATACCTGGATCGTACAAATTAAAATTCGAACCGAGGGACGATGCGACAGAATTTACTGAATACATACGTGTAACACTGCCTCCTTTTTAATCTTTTATTACTTACGAATTACTCCAATAAATGAAAATTGTTTAATATATTCCTGTTTGGTATCAGTTCCATCGGACATAATGGAACAAACTGTTTTTTTTATGAATGAGGTACTGGAAAAGATGTCAAGGTCAAGTTAGTTTTTGTAATAGAACGGTATATTCTTTTATTGAGGTGTCACAGGATGGTATTTCGATTTCTCGCTATGTATCTATTCGGGGATTTCGTCCGGGTAATAGGTAATCGGTATCCCCATCGATGTGTAGGGTTGACGTTATCTAAAATAAACAAACGTAACCGAGATCTTGATCCCATTGAATGGAAAAAGAAGAACGTCTACGTTCCCGTAGAACGTTCGGTCCCGTTTCCCGGCAATATCGATCGCGAAATTTTTCATGCATTCCTGAGTACCACAAACATCTATCCGGACGTAAGAAAACTAATTATATGTTTTCTGACTCAAGCTAAAATCCAACTGACCCCAAGGGCCCTATAGGCAAAAATTTTGCCCATCTGTGCTACAGGCAGGCAGCCCTTGCCGAAAAACCGAAAACAACGCTTCGCGCCACATCGACTCGCCTTGTGTAGGGTAACGAAAGTCGAGGTCAGTCACACGCTTTCGAAAAGCTATCGAAGGAGACAGGGTGATGTGCTGGAAAGCGTGCTCGTTGACGAGAACCAGACGGATCTCCAACACCGGCGCGGTCAAGTAGGGTTTACTTTGCGAAAGGCAAACGACACGTGTTTCTCGGACCCTTCGTTTCGCCGTTATTTTACAACCTTCCATAAAAATAAATACCACCCTGCAGCCCCTCGTTGAATTTTAAGAGACAAAACGTTAAAAATATGATAATGATTTGTATCGCCGGTCTATCCTTTCTGCGTCGTATTGTCTGAATGTACAAAAAGACAAAATGTTTCTTGAGCAATATTTGTATTCCTTCAGGTTATAATTTATTAGAAATGTGGTCGCATGCAATGTTGTACCATTTCAATTATATTATTATCAACTTTCTCTCTCTCTCTCTCTCTCTCTCTCTCTCTCTCTCTCTCTCTCTCTCTCTCTACAGTATTCTAAACTTATGGGAATTGACTTTTTTCATAAATTATAACTGTTGAACTAAAAGACAGATAAGAATGAGCTTTTGGGTGCTTACAGTGGGGAAATAAGAGTACCTAATAAAAATGATGTCACTTAAAAAAAATCAATTTTAGACCATTTATGCTGCAATTGTTTTAAACAAATGCAATTTTATACTAGCAGGGCACTATTTTCACATTTTAAAAAAATGAGGATATAGCCCTACTTGTGCTCTGTACGGACACGTTTCAGAAACACATGAAAATTAATTGAATGTGACGCGGCGTCACCCAGCATCGGCTCAACTGGCTGAGCCGTGCGTACTACAATATTGAACGATCTATTTCTATCATTCCCAACCTTGCGTGGCCTTGAAAGTCATAGTATACCATACGGTTGAATTTGTCGAGCCGATGCTGGGCGACATAGCGTCATATTCAATTAATTTTCATGCGACCAGTTTTAAAGTCTCCGCGTTTCTGAAAACGTGTCCGTAAACAGCACAAGTAGGCCTATATCCTCATTTTTTTCCAATGTTTAAATAGTGCCCTGCTAGTATAAAATTGCATTTGTTGAGAACATTTTCAAAATAAATGGTCTAAAATTTATTTTTTTAAGTGTCATAATTTTTATCAGGTACTCTTATTTCTCCACTGTAAGCATCCAAAAGCTCATTCGTATCTGTCTCTTTGTTCAACAGTTACAATTTAATGAAAAAAAACCAATTTCCACAATGTTTGAAAAATCCTTTGAAATACGTTTATATATTACTAAAGACTACACATAGGGGTAAACAGTGTAGTTATTGGCCACCTGGCAGTGATTGGCCTTTTTTTTAAAAAACATGAATATTAAGAAATAATGTACATTATGCCTTTTATAATGAACATATTCAGATACCTTGTACTTTCATGCGTCGAATGCAATCGATATTTGCTACTCATTGTTATACTATGTGTAAAAAATAGACAAGTTGAAATCGATGCTTGAAAACTACAGTGATTGAATTGAATAGCCATACGGTTACATCAGGCAATTCTTAGATAATTTAATGTATTTACGATATATATATAACTCTCATATTCGTTATATAGACAAATAAAGGTTTAAACTTTATAAAAAAGGATTATTTATTCATTAATATCATATATTATTGCAAAAATTATAGGTGGCCAAGAACTGTAATGTAAATAATGTCTTAGGACAGTCATTGGCCACGAGGCCAATGGGTAGCTAACAGTCATAGAAACAGTGCAACAGTTGTTGGCCACCATTCGCCATGCTTTGAAAAGGTTATGTTATAAAGGAAAATACTATTAATACAATATAAAAGAAGGTGCAATACTACAATACTAGCTAATATAGAAACATTTAAGTAGAAAAGGTATTATTTCATAATTAGGTAGGGTATACATATGTCACATATAGGTTATGAAATAGTGGCCAATAACTGCCAAACGATCGGCCAATCATTGCCTTGAAACAGTTCTTTGTTGTGATTTTAAGAGGTTAGGTTTTAAAAGAAAATGCTTTTAATACAATCTAAAACGCTGTTAAAAGAAGGTGCAATACTAGCTAATATAGAAACATTTAAGTAAAAAAGGTATTATTTCATAATTAGGTAGGGTATATGTCACATATAGGTTATGAAATAGTGGCCAATAACTGCCAAACGATCGGCCAATCATTGCCTTCGCCTGGCCAATAACTATGTTTTGTCGTAGGTAACGTATTTTCCGTAAATTTTTGTGGATCCTTCTACTCTTTTCTTTTAAACAAATTCTATTTCTAGACTATTAGAGTCGTTTACAGTTATTAACACTAATTGTGTTCTTAAAGCTATCAAAATAAGACTTATAATCCAACGCTTATGTGAACCTCTGACTTAAGTGGCCAACAACTACACTGTTTACCCCTATCCAAGTTTCACCAAAATCCCAAATGTTACTCCGAAAAGTGTAGTGACATGCAACGTTGCCAAGCTTCCGAAAGGAAGCCGGTTTTGATGCCTATTGTACGTATGTACTCTGGGCTCAGAAATCAGAAATATCGTTCCGTCTACCGCAAATGCAGGCTGGAGGAGGTACCCCTTCCCTGACGCCCACCGGACTACTGAAAATGCGCAGGCTGGATGCGCGTGATTATTATGTGGTCCGCTCTTCGAAGTGATAGAAAATATAACCTATGTATATGCTATATGACAATAAATGTTCAGTGGCTATTTCGTTCTTTTACACTACATTTGTGAACCTTTTATCATCCTTCCAAAATATTATTATTACGCCGCCCCAGTATCTTTTCGAAATCGGATATACCATATAGGTTATATTTTCTGTCACTTCGAGGACAGAAAATCCGCTCATAAAATCCGCTACTGAAAATGCGCAGGCTGGATGCGCGTGATTATTATATGATCGGCTCCTCGAAGTGACAGAACATATGTATAACCTTTGTATATGCTATATGATATAAATGTTTACTGGCTATTTCGTTCTTTTACGAAACATTTGTGAACTGTTTATCATCCTTCCAAAACATTATTATTACGCCGCAACAGCATCTTTAGGAAATCGAGTATAGCAATTAGGTTATATTTTCTGTCACTTCGAGGACAGAAAATCCGCTTATGAAATCCGCTACTGAAAATGCGCAGGCTGGATGCGCGTGATTATTATGTAGTCGGCTCCTCGAAGTGGCAGAAAATATAACCTAATTGCTATACCCGATTTCTTAAAGATACTGGGGCGGTGTAATAATAATGATTTGGAAGGGTGATAAAAAGTTCACAAATGTATCGTAAAAGAACGAAATAGCCACTAAACATTTGTGGTCATATTACATATACATAGGTTATATTTTCTGTCACTTCGAGGAGCCGACCATATAATAATCACGCGCATCCAGCCTGCGCATTTTCACTAGTCCAATTCAACATCCAACACAATTTTATACATAACGTTTGTTCATAACTGCTTTCTGCATAGGACGTTTAATTATAATAAGTGTATAACTTTCATGATCTGATTCAGTGTTTTGCTAATAAAAATATGTCTAACCTAACAAATTTCATTTTCTGGGGACATCGCCGCATCTATTTTTCCTTTTCACTTATAATTCCTTACTGCCAACGTAGAATATTGTAGCATAAGCACATTTCAAGTAATTGAAATGTACAATGAATTTTCTACGTTTTCAGTACCAACAGACTTTCCGTTTACATTTTTATATGCCAACGCAGCAGCTGAGAATTTATTTCCTTATTCAGAATAGAATACGGAAATAGGGAACAGCTCCCTCTCGCGTGCACCAGGCAGCAGCGCATCTGGGGGTATTACCATTTCAGTGCAGAAAAAATCTGCTGTAATACCGATCTGCCAAATCGGCCAGACCACGTGACGTGTCTACCCCCTTAAATTCCTATTTAACAGTTTAGAAAAATGTTATGCCTCCTGAAATAAGTAATCAGTTTCTTGTAGCTATTATAGAAGAAATATCGAAAAGAAGAGACAAAACTATTGTATCCTTTATATAATTTTTGCATAGGTAATCCTGAAGTTCTTCAAAAAATTCAAAAGACGCGTTTCGTCATTTAAGGGGGTAGACACGTCACGTGACCTGGCCGATTTGGCAGGTCGGTATTACAGCAGGTTTTTTTTGCATAGAAATGGTAATACCCATAGATACGCGGCTGCCTGGTGCACGCGAGAGGGGGCTGTTTGCAATTTCCGTATTCTATTCTGAATGAGGAAAGAAATTCGCGGCTGTTGCGTTGACTTGTAAAAATTTAAACGGAAAGTCTGCTGGTACTGCAAACGTAGAAAATTCATTGTACATTTTAATTACTTGAAATGTGATTATGCTATAATATTCTACATTGGCAGTAAGAAATTATAATTGAAACGGACAAATAGATGAGGGGATGTCGCCAGAAAATGAAATTTATTAGATTAGACATCTTTTTATTAGCAAAACACTGAAACAGATCATGAAGGTTATACGCTTATTATAAGATAATTAAACGTCCTATGCAGAAAGCAGTTATGACCAAACATTATGTATAAAATTGTGTTGGATGTTGAATTGGACTAGTGAAAATGCGCAGGCTGGATGCGCGTGATTATTATGTGGTCGGCTCCTCAAAGTGACAAAAAATATGACTTATATGCTATACCCGATTTCCTAAAGATACTGGGGCGGCGTAATAATAATGTTTTGGAAGAATGATAAAAAGTTCACAAATGTAGCGTAAAAGAACAAAATAGCCACTAAATATTTATTGTCATATAGCATATACATAGGTTATATTTTCTGTCACTTCGAGGAGCGGACCACATAATAATCACGCGCATCCAGCCTGCGCATTTTCAGTAGTCCGGTCGGCGTCATGGAGGGGGTATTTCCTCCAGCCTGCATTTGCGGTAGTTGGAACGATATTTCTGATTTCTGAGCCCAGAGTACATACGTACGATACGCATCAAAACCGGCAACTTCCTTTCGGAAGTTTGGCAACGTTGCATGTCACTACACTTTTCGGAGTAATATTTGGGATTTTGGTGAAACTTGGATATGTGTAATACATTTAGTGTTAAATAAACGTATTTCAAAGGATTTTTCAAAATTTTCAAAATTTGTGGAAATTGACTTTTTTCATTAAATTGTAACTGTTGAACAAAAAGACAGATAAGAATGAGATTTTGGGTGCTTACAGTAGGGAAATAAGAGTACCTAATAAAAATTATGACATTGAAAAAGAAACAAATTTTAGACCATTTATTTTGAAATTGTTTTCAACAAATGCAATTTTATACTAGCAGGGCATTATTTAAAAATTTGAAAAAATGAGGTATAGGCCTACTTGTGCTGTTTACGGACACGTTTTCAGAAACGCGGAGACTTTAAAATTAGTCGTATGAAAATTAATTGAATGTTGTGACGCTGTATCGCCCAGCATCCGCTCGACAAATTCAACCATATTTTATAGTACGACTTTCAAGGCCGCGCAAGGTTAGGAATGGAAGAAATAGATAGTTCAATATTGTAGTACGCACGGCCCAGCCAGTCGAGCCGGTGAAAGATTAAAAAGGAGACAGTGTTACATGTATTCAGTAAATTCTGTCGCATCCTTCCTCGGTTCGAAATTTAATTTTTACGATGTAGGTATAGGTATTCAGCGAACAGTATTCTCCGATGCTCGCGGTTACTTTGTCGCTGTCAATGCGTTGTAAAAGAGAAGGATAGAACGGGGGTCGTAGCAGCCGAGAAATAAAGCCAGCGCCTCGGTCTGCTAACACAGATACACAGCGTTGCCAGCAACATTATGCAGGACCACTTATTTAGCGGAAAGGGAACACCTACAGGAGTGTGGTAACGTGTGCATGAAGACGTCGCTGACGCACACATTACCACTACACTCTAAACAAAAACGTTTTCTTATTTTACAATATAGGTATTTGCTGATTGTAATTAGAATAAGTCACATCTGTTATTTTAAGTTGTTTTATTTTCGTAACCCTGTCTGCATTTTAAATATTAACTAAGGACTATTTAACTTAGCAGATAGGACCGTAAAGAATTACAAAAAAATCAGGGAGTCAAGTGTTGACTGATTTGGACACTTTTCCTTGTTATATGTTTGATACAATAGTCGGAAGAATAAAAAAGAAAAATAATAAGAGCAATAATTGCTCGTAACTTCCACATTCTGAAAATATGATATCAGTAAATCAATATTTCCAGTATTAGTAAAAAGTTCCAATCTCTCCCTTTCCCTTTTATTTTAAATAATGTGGCCATATAATTATAACATAAATTCGACAGCGATTTCAAGTGATGTGTGTGTTACGGTAAAAGCGTTAATTTAGTAAATGTTTACAGTTCCTAACAGTTCTTAGTCAATGTATGCCTAAAATGTATATAACCTAACCTACAATCGTACGAAAATGCATACATGACTGTATCACGCTTTTACTGTGGCACAAGTATTCAGCTAACGCTTCAGTTTTGCTATGATTCCACGTCGACAGTCTTCCCGAGTAGGCGCCATCTCGTAAGCACTAGCTGAACTAAATTTGTCACGTGACTTGCTCTGTATTATCACCAATATGGCGGAACTCGTATTTGGGAATACAGTCACGAAATTACGTTGTTTGTCCTTATATGAGCAGATTTTGGGCTGGGTGAGGTCTCATTTGAAAGAGGAAGGTTCAATGCAGCCCGCTCTGGTCATCGTTTGAGTTACAAAACTCGTTTAGTGACCTACAAATACTTGGAATCTGCGAGTGTATTTTGTCGATTTTTTCTCTACTTTGGACACTCATATTATTAGATATCAACATAATCTCATTGAACCATGACCAGAGCGGGCTGCATTGACCCTTTATCTTTCGAATGAGACCTCACCCAGCCCAAAATCTGCTTATATAAGGCCAAACAACGTAATTTCCCAAACCCATGTTTTGGGCCAGATTATGTCGGTATACAGCGCGCTGCATTACCCGTGTCTACCCCCTTAAGTGCGTTCGGTAGGTAATAAACCGTGCTCCGCTACAAGGGTAATATTCCACAGTCAGGTCTGACTACCAGTAGGGACTGCAAACCGATAAATCGGTAAATTGGTTTGAAGTTATTTTTCACTGATAACGTAGAAGATATCGACGACCAAAATCTCGAATTCCGGACGTGAATATAGTGTAATGCCAATGCAATACGTAGGCTCTGTATGACACGACTAGTTATGTAACTTTTAATTTAATATCAACTTCTGCAGAAAATTCCTTGCGTAAAATTTAATTTTTTTTTTAATTTTCCACATTTCGTGGTCCATCCTGCACTATTCAAACTCTTCGGTAATTCTTCCTATACCCAAACAAAATACATACCCATCCAAAGCTCATTCCAGAGTTTCAAGCCGGTGATCCACGTGGAATCTGAGCCAAGCTATGATATGCAGTGGTGGATTAGCCAATAAGCAAAATAAGCACGTGCTTAGAGCATCAGGAGAAAGGGGGCACCAAAAAAATTTTCTGAATTTTAAAATCTAACTTTTGTTAGAAACACTTTTTAGTCAAATTATGAGAAATACCTAAGTACTCGTACTTTGCGTTGAAGTGATCCCCTGTATAAGGGAGCTCCAAAATCTATTCAGTGCTTAGGGCCTCTAAAGGTCTTGATTCGGACCTGACGTTATGCTACGCTATGTAACAAATATAAGTGAATTATTAAAACAATTGTTAAGTTTGAAAGATCAAGAAAAGAGTTGATAAATATTTATAGGCACACAATTTGAATCGTGCAATATAATGATTTTCAGCAGGAAATCTTGTTACCGATTTATATCTGCTGAATTTTAAATATCGTGGCCAGTTTCGCGTGAAGCGATCGAACCCTGCAGATACGATTTTCATATATTTCGGTGCTCCCCTCTGCGAGTTCTAGAGTAATACTCAGTCGAAACGTAAATAACAGCCTATGTTGACTCGGAGTAGTTCTATCCATTAGTCAAACAGGGGGGAATTAGCTGGAACCAGGGACCCAGTCGCTAAAATACGGTGGAAACACGAATAAACTTAGAGGAGCTCAGTGCAAATACAGTTCAACATGCAGGGTTAAAATTTTCTGCTCGTTTCTGCGCTCCATTTCTCCCTGGTGGAGCAAAACCTTGCTCCAATCACGAAGAAGCTCAGAACGAACGTGGTCCAGAGACCCTCGAGTTACGTCTATGACACTGATGTAAACACGATATGCAATAAGGACGATTCTCTGTTCGAAGTCGTTTGTCTGTTCGAAGTCGTTGGTCAAACATGACCGTGGTGCATTTTGCCGAAGAGTTTACGTAACTTATTAGTCGCTGGACGAGGTATCCGGTTTTCAATGTAAAGTATATACATATTACACTGTAACAGAGAATTCCGCATTCAAAATTTTGTGTAACTTTGTAGTCACTCCAACTGTAAATAGATATATTGTTGGCGGCCATAGGAGTGGGTTACCGTAACGAAGAAACAAATAATCCCCCTGATTGAATTTTCTTACCGTTAGTGTATGAATTTTCATACACTAAGAATTACAACTTACATAATTATATACAAATAAAGCAAACCATTATTATTATTTTAATAAAAAAGCAAAACTGTGAGACAATTTTTTCTTACATTATTATTTTTAAAGATACGATGGTCAAGTTCTGTTTTTTAAATATGCGGAAATTAACCACCCGCATAGTTGTCAGTCAAATCAGTTTTGACCCTTTCTTAAATCGCGTTCACTTCGTACTAGAGATCCCGGCGTAGAACGTGTATTGAAGATACACGTGTATACGTGTTGCGAAATTCACGGATCGTAGTATCCGTGTACCCGTGTACTGAAATTCACGGGTACACGTGTATCGAAATATACGGTTTCACGTGTGTTAAGATATCCATATTTAATTTTTTAACTAAATATCCGAAAGTTTAGATTTTACGGAAATAGTTTGCGGTAGGTAGGTATATGTAGACATAATTTACTAGGTTGCAGATGAAAACAAAACACATCATGATTTTGGTTAATAAAGTTTAATCTATTAATCGTTTATTAATCTATTTCAGACGACAACAACGGCTGATTTTATGATAACAGTGCGCATATGAGTTTTGTAAGGCGCTCCATTTTAAGCTGTATAACTCTGGATATAACCACTATTTTTACATACAATTTTGTTTCATATTCCCTAAACATTGACAAATGAAGCCACAAAGCTGGAAATAAATATATTTAATTGGTTGGTTTTAGAAAATTCGCGTTCACTTTCTACCGCTTCTAGCGGCTCGCAGAGGCTTGGCTGCCAGGCTAGGCGCGCGCTCCAGGATTTCCGGCCGCACGGAAATCCTGAAGCGTGTGCCGATCCCTTGGGTTTAAGTGCCGTTTTCCTTTTCCAACTACCTTATCTGTCTCTTATGTAAACTCTTCTGGAGTCGAGGTTGGCGCGCGGGCAGGACTGTGGTGCTTTCTGGCGCGCCACATCTTTTCGAACGCGCCACGCAAGAGCGTGTGTGAAAAATTTTACCTGCCTCACGAGCAATCAGAAGACTACCCCCTTTCTTCAAAGCATCTTGCACATTACATCTCTTCATCATTTATCTTATGTGTATTTATTGTCGATCAATATTAGTTTTTATATTAAAACAAGCAATGACATGGTGATTATTGCCGTCAATAGTAATAATTATGATCGTCACAACAGGGAATATGTTAACTGCAATTTCATTTGCCATCGCATTGTCGGGGAAACATTTGGACATTTTTTAATGCACCCTTGTAAAATTTTACAGTCGTTATAACTCAGTCATAAACCATTTCCAGAATTTATAGCACCTTCAGGTCAACCAAATGTAGCTTCCTAAAAACAGATGTTTCAGTGTACCCTACAGTAACAGCATTTATGATATCCTCTATAAGCCAGGTATATCGAGGAATTTGAGATACTTTTCGCGAACGTATATCGCGATCGTGTCTTGCCGATCGTTTCGCAAATCGATGATATACATCGAACACGTAGTACACAATACACACTGCGGGGGATCGTGTAAAAAGCATGTGGAGTCGACGTAGAGATGGGTGTCCGAACTCGCTGTCTCCAAGTAGTGACAGGTACGACCTCCTGGCCTGCGCGAAGGAACGCCGCGATAAGGGCCCTAATAGGGGCCCTTTAAGGTCGAGTTTCCTAGCCGCGATCGGCGGCGGCGGCTGGCGACCGCGGCCGGCGGCCGAATCCTAAGCACCGCTCTTATGGGGAAGCATGCATCCGTTTTCCTAGCCGCGTTTTCAACCGGCCGCGGCCGCGCGTCCGCTACAGCAGCAACCTAGGCTACTGGAGACGCAACACAATGGGTTGACTGTCTGTTTTCCGCCATGATGGCCGAATCTAGGCTAGGAAGCCTCGAGAAACCGCTCGACTCCTCCAAACTGAGTCCTCGCCGCGGCCGCGCTGCGATCCAGCGCCACATTGGGACAGAATCCCAAAAATAAGGAAACAAGTCAGAATTCAAAAGTTATGGGATTATGTTTTTCTATATACATGTTATGGGATTATGTTTTTTTATATATTTCGTGTAAACTAATAATATGAGCTCCTAAAAAAGGGAAAAATATCGTGGCGGCTACTTCTGATCTGTGTGTAAATACGTGTCAAAGTTTGTATGTTTTTTCTTGTAGAACATTTGGAATCAAGTCTTTTACATTTTGCTAATATAAAAGACACAAATTTGTTGAGAACCGAAATGAGTAGTATCGTTTTTGGTAAGCAATAGCAAATAATTAGATACATACAGTTATTTCCTATAAGAAACTCATTGAAGAAATCTCAGCAATAATTATCGGCTTTTTAGTTACCCTCCGGGAACTTCCGGTGAGGTTGAATGCCAAGAAATAGGAGAAAATTCAAGAAGTTCATAAAAAAAAGTATTAATATACAACTCATACGGAGGAATGACGTTATTTAAAAAAATAATGTCAATAATTCCAATAAAACTAGATCAATTTGATAAATATACCTACATACTATGGAAATTGCAGAAATATTTGCAAACCTGTATCCATGTTATCCTATGTACCAAATACTGTTCACAAAGTGTTAATACATTCCTACGAAATTATACAACATTTGGGCAACCTTCCAATCGGTTAATTGGGTGATGGGACTCCCAAGATGCCAGAAATAAAGGTTTTAAAAAGTAAAGAAAAGATTGTACGCTCAAAATATTCTCATTGCAATACAAACGAAGATGTTTTAAAATTTTTATCGATTTCTTCAGATCCAGTTCTAGTGTTTTATAAAGTAGCTTCATAAGATTCGACATTGTTTGCAAAAAGTGGCATGTTGAATTTTTTCTCTATTCTTGGGATTGACGCCCACTGTGCATTGGGACAAAAGCGGGATCGGATCCAAGCGAGAATTCATTCGTTGCTTTCGACCGATAATTTCATATTTTGACAAGAACGTTTCGACAACATCTGTTTGCCAGCATTTCTAAAGGGCAGTCAAGAACATTGTGCCGTCTTTGATAATTTTAGGCATTCTTCTGTCTCACAATGAGTTAATCCGTATATTGCTCTGTCGGTGGGTAGTACGTACGATGGATTCGGACCCGGACGTAGGTACTGCTATTAACCGCCGCGCCGACTCGCGGGACAATATGGTCATAAACCGCAGTCAGTGTAAAAAGTATTCGTGCAGCGACCAATTTAAAGTAAAACTTTGTATATTCATGTCAGTACTACATTTTAACAGAAAACGATGATTAATAAATATTCTTAAATGTCTGTAGAATAGATCTTGTATAAACAAATTTTTATTCCCCTTAACATTTACAAAAATATGAATAAAATGCTTTTTTATTAAAATAATAATAATGGTTTGCTTTATTTGTATATAATTATGTAAGTTGTAATTCTTAGTGTATGAAAATTCATACACTAACGGTAAGAAAATTCAATCAGGGGGATTATTTGTTTCTTCGTTACGGTAACCCACTCCTATGGCCGCCAACAATATATCTATTTACAGTTGGAGTGACTACAAAGTTACACAAAATTTTGAATGCGGAATTCTCTGTTACAATGTAATATGTATATACTTTACATTGAAAACCGGATACCTCGTCCAGCGACTAATAAGTTACGTAAACTCTTCGGCAAAATGCACCACGGTCATGTTTGACCAACGACTTCGAACTAGAGCTGTAATTATTCGACTATTCGAATATTCGAATAATTCGAATAATTTCGAATACGAATAATTTCTTCGAACCTTCGAACTTCGAACCTTCGAATATTCGAACTTCGAACCTTCGAATATTCGGATCTATTAAATTTCTGATTGTACCGAATAGGAATCTGAACGTGAAATATTTGTTCACAGTTTATCGTGAAATTCTTTTCATATTGGCCTTTACAATTATTTGTTTTTCAAACGATAATTTTTTAACTTTATTAATCTTTGGTAAATTTATACATTTTGAAACGAAAACAACCATCAGTTATTATTATTATTATTTTTATAATTATGAGTGGACAATCCCGACGGAATCGGCCAAGGAACCCCTCCTCTAGGCCCACCCGTGTCCCATCATAAGCGGATGACAAACAGTATAAGCAGACTTTTTTGTAGGAAGCTAAAACCCCATAGAGGAACTATAATATTTTTATTTTTCCCTCGTTACTATAACGTTATTTTTCTAAATTTATAGAGTAGGTATTATTCGCTTTATAGACACCATCTTACTCATTAATAGTAATTTTATTCTTTGTTTCTGTAACCCACTCCCACACGCGCGAATGTCTCTCCCTTCTCTCAGGGTTGTAAGGCCCGATTATCTCTCGTGGTACGTGAAGTAAGTGACTTTGTCACTCGACAAATTAATTTTAAGTGAATGATTGAAAATATCATGATGAAAAAGAACTCATTGGCCCGACGGACAACCAGACAAGGAAAAAACGTTGTTGTCCGTATGGTGATTTTAACGAGAATAATGCGTTGACGATGAACGAACACGACTGTGTTTTCGAATGATGTCTGCGTCACGAACGTTTGACGAGAAAGGGTCCTGTTGTTTACTTAAACATAAATAGTATATAAATAAATTGTATACATATATAATGATAAAATTAGTAGTAATTTATTAAATTTATTTTTATTTAATAAATAAATTAATGAAACTCGCCAAATTTAATATTCACCTGTTTATCAAAAACATGTCCTTTTGTTTATAATTTAAGGTCTGCTCTGGCTAATGAATTATTTTTTAAATGGCTGCAGGTACATTGACTGTACAAGGCTAGCATAATCATTAGTCTTTTTATTGGAGGCTTCTATGAATGAGTTGATGAAGTACTCACTGTCTCTGGTATAAATTATTAATTTATTATTATTAATTTACTTTAACAAGAGCCCTCGCTAACTTTTCCGGCGTTCTGATGGTAGACGCGTTGGCCAGAATTTTGGGAGGTGACAAATTCCAATTGTTTGCACTTTTGAAGAAGAGGAGGAACCTCCCCTCTGTTAATTCGTCGGTGGAGGGGGTACCTTCGCTATCTTGACGAGGTGGAGGAAAAGTACAACCAGCTGGTCCCAAAAACTAGCCGGGATGATCGGACAGAGAGTCGGCGGTGGACAACGGTATATACAGATACCTACGGCTGGTTACCAAATGACTCCCCGCCAACAGAGCAATATACGGATTAACTCGAAGCGAAGAAAGTCGAAATTCCTGAAAAAACGGGACGATGTCGATTGCCCCCTATTCTACATCTTGCAGGCAAATGTTTCCCGATGAACGCTTCGAAAATAAGCATTGCCCGATTGTAAACGAATAAAACGAATTTCGCTTCGAAAAATACGAAATTGCCGGCTGTAAATGATAATGAATTTTCGCTTCGCTCCAAGTCCTCCTTTATTACGTAAGACGGAACAGTTCTCTTTACGGGATTACATTATATTTCTCTTCTCTCGATATGTTGCCGCGACTCGGGGCCGGCGATACCTATTCCGAAAATATTAAAAATAACACAGGATGGAAATACTAAAATAAATAATATATGATATATGGGTATATTACTGGATTATTTTTATAATATAGTTTAAGAATATGAAAAGAAACGTATGGTTCGAGCACGCGTCCGCAAAGAAACGAGACCGCAGTATGTCTATTGTGCGACAGCGTCACACCATAGCCAGTCGAGCCGTGACTTCCGAACGAATGAATATTATATTGTATGAATGATACAATGTTATCCCGTAAAGGGAAGCAAAGAATAAAATTACTACTATTGCTATTAATGAGCATTATGATTCAACATTATATATTTTAAATATACTAGGTCCCTAAATTTAAATAGAATTTATACTTTTCGTTGCAAAATTCATAGAACCAAAGATTAATAAAATTCCAAATTTATAGTTTGAAAAACAAATAATTGTAAAGGCCAATATGAAAAGAATTTCACGATAAACTGTGAACAAATATTTCATGTTCAGATTCCTATTCGGTACAATCAGAAATTCAATAGATCCGAATGTTCGAAGTTCGAATATTCGAAGGTCCGAATGTTCGAATATTCGAAGAAATTATTCGAATTCTGTGGTATTCGAATATTCGAATATTCGAATACTTAGATTATTCGAATATTCGTTACAGCCTTACTTCGAACAGACAAACGACTTCGAACAGAGAATCGACCAACTGACATCGAAAAGTCCTTATTGCATATCGTGTTTACATCAGTGTCATAGACGTAACTCGAGGGTCTCTGGACCACGTTCGTTCTGAGCTTCTTCGTGATTGGAGCAAGGTTTTGCTCCACCAGGGAGAAATGGAGCGCAGAAACGAGCAGAAAATTTTAACCCTGCATGTTGAACTGTATTTGCACTGAGCTCCTCTAAGTTTATTCGTGTTTCCACCGTATTTTAGCGACTGGGTCCCTGGTTCCAGCTAATTCCCCCCTGTTTGACTAATGGATAGAACTACTCCGAGTCAACATAGGCTGTTATTTACGTTTCGACTGAGTATTACTCTAGAACTCGCAGAGGGGAGCACCGAAATATATGAAAATCGTATCTGCAGGGTTCGATCGCTTCACGCGAAACTGGCCACGATATTTAAAATTCAGCAGATATAAATCGGTAACAAGATTTCCTGCTGAAAATCATTATATTGCACGATTCAAATTGTGTGCCTATAAATATTTATCAACTCTTTTCTTGATCTTTCAAACTTAACAATTGTTTTAATAATTCACTTATATTTGTTACATAGCGTAGCATAACGTCAGGTCCGAATCAAGACCTTTAGAGGCCCTAAGCACTGAATAGATTTTGGAGCTCCCTTATACAGGGGATCACTTCAACGCAAAGTACGAGTACTTAGGTATTTCTCATAATTTGACTAAAAAGTGTTTCTAACAAAAGTTAGATTTTAAAATTCAGAAAATTTTTTTGGTGCCCCCTTTCTCCTGATGCTCTAAGCACGTGCTTATTTTGCTTATTGGCTAATCCACCACTGCATATCATAGCTTGGCTCAGATTCCACGTGGATCACCGGCTTGAAACTCTGGAATGAGCTTTGGATGGGTATGTATTTTGTTTGGGTATAGGAAGAATTACCGAAGAGTTTGAATAGTGCAGGATGGACCACGAAATGTGGAAAATTAAAAAAAAAATTAAATTTTACGCAAGGAATTTTCTGCAGAAGTTGATATTAAATTAAAAGTTACATAACTAGTCGTGTCATACAGAGCCTACGTATTGCATTGGCATTACACTATATTCACGTCCGGAATTCGAGATTTTGGTTTTTTATTGATTCCGGAACGTAAAGGAGGGATCTTGCCCCATCACCTCTGGCGTAACCGTAATCCCTAAGGCCGGTTACGCTTTTTGGAGTAACTGTGCGGGGCGGGTGGATGGGCGTTGGAGCCTCTAACGCCAATAAATTATGTATTTCTCGCGATTCACCGGTAAAAAGTTGGCGAATTACCGGTAAAAATTGTATGTATAACAATGTAGCGCATATATGTAGCGCATAATTACGTCGATATCTTCTACGTTATCAGTGAAAAAAAACTTCAAACCAATTTACCGATTTATCGGTTTGCAGTCCCTACTGGTAGTCAGACCTGACTGTGGAATATTACCCTTGTAGCGGAGCACGGTTTATTACCTACCGAACGCACTTAAAGAGATTAGCGTGCAGCAATTGGGGATTAAGCATAAACTCTTACCTGCAATCCTGCAAGTGATTAGCCAGATGTTTTCAATTACTTTATAGCGCGCCGGAAAATGGTCAGAGTCATAAACCTGCCCATGCCCGGGGAATACCGGGAGTCTCGTTGGATTTTTGTAGGCATATTTTCTCACATCTGCGTCTATCAATTGCGAAGGAAGATACACAGTCCGGTAGCGAGCGACACATTTTTTTTGCCCAATTCATTTAAAGTTGGTTTACCTATTTTCATACTACACCTGTACCGTATATCCGTGGAATGATCTCCTGCCAGCGCACCAGCAGAACAACGTTTGACAGCAGCGTGTCAATTGTATAAGAAAATATTGTGCAAAATCCTTGTGATAGTTTATATCTCAAAATAAAAGAAAAACGATTACTGCCAGGTCTATCACGGGCCAAAACCCTTGGCAGGAGCCACCAAAAATCCTGATGTTGGCTGAGGGAAAGAAAGGTGCAGCAGGCCGAGTTGTTAACGATATACATGACTTTATATACAACACTTATGTATATTTAAAAATATTTACAAAACCTATACATGCGTAACTATTTTATTAACAATTGTGCTAGTTCGCAAAGTGGAAGTGATTTGGTCTTTCGTTCTGATCTTAAGCGACTATAGTCTAATTTTCGAGAGTTGACACCTGAGGCGAGTCCCTCGGACGGAGCGTGGTTTAAGGAGGAACCAGTGGTACGCTACGGATTGCGTGCGGCGTTGCCACGTTTGGCGGCAGATCAGCTGTCTTGTTCTATCTTCAAGCGTAACTGCGTTTCTCTCACTTTGGCGGGAACTTCCTTACCGCGGCAGTTCCTTCATCCATTCCACAATGAAGTATTATGCAATCGTGCTTAGTTTTACATTAATCTTCAGTGTTAGCTTTTAAAATTCGTTGACTTTCAGTAGTATTACTTGAAGAATATACCTTCATATGACAACACATCTTGTGCTACTTTATGTGATAAAAATTAAATTCCTATAGTTGTATGTGACACTTATTTGAACAGTACACAATGATTAAATAGTAAGCGAACTATACTCCTCATATTAATTAAAGCATCACCTCTGGGAGCCCGAAAAATAGGGACAAGTTCACATGGTCATAACTCCGGTAAAAATAGTCGTATCGATATTTTGAAAATACAGTTTGAAAGCGTGGAATCTCTACTTTCAGCTGCTTTTTTTAAGTTTCAGATGCATTGCTTTTCGGCAAAGTTATAGCAATATAAAGGGCACTTGGTCAGTTTGAAAAAAATTTCTCCAACTTTGCGATGTTCCACGGGGTGCATGAAATTTTTTACACAAATTCCATTTACACCATTCGAAAGCGGCTACTTTCCTGTGTAAAAAGCGAGTAATTAATTTCTTGTGTGATTCTTTTGGCCGAGTTATTCAACTTTGAAGGAAAAACCGTTTTTTTTACTTTACTTGCTTCTAGCATGCGAAGAGATCATCGTAGAACGTTCCTGAAAATACCAATAGAAAGATCAGACTTTCCTCTTTAAGACGCATCTTCGACTTTTTCAATTCGGTTCAAATTTCGGACTCTGATGTCCTTTCCAAAATATGCTTAAAAATTGCACAAATTCCATTTTCTCTTCAACTCGCTGTATCTTCACGAGGGATGACCGGAACATCAATGTCTTAAGCTAATTTTAAAGCGGAGAGTCTGCCGATTCTTTTGAATGCCACCGGAACCTGCTGTGATAATTATTTACCTGTGGCCTTTATATTTGAAGTTACCGTTGAAGTTACCTAAAAGCAGCTGAAAGTAGAGATTCCACGCTTTCAAACCGTATTTTCAAAATATCGATACGACTATTTTTACCGGAGTTATGACCATGTGAACTTGTCCCTAATTTTCGGGCTCCCAGAGGTGATCCTTTAATTAATGTGAGGAGTGTATGTATGTATAAACCACAGGAAGGTTTCGGCCGATTTCCGCAATCGCCGTTATTCGCAACCCTCAATCCCCCAGCCCATCCCCTTCGAAATGATCCTTCTCCATGCCATCCTTCTTGACCCATCCTTATCCTTCTCCTGATGGAAGCAGCCCACCATATTCTTGTGGTTACCATCGAGCAATGACAATTTTTTAAGAAATAATCAACGATAGGACAAGTTGATACTTAGAAATTTGATTATTATAATAAAAATTCATTGGCCAAGAGTAGGTTAGTAAAGTTCTTCTGCAGGCATAAATGGCACCATTCAGACGAGTACGGGATCCATCGATATTGTTTTTAGACCTCATTGAAGTAATATGGCATGGTAGCGGTACGGTCAGTCGACCGTAATAGCGGAGCGCCCGCGCGACGCACAGTGGTCCCAAATCGCCAAAAGCTGGCCAAAACTCAATTTTCGAAGTATATAGCAGCTTTTTGCTATTATAACACATTTGTTGTATATACATCAGTGCATCAAATGCCGCTTGAATTTCTTAAATATATAGATTAGTTACTGAGATATAGGCTGTCAAAGTTGACGAAATTTCATGCTCCTTAATGTCTTGAAAAGGGGAGCATGTTTAATGTGTCAGAGAAAGTTTATCTGAAAAGATCCATATGTGCAACAGTTTACCATTAAAGTAGGCGTTATAAACATAAACTTTCCACAGAAACAAAGTAAAATATCTTTGAATTTATCCTTGTAATTCCCTTCTCAATGTGTCGTAAATCTAAGTCATGTTTTAATAAAATCGAAGGAAAACAGAGATGAGTGTCACCGAGTGTCACGCTGTAACAAGTTTCTTGATATAAAGTAACATGTCTAGTATGATGTCCAATTGCGACAATTTGCGGAATTTTGCGGTTTTTTAAGATATTTAAATTTAAAGTGCCAAGTACGGGTATCAAAGCTGTCTACACTTTGTCCCACCAGAGCGTATTGATGATATCTCTGCAAAACTTAATATATTTGTAAAAAATGTAATATGAGATGAAAAAGTTATCGAAAACACTAGTGTGATCTTACTTCATAATGGTTCCAAGATTATAACTTGACAATGTTTCGGTTTGAAGCAACCAGTTCAATACAGGAAGACCAGTTCAAAAAGATCTGCTTTTTCAATGATTTAAACAAAACTAACACTCTATTAGCCAATGATAGATTGTTCTATATGATATACCGGAATATATGGAAGGACCGAGCGGAAGAGACCAACTGTTTATATTAAAGTCTCGAAGGAAACTCGAATTGTATAAACACTGTATCGATAAGGAGCAAGAATGGACTTCAGAGCCAAGGGGAAAATGCGTGGCAGTCAGTCCTTCGTTAACGTGCCAACGAAAATCTTCTGTGTAAAAGCGAAAACCTCATGTGTTAAAATAAAAACCTCCTGTGCAAAAGTGAAGACCTCCTGTCTAAAAGTGAAAATCATATTTATCGAAATAAAATATCGACTACATACGTAAGTAGGTACCTCTCGTCTATTTGACGTAATAGATGAAGTTAATAGACTATTATCATATGATACTACAAATTAGTACTATTATTTATTAATTTATTATACAAATAGATATATAATGAATCAAATAAAAAGATCAGAGTTGCATGATATTATGTACAAAAGCAAAGAACAATTAAGAAGCGCAAAACAATCAGAGCTTCTTAACTTTTTGGTTCAGAAATTTAATTGTTTAAACAACATATTACAAATTGAAAACATAAAGCTAACGCTGAAATTAAATTTTTCCAATCGATATTTCCAAAAATGGGAGAAGAGTAATCGGAAAAATAACCACTTTATTCAAACAAATTCAAATTGGTTGAACGAAAAAATAATTTTTGATTTTGAGAACTTCGAAAATATTCCAAGTACTTCATGTAGGTGTATTATTATATATTCTTCAGTTGTATGCACAGTAATTAAGAAATGACTGTTGGATCAATATTAAAATAACGTTCGGTTCTTATGTAAAACTATTTTCTATGAACTATTAATTTAACACATTTGAAGTTCAGATTCGTAATCAAGGACCCGAAAAACATCAGGATACCAATTTTCGTGCAGATCTATCAATTTTTTAATATGCACGTCCGCCATATTGGATTCGCCATTTTGTTTTAACAAATTTGAAGTTCAGATTCGTAATCAGGGACCCCAAAAACCCCCGAGCACCGATTTCTGACTAAATTGAAGTACGTTTTGATGGGTTTGCCGCTTTTTAACGATTTGGGACCACTGTGCGACGCCTGGTCCGCTTACCTGATCCGGCGCGAACCGCCGTATTTACCACCCCACTGCGACGTTAATAGGAGCCGCACCACCCTGGAGATAGGCTTATTTTATAGAAAAAACGTCAAGGAATGCGATAGTATTTTTTCGGATTTTTTAAATCGCGACCTCGAGCCCGAATTTGCAAAATAAAAATTTGTTTATAATTTTCAATGTTGCAAAATTAATTTTTCGATCTGGACAAAAATTATTCGGGAAGTCCTCTGTGACGTCCCACGAATTTTCGCGGGCAATTATTCTAACAATTTCATAACCCACTCTACAACTCCACCCGAATCTCATCAAACCACGACTCTTACCCCTTTTCCCGATCACTGACCGCCTTGGCGATGTACCTTAGCGGTCCCCATCTCAAGACGATCAACCATCGAATCTATACAAGTCCCTCGCCTCACAAATCTCTTAAATCGAGACCACGTCTCACACCCTCTAAATGACCAAAGCAGTCAAAACCATCAACGTTCCTTTCCTATTAAAACACCCAAAATCCATCCGAGGAGTTGAGCCCCTCAAATTCACGTGTATAAAAACCCCGGAAGGATAATCGCGAGGATTATCTGGCGTACGTGCCGAAAATGCGAATCCAAATATAGACCAACCTTTGGCCCTTACAAAAACCCCGGAAATATTTCTGCTACGCATAAGGGTAACTATGTCAAGGTGCATACTGCGCACCCCCCTTCATACTGAAAAGATTGTAACTAGTATAAATACAAGGAACCGCGAGAGCTCCTTCTTCTTAAACGACAAGAACAGCGTAAGCTTCGTCTGCGTTAATTATTGAAGTTTCACTGAAACCAAACTCAGCGTTAGTATAACGCATATTATAAATTCTGTGCTCTACGACAACTACTGTAAGCATTTTTCATTAACCATTATTAATACGGTATATCATCCCCATCATATTATTGTGTATTTCTATTCTTATTGCTTATCATATTACTATTCTTTTTGCTTTCATATTATTTTGTATTTCTATTCTTATTGCTTTGTCTTAACTACGCTGATTGCGTGCACTTATTATATTGTCCTGTTACGTTTATTGCTCTTATTGCTAGCGTAACAAATCTTCATGCTTTATTCAAACTATATTTGACTTATAAACTTGTATCTCACATTCATACTCTCGTTTCATTGTAATAACCACTGATATAATCATTATGTGCTATTGATTATCGTACCACGCATTACTATAAAGACCTACCACTATCGCTTTACAGTGCATGGCTTACTCGTGGTTTATCTGAATAAACAATCTTACTTTAAATCACGCTTAACTTTATTGTATCGATCCCACGGCTACGAAGATCCATACATCCTAACGAGCTGCCGCGACAGCTGATCACGGGCAACGACCGCGGAAAGTATCTCTGTGTTTACTAACTTACTTTTACATAGATTTCGCTCAACCGTATGACTAGCCGAATTTCACAGAGTTATTACGTGTCTTTTATAATAAAGCCACGATAAAACCGATTTCCAACCCAAACCAAAACAAGTGCTCTAACGGGTGTCTCCCCAATACCAACCAGTTATTAAGCCTTCCCTGGTCGTTTAGTGTGCAGAATTAACATTCTCGCCTGCCGTTCGAGACGATTAGTGTGCAGAATTTCACATTCTCGCCTGACTGTTCCGAGTGGTTAGTGTGCAGAATTTCACATTCTCGCCTGACAGTTCCGAGTGGTTAGTGTGCAGAATTTCACATTCTCGCCTGATTTTCCCAAAAATCCTCAGTCTCCTGAATTTCACATTCTCGCCTGCCGTTCGAAACGATTAGTGTGCAGAATTTCACATTCTCGCCTGACGTTCGAAACGATTAGTGTGCAGAATTTCATCATTTCACACCTGACTCCCTCGCCTCCCGGTGCGCTAGAATATAGATTCGCGCCTGGGTTTTATTTTATTTCCATTATGTCATTTGTCCCCTAAGTCCTTAACCCGGGACGTGACACCTCCCACATTAAAATGCCGTAAGAATCAACTAAATCCGACAAATAGTTTCCGAGATAAAAATTCATAAGTACAACCCATTTTCACGAAAATCGGCAAAAATCTAAAAATTCAAGGCCCTGTATTTTTTAAACAAACTCGAAATGGACAAAATGATTACTTAAACCCCTAATTCCACGAGGACTACAACATATTCAAGTTTTAAAAAAATCCGAGACATCGATGGAAAAAAGTGATCGATTTGGCGTGGAATGACCCTGTACATATTAAAAAAAAATGACTATAAAACAATTTTGTTTACGACTTATATCGAAAACATTTTTCCATATAGGGTCATATATTTTCAGGAATATATTATGTAGAAGCATGCTGGCGGATCGCAGACACTTCTTTGGCGCAAGCGGCCTGATTGCTGCCAACATGATTACTTATTACTCGGAAGTCGCAAAAAAGTGCAACTTCTCCTTTTGCACATACATTCCTTATACTATAGACTATCAAATAATATAAATTTTAAAGATGCCCATCGATTCCAAAAAATGTTACACGCGATTAAATACGACCATCACATAATTTCTTATATTTCAGTTATTTATAACTTTTCATATACTTCAATAACATCGAATGAATGCACAATTTCATCTAATGGATAAATAAAAACAATTTCAATATCTCAAGTGTGAATTTATACAAATTATTGATCTTCTAGTTTTCGCGCGCTCAATTCCTTTTTCTTTCATAAAAACGCTATCTCTGTTAATTTTTCTAAACTTGGTGCCGTAATTAACTTCAAGTAACGTAATCAAATCAGACAGTACCGTTAGACAAAACATGACTTTATTTTATCGACATTTGCTCCCCCTACAGGGCTTAGTTTTAATCTAATAAAAATTTTGACCTCAGAACCAGATTCTGCGACCCCAAAAATCTGTGCTCCGTCCATTTAATTCTTAGGTCCATGACGTACCTACGTGGTTTGACCACATTCAAAACATTTGAGAACACTTGCCTAATTTCATAAAACATTAGCATTAGAAATAAAGGATTGAGATGATAAATATTGTGTAGATTGTTCATCCGTTACCTGCTCCAACCTGCTTTCAAGGTTAAGAACTGTTTCAAAATTATTAGACTATTCCTTGGAAACAAAAAGTCATAGGATCTGGGTACAAAGACGTGGACTGTTTTAATGGCTGCGCGTTCAAACGAAGCTATATTGGCAGCAACTTGCTCAGTATATTTATACTAAACTCTTCCCTAACTGACTCTAAATCACGACAGAGTATTCTCGAAACTCGCGTTCCATAAATTCTAAGGTTTCATTCGGCCCTTGACGTTATCAGCAGCTGTTGGGTTCGACTAACTCCAGACAAGATTTCCAACGGACCACAATATTTCCGTTGACTCTTGTGCCGTTTGATTTCGAGGTGGCACATACCGAGTTTTCTACAAATACAATTCTTTTTTTAATGAATTTAGATTATAGTAATGCAAAAAATATAATATTTTATGCATTTGTGTTATTGTATACTTAAGCATAATTAGTAATCAAAACTAATTACGTAAATAATTTAAAGTCCGGGAATTATTACAATATGCTGATGTGCCGCTGACAATGTACTTGTTAATATGAAGTGACATGACAAAATATTTTTTCTACTGTAATTAACCCTTCGTTGACACTCTGGGTGTGAGCCACCCATAAGCTGATATTGACGCTCTGTACCTTCTATGTGCAAAATAAATAGTTCTTTCCAAAGCTGACTTACACACTATTTTTCTCTCAAAATATTATATCCGAACAACAACTCTGTAGATTTTTAGCTTCTAATATTGAAATTTGTAAAAGTTACCATTTTTTACAGATTTTCTTCGTTTTTTCTTGACATGTGGTAATCTAGAATTTTTTTTGTACAAAAACGGCAATAAAATTTCAATAAAAAATCTATTGGAATACATTCTAGAGACTTCGAAATTGACCCATGATTTTGTTCACAAAAATTTCATTTTTTAGAGGAGAATGACAATCGTTCAAAAATTGCTCTGGGTGTGAGCCACCCAGGTATGTCAAAGTTGATCGATAAAGGAGTTGTGTCAACGAAGGGTTAAATTGGGCAACTGTGACGTGATTGCACAATAAATATGTGTACAATAATGAAAGTAGAAGGACAGTGTGGTTTCGCCGTGTGAAGAATGATTTATAGCAGTGTGAAAATGTGTTAAAAATCCAGGGCGCGGCCGTGCATCCAGAGCAATAGGTAGCGTCAGCGGCACCCACGAGAAACGGCCACTGCACCGACGCGTCGCGTTCTGCGATGGTGCAGCTACGGCCTCAGCTGACTGGTATTTAATATTTAGGGTAAAGAGTACAATGGTTGGCCACTTAAGCACGAGTGTCACATAAATAATGAATTTAGTAAATTTGAAATGGAAATCAATATACATAAACAAGTACGAAAAACCCCTAACACTCTAAAAAGGAAAAGAGTTTATAAAAAAAAAAATCAAGAATGTATGAAAATATACAAAAAATGTGTTTCCTACGAGGAAATATAATTATTGGCATGTTCAAGACAGTAATTGTCCAATCGGTTCGACAGTGATTGGCCGTTATTGGATACATAATACAGTGAGGGACAAAAAGGTAGGACACCTTATGTTTCTTTATATTTTGATATAATAGCTGAAGAAAATGTACATTTTAGTAAATCAGCTGCAATCTGCATGCCAATAACTATAAATAAGTATGAAGGAAAACATAAACATTGTTGTCCTCACGTGGGACAAAATGATAGGACATGCGAGGTATTTTCACTTCTCAGTTGTAAACGTACCGGCCAGACTGGCCAGCAAGATCGCCCGATCTCAACATTATCGAAAATATTTTGGCGGACCTTGCGAGAGCGGTATATGCCAACGGACGACAATTTTTATCTATAGACGAGTTAAAACAATGCATCGAACATGAATGGCACCAATTAAGGAGAAAAATGATTAAAAAGTTATATAAATCTCTACCAAACGGATGATTTCCGTAATACAAAATAAAGGAGGCTCTACCAAGTACTGAATATTAAGCAAAATTGGTAATTCTTTTTGTACATTCCATTTTTTAAACACGTGTCCTATCATTTTGTCCCACTAACTTTCTTGAATGTTTACAGTTTTCCAGGTAAATTTATATTGAATATCAACATTTTAATTTAACCAATTGGACCATATGAACAAACACAGTGTAAAACGATGTATACTTATTTATGTTACATATGTAAACTTAATTTATGTTACATATTAAATAACAATTGACAAATTAATGGATGCCCTGTCTTTTTGTCCCTGACTGTATAACCTAAAATAAAATGTTACCTGATTTGGGCCATTTTCGCTGGTTACGTGCGGACGTTCGCACAGTTACTATATAGCGATGTTTCCTCGAAGTTTATGACCAAACGCTTAATGGCATTCACGTTCTGATTTAACGTACGGAAAGAGCATGAAAAGTTGTGTCTTGTACGCTGATAGCCCGGAGTCTGGATGCAAACTCAATCAAATCTAGAGCGAAAAGGAAGTGGTCGGTAACGTGCGGACGCAGTGGACATGCAATGCGCAGCGTCAAGACTCTTCCCCATAGTTTTGCGAATGCTTTTCACTATACATTATGATAATAGACATTTTTCATACAGTAAAACTTCCTGATCACGATCCTCTTATTACTTTTTCAAAAACATTATACCTTGCCCCCGAAATCTCAACATATTTGGAATTGCGTCTCTAGTAACGTGCGGACATTCGCAGTAACGTGCGGACAAATCGTAGACAGAACAACCAAACCACCATGTAATGATGCATAAGACTGATTTTTTGCTTAATTATCATATACAAAACTAGGAATATTACTTAGTATTATAAAACTAAACTTTTCTCCATTTTGTTCCATACTTAACATCAGTGGCACCGATACCTATGTTATAAAGAAATCGGTATACATTTTTTAATGAAAGGAAAAATATAAATATATTATCACAAAAATAACAATGGCACTCTAAAACACGTCGGAGCATTGATCGTACTTTATCTAACTAGAAATAATCACACCAACTCATCTACGCCGATAATTGCACCACAATATAAACACAGACGGCAAGGCCTCTCCGCGCTTATATTTTTATTAATTATAATTAAAACTAATTTCTTCATACATATTTATATTAATGTGATCCATTATCTAATAAATATTTTATTTTGATTTGAATTATTATTTTACTATGCTTTCGTCTGTAGATCGGTAGACGATAGACAGGTCTACCGGCCGGTTCTTTCGCGGTTGTCCGCACGTTACCACGTCAGATCGCGCTGTAGCCATGAGCTGCAGTTCCGTTGTATTTACACATGTGCACAGATAGCCCACGAGACATTGAATCAGCGTTGGTGTGTATTTTAACCTGCAAGTGTGGACTGGGTGATAATAACTTTACCACGGGCGGTAACGTGCGGACACTACAATTTTGAATTTTAGCTACTGCTTTCCACATCAGCCGAAGGATTAATTGTTTTGCACGCACGCCTTTTTGTACCTTGAACAGTGTACAACAAGACGCACGATTAGTTCTCGCGATGTAAACGCAGGAAATAACGGAATATCTTATCTAAAGAGATCCCTATTACTGGTTCATTTGAATCGTAGTACAAGGGGGACATCATCATCGGTTTCCGACCCAGTATATGTGTGTACTGATTCGGTTATACTCATTTTTTGTTGAGATGGAACATATGCAACATAGTGGACCACTTATCACGTGTACCCACATATTTTGAAAAACATATCCTCATGTCCTAGTGAGCGCGAAAATGGCCTTGGTGATAGAAATAAGATTAAAATTATACAATAAAAATGGATATATTTTATTATGTATGTATTTGTTGTGTTTGTTTCACCATTAACATGGTTAAAAAAGTCACTGGCCGCCCGGCCAATTACTGTCATCCAACATTATTCATATGACAGTTGTCACGTCCCGGGTGGAGGTCTTTAGGGATATGACATTGTGCGGTTGTAGGAGAGTGGTTTGGTACAAAGACGAGCTTCGTAGCACTGGTAGAGATGGGAATTCAGACGCGAATGCGAGATTCGTAGCCCGTGGGTTTTGATGGGAGTCAGGCGCGAATACGAGATTCGTTACCCGTGGGTTTTGATGGGAATCAGGCGCGAATGCGAGATTCGTAGCCCGTGGGGTTTTATTGGAGATCAGGCGCGAATGCGAGATTCGTTGCCCGTGGGTTTTGATGGGAATCAGGCGCGAATGCGAGATTCGTTGCCCGTGGGTTTTATTGGAGATCAGGCGCGAATGCGAGATTCGTTGCCCGTGGGTTTGGATGGGAATCAGGTGCAAATGCGAGATTCGTAGCCCGGGGTTCAATGGAGGCAGGCGCGAATACGAGATTCGTAGCCCTGACAGCCAGGGAAGGTTTAGTTATAATCTCACACCAAGGAAACACCCGTTAGCACTGGTCGTATTTAACTTAGTAATTGGATTTACCGCTGCATTAATATAAGAAACAGTCTGTAACGTTTCTTAGGTATGGTCGTTGCCGTATGGTCGTATACGGCCTATGCGAAAGTACGCTTCGTAAACACTGTAAGAACTCTCACGTTCGCGAACCGGAATCAGCTGTTGCAATAGCTTGGTTTGCCCGAAGGATAGAAGCAATCATTCGAAGCGTTATTTAAAGATAAGGGAACGGTTTATTGTAAAGCACTGGTTAGTATATATAATAATGCGTTAGACGATAAGCATTTGCACATAACGATTATATAAATGATGAGTAATAACAATATATGTATGGACATGAAGTACATGAGAATATGTCAATAATAGAATATGAAATGCAATAAGCGTAGATACAAGAGAATAAAGAAAAGCAGTAAGCGTTATTAATGTGAATAATATGAAAAGCAATAAACGTTATTAACATAATATAATATGAGAAAGCAATAAGCAACAATAATACAAATTATATAAATGGTGATGATATGCAGAATATTGGTAATTAATAATGGTCGCTTACGGTAGTTGCCGTAGTACACTGATTTTAAGTATTATGTCACTGAAAATATATAAACGAGGTACTTCTCGTACTTTCGTGGAAGAATACTTTCGTGGAAGAGTACTTTCGTAGAAGAGGCCTACGGCCTCTCGGGCCCTTGTATTTATATGTTTCGTTGGAATGTGAAGTATGAGGGGTATGCGCGGTATGCACCGTGACTCATGCACGAAATATGCGTTATATAAATAGAACATATTGGTGACTCATCCGCGAAATATGCGTCGCAATATGACTTCCGGGGTTTTTGTATGGGGCGTTTGAAAAGGCGATACTCAACCCATTGGATTGATTTTGGTTGGTTTGATTGGAAAGGGGTAAGAGGGGCTTGTATTTGGAGGGTCATAGATAGGGGTGAGACGTGGTCTCGATTTAAGAGGGTTTTTGGGACGAGGGACTTGTTTAGATTTAAATATGAGGGAGGAATTCGTGCCTCATAGGGCGAAGAGGGGAAGGGGTTTTCGTCGTTGACCATTTCGAGATGGGGACCGCTAAGGTACATCGCCTAGATGGTCAGTGGTTGGGGAAAAGGGGTAAGAGTTGAGGTTTAGGGACTTTTGGGGGAGTTATGGAGTATTTGTGGGGAAGACTTTAATTTATACCGCGCGAAAAATAGTGGGACGTCACAGGCCCCCGGTATTTTTCACAATATATGTATAATTTTAACAAATCAATGATTCTTTTATAAAGTTTCAACTTTTATTTATCGATATATATCGAATATGAGAAATATACACATCATAAATACATTAAACTATTCGCAAACTTTCAACTGTACTCTTATGGTTTTTTTATTAAATGGCTGAAATTTCCAAGCTTCAAAGCCGAGTCATCCTATTTGCTTTTATACATAATCACAGTATATAATGAGTGGAGAAATATTGATTACATCCGAAGCAAGAAAGTACAAGGAATATGAATATGTTCATTAAAAAAGGCATAACATTGGTATTTCTTTATATTCATTTATTTCTCAAAATAAGGCCAATCACTGTCAGGTGGCCAACCACTGTACTCTTTACCCCTATGCATACAGCGCGCCGAAGAAGTCTCTCTCTCTCTCTCTCTCTCTCTCTCTCTCTCTCCCTCTCTCTAAACAATGAGTCCCACGATACCCAATAGCTGAAAGACCCAACGTGGTCATCAGCCATCGCATGACACCAGGACTGTTTAGTCTCAAGCACCCTCTATTAAGACCGCACATAGTAGGCTAAGTCCCTGCCATAAAGTCCTCGAAAGCAGAACAGCATGGGGCCATCCGCCCACAACTCTATACTCGAGAAGACGTTGACGTTAACATGTAACTGCCGGTACTAAGGTCGGGGCCAGATACATATATGTGCACCCATTGTTAAAATATTGTTACTGTTGCTCGGCTGTATATTTGAATAATTTTCGTTAATATCATACCTGTATATTAAATTACTCTTTACCGTTTCAACATATCCCGTCGAATCGAAAGCGATATGTTTACAAGTGTGTATATGCATCACTGTGTTACAATGTCATTAAAATGGTTATTTGCATCGTTGCTGCAACAAAGTATGCTGTATTCTACTTCAGCTGTTTCTATTCACCTCAATGATATATAGTTCTAACTTGTAACCATGTGTCCAAATAGTAAGAAATTTCATTTCAACGTCCGACACTCCTTGGTAGCGTGATGCGAGCACGTGAAAATAATAAACAAGCGAGGTCGAGGATTAACTTGGCCGCGCTGAATTCGCGAGCGCCTGCCGACGGTGCGAGTTTACGACCCTGTTGTTCGGTGCTTCGGTAGTAGGTACCCAACCCGCGGACGAGGCCGACTGTCGACCAGATGACGGGGCCTTTGCCTATTGTCTAAGGATTCTAAAGGCAGAGTTAAACACGTGCAACAGCGCGTATTGCAAACACTTCACCTTTCGTACGGTACGAGGTCCTACGTTGCGCTCATAAAAATCGACCCTTATAATGGTGTTCTGTAGCGCGCATTACACGTGTTTAACCGTGCCTTAAGGTTAAGGTGTCGAAAATATTCGAATGCTAGGCAATTTCAAACAATGGAAGCTATAAAGCGAAACCCGTGCACGGCTGTAAAAAATATTGAAGGCAAGAGTTCCGTTATGGGTGGGCAATATGGAACGAAGAAAACTTATTTCTAAATCCATTTGACTGGTGGAAGGATGGGACCAATAAATACCCGGTGATTTCCGAAGTTGTCAAAAAATATTTAAGGCCGCGTACAGACTTTGGGACGAACGCGAATGAGGCAAGCCGAGGTAGAATGAGTACCTATACAAGTGTTGCACGTCGCGTCGGTGAAGTGCTCCGGGGCCGCACAGTGGGGCAAATTGACGAAGTTTATTTCTATCAAAATCAAAAAACTTTTGATAGAAACGAGATAGAGCGATGATTTCTTTTTAAATTAAAGCTGGAAGATTGCAGAATAAGGGAATATTAATGAAATTATGGTACGAACGTTTTTTAACTTTGGAAATCTGTGTTAAACTAACAATCGATTGTTTATCGATTGTTTATCGATTGTTAGTTTGATCATTTTTCGGTGTATCATGGTGTCTATTATTAGTACACAAATTTTCAAATTTAAACATGTAAGGATTTTGCACATATTTTCTTACATAATTGACACTCTGCTGTTAAGCGTTGTTCCGCTGGTGCGGTGGCAGGAGGCCGCTATGTGCATATGTAGCACAAATGTAGAAGAACAAAAGATAAACTAACTTTGGTAATTATTTAGAAGTTTTCCATCCTCGCCGATTTCAATGATTTTTGGATATGTTGTAAAACTCAACATTCTGAACAACTTTTTCCTATACATGTTACCGACGCTCGACCTTCGTTTTCGAGATATTCGCAAAAAGCTGCTGCTACTACACAATGTATTCTGTCGTATACCTACAGTCGCGTCGGAAATTAAGTTGACGGTCTTTAAAATCGCATAACTCTTTTAAAATTGATCCAAACGAATTGAGTTTTATTTTAGATACCAGCGGAATTAGTTTTCTTGGTGACGTGATTCGTTGTTTTGAAAAAAATTGCAACTGGTCGAAATAGCGATGATAATAGTGAAGGTTGTTTTTTTCAAATTTTTTTCTGCGCCTGTAATGAAAATCCCAAAAAACCCGTTTGTACATTGAGGTATGTTGTATACATGCTGAAAATTTCATCTAAATCGGTTAACGTTGCGCTGAGCTACAAACATTTAAAGATCGCAGAATAAGGTCGAGAATCGCTGATTTCGGGAATTTCCGCGATACAACATACCTCAATGTACAAACGGGTTTTTTGGGATTTTCATTACAGGCGCAGAAAAAAATTTGAAAAAAACAACCTTCACTATTATCATCGCTATTCCGACCAGTTGCAATTTTTTTCAAAACAACGAATCACGTCACCCAGAAAACTAATTCCGCTGGCTTCTAAAATAAAACTCAATTCGTTTGGACCAATTTTAAAAGAGTTATGCGATTTTAAAGACCGTCAACTTAATTTCCGGCGCGACTGTACCTACAGTACGCGTCCGTGGCAGCATATGCGCCAGCATGGGACAAAACAAATGACGAAGCTGACCTTTGTTTCCGAGATATTTGCGAAAAACTTCTTTTGACTTATTCCGACGCAACGCATTCCACTTTCCAACTTAACCCGGGTATTAGTATTGGTTGGGACTAGATTAGTGCGAGGGGCGCGCGCCCGCTCTCGGGCGCGTAAACCATGCTAGCGAACCGATATTTCTGGTTCAAATTAAGGCTGTAACGAATATTCGAATAATCTAAGTATTCGAATATTCGAATATTCGAATACCACAGAATTCGAATAATTTCTTCGAATATTCGAACATTCGGACCTTCGAATATTCGAACTTCGAACTTCGAACCTTCGAATATTCGAACTTCGAACCTTCGAATATTCGAACTTCGAACCTTCGAATATTCGAACGTTCGAACATTCGGATCTATTGAATTTCTGATTGTACCGAATAGGAATCTGAACATGAAATATTTCTTCACAATTTATCGTGAAATTCTTTTCATATTGGCCTTTACAATTATTTGTTTTTCAAACTATAAATTTGGAATTTTATTAATCTTTGGTTCTATGAATTTTGCAACGAAAAGTATAAATTTTATTTAAATTTAGGGACCTAGTATATTTAAAATATATAATGTTGAATCATAATGCTCATTAATAGCAATAGTAGTAATTTTATTCTTTGCTTCCCTTTACGGGATAACATTGTATCATTCATACAATATAATATTCATTCGTTCGGAAGTCACGGCTCGACTGGCTATGGTGTGACGCTGTCGCACAATAGACATACTGCGGTCTCGTTCCTTTGCGGACGCGTGCTCGAACCATACGTTTCTTTTCATATTCTTAAACTATATCAACAGACGCGGTCGCGTCCCGGAAGCTAATTCCCCCTTCCCCTCTACCCATAGGCTCACTGAGCGACCCTGTCTCTATGTATACACGAAAGATAGCGAAATTGACAGGTCGTCGGAGGTATTTAAGCCTTATTATCTTATTTTATGACATGGTGCCGGTGTTTTTACATAATTAAGCGAATCATTTTTTTTTTTCGCCCCCATATGTCGTTTTACTTAATGTATCAAGCTATTTGTCTAAAAGATATAAGATTTATTCTGAATTAATAGTTATAAAAGTGATACTTTTAGGATTACGAGGTATGACGTCACGTTTTCCTCCTCCACTTGACGCCAGTAGGTGTCGCCTCGAAAGCATAATTTATAAATGTCACTTGGCTGTCATTTTCAATCATAACCTGCTAGTTGTTAACATTTTTGAAATGTCATGATGGTAAAGAAGACCCTTTCTCCTGAAAACCGTCCTTTCCGAAAACCTTTTTCCAGAAATCTTAAAATGTCACTCCTCTGCCCTACCCCCCTCAAGTACATGGAAAAGACGAGGGCAAAGAAGAGTATTATTCGTACTTCTACGTAAGATATAGCTCTATGTAAAATTTCGTTAGATTAATTTTGTCGTTGTCAATACATTTCTATACTGATGTACCATCACGTATCATGCATGAATATGAACCGCTTTGATGATGAAGACCGTTATGAAATAGGGTACTTAGTAATTTATAACAAATTATGAAAAAAGTAATGAAATCCCCCCCCCCCCCATAAACATGACTCATGTATGAAAGAAGCTAATTCCCTTTCATTCACAAAAAAGTTCACCTGCAAAGATTGTGAAATCAACTTTGCTAATTCCAATTGTATTCTCGTTCTCCGCTCGAACACTGATTACTCTGTCACTTTTTATACTTGAAATTCCTTTATTGGCCACAAATCAATTCAGTGCTCAGATTTTCAGTTTCGGTTTTAAGGAATTAGCGGGCGTTGTATAAGAAAAAAACTATGTCGACTTAAAACAAAATGTTTCATATTCTCCGCATCTCTCCTACAGCGTATTCGGACGGTCGCACTAGTGCGCACTGGATTCAAATTTTCGCTAATTGGAAGCGAAAAAGTTCGCATTCAGTGCGCACTAGTGCAGGTTGCCGAATGTGTTATTAATTAATCTATTTTCGACTTTGATTCATTTAAATTAGTCTCTACCAAGTTTTTATTATCTTCCATGCTAAAACGATCTTCATACGACATTTTTAACAGAAGATGTCCCTCTTATACAACGCCCGCTAATTCCTTAAAACCGAAACTGAAAATCTGAGCACTGAATTGATTTGTGGCTAATAAAGGAATTTCAAGTATAAAAAGTGACAGAGTAATCAGTGTTCGAGCGGAGAACGAGAATACAATTGGAATTAGCAAAGTTGATTTCACAATCTTTGCATTCAGATTCCTATTCGGTACAATCAGAAATTTAATAGATCCGAATGTTCGAACGTTCGAATATTCGAATATTCGAAGGTTCGAAGTTCGAATATTCGAAGGTTCGAAGAAATTATTCGTATTCGAAATTATTCGAATTATTCGAATATTCGAATAGTCGAATAATTACAGCTCTAGTTCAAATCTCTAACCTCACATCAGTTCGCTATCATGCTTTACGCGCCCGCAAGCGGGCGCGCACCCCCCGCGCTAGTCTAGCCCCAACCAATACTGATACTCGGGACAAGTTGGAAAGTCAAATGCGTTGCGTCGGAATAAATAAACAGTAGTTTTTCGCAAATATGTATCTCGGCAACGAAGGTCGACATTGTATTCTACCTATACGTACGCGTTCGTAGCAGCATAGCGTTCGGCGTTTCGATTTTGTTCTCGATTCTTTTTTAGTAAACTCATGTTCCTTCTTGCTGACCTATCGGTAGTAATCCACTAGCCTCTGACAGTCAAGCGTGTTCAGGAAGTACAAGTTAAACATTAGTGTTTTATTTACAAATCCAATTACAGTTGACCCTCGAACAACGCGGGTTCCAACAACGCGGATTCGGTTATACGCGGATTTTTTTCTCGATATATTTCAGAATCACAAGTATTTAATAGTATTATAATTTCCACGTATAAATAATGATATAAACTAACTATTATATATAACAATGAATGAATCTATATTACACGTTTTCTTTTCCATATATACTTATAAATCGCTTAAATTCTCCATTCTATTTTTTAGAGTATTTATTTTAATTAATTCTTATAATTTTTATATAATTAATTATATTATACAAATCTACAGCTCAATGCATTCCGGCTCAGAGTAGATTACATATTGTATAAGGTAAGGTACAGATTCCGGAGGGGGGGGGCGAAAAAATTTTACGCGGATTTCCGATTACGCGGACAGTCGAGGACCCGAACCCCCGCGTTGTTCGAGGGTCAACTGTATAATGAAATTACATGAATTTCTAACTTTGTGTAATAATTATGATAGTTTGGTCCAGTTTTTAATTGAACAAAAAGTTATTCGTGATACGATGAACTGTACAAAATGCAAGAAACAACTGATACTTGACCGTGAAAAATTAATGTTTAGATGCAACAATGTATCATCTGTAAAAAATCGAAATAAAAAGAAAATAAAAACGCAATGTGCTGTAAAAATAAGGGCATTTCGTAATACATGGTGTGAGCACATTCACCTACCAATTCAGACTGTATGCCGGTTTATTGCCTATCATATGATGCTTCGGCCTCCCCGACAGCAGTTTATAATGCACGAATTAAGGGGGTAGACCACTGTAAAAAATCGGAAAAATCGATTTTTTCTTTTTCACATTTTCGGAAAGATGTACGTTTCAAGAATGTTATCTCCAAACTTTATGAAGGAATTCGCAAAATTGACGGAGATATGGCATTTTCCGTGGAGCGGTGTCAAGCGCGCCACTGAGGGGAGGCCGCGAATGGGACGAGCGATTTTTTAACGAAACCGGGCAGAAAATGTTGAGGCCGATGTGTATAAACAAATTCCAGAATATTAGCTGTGAATGGCCGGCCATTTTTATAAAAAATGGCTTTAAACATTAAAATTATGAAGTCGTCGGACCGATTTTATTCTTCATTAAATGGTAGATCTTGATGGAAGGAATAAAAAAGTCTTATGTGTTATTGCCATAGTGTCAATAATTTAACCAGAAAATGCATTTTTTGTCATAGTATAGCCTTGTGGGTGACGGGAAAGTGAATGAGCCACAGATAACTTTAGATATTCTTTATTTGACGTCGAACAGTCAGCGATATCGGCCGTACTGCTCTGGGTCGGTGTTTCGGTTCGACTGCCTCGCTGTATGCTCTCCACGCGGATCTTTGGGGACCGTTGTCGCTCGCGCAGTCAGGATGTTTATCCTATCGTACGACGACGGTCCTCGCCGCTTTCGTAGAACGATTAGCGGCACTCTTAGGCGCGACGCATCGACGCCGAAATTCGATGCGTCGCCGATATCGCGATATCCAAAGTAAACTACTGGACGTGAGTAATGAGGCGGCGTGCTTGTTGCACGGGCCGCCACATCACCCCCCTTGGTGAAATTAAGGGTGCGCTCGCGCAGTCAGGATGTTTATCCTATCGTACGACGACTGTCCTCGCCGCTTTCGTAGAACAATTAGCGGCACTCTTAGGCGCGACGCATCGACGCCGAAATTCGATGCGCCGCCGATATCGCGATATCCAAAGTAAACTACTGGACGTGAGTAATGAGGCGGCGTGCTTGTTGCACGGGCCGCCACAGCCTGTTAACTACGCTTGTGGTGAAGTATAATTCAACAGCCGCTCTAGCGCAGGTGCAAATCGTCCGGATTACGGCCGATGAAACTAGAGTTCGAATCCTCTGTGGTGGAGGATGTTTTTTTATTTTTTTCCTTTCCTTACATTTTCGTTATTGCGCGTATTATGATTAATCAAAAGTCCATAATTTTATTTTTAATATCTCGATAAAAGTATTAAATACTCGTTATATATATTTGTAATGATGTATAATTACTAATCACATTATAATACCTGCGATACAGGATAAATAATAAGGGAGCCACGCGGAACATTGAACCCGTTTTCCTCAGAACGACATTTCTCAACCGCGTTGACAGTGTACAGAGAAAATTACACACCCAATTGACATGAGCAAGGACATTTATTATACGAAAGACCCGTCTCTATTACCTGACGATCAGTTTTTTTTAATTAACGACCTCCTTATATTTTTTTAGCAACATTTCCTCAATTTTGTACACCGAAAACATAATTTTTTTTCAGTGGTCCGCCATTTTGTAATTCCTTTCGATTTTTTATTTTTTTGATTGTCATGTAATAGAGGTAGGCTTCTAGTTTCTAAATATTTTTGTCTTTTTGAATTCGGATTAACCATATGGCCTGGGCACTGTCAACGCCCGACAAGCACGATTTTGCCGCAGCGCATATTTTGACGACGAGTATACAGAAAATGGATTTATGAATTTAATTGTAAAAATTGTTTTTTTATCCTTCAATATGTACATATTAACTATAGGGGAAAGGTGGGATAGTTGATCACAGTTTTGCTTTTTTATTAAAATAATAATAATGGTTTGCTTTATTTGTATATAATTATGTAAGTTGTAATTCTTAGTGTATTCTCAATATACTTGTACAAATTCAAGAGCTGAAAACTAATTTTAATGACTGAAATTCAACATTTTCTGGCAGTGACGGTATGCACAAGTATCCCCCACTGAAGGGGAGACTTGATCACAAGATTAGGGAGACTTGATCAGTGTACTTTAAGAGTAAATAACACATTAACTTTCTAAAATATATTTATTATCTTCGTCAATAACATGAAAGAAAGAGAATATCATAAAAAGAACGTAAACTATAACTAACTTGAAAGAATTACTGAAAAAATAAAACCAAAGAATTAAACTGTATGACATAAAATAACATAAATTCATTCTTAAAAGACATTTCACTTAGATATCATATGATTAAGATGGTGATGAAGGAAATATTTTCCTTCTCACTTTCTTTGCCGAATTTTTCTGTTTCATTAGCCGTTCCATGGTTCTTTTTGGGGCATTTTCAGCTGTTCAAGTATCCCACCTTACAGACTGATCAAGTATCCCTCAATGCACTCGATTTGAAAAAGATGAAAAATGAAACTTACCTTAAATATTTAGATTAATCAATAAATAGCATTAATAGACCAGAAATTGCTGTTTTTACTTAATATATTTCAAATCGTTGAAAATGCAACATTTACTCGAAAAGGAGGAAGAACAAGCAGACTGAAATATTTACTTTTTGGCTGCAAATAAGATCGAAGCTTCTAACAACATCATTCTATGCTCCCAAAAGAAAACTGCTACGTGAAGTGTTGCGATACCTAATGCAAACATTACCGCGATAGCGTGACAGCAGGCACAAATTGCCAATATATTAATTAAAAAAAACTGATGTGATCATGTATCCCCGTTTATCAACTATCCCACCTTTCCCCTACTAAGCAATACATTGATTTACATGCGTTGTTTGGTTGAAATAAATTCCCGAAAACACCCTTACATTTCGCGACCGTTACAGTGGTCTGCCCCCTTAAATGTATCATCATCCGCAGCTGTCGACTGCGCTAGTTCCTGCCGGGAATTATGCACATTATGGGTTGAACAATACTCAGTTCCAGTAGGAGGTTGAAGGTACTGTTGTCGAAATTGATGAAGCAAAGATTGGAAAGCGGAAATATAATAAAGGCCGCTTAGTTACTGGACAGTGGATTTTTGGAGGTATCGAGCGAACAAGTAAAAATGTATTTATTCAACCAGTTGAAGATAGAACTGCTGAAACATTACTGGCGGTCATTAAAAAATGGATCAAACCGGGCACAACAATAATGTCGGACGCTTGGAAATCGTACAATTGCTTAAACAGTTAAGGTTACAAACATCTAATTGTTAATCATTCAATGAATTTTGTCGATCCAGACACCGGCGCGTACACACAAAACATACAGCGTGCGTGGCGAGACACGAGAGCCAATATACCCCGTTATGGAAATCGCAGTTATCATTACGTTAGTTACATTAGTGAGTTTTTATTTCGACGTCAGGATAGTTACGATAATCGTATAATGGCATTTTCACCGTAATGGCAGAAATGTTTCCAGCTAGCGACTAAATAACAAGCAGGAATGAATAGTATAATGTTCAATTACTTCTACACATACTGTAACTTGTTGCACCAAATAAATTTAATATAGATTAAAATTGTCCTTTCATTTATCACCAAATTTGTTGACAGATCAGAGATTGGTTAACTTGCACCTTAGTTTACCCGGTATACATATACGTTCCCTGCCGGTCACCGCGACGTACATGCAGAAACAGTAGATAAGCGGCGGTCTCGTGCTGACGCACACGCTGCCGCATCATGCACGTATGGGTCGAATTCAATGCAGTGGTAGCAACAGTTTTTCGCGAATATCTCGGAAACGATGGTCGAGCGGCGGTAACATGTATAGGAAAAAGTTGTTCAGAATCGTGTCCCTGATAATATATCCAAAAATCATTAAAATCGGTGAGGATGGAAAACTTCTAAATAATTACCCTAACTTTAAACGAATTGGCCAAAAAATTGTGTCGCTGGCTCCGGGACTACAAGTCTGTTCGCCTACTCGCGGCATTGACCGCGCGGAATATTGGCCGCAACGTTCGTCGGGTTTAATACGAATGTTTACTGTAGATTAAACTTTATTAACCACAATCAAGATGCTTTTTATTTTCATCTGCCACCTAGTAAATTATGTCTGTCCCTACCTATCGCAAATTATATATATATATATATATTTATATATATATATATATAAATAATGACACCTAATAAAATATGGATATGTTAATACACGTGAAACTGTACATATACAATTTCGATACACGTGTACCCGTGTATTAAGAAGTACATGGATTAAGGTCGATTTATATTATCCGTTCAGACACGGAAAGTTACGGAACGGTTCGATTCAGACAAACATTGTTATGGGTTATTGGATAAGAATGTTTATATATAGCGTCGCGATCAGTTACAACACGTTACGCTTCGGACTTCCGACGATCAATATTCTCGAAAAGAATGCTTCGACTGAAGCGATACGTGACTGAAGTTGTTGGAACGTGTTTGAACGGAAACTCGTATGATATGTATTTAGTTCAGGCAGAATCTGAAACAGTGCCCCCTATACGAAAGTATAAGGTCGATTCGAAAGATCAATGAAAACTAGGCCGATACTGATAGAATTGCGGTTTATTCTATAAAAAATGTGTCGAGGTTTCGAAGCGTCCGTTCGTTTTACAGACTCCTCAAAGACTGCCCGCCTCTGAAGTAAGGCTGTAACGAATATTCAAATAATCTAAGTATTCGAATATTCGAATATTCGAATACCACAGAATTCGAATAATTTCTTCGAACCTTCGAATATTCGAACTTCGAACCTTCGAATATTCGGACGTTCGAACATTCGGATCTATTGAATTTCTGATTGTACCGAATAGGAATCTGAACATGAAATATTTGTTCACAGTTTATCGTGAAATTCTTTTCATATTGGCCTTTACAATTATTTGTTTTTCAAACTATAAATTTGGAATTTTATTAATCTTTGGTTCTATGAATTTTGCAACGAAAAGTATAAATTCTATTTAAATTTAGGGACCTAGTATATTTAAAATATATAATGTTGAATCATAATGCTCATTAATAGCAATAGTAGTAATTTTATTCTTTGCTTCCCTTTACGGGATAACATTGTATCATTCATACAATATAATATTCATTCGTTCGGAAGTCACGGCTCGACTGGCTATGGTGTGACGCTGCCGCACAATAGACATACTGCGGTCTCGTTTCTTTGCGGACGCGTGCTCGAACCATACGTTTCTTTTCATATTCTTAAACTATATTAAAAAAATAATCCAGTAATATACCCATATATCATATATTATTTATTTTAGTATTTCCATCCTGTGTTATTTTTAATATTTTCGGAATAGGTATCGCCGGCCCCGAGTCGCGGCAACATATCGAGAGAAGAGAAATATAATGTAATCCCGTAAAGAGAACTGTTCCGTCTTACGTAATAAAGGAGGACTTGGAGCGAAGCGAAAATTCATTATCATTTACAGCCGGCAATTTCGTATTTTTCGAAGCGAAATTCGTTTTATTCGTTTACAATCGGGCAATGCTTATTTTCGAAGCGTTCATCGGGAAACATTTGCCTGCAAGATGTAGAATAGGGGGCAATCGACATCGTCCCGTTTTTTTCAGGAATTTCGACTTTCTTCGCTTCGAGTTAATCCGTATATTGCTCTGTTGGCGGGGGGTCATTTGGTAACCAGCCGTAGGTATCTGTATATACCGTTGTCCACCGCCGACTCTCGGGGCAATTCCGTCATAAACCGCGACCCTGGCGAGACGCTCTGTCCGATCATCCCGGCTAGTTTTTGGGACCAGCTGGTTGTACTTTTCCTTCACCTCGTCAAGATAGCGAAAAAATATTACAGTTCCTCTATGGGGTTTTAGCTTCCTACAAAAAAGTCTGCTTATACTGTTTGTCATCCGCTTATGATGGGACACGGGTGGGCCTAGAGAAGGGGTTCCTTGGCCGATTCCGTCGGGATTGTCCACTCATTATTATAAAAATAATAATAATAATAACTGATGGTTGTTTTCGTTTCAAAATGTATAAATTTACCAAAGATTAATAAAGTTAAAAAATTATCGTTTGAAAAACAAATAATTGTAAAGGCCAATATGAAAAAAATTTCACGATAAACTGTGAACAAATATTTCACGTTCAGATTCCTATTCGGTACAATCAGAAATTTAATAGATCCGAATGTTCGAACGTTCGAAGTTCGAATATTCGAAGGTTCGAAGTTCGAATATTCGAAGGTTCGAAGTTCGAATATTCGAAGGTTCGAAGTTCGAATATTCGAAGGTTCGAAGTTCGAATATTCGAAGGTTCGAAGTTCGAATATTCGAAGGTTCGAAGTTCGAATATTCGAAGGTTCGAAGTTCGAATATTCGAAGGTTCGAAGTTCGAATATTCGAAGGTTCGAAGTTCGAATATTCGAAGGTTCGAAGTTCGAATATTCGAAGTTTCGAAGAAATTATTCGTATTCGAAATTATTCGAATTATTCGAATAGTCGAATAATTACAGCCTACTCTGAAGTCACGGGCCCAATTGTTTATTGGAAACAGTAGATAAGCGGCGAAGGCGTCGGTGTTTCGGGGTGGTCGCCGTAGCCGTGGTAGCGTAAACAGACCCACGATGCCTCGACCAGCCCTCTCCGCTAAGCGCCGAATTATCTCACAAAAGATATATTATTCTAACGCCTGTCGCCTGTTGTTGCCGAATGTGAACTGATGATATAAACACTACATTGTTGTTGTCTGAACCGAAACGTTTCGTAACGTTCCGTGTCAGGACGAACAATATAAATTGACCTTTAGGCCACGGATATACATACAGTGAATCACAAAAATATTCGGACACTAATATGCTTGACTTTAACGACCTATATCTTTGGTAATTATGGAAGAAATGAACTGAAACTTGTTTCTTTCGATAGAGTATTTATTGCACTTTAGAAATATGTGCAAATTATTAAGTTATCTTAATATACTTACATATTATTAAATATTAAATGAAATCACATTTAATATACGCGTTACAAAAATGTTCGGACAGATACGTTGTTTCTGAATATATTTACAAATAGTGCTTGATTATTTTCTTAGAAATGTTCGACTCGAAACGTAGCCTTTGTTTACAAATATGTAACATCGGGTTCGGTACCCAGCCGCCAGTGTTACCTTACAATTCAGTCATTACACCGTCGTTTACCGTGAAAATGTATTGGAAAAGTAAAAACGTTTCATTCAATCTTCGCCAACTAGTAATTTTTCAACGGGAAAAAGGAAAATCGTATCGCCAGATCGCTGCTATGCTTGATTTAAAAAAAAGCACGGTGGCAGATATCGTTAATAGATACATGAATGAAGACAGGATTGAGTCACTACCACAAAATGGTCGGCGAAAAATAATAAATGCGAGAGAAAAGCGGAAGATTATTCGAAAGGTGAAAGAAAATCCACGATTGAGTGCTTCCACATTAGCAGCAGAATTTCGAGAAGAAATTGGGAAAACTGTAAGCACACAGACAGTTCGGCGACTGCTTAATGAAAATGGCTGCAATGGGCGAGTGGCTATTAAGAAATCGTACATCAGCGAGAAAGAAACGTTTAACTTTCGCAAAAAATATGATTTCGAAAGAAGAATTATGGTAGAGAAATGTCATTTTTGTTGATGAACCTAAATTCAATATATCTGATTCGGATGGACGACACACGGTGTGGCGTAAGCCAAATACAGCTCTAAATCCGAAAAATTTGCGAGCCACTTTCAAGCATGGTGGAGGAAATGTTATGGTTTGGGGGTGTATATCGAGCAAAGGAGTAGGAAAACTTGTTTTTATTGAGGATATTATGGATAAAATCAAATATTTAAATATTTGAAAAGAAAATTTAATGCCAAGTGCAGTCAGTATGGGTATTGAAAGAAGCTTCAAATTTTACCAGGATAACGATCCGAAGCATAAAGCACGGATTGTACAAGAGTACCTACTGTATCATTGTCCGAAAGTCTTACAGCCTCCTCTTCAGTCACCAGACCTTAAACCTATAGAGAATGTATGGGATAATTTAAACAGAAGAATAAGAACAACGCCGATAAAGAATAAAGAAGAATTGAAAAATAGATTACGAGACGCATGGGAGAAAACAAGTATACAATATCTTCAAGAAAATTATATTTAGTATGCCGAAACGTTTAAAACATGTGATAAAACAAAAAGGCTATGCTACTAAGTATTAAAAGTTCAATTTTAGTTTATAAAGTATTAATTATGTATAATGTCCGAATATTTTTGTAACGCGAAAAATCGCTGTGATTTCATTTAATGTTTAATATTATATGAGTGTGTTACGAAAAATTAATAAGTTGCACATATTTGTAAAGTGCAATAAATACTCTATTGAAAGAAACAAGTTTCAGTTCATTTCTTCCATAATTAACAAAGACATAGGTCGTTAAAGCCAAGCATACCTTAGTGTCCGAATATTTTTGTGTTTCAATGTACATATGAGGCAGTGAGAGCAACAATGGACTAACCCACATTGAAACAAATTTTTTTTCCTATTTTATATGATTAGTAGAGCTTATTGGAATACATTATTACTACTAATTCAATTTCGAAAAAAATATGGGTTAGTCCGTTGTTGTTCTGACTGCCTTATATTAATTACGCGTGTACACGTCGTACACGTGAAATCTGCATCTCTAGTCCTTACATGTACATATCCATAGACTCAGTTGTGAAATCGGTAAGGGTTACCATAAGTCACCCAAAATTATTTGGACAAAGTTTGAAGATGCGGAAAATGCCTGTTTCGGACCGATCACATTTTCTCTAAAATTGGCGTACTTTACCTTACTATATTTTTCTCTGGATAGGAGTTGATTTAAATGTGACTATATAACGTTATAGATTGTCTTTTCTCTTATAAGTACATGTAATATGAAAAGGATATAAGTATTATAACCCTTTGAAAAATACCCTTTCGCGAATCTCTATTTTATCCCGTTTTTTCCGTTTTAGTTACGTTTACAAAACGTTACTCACGCGTAGTCACGATGAATTTTGCATGAGAGTATTTGTTAGATCCTACTTAAAATGGCTGCATAAGAATTGCAAGTTGCATCAACGCAAGTTATAACGCGATTTATCATAATATAAAAACTCATTTTACCATTCTGTTATGCAACCCAAAAAACATTTATGCTGCAGAAATATTTAAAAACCGGTGTTAAAGTTAAACAGTGATGGCCATGCAAGTTTTACATAGTGGAAATTCGACCGAAGGTATAAAACTTGTTTATACCTTATAAGAGTAGTTCGTTATTCTAGAAAAATACGAGTAATTATATAGAAGAGAGCACACCTCACCGATTTGGATGACCATGAAACATGTAAAGGTCATCATTATCAACAACTTTTTCCTATACACGTTACCGCCGCTTGGCTTTAGTTTTCGAGATATTCATAAAATTATTTTGGTATTTATTTGGAATCAACTACGCCTTTGGTGATCGTTTCCGAGATATCGTTACAGGTTTGGGGCTAGATTTTGGGGTTGGGGGTGGGAGGGCTACATTCAAAATGTCTAAAGTGTCCGTAAATTATTACTATTCTGGTGTTCATTATTTACCATAATTATACGAATATTGAATATTGCGCAAAATGAAGGAACTATACGTTTATATCATAAAAAGAAAACAAGGAAACATTGCTAATCAGAAGAATTTAATGGTGTTTAGAACTTTAAACGACATCTCGAAAGTGAAAACATGTGGCATGAGGCGTTTTTCCTTGCAACCACAGTTATATTTGTATAGTTATTCATATTTGAAGATAAAGAAGAATTCAATACATGTTTTTAGGGTTGTAACATTTCATTAACGATTTTGTTATAGTTCGTGATGGGTCCCGATTCGTTTTCAGGCATCATTAAACTCGGTAAAGGTCTGTGCTTTTAATGCAAGAAGAATTGCTTTCGCTTTTGGTTTCTAAAGGATTTTCTTCATCGCGACGAAAAGCAATCAGGGCAGAAAACATTTGTGCAGCAGCTTTTTGACTGATATTAGAAAAATGCCGAGAAAAAACAAAGACAATTTTTAAGGAAACGATACAAATGCTCCTTCCATCAGAAACTCATTATTACACTCTAAATCGTGATGAAAATTAGGAAAATTTATCATCTGACTCAGTACAACTTTCAGACGAAGACTTGTGGCTATCACGAAGTTCACATTCTATTTTTTAAACATTCAAAACATTTGTAAGTACTTTTTTAATAGTTTGTATTGTTAAATGCAACAATTATTGCCTTTTCTTTAGTTTGTTTAAAATATTTTTTTAAAACTTTAAAAAATGATTTTTTAGAAATAACTGTATAAGGTGTTATTCGGAAACGTCCTACACTTACTAAGCATCATAAATAATTTTGTGCAGCCAAAAACAGCAAATTGAATCACTGTGCGCCGCGCTGGCCAGGCAGCGCGTACGGCACACAGCAGAGGTCGGGGTGTGCTTGTAGTAGTTTTTTCACAAGCCCCAGGAAGGGATTACGGTTGGTCGTGGAGAGGGAGTAAGTTCGTGGTACCCCGGGCTCAAAAATCTCGTTCCAACTACCACTAATGCAAGTGAGCCGCAGCCAACCAGCGTCGCGCTGGGGAATCGGTTGTCGGTAGTTGGAACGATATTTTTGGGCCCGGTGTACAGGGATTGGCGGGTTCAAGCTACGCTGCTGAAAGGGGAAACACCTACAGGGGCGGTGGTAACGTCGCGTGACTGCGCAGGCGCAGTTCGTTTCCCGCTCCATCAGCGTAGCTGAAGCCCGCCGATTCCTGCCGCACACGGCACTTACGCCAGGACCCTGGAACAGAGCGGTCTTTCGAATATATTTCTAACAGAAGCGGGGTAGTGAATTTTACGTGCGAGTTTGTTAGATGCGTGAATTCATCGGACACGTTAATCCAGCCCTGTTTACGAGGCTTGATAGTCTTTTTATTTTGGACGTTGTGTAATCGTGTTTCTGTGATTGTAAAACTTTGTGACAATATGGAAATTACTAGTGCGACGCTGAGTGTTGAGGACATCGTGCGGCAAGTGCTTCAGAAGATGGGAAACTTCTCCGCGCGAAGCCTGTGACAAATGCAAAAAGATGGCATGAGGTGTTCTACTGCTGGATTAGGCAACAGGCAGGAAAGATGGCTATAAAAAATCTGAAGTGAACGTCTGCGATCCCACAATAAACATAAACTGATACAAATCCTTTTCCGAGGTACGATGAAGTACTGTGTACTAGACAGTGGTGCAGAATTTTTTGTTAATTATGGATCAAAATAGCTAGACGCATTAACTGCAAGATTGTGTTACAAAGGACTATGGTGTATGGATTGGGAAATCTACCGATAAACACAATCGGTCACGCAACGGGGATCATTCAATTTGGAAACATTTCTATGGAACTCGATTCGCCGGAAGAAATATTTCGGCGCGTGGCGATCTGCGGATGGTGAACTGGTGCGCCAGGAACGAGGCTGCAGCGAAAGATAAGTGTCCCAATTTCTATTCAGTTAAGTGTTTGCTCATTATAAACTTGTACAAAATTTGCAAAATTATTACTTAATTCTTTAATAACAAATCAATTAACCGGTTAACTGTCAATGTATCATATATGATCAAATGGAATAACTTTTTTGATTTTCAAAATATTGGAATGAAACTTGGTATGTAATAATTTTTGGGGTCGCTGAATCTGAATTTGGCATCGGAATTGTAAAATTCAAAATGACCGAACCAAATTGGCTGTCAAATATTAAAATATTATCGGGATTTAGAAAAATTGTATATAGGGGTTTTTGGGGTCGCTGCATCTGAATTTGGCATTGGAATTTTAAATTTCAATATGGCAGACTCAATATGGCCGAACCAAAATGACTAGCGAATTGTTGGGATTTGTATAAATTATTCGTAATGTGGCATTGAAAAAAGTAACTGCTGCAATTGAATTATAGACAAGAAAACTTCACAAATTAAAAATTTTTAATAAAAAAAAGGTTTAGTAAAGAATTGACAAACTCACCTCTAAATTCTATTTTTTAGGGGTTGGGGGTGTCAGATGAAAAAAATTACCCCCGGAATCGGTTCAGCGACTGAAAAAACCCCTGTATACCAAATTTTGTGTGATTCACTTAATTTTTCGATGTTACCAGTTTGTGCCAGTTAACCGGTTAACTCAGAAAATATTTGACGGAAAAGCCACTTCCATGATCGAAAAAAGGCTACTTCTTAAAAATCTTTATGTCCATATTAGGGATGGCGATACATGCCAATTGTATCGATATTTCGTATCGATACATATTGAAGAACAAATTATCGATACAGACGAAATATCGAAAACTTTTATTCCATTACTCACATAGCTTTAGGACGTCTTTTAGGCGTGTTTAGACGTCCGTGTGCTATCTGGGTATCTGCAGTTCGAATAAAAAAATAATAATTTTCTTAAATTACAAGGTTTTCATGAACAATACAATTAGAAACAATAGTTTTATTCAAAACATATTTATATTCAAAACGTATTTTTATTCAAAACGTAGTTTCATTCAAAACATAGTTTTATACAAAACATATTTTCATTCAAAACATATTTTCATTCAAAACATATTTACATTCAAAACGTAGTTTTATTCAATAGTCAGGCAGTCAGAGCAACAACGAACTAACCCACTTTTTTTTTAAATTGAATTAGTAGCAGTAACGTATTCGAATAGGCTCTACTAACCATATAAAATAGGAACAAATTTTTTTTTAATGTGGGGTGATCCATCGTTGCTCTGACTGCCTCAAATGTAAAATGTACGGTTGAATGTATCGAAATTCGATATTTGAGGTTATGTATCGATACTGCAATATATTGCTACATTAAATATCGATACAAATTATCGATATTTCGATGTATCGATACCTGTATCGCCATCCCTAGTCCATATGAAAATACGGTACTTATTTATAAAAGCAGCGTCCTCGCCGATTTCCATGTCCTTGGAATTAGGGTTGCGACCTTTTTCACAGGAAAATAACGTAAACTTGCTTTAGTGTGGTATAAAAAAAGTACGCCCGAAAAAACTAAAAGTACATTTTAATCTTATTAGATTTTATTTCTTCCAAACATATTTTGAATTTCTTTGAGCATTACAGAGCACCTTTTTAGCGTTTTTAAATAACTCAATGGCATTATTGCACTCAATATTCATATTAAAACATATAAATAATTCGTCCTTTATTAAATTAGAAGGGGCCTTGTTTCTCTCATACCGCCACTTCACATTCATGGCAGGGAAAACTTGCTCAGTAAATGTTGAGATGGTACGAACAGACAGAAGATAAGAAATTACTTTGAGACGATCATGGTTTGTGTACGTTTGGGAAGTACGTACAATAATATTGCGTTACGTTTCGCGTAACATCATTTCGTGAAATAAAGTATTTTCGCATACTTTATTCTAATTGAAAAGTGCAGAGTACATTTAGGTACGTATGATAACGTAGGATACTCTATTTTAAAGTACGTATGGCAACCCTACTTGGATTACCTATGTTATTTACAAAAAACTATGATCGGTAGTTGGTTTAGGTTAGATGTAGGGTTGCCACCCGTACTTTAAAATAAAGTATCTTACGTTATTATAGTTAAATGTACTCTATACTTTTGAATAACAATAAAGTACGCGAAAATACTTTATTTCACAATCAATGATATTACGTGAAACGTAACGCAATATTATTGTACATAACCTTTTTCATTAGTTCCAAATTTCACCGCACGCCGCACCACACTACGTAGTGAACTATATCAACTTACGCGCAGGACAATTGTCCGTCATTTCAATATGAATATTGAGTGCAATGGTGCCATTAAGATATTTCAAAATAATAAAAAGTTACTCTGTAATGCTAAAAGCAATACAAAATATGTTTGGAAGAAATAAAAACTAATACCATTGAAATGTACTTTTAATTTGTTGAGCGTACTTTTTTTATATACCCCACGAAAGCGAATGTACGTTATTTTTCTGTAAAAAAGGTGGCAACCCTAGTTAGATGTGAACTTTTGGGAGATTTACATTTATTATCTTAAATCTCCCCACAGTTGGCGGCCCTCCTCACAGGGGCCCGCTAAACTGTCTGGCCCAAACCAACTACCGATCACAATTTTTTGCGAATATCTCGAAAACTAAAGCCGAGCGATGATAACATGTATAGGAAGAAGTTATACAAAATCATGCCCCAGGCAACATATTCCAAGGTCATCGAAGTCCGTGAGGACTGTGCTTTTGTAAATAATTACCGAAAATACATATATGCAATAATATTTCATGCTCCTATATTGAACAAATTTTTGAGTTATACGGCCACAGTATGCGATGACGTTACGCCCCTCGAAAAAAAAATTTAAAACGAGTGGTCGTGTACGTTTCCAACCTGTGTGCGGTGAAATGAAAAATTAGAACGTTATCTTGGAATATATGACAATGGCTTTAATTAAGCGTTGAGATTTAAAGAAATATTAATTTTTGAAGAAATGGTGGACTTCGGAAGAATATGTATTAAAAATCGACATACTTTTTCAATGTTACGATTAGATGAATTATTCAATCAAAACACCCGTGCGGTTAACTGAAGATAATTTTATTACGAATATTCCCTGAAAGTTTTAAGTGAATCCGATAAAAATGAAGTGAGTTATTAAGCCGAATTTGAAAAATGTCGTTTCGAGAAAATCGCGTTTAAAGTTTTCAGAGAAATTATTTTCTGTAACTCAAAGGTAGCAGATCTACATTTTACCAATACGGTCTCTGCGTAAAGCTGGTGACTATGTATACCTACTTACAATTAGTCTAAGCAATACCTACTTATACGTGCTGTTCATTTGAACAGCCTTACGTATTTGTTTAAATAGATGTAGGTAATGTGAAAGGAAAAGGCTTCTGATTTTTTATTATATTATGCAATTTATATTATGCAAAGTTATAATCAAGATCCAGTAAAATCCGTTTATACCGTATGTCACATGAATAGTCTCACTTTAAAAAATGGGTGAAAATGTACTTACAATTTGGATGAAGACAAAATTATTTTTAATTTCCATCTTTTCTGTACTGGCATGAAGGTGGGTTTTTGTACATATGGTGGTTCCGTCTATAAAATGTAATTCTCTAACAGCAGCTGCACTCGTGCAGCCCCAACACATACAGAACCACCAGCATGCTTTATGGTAGGCTTTAAGTTTTGAACATTATATTCTGTATTTTTTTTCCTCCATACAGTAGAACGTCCATCTGACATGTAAGCAATCACTTATAGGTAATCGAGATTTCCGATTCGGAATATATATTTTTAAAGTACTCATTGTAACTAAGAAATCCTGAAAATTATATCTGCAATGGACTTATTTTACTCATGTTAGGTAGTTCTCTTAATAAAAAATCGTTTTTATTGGAGATAACTCGAAAAGGAAAGGTCGGAGAATTTTTTAAATAGACGACTTTAAAATTAACATGGGGAAACATGATGAAAACTCTTACAATTTTATTCAAACACGGTAGAGCAGTCAATGTGAAGATCGTCGAACAATGCGTGACTCATACATATACTCATCTCACAATGGTGTTATTTGCGTCTCCATGTTAACTTTGAAGGGGTACCCCTGCGCAATACATTGTAGTGGCAGCATAGGTGGTAACCCTGGCCGCAATGAGTACATCTGGATCTCAATTACCCCATGAAATTCGGGGTAATGGAGTTTGAGGTCGTCTATTTAAAAAATTCTCCGGCCTTTTTGGAAAGAAAGCATTTTTTAGTTATCTCTGTGGGGATACTGTAGGACAGGCCTGGGATTTAAGTGAACGCGGCGGCCGATTTTCGGAGGCAACGCCTCCTTTCTCCCGCCGCGCGTCTTGGCCCCCGCGTACTATCATCGATGCGATTTTTTTTTATAGTGGTATCCCCTATAGGCCTATTCCACTGTGTCGCGCGATAAAAAATGTATTGGAAAATCGCGTTTAATTATCAAAATTTCAAATATCTTTGGGAAAACTAGATTTTCGCGCACGTTTAGACGTGCTAGGGCATAGGGGATACCACTATAAAAAAAAACGCATCGATGATAGTACCCCCATGGGTGATGTGGAAATATATTGATACGGGGGCCCCCCAATGCGCTACGCGCGGTTCATATGGTACGGGCCTGAGGCGCTCCAAGCTCCTAGGATGTCGCGGGGGCCAAGACGCGCGGCGGGAGAAAGGAGGCGTTGCCTCCGAAAATCGGCCGCCGCGTTCACTTAAATCCCAGGCCTGCTGTAGGAAATGAGTAACACTATGCTCTAAGGTAAAATAATAAATCCGTTTATTTAATTTTGCTCGTCCGAACTGCCCGGACCACGCTTGACGCAGCAATTCCAACGGCTCTCCTAAAGACGAGGAGAGGTCGCCCTCCGCGACCGCTTGTTATGGTCTGCGCTCTTTCCACGAACCTGCAACAACGCGTTTCGCTCGCCACATCTCCAAAAAAAAACAATTTTTTATTAAGAGAACTACCTTAGGAATTTTTTTTACACAAACAATACGTCATATTTGGATTCGACGCCACAAAAAACATACAGATGCCAGGTTTTAGCCAATTATTCTTAAATAAGAGGATTTTGCCGTTTTTCGCATACGCCTTGAGGCTATATTGATTGTTATTGATAACATGAGTAAATAAAATAGGTCCATTGCAGATATAATTTTGCAGGAAAACCGGGAAACTCTATTCCCTATAAGTGAATGTTTACTTGTGAGCCGAAAATGTTATATTTACTTTCATTTGTAAAAATTACACGATTCCAGCAGTCCATGCTTGTGTTTCTATGAGTCTTCCCGAATTCTAATCTCTTCTTCCTGCTTTGCTCGTTGATGAAATATTTCCTGCGTGCTACTCTGCCATGATACCCATGTGTTCGTAAATAATTCCTGACCGTACTAGTTGAAATATTGGCACTTAAACCATTAATTAGCTCATTCGTGATTTCGCACGCACTTAATGTAGGATTTTTTTTAATCAAGCGGACAATAATACGATCGTTGTATTGATTAAGTTTTCGCGGACGTCCGCTCATAGTATTATTTTGCACTCTTTTACGTGATCCATACCGATCAATTATGCCTTTAATTGTAGATCGCGGTCTACTGACGATTCGAGAAATTTCCGAAGAACTTTTACACTCATTATGTAAATTTATAATTATTTTCCTCTCTTCTACGGTAGTTTCTACGCTTTTTCGACGCAATATACTTTTACAGTTTGTAATACTGTTTAATTTTTAACGTTACTGATCGCGATGATGATTCCGAATATACTAACATTGTTGCAGAATGTTCAGACGTGATCGTCTTTTGTTTACAGTATACAATATAGCCCTACCAAAAGCTGTACGCTACGAATACTTTTTACGCGGTTATTTCTGCTGATTGTGGAATTTTCTTGAATATTTTCAAATATTATGCGAATATTTGGGTTCTTTTTTTATGAAATGGAAAATGCGGTTGCTAATTGGGACTTAGTGTATCTTTGCTTTTGTGGTAGAAGACTGTCTAATTCTTCCCATAAATGTTCTACAGGGTTTAAATTGAAAGCAAACGAACCGGGTGATTGATAAAACTATTTACGTATGGACGATTATGCTTTCGGGCATTTATTGGAGAAAATTCGCTCACGCATTGGAAAGCGAAATACAATGATGAGGGATGCGGTTACTGCAGAAGAAAGACTTGTTGCAACATTAATAAGATATTTAGCTGCAGAAAATAGTTTACAAGATTTAAAATATGTTATTTTTATTAAGTGAGTTTATTGATGGACCGAGTTATGCAGGGTTTCCTCTGGAATTCCTCGCTGTGCGTGTGCTTTTTGCACTCACTGTATACAAGTCCTTCCGTAGCTCCGAGAATTTTTCGAGATCCGCGGTGAAACTATGCGGGTACCTATAGTTTTTAGACCCTGAACATTATGAAAATGCACAAAAAAATAAGAATTTGTGACATTAATACGTCTCTAAAATCGGCACAGTACTGGGGGGCATGCGCGAAAAGTCTAGCGTTACGAAAAGGGTGATTAAAATGGGAGATAATGTTTCGTCTTATAATTTCAAAACTAAAAGCAACACCCAAACAATAAATATAGCGTCGAGTAGAGAATGTCCGTACCTGAGATTACTTTCGGACAGAGTGCGTAACCGCTGTGAGCGTGGGTAGGGGGTCTGCAAAAGTACAGAATTTAAACGTTAAAAACTACACTCCTCACATTAATTAAAGGATCACCTCTAGGAATCTGAAAATAGGGGCAAGTTCACATGATCACAACTCTGCCAAAAATAGCCGTATCGATATTTTGAAAATATGGTTTGAAAGCATAAAATCCCCACTTTCAGCAGTTTTTTCAGATTTTAACTGCATTTGGTCAATTTGAAAAAATTTCTTCAATTTGCTAAAATTCCACAGGGAGTATGAAAATTTTTACACAAATTCCATTTACAACAGTCGACAGCGGCTACTTTCCTGTGTAAAAAGAGAGTAACACATGCCTTGTACGATTTTTTGGCCGAGTTATTCCACTTTGAAGCAAAAACTGTTTTTTTACTTTAGTTGCTTCTAGCAAACGAAGGAATCATCGTAGAACGTTCATGAAAAAATCAATAGAAAGATCAGTCTTTCCTCTTTAAGACGCATCTTTGACTTCTTCGATTCAGTTAAAATTTCGGTCTACGATGTCCATTCGAAATATGCTTAAAAATTGCACAAATTCTATTTTTTCTGCGACTCGCTGTGTCTCCGCGAGGGATGACCTCATTTTAAAGCGGAGAGTCTGCCGATTCTTTTGAGCTCAACCTGAACCCGCTGCGATAATTTCTTACTTGTGGCCTTTAAGTTTGAAATTACCGTTTCGGAAAAATAAGGCTACAAAAATGTGTCGCACTGTCGGTCGTCCCCGCGGAAGCGAGCGCTCTTGTTCGCATCCCTACCCGCCGACGTAAGTGACGATAGCAGCCGAAATAGTCCAGTGAAATTAGACAAAAATCTGTCCAATCTGCGGAATAATTCCCACCAAGCTAAATTTTGGTATGAACCTTTATTTGGTCGTTTTAAACAATATATCAAAAGTCCCCATCGATCCGACCGCCGCTAAAAATTTTACAGAGGGTTGAAAGAAAAAAAAACTGTTTTTCACGAATATCTCGTTATCTAGCAGTTTTGCGACAAAAATAGTTATTATACAATTTCTAGCCTAGGAAATTCTCTACCAAAAAGGTCCTATGAGTTTTTTTCGTAGGAGTAACCATTTTCGTGTATGTCGGGTTACCAAGTTTCAACCCCCATACATTTGACAAGGGAAGATCCCGAACACTGAAATTCATAAGATTATGAAACTCTGTAAATATGTAGGGGAAGTCCTCCTGAGTACAACGCAATTTCGTTTGCTGCCCAAATTCACTCCATAAGGGTGCAATTGACCCCTGAAATTTTTTTTACTTTGTATTATTACTCGCGAACTGTCGGACATAGAAAAAAAGTGTTCAGGAAAAAGTTACTTCTTTTAATTAGGACTATCATTTGGTAAGTTATAGTTCTTACAGTTCTTACGGTTCGCGAGTTATAACATAAAATCGAGAAAAAAAAATTTCAGGGGTCAATTTCACCCCCCTAGTGTGAATTTGGGCAGCAAACGAAATTGCGTTGTACTCAGGAGGACTTCCCCTACATATTTACAGAATTTCATAATTTTATGAATGTCAGTGTTCGGGATCTTCCCTTGTCAAATGTATGGGGGTTGAAACTTGGTAACCCGACATACACGAAAATGGTTACTCCTACGAAAAGAACTCATAGGACCTTTTTGGTAGAGAATTTCCTAGGCTAGAAATTGTATAATAACTATTTTTGTCGCAAAACTGCTAGATAACGAGATATTCGTGAAGAACTGTTTTTTTTTCTTTCATCCCCCTGTAAAATTTTTAGCGGCAGTCGGATCGATGGGGACTTTTGACATATTGTTTAAAACGACCAAATAAAGGTTCATACCAAAATTTAGCTTGGTGGGAATTATTCCGAAGACAGATCCTAATTTCACTGGACTAAAAGCGAGCCAAGTTACGCCGTGCTACGCTACCCGAAGGTCCTGTGTGTGCACACAGGTATGACGCATACCTCCACGTGATATGCCATCGGTCGTGCCAATGCCGGCGCACAGTGGGACGAAACGTAAACACAGGCGCGAAACTGTGCACAGTGGGACGAAAAACATCTTATTTTGATGAGGTTTAACTTATTTTAACACTAGATCTACCAAGGGGGGTCAAAATGACTTGTTTGGCATTTCTTATAATCATTACTCATTTCCAGTACATTTCGTTTTCTAAAATTTTGGATGAATTTTTCTAAAATATGGAAATAATTAATTCTGTAAAATGGTTTTGATCTTCGTTTGTTTGTGAAGAAAAACGCAATAAAATCCTATGTCTGTTCTTAAATGACTTGTTAAGTCATTTTGACCCCTCTGGTAGAAGTAGGTATACGTCAATCGTTGGTTGTTCCAGTGTTAAAGGCAAATGATCATACTTTCCGACAGTGAACATAAAAAATTGCAAAAAATATTGTTTGCACTCTCTAGCATTTGACAAACATTTTTGCAGTTTGGCACACTCTTCTTTGAGGGCGGATTTTACCCCCTGGACACCCGTTTCGATAAATGTGATTCAACGAGTCGAAAAGTAGAAAGTTCAAACTTTAACATTGTTTTGTTTCATCAACTTCGGATGAATTTTAGCAAAGTTATGAGACTTTGAAAATTTAGTAATTTTTAAAATAGTTTTTTCTGGTTTTCGGTGCAAATATAAAGGGCTTCAGGGGATGAACTATTATTTTCTGCAAAAATGTATATGAGAAAGGAAGGTAAAACAGACAGTGGGACGAAACGTATAAATTGCTGGACATTCAAACTTCTTGTATGTGACCTATCATATCTTTATCAAAATTGGCATAAATATTACACTCATAAATTATTTTATTCTTGTCATTTTTTGTTGATCTTGAACTAATAACCGGTCAAAAAACAGATATCGAAGATAAATACGTATAGTGATATTAATAAGAAAAGTTACTTACAAAAATGCTTTCATAATGTTTCCGATGTACTATCCAAATCACTTTGTAGAGAGCATACCACATCCACCGATTCTTCTGTACTCCTTTCGTTTGTCTTCTCCTTGAGTAACAATATCGTTTCAGGGAACATGGGCTCATCTTTGATTTCATTACGTTTATTTGGTCTAAGGTAGGATATTAAACGGTCCGATGTAATTAAAAGATTATTAAGAACGTCTTCATTTGTATAAATCCGATGTGATTTGCGGCATCTTGATTTTCTTGCATTTTTTAAATCCTTATTTTTCGCTTCCTGTGCTTCCTCCGATAATTGGCCTACAGGTATTAGCGCGTGTTCTATTATTTGTTCTCCATGAATTAACACTTTATGGGCTGTAGCAGGCATACAGGGTGATTGGCTCGAAACGCCTGATCCGCCTGGCAACCGTGACGAGGTCAACCCCCCGTGGTGTCTCTCCGAAGTTATGGCTTTCGACCCTCGAAGGGGTTGGAGTACCTATTAAGAAGTGAGAAATCTTCGAATTCCTCATTTCTCATCAGATCTGTGCGAAAGCGACGCCAATGGATTCCTGGCGTTCCGTCGATTAAAATCATACCAAACATCATGCAAATCGGACTACTTTGACACAAGCTATTTGTATTCCTTATGTAAAAGTAGTCCGATTTACACGACATTTGGCATGATTTTCATCGGAAAACCACAAGGAATCCATCGGCGACACTTCCATATCCATACGATAAAGAATAAAGAATTATTTTATTTCCTAAACAGATACAGGGTAATTCTGGAGCTTTGCCCGTCACCCCGTGACGAGGGCTGCCCTTCGCAGTGCCTCACTCGAATTTTATGGCTTTTTCCGGAAAAAGGTACAAATCTTGGGCCGAACGTAGCGAATTGGGGTCAGGCCCCCGCAGTGGAGGGTGAAATATCCATTGCAGCGCATTAAGAAATTCATTTCTTCATCGTGTCGAAAGGAAAGTGACGCCAATGAATTCCTTATGTTTTTCTGATGAAAATCATACTAAATATCATGCAAATCGGATTACTTTGACACAAGCTATTTGTATTCCCTATGTCAAAGTAGTCCGATTTGCATGATGTTTGGTATGATTTTAATCAACGGAACGCCAGAAATCCATTGGCGTTGCTTTCGCACAGATCTGATGAGAAATGAGGAATTCGAAGATTTCTCACTTCTTAATAGGTACTCCAACCCCTTCGAGGGTCGAAAGCCATAACTTCGGAGAGACACCACGGGGGGTTGACCTCGTCACGGTTGCCAGGCGGATCAGGCGTTTCGAGCCAATCACCCTGTATAATACCATGCGTAATGTTTCACAAAAAGTAGTGCAGTTTCTTTGACAAACGAACCAAATTTTTGGGAATCAATTTGCAGTCCTGAAGCTATAGCTTGTAAAATAATAGCAAATCTCCGAATTAGACTTTCTTCAATGCCAGTTATTTCTGACGTCAGTTTCGGATTTTTGAAAAACTTCCGTGCAGTGTTAACGTCATTAAAAGTTCCAACCCCCTGTTTAACGCGATCGACATACAATAGGCCAAGTTGGGAACGAAACTGATCTTGGATAAGCTTCTTTCTATCTGATCGTAGTTGTTTAAATTTTGAAGAGGTTGCTGACCATTTTTTAAAATCCAAGTTATATGATAGATATAAAATGCGCTCAAAAAACCGTATTTTTGCATGTAAAGAAGAAATACCGAATTTATAATATTCTTCACACGGGGTTTTTTTTGTTCGATTAGTTTCAAATTGTTCATCTGTTTTGGCGTGGCTCCACAGACTTCATGGCAGAACTTGTTTGCGTAATAACATTACAAATTTTGCCGTCGAACATACTCATATGCAGTTGATGAATTTGCTTGTGTAGGCATTAAACATGTAATTTCAGACTATATTCGTTCAATTTCTGTTTGTATTACTTCCGGAGTTTCTTTGCAAAATGAAAATCTTATAGGTCTACAGTAATGCGCAGAAGGTCTTAAGGTTTTCCAAATAACTGTTTGCTTCATTGTATCGAACAATTTGATTGGAACTATTGTAGTTATAAATATAGATGAATCGTCAAATCCTTGGCCAGTTTCCGATGAAAAAGCTTGCTTATAAATGCTTAGACTGGAGCAGCCATCACATCCCCACTTGGAAATTAATGTTAAATTTTGAAGATCAATAGTTTCAGGTAAGGTTTCAAGTATCCGCGAGACAGTGTGATCTAAAATTGCCCGAAGATGTATTTTTGCTTGCTGTTCATCAATTTTAACATATTCCTTTTTAGGATAACAATCTAATTTTGTTTTTTTAATTTGATGATATGATGGAAAGTGGTTTGTTGCATTTGAAATTAAAAAATCTCTTAAAACGTTATATTCGCATTTTGAGAGATTTAAACATGTCATTACGGAAAGTGTTTTTTCTTTAGAGAAAATTTCGGATTTACATGGTTTTTCATCGCACAGTTTTCCAATTCTTTCTGCCTCATTGGAATTTTTTAATAAAAAATCTAAACCTTTTACTACGTCTTATTTCCTTTACGCGACGTATTTTGTGACGTTCGGTACATACAATAAATGGCTTTGTTTCTCTATGCTGCTCTTGATATTTTCCATCACTCAAGAACTCTTTGGATACTGGAACTCTGTTTCAAGCCAGCTCTGATTGTTTTTACGAAATCGAGTCTTATTTCGGGAAGCTTCAATCCATTTTTTTTAAATCTTTAAACAAGTTATGAATTATGGTTCGCTATATCATATTTATATTCATTTCCATAAAGACATCATAAAGATATAATCAATCGGGTACAAGAAAAGGAATGTGTAGATACATATTTACTCGTTTCGTCCCACATGCGTTACACAATATTATTAATTCTGCTCAAGGTCGCAAGTTGGCGCAACTGGAGTTTGGATTTCCTAAAACTAGAATGTTTGGTGATTATATGGGTATACATTTTTTGACAATTTTAGACATTTTTTTAAATCAACAAAAAACAACTTTTGTCAGGTTGAAAAACATAAATAAAATCATAAAATTTTTGTCTTATTTTCACATAAACAACTTTTTAACAATCAACCCCAATGTATAGTATGATGGTATACATTTTTTTCATTATTCTAATACTAATTATTTACATTCATATGACAGCCGTCTCCAGAAGTGAACGTATTTACTGTTAAAAATTCGGGATTTAAAATGTTTAAAAAGTTTATTTTTTCATAATTTCGTATCCAGTAGTACTCAAGGATCATGCTCATATAATTATATCAATAAAAAAAAGTACTTCATATTTTCGCCAATGTCCGGGAATTTGTACGCGTCGTCCCACTGTGCGGCCAGCCGTGAGGGTTCTGACGGCGCGTAGGCTCGGCGAGTCTCGTGCTAGGCTCGCCGATCCACGTGCCGTCAGATTTCACCCTAACAGCGGTACCGGCGAAGAGCGCAACGACGATGGCAACTGATTCCTTCACCCGCGAGCAAGGATATCACATCCGTACGGACGACGTTTACGCAAATATGCATGCATAGATATACATGAATAAAGACACTCTTTTATTGAAAAAATATATTTATTTAAAAAATAAAATTTAAAATATTTAAAAAATAGACGCTGATGTTAATTCTTGCAACACACAGAGAAAACACCAAATTATTATTATATACGATGTTGTCAGCGCGTGAAACACCGAACAAATATATTTCACTTATACTTACTCCCTAAATAATCGGGGCAGTCTCCAAAAATCTCCCTCGAACGCAAGGAAGTCCACCTCCAGGGTGTCCTCCCGCCACATCCGCCGGGCGAATTGTATACGCCGCCGCAATTCTTGGCAAATCCGCCCATCGCTGCAGGCCTCGTATTGTTGATGCTGAAACAAATGTACAACTTAATTAAACCACCATCAAAATGTATACCAATACAATTTGCACGAACAAGGACACTTACGAGGAGCTGTATAATTGCGTCCCGATCTCCGTCGCGTGCGTGGAGCTCCACGTCGCGGCGGCGCTGAAACAAACTCGCGACTCGATTAAACGTCATTGAGAGATATCCACGCGCTAGAATAATTTTCATAAAATTTTACTCACGAGGGTCCCGACTCCCGAGCGCCAGAAGCATGCGATCGCTCCACGCCGCAATCGCTAGATCATGCTCGTACTGCAACAAACACACGATTATATTAAACAGTTTCGAAAGGTATACGCGCACCGACACAAATCGACAAAAGAATACTTACGACCGATATCAATATGTTATGGCGTTCCGCCCGCCATGCGTCCATCGGCTCGCGCTGAAACAAACGTATAAACTGATTAAAATACCCGAATTGAAACGCGCACCAACTCAATTTTCACAAAAACTATACTTACGATGCACCGACGCATTTCAAACGCGTTCATGTGTGTCATTTTTACGTTATGGCCCGTGCGGTGATGGTCGACGCCCTTATATGCATTTCTGTTCTCTAGGCTGGAAGGGTATCCCTGCACGTTGTAGAGTAGGGGTACTCGTGAAGTAGATGCGGTGGGGATGTCCGGATCACAGTTTCTTCTTCGATGATTTGTGACTAATTATTCCAGCTTATAGTCCACTGTTATGGCTTGCACTTTTCTGGTTTGCACCGCAAATCGTTTTGTGTCTCTTCTGCGACACGTGTACATCTTGAATTTGCCGCGCACGCTATTTGAATTTGCCGCGCACGCTATTCACATTTCATATTCATGTGTGTGCCACAACACAACCATGACCATTACCACCAATAAACTTTGCCTCACTCACCCGACTTCGTCTTGCCCCAATACGTATTTAATACTTTACATGCTTAGTGAAACTCAGAATTTATGAAAAAGTAACTAATAAGGGAAATTAACTTACCGGTTTTAGTTAAAGAACATGCACTTAAATAAACTGACACTATTACAAACTCCCTGTACATTTATATCAATATTAGAAAAATGCAATATCTCGTCGCAACTAGTGCTACGCGTGGTTTATAACACTGCTATTTTCAGAGCCATGCTCTTTTGCACCGAACTCTCCGATATGTTCACCTGTATACGGTAGTGCCTTCCATTTTTTATAAACAATGCTTTCTCATCTTACCCCGCTAGTCCGTCTTGCACCACGTTCCCCTAGTATAATTGCAATAGGCACTGGTTAATGTTTAAAGCAATGAGTCGAATGCACCCGTATTTTTTATATATATTTCTTTGCCATTAAGAGTAACCAAATTACAGTTATTTCCATTTATTCTTTTTCTTAATGGCCTGTCATATGTGAGGTGAATGTCCGGGCATGGAGTTAAATATTTCCGTCTAGCAGTATTATTTTTGTTTTCGATTAAGAGCTTCTGTATTATTTTTAATGTATTGTTTTTGTACTTCTGCGTTTATATTTAGATTTTTCTTATTTTCATGGTCGTCTATATCAGGCCTGGGATTTAAGTGAACGCGGCGGCCGATTTTCGGAGGCAACGCCTCCTTTCTCCCGCCGCGCGTCTTGGCCCCCGCGACAGCCTAGGAGCTTGGAGCGCCTCAGGCCCGTACCATATGAACCGCGCGTAGCGCATTGGGGGGCCCCCGTATCAATAGATTTCCACATCACCCATGGAGGTACTATCATCGATGCGTCTTTTTTTATAGTGGTATCCCCTAGGCCCTAGCACGTCTAAACGTGCGCGAAAATCTAGTTTTCCCAAAGATATTTGAAATTTTGATAATAAAACGCGTTTTTCCAATACATTTTTTATCGCGCGACACAGTGGAATAGGCCTATAGGCCACTATAGGCCACTATAAAAAAAAATCGCATCGATGATAGTACCCCCATGGGTGATGTGGAAACTTATTGATACGGGGGGCCCTCCAATGCGCTACGCGCGGTTCATATGGTACGGGCCTGAGGCGCTCCAAGCTCCTTGGCTGCCGCGGGGGCCAAGACGCGCGGCGGGAGAAAGGAGGCGTTGCCTCCGAAAATCGGCCGCCGCGTTCACTTAAATCCCAGGCCTGGTCTATATAATTCCTATTATTAGCTGAAACTTGTAAATCTTTTAATTCATTTGATTTGCCTTTAATATTTTCTCCAAAATCACGCGAATCTATTGTTTTTTCTTTGTCTTGTCTTATCTTAGTTTGCAGCAGTCCAATTTTTTCGTCCGTGCGTTTAATTGTAGCACGTTTCAATTTCGCAAGATTTTATATGATGAATGATAAATTTATCGACGCGCATTGATTTATAATTTGCGCCCAAATCAGAATGCTTCAGATCTTTAAAATATGCTTTACATCTAGAGGATGTTGCTACATTCGATGACAGAGGGAAATACCTTCTTATTAGCTGTGGCCAGAGAGGAAAATGTTTAGCCAATTTGACTAGATATGTGACTATAGTCGTGTTCATATTTATTGGCCGGTGACCTTCGTGAGGAGAAGTCTCCCACCACACCGCTTGCCTGCCGCGGCGCTCCTTTTCTCAACGTTCTCACTCTCTCTCGGGCTACGCCTGCTCGTCGCGCGGAGAGGATTCGGTGCCCGTGACGTACGCAAACATGCATCGACCATCCTCATCACTTTAACTACATAGCGGGACACGATTCCGAGTAGTCGTTTCTCGCATCTTTCTTGCCGAACGCGAGAGCGAGATGGTACGAGAGCGCGTCACAATTCGTCGCGAATAGCGAATGTAAATAAACAACAGCCACACGGCTTCGTTCAGGCGGAGCCGTGCAGCGTTCCCGTTACCCCGCCGTACCCTTCGGGGGCCGTGCAAATCCAACTGACGAATCCACGATCGTCAGGTGGTGGTGGCTGATTGCTCCTCACGCGCTGCTCGCGAAAACAAACTCACCGGCCAATATATTTGAACACGACCTTAGTTCTGGACAATAAAATGCGTTGTACCTATCTGTCTCTATACTGTTTTTTGCAATTTGTTCAGCTGCATCTCTGATACTATTTATAAATGCAACTATATCTTCATTGTCATTTAACGATTTTAAATCATCGCATTCCTTGTCATTCTCGTCGCTCGTAAAGGTGAATGACTTTATTCTTTCGAATAAATACGATCGCTTCTGCTCACAAATTACTTCATTTCCATCGGCATCTTTGCCATCGTACTCACTGTAAGCGACAATAAATATTGATTGAAGCAGTGTCTTAAAATCTTCCACATTATCACACGATGACATTAGCCCCGCGCATCGCACAAAGAAGTCTTTAATTTTCGGATGCTTGCTATGAAATACGTCTTTACTACAAATAATTTTGATTAAATGGGCAATATCAATTCTGATGAAACACTGAAGTGGATGTTGCAAAATTTCGCCACTAATCCAACCATAGCAATCGGAAATGTAAGTTTTTACACAACGTTCATTGAATGCTAAGCTGGTTGCATCAAAAGCGCCAGTGAATAATCGCAATCAACTTCTGCAGGCACTGGTGCCCCGTGTCTGATGATCTCCCTCAACCAGTACGTAATTAAATTTGTATCGTGCTTTTCTGAAAGCATTTGAAATACTGGTTGTATACCATTTGCACCTTTTATAATAATTTGGTATAAGAATATATGTTTCTTCTCACCATTTAGGTTTTCTATTGTTTTCACTAATTTTCCAGTCGCATCTATTTCGATTTTCCCGGATGTTTTAATTATTGTTTTATACAATTCCATTTGCATAGGTGACCAGTAAAAACAATAGTAATGATCCATTGAAATCTCGTTAATGTACCTTGAATATATATTTCGACTCACATAACGAATTAATAGGATCAAGATTTTTATTGATTCCTAATTCACGTACGATGGCTTCTTCTCTGATTTTTCTTAAAGTACATTGTTGCGCAACATAAGGTGGTTCAGGATCGTCATATGTTAAATCAGATACTGCACCATTTTTCCATTGTCTGGGTTTAATAATGTTACGATCCGGGGCTGCGGCAACGCAAGGCCGGCGAGAAGGGTATTTCCCAAGGAATACGGTTTATGAGTTTGTTACTTAGAGGGCGGACGAACCTGATGCGAAATCAGGGAGCCGCAAGATTATCGGAAACGAGGACGAACCTGATGCGAAATCGGGGAGCCTCTAGGAATGGAGTCAAACATGGACGGTCGAGGAGCTGTTAGGAGGTTGGATTATTCACAGACGAACCTGGTGCGTAACCAGGGAGCTGTTCGGAAGGTGGTTGATTTACAGACGAACCCGATGCGAAATCGGGGACCCACTGGGTTGGAGAAGATGCTTTGTTTTGGTATTGGAATGCGAACGAATCTGATGCGGGATCAGATAGTCGCGGGAAATGTTAGTAGTGCCTCGTAACTCTTAATTTATGTTTGATACAACTCGAGCGGTAAAGCTGTATCAGTGGGTGAGTGCTACTAATATTATAAGGATCGCTGGGTAAAAGATGGGTTTTAACGAATCTACTCGATTTAGACGTGAACACCATTCGTGTATTCAATTACTAATTATTGTACAAATGTAAGTGTCTTGATAAAATAGTACAGTAAAAGTGTATAAATTACCACTAATTTGCACGGTGTTGACGCACTGGCGATGCGGGGCGTACGAGTGGCTATTTCAAAGTGCTGAATAGAATATGAACCGAACTCGCGGATTCTATGAGGTTAACTATGATTCTGACGGAGACTTTAGCTCGATCTTACTAAATTTAACCAACTCTGTACGAGCGTGACACAACGTTACTCTACGCGTGACTGTGCTGCTTTGAACCTCCGAGGGTTGAAACCAAAGGGTTTATATAGTCCCAAAATGAGTGGGGATTCGTTAGGAATTTCCATTTAAGGATATCCTTCGGGGTCGTCGTCGTGTCACTCTCGTTCCCATGGTCGTGATCCAGATGGTCAAGATCAAGAGCCCCTTAGTGGGATATGATAAGCAAAAGGATTTTAGGGCGCTTTCCCTTCGCAGACGCGAGCTCGAAAAGTGGTTGAGAGCGGCATATGGGAAAATTCCACATACGTAACAATATTTACAAGTTGTTGCCAAATTGCCACCCTTTTTCCCCTTTTACTGCCCTTTTCTTTTCATGCGGTCTTCCCGAAGCATCGACTGTGTGCACTCTTAATACAATACCAGTACCAGGAGCCGGTTCATGTAAGCAATGAGCTTTAAATTCGACACCGCATTCATGACAAGTGCCATATATTTTCAAATATGTTTCCGCTTCCAGAGAATCGAAAACTTTGCCATATTCAAACTTATAAGTTATTTATCAATTTCGACCGTATTAATTAATATATATGCTTTCGGCGCACTGATTCGGTCAGTTTTAACCACTAAAAACTAGCTATTTTGCAATAATTAATTATAAAATCTTTGAACGTTTCGATCTTAGTTTAGATCATCTTCAGGAAAGTTTAGAAAGAATATAAGATACTGCTTTTGCTATTACATTGAGTCACCGTGCTATTGCATTACGTGTGACTCCCGAGTCGGTTGGAATAAGACTAACGTATATCGCGAACAAAACATCTGCTTATAGAAGGTGAGAACAAGGTAAATACCGTTGACATGCAAAAACATATTTAAACTCCCTGAAATTCAAAGTTATAGGATGAACCGTTTGTAGTAATCAGGCATTCTTTGTTAACGAGCAAAATAACAGTTACATACTAATTAAATAATATGTAGAAAACTTTTTATTTTCGATCATGTGAAATTCTATGGAGAAAAACCATCATAGGACATTACTTCTTTAGTAATGTTGCGTAATATTCTTGTATTTTAGGTGTTTCGTACCTAAGATTTACGCTAGGTTGTTTAATCATATGAATTGTCTCCAAAAGAATTCTCTGGTTTAGATTAGTTTCTTTATCAACTATCTTAACATTGTCATAGTCAAATCTATGATCGAACTCTAACGAATGCCTGGTTAAGGCCGTATGTTGTGAGGGAGATAAAAAGATATTTCTTTTATGTTCATATACTCTTCTTTCTAGAAGTCTAGATGTCTGCCCGATATAAACCTGATTACAACCTAAGCAAGGAATTGAATACACGATGTTAGAGTGTTTTAAAAGAGGTATTTTATCTTTAATTAAAGGGAATAATTGTTTCGTGTAAAATGGTAATTTAAAAATAGTGTGAATACCAGCTTTTCTAAAGATTCTTTTAATGTCATTTGAGATACTATTGCAAAACGGTAATACCACGGTGTTCCTCCAGCTAATTGGTCCTACTTCATTTTTCCTTAATTCTTTTCGTCTTTCTGTTAATACTGGGTGATAAATTTCAAACGTACGTTCTTTAATAATAGAAGAAACCATTTCTGTAGGAAATTACCATTTTACACGAAACAATTATTCCCTTTAATTAAAGATAAAATACCTCTTTTAAAACACTCTAACATCGTGTATTCAATTCCTTGCTTAGGTTGTAATCAGGTTTATATCGGGCAGACATCTAGACTTCTAGAAAGAAGAGTATATGAACATAAAAGAAATATCTTTTTATCTCCCTCACAACATACGGCCTTAACCAGGCATTCGTTAGAGTTCGATCATAGATTTGACTATGACAATGTTAAGATAGTTGATAAAGAAACTAATCTAAACCAGAGAATTCTTTTGGAGACAATTCATATGATTAAACAACCTAGCGTAAATCTTAGGTACGAAACACCTAAAATACAAGAATATTACGCAACATTACTAAAGAAGTAATGTCCTATGATGGTTTTTCTCCATAGAATTTCACATGATCGAAAATAAAAAGTTTTCTACATATTATTTAATTAGTATGTAACTGTTATTTTGCTCGTTAACAAAGAATGCCTGATTACTACAAACGGTTCATCCTATAACTTTGAATTTCAGGGAGTTTAAATATGTTTTTGCATGTCAACGGTATTTACCTTGTTCTCACCTTCTATAAGCAGATGTTTTGTTCGCGATATACGTTAGTCTTATTCCAACCGACTCGGGAGTCACACGTAATGCAATAGCACGGTGACTCAATGTAATAGCAAAAGCAGTATCTTATATTCTTTCTAAACTTTCCTGAAGATGATCTAAACTAAGATCGAAACGTTCAAAGATTTTATAATTAATTATTGCAAAATAGCTAGTTTTTAGTGGTTAAAACTGACCGAATCAGTGCGCCGAAAGCATATATATTCAAACTTATGTTACGAGCCGAGGTTGAGGGCAAAGAGATTGGCGGCTGCGAGGCCGAGAATCGAGTTTGTTTGTTAGAGCATGTTAGTAACGGACGTACCGGTGCCTGACGAACACCGGGAGCCGTTGTAAGGAGGTTGGTAAGCGTGGACGATCCGGTGCCTGGCTAACACCGGGAGCCACTAGGAGGAGGTGTATGAAGTTGGCACCCCCAAATTCGAATTGTTGGAAAATCTCGATGGCATTTGTTTGTACACGTTTGTTCAACAAAAATTTTCGTTTGTCCACCCTTCTAAACAAAGTTATCAAAAAAAAATTCACCAGCACCCTCAAGGAACACTTTTCAATTTCTTGAAAGTGGGATACGATTGTCCACTACAGGACACGTTTGTCCACCCCCCAGAATCGAATTATTAATAAAAATCGCGAAAAAGAAGGGTTCTGGTGACGCGACCACGTCTATGTTCGATTTTTTTATTAATTAAACAATGAAACCGTTTGTCCAACGACGGATTTCGTTAGTGTACATGTAGAAGACGTTTGTCTACCCCCCCCCCCCCCCCCCCAGTATCGAATTATTAATTGTTGAGTCCAAGGGAAGAAAGGTCCCGGGAGAAATCACTGATTACACTTAACTAAACTGAATATATTGTTCAAATACTAGGATGTAAATAATACACCAAGAAACCAGATCCAACGGTCCGTAACATGGCGTGGCCAACGAAGTAAGACCCTTGGCCCTGCGCGCGCAGTCCTCTGCCAAGCCGAGAGTCCCATGCGCGCATGCGCATTCCCCAACATTAATAAAAATAGCGAGGTTGGAAAGCGTGGTCGACCCGGGCCTGGATAACACCGGGAGCCACTAGGAAATATTAATTTAGCCTCGTAACTTTATAATGTGATACAACTTGAGCGGTAAAGAACTAAATAAAAGAACTCTGAGTAATAAATAACTAATTATATTCTATAAGCTCGGTTCTTACAATTGTTTGAGTGTTTAGTTGTCGCGGTACCTAAGTCCACCTCTCGGTATTGACGCACTGAGAAATGCGGGGATCTCTCAAAGACTTTAATAATTACAACGCCTATCAGCCACACTGCGAGCTGCATGGCTTATGTTGAATTAATACTTGACGAAAAATGTTGCTCGATTTGCAAGCCTCTTTCGTCTAAATGTAGTACACTTGAAATGAGCCCCTGAGTGTGGATTCGTCGCCCCTTTTATACGGTGAAATTCGGCTAGAAAGTAGTGGGGACATGAATGCCTTCAATTGAATATTAGGTTTTCGGGGAAAACTCGGTTGCATCACACCACTGCAGGAAACTGGGCCCCCTCCGGATAACGTGCATTCCGGATACCCGAAAAGGTTAAAAAGTCAAAGATAGGTCTGCGTACGTAACATGTATAAGCGCACGGAAGTTTCGTTTTTAAAAACCAAATTTTGCAAATATTATCAATCCAACCGGGACTAAGTATTTTACGAGTTTTTCTATGTCTTCCCTTTTCTTTATAAACTTTCAACACATGAGCAATAGATTTCCATTGCTCCTCAGATAATGTAATATCAAAATATGAATGCGGCAGTATATTATTTATTTTATTTGGATTATTGTAAGGCTCTCATTCTTGGCTAGTGTTACATGAGGGCGTTAATTTTTAAGTCACCGAGCGGTTGAGTATAATTTTTCTCACGCAACGCTTAACGAATTAAAAAGGATTGTTGTATTTTTTACATAATTAGAGTCATTACGCAAAAATCCGGATTGTTTTTGGGTACGGCTTTTGTCTACAACCAATACAGGTTGCCCAATCAGGATGTGATGTTTTGGAGAGACAGGTTCGAAACAAATGAGACGAATTTACATAAAATTTACCATCTATTACAGAAAAATATAAGCGAAAAGAAGGAACAAAAAGTAGTACAAAAATGGGGAATTTACATGGATTTACACAAAGACGCAGATGACGAACAAGATAAGCTTTCCAATTGTGGGGGTTGGAAATTGATAATAGTTCGTTTTGTTCCGGATTTTACATACTTAAAATGGTGGTTGGATCAGTTCTCACATGCGTTTTCGATTTTATACATTCGAGACGGTAATTTGGGCTCCATATCAAAACGACACAGTACAAAACTACACATGCAATTTAGGACACATCGGAATAGTGCACAGAAAGTAGTGCACATACAATTTACTACACATTCGTTTTATAGTGCACATATAATTTAGGACACATGCGATTTAGGACACATACAATTTAGGACACATGCGATTTAGGACACATACAATTTAGCACACATGCAATTTAACGCACATTTTTTTAGTGCACATACAATTTAGGACACATGCGATTTAGGACACATACAATTTAGGACACATGCGATTTAGGACACAAACAATTTAGGACACATGCAGTTTGACGCACATTTTATTTAGTGTACAACAGGATAGCACGGTAAACTTGCCGGTGAACTGGGCCGTCGCCGATTTCAATGATCTTCACATATGTTGTCAAGGTCGTCATTCTGAATAACATTTTCCTTTAAACTTTTTGGCGGTTAGCCTTAAATTCGGAGATATTAATAAAAAACTTTCGGCATAATATATTGAACTTTGTTTCACAGCCGACGGTATTAGTATTGGTTGGGGTTAGATCAGGGCGGGGGCGCGCGCCCGCTCGCGGGCGCGTAAGGCATGGTAGCGAACCGATGTGAGTATGTGTTAAACTCGGTAATTCTAATAAGTTTTTTGCGCATATCTCGTAAACCAAAGCCGAACACCAAAAAGTTTAAAGGGAAATGTTCAGAATGATTACCTTGTTAACAATAGCGATATTGACCCCATCGCGCGATACTTGTAACCGCAGTCTCATTTTGAGCATCCCCAAAGTCACATCGGTTCGCTACCATGCTTTACGCGCCCGGGAGAGGGCACGCGCCCCCCGCCCTGATCTAGTCCCAACCAATACTAATACCATCGGCTGTGAAACAGTCGACGGCGACGAGTAGATGGTTGTGCGCTATCCTGATGTGCACTAAAAAAATGTGCGTTAAATTGCCTTCCGGGCGTAGAACCATCGACCTTCACCAAGACAGCCAACCAAAAAATCAGCAGACAGACCTATCAAATAAACAGGGCCCGAGCGATAAAAAACTCGGACCCGGGATGGCCTGGTCAGCCCCCATCATCACCTTCACCAAGACTGTCAACTAAAATGACAGCAAAACAGACTTCTTAACTAAAGCAGGGCCCGAGCAGTAAAAAACTCGGACCCGGGATGGCCTGGTCAGCCCCCCTAACAAAAACGCAGTCACCTCTCACGAGGGGTGACCAGCGCAACAATCACTGGATAAAAATCGTAGCTACAGGTTAGCTTATCCTTGGCACTGGCGTCGAGCCTAGAATCAACTCGACAGGGAGATTACCAGATTAGGGGGGCGATGAGGGCACCGGCTCCAGATTAGCTGGTTCCTAGGCGGAATAATAAACAGTCAAATCAATAGCAGCTATAGGGAATTGCTTGAGAAAACGGCCCATGACCCGTATAGTCGCTCGAGAGGACGTGTGTTAGACCCTTCCGCGAATTAGACATTGGCACGTTCTCCGTGACAAGCGACCCCCGCGAGTAAGACCTCTCCGTCAGCATACGGCAAATCAGTAGTCCGGGGCCTCAGAGAAAGCTGACGTGACGACAGAAAGCGGGGAGAAACTGCCCAATCGGGTTATGGAGGTGCCTTCTGGTAAAGCGGGTTCGTTAGAACCTGTCCCTCCCTTTGTGGCCTCTGCTTCATGCCACCTCGATAGTCCATAAACAAACACCCTCTTTACTTAGTGGCATGCTTAGTTAAAAAAACAAACAAAAATGGCATCGTGTACCTTGGACCATGTTCCATGGTACATGATGTTGTGCGGTCCACTGTACAAAACTGTGCACATTTATACTAATATATCTGCAAAATTTAGATGGTCACTAAAACTGTTGAAGTTAGCATGTTTATTTACTCACCAGGCGATGTAGAGTACAATGTATGTAATACTGGTCACAGTTACAATATAATGTCGTTATTAACTATTAAAATTACAGAAACGAAATATTTACTTTTGACGCTCAAAAATTTGTTTCATCCACTATACACACATGTTGCGCCACAGACAAATAGAACTTCCGTTAGAGTTACATAGCGGGTTTCTCTACAACCTGTAAAGAGTATCAACTGTTTATATAGCACCATTATCCAGTAATAGACAATGTTTCAAGGTACACTCGGCACAAACGATTGTGGCCGATCGAGATTCGATTGCATTCGAGCTTACCAGGGCTGGCTTTTTTACGTCGCTAACATTCCACAGTATTTCATGAACATGGTGAGGGCACTGCCAAGCCATAGGTTCCCGTCTAGAACACTTCTAACGGGACCTAACCCAGACGGGAACCTGTGGCATGGCAGTGCCCTCACCATATTCATGAAATACTGTAGAATGTTAGCGATGTAAAAAAGCCAGCCCTGGTAAGCTCGAATGCAATCGAATCTCGATCGGCCACAATCGTTTGAGCCGAGTGTACACTATACCGGAGGTATAACAGTCTCCCCTATATGATGAACTGACGAATAAGCAATTGCAATACAAGGTCACTAATGCACCGGCGAGTGCATCCAGCGCATATGAAGAGCTGAAAAATAAGCAATTGCAATCCAAAGTGACCAATGCACCGGCGAGTGCATCCAGCGCATATGAAGAGCTGAGAAATAAGCAATTGCAATCCAAAGTGACCAATGCACCGGCGAGTGCATCCAGCGCATATGAAGAGCTGAGAAATAAGCAATTGTAATGCAAAGTCCACTATTGCACCCGCTATAAGCCCCGTTGACCGGGTCGCCGACAACCACGAAGTACACGGGGATATATGGGTTCGTACGCACTCGGTCGCGACGAACAACAAAGGTTTCTGGTCTCTTGTCGACCGGGTTGCCGGCAGCTTGTCGCAGGTGTTTAACGGGGCTAAATGGGAATGCCATCTATGTAAACTAAAAGTTCTTTGCAGATAATACCAGATCCATTGCCCTTTGAAAATTAGCTGGCTCGTTTCTGAGGCTAAAGGGCATTCTATTCAACTCGTAATGGCCATGGGGAGTAGAGAAAGCAGTTTTGGCCGTATATGTAGGATCTACCGAAATTTGATGAAATGCAGATCCCAAATCCAGAGTACTAAATTACTTGGCCCCTCCTAATGGATGTAATATCTCAGTGATATATTAGGGAAAGGGTAAGCGTCTCCTACAGTCTTCTCATTTAATTTCTGATAGTCAATGACCAATCGCCATCGTGGCTTTCTAGAAGAAATAGATTTCTTTGGAACGATCCATACCAGAGAATTATACGGGGATACAGATGGCTGAATTATATTGTTATCTAGTAAGGAATTTACTTGAGTTTCTATCTCGTTCCTGTGAATCTGAGGAAACCGATACTGCTTCGTTTTATGGGTATTTCATCGGTAGTGACAATAGTATGTTGAGTAACGTTGGAAGGACCTAACCTATCTGCAGAAAGGTAGAATTGATATGGAAACTCGATTTCTCTCCTCGACACGACCCCACTAGTGTCGTCATCTTTTTCTTCAGCTGAGCAACTGGTGCTGCATCGCACTACTAATTTCTTTCCAAGCACCTCCCCTGAGCTGCTTATCGTGGTACCCTGCCAGAGTAGTATCCCATAACACCCGGTGGTTTTCGTAATGCCCAATCAAAGCGCGGCGCTGCTGTTTCTCCATTTCCAACAAGTTCAATATTTAAATCACAAATCGCTCACTGGACACGTTGTTGATTGTTTCAACGGTCACTTGGATGTGGCCCAGAATCCCCCACTTACCCTAAACGAAGACTCGAAACCGGAAACACCCAAATTGACCGTTCTGATTGGTCCCCTTTGGGAAAAGCCGGAAATCGCAGGAAACTACACAGGTGTTCAACCCGGCAGGTCGCGCTTCTTTATCAATGGGGGTGCGATTTCGGGGAGAGACACTCCTGGCGGAGATTTGGCAATGCTGCGAAATTTCAAATAATGGAGCAATTACTTGTATTCTATGTCGAATAATGGGGCCGAATCCCAAGAAATAGGGGAAAAATGCAACATCCCATTTTTTTGTAGTGAAAATTCCAAATATTATTAGGGAAGTTCATAAAAAAGTGTTCAGATCTAAGTAGTCAGCTAAGTAGGAGCTTGTCAGTTCAAGGGGTTCTAAAGAAGATGGGGTTATCTGGTCTTCCTCCGCTAGTAAAACAATATTATTTAAAATCTTTTCATTAATAGTATTTGTAATTACATCTAAATTTAATTGTAAAACAACACACAATCTTTCTTATTACTAATTATGTTATATACATTCTTCTGACCTTTCGGCGCAAGCACTGAAGAAGGTATAGGATTTAGAGAAATGCCAATAAATAATACATTTTTTTATAAAGCAATGAAGCAACATTAAGTAAATTTTATTTTTTAATTTACTATTGTTAGTACCTGTCTCGTCACAGTTGAAAACTCTATTGGGTTCAATCGACATAATACCTTCAGCAATAATACGTTCATCAACTTCTCAAAACCAATTATGTAAACTATATTCTGATACTTTTGCCCTATTTAATGACACATTATCAGACACTCTTTTAACAACTGCTGTATGTCGTTTTAAAAATCCATCATAACAGCTTCTGCCTTGCGTATTATTAATAAACGAAGTCTTCTTTTTTAAATTTTCACATATCACTCGAACACTTTCGAATAATTGCACCATTGTTACTGAAAAACCTTTTTCGCAATTCACTAAGTCTTTTTCTTCATCAGCGGTGAGGACAGGTGCAGGCCCAGGTTTCTTATCAGCATAAATGCCTAACTTTTTGGCTCTGATTGTGCTTTCTGGGATGTTATATTTTCGCAACACTTCAGAAATTCGTTTCCCACATCGTATTTCTTGCAGAGCAACAGCTAAATGTTCTTTTGAATAACAAAGCCGTTGGCCGTACCTATCTCGCGGCGCTCCGCGTGCCACGCATTTGATTAACGATTATGCTCACGCTGAAACAAAACTTGATTAGAACATTGGCCTAAGAATTAAATGGACGGAGCACAAAGTCTCAACATGGAAGGGGGTTCGAGTCAGTCGATCGGGAGGAGAGAAGTCGTGGTGGAAGGCTTGTGATTGGCGGAGTTGTACGCATGCGTCGCGCTTTATTTGAAACGGAATGCTTATATAGGGTGTATTAAAATATGCTTATATGTATAAAACTATACATATATATGTATACTTATATATTATATATATATATATATGTACTTACATATGGGCCCCTCAATTGACAAGTAACACAATTTTTTGTTGGGTACCATAGTGTGGTTTTGGAGGGTGGAGTCGCCCCTTGAAAGAAAGGCGGGGTTTTCTTTTTCCTGGAATGTCTCGAGAGCGGTGATAGATATCGAGAAGAAGTTTAAACAAGAGTTGCATCTGTTTTTTATGTCTACCGGACTGCGTGGGAATAATTATCGAAAAATTCATACATTTTAAGTTACCCCCACTACCAATCCTTAATTCGAGAATTATGTTTACTCAGTTTTGTAGATGTGAAAAAGAATGCAATTTCTATATCTTTTACCGATCTTGGGATATTTTACGGGAGGGAGGGTTCTGCATTTTTCGGGGGGTGATTTCACTGGCTAATCGAAGCCTCGTGGAAAAAGGCGGGAATATTTGAATGGCACTCTCTATAGTTCGTCACTGAGGGTAGGACGTCAAATCGAATACACGATCTCTAACGCCCACCTCCCAATGATTAATCTAGGCCTAACTAATTTTTAACCGAGGAAGGGAGTTGTTAACAGAAAATATATCTTTGGTAATAATAGTTTATTTGGAATATAAATAATAAGTTCCCTAATCTTACCTTTATATATTGGACGCGTTTTACAATAAACTAAGATTGCTCGAGATGAGAAACAAGATATTGTTTGATAATGACACTCTTCACAATGAACTGAATATAAAGACTTAGCAATGAACTGAATATAAAGACTTATAGCGTGACGATAACAAACCGAATAAACTATCGAAGTCCCATCGACTGCCCCAGCGATACATCCAGCCTTGCTTATATAGTTTTGATCAAGCGTGCCAATCATGGTGGGGTTCGCTTGATGACAGTCGATCGATATTCAATCAACGCGCCGCGATCGGTGGTCCGAACACTCTCCGAATCACCCCCGCGATGCGTGGAGTCGTCTTCCACGTATAGCGATGCTATCCCAGGAAATCCGGCGCGAGTCGGTTTCGTATCGTTTTGCTAACGAACAGTCCGCGCTTGAGAATTACGAAATGTAACCTGATTCAACTCGTCATTAAATGAATTTGATAATAGTACTTATGGAATTAATATGGAATTCATAATCTCATCGCGGACGGTCCGCAACTATTCTAAAACTATTTCTAAATCTAGAACTAAATTGATTACGGAATTTGCTATAGGTAAGATAAGAATAAGCGAAATACAACTATATCTCTTGTTTTCCTAAATCTACGTCCTCCGTGTACGGACGGTGCATATTACACTTGAAAACGTATATAATTGTTGAAGAAGTTGTTCCGTAAAGGTTAGGACGCACTAAGTGCCGTAAATAAACCTTTTCTTGAATGCGTGAAATTTTTTACTCGTTTTCGTTTAATTATGTTTTTCGCCACAATCGTCTAACGCCAAGCAACCTCTGCCGCACAGAGACTCTAGCTTCCTTTTTTTACAATGGCCGACTAGACCAGAAGAACGACCGCGTGCACGCTGGCGTCGTGCCTCCGAGCAAGTTGCTCCGTAGCGCCACCAGAGGCGCTGGTCTAGTCGGCCTAGAGGGCGCATCCACCATGATGCGAGATTCTTCACCGTGTCCGGATACTTCACGGACCCGGAAGCTGTGCCGGTCGTTGGTTCAGTCATCGTAAAGCACGATTTCTTCCAACGTGTGATTGTCAAAAATCATGTAAAAAACTTTTTTTGTTTGTAATCCAAACGCGCAATCTCTACACAATTATCGTTCAAAAACCTCCCGTTAACTCGGCCCTCGTACTTCGATACCTGTGACGGTCCGGATACCAAGGCAACAGAAGTATTAAAGTTGTTACAGATTTTGGTGGGAAAATTGCGAATAAACGCGGGTTGGTGCCCGTGGAGCGCTGAACCGCTCTGCTCGTTAAAGTGCGCGGGTGTTATAAAATAAAATGAGATTATATGCTGGACTGGTAAAAATGGTTTATATTCTGTTGAGAACAATTTAAGACCTTTACACGTAATCGTCAGGGGGACCAAGCCGTCATTTATTGGCCGAAGTTCCCGTTTAGTTAGCACCAAATAGGTAGGAGGCGCTAGGTACATCACACACACATACCTAGGTGTATCAGTGAGCACGACACACAACCTTTCGACGTTGGTGAAATGTTACCATCAGTTACCATGACGACCGTCGCCATTTGGCGCGGACACGAGGGACACGAGGAAGTCTAACCTGGTATAACCCACGTGGATTTGGGAAATAGAGTAAAATATTTTAGGAGTTGTATAAATTTTGTAATATTATTGTTGAATTTAATATGATCATTGTTATTGTAATAATTGTAATAACTAATATTATTTAAAATTAATAAAGAATTTGTATATCATTTAACATGTATTTATATATCTAATTATACTTTTACTTTTAATTATATTTATATTTTCAGAAGGTAAATCGGAGGAAGTACGGACGTGATCCAAAGGACCCCTGTCATTTCTAAAATAAAATTTAAAAGATTAAATTTTGGAATGACCAGAAATCCTTCAAATGGCGTCCTCACTTTCCCTGGTTTACCTTTTCTAAGGCCGTCTGACTATGGATCGTCGCGTCGGTGACGCGTATGCAGCAGATAGAAGGATATACAAAGAAATTGAATATATTTTATTTTCCTATGAAAAGAAGAAATATTCAATTTCAATGTTTATCCTTCTATCTGCTGCATACGTGTCGCTGGCGCGACGATCCGTGGACAGGTTTTAAAGTAAGCGGTGCATTACACGTATACACGTACACATACGTCCCGATTCACACCAATTCACACATTCACAGTTTAGTACGCACCTAATAGGTAGGAGGCGCTACAAACTCTGCTTCAACTTTCGTAAGAGGGAAGCTTGGCCCCCCTGGTAATCGTTGAAATCGTTCTCCGTTCTCGGGGTCCTCTGTCGTTGATCCTTGCCTCCTCGAACGTGGTGCCCCTTCCATCCTTGCGCGTCCTCCCAGTCCTTTGGCCAATCAGGATGAGGGATGCGCTAGATTCAGGCGGTAGGTTGTCTCGCGGATGTCCGTCCGCCCCCGCGAATCGACGTCCATCTTTCCTTCTAATTCCGGGTGGTGGTGGAAAGTCGGTGGAGGCGCGCTTTTCCGTTACACGACGGGGTGCCCACGTGGGAAGAGAAAGTAAGCTTTGCTCCGAGGAACGAGAAGACAACCCTTGAAAGAAATTTACGACTTCCTTAGCGTCGCCAACACTTCTGGAGTGAATCGACACTGCTAAAGACTAACAAAGGACAAGGCCTTCTCAAAAGATTACGTGACTTAGATTACTTAGAAGAAACTCGCGATTCGTTTCGGGTCTGTTAATTGGTGTCCACTTCCTGCTTTCGAGCTCTGCCCAAGATCTTTCTCACGTATGCCACCCGCATCGCGCATCCTTAATAATACTTTCTCAATCACACGCATACATCTGCTTTCAAATTTCGCCCCTGATTTACCTATCAATTATATGCATTTCTGTGGCTACGTTCAAGCGATAGCGTAACAACGTAATGGATTAAGCGGTCTTCCTAGTCTGGCGGCTGAAAAGAATCTCAATTTTTCAGAAATCAAAACGAGAAATAAGTATTGCACGCATTATTTTACACGTTCGTAGCTTTATTTTAGCACTTTTCAAAACTTACAAAAAATTGTAAGTAAAAATATGCATTTATAGCGGAATAGAAACTTCACGAAGAAAACAATATCCTTCCAGATGCCAGGCCTGGTATCTAGAGGTGTGACTATCGATACGGTTATCGATAAATATATATCGATAATATCGAATTGTAACCGATAATTCGATATATCGATAATATCGTTAAGAAGAATATAGGCAGAGGTGATTGACGCATGATAATTTTATCATTCAAATATATTTATTTTTGTTGGAACTGATAACAGACAGCATGTTCGTGTACTTCGGTTGTACTCTGCTTTTTCTTTCGGAAAAAATTTGTCCAGCTTTCGAAAATAATCGTTCACTTGGAACAGAGGTTGCTGGAATGCATAAATATTTTGCCGCCATAGTCCAAAGACGTGGAAAACTTGTAGCACCCTCGTTCTTCCACCACATAATTGGATCAGATTTCCTATTAATTACGCTACCTTGTAAATATCTATCAAATTAAACAAATAAGTGTTTATATATTATATAGTAAGTTATATATTTTAAATATAACACACGTACACACATTTTTGGACCTTGTATCGTTCAGAAATATTTACCTTTTTAATTCAGACTTTATTGATGCAAGATTGTTATCAGGAGGAGATTCTACATTTTGCACCTTCTTATCAAAGTCTGCCCATATACTATCATTTGCATCTGCGTGTATTGTTACAGCATTGCTGCTGCCGCTCGGCTGTATATTGCAATTGTTTTGGTTATACTCGTTTATTAGATTATTTTTTGCCATTTTCATGCATTCTTTTGAATCAAATGCCATGTCTTTATATCGGGGATCCAAAATTGTGGAAATTGCATATGTATGATGTGCTTCAATGTTTTTAAAATGGTAATTCATTTCAAACAATAGATTTGTACGTAATATTTGAACGTCTGTTGACACATATTCGTCATTTTTTATAGCACCTTCAATGCAATGAATAATGGGAATAACTTTAGATATCGTCATATAGCTTTCACCGGATAATTCCGTAGTTGCCTGATGAAACGGTTTTAAAGTGCTCGTAATATTTTTAATAGTTTCCCATTCCTCGAATGTTAAATGCTGCAAACTGTTGTGATTCAATTCTGCCACAACCGCTGGTAAAACTGTTCTTAATTCTAGAAAACGAATCAGCATTGTGTAGGTTGAAATCCATCGTGTCATTTCATCCCTTTTCAAACTTAAAACTTTGGGTAAGCATTGTTGAATTTGCTGGTTTCTTAATACTTCAGAAGCAGCATTGTTGGTCTTAAAAAAATGTGTTATATGTTGACATTTCTTAATAACATTGCAGATAGCTTCGCTGTTCTTTAGAGCAGTGCTTAGAACTAAATTTATGGTATGCCCGAAGCAGGACAGTTGTTGCCACGGTGTTTTTCTTATTGCGGCTACAATATTACCTCCATTGTCACTAACAATAGAATGTATTTTGGAAATAATTTCCCAAGTGCGTGCTGTTTCTACGAGAACTTCGTGTAAATTATCAGCGGTGTGTCTCATAGGAAAATAAGAAACTTGCAATGTGTTAGCCTCTAAAGATTCAGTCCCGAAGAAGTGGACAGTGGTGGCAAAGAATGACATCTGTCGATGGACGTCTGTCCATAAATCGACTGTAAGATGTACATGTTGAGTAGCCAATAGTTTTTGCTGTATTTCTTTACATTTCTCGGAATAAATTTGAGGTAAATATTTAGTGACTATTGTGTGTCTATCAGGTATTCTATACCTTTCGTTCAATGACTTAACAAAACTGGTAAATCCTATGTCGCTTACTATAGAAAACGGATGAACGTCCTCTGCTATCATTTTTATGAGGGAATGTGTAATATCTTTGAATCGTTTAGAATTTGCAGGATACCTTTGTACATTATCATTATTTTGGGCTGTATTTTGCCTGATGCCACTGCCAGAACTGGTAAATGAATCCATATCAGAACATGCAGTGATTACATTCTCCTCATCGGATGAATTATTTAAAATATTTTTGTGGAATCTACGCAAGTGTGACCACATGTTTGACGTATTTTTCGAGTGCCGTATTGTAGCACTGCACACGTTGCACTTAACAACTTCGGTGTCATCTTTAGTGAAATTCGAAAAATGCATCCATACAGCACTTCTCTTCGCTCGAACTTTCGGCATATTAAATAAAATCACAGCACCAATATAATAGCAACACAACAACAACAAAATGACAATTAACTATGTATTCTTTAAGTTTTAACCAATCTTCTCGCTAATCGGTCTTTGGAAGTAACTCACTGGATGCTCCTTCAAGACTGATTTTGTAGCTTTGACTTCGTTCTTGAACAGTTTCAATTTTCGTTTACACATTTACAAATCCATAGTGATACTGAGAATCCCATACTTCAGATAAACGCGATGTCTATTGCTTTTGTATCCATTCGCCTGAACGATATCTTAACAATATTATCGATATGTCATTAAGTATCAATAAGGTACCGATAAGATATCGATAATCGATAGTCCCGACTATACTGATATCAGCAATTGTAGTTATCTTAAACACAAAATTCAAAAAGATTTGTAATCTGTAGACGTCTGGCTATCGTCTGAATAAGCATAATGTAAAAGATTTGAGAAACGGAGAAATGGCAGCGTCTTAAAATTTTTTTTATCAATTTCAGCAAGAAAAATTTTGGTTTCGTTGACTTTAGTAACTCGGTTTTGCCAATATTTTCAAAATTCCAGTTCGAACGATAAAGTAACGTCGACTGAGCATGCCTGATATATTTGAAGTGGGTGGGGACTTTTGGTTTTTTGGCAATCAGGTCTGGCATCCGGAGGTGTGTTATTCTCTTCGCGATGCTCCTATTCCGTTATAATTTGATATTTTTGCTTACAAATATTTTTTTACAGTCTTAAAAGGTGATCGTGTGAGGCTGGGAGCGTGCAAATTGATACGTACAATGCTCGTTTCATTTTTAATTCCCGAGGGATTGAGTTTTTTCCAGCCGTCGCACGGGGAAGACCCCTTAAATACGATGTATTACGCATATTTGTCCAGGTGTAAATCAATCTGATTTTCTCGAGGATGCTTCATAGCTCATAACCCTTTCAAAAACCGAAATCTTTATAATAACGGTTTCAAGCCCTGGAGCCTACACGCACATTACTAGAGTTTTCCCAATCCGTTGCATGTCCGCCGCTTCGTTGGCTTCGAGCACCTCCTTCCACACAGCACGTAGAAAGGCGCTATGGATGCTAGCGTCCTCGGACCGCCCACCTGGACTTCGCTGGGATAGCTTCGCTGGGAACCTTCCATATAGACAATATGGAAGGTTCTGACACTGGTCTGCTGTAAATCAGATGCCAGCGTGTCATGTACGTGTGAAGTTAGCTCCCCTGTTTTTAAAAACATAAAAAGTGCTTGTTGTACCGTTAAGAGTGTTCAAAAATTCAAAACTGCTTTCGAAAAAAATTGAAGAAACCAAGTGCGAAGTTAACCAGCCCCTCCCCTTTTTTGGCAAACTGATTCTCATAATTCTCTGAATGCATTCCTCTTTCAATCTGTCCTTTCTGACCTTTTTCTTTGGTGGTTGGTTGATCCGGCGTCGACAGCACAGTAAAGTGCAGGATCACTGTCTGTCAGCAATACCACTTTTCCTCGCGGATCATGCGATCACGCGAGAGGATCGACGCCGTCGTAACTTTCTCAAGAAACTAACGAAGGAAATAATAAATTTGATCGATCCGGCGTCGACAGCACAGTAAAGTGCGGGATCACTGACTGTCAGCAATACCACTTTTCCTCGCGGAAACACCTTAATTTCTTATTCTACATATCACAGTACGCAGATTCTGAGTGTATGTAATTTTTGCGGCAGGAGCCGCCATACTGAATTTTAGTTCAAACAGAATCTTTCATAGCTTAGGGGGCGCGCAAATACTGACCCAAAAGATTTGCTGGAGTTTCCACCCAGTGATGCCAGAATCGTGGGACGTGGGACAAATGCTTATCCCCACTATGACCTACCGTCGTCTCCCACTATGGCCTACAGTCGTCCCCCACTTTCTTTCCATCGCACTGCACACAAGCAATATTCCACTCATGTGCGTGTGCTCGCCAGCCCAACAGGCAACGCACACAGACTGACCTAGGAGCGGATTCGGCACAGCAAGAGAACAAAACTGGGTCTTTTCGAGCGCGACTTTCTGGTGAGAACGCTGCTGCGTCAGCACTGCCTTATCCTTATCGCGGGACGGCAATATGTCGAGGCGAGGATGCTTCAAAGAAAGGGTTCTGGTTTTACTAAATTATTATTAACAAACTAGGCGGGAGTATGATCAACGAGGAATTTCCTATAACGCTAGGCGTTGTTGATGCATACCCCGTCCCAAAAAGAAAAATTTTACGTTCCGAACGTAACAGTGGCCGTCCTGTTGTCACTGAGCTGTGGGAGGAACGTTATCGAGAGCCCGCTCCTGGTGAGGATGCAGGCTCTTAAATTGTTCGTGACCGCCACTGACCAGATCTTGCCGGTGTTTCAAGTCCCCCGACCTTCCCGCGGGTCAGCCAGGGTTCTTGTATCAGCACGACGTCGACCTTTTCATTCTTCACGCATTGGGTCAACGTCCCGGCGGCGGCCCTACTGTGATGCAAGTTGATCTGTGCCAGCTGCATACTCGCGCCTTTTCATTTTGCGTTGGCGAAACCGAAGAATTGTCCGGAGGGTGGTAGATTTACAGACGAACCTAATGCGAAATCGGGGAGCCGTAGGAGGGTGAGGTTTCGTGGACGAACCTGATGCGAAATCAGGGAGTCGCGGGAAATGTTAGTGATGCCTCGTCATTCTTAATTAAAGTTTGATACAACTCGAGCAGTAAAGTTGTATCTGTGGGCATGTATGTGCTACTTTTATTATAAGGATCGCTGGGTAAAAGATGGGTTTAACGAATCTACTCGATTTACACGTGAACACCATTCTTATATTCAATAATCAATTGTTGTACAAATGGAAGTGTCGTGGTTAATTGATTAAATAAAATGTGTAAGTTACCAATAGTTTGCACGGTGTTGACGCACTGGCGATGCGGGGCGTAAGAGTGGCTATTACAATGTGCCAAATAGAATATAAACCGAACTCGCGGATTCTAAGAGGTTAACTATTGATTCGGAGGGGACTCAAGCCCAATCTTACTAGATTTAACCAACTCTGTACGAGCGTGACACGACGTGACTCTATGCGTGACTGTATAGTTTGAACCGCAGGGGGTTGAAAGCAAAGGGTTTATATAGTCCCAAAATGAGTGGGGATTCGTTAGGAATTTCCATATAAGGAAATCCTTCGGGGTCGTCGTCGTGTCACTCTCGTTCCCATGGTCGCAATCCAGATGGTCGAGATCAAGAGCCACCTTAGTGGTGTATAATAAGCAAAAGGATTTTAGGGCGCTTTCCCTTTGCAGACGCGAGCTCTTCAAAATGCTTCAGAGCGACGTATGGGAAAATTCCACATACGTAACATCTCCCCCCTTAGACAAAACATCGTGATTCTCGTGATGCTTTTCAAGAGAAGGAAAACGCTCTACAAATCCTTTTATAAACGAAAGTGTAAAAGATAATTGTCGGGTGTTGTGTAGTGAACTTAGTGTACTTATCGCTAGGTATTGCGGGGTGTTGTTGGGTTTAGTCGTCGCTGGGCACCACGTAGCCGATCTGCAACCAGTGCTCGATGACGTCCAGTGGTGGTTGTCCAGGTAGCCGGTCGAGCGTCAGCGTGGCTGTGAGGCCGCCCAATGTCGGCTGGATGTCTGCGAGGAGGCCCTTCCTTCTCGCCGGAATCACCTTCGCGATTTGCGTCGTCCTCTGTAGTGGCCGGCAGGAACGTAGTTTGACACCCTTCAAACGAATCCTTACTGTTTGCCAGGGGAGAGCATGGAACCGGAGTGGCAGAGATCTCAATTCCGTGACAGGGCAATCCATGGCAATGCCATAGTCGCCAAGGAAGGTGGTGCAGGTGGTTCCATTTACTTCGATGACTTCGCCACGAAGTCACCCCTTCCGGGTAAACCTCACTGTCACGAGGCGTCCCGGCCTGATGCTGTCCATCTCTTGACGCCATGTATGTGTTTAATTCGTGTAACGTGACCTTCCCTGCCTCTGAGTATTTGTCAAAGGAGACCCAGAAGGTGGTGGGGTTCTCCACGTACATCACCAGACAGCGAGAAGTCTTCCCGAGGTCAAGTGCTGATATGGTCTTCATCTTTTGAGCCTTTTCGCGACGATCGATTCTCCCGGTGTCCAATCACGAATATTGTCGTCAGTGATTTCCTGGAGCATTAGCCAGTCTTGGATATGTTGATGAGTTTTATATTCAGGTGCTTGAGCTCCCACCGTCTTGATACGTGGTAAATATCCTTCCTTAATCCTCCGGTTTGCTATTGTTATAGCAATCTGTTGCGACGTCCTAGCTTCGATACGATGTTTGGTCGACGTCGGTAGTTCTTTAGTTTGGGGTAGGTCTTGATAATTTGAAAAGCGTAGAGGTCGGGTTGGCGAACCGCCGGGGAGTTTAGAGGGAAATGTTGACAGCATATGTGAAGCTCATTGAAATCCGTGACGAGGAAGCTTTTCGACAATAACTTTTCTAATTAAGAAATTAACTAAACTATTATTGTCATACGTCAAATGTAGGAACTCATGAAATAGCATGATCACACGTTCGAAGTAATGGTCACACTGGATGTACTTCAGTATTCTGTACTGTTTCATTTCTAGTTGTTTACATCGGAATGTTGACATCTGCCTTTCGCGCTCGCAAGCGGGCGTCTCCCCCCCCCTGGCCTAGCCCGAAACAATACTAATACTGTCGGCTGTGAAACAGTCGTTTGTATAGGTAGATTTCAATGTACAATTATGCCACGTTTTTTTGCAAGTATTTCGTGGGCTGGGGCCCGGCGCCGAGGGGTTTGGAGAGAAGTGTTGTTGGGAATAATGACCTTGGCAGCGTGTGTGGGGGTCGTTGAGGTCTGAGAGTCCTCCCCTGATCTAAACATTTACCTTTATTCTTACTGATTACACTATTTAGTGATTAAAATAAACAAAAGTATTGCCCCTCCCGCCTCTTCCTCCTCTTTCACCTCCTCCTCCGCCATACTCAGACTCCCGCAGCTTCTTTCGCAGCTTGCTGTTCTGTAATATGAAAAATAAACATAAATATTATGTTAATTACTGCAATATTGTTTAGACGTTTTCACACTTTCATGAGAATGTAAGAAATGTGGAAATCCAGTACGATCGTTTTGCCTGAGATCGCCTACGTATCTACATACCTCCTTCTTGTACTTCAGGGCCAGTTCTCTGTACAAGACGGCAATTTCTCGAGAACTCCGTCCCGACTAAGGAGTTCGGCCCCTGCTTGATGTCAGACTTCGGAACGGAGTTCGGATGCGCCTTGAAATCCGCCTTGGGGACGGAGTCCGGCTGGTGGATCGACTCCGTCCTCGGGACGGAGTCTACTTGATGCTTGTACTACATCCCCGCGACGGAGTCCGTTCCATTTCTCTCCCTCGAGTCGTTGAACTCCCGGCCGTTGCGCTTTCTGCATTGCTTGCCACCTAAAAACGAGTCGAAGAAACAACGATTGAACGTAATTAAAATGAATTTGAAAGTGCAGTAGAAGAATACATGTGTATCAAGTTGGTTTTTAGTAATTTGAAAATTTTGATAACTATTATTTAGACATACTGCACCAAATTTCGTAAGCAATGCCCCACTTGATGGCCATGGCATCAGAACACTTTTAACAATACCCATGATAACTATTGCCATTTATAGAAGTAAACCATATTCGTCTACAGTGAAACCGACGACTCTTGCGCATTGGATCAGGCCGCGGGCTACTCGTATCATGCCGTATAAAATACATCCATTGAATTAGTTAAAATAAATACAACTTTGCATAAAAAACAAGCCGAAATCGAGTGCCCGCACAACAGACTACTATGAAATCGAAATAAACGCTCAGACTGTGCTAGCGGTTCGGGCGGCCCCTCGTTAGAAGAAGGTGTCTTCGGGCAGATGCAAACCATCATCCGCGAGATGATGGAAAAACTTAACGCGACCCCACCGACAGCGTACAATGTCGCCACACCAGTGTCCTCCCGTTTTGAGAGAAAGCCATTAATAGAATAATTATTCCCCGGACCAGGATCCATCATCTCAAGTGACTCTGCGAGATGCCATTGAAACAGTCCCATATTTTAATGGACATAACATGTCCGTGTTGCAACGTGCGAGAGCCTGCAATAGGGCTTTAAGGCTTTGGTTTTCCCGTAAGCTGAACCCCAGCTAACGAGGCTGCTGCGTAATAAATTACAGGAACATGCATACTTGGCCATTGAGGGTCGGGCCTTTGACTTTGTAACTGACTTAAGGAAACTACTCAAATGCATCTTCCCCCCTGCTAAAACGCCAGATGACTAACGGGGAGATCTAGATACATACTGGATTACATTTCTGGTGTCAAGGATTATCGATTCGCCGTCCTAGACGAAGACCAATTATTCTATCAAGATTTCTCACGAAATCGCCCCCATGACCTGGTTCGATTGGCCTTAGACTCGTTCATGGATGGTCTTCCACCTTCTATGAGAACGAGGTTACAATTACACGCCTTGGACACACTGGAAGAAGCATACGATTTACCGAACAGAAGACTCCCAAATTAACCTGCCAACTTCGGGATAGAATAGGACACGACGCACGATCATGTTGGAGTAACCAAGGTATTGTCTCGCAACCTCCTGTGAGGAACCCATCAAATCGCGCGGCGGAACATTGCTACCGAGCACACAAATCCCTCCTTCCCTATTGAGGCAAAAACCGGGCCTCCGCATCAAAGACCAACACAGATACACATCTGTAGTTATTGTAAAAAGACCAGACACGTGATCTCGGAGTGCAGGAAACGCATCTTCAACAACGAAAGGAATCCTGGAATCTTCCGGGAAAGGGGCCGAGGAAATGTCCTGCCCCACGGGCGGCAATGGATGCGAACTGTGGAATAGACCAAGCAGGAACGTATCCAATTATAATGCAACACGAGACACCAACACTACAGCAAGGATTGCCATCATACAACTAAAACCAAATGGTAAGGTGCCATCGGTAATTATTCTATCACCGGACTTCAAGAATGCAATGGACGTGATGATTGACACTGACTCAGAACTGAATTTGCTGAAAAATCAGGCTGTAAAACATTTTCAAGACATCAACGCTAACCACAAAATGCAACTAAAAGGCATCACGAAGGACCTCGTCTTCATCCTTGGTAGCATAAGGGCAACCCTCTTCATCAACGAAAGAGGTATATGCGTTCCCAACGTGTCAGAACCTCACAATCACACACGCCATAGGAACGAGACAATCTCTACTTGGACACTGATACAGAGGCCAACCTGTCGATCAGGTCCACCTCAGAATCTTCATTAAATAAATTGAATGAATTTTCCAAGAGGTTGGGAAGCTTTCGAGGTGAACCCTGGCAGAAATATCAGACCGGCACCATCCATCAGTCGCAATCCTCTACCTCTATACACAGAGATGTTTGTTTTCTTCCTGAGAGTCGATGGGAAAACATGTGACAATGGAACCAAACACATGCAGGAGACAGGTGCCCTGACATTACCACAGCGCTGCCCAGCGTATGGGCCCCTCACGCATCTGCTTCACCTTCCAACCTTCCTTTCGAGCAGCGTGACTTGTCGTCAAACCTTGCAACGCTGAAACGGAGACCATGACATGTCAATAGACAAGGAACCTCAGCCGCCACGCGTGACGCCGACGTTCACTGTTACTTTGAATCAGCCCGTCTGTGCGCCATGGCAACGGCGGACAATGGTGGGGACGGCTTTTGCCTCAGGAGGCAAGTCTCACAGTACTGCATTAACAAGAAGCCTCACAATGGTTGGGGCTCACTTATTAAATAGAGAGCCTCGTCTTCATTGGCCTCGTCATCAAAGAAAACAAAAAAGAATAGATGTAGCCATGACAATATGGGGCAAATCCCTTTCCTGCCTTAAGGACGAAATTCGTAAATTTCATATAACCTCATTCAGCATCGCCACGACAACCAACGTTGATCAATTGTGCTGACAGGATATCATCACAGACGTCCTTGATACGATCAGCGAAGAAGAAGTCATTATCACCATCTACCTGCAATTAGTCCCAGCCCCCGAGGATCCGGAACGTTTGAACACAATTGTAGAAAATCATGCTTCTGCAACAGCTGGCCAAAAAGGTGTACCACAGACATACAATCTAATTCAACACCACTACTTTTGGAAGGTCATGAAGAGAACCATAGAAAAATACATCCGAACCTGCGCAAACTATCAGAGGAAAAAACTGGTACGTGTCAAGACTACGCAACTGATGATCCTCACGGATACGTCTGCCCGCGTCATCGATAAAATCGCTCTCGACAGAGTACGGCCCTTACCTACATCAAAAGTAGGCAACACGTACGTATTGACCATGCAGGACCTATTGACCTCAGCCAATCCACATCAATCAAAATCGTCGACGCATTCATCAAACGATTCCTTTACCACTTCGGAGCTCTTAGAGCCGTCCTCACTGACCAAGGGGCAAATTTCACTAGCGCTTTTGTGAAAGCAGTTGCATGCGAATTTAAAATTCAGTAATACTGAACCACCGCCTTTCACCCGCAAACTAATGGCTGTCTAGAAAAAGCGCACTTCGTTTTAACAGACTATCTAAAACTTTTCATAAGTACAGTGACTGGGGTGAATGGACCGACCTGGCCGCGCTTTCGTATAACACCAATGTCCACGAGGATACTGGGTATACTGCACATGAACTAGTATTCGGAAAACTGGCTCAGGCACCCAACCGGAATTCGGTACCCGAGAATTTTGAAAAGTAAACATAAAATGGCTATCTCTCGAAATTAAGCACAATGGTAAACAAACTGCAAACCGCTGCAGCGCGAAGTTTGGATCAGTCGAAATTAAGATATAAAAAAATATTACGATCGACGCCTTCACGAGGAGTCCGTCCCAACCGGTGATTTAGTCTTTGTCCTAATAGAACTGTAAAGAGGAAAATTTGGAAATCAGTACTTTGGTCCGCACACTATATTAGAAGTTATACATTCACATAATTTAAAAATATCATGGAACGAGAAGTCTAAAATACTACATGCAAATAAAGCGCGCCTTTCCCGCGTGCGCGAGAGTCCCGGTTAAGCACGGAGTAATACTGAAATACAGTGTTGTAGTAATATTTTCGACCGTAGATTGATCGTTATTACAAACAGACGTTGCGTCCTTTTTACCTAAAGTCCTCCAGTCATCGAGACAATAACCCTCAACGATTCCCCCGCAGCAAACAACTGGTCCTTATTCCAAGAGGCACCAACTCCTCCTCCACCGCCTCCATACCAGTCACCTTCAGCTGACTAATTAGTTAGTTATTCGGCTGGCGGGGAGGACATACCGGGTCGTTGTGGCGCACGCTTAGCGTGCATTACTCCGACGTGGCGGTCCCTTCGCTCTTCACGAATTGGGTCAACGTCGCGGCGGCAGCTCTTTTGTGGTATACAAATGTACATTCAATCACACAAACACACTATACAACGAGGGACTCTTGGGGCTCGATGGACTCGTCGGGCTCAAGCTCGAGGAGCTCGCGGGGATCGAGCTCGGGGATTCGATAATGCACCCACGGAAGGGTTCTGACCTGATCGACTAAGGCGCATCGCTTGTCGTCGGACGGACTAAGAGCGTTCTTTTCCCCATTCACGGAAAACACATCGTGCCGGTTGGAGCGAATATTGTTCTGCCGAACCGCTTTCCCGGTGAGATTGTAAAGACAGTATATGATTCGCGACCACGTGTCTTCGCACACCCTTCACTTTCTTAGTCTCGCTCGTAGACCCCACTTCAGCTTTGAACGTTCTAGTCGCGTACATCTTGGATCTTAGTCCGACGAACTCGGTCATCCAGGTGCCGTTGTTCTCGTCCTTCATGAGCTCCGGCACCTTTTTGTTTACGCGAGGCATACCGTATGGATTGTCCACCGCGTAATCACTCGTGTCGAATCGATTGACGTCGCACTTCATCACATCATACGCATCTTCGCATTCTAGGCTATACATTAAACTATCGGTGTCAATGTACAGGACCTTACAGTGGTCACCGAACTTCGCACGCATATACGCGTAATGAAATTCATACAAGCATTCTTTCGATACGTCGATCACACTCGTACCCACGTATATCGGCTTGTCGAACTTCACTTTTAGTTTGCGCATTTCGATGGCCACTAACTGTTCCGAGAAGATCGTACGACTGTGAAAGTTCGGCTTCGCGATCAGCGCTTCCGCGCCGTAACGACCGTCCCACTGAGTCACCAGTCGCACATCTACGCGATTCCGCACATTCTCCATTGTTTTTCCATACACCTCGTTATTCATTAATTTATAAAGAGTCTTCTGAAATTCACTCGTGGCTCGCGTCCTCAAATCGGTGTTCAATCGAATTTAGTCGCGCAACCAATGCGACTGATCGAATCGCAACACTCGATGAATTCGCGTCACGCGTAATCCGTGGCGTATACACTGTTTCAGGTAGCGATAGTGAATTACATATCGCTCCTTATTGTCGAGCGTGGCAAGCAGCTTAGTCTGGTCACCGTGGGGTGCGTGCTCGCGTACCGGGCAGAATGGAAGATCAGCGTGCGCGTCGTGAATATCCTTGGGGTATTCGATGTCAACCTCCAACAGATGTCCCTCGGGTCCATCGTCGTCGGGCAAGGCTGATACATCCAGCTCCGCCACTGTCGCGTCGCCCAGCCATCGAAACTCCCTGTACGGCATAGCCTGTGACATAGCCCATCCGTACAAGTTGTTGACGTCGAAGTACATCAGATACGTTGAAGGCTTCGACTTGTCGTACTTTGGGGCCGGCAGGTGTTTGTTGTTGGCCAGCGCGTGCCTGTGCGAGCACTGACTCAGACCACCGCGTATCCCACGCTCGACGAACAGTAGCATGTCCACATCCGTCAGAAGCTCTAACCGTACACCGGTGTACTTGAGCATCGCGTCCCACGTAAAACTTGGAAGTGTAAAGTAATGCGCGCGATCTAAGTCGTAACTCGCGATACAGTCCGTCCGGAAACTCTCGAATACGTCAGCGAGTAACAACACATCCGTTTTTAAATACAAATCGCTGTACTCGCCCAATGTTCGTACGCGGAAAGTGTTCCACACGTTCGAGGTGTGCGCCTAATCGAGATCCGACACGTCGGTATCGTTCAACCGATTATAGAACGCTTCGCGGGACGGTAAACGCGTATCGTTCAGCTTGGCGTACGACGATACATAGTCGTATGGGAAGACGCCCTTCCGGGCTAGAAGATTGAACTGCCCGTCCGACAAGGATTGAAATTCGCGTCGTAGAATCGCAAGTCGTTCTTTGCCGAGGTCCGAAGCGAATTTCTCCCGACTAGCGGTTAAGAACTTCAACGAATCTATGAAACGAAACTTCAATACCCTCTGCCAATCTTTATTCTCGGTGTCGATTCCCTTTACATGTTTAGTGAACGATATGTATCGCTCCTTCGTCACCGGCAGCAGGTCGATCTGCCCCTCGAACATGGACGCCAACTCTTTAATTATGAAATGTGCTTCGTATCCGGACAGATTATGGAATACCACCGGTATCGTGTACGACCTTTGAAACTGTAAATTACATGTCACGTGAGCCGCGCCTCGGTACTCGCCCGTCGAGTGACAATGGTCGCGCACTTTTTTGTCCTCGTCGGCAAAGGGTTTCTCGCACACGTGGCACACCATCGCGTCGGTATGACTTTGCCACTGTTGTTTCGTCAGCGGTTTCATTGGTTTCGCGTGTTTCTCTTGCTTGTCCTCGGTCAAACGCAGCGGCGCACAGTGGGGTATTTGCCCCGAAAATGCGGTCAAAATTCAATTTTAAAAATTCTACATAAATTGTAAAACTTTTGTTTCTTGAGTTAGTTGAATATCTGAGGAACAATCTATCAATATTCGTTTTCGCATTCATGTATCCATAAAGTACTGTGATTTGTCGGACGTTTAGGATTCTGATAACACGCTTTCCTTTCCCAACAAATTCGCCTATTAGTAATTTGGAACTTATTTACATAAATTAAATAAATTTTTGTTTTATAGAAGTTTTTCTAGCTAAGTGTATGGTATACTTTTAAGTAAATTTTACTTATGTACCATATATATTTTTGTAGTTATTAATATTTGAAGATAACCAACGATTCAGTAATTTTATTTCTGATTCTAAGACTTTATTAATGATTTCGTTATAGTTCCGGGTGAGTCCCGGTGTTCATTTTGGTGTCATTGTGTTCTACGAAGCTTTATGATTAAGATACAAGAAAAATTGATTCCTACTTCGTCCAACTCCGTGTTTTACAGCTGATCTACGAAAAATTGGGCATCGAAAATCGCAGCATTTCTCACATACCTGCATGTTCGCATTCGCTATATCTCCGTAAAGTAAGTACTTACTAAAGAATTATTTGAAGAAATTGTTTAAATTATAAACGTGCGGGAAGCTTATAGTATGCTGTAGATAGATCTTTGTCTCTATTTTCTGATTGTATTTCGTTGAATCAGTCATAATGTAATATTTACGCTGAAAAGTCGAAAAAAATTATATTTGTATGTATATCACTTAATGAAGATATTTAATTTTAGTGATCAAGAATACATATATGAGAATGTACCTTTTAATAGGAAACCCTGTATTTTTATTAATTTTCATCGGAACATGCGTCACAAAGTTCTTCGCCTGAGAATACTTCCTGTTCATCTGATGTCGTTCCTTCTTCTTCTTCATATTCTTCTTCATATTCTTCTTCCTCTTCTTCCTCATCTTCTTCTTCTTCTGATACTTGTTCTTCTACAATTGATGTAGGTTCAGAAGGTAGAATTAATTGCAATGTCTCGCTTAAAAGGGGGTTTGATTTTTTCTTCGTAGTCGGTCTTATACTGGATATCAGAGGATCGGAAGTAATTAAAAGTCTATTCAGTACGTCTATATTACATGCTTTTCTAGAACACTTTCGTGCACGATCTTCTCTATAACGACGAAAGTGTTTGTTTCTTGCCTCGGCTGCTTCTTCTGACAGTCTTCCAATGGGTACAATAGCATTTTCAATAATTAATGGTGCGTGGATTAGTAACTTGTGCATGGTAGGTGACATAGGGTACCATGAGTATAGTTTAACATATAGCTTTGCAGTATCCATAGTATATGTTTCAAATTTATTTAAATCTATTTTATAACCGCTTGACACAGATTCTAATACGACTCTAAGTCTATATATTAGTTCTACATCAACCCCAGTAATGGTCGATGATAATTGATGGTTTAAGAAAAATCTGCGACTAGTATTTCCATCATTTGTATTGCCGAAACCAGCTTTTGGTACGTCAACAGTAATTCCCATTTGAGCTTTAAACTTCTCTTGTATGACTTTCTTTCTTTCCGCGACTAAACGTTTTTCTTCTTTTGATCTTATTTGCCATTTCCGAATGTGTAACTTATAAGATAAATGTAGCAAATTTTCGAATATTTTTATTCTGGCATGTAGAATCGACAAACCAAACTTTAATGCAGCTACATTAATTTCACCTGTCTTCGACAAATCGTTGAATGCTGTAGAGGTCAATCCACATAGGTAACATCTCATGGTAGATGATGTGTTTGTTGCCGCGTTGCATACCTTCCCATCTATCATCGTGAACAAAAAAATGTGCTTAACAGTTATAGGTCTATTTCCATTAATTTCTGTTTCTCTTAGTTGGTCTATTTGGCCTTCTATATAACTTATTTCGTCATGTATTACATCGGTATCTTCTTTTATAAACCTTATTCTGATTGGTCTACAATACCTTGGAGATGATGGTGTCGGATTATCCCAAATGATTTTTCCATTTTTTGAAGAAATTAAACGTAGGGGAAGGAATGAGCTCTGAAATATGTGACTGTCTGAATCAGAAATATTTTCAAATTGTTGTTTATATTGTGCTTGTTTGGATCCATCACATCCCCATTTACTAATTAATTGTAATTTACTGATCTCATCTTCTTGTAAATTATGTAACACTTCTTCCAAATATAACAGTAACCGAGCAGCTGTGTGATCTAGTAATTCTTGCAGCTTTATTTCTGCAGAAGTGTCAGTTATGACGAATGCTTCTTGAACAGGATAGCAAACTTTCTTAGCCTTCTGTAATACAGAATACGATGGAAAAAGTTTTTTATCCATTGTACGGACAATTTCATATTCTTGCCTGGATAAATTTGCTTGTGTATATATAAATAGGGCTTTCAAAATCGAGGGTTGTCTTGTTTCTGCTTGTTGATTTGTGGAACAAAGTTTCCTGCACTTTTTTGCATATGATTGGCATTTTGTGACTTCCTGCAGTACTATGGAAGCGTCCACTTGACCAGAAGACCTTAGCTTTGCCTGTGCAGCAAATGTTAATTCCTCGGTGCTAATCATTTTCCGTATATCTTCTGTTTTTCTTCTTTTGCTTCGCTCAGATAATTCGGTAAAAGACTTAGGTAGACGTCCAGCCTGGGATGATGTTGTTGGTATTTCAAATGTTCCTTGAAGCCAGTTTAAATTCTGTTTTTCGAAAAGATCCTTCCTATATTTTGCAGAAACCCATCTACGTTTGAATTCTGATTTAAGATGAGAAATACTGTGTTTAAACGCTACACGCTCTTCTTCTGAATATCTGTTGCGATTTAATAAATAATTTTCAAGATACTCCAGTTTTCCAGTAATTTTTTCGCCTTTACACCCCTGCATAATATTAAATAATTGTTTTCGCGTCATAACTTTTATCCCAGAGGATTCTCCAGTATCTGATGACATTTTACTACCTATATGGACATATATTGTCGTCAACTTACATCTGAATACTGAAAAAGAATATACTGAATGCGGAAACTAGTTCTGCTAACAAATCATGTTTCTACTTACCAAATATAGGTGAAATGAAGTAGAATATAAAACAAAATGGAACTTAAAAAATATACTGCACCAATTAACTTAAGTAAATACTAACTATACACTACAAACACAGTATGGACTAAAATAAGGAAACAATACACACATAAAATTTAAATAATATAAAGGAATTTTTTAAAGACACTTGGATAACTCTCACTGCACACGTTACTCTTTGACCGAATGGTTCCAACTGAATTCAATCAGAAAGAAGAGACTTAGTCGAACTCTAATCTCCTGTGTAACATAAACATCTCGCGAGTCCGTAATCTAAACAGTCCCTTCGATGGGTCTCGTATTATAGAGCCTCAGCATCCGCGAAGGAACAAGCGAGTGAAAAATGCATGTTTTTCGCCATGGCTATATATTTAAAACCCAGCATTCTTTGTAAAAAGATTATACTTTTCGATAGTATACATAAAATATACGAGTAACGTAAAAATATTGATTACAATCTGCAGTACTGGATCGGAAAATAGCAACAAACTATACAATCCGATACGCTCCTCTTTAAGGACAGATTTTTCACTCAAAACACCCATTTTAGTAAAAACGGTATATATCACAAAAAGTAGAAATCTCAAGCCTTAAAATGTTTTTTTTTTCATCAAATTTGGATAATTTTTAGCAAAGTTATAGCAGTTTGAATATTGAGCGAATATTGAAATAGCTTTGTCCGCATTTTCGGGGCAAATACCCCACTGTGCGTCGCTTGTTTGGGTCCGGGCACTCTTGCTACCGATTCGCGATCACTCAATTCCGCTGAACAGTTTTCGCGTCTCACGCCTGTCCGCACTCTCGAATCGAGAAAAATCCGCAAGACTATTCTGTCGCCCGAATACCTACTTCTGCGTGCGACCGATCGCTACCTCGTTCTCGCACCAACGGTTTCGCCACGTGGTCCGCGTAATTTCGCGCACTAATTATCTCTAATTTCGCGATCTTGTTTTGGCAACAAGAATCACCTTGACCACCCGCGAGTTGATCCCACTTCTGAAAATTGTAGTAATAATAACTCTCCGTACTGAAGGAATTCGGCACTTTTATTAACGGCTTCTCTTGTGTGTTCGCTATCGCGTTTGAACAGTGACTAGGTCGGTGCGCTTAACGCGTCGCGGATCTTATGCCTCTCGATCGTCAGTGATTCGTCATCCAACTGCAGCGCCGTCGATAAAGGGCTCACTCCACCATCGTAATCATCATCGGAAGATGATGATGCAAGCAATGCGTCTCGCGCGTCCAGTTCCGCGAGTATGCACGCTATTTTATTTCGGACACACGTTCGCACTATTTCAACACTACTCTTAAGGGGGTAGACACGGGTAATGCAGTGCGCTGTATACCGACATAATCTGGCCCGAAACATAGGTTTAGTAGAATACGCTTTTCGTCCTTATATGAACGAATTTTGGGCCGAGCGAGGTCTTATCCGAAATAGGAAGGTTCAGTGCAGTGCGCTCTGGTCATGGCTCGACGAGATTGTGTTGATATCTAATAATCTGAGTGTTCAAAGTAGTGCAAAAGTCGACAAAATACACCCGCATGAATCCAAGTATTTTTAGGTCACTAAAAAAGTTTTGTGACTCAAACGATGTGCGCGCTGCACTGAATCTTCCTCTTTCGAATGAGACCTCACCCAGCTCAAAATCTGCTCATATAAGGACGAAAATTTATCTAAGGAAAATTTTGTTGTTCTTTTCAAACGCTATACATTTTTCAATTTTTTATTTGTTTTTAGATTTCTTTCAATCCCAGCGTAAACTATGTAACTTTAAGAAAATACGGCACGCCAACAGGAGTTAACATCGTAGAAGAGGTTAACAAGATTCCACAATAATTAGAAAAAATTCTACAAATTTAATGATGCCTCTTTGTATTCCAAAGGAGTTTAATTCAATATTAACAATCGAGTTTTAAAAAAAAACTCATAAATATCAGTTACTTTTTGGGCTGTTATACGAGAATCCCGCCTTAACGAATAAACGTGCCGCGTTCATTGACGCAGCATCACCTATGCGAAATCGCGCCGACGCCCGCGCCGACGCCGCATCACTCGTCTGCACAGGGCATGGCATTATCGTCAATGTATTATTTATTACTGTGTCTCTAGAATTATTCTCATCTTGTAAATGAGTTTCCAATTTTAGCAATTCTTCCTCAGAATTGATGGGAAACAGAATGTTTCCTTGAACAAAAATTGAAGTCTTCTCTCCGGAAGAATGTGATTGGGTTTTTAAATGATTTTCAATTTTATCTACTCTCGTTAAAACATCTGTGAGTAAAATCCGCAGGAAATGTTGCTGCACTATAATTCTTTTTAAATATATTTCTGTGGTTTCTTGGTTTTCTGAAAATTTAGGTTTGTTAGGTATCGTGCTTACAAATATTTCTGTGTTTAAATCAGTTTCTACATAGATCTATTAATAGTTACCAATAATTCCATAATTATTATCTATTGGAATATCTCCTGCAGGTTCTATTGCATTTATATTTTCGCTACTCTTCATGCTTGCCACTGAAAACAATAATTGGTTTTGCTACAGAAATGAAATAATTATAAAAAAAGAAAAAGTAAGTAGCTATCAATAGTACAATGTTCCACAGAATACAATTTTTCATTTACAGACCTAACTTTTTGTTTGTTTGTAACGCAGGAGGCGCGGGGAGTTTCGAGTCTGATTCGTCGGTGTCGCTACTCAAAGGACGTTCCTTTTCTTTCCTTTTTCTTCTGGGTGTATTTTCAACTTCTGACTGCAAATCAGAAGTTTCTTCCGCTACCTTTGCTTTTGCTCTCGCTTTCGCATAATTATCTGGAAGCATTTTTAAGTAATATGTAATTATTTTAATTTCATTATAAAATTATTATAAAATCATTAACTTACCAAATGTGCCATTATTAAAAAACTTGATCTGGTGTGCTTCCCAAGTCTTCTTCATGGGTTCACATTTTTTGATAGCTATTGAAATTTGATTATTCGATAGCGATGATGGCCAATAACAATAATCACCTACCAACCACGCTGATGGTACCGCCTCTACTGTGCTGTCCTCCACAAATTGTACAATGCTCCACGAATGCATAACTATTGTTCAATTTGTTCTGCAAAATTTATATATTAATCAAATGTAATCCTGAATCTGTAAACATGGGTAGAGGGTGGGTTGAGGGTCATCGATAGCTACTCGGATCGTGTGTAAGTAAAGAAAGACAGTTAAATATAAATAATATCGCCACTCTTATTCCATTTCTCTGTTTCACTCAATGTCCTTTTCTACATTCGTTGCTATCGGTAAACTACAAAAGATACAATAGTTCTAAAATAAATGCGTGGAAGGAAATCGGCCTGGATGCTACTTTGAGTAATCTTTATGCCTGTGCTATTAGCTGGCGAAAAGAAGACTTCTGGCAGGCGGTCTAGGGCGATGCAATCCGCCGCTGTGACGATTGGTCGAGTCACCTATTTGGGCATAATTCTAAAAACGGGGCACACGCATTTTGGTTATTGGCTAAAGTAGCCACAACATTGTTGCACCGCGCCACGAAGAAAGTGAACGGAACACATCGGGATCAATTGGGATAGCGTGATCTGACCGGCGAACGCCAAAGCAATAGCGCAGGCATCTCAGACGGTTATCATGATGTCAATTAAAAACAATCGTTGCGAGATTGCGTTTGGACTGATTTTAATCAGAAGAATCTCACCAAACCAATGATAATCTGAACATATTGTGAAAAATAAGGAAATTTTTATGTTATATAGGTATTAATGGTTAACCGTTTGAGATGCCTACGCTATTGCTTTGGCGTTCGTCGGTTAGATCGCTCTATCCCACTCGATCTCGATTTGTTCCGTTCGCTTTCTTCGTCGCGCGGTGCGACAATGTATGTGGCTACTTCAGGCAATAACCAAAATACGTGTGCCTCATTTTTAGAAGTGTGCCCAAATAGGTGACTCGACCAATCGCCACAGCGGCGCTTTTTTCGCCGGCTAATAGTTTTATTACCTATGTTGTATTTAAACAGTATGGGTAAATTTCCACACCACCCATATGGGGTATTACCCTGGTGCGTTACTGTTTCTTTTTAGAATGTGGGTAGTTCGCCAATAGCCCTATCGTCCCACAATTTGATTAAACTTGTTCTTATCGGATCACAAAGTGTGGTATTTTTATTTCTGACGAGTAGAATATAAAAATAACAATTTTAACTAGACTCACAGACTAAGTCCCAAGGACAGTGATCAAAGTCAACATGGCGTTGAAATAGCCGTAAAATATGCATTTTTATAAACGTATCTTTTGATACCATGAATTCCTAAAGTTATCACTATTATTTTCGGACTGTCCTCATAGAATCCTATTAGAAGATATAAAAATATCTCACTCATTTATGGTTCGGTAAGAAAAAATAGCCCACGGTTTTACTGGCTTTACATACAACACAACTGCAATGTTACAGTTGGTTAGGACAGATGTTATTATTATACGTGCTAAAAGTGCTGAACTATATGAAGCTACTTAGTTTCTAAAGTGCCAAAGAAAAAGTAGGTATGCATACTTACTTATGAAGAACAATCAGAATGTAGCAATGGGAAACCGATAATTTTTCCTTGAATTTGTAATTTAACATACTTTTTAGAAATATCTGTGTCACGTCCCGGGTGAAGGTCTTTGGGGACAATGACATATGGGGGAATTCGGGATGGTTAGGCTCCAATTCAGGATTTGTTGCACTGAGAGTTGGAGTGGAACCCAGGCGAGAATGCGAGATTCTGCACGCTGATCGACCAGGGAAGGCTCAAATAGTAATCACCGCGGTGGCTGACACCCGTTAGAACACTTTGTTTTGGCTTGGTAATTGGATTTACCGTTGCATTCACGTAAGAAGTTACACGTAATATTTCCTCGAAATACGTCTATTAGACATACAGCTGTACGCGGCCCACATGAAAGAACGTTAGTAAACACTGTGCGCACCTTCACGTTCGCGGACCGAGAACAGCGGTTGCAATAGCCTGTTTTGATTTGGAGTCTTCGTAACCGAAGGATAGAAACAATAATTCGACGCGTGATTTATAACTAAACTGTTTATTCATTTTAAAGCACGTATATTATATGCCATGCACTGATAATGCGATAGCGGTTAGGTTTTATAATAATGCGTTGGACGATAAGCATTAGCACATAACATTTATATAAATGGAAAGCAATAGCAGTATGGTATGAACATGAAACACGTGAATATTAGCAATGTGAATATATGTATAATGTAATAAGTAAATGATAATAATGTTAAGCAATAAGCGTTAGTAAAGAATATAATTATATAAATCAATAAGTAATAGCAAAAGTAATAATAATGAAATAATAAGCATTAGCAATACAAAATGATATAAATGAGGATGATATGCCGTTGGACAATAATTGGTAATAATAATCGCTTACGGTGGTTGCCGCAGGTAATTCGTAGAACACTGGTTTTAATAATACTTTGTCTGTAATGATGTTTTTCGCGAGATGATTTCGTCGAAAAGAGGGCTCCTGTCTCGCGGGCCCTCGTATTTATATGAATTACCGGATAGTCAGATATGCGTCGCAGTAATACTTCCGGGGTTTTTACAAGTACGAAAGGTGAGGCTATATTTAGAGTCGTAGACAATGGAATTTCGGGCTTCCGGGGTTTTTACATGCGCTTGTACAGAATATGCGCTGCAGTGTGGTTTCTGGGCTTTTGCAAAGGGAGTATTTGACCCATTTGATGGATTTCGGGGGGTTTGATTCGGGAAGGGGTGTGAGTGGCTTTGACTTCTTTGGTCATAGAGAGGGGATGAGACGTAGTCTCGATTTAAGAGTTGTTTTGGGACGAGGGACTTGTTTAGATTTAATATGAGGGAGGAATTCGTGCCTCATAGGGCGAATAGGCGAAGGAGGTTTCGTACCGACCATCTTGAGATGGGGACCGCTAAGGTACATCGTCAAGGTGATCAGCGATTGGGGGAGAAGGGGTAAGAGTTGAGATTTTAATGGAATTGTAGAGTGATTCATAAAGAGACTTGGAGTAATACCGCGCGAAAAATAGTGGGACGTCACATCCGTAATATTGAAAATTTCAAAAGGACCGAGATCAGGAGATTCTATCAAAAAAAATCAAGGACTCTCATAAAAATCTTTTAGATATAAAAATTTTCTACCAACTATTTTATACGATCCATCCGATAATATTAAATTTTCCACAAGAATGATATTACCATTTATAAGAGAACAGCAATTATTAGGCTCAGTAGTTTTTAAACTGAAATGATGGAAATCCACGCGTTTGAATTGTTTCGTAATTTTTATATTAATTATTAATGGACTCTCAAAATGTTCATTTTTAAAAATAGGAAATTTAACATTACACATCTTTTCCTTCACAAGAATATTACGTTTTTCCATATATCGCTTCACTATTTGATCCAATACTTTATCGTTTTGCCGAATAGATTTTAAAATGGTTTGTAAGAAGTTTTCAAATTGGAAAGCACTGAAATTATCTAGAGGCCCGTGATTCTTAACATCTTCTGCAATATGTATGAGGTTGTGTATATTGTGCGATATATACTGAGGTCCGTATAATATTTTAAAAGTTTTGACAAAATAATGTAATAATTGAAATGCATAGTCAATAGAATGAAAATATTTTGAATTTGATAAAATGGTTGCTGCTACGTGCAATGAAAGAAAATTCAAATATCTATCTTTACTTAAATTGCGTAACAAAACTACTGGGCCAGTGTATAATAAAAATTGTCTAAATTCTGTTGCTTTCCATCGTTTGAGTTCAATTAAAGTTCGCGGTTTTCGATTAAATTCTAATGGTATGCACTTTGCTAGAGAAACTAAGGAATTGGATATATTTGAACATTTCAAGTGTGAGATTTTTGTAGAAGGTTTGCCGTTGCACCATAACCTCAAAAGTAATTTCTTCATGACACCGAGACAAATTAAGTGCATGTAATCTAATGGGAAAGACTCGATCATATTAATACCCGGAATATTTTGCAAAATGGATGTACCGATATGATGGTCATCGTCAACTTGCGATCTAAACTCAGCATCACTTCTCAAACAAATATTATTTAGACCAGGAAAACATACCCTACCATCAATAAAATCTCCTTCAATACCACATTTCGTACAAGAATGATATCCTGTATGATCTTTTATGCATTTAATTAAAGACTTCGCTGGAGCATCGCAAATAAAAGCTTTTACACGTAAATGATACAAATATTCTTTAATTAAAAATCCATTATTAATAAGGTCTGTTGCCTCTTCAACAAAATCGTATAAAAAACTATTGATATCTTTTGGTTTTTGATATCCATGATAAATACCAACCATCTCAACATTTGTATATCCTGCGATACTACAAAGAATTGGATACACTTGACTATTAGTACTTTTCGTTACTGGGAGGCCGTCAATATTAATGTTAATTTGAATTATATTGTTATTAATAGAAGAAATGTCTACAAATTGAACGAGGTTCAAAATAGAATTCTTTAAACCAAAATGATAATAATGCCCTGTTTCGATCTCTTTAGTAACTACTTTCTTACATGTTTTTAAAAGACTTCTAGCATCTATTGGTAAACTATTTGGTACGGGCTTTTGTAATATAGAAAGTAAACCATTAATAGCGATATGTGAAATATTGTGCTTTATAGCCCAGTCTGATCAAATAACATTAAAGGTTTCATTATCATTACTTTTGGCTAACAACTCGTGAATTGAATGTGTAGAATTCTGCCTTTCTGCAGTTTCTTCAATCTGAAGATTTTCTACAGAAGTTTCGTTTTCAATACTACTGTCTGACGATGTATCTGAATAAACTAAATTGTTTTCATTGACAATAATTGGATTATGACTTGGAGATCTTATATCCGATGAAGTAGAAGCTTCCTGACGAAAAGTGTCATACGATAAACGCAAAGATTTTTTAGCACGCATATAATATTTCTGTAATTTCCTTTTACCGGACATGTTTAGATGTATGAAAGTAAATATAAAATAAGAACTTACCTGAAATAGCAGTAAAAAATTTCACCGTCACCCTATTAACACTCGAAACAATAATTAGTCTTTTCGACAGAAATACTGGTTTTGTCTTCTTCGCCTTCTTCTCTTCACTGATCGATCACAGAACACAGGCGAATATAACGCTATGGCGAATAACGATCGAATGCCGATCGATGCCTCCGGCTTCGCGACAGAAACGAGGAAATCGTCACTTGTTTCCCTGGCTACGTCCACCTTTGTCGTCGACTGTTTTAACGGTTTTAAGCCTCATTCACATTAGTGAAGTTGCATTTCAAGGCAAGTAAAGTGGAAAGATTCTCTACTTCACTTGAAGTTTGAAAGAATCCTGAAGGGATATTTCAAGTCAAGTAAATATAAGAGGTTCTCATTGGTAATGTAGTTTCGAGTGACTGAAATTCAAGCAACTTGAAGTAAAGTAACTTGACTAATGTGAACGAGGCCTCAGGCTGTGGTTACAGTGGACGCGTTTTCGGGCGAAATTTCGCGATTTCGCGCGACAACGCACAATTTTGCGTTTGTTTTTTAGAAATACGCGTTGTGATAATCTTTACTTAAACATATCTTTACTCCGATATGACGACAGCTGAAATGGATGCATCAATGGATACTATATTGGTTAGATAATCCTTTATTAAGGATTTTAATAAATATGTAGTATTTTTGTTTCTTGGACAAAGAATAGTGATGACTATCACACGTTATTTACAGATCTGTTGAACGAACCAAGCAAATTGTTTTAATATTTTAGAATGTCCTCGGAGACATTTTATTAGATTTTAAGTGTAGCAATAAATGATAGTTAATAATTAATAATTTCATTATTTATTACTATTTTTTCTTATTCAGATTATTTGTGTAATATATAATATTATACGGATACTAGTATTGCAGAATTATTACATACGTTATAGTTATAATTGAATTCGGGATAAAGAGATAATTATATAAAATCTAATTTTAAAGAATTTTTGTTTTCTGTTTATTAGTATAACTGTGCAACTCACGGTTGATCTACATGTACATAAATATTTTAAAATTAGACGTATAACGTATTTCAGCGTTTCAATCATCGCCAAAACCTACAAGACTGTTGATCTTAGAATATCTGATTAGTTCTTCAAAACATTCACAAGACTTACAAGATGGGTGTTTCTAGAACATCCGAAATTAAAGTCCTAAGAACATTCATAAGATTTAAGGAATGGACGTTCCTAGAACATAAGAAATTTAAGTCCTAAGAACATTCGTAGAACTTAAGACACGGACGTTCCTAGAATATCCGAAATTTAAATCCGAAGAACATCCTATGTATGTTCAAAATGGACGTAGGACGTTCGGATATAAACTGGACATGAAACGGACGTCCTTGGGATGTGCGGTGCTATCTGGGATCATTCAAATCTGACTACTTTGACACAAGCTATTTGTATTCTTTATGTAAAAATTGTCCGATTTACACGACATTTAGCATGATTTTGAACGGAAAAGCCCAAGGAATCCATCGGCGGCACTTGCATATCCATACGATAAAGAATAAAGAATTTCTTAATACGCTGAAAGGAATATTTCATATTTTCACCCTCGACAGCGGGGCGCCGACCTCAATTCGCTACGGTCGGCCGATGATTCATACCTGTTTCAGAAATAAAATAATTCTTTATTCTTTATCGTATCGATATGGAAGTGACACCGATGGATTCTTATGATTTACCGATGGAAATCATACCAAATTTCATGTGAATCGGACTACATATTACTAACGAAATTGGCTTAAGGTTATGGAAATGAATTTTTCATGGAATTTCCTTCATTATGGCCCCAATTACGTCGTTCTTGGTGTCAGTTTCATCGGCGAAACATGAGAAATCAATTGGCGTCGTTTTCGGAATGATCTGATGAGAAATGCGGAAGTCGAAGATTTCGCACTTCTTAATAGGCACTCGAACCCCTTCGAGGGTCGAAAGCCATAAATATCGGGTGAGGCACTGTGAAGGGCTGTTCTCGCCACGGGGTACCAGCCCACACCTCTTTGACGGGCGTAGCTCCAGAATCACCCTGTACCTGCATATTTCTGAAATAAAATAATTCTTTATTCTTTATCGTATGGATATGCAAGTGCCGCCGATGGATTCCTTGGGCTTTTCCGTTCAAAATCATGCTAAATGTCGTGTAAATCGGACAATTTTTACATAAAGAATACAAATAGCTTGTGTCAAAGTAGTCAGATTTGAATGATATTTGGTATGATTTTAATCGAGGGAACGCCAGGAATCCATTGGCGCAACTTCCCCTTCGATACGATGAAATTCTGAAATTCTGAACATTTCTCACTTCTTTTAATGATATTCCAAACCCTTCGAGGGTCGAAAGCCATAAAATTCGATGAGGCACTGCGGGGTGTTGTCCTCGCCACGGAGTGACGGGCACGAGGCAGCCTCGCAGCGAGGAAAATATCATGCTCGAGGTAGCGCAAGGCTGCCACGGCAGCATCACGAGGCTGCTTTCCAAAGTGACCGGGTCGAGAGTCGCTGCAGACTCTCCGTTGCGCGAGGCGTGCCTTGCGCGCACGCCTCGCAACGTCGATACGCGCCTTTATGATAGGGTAGGTAGAAGCGAGGACTATAATGTTTGAACAAACTGTTAAACTGCAAAAAGCAATAAAAGATATTTGTAAAGAAGTCTGAGCTGTGAAATGTAAATCCACAAACACTAAAAACTAGAAAATAAAAAAATATATAAAAAAAGTTATATTAAACGATTGTATTAAAAATGCGTTAAAAACTAAAAAACATTATTTTCATGTACAACGCAGGATATTTCATAACAATATGAATCAACTTAATACAACATCAAGTATCGAATTGAATTTGTTGCGAGATGTACGCTCCGCGATTAGGGAGAAGTAATGGGGTTTGTCAAAACAAATCTTCGTTTTTGAATAATTTTTCGTTCGAATACGAAAGGAATTTTCCTAATCAACAATTACAGCTGCAGCGGTAAAGTGCTGCTTCCTGTAGAGCTGTGGACCGAACCAGACGTGTCTACAAAAGCTCTCACGTATTTCATAATATGTGTGATATATCACCAGTACAAAGTGCGTACGATCAAGAAATATCATTAACAACATTAGTAGTGATCGTGATAAAGTGCAATTCGGCCCTGAAGATGCTTTGGAAGCCCCCAGGCCGCTATCGAAAATCATGTCATCTCAGACAGCACATGACGCAAAACGTAACCTATCACCTGACGCTTATAAAGAAAATGTAGGTCCTGAAACGTCTCGTACCTTCAATCAGACAAAAGCACCCAAACTGCACTCCCTCAATCTAGACAAAATGTACAAAAAAGCTTTGAAAGAAAATAACATAGGCGTACAAAGCCACGTGAGACCTAACCTCAATGTCGCCCGCAAGCATGGCCCAAAGCAACAAACTACTATAATGACGCAAGAGGAAGGAGCACCATATCCCAGTACCTCATCAGGGCCAAATTGGGAAACACAAAAAAAACAGCAGAATTAGATCGCCTGAAACAACCACCGATATTCCAGACCACAATAAATTTCAAGCGGTCGCTGATTTAAATAATATGGATACAGAAAACAACGAACCGTTAGCAGCACCAACAGGTATTGCAAAACAAAAAGCCTCTAAACAGCCACCCATTTATACTGTTAATACTAATATTAATGGGCTAATCCAAATAATGGTTACTGCTAATATACCCTAATATACACTAATTGTGCCATCCAATATAAAGCGGTCACTGATTTATTACTTAAAAATATGTTACAATTTTTTACATACACACCTAAAGATCAAAAGCCCATTTCAATTATATTGAAGGGAGTACGAGGCGATTTTAGCACCGATGACATCAAGCGAGACATATTAGACCTCAAACTCGAAGACCTAGAGATCCTAAACATCTCCAAATTCATCGCCAACAAGGCGCAACCAGAAAAGTTCCATTACCTGATACAACTATCTCACGGCAGCAAAACCAAAGAACTTTTCAAAGTAAAAAATGTAGCTTACCAAAAAGTTAGATGGGAACACCTTAGAAAACCCTCTATTTTCCAATGTAGGAAATGCCAGAGGCTTGGACACTAGGGTCGTCCTTAGCTATAGGGGTGGAAGTTTTTTTTGAGTTTTTTTCGGTCGCACCCCCCTAAATTATGACACTTGATGAGAAAATGATATGTACAAAATTTCAAAGTGATTGGACAACGGGAACCCGTGCCACATTTGAGTAGAAATTTAGAAATTTAAGTTATTTCTCGTCAGTTTCGAACATAATTGTTATCTACGCGACGGAGCCGTTCTCACGCCTGCGTCTTCGTTCGCGAATAATGTCCCGGTTGGCCACAATTGAAACATATTACTGGCTTTTTCTCTTGCTTACACGTTCGCGCCGTATGTCCCGTTTGTTTACACACGAAGCATCGGATATCGTCCCTCTGTCCTTTAGCTGTGCTCTCTGAACCGCGTGTTCCTTTCGCCTGAGAAACTTCTCGAATGTACGCACTCCCGCTTTGTAAATCTAGTAATAACTGGCTCGGCTTTTCGTACCTGGACAGGGGTCCTAAATAGTCGCGGAAACGTGCATTGTCCAATCCGTCGACTATCCATTCGATGATTTCTTGGGTCTTCATGCCAGCCTCGTTGCATCTCGCTAGCTTCTCGTAATAATGTTCTGCAATGTCTTGATTTGGACGTCGCTTGTTCGGGTCCGGGCACTCTTGCTACCGATTCGCGATCACTCAATTCCGCTGAACAGTTTTCGCGTCTCACGCCTGTCCGCACTCTCGAATCGAGAAAAATCCGCAAGACTATTCTGTCGCCCGAATACCTACTTCTGCGTGCAACCGATCGCTACCTCGTTCTCGCACCAACGGTTTCGCCACGTGGTCCGCGTAATTTCGCGCACTAATTATCTCTAATTTCGCGATCTTGTTTTGGCAACAAGAATTACCTTGACCACCCGCAAGTTGATCCCACTTCTGAAAATTGTAGTAATAATAACTCTCCGTACTGAAGGAATTCGGCACTTTTATTAACGGCTTCTCTTGTGTGTTCGCTATCGCGTTTGAACAGAGACTAGGTCGGTGCGCTTAACGCGTCGCGGATCTTATGCCTCTCGATCGTCAGTGATTCGTCATCCAACTGCAGCGCCGTCGATAAAGGGCTCACTCCACCATCGTAATCATCATCGGAAGATGATGATGCAAGCAATGCGTCTCGCGCGTCCAGTTCCGCGAGTATGCACGCTATTTTATTTCGGACACACGTTCGCACTATTTCAACACTACTCTTAAGGGGGTAGACACGGGTAATGCAGTGCGCTGTATACCGACATAATCTGGCCCGAAACATAGGTTTAGTAGAATACGCTTTTCGTCCTTATATGAACGAATTTTGGGCCGAGCGAGGTCTTATCCGAAATAGGAAGGTTCAGTGCAGCGCGCTCTGGTCATGGCTCGACGAGATTGTGTTGATATCTAATAATCTGAGTGTTCAAAGTAGTGCAAAAGTCGACAAAATACACCCGCATGAATCCAAGTATTTTTAGGTCACTAAAAGAGTTTTGTGACTCAAACGATGACCAGTGCGCGCTGCACCGAACCTTCCTCTTTCGAATGAGACCTCACCCAGCTCAAAATCTGCTCATATAAGGACGAAAAGTGTATTTTCGTGACTGCACTCCCAAATACGAATTCCGCCATATTGGCGATAATACAGAGCAAGTCACGTGACAAATTTAGTTCAGCTAGTCGATACGAGATGGGGCCTACTTGGGAGGACTTAGTAGGGATTAGGGTGGTCCTTACTTTTCGACTTTCATTTTTTTCTGGTCGCACCCCCCTAAATTGTGACACATGGTGAGAAAATGATATGTGCAAAATTTTAAAGTGATTGGACAACGGGAACCCGTGCCACATTTGAGTTGAAGTTTTGAAATTTTAGTGATTTCTCATCAATTTCGAACATAATTGCTTTCGGCTATTTTTGAAATATCAGTGAATGTTCTTTTATTAAAAGTACAATTTCTTAGGTGTATAATACTATCATTTCTGTGTGACTTCAAACAGTATTCTCAAAATCTCTGAATTTCACCATTAAAATTAGCGTACAACACAGCGCCTGAGCCATTATGCGCGGTTACGTGAAGTCTTATTTTACGACTTCCGATTTTTTTCGTTGCACCCCCTCTCCCCAATATTGTAACACTAGGCGGAAAAATGATCCCTGAACAATTTCAAATTGATTGGACGTCGGTAATTAAAGTTGAAGTTTTAGTGATTCTATGTCAATTTTTGAAATCGCGAATATTACCGCGCTTTACCTGGTTAAGGGATTGCGGATTGTCTGGTTTTTCCCGGCAGAAAGCTCAAGAAGCTGTCGTGAATATTACCGCGTTATACTGTTCGAGGGTAGCGTTTTATGATATTACCTGGTAAAGTCTCTGACGACCAAATGTATCTACTATTAGTCACAGCAGTGATTTTTCAGTCTGTTTTGTGAGTTCGAAGTGTTCGTATCGGGGAGTTTAATTCGAGAATACGGTGAAATTAGGAAGATGGAAACCAGAAATGCTGACAGAATATATTTGTTGGGGCATGATGAATGCCAAATTATTGGCTCCAATTTACCAAGTAATGGACAAGTTTTGCGTGTCCTATTTTATAATGTACGGAAAGTGAAACTCGACCTCCGTCCAAGTGCTGCTATCGCGATAAAGGAAGTGGAAGTTTTCTGGGATAAAGCACGTATACCTATCAGAGAAACACATCATAGTATCGACAAGTTATTACAACAGAACACAATAATCTTCTGACCAAAAACGAGGACGAAAAACAATATATTTTACAAATAATTGAAGACTATAGGAGAAAGTACCCTAATGTGAAAAAATGTACCTTAACACAGAATATATAATGAAAAATACATACAATTTAATAATACGCAAATCTATTACCTTCAATCTATAGTATATAACCTACATTTTAATAGAGAGTATTTTGTTTACAACCATGTAATAAAATTTCATTCTAAAGTACTAATACTATAATCATTATTACAAAAACAAATAATAAACTTTTTGTGCATCGACAAAGAACTATAATTTGACTTGAACAACCACCCGACTGCGTACAGTAGCTTATACGCTGCGTTATATGTATACTAGTTTTATGAGATAAAACTCGAAGATTTCTTATATATTTTTGTAAATAATATATAAAAATTATTATTATACATCCAATAAATTGTGCTTTTTTTAAAACATATTCATTGATACTTCAAAAATAGCCGAAAACAATTATGTTCGAAACTGACGAGAAATAACTTAAATTTCTAAATTTCAACTCAAATGTGGCACGGGTTCCCGTTGTCCAATCACTTTGAAATTTTGCACATATCATTTTCTCACCAAGTGTCATAATTTAGGGGGGGTGCGACCGAAAAAAAACTCAAAAAAAAATTCCACCCCTATAGCTAAGGACCACCCTAGTAGGGATCCTTAGTTGGTTACCGACGCTCCACCAGAGGGCCACGCGGCGCGAGATCTTCTCCTGAGTGTTCGCCTGAGCCCTCGTCCGTATATATACAAGTTCCGTCCCAGTCCTGATACCCAGCGTGTCTAAGGCAGGGTCCCGCCAGATAAGCCTTACTGATGAGTCCACTGGCGGGCCCGGGACGAAACGCTCTTTCCTTCGCTGTGAAGGTGGTGATCCCTTTATACGGGTTAGTCTCACCACTGCTGACGGTTGGTAAGTCAGATCGCTACAGTGGTGACCCCGACGTGATATGTATCACGTGCGGCTTGAGCAGTGTGCTCACCGCCATCATATCCTATACTTGGCTTGAGCAGTGTGCTCGCCATTCTCCTTCTTCTGCTGGTTGAGCGGTATCAATCTCTGCGACAATATCTTTCACCGTGGTATAAAAAACCTGGATTGAGTCTTGGTTTCGGAATCGTTGTTCTTGGGACCACCCATCCACTGGATACACCATGTTCATTAAGGGTCCTACATGAAGACCATCTAATGATTCTTAAACCGAGGTATTGGCGGTATAGAAAGGCAGAGTGATACCTACCGGAACTGGCCAGATGCGATATTTATGCCATCCTCGCTTTGTGCGGTGCATTCGTGCATATTGTAAATAATGTACATATTATTATATATCATATTTTATTTATTTAATTATAAGTTTCGTGCTTGAGGGCACTAGCACTCGGGGGGGGGGGGGGGGTGTGTGGGGATCGGCGGTTCCCCCTCTCCGTACATGTAAGGAGTGGGGATAGTCCGCACTTCGGCGAGCGTTGCCATGCGGTATGCAGAGCATTCGAAAACGTTACTCGACGTGGTAACAAGAGTTTCACTCTAACCATGTGTTGAGTTATTGTACACGTGGGTTATACATTGTATAGTTCTGTATCAGATATTATCTGATGTTCTTCTTCACATCGTCCGCACCTGTGGAGATGATGAATTGTTATTAAATATTTCTATACCACCAACCAAGTCATACGTTATTAACCATACCGTATCGAAGTGAACACTGCGGTAGTAGGACCGCTAGGGAGAATCTACTTATATATTCTACTGTTACGTATTTCTGCGGTGAAATCGAAACGCGAACGCGGGTTGGTGCCCGTGGAGCGCTGAACCGCTCTGCTCGCTGGAGTGCGGGTAATTTTAAATAAAACAAACTGCACAGAAATTTCTGAGGTAGACTCTTAAATGGATTTAGTACTAGTCAGTAAGCTGGTTAGCGATCGAATGCGAATAGTATATGGAAAGCGGCTCCGAGCTCGTCGACGGAATCGACGACGAGATCCTCATGGTCCTCCCATAGATCCCTGTTGTCCAATCAGAACGATGGCATCCCTCAAGCTTCGTCAGAGGGTTGTCCTCTGCCATCTCTCCGTCCTTGGCCCTTCCTTCGCGCTTCCCTCTACTCTTGGCTGGTGGTCGAGGGAGATCGAGGCTGGTCGAGGCTGGTCGAGGCAGGTCGAGGCAAGTCGAGGCAGGTCGAGGCAAGTCGAGGCAGGTCGAGGCAAGTCGAGGCAAGTCGAGGCAGGTCGAGGCAAGTCGAGGCAGGTCGAGGCAAGTCGAGGCAGGTCGAGGCAAGTCGAGGCAGGTCGAGGCAAGTCGAGGCAGGTCGAGGCAAGTCGAGGCAGGTCGAGGCAGGTCGAGGCAAGTCGAGGCAGGTCGAGGCAGGTCGAGGCACGCTTTCATATACTTACGCTTACATATACATATACAGGTAGGTACGCGCAACCCTCAGAGTCAGGAAGACGTCGCCCGAACAAAGTTTATGACTTTACAACTTCCGGCCTTTCTCGACCGGAGTTTTTACCCTTACAGGACAACGACAATTATCGAAAGCGAAAATAGAATTCTAAGTGGTTTTACGAGACGAGCCGCTGCCCGCTCGACGAAATTTGGCACGCAGATGTGCAAGGAAAAGTTAAGCTATTTATTATCCGCGTCCGCCCTAACTGTAGTTTCGAAAGGTGTTGAATACAATCCCAAGCTTCTCGTACGCTTCCCGAGTTCAAGCATCAGCTGCTAGCATCATAAAGGTCACGTTCAAAAACCTAGCATGGAAAAACTTGGTTTAATAATACTTTGTAACACTGAAAGAGAGTCGATGATAGAACACTGATCAAAGAGCGATGAAAGAGCGATGAAAGAGCACCCGGCCTCTCAGGACCTCGTATTTATGTATTTCTACAGGAGTATTGCGGGGGTACGCGCGGTAAAGACCTTGACACATTTCGGGATAATACGCAGTAGGACTTCCAGGGTTTTTATAAACGGTATGGCTATTAATAGACATATTTGTGTCACGTACGCCAAATATGCGTCGTAATTAGGTTTCTGGGGTTTTTATAACTGTAAAAGGAGATACTCAACTCATCGGATGGATTTCGGGTATTTTATAGGAAAGGGGTTAGAGTGGCTTGGACTCTGTGAGACGTAGAGAGGGGATTGAGACGTGGTCTCGATTTAAGAGGGATTTATAACGAGGGACTTGTTTGAATTCGTTTTAGAGGGAATGATTCGTGCCTTGTAGGACGAATAGGCGAAGAGGGTTTTGTAACGATCATCTTGTGATGGGGACCACTAAGGTACATCAGCGAGGTGGACGTTGTATTGATCATCTTGTGTTGGTGACCGCTAAGGTGCAACATCAAGGTGATCGGTGGTTGAGGAGATGGGATAGGAGCTGAGTTTGATAAACTGTGGTGGAGTGATTTTGAGGTTTACTAATGGAATTTGGAATAGGCACGCGCGAAAAATCGTGGGATGTCACATGGTATACAAGGATTTTTGGGATCGCTGATTTTGAATCTGATGTCAAAATTTCAAAATTCAAAATGGCAGCTCCAATATGGCGTCAATAATTGCAGAAAATTGGCCAAAATTATTTTTTGTTGTTTAATGAAAAATAGAAATACTTTATTGATCTCAAAAAATATATTTATGTCACAATAAGATAATTCGAGATCAATCAGATGATGATGTCCACGGCTCCTCGTCGGAAGACACCTCAATTACGTCCTCTTCATCATGGGAACCTTGTGTGTCCAGGGGCCTGTCCGAGTCACCAAGAAGCATTTCTACGGTTTCTTTGAGGAATGGATTACTTTTTTTTCGTGGTATGGGTCTCATACCTGTTAACACAGGATCTGAGCTAAGCAGTAACCTATTAAGTACGTCGAAATTGCAAGATTTTCTCGAAAACTTCCTCGCATAATTTTGTCTGAATAAACGGAAGTGTTTATTACGCGCTTGAGCAGCCTCCTCAGACAGTTGGCCGATTGGTAGTAAGGCTTTTTCAATAACTGTTGGACCGTGTCCGTACAATGACTGTACGGACACTCCCGGAAATATAACAAAATCGATGTTATTACGTGGAAATTGAAAGAAAAATCAAGTAGATTTCGAACGAATAATTTGAAACTATAAAAATATACGTAAAATATGTCGCACATACCTGCTTCTGTATAATCCATTCTTCACCACTTTATAATGTTTCGTGAAAACACAAAATTGACTTATGGCCAGTTTTTTTATTCAAATACCCTTCTGCACCAGTTATATATCAACTAAACTAATTAACTTAATGAACGCAGGATATATATATATATATAAACTATACAAAATGATACTTAAACTGAATAAATTGAAAGAAAAACTACAATATAACATATAAGTACGCAAAAAATGTTTTGAATATTTTGCTCTGTAGTCTCTGATGGCACAGTTTCGACTGAATGCAGACAGAAAGAGGACTTTGTCAAAGGCTTATCTATAGCATAGCATAAACATCCCATTTGTCTATAATCTAAACCAGGCCTGGGATTTAAGTGAACGCGGCGGCCGATTTTCGGAGGCAACGCCTCCTTTCTCCCGCCGCGCGTCTTGGCCCCCGCGACAGCCTAGGAGCTTGGAGCGCCTCAGGCCCGTACCATATGAACCGCGCGTAGCGCATTGGGGGGCCCCCGTATCAATAGGTTTCCACATCACCCATGGGGGTACTATCATCGATGCGTTTTTTTTTATAGTGGTATCCCCTAGGCCCTAGCACGTCTAAACGTGCGCGAAAATCTAGTTTTCCCAAAGATATTTGAAATTTTGATAATAAAACGCGTTTTTCCAATACATTTTTTATCGCGCGACACAGTGGAATAGGCCTATAGGGGATACCACTATAAAAAAAAAACGCATCGATGATAGTGCCCCCATGGGTGATGTGGAAACCTATTGATACGGGAGGCCCCCCAATGCGCTACGCGCGGTTCATATGGTACGGGCCTGAGGCGCTCCAAGCTCCTTGGCTGCCGCGGGGGCCAAGATGTGCGGCGGGAGAAAGGAGGCGTTGCCTCCGAAAATCGGCCGCCGCGTTCACTTAAAGCCCAGGCCTGATATAAAACGTTGGTATTAGCACGAAACACCGAACAATGAAAATTCATTTATACTCACTCTTCGAATAATCGCTTCAACCCCCAGAATTCTCCTTCGAACGCCATGAACTCCACGTCTATGGTGTCCTCCCGCCACATACGCCGGGCGAAACGAATCTTATCTCTCAACTCGCGGCAAATCCGCCCGTCACTCCTCGTCGGGTATTGGCGATGCTGAAACAAACACGTGACTCGATTAAAAAAAAAAACATCGTCGAATGGTGTACGCGTATCATTTGCGCGAAACATCACTTACGAGTAATTGAATGATTGCGTCGCGATCCCCATCGCGCGCATGAGCCTCGATGTCTTCACGACGCTGAAACAAACATGCAACTCGATTAAAACGTCGTCGATCGATGTGTGCGCATCACAATCATTTTTTTTTCCAAACATCACTTACGAGGCGTCCGACCGTCCCGAGATAGTCGTCGCTCCAGCGCGACATTTCACTTTCTCGTTCGCACTGTAAAAAGAAATGCACGAATCGATTAAAACATAGTTGGATGGTGTACGCGCACCACTATAATTTTTGTGAAATATCACTTACGAGATGTTTAACTGCCGCCCGCCGCTCCACACGCCACATCTTACCAAGGTTATCGAGCTCGGACTGAAACAATGCGTAACTTTGTTAGAAGCTAGCCCAATTGAATATACACCAATTCAATTACACTAAAAACCATACTTACGATTTTTCGGACCGCTTCATCACGCTCAACGTGCCATGCTCGTTCGATTTCGTTCGATATCGTCGAATGGAAGACGCGCACTAATTCGATTTATACAAAATTATACTTACGATGCATCGCTGCATCTCTACCGCGTTCATTCCGCACGTTACCGGCTCGCGAACTATTTCACCGGCGTACATATTCTATGATTTTGTAAAATGTTTGTTTTATAAAAATGCTTGTGATAACTACACTGGCCCGTGCGGCGGTGGTCGACACCCTTGTTTGTTTGTTTGTTTGTTTGTTTTATGTAAGTCGGGGTGCTGTGATGACGTCAGAGGCCACAACGGGAGAGACATGTCCTATCGGACTCGCATTTTCCGAAGAAAGTCTCCGTTACCCGACTTGGGGGCTATCTCGCTTTCCAACGTCACGTCAGCTTTTTTAGGCCCGCGTCTATTGTGGTCCATAGAAGTGTCGATGGTCGGGGACCGATATCGGGGGTCCGAGGGGAGTTTTCAATCGGGCCCCCCGGTCTCCATTTGTCGACACTTTGCCGGTCACATTTTGTGTTCCCTAATGGCCGTATGCTGTCGGAGAGGTTGTACCGGCGAGTCCGCTTGTCATGGAGGATGTGTCGAAACTACCTGATTCCGGGAAAGAGAGCCGGGGACCTACACATCCTCTCGAGCGAGTGTACGGGTGAACGGCCGTGTTCCTGCGCAGTTTTGACCTATCGTCTTAGTTGGTCTCGCGGGACCACTCTTTGCAAGCCCTAAGCGTCGACGTTAACCTAGGGCCGGGTAGTCCGGAGCCGTTTCCCTTATTAGTTTCCCCACAATTTTTAATTCTAAGCGCGCTTGCGCGCCTCGACGCCGACAACGTCGGTGGCGAGAAACCGTAGGATTTCTTTTTGTGTGTGCGTTGTTGGTGAGCTTTCGGTTCGTCGTTTCTGCTCCGAGATGTGTACCCTTCCCTGTCCCCTTCTACTCGCGGTAGCGTTTCTACGTTCCACCTCGCCTGGAGAAGCCTCCCTTTTCCCGGACTCCGGCTACAGATGTCCGAGTGCGAGGGAGTTTTTGGCTCTTAGCGAGAATCGAGGAAGCTTCTCCGGCCCCTTCTTGCCTTCTATCCTGACTTGCTAAACTGTCTTGGGTATTTCACCCGTCCGACCACCCCCCGTCCCCTTGTTTTCCCTACCTCCGTCTGTGCTAGCCTATTGAGACGGCCCCGCCGACTCCGCTGAAGTTTACGGTGTAAACATCAGGCTCCATCGTGGTTTTTGTCCCGGGTTCCACCCCGACCTGACCCCGGGCTCCAACTTCTCCGAAATCGCTATGCAATATCAGGTCCATCGTGTCCAAGGCAGGTGACCAGAATCCGAGAAAGGCGCTGCTCCTCCCTTCTCCCTTCTGGTGTCTCGCGCTTGTGACCTAGTGTCACCCTGAGTCCGTGTCGCGATTCGCGTGCGCGTTTGTCGCGTGGGTTCGCGGTGCTTTATCCCCCCTGTCCCTGATTGATTCGCGATCGGGATTATTCGGGCGACGGTGACTCCACCTGCGGATTTCTCGTCGCACCTTTCGTCGTGCCCTTTTTACCGTGGGTCTGATACGAGGTGCTTCGATTTTCCGTCGACTTTGGTAGCCGTTTGTGCGATTGTTGCCCGATCAGGTTTAACCGCTGCTTCCCTGCCGTCGGTTCCTTGGGGTGTCCGTAACCTAGAAACGACCTCCAAGCTTGCCGAGCGCGGGCCGCGAAGCGGACCCCGCGAGGTGTGTGGAGGGCGAGTGGGGGCGTGACGCGTAAGCTTGCCTGTCATGCGTGGTGGCTGGCTGCTTCTCCGTCCTTGGTTCCTTGGGGTGTCCGCAACCTTTGAGCCGCCCCCCAAGCTTGCCGAGCGCGGGCCGCGAAGCGGGCCCCGCGAGGTGCGTGGAGGGCGAGTGGGGGCGTGACGCGTGTGAGCACATTTGTCACTGGTCGTGGCGTTTTCGTCGGGTGGTTTGGGTTTGGTACCCTTGGGTGTGCGGTGACGCGCGTTGTCCGGTATCGTGGGTTGCTGGGTAACGAGCCATACTTTCCGATGCGAGGGCAGGCGCTGGTTCGCGGATTCGGTGCTGGGTTCGCAGGGCTGTGTCTCGCGGGTGCGCTCGGGCGAGGGCGCGGGCTCGTCGGGGCGCGCCTCGGGTGCCCTCGGCTCGCCGGTCTCCGTTCTCGAGTTGTCGCGAGAGTAAGATTTGTAAATGAATTTTTATCTCTAGAACTATTCGTTGCAGGAAGTTTGATCTTCTTTTGTTTTCACCAAAAGATGTTGGTCGGGTTGTCCGTAGGTGCATACGACAGAATTTTTCCCATATATTTCCAGATATCTGCGGCTGACGTGGTTTTGCCAAATTGTTGATACGATTCAAGGGGAAGCAATTCGTTGCGTAAGGTTTACTCGAAGGTGCTGAGGGGAAAAATGTTTTGGCACAAGGTCTCTTTTCTCGAAAAATCGACTTTGGAGCTCGTCGAACACGCATGCATGTGACCTGTTTTTCGTTAAAACCAAAGAAACGATCACACGACCACTGCCCAATGCGCACTCATATGCGTCTCTTGTGCAGATAACCATGCATACCGGATGTTAGAGACAGTCTCTCATGGACAAACTCCGTTAGCATACGTATTCCATATTAGAGTACATGTATACCCAACCGAACAGTGGCATAATTCATCCGAAGCAGCACTGTTGTTTATGGGAATAGCAAAGCAGGCGTAGACGGATATTCGCCGAAATTCGATATACGTTTTACGTCAGTTAAATTGAATAAATCGCGCGTAGATTCGGCTGAGTATTTTCGTGAAATTCGCGTTTATTTGTTCCAGTGCGAGGGTTACCAGTGGGGCCGTTGTTCGCTACGTTACCATCCGGTGGTTGCGATGGGCGGTCCGGCAGCTCGGTCGATTCCCAGGGAAGGTTGTTCATCGGTCGGGCGAGGTGTTTCTCGGGTGGCCGCGTCCTGCGTCTGTCGAGGGCGATCCCCGCAGGTACGGCGGTCGTGGCGACGTCACCGGGCGCTAGCCGTGGTTCCGAGGGGGCGAGGAGATGCCGGTCGGTCCGCTCGGCGGTACGGTGGGTGGTGGTGATTCAGGGGCCGCAGAGTCGGTGCGGCGGTCCAGCCCTGTATCGGAGAGAAGCAGAAAAGGCGCAGCGGGGGGCGTCGCTCCGTTCGAGAAATCTGTTTCTTAGAGGGGAGTGGGTGAGACGGTTGGTTCGAGTGATCGTCCGGAGCGTCGTCTTCCTTAATCGATGATGATGGTACATGGAGGGTTTATCGGGAGACGAGGGAGCTGATTTTCCGGAGGGGCCGAGGCGACGCCACCGGTTTACTTCGAGTGATCGTTCAAGGACGTCGCCTCTCGTTACGTCCCCTCCCCGCTTGTACATCGCCCGGGAGTCGCCGCGAGTCCACCCGCCTCTCGAATTACCCGACGATTATCGTTGAGATCGCTTCCCAGTTTCATCCGCGATTGTCCTTGGTTCGTGTTGGATGCGGGTGTGCACGACGGCGGCCCGGGCGTGTCCACCTTTTTTATATTTGTTAGGGCAGTTCCCGAATGACGCGTCGAGCGCAGAGTTCCCGGGGAGTTCCGCGAGAAGTCCCTGTGCGAAGTTTGAGATCGGTTTATCGTATAGTCGTCGAGAGATTGATTATTTGGAGCTGACGCGTTTCAGTGTAGCGACGCGTGGCGAGGATAGGAGGCAGAGGGTTACGTCGTCGAGGATTTGGTTTCCAGCCGGTTTGGAGAGTTTCCAGTTTTAACGTTGGTTTTTTAGCCTGATAGAACTTTGTATCATAGACGTTTTTCATGCTGGGAGACGGTTAGTGTTTAAACTTTAAGGGAGAGGATTTTTGAGAGGTTGAAGGTGGGTTTGCTCGTTTCTAGGATACGGAATGGTAGGGTGACTAGGAGTCGGTTTTTGATCGGTTAAGGGTAAACGGGGATCGATTTTGGGTCCGGTCGGGAGTCAGTTTTCTGATCGTCCGAAATACTTGGGGGCCAGCCTCTGATCGGGTTAGGAGCCGACTCTTGATCGTCCGGAGCGCGTGGGAGTTAGATGGTCGGGTGCTAATTAAGGAGAGATTGTCGGATGACCTTGCTTTGGCATGTGTCGTTTGACTTTGGCCTTTTCATGACCTTGTGTTGGACCGATCTAGTTTTTATTCGGGTGATCAAAGGTTTGCTCCGTGAGTCGAGGGTGGGGCCGAGTTGTGATCGTTAATTTTTAAGGTAAACTGCTCCGTAAGTGTTGAGGTTCTTGCGCTACGTTGTAAGGTAGACTATCGTGGTCAAGAGGTGTGGGAGCAACCTTTGATACCGTGGCAGCGAGCAAAGAAAACGTCCGTGGTGTCGATGGAGATCTCTTGTTTCGAGCGGTGAGAGATGACGTTCGACGGGCGTTTCCGCGAGTGGGTTATCTTGCGTGATTATTTCTCGAAGGTTGACGGTATCAGCTGTTCTCGCGGGCAACGCGTGTAATTTGAATAGCTGCTTTTTATGTTGGTATTTATGTCGGACGATTGTTCATCGGCGCGGGCTTGGACGTATTGTTTACTCGATCAAGAGTCTGTGCCCGATCAGGGGCTGGTCCCTTAACGGTGATTTCAGTTTTCTTCTGGAGCGGGGAGACCGTATTGCAGAGGTATATCGGTGTTGGCGCAAAAGAGTTTATTTATTTAGTTTTTGCGAGGTTGACCGCGTGGTTTGCGTGCATGTGTTTTGAAGTTACGTAGAACGCTCAGCGTGGCGACGTCGCGTGATCGACGCGGTTAGACATTTGGATAACGAGCGGAGTTTCGATTTCGTTTGAACGATTTCCCGGCGTTTCGGTCGTGAACGGTGCTTCGAGTGTACGCGGTGCCGTTGGATCTGCTGCTCCGTTTCTCTAGTTTGGTTTGGTTTAGTTTTAGTTTGCGTGAGCGCCGGGGTTCCGATTCGCTGCTCTAGTCAGTTGGGTATTCTATTTCCGTAGGTTCAGTAGGATTTCCAGGGGTTCACCGCGTCCAGAAAGTTACATAACGAGGCGACTGTCTTTTCGGGGATTTGCCGTGCGCTAAGCATCGGCTCACCCAGGTGTTTTAACCGGCGTCCCATTAGCGCCGGGCATTCGCACGGAACGTGCCTGCTCGTTTCCTTCTCCGTCTCGCAGAGGGTGCATTTGTCCGATGGACTTCTCCCGATCTTCTGCAGGTAGTAGTTTAGGCTGGTGTGGCCGGTGAGGATGCCGGTGAGCATCCTGGCGTGATTTCTCGAGCAGTTTACGAGGTCCCTGCTTCTTCTGTAAGGTACCTCTTCTCTCAGGAACCTTCTCGCTTGCCTGCATTCTGGTTCCTCTCGCCATCGTCTGCTCCATTCGTCCATCTTCCATTTCCTCACGTTGGTTTTGTACGTGGCCGTCGCCAGCGGCGGTGTCGGGTCGACGACGTCCATCTCCCGGCTGCCGTCCGATCCGATGTTCGCCAGCTCGTTGGCGGCTTCGTTACCCTCGATACCGGTGTGGCCTGGTACCCAGGTCAGTCTCACCTTGTTTCCAGCGTTGGCCAGCGCGTTCAGGCGTTCCTTGCACACGCCTACCAGTCTGGAGATCGACGCGGTATTGGCCAGCGCCTTGAGGGCTGCTTGGCTATCCGTGCAGATCACTATGGATTTACCCTTGGTCTCGTTCTCCAGCAGCTTCGCCGCGCAGTCCATTATTCCGCACATTTCTGCTTGGAACACCGTGGCCCACTCGCCCAGCCTCATGACCGCGAAGCTGGTTCTGTCCACGGAGCTGATCCACGCGGCCCCCGTAAGGTCTTTCTTCCTCGACCCGTCCGTGAAGAATACCGTTTCCCGTCTCCTGTCGTACGGCCTTTTACCTTCTTCCCAGGCCGCTCTGTCCGGGATGGCCACCTTGAATTTGCTGTTGAAGTCGAGTCTCGCCGCGCATCGATCCTGCGGCATCTCGAATAGTTGCTTCGTGGCGTTGTTGCCTACTAGTCTCGCCAGCCTGTTGTGGTGCTTCTTCGGTTGGGGGATGGGCTTCTCGTCCACTCCGATCTCCTTCTCCGTCCAGTGGCCCCAGCTGCCCAGTCTCTGCGCGGTGTTGAGCGCGATCTCCCTGATTCTCAGGTCCAGCGGGGCTGTTCCCGTTAGCACCTCCATGGCTTTTATCGGGGTGAATCTAAAGGCTCCCAGAGCTCTTCTGAGGGCGTATCCCTGCAGCAAGTTCAGCCTTCTTTTCACACAGGTGTACTCCGTCGCGGACCACCACGCGATGGCCCCGTACGTGATTCTCGGGACTACGACTGCATTGTAAATCCACATCACCGTTCTGGGGCTCAGTCCCCACGTTTTGCCCACCACTCTGCAGAACAGGTCCACGTTGCGCTTGGCTTTCTCTATCTGTCCTTCGATGTGCGTGCTCCACCTCAGCTTGTCCGTGATGACGACTCCCAGATACTTTACCTGTCTGACGAATTTCAGCGATTGTCCCTTGTACGTTAGATCTTCGAGCTGTTCCGCTTCCCTCTTCCGTCTCCTCGTGAACAGCACGAGTTCCATTTTCGTCGGGTTCACGGAGAGCTCGTTCTCCGCGCACCATTCCTCCGTTGCTCTGAGCGCGTTCCTGGCCACGACCTTGGCGGATTCCAGTTCCTGGTCCGCTCCGATGGCCAGGAACGTGACGTCGTCGGCGTACGCCAGTGCCTTGGCTCCGATTTCCTCGAGCCTGGTGATCAGGCCGTCCACCGCCATGCACCACAGGATCGGTGAGAGAATCCCCCCTTGAGGGCATCCTCTGTTCACCGATCCCTCCACCACGGTGGATCCTCTGCAGGCCTGCAGGTTTCTGCCTTCCAGCATGCGGCTGATCCATTTCCGGAGTTGTCCTTCTATCTTGAAGTGCTTCATCGCTCTCTTGATCACCCAGGTGGGTGTCATGTTGAAGGCCCCTTCGATGTCCATGAAGCCGGCTATGGTGATTTTTCTCTGGGCCATGGCTTCCTCCGTGTCCCTGATCAGATTGTGCAGGGCTGCTTCCGTCGAGTGTCCGATCCTGAAGGCGTGTTGGTTTTTGTGCAGAGGTTTGCTCGCGAGCGCGCCTTCCTTCAGGCGTCTGTCCACCAGTTTCTCGGCCGTCTTGAGAACGAACGACGTCAGACTGATCGGCCTGAACGCTTTGGGCGTCGTGTAGTCCGTTTTCCCGGGTTTCGGTATAAAGACTACTCTGGTCCTGCCCCAGTCCGTTGGTACGATGCCCAGGGCCACGCAGGCTTTTATCAGATTCGTTAGGAATCTGCCTATGCTGGGGAGCGCTTCCCTCAGCATTTTAGGGTATACGCCGTCCGGTCCCGGTGCCTTGAAAGGTTCGAACGAGTTTACCGCCCATTCCAGCCTCTCCAGACTGACCGTCTTGTTGCCCAGATCCCAGTCTGCTGCTTCCGAGCAGTCGGACGGCTCGGCGATGGCGGCAGCCGCGGCTTCGCCCTCCTCCGGGCTCGCGATTCCCTCCTCCGAGTCCGTTCGGGCGAATACCGCCGCGACCGCCGTCGGCGTTGCCACCGCCGCTGCTGTTGTTGCTGTTGTCGCCATCTTTGTCGTTGCTTCTTCTTCTTCCCCCCCTCCTGCTGTCGGTACGAACCCCGGGAAGTGTTCTTGCAGCAGCATTTGCAGCGCTTCCTTGTCGTTGGTCGTGTATCGTCCGTCCGGGCGCTTCAGGGCTCCTAACTCTCTCGTCTCGTCCGCGAGGAGTATCTTATTCAGCCTCGCGGTTTCCGCGGTGCTTTCGATCGCTCCGCAGTAGCTCCTCCAGGCCTCCTTCTTGGCCTTCGCTATGGCCTTGCGAAAGCTTTTCTTGGCCGTCTTCAGGGCCCCCCAGTCGCGTCTCTTCTTGCTCCTGCGGGCCTTTTTCTCCAGCCTGTTCGTCTCCTTGTGTTGGATGGCTAACTGCCTCGTCCACCAGGGGTTCTTTATCTCGTTCCTGTTGCAGGACTCCTCCGTCGCCTCCTCCCAGGCCTCTTTCAGTATGTCCGTGAGGGCCTTGCTGGCGATGTCAATTTCCTCCTGGTTACCGTATCTGTGCGGGAGTCTGGGGACTCTTTGCTCCACCTCTCCCCTGTATCTGTCCCAGTTGGTCTTCTTGGGGTTCCGTTTCCGCGTGACTCGGTCCATCTCCTTGCCCGCTATCTCGAAGCATATGTACCGGTGATCCGACATCGTTATTCGGTCGTCGACTCTCCAATGCTTTATCCTGCTCGCTATTTGCTGCGAGCACACCGTGACGTCGATGATCGAGCTGCTCGTGGACGTCACGTACGTCGCCTCGTTTCCTCTGTTGAGACACGTCAGTCCTTGGCTCATGAGCGTTCCGGCCAGGTTCTCTCCTTTGGTGTTATTCCGCCGGCATCCCCACATCGCGTGTCGGGCGTTCGCGTCCATGCCCATTATCAGATTTTCTCCTTGATCCAGGCACCACTCCGTGACCTCCTCCCCCTTGTCTCCGAGGGGGGAGTCCGTCCACGTCGCGTGCGAGTACAGGGATGCCAGCACGTATCTTTTAACTATCAGACTTCTTCCTCTCTTGTAGCTGGTCTCGACGACGATGGTCGCGGTGAAGTTGTCGCTGAGCTGTGGAAGGAAGATTACGTCGAGTCTGCGTCTGGTGAGGACGCAGGCTCTCAAGTGTTCGGTGACCGCCACCGACCATATTTTACCGGCTGCGTCAAGTCCCCCGACTCTCCCTTGGGTGAGCCAGGGTTCCTGTATTAGCACGACGTCGATCCTTTCCTTTCTCATGAATTGGATCAACGTCGCGGCGGCGGCCTGGCAGTGGTGCATGTTGATCTGCACGATCCTGAGCGCCATTTTCTTCTCGTCTGCGGGGAAAAGGGGAGAGTGAGCGCTATCTAGATATGATGATTAGTTTTACCGTCTTCGTTCGTTTCCCGTTTTTCTTCTTCTCTTCTTCGTCTATCCTCGTCGTCGGCGTTCCTTGGCGTTGTCGCGTTGTTCGTCTCTTGGTCTTGATTCGAGCCGATTTGGCAACCTGGCGATCTGGCGACTCACGCGTAATTTTTCCCCTCCCGAGGTGGCCCGGTTTTCCCCCCAGAGTTTTTCGCGGGTGATTAGTTTCTGGTCGATCGAGTGGCTCGTGGCTCGTGGGGGTGAGGGGTCTTGGAGTCTCGTCGATAGAGACACGGGTGGTGGGGTGTCGCGGGTGGCGGGGTCGAGTGCGAATTCGAGAGCGGTGTGCGCGGTGTCTGTTCGATCGCGACTATCGGTGTCGATCGCGTCGAGTTGCGAGGAAGGTGGGGGGGAATGGATTAGTCGCGGTGGGTTGTCTCGGCGAGGGGTCGCGTTGCTCGCGGTGGGTCGTGTTCGCGGCGGGTGGCTTGGCTCTAGCTGCGAGGGTGGTGGATGTCGGGGGGTCGGGTCTTGTTCGGCGAGAGGATTTGGCTTGGTTTGCCCGATCTCGGTGGGCCTGCGTATTTTATTATTGTTATTATTACCACTACTATCACCACCATTGACGGGTCGTAGCCCTATGTACGAAGTATGTAATACAAGAGAATTCTACAGGTTACGGTAAAGTCAAAGAGTGGTTCCCCTGAGCGAAGACGTTGTTCGGTATAGAGTGCTTCTGACAGAGGATACAGACCCAGAGAGGGAAAAATCAATGCGATCCGTATACGAGTCAGCAGAAGCAGATATGCGATTCATTGGATCTCGGAGAGCCTACATGGGTCTATATATGGAGCAATGAAACGTCGACCTGGTTCGCATATGCCTGTGCGGCGCATAAAAGTTAACGTTACTCAGAAGGGATGGGCAATCAATCTCACCATTAATCGGCTTAAATAAAAACATTAGGTCAGCCACCGATCTTCTCTCGCGTAGGGTCGACAGATTCGTTGGGTTAAGCACAGATACATAATCGTGATTGTCATATCGCATGGGATTAATCAGTTTGTATGCTGAGAACCTTAAGAGCCTGTGCTGCACTCCTTCCAGAAGCAAGTCATATTTCGATTGCGAGGGGGACCATATTATGGGCGCGTATTCTAATATAGGTCTCGCTACAGTGGTGTATAGCAATCTAAAAGTGTGAATGTTTTGGAGATCCGACGAGAAGCGTAAGATAAATCCAAGTGTCCCCGTAGCAGAGTTAGTAGTGACCCTATAGTGTTTAGAGAGGTCTAGTGTTGGAGATAAGTGAACTCCCAGATCCTTGATTTCATTGGTCACCGCTAGCTCAGATTTGCAAAGCCTGTATGGGTAAACAATTGGGCCAGTGCGACGCGATGACCTCATAACAAAACGTCTGGCAAGGTTTAAGCTCATCTCACTCTTTTGACGCCAGTCCTCAAAATTATTGATGTCAGATTGCAACTTAAGAGCATCCTCGTAGCAGGATATCTTGCTGGAAATTTTAGGGTCATCCGCATATAAGAGGAACCCACTATGCCCGAAGACATCGACGAGATCGTTTATAAAAATGTTAAAGAGCGGGGGTCCGGGGTGAGAACCCTGCGGTACGCCAGAGGTAGCTTTGATTGGCGAAGACCATGCTCTACGAATTCTCACGATTTGATAACGGTCCGATAGGTAGCTTTCGAGCCACGATAGTACTTTAGCTTTACAGCCAAAGGCTGATAGCTTCGCAAGTAAAATAGAGTGGCATACCGAGTCAGAGGCCTTGCTGAAATCAGCAGAGATGGTATCCACTTGCGATAAGGAGTCCGGGCAGGTCGAGGTATAGTTACGGTAAGCAACTAAGTTGGTGGCAGTGGATCGACCAGGCATGAAGCCATGTTGCTGTTCGCAGATGATATGAGAGGGATAGTGCCCCGATCTTTTGGTCATAATGTCTTCAAGCATTTTAGGAATCACATTGCTAATACAGATGGGCCCATAGCTACCTACTTCGGTCGCGCTCCCGGATTTGAGAATCGAAGTAATCAGATTGACTTTCCATTGAGCAGGAAAATAGCCGGCCTTTAAAGAATGATTAAAGATAGCCCATAAAGGACGTGGCAGTATGTAGCAGCATGGTTTGAAGAAAATTGGAGGAATACCGTCTGTACCAGGGCCCTTGTTCACATCCAAAGATTTAAGCCTCTTGAAAGTGTCAATAATATTAATGTGAAGGTCAGCGATACAGACACTACATCCATTATCGGGTATGGAGAGCGCTGCGGAGCCGGGAACGTAAACCGATCCGAAATAAGATGCGAATAAATTAGTCAAAGAGAGGTCATCTGTGGATCTCTGAACATTGTTAAAAGTTACGAGCGGTAACCCAGTTGATTTGCGCTTTCTATTTACAAAACTCCAGAAAGATTTAATGTTATGTTGCATAGTCGATTCTATGTTATGAGTGTAGCTTCTGTAACATTGCTGTGACACAATCTTGCAATTCGTTCGTAGCTTTGAGTAAATAATCCGAGAAAGAGCATATTCTTTTAAATATATGATGCGCGCGTTTTTCTCTATTTTGTTCCTACTTGTCCGTTCGTTCCCGTCCGCGCTTTGCTCGGCGCGTGTCCGATTTTCTTTGGGGTGTTGTTCGGGGGAGGGTGGGCTGTTTAGTCTGGCTCGGAGGTTGCAGGACCTGTTTCGAGCGCCCGTGCGCGCGCGTCGCTGCCCGATGGATGGTCGAGTTCGCGGTTGGGGGGGGGGGGGGGTGTTGGGATTGTGACGGTTGGGAGGGCGGGTGCGGTGGTAAGAATTAGCACTGCGACGTGTGTTTTGGTTTCAATTTTGTTTGTTGTATTTCTGAGTTGTCTTTTGCGTTCGTGCGTTCGCTGTTCGTTTGTCGTTTGTTTGTTCGCTCGCTTGTTTGTTTGTTCGTTTGTCCGTTTGTTTGTTTGTTCGTTGGGGGGAGTGCGTCTCTGTATTATTGTCGGGTTTTGTTACAGTTTGTTACGCTTCGTTATGGTTTATCGTGGGTTGTTAATTTAGTTTAGTTTGCTACGGTTAGGGTTTTTTAAGTTAGGTTTGAGGTTGTATTTATAATTGTAGTTACATTTTCGTTGTTGTTGTCGTTGATTAGTTTTTACTTTTTTAACATTTTTACATTTTTTCGTGGTTTCTAGTTTGCTTTTTCATTTTTTATCGCTTAACATTTTGACTTTGCTCGCGGGTCCCAGAGCCCCGTTCTTTCCGACGATGGTCGCACGGTCCGCGAGCCCGAGTCGCGCTGTTCGGCCCTTTGGGTCCTCGCGCGGCGGCGGGTCGGGGGAGGAGGGCGCGGGAGGGACCGGGGGGAGAAGGGGGGAGGGACAGGGGGAGTCCGGACGCGGGGAGGAGAAGGGGGGGGGGGGTCGGAGAGAGCAGAGTGTTCGATCGTTCGCTTGGTTTCTATCTGTTTTTCCCCCCTTTTCAAACGGATAAGTTTCCGCTTGTCGTTGTTGTTATTGATTCCTAATCTCGCGTTCGCGCGTGTCACGCGCTCTCTCCGCTTCCCCCCCTCCTCTCCCTGAACGTGACGTTCACTAGCCCCTCGGCCAAGGTCACTTGCATGCCCTGCTCCTGTAACGTCCTGAGGGCCTTGTGCGGGATGCGGACCCTCAGTTCCCTCGTTCGGTCCTGCGGCGTACCGCTGATCAGGACGTGCCAGTTTTTCGCCTTCGTGGCTGGGAATTTGTCCTCCAGCCACGTCAGGGCTTCCGCGTCCGTTGTGGCCACATTATGAATCCTCATCGTGACCTCGTGCCGTCTGTCCAGGATCCCCTCGTCCTTTCTCTCCACCCCCATCCCCCCTATCTTTAGTCCCCCCGCTATCAGGGCGTCCATCATATTGTTACAGCTCTCCCCTATGGACGTTACTATCAGTCCCCCGTTTTTCAGCCCGTGTTTTAAGACCGCGATTTGTATCTTCCTGCGGACCGCCTCTCCGGCCATGGCGTTCGTTAGTGCGTCTTTTGATTTTTCGGTTAGCACCCTGTGGGGGTAGCCTTTCAGAACGTACGCGGCCGTGAACCGTTTGCCCTCCCTCGAGTCCGGCCGGCCCACGACTCTCAGCGCCTTTTTTCCGCCCCCGCCTCCTCCTCGCTTCCCCCCCGCCGTCCCCCCCCCCCTTCCTTGGTCTCCCGCGCCCTTCCCCTCCCCATCCCCGCGATCCCCCCCCCCCCCCCCATCCAGGTTCGCGGTCGCCGCCGCGGTTACAACTATGTTTTCGATGATTTTGGGGCCACTCGCGATTCGGCCCTCGATGACGCGAATGATTCCCGAGCCGGCTCCACCGGTCCCTCCGGTTCCCGCCCCCGCGGTCCCCCCGTCGAGGGTGTGCTCGTCGATCTCGCTGTTCTTGCCAGCGTTGCTGCTGTTGCTGCTGTTGCCGCAGCCACTGCCGCCCCCGCCCCCGCTGCCGATCCTCAGCGGCGTCGCTCCTCTCCGCGTCGCCGACGGCGGTGACGGTGATAACGACAACGACGACGACGACGATGACAGCATAAACGACGGCCTTGGCCGCGGCACCGACAGCGGCGGTGTCGGGACCCGCAGCGGTGTCGATCTCATTGAGGGTGTCGGGGCTCGAGGGGGTGTCTGGGTTGATGGCGTTTGGCCTCCCTTTGCCTTGTCCCCCACGATCCTTATCTCCCAGAATTTGGACTTGATTTGCGGCGACGGTGACGACGACGACGACGACGACAACAGTGCCGACGACGCCGGTTTTGGAGGTGGTGGTGTCGCTGCCGCCTGTGACAGTGGTGACGACGACGACGGTGAAGGTGGAGGCGCGTCGGCTTCCCCCTCCCTCCTACCTCCCTCTTTTTTGATCGTCAGCGCGTTCTTGAGCTTGACCAATTTCACCATTGCACTTTTTACATCCTTTCCTGCCGGGCGAGGCGGGGGGGGCTTTGCCTCCACCGGTCTGTCCGGTCCTGGCGGCAGCGACAGCTTCCTCACCACCATGGGCAGTTCGAGCGTGTCTGCTCTTGAGATATCTTCTTGTCCGTCCTTCGTCTCCTTTTCTTCCCACTCCATTTCCTCCGACAGATCGCTGTCGGTGGAGATGGCTATGGGTACGTCTGTCCATTCCATTTCCAGGTCCTCGCGTTTGTCGGGGCGTGTCGTCGGCCTTGATCTCCCCAGGGCGGCTTCCGTGTTTTTGGCTGGGTGGTTGGCACGTGCTTCCATCCTTTTCATGTTTCGGATTTTTCGGGCTCGGGTTTGCTGGTTGTACACGAGCGGCTGTGGTTGTTGTTATTGTTGCGGTTGAGTGTGGTTTCCTGTGGGAAAGTTGTGTGACTGCCCGGGCGTGTGAACGGGCCCGCGGGCGGGGGGGGGGGGGGGGGGGGCGGGCAGGCGGGCGGGCGCGCAGATAGAGAGGGAAATTTTTTCGGGTTGCTCTTTGGGATTCGGTGCTAGGGATTTCGCGTGTTTCGGTTTCTGGGTCGCGGGCTCTGGGCCTCGCGTCAGCTGTAGGTTCGTGCAGGGGTTTTTGTTGTTTATTTCTCTGTTTGATCAGCTTAGTTTTAGTTGTCGTTTGTCGTTTGGTGTCTATCGTTAGTTCGTTTGTTCGTTCGCTTGCTCGTTTGTTCGTTTATTTGTTCGTTCGTTTATTTATTAGTTAATTAATTGTTTGCTAGTGAGTCACCGTTAGGCGAGGGCGCGGTTTTTCGGTGGGCGCGTTTGGAGGGGTTCGCGTCTGTTTGTTCGAGGGGTCGCGGTGGGGGCAGAGTTGGACTGTGTCAGGTCGGGGTTTAAGGTTTTGAATTATCCCGGGGGGGTTGAGGTGGATGTTCCATGAGTGAGTGAGTGTGTCGATCCTAATCGCGTTGATGTTAGTTATTCTCTCTTTTCCCGTTTGTTCTATCCTGCTCTGTTTTGCGTTGAGTTGACTGTCCTACCTCCTGCTTTGTTCTCCCTCCCTCTTCCTATTTTTACTCCTGATTCTCCTCGTTGTTGTTGTCGTCGTCGTCGTCGTCCCGTGTCTCCGTGTCATTGCGTCCCTGCTCTCCGGTGTGGTTTGTCGGTTCGCTCCAGTCGGCCCTGTTCAGAATTAGTGTTCTAAACACAGCCGCCCAGGCGACCCAGTCAGGGGTCCCAACCCATTCCTCTCCTCCGATGATCTCTTCTCCGGGGTCCAAGCCGTCGTCGTCCTCGGTGTCGGCGTTGGCGTCTCCGTCCAGGCTCCGACCGTCGATTGTCGTGTCCCCGTCCATGGACCTTCTTCTTCTCGTAAACCAATCTAGAGTTCCCCTGGGGGTGTCCTCCCGGAACTCCCAGCGCCACCGAAGCAGTTCCTCCTCGCGCCGTAGAAGCTGTTGTTGCCGTCGTTGTTCCGTCGATCGTCGGGGCACGGGAGACCTGTCCCTGAGCCATCTCTCCATAAGCGAAGATTCGTAGGCTCCCAGCTGTTCGGCCTGCACCAGTTCCGGGGAGAGGGACCCGATGTGTCTCCTTCGACGAGTCCGGCCTATGGTGGTTCTGCTCCTTCTGCCGTTGTCCTCCTCACCCTCTCCCGTTGCGTCACTAATTCTCGGAGTCATTCCGGTACTCGAGCGCAGTAGATTCGAGAAGGCCAGGTAGTTGTCCTCTTTCTTCGGTGGTGTCTCCCTCGATCGTTCGAGAAGTGGCTGCAGAGGTGGTCCTGCGACGGCGGAGGCCGCGGTGGTTGGCCGCACTAAGTTTCGAATAATATCTCTGCTTTATGGGCTCAAATTCGACAGATTTTCCACATGTGTTTGCTTGTCTCATACATGTTCCAAATTCTTCTCTCGTTGACCAATTTCTGAAATCTGTAATCTGCGCCAAAACACTCAAGTCCTCTTTATAAGACCGACGATGACGCGGTCTAAGGAGGTCGGCGGAAGCAGGTGATCGGTCAGCGAGAGCAGTGGGTGCCACCAGGACGGCGGGGCCCCGGGGCCGCGGAGGGCGTCCCAGGGGGGCCGCGAGCGCGGCGTGGTAGGCGGGGGTGGCGGGTGTCTGAGTCGATTTTAGGTTGCTGCTATTCTATCGCTGTGTCTCGATCTAGTATGTGATTTTACCGGCTCTAGTTTTTTGTTACTGTCCCTGACCTCGAGTTGTCCCTATTTTGTGTCTGCTATTCAGTTCTGTTTCTGGATTCAATTCCGGTCCTGATTCTATTTCTGTTTCTATTGCTAGCTCCGGTTCCGATTCGGTTCGGGTTGGGGGTGTTGGCGTGGGTGGATACGCGTGATTACATGTGATTTCGTGTTTCTAATGTGTGCATGCGTGTATACTTGTTCGTACGTTTGGTTGAGCGCGTTCGGTTTACGTCTGACGTCTGTGGTTTTGTTATTATTATTATTGTTATATTTCCGTGTTTTCCACGGGGGCCTGCTGGTCCGTGGGCGTGTCCCGGGGGATGGTGGTTTCTCGCTGGTTCCTGCCTGAGGGGTAGGGGTGGCGTCCTCCATGTAACAGTTCCACTCTCTTTTGGTATGCCGGGCATCTCCACGAGTTGGCCGCGTGTCCGTCCGGCAGTTCCTGGCTGTCGTACTCGTTGCACACGCAGCAGACACTCTCGTTCCTGCAGTAGGTGGAGTTGTGGCCCGGCAGGCCACAAACTCTGCAGGTCTCGAAGCTTCGGCTGTTCGTCTGGCACGTCGCCGATTTGTGTCCGACTATGTGGCAGCGCGCACAGCGCGTTAGCGTCGGTACCATTCTCGCCATTCTGGCCGCCCTGGCTATGGCTCGATAGGAGGATGTTCTTCTTTTGGACCTTTTGTTCCCCTCCCTCATGGTGGTGGCTTGTATCTGTTGGCGATGGTGGACCCTTGAGAGCGCTCGTGGACCGTCGGATAATTGCACTTTTGCCTTCGTAGGCGTAAAAACGTCTCTACTAATGTTCGAGGTCACTCACTTGTCACTTGAACTTGAGCACGCGCTGTGACGGCTAACACGGTTCACGTGGCGCTGGAGCGTTAAAGGCTCTAAGCAGCCTACCCGGATTGCACGTGGCGAGTCGAGGTGATCGCGAAGTGATCACACGGCGGTGGTGAACCCAAAGTGAGTTTGAACTGAAGGCGAGTTTGAAATGGGTAGAGGCGGTAATTCGACAATGATTGCGAGGTAAGGTGCTGCGTGAGTCTTACTGGACTGTACGAGACGAGTGACGATTTGCTGACTTTTCGCTGTTTTTATGTCCTTCGTTTCCCTACTCCAGGCTGTTTGGCTCTTTTCGATTTGTCCCTCCCTTTTTTTGGTTTCGACCAGTCGTTCGCTAGTTCGGTGTCGCCTCCACTCTTTGCTTACGCGAGATATGGCCGTCCCACCCCTGTCCCGCCTATCGGGTCTACGGCGTGTCATCCCCTCTGTTTCGGGGCCCGTCGTCTCCGTTCCCCTCCGTCTCCGACGCCCCTTTTGTTTCTGTCGTCGCTTGCTTCGGGGGCGTGTCTAGTCTGCTCGGGTTATCTCAGTCATCTTTTAGATGATAGTCGCGGTTTTCGTTCGAGGGTAGACAGAGTGTGGGGGGGGGGGGGGGGACCGTGGGGTTCTTCGCGGCCCTGATTAACGTTCCCTAGCCCGTTCGTGTTCCGATTAATTCCGAACTTCTTTTACGTCCCTGTGTTATTATGTCTGGGTCGCGAAGGGTTTAACGCGCGTGTTGCACTTACGCGTGTTGCGTTCCCCTATCTCTTCGTGTTCGCGCGTTCCCGATTTATATTGCTATCTGTCTCGCGCTCTGGTTTGTTCGTCGCGTTGAAGTTATCTCTGATCTGTCCCGGCTTTTGTCATTGCTCGATAGGCCCTTTGGATTTTCATTCGCGTGGCCCGTACCCGGTTGTTTATTCGCTTGGTCCGTGGGGCCGTTGGATCTATGATTTATCGCGTTGGTTCGCGGGGAGTTTCCCGGGTAGGTGGCGTTGGAGGTGTGTTGGGCCTCTCCAATCTTATCCGGGGGGGGGGTGCGTGTCTGTTTTTACGGGTGCGCGACGTGTGGGTGCGAGGACGGGTTGGTGTGGTTGGGGGGCGAGAGGAGCGGCCCCTCGAATGCTAGTTATTTCGATCGTCGCGAGATTTATTGTTTATGTTTTTTCCAGCGCCCGTACCTTTTATTGTCCCCGGGCCCTAGGTCTCTCGAGTGTTCCGGGCCCGAGCGGATCCGTAAGCCCCGGCGCGCCGTTTAGTGCTTTATTGAGGGGGCGGTTTTCGAGTTGTTTACGGGAATCGTCGTTTTGCTAATTATGCGCGGGCGATATTTGTGTGACGCACGTTTCTCGGAGTCGTTTCGGCGGCAGCCGTTTCGCGTGGGTTTTATTATCCTTGGGGGTCTTTTCCCGTCTTAATACCCGTTGTAATTGTTCGCTCGGTTTGGCGAGAGTCAGCGCGCAGGGGCCTTCCGTGTCCTCGGGTTAATCGTTCGGGCCGCGCTTGCCCGCCCCCCTGTCCGTAGTTCCATCGCGCCGATTCACGCGTCCCTTCGGGGGTTGTAAATTTCTTAGGTCGCGGCGGTATAGCGTTCCGGGGTCTCGTTGTAGGGGTGAATGGGCGAGTGGACGTATTTGTCGTTTGCGCGGGTCTAATGTTCTGGAAAACTAGCCTGATTTTACGTTAGGTTGTTTCTGTTTCTATTTCTGATTTCTGGTCGCGTTCCTAGGGTATGATTTCTCGCGTGGGTGTGAGTTCGTGTGACTGCTGTTACCGTAAGCTTAGATACGCGTGGCATTTCCGATATTCTCGGGCGTTGGTGCTCGACCAATTCGCGTTATCGGAGTGGTTTGGTATTATGTAGGTTCAAGGGCCTGTATGGGGGTGGTGGAGTTATCTCGATTGCTTGGATTGCTGTGATGTGCGAATAGTCTGTAACGGTGTCCGTAGGCCGGGCAGCCGATCGCGGCGTCGCAGGCCGCGGGGCGCGAGCGAGGAGATGCTGTTCGAAATGTTTCGCCGTATAGTGGGTTGCGGTGTCTAGGGGCCACGGAGTCGGGGATACGGGTCGGCAGGCATTTGCAGTTGCAGTTTAAGTTAGCTCAAGCGTTTTCTTTTTTCTAGATGGAGATTCCAGGTGTGTCTCCCAGGATCCCTTTGTGGTTTTGCTGTGGGTTGCCATCCTGACGGATATTCTCGTCCCTGTGTATACTGGTGTGATTACATTTCCTGATTCACCCAGATCCCGTGCGGGCCGGCGCATCACCGGACGGGCACGTATCGGCGAGTGGACAACTCTCGTTAGAATGAGTAGGGTAAGTTGTTGTGTTTTTCGGGGGGTGAGACGATAGTGGTGTGCGGTTAATTAATTGCTTGTTTATTTCAGATTCTCGTCTCGCATCTGGACGACCTCCGCGGCGCGTGGGACCGGTCGCGTCGCAAGTGTCGGTCGCGTTGTACGTATGAGTTGTAAACGCAATCGTTCTCCACTCTTAGAACATCCATCCATCGGCGCGCTCGTCCCAAACGCGGATCACCGGGTACGAGCCGCGGCCGGGGTATGGGGAGAATGGGGAACCCTTGCGTGTAGTTCCTTTGTAAACCTTGGGCGTTTGATTGTTGGCGCGTCCGCCTTATTCGTGATTCGCTAAGAATGAGGTGATGACTGGATTGTGGGGAGAACGCGGCATTTGCGTGGGCCGAGGAGAGTTAGGAGCGGACTTTTCCCATATCGGGTGGCGTCGGTTGCGAAATTTTGGATGTTTGAGTGCGGGAGGGTTCGTTCTGTTTGAATTTATGTACTCGGCGTTGCGTTGCTGCGATACCCGTGTATTGTGTATCGGGGCGAGGGCGAATGATTGTATCGTAGTGGATGATTGAGTGCCATGTATTCAGGAGTTCGGGAGTGGATATGTATCCGGTAGGATCTTTCGGAGATCGTGTATGTTACAGCGCGCGGCGAGACTCGATTGTACCCAAGGTGTGCTCTGTTCACCTGTGGGTAGTACTTGCGTCGGATGATTGGCGAATCGGGGTGAGATGGTGGCTAGTGGTGGCCACCGTGTGTGTGAGTTCTCGTTTGGTTGGTGTATCGTTTGAGATTTTCGCAGGGGGAGCGTCCCGTTGATCGTGTGTGTCGTGTGCCAAAACATCTGTATGCGTATTTGTGTGCGAGTGTGCGGCGTGATACTTGTTGTAATATATATATGGTTGGAGTATACGCAGATATTAGTGATTCGGTGATGGTTGCGTAATTTTTAGTTAGCATCTACGACCCGTGATATCTTGGTAATTGGTAGTATAGTTGTAATTGGAGCGACAGGTCGAGCGTTGGAGAGTTGTGCTAGATTTTAGCCTCTCAGAGATGTGCTGCGGTAAGGCGATTTGGCGGTTTGCACTAAGTTCGCGGACTCGTTTTTCCGGCCGGACCCTCGATCGAGCCGGCCATCGTGTGTCGGGGGGCCCGATTTTTACGCGGGTGGATATCTGTTTAGGTCGGGGATAGATTTGGGGGGGGGGGGTGTTTGCTCGTGGGTGGATTCGCTCGATAGGTGTGAGAGTGGTGATAGTGACGGTTCGGTTGATATGATGTGCGAGAGTTCGTAGCGTCGTCTGTAGGCCGGGTAGCCGTTTTTGCGGTGCCGCTAGCCGCGGAGCGCGGGTTGCGGTACCGGGGGGGCAGGGCGATGCTATGCGGAGTGCTCCGCTGTATGGTGGGTTGCAGCGCTCAGGGGCCGCTGAGTCGGGCTCGGTCCGCGTGGTCGCGGGTCGGTACGTATGATAGGTTTCCCTGCTTCGTGTCATGGGATTTTTTAGCTTTGCGCGTGTGATCGACAATTTTGCATCGCGGGGTTAGACGATTGGGTAGGATTCGGTGGGAGCAGACCGTTTAGGGTGGGGTAGACTCATTGCTATTTACTAGGACTCGGGGTTTGGTAGAAGGACCCAAAGGTACCGATATCGTGGACTGTAGGTGGATGTTTATCAGTAAAATTGGTCGACGCTGAGGTCCATCAGGATGCGAAACGCGTCCTGTTGCTCGCGATTTTTAGCCGGGAGTGTTGATTGATTGTAATGAAACGTTTGCGCCGGTTGCGAACATAACGGGTTTTAGGATTCATAATAGTTTTGTACGTCAAATTTGTTCATCAGTACGCCATATGGATGTGACGACAGCATGTTTGGATGGTGATTTAAAGGGGGGGTATTTATATGGGGGTTCCTGAAGGGGTTATGGGTAAAAGTAGACAGGTCTGTAGATTGAATAGGGCTTTATATGATTTGGGGCGGGCAGCAAGATGTTGGTTCGGGGTATTTGAGAGGAGTCTACCAGAGAGAGGTTTCCGAGGTTCGTCGGTTGGAAGTTGTATTTGTATCCTTGACAGAGGGATTGAATATGGGAGGGAAGGTGTGTACGTTGTATCGTATGTGGGTGGTCCTGCGACTGCTACGGTAGATATAGAGGCAATGGTAGGCTTTAGAGTGTGTTTGGTAAGGAGTTTAATGTGATTGGTTTGAGAGGGATTGGTTTTGCTTAGGGATAAGTTGGGCGTAACGGTGGTAGGGTAATTTTAGCTTAGCCTGTTCGTGTAGATGGAGTCTTAGGGAAATTTGATATGTACGAGTGCAGGCCCGTTGGTGCCTCTTTGCCCGGTGAATTAGATTATTTGGGGTTGAATTCAGATGGAAAGTTTCGGGCGTTGTGTTGGACTTTGATTGGTTCTTTGATGTACGTGATGTTATGTAGGGGGCCCGGATTTAGTATTGCGGTGGGTAATTAGGTCGGTATGTAGTTTAGAGTAACTAAGAATTTTGGCGAAGTTTAAGACGAGTGTTGAGATGTCCCAACGGTTCAAGTGCTGTGCGGGTGAATTGCGCAAGGGAGAGTTGTACCGGGACGATAGATGGTTCTATTGAATCTGATTGGGGAGATTCTGATGAGGGTGTTAGGAGGGGTGCATCAGGGTATCTGTATCGGCTGATTGAGTGGTTTAGGGGAGGGGGGCGGGGGCGCGTTTGCACTCGCGGATACGACGCGCGGGGTGGCGAGCCTGCGTGCGTACGGTAAAAGATCCGTGCATCGGGCGGTCCGGGTTGGTTCTCGATTCAGTTGCCCCTTCCGCCGGGAGACTTCTTTCTACGCGAGCGAGTATCGGTCTAGGTCGGGGATAGATCGGGGGGGGGGGGGGGGGGGGGCGCGTTATCGCTCGCGGATGCGGCGCGCGAGGTGGCGGGCCTGCGTGCGCACAGTAAAAGATCCGTGTATCGGGCGGTCCGGGTTGGTTCCCGATTCAATTGTCCCTTCCGCCGGGAGACTTCTTTCTACGCGAGCGTGTATCGGTCTAGGTCGGGGATAGATTTGGGGGGGGGGGCGGGGGCGGGGGCGCGTTATCGTTCGCGGATGCGGCGCGCGTGTTATTCATATATCGCGAGCCTTTTGATTTTTCTACATGATTTTATTCAGTCTCGATCCGTTGTCTGACTGTTTGTATCTGTGTATTTGCTTGTTCCGTTTTTAATATCTTGTCCAAGCGACGTAAGACTGACGGGGGAGGGTCATCCACAATAGTAATCGTTTATCTGAGGCAGGAATTTCGTCAGCAAGTGCAACAGTTAGAGGAAAGAAGGATAAGCGATTTGAGGCAAGCGATAGTCGTGGAGTTTCCATTCGCTCCGACGCATTTCGGATTTATCGAAATTATTTGCAAATTCAGGGTTATGTGGCGAGCGTGTTCGCGCAACAGTGCATTTCCTTGGGGAGCATGGGAGGGTGTTTGTCTGGTCATTTATCAGTTTCGTTGTGTCAGGAGGTGGGAGTAAGCGTAGGTGATCGGTCTTTGATAAATTTTGAGGTGGCTAGCGATCGCGCAAGGCGCCGGAGGGCCGAGGAATTTTGTGGTGAAGGTAGCGTGTCGTGCGCCGCGCGAGTGGACCTTCGTTCTTGTAGAAGTAATGATGCAGTGAGAGTAGTCAAGGATATTGCAGACGTTCCTACGCGAGCTCAATGTTACGTTTCAGCGTTTAATGCGAGATCTACAGCCCGATTGCCTGTTGAAGAATTTCTTTCAGTAGTGGTAGAGGCAAGATTTTATAGGTGTCTATGTAGTGCGATCGGGGCCTCAATGAAGGGGACCGGTTGTGATCCGTATCCAGATTATAAGACATTTCGGGATGCTGAAGTTCGTTGTCATTCACCTCGTTCGCAGGTGATTGTGACCGAACGTGGTGCTGAATTTAAATTTAGATTACGGTCGTTGCTGGATTACCCGGTAGAGCGTGTTTTAGTTGTTCGGAACAAGGTATTTGAGAGCCTGGCCCCAGAGTTTACAAAGAATATGATTTTAATTTGTATATGGAGATGTGACGGAGGTTCGGGATACAGCGAATACGCGCAGGGGTTTCTAGTGACGATTCGTTATCAGGTTAGAGTGTATTTGACGTCTCCTGTCCCCCTACGGTTCACGCCCCTTCAGGAAAATCGTACATAGGGGCTAATTATCTGGAAGGGTCCTAGACCGTTGACGTCTCGTTTTTGTCGCCCTGCACGGGTGTAATTTATGTACGAGGGCATTAGGGTAGCTTATGCTAGCGAACAGATTCATTTCCTTGTTCCTTTTACAACCGTAACTAGTACCGGAAATGTTTCGATGTCGTGCAAGATGTTGTTTTGCAATGGTAGGTGACGAGGTATGTAGTGTCTTATCGTTTACGAAGTCTACCTCTCACCGTTGTTTGTGTGGTGTTGCAGCAAGGGAAGTCGAACGATATTGATGGTATGCTGTGGCAGGACGTGGGGGATTCGAGTCTAAGGTTTGGGGTACCTTCTCTGCATGCGTGGATACGTTTGTTTGAATACTTGTTACGTGTGTCGTATATGCTTCCTGTTCAGGATTGGTGAGCACGGTTTGGTGCAATGCACGAAAATCCGGGGCGACGTTTGTATGCTGGGCAGCCGTTCGCGGCGCCGCTAGCGAAAGAGCACGGGTCGCGATCTCGGGGAGGTGAGGAGACACTACTCTAGGTGCTCCGTCGTGCGGTGGGTTGCAGCGCTCGGGGGCCGCGGGGCCGAGAAAGCGGGTCGGTCCCGCGCGCCGCCCGAGAATCATCGCAGAGTCACCCGTGTCCCCGAGTATGTTTTGTCCCCAAAATAATTATGTCTTGGTTCTTAAAGCGTAGATTATACGTTTCTAGGGTAGTGTTTTGGAGATAATCTTTTCGTGAGGGAGTCGAAGAATCGGTTTTCAATACGTAGGATAGTTATAACTCCCATGATATCCTGCGATGAGCTATCGTTCCTGTATTACGCTGGGCGTTTTGATTTTGTTAATGCAATTGACGATTGCCAACAGTTGTCGATCTTGCGATTATATGTTTTTTTAAAATATGGACCAGTGTGTCTTGTGCGGCACTCGACACAACTGTGATCGAGGCTGTTTCGTGTGTAATTCGTATAGGCGAATCTTTCTATTCTTCTTAAACGATTTTATTCAGTCTCGATCCGCTGTCCGATTATTCGTGTTTGTATATTTGTTTGTTCCGTCTTAGCGATTTGTCCGAATGATATAAGACTGATGAGGAGGAGTCATTTGCAGCGGCGGTACCCGTTTGTCCGAGGTGGAATTTTCGCGAGCAAGTGTGACGATTAGCAGGAAGAAGAAGGAGGAGTTTAGAACAAGCAGTAGCCGCGAAGTTTCCGTTCGTTTCGACGCATTTCGGATTTGTCGAAATTATTTGTAAATTCGGAGCTGTGTGGCAGGCATGTTCGCGCGCCAGTGCGTTTTTCTTTTAGGAGACGTGAAAGGTGGTTATTCGGTCGCGTATTAACACCGTTGCCTCGGAGAGTGGGAGTAGATATAGGTGGTCGGTCTTTGATGAATTTGAGGGAGCTAGCAATTGCACAAAGCGTCGAAGGGCCGGAGAGCCTCGTAACGAGGACAGTGTATCAGAGTTGTCGTGCGCCGTACGAGTGGCTCTCCGTTCTCGTAGCAGTAATGATACAGTGAAAAGAGTCAGGGATATCGCAGACATTTCTATGCGAGCTAAGTGTTACGTTTCGGCGGTTAGCGTGAGGTTTACGGCCCGATTGTCTGTTGGTAAAGCTCTTTCGGTAGTGGTGAAGGCCAGATTATCTGGGTGTCGGTACAATGTGAACGGAGTCTCGGTGAAGGAGATCAGCTGTGGTTCACGTCCAGTTTATAAGACATTTCGGGAGGCCGGAGTTCGTTGTTATTCATCGCGTTCGCGGATAATGGTAACCGAGTATAGTGCTGGAGTTAAACTGCGGTTGTTGCTAGGTCACACGGTAGAGCGTGTTTTAGCGCGTTTTAGTTAATCGAACGGAATATTTGAGGGCCTAGTCTCACAATCTGTAGAGAGTATGATTTTAGTTTGTAAATGGGGATGCGATGGGAGGTTCGGGACAGGGCGGATGCAAGCAGAGATTTAGTGATAGTTCAGTGCCAGGTTCGGATGCGCTTTTAGCGTCTCTTATCCCCTTGTAGCTCGTCATTTAGGGAGAACGTACAGAGGAGCTGGTTATCTGGGAGGGTCCTAAACCGTTGTCGTCTTGTTTCTGTCGCCTTATAAGGGTACAATTTGTACGCGAGGGCATTGAGATAGCGGCGAGTGATGTGACTCCTGTAAACGAGCTGACTCAGTTTCCTGCTCCCTTTGCGGTTGCAAAGGTATTGCAACGTCGTACAGGATGCTGTTCTTACAGTGATGGTGGCAGGGTGTGTAATGCTATATCGTTTACGAAGTTCATCCCTCGCAGCCATCCATGCGATGTTACAGCAAGGAGTTCAGTGATATTGATAATGTGCTGTAGCAGGAGGTGAAGAGTTCCGATCTGCAGTTTGAGATAATTTCTCCGCGTGCGTGGATACGTTTGATCGAATGCTTATTACGTGTGTCGTATAAGCTTCATGTCCGAGAGTGGCGAGCATGGTTTGGTGCAGTGTACGGAAGTCCGGGGCGACGCCTGCATGCTGGGCAGCCGTCCGCGGCGCCGCTAGCGAAAGAGCGCGGGTCGCGATCTCGGGGAGGTGAGGAGATGCTATTCGAGGTGCTCCGCCGTGTGGTGGGTTGCAGCGCTCGGGGGCCGTGAAGTCGGGCTCGGTGCGCGTGGTCGCGGGTCAGTATATATGTTGGGTTTTCGGTTTTTCGGATTGCCGGATTTTAAAGTTTTGCACGCATGATTAAGATTGTTACACATCGTGAGATTGAATAATCCGTATAGAGTTAAACATTTGCATAGTTAAATATTTGAATAATTAGATCGTTAGACGGTTGGACATTTCGTTCATGATTGAATGGTTGAATGGTAATTTGAGGGACTCACTTTGCGTTGGACCGCGCGGTTGTTGGCCTTTGTTCCGATCTTTCCTTGTTCATCGTGCAGTTTTGATGCCATTTCCTCGTGGTTCTCCGTGCATGCAGCAGATCTGGTGGGCGGGGTTGTCGCCTCTGTGATTCTGGTTATATCCCATTGTTTTTATGCTCTCTACACTCGATTATCGTTCGTTTGCGCGATCCGTTGAAGTGATCGGGGGCAGACGCCCAGGGGGGGCGAGGGTGAGCATTGTCTCGCGGGTGCGTAGCCTGCCGCGGCGGGTCGGCAGGGCTGTACGGGGTGGCTAGCGGTAGTTTCGGGATTTTCGTCCGCCCTGATCGGTGAGGTTTAGCGTTTAGCGTTTTTGACCTGCGCGTGTTTAACGTTCTCGATTGTCCGGAGTCCCGTGTCTCGAGTACGGTTGTTTTATTGCGCCTTGATTTTATCTATTTAGTGTCCGTTAGGGTAGGCGTCGATCGAGCAGTTTTATGGGGATTTGGCGTTTCGCGGGAGCTACACGTGCGTCGCACGTTTTTTATGGTCGTTCGAGGACGGGTACCAGCGGAGGCTTTGTTACCCTGAGCGGTTTCTCTGTTCTCCCCTTTGCGCGTCGAAGTTGCCGGTCGGTTAACGTCGACGGGGGCCGGCGCCCGAGGGCCCCCCGCGTTTTCTCGAGTTGATCTCTCGATCCGCGCTTGTCTATTTCTTCGCGTGTAATTTTTCGAGTCGATTTGCGGGGCGAGGGCCCGATCGCGGAGAGGCGTGCCGTTCGTATACTGGATTTTTCGGTCCCGAGGCGTCGCTGAGTCGGTCGCGGGTTGGTTCTTCGATTCCCTTGTCCCTTCCGCCGGGAGACTTCTTTTTACGCGAACGGGTATCGGTCTAGGTCGGGGATAGATTGGGGGGGGGGGGGGGGCGGGGGCGATGTGCGCGATGACGAGCTAGCGTGCGTATGGTAAAGGGTTCATGCACCGGACGGTCCTTTGTCGCCGGGCGAGGTATTTGCTTTTCGTGATTCCGTGGGTCCAGGCCAAATGAACTTGAACGCGCGGTGTTTTCGAAATACCGTTTGGGACTGTAGTTTGCCAGATACGTGTATAGATGAGCGGATAGACGAATTTTTGTGATTACCGTGGGTTAATCGCGTCGTGAGTGTAGAGAGCAGTGTAAACGTTGGTGTTTAGTCTTTCTTGGTGTCGAGCTGACTAAGTGACATTTACATTTGGGAGACGGTGTGATAATAATATAATAATAATAATATTGATAGTGGCAATGGTAGTTAAATTGGTGTAATGCGCGGGGATCTGAGGCGACATCCGTAGGCTGGGCAGCCGTCCGCGGCGCCGCTAGCGAAGGAGCGCAGGTCACGGTCCCGCGGGAATGAGGAGACGCTGATTTGCGTGTCCCGTCGCCATCTCCATCGGGACGTCGATCAGAGATCGAAAATGTAAAGGTTTTAGAATTGTTAGGTCCGGTTGTACGATCTGTTTGCGGCGTGCTTGTGCGTAGTTTAATAATTGAGTGCTGTGTGATTAGAGGTTTGGGGGCACCGGTGTGCTCAGGGAGATTTACCGAGGTGGCGTATGTTATATCGTGCGCGGAAGATCGCTTGTATACGAGGCACGCGCTGTTCGCCTAAGAGTTTGCAGTGTTTTTAAGGTTTTCGTGAGGAGAGCAGTTCGTTGATCGCTGGTGCTGTGCGCCAAATGATTGTATAAATGTTTGTATAAATATTCGTGTGCACATATATATATATGTAAGTATGCGATGTAAGAGGTGTTGAAATATATACGGTTGTTAGCGTTACACTGGTGGTTGCGTGCTTATTTGGATGGAGGTTGCGGACCACGGTAGTTAGTTTAGTTTAGTTTATTAGTGGTATAATAGTGGTATAATTATAATGTAGGCGTCGGGAGAGGAGTCTTTTCTTTTCAGAGAACCGGGAGGGCATCCCGTGCGGTCGTTCAGGTACGTAAATGAACAGGTAAGGATAAAATGTCTGGGTAGGGTAAATGTGCCTTGGTTCGGTCCCCACCCAACAGTCAGCCCTTTCGGAGGTAAATTGCTTAGAAATAATAAATTAGGAGTAGAATCTTGTGTATTTGAACGGAACAATGATCACTGTAATCTCACCTTCGGATGTGGGAAGTTTCATGCCTTTAGCGGTAAAAATGTGAACTGTAGGAAGCTTCGTTCTGTTGGTGATTGGATAGTTCATTACTGGCGAGTCAGTTTGAATTAGTTTAGTACTATAGGCGACACTTGGAAATAGTGTATGCCACCACTGATACGGATTTTCTTATGTTCAAACTTTTGAATACGCGATTAATAACATTCGAGTTAACTCTTCGTGAAATTATAATTGCATTTAAACTTAGGTTAGTAAGTATCTTCAAGGCGGCCGACCACTGGCATTCAAAGTATAAAAGGCCAATAGTCAACCGCCCCGGCTGGGCACTGGATATTGATAAGAAATCGCCAATTTGACCAGCGGTCGGTCCTCCAGAGCACAGAACGGCCGATGACTAGACGATTGGTCCAGTAGTCGGCCGCTATAATTTAGATAATTAGAGTTTTCAGAAGAGAGTAAAATTTTAAAATTTTAGGTACACACCTCATGAATTTGGACCACTTAACATTCCGACGATTAACCATAAGTATATTATACGGTGACTGATACAAAATATAACCTGATAGAAGAACCTGGCCGACCGCTGGCATATGAAAGGCTGAAGTTAGGATTTTACTGGCTGACTATTGGTAAAGGGGACGTTTCTGGATGTTTTGGATATCTTAAATGACAATTGTTATACTAATAAAAAGAAATCATCCGCACATTCGAGAGATGGATGGTTTAAAGAGTTTAACTGTCGGTAGCGCATTCAGAGAATAGTATATTAACAATAACAGTGCGTAACTTGAATTTTCGCATTCCTTTAGATGGCTGACTACTGGCACAGTTACCCTAATCCGCGCGTGGGTGGCCGATTCGTTTTTGTACGATTCTCCGGTCAAAGTCGGTCGCCGCGCGTCGGTTCGCGGGTTCGACTGGGGCTCGCGGGGATGTGAATGCGGGGTCGCGAGGGCGGGAGCCCGACCGCGGAGGGACGCGTCGTTCGTAGTTTGGATTTTTCGATTTCGAGGTGTTACCGCATCGATCGTGGACTAGTGTTTCTTTCGTTTGTCTCCTCCGTCGGCGAGACTTCTTTTTACGCGAGCGAGTATCGGTCTAGGTCGGGGATAGATTTGGGGGGGGGGGGGGGGGGGGGGGGGGTTCCCCTTTCGCGGGCGCGGTACCGGTGGTTTCGATCCCGCGTGCATAATTGCATAATTGCTTTTGGAATTTTTGCGTGTACGCGTTGTCCGTGTTCGTCGTCGATCCAGGCACAAGTTGCCTTTGGGTCTTGGATTTTATAGGTTGCAGGGTTTGAATCTTTCCTAGGTACCCGTCGATTCACACTCGTCTCTTTTCCTTTGAGACAGTCTGTTTGTCGTTATTATGCGCGAGGATGTGGTCTCGACGGTCGGTCCCCAGATCGTGCCTTTTTGTGACTTTTGGTTTTTGACTTGGGAGCGCTGTTTTCGCGTGGACGAGGCCTGGGTTTCGCGTGCGCGGAGCGGGCACCGAAGTGTGTCAGATATATAGGTGGAGGGCGGAGAGAGAAATCTTTACGTACTTGCATTGATTTTGGCGATCGTGTCTCGAGCGGTTTAAAGGTCGGGGCAAAGACGAGTGAGGCGCACCGTATTCTTGCGTCGAGTACCCGAGGGGGTGTGCATTGGTATTTCGTTAGATCGTCTGTGCTCTGTTCGTCGTTGAATTTTTTAGGCGCAACGAGTGTTGTGCGTAGTGATTTTCTAAGAATCGGCATGAACGAGAATGTAAACATTGCTATTTTTGCGTGGAAGAGAGTCTCGCGAGGAATTTCGTGTGCCTCGCGAGGAATTTCGTAACTCGTTTGCTGGTTCGCGTAAGAAGCGTCAACAACGGGGGTCCGGTAGAGTCTTTCGCAAAAGTTTTATGCGTCTTACAAGGGGAGGACACAGTGAGGTGTACATCGATTTTGATGAGCCTTGGCACGATGGATCTATGTCGAAAATAAGTAAATACGTGTCCGAGCGTTTGTGCCATTGGGCCTTAATAACAGAGATAATTACATGTAAATTATTAAACATTTCATAGCGCCGATGGAAACCATAAAAGCCATAACCACAATTTAAGAATATGCCGTGGAGCGTTCGGTAAGACGTCAGCGTGGCGTTGTTGCGGTCGTGAGTTCGATTCCGCCTGTGTCTATATTTTTTTCATACTTTATTTTTTCCACACTTTATTTTTTCCACACTGTATGAATAGTGAGAAAAAAAAGGTAACGGTAGTAACGTTCACTAATTCTTTTAAATGTATAAATACAATTATTATTATTTTTTTTTTTTTTTAACGTGGGGAAATCTTCAAAAGACATCCCGACACCTCCAGAGGCGAATCCCCCGAGGGCGCCAGGGTAGTGTGGGGGTGTCGGGGTGTCTTTTGAAGATTTCCCCACGTTAAAAAAAAAAAATAGTAATAATAATTGTATTTATACATTTAAAGGAATTAGTGAACGTTACTACCGTTACCTTTTTTTTCTCACTATTCATACAGTGTGGAAAAAATAAAGTGTGGAAAAAATAAAGTATGAAAAAAATATATAGACACAGGCGGAATCGAACTCACGACCGCAACAACGCCACGCTGACGTCTTACCGAACGCTCCACGGCATATTCTTAAGTTGTAGTTATGGCTTTTATGGTTTCCATCGGCGCTATGAAATGTTTAATAATTTACATGTAATTATCTCTGTTATTAAGGCCCAATGGCACAAACGCTCGGACACGTATTTACTTATTTTCGACATAGATCCATCGTGCCAAGGCTCATCAAAATCGATGTACACCTCACTGTGTCCTCCCCTTGTTAGGGGATTCGTATCGTGCGATTGCAGCGTGGCGATAATGGGTGGGTCGTGGTGATGGGAATTTTAGGTGCTTGTTGTTTGCAGTTTATACGAGAAGGATGTTCCGAGGCGCGGGTGTTCGGAATGTTTAGGTGGAGGTATGAGCGTGGCCCGTGGACGATTTCTCGAGCTTGTTTGGAACACGTTTGTTTGTTTGTTCGTTCGATAGGTTTTGTAGTGGCACGGTTTGGGGGGCCTGATCGTTCCGCATTCGTGTGTCGGTTTGAGCTTTATCGGACGAGTGTGAGAAATTTTTGAATTGTACCCGTTGCTAGAGACGCGCATAGACATGCCAGATTAATTATGTCGTTTGTTTCGTTAGCCTGCGTGAAGGGCTGGCAGGGGTCTGTATCGTTGACCGCGTCCTTATTAGTGGCCAGTTCATTTCCTTTATTGTTTGTTGCAGCACGAAAAGCAAAAGCGAGATGTAGGCGAGCTGTTTCAGTTGTCGTTTCTTACGTTAATTGTGTAGTCGTATATTCACTTTTAATTAGATTCACGTATAAGTACGGGTTGGTCGTTGACATGGAAATTGATGGATTTTAGTGCCGTGAGATTGTACTCCAGATCTCGCCAAGTTTATTGATTCTACGGTAAGAGTGCGTGTGTTCGTGCAGTGGCTTGCTCAATTCGGCGAGAAATGCGAGCGGAGTTGTAAAAATGGAAGAGAAATCTACGTTTTCTTATATTGTTGTGACAAGAGATCGCGGTCGTTTCGGATTTGGTACAATATCGCTATAAATTTGTATAAGTAGTCAGGTATCGTTCCAGGACTACTTGGATTGAGAAGTTAGAGTCCTCGGCAGAAACGGTGGTCGCGGGTATTGTCGTATATTGATAAAGGAAGAGAGTTTCTATTTGAACCGGTCATACAGGGTCATCCATTAAGACTGCAACCCAGGTCCGCCCGACCAGGTAAAATGATAACCACTGCCTCAACCGATACTTCCGCCATCTATGAGCCAATGATGAAAGTGTACGGTCTTTTGGGCGCCAGTAGAGAGCGCAGGGTGCTTTTGGCTTTTGGCTTTTGCCAGAGAATATTGAATTTGACGTAGCAGACGGGTAAGAAAACGGTAGCCATTTTATGAGTGCGACCGCGACGATCCCGTTATCTACGTATGCAATGGCCCAGCAGCGGTATTAGACCACGCTGACGCGTTAGTTGCCTGAGTTGAAGAATTTGGGGATTTTTTCGCATAACTTTTGAACTACAAACGATATCGGAACGTAATTTGCGCTATAAAATGGGGACAAATTATCCCCTTCTAATGGTGGAAAATTTACCAAATTTTACGTTTATTTAACTTTTCTTTTTTCCATTTTTTAACCATAATTTTTGCGAAAAGCTTTTGCAAACTATTTATTTAAATACTTTATATAATGCTCTTTTTAAAATTCGTGGCGCCGATAAACAATAGGCTAGTTACCCCTGTATCATTACTTTCACAAATTGAGGAATTAAATTTTTATTTTTAATCCTGCAAACTAATTTCATGCGTAATATCGTTAATGGAGGCAGTGAGAGCAAACAACGGACTAACCCACATTCGTTTCGAAATTGAGGTAATAGCAATAACGTATTCCAACTTGGAACCATATTCTTGAGCCCGATGTGCGCCACTATGGGGTGACTTACATTAATATTATCTTTTGAAATGATACGCCACTATTGTGGCTTTCACACGCAGGTGACGAAAAATCAAGTCAACCCTGTCGTCGCAAAAATTTTTGAAATTTAGACGAGTACGGGACCAGTCGACACATTGTTTTTAAACCTCGTTACAGTAATCTGGGGTACGAGTCGTAAACCGGCCATAAAAGCGGAGCGCGCAGCTCGCTTACCTGGGCCGGGAAATTCCCAAATAGCTCTTTGCCACGTTAATTTGAAGGAGACCATCCTAAAATTCTCGAAGCTCGGGCATCACCGCTGTCCAGCGTTCGCTGGCAGCTCTCCGAACGCGGCGCCGCGCGCCGGGCCAATGCAAGAAGTGGTTCCGATTTGTCTTACAGGCCTCTCATTATATTTTCCTTAAATTGATTCCACCCTTATCGTTGATATCGTCCTATTGTTCACCCACACTACTTTGCTGTAGGTATTGTATTATCGGTTTACTCGCCCGCTTCTTTGTGCGTTAGAATTTGATCTGAAAACAATCGCACGGAATAGTCTTCCGCGTAGACTTCCTCGCGCCTCAGTTTTCATATTCATTCATTTAAAACGCACGCCTAAAGGTGGAATCTGACGGCTCGTGAATCGGCGATCCATGAGCGTTCTGACGGCGCGGGACTCGGCGAGACGGTTCGGCTTGCCCAGGATCGCCCAGGCTCGTGAGTCGGCGAGCCATGAGCGTTCTGACAGCGCGTGGGCTCGGCGTGGTCTCGTGCCAGGCTCGCCGATCCACGTGCCGTCAGATTTCACCTTTAACGCTCCGCGGAGTGTGTCTCCGTTTGAATGTCGACTTCGGTTATACTCGGGCCTCGTCGCGGGCAGACAACCCTGTTTTCTTTTTTATGATTTTATCCTTAATGTAGATATGCGTAGATCGGACCTAAGGGGTAACTAATGGGACGTGTCTTTGTTTGTAGCGGTCTTAGACATCCTTTGAATATTGTAAAACTTGCAAGTACTGTTAAAACAAAAATATTAATTGCCGAGTAAAATTATTTTCTATGTCTCTGTGTAAAATAGACGGTGGTTTTGAAATAATAACCCAGAAATTCCTCGTTCGAATAACACACGAAGCGATTCGAAACGTTCGTTACCGAAAACCGCTGCAGCTGATTGATATACGATGTTAGTGTTCTGCCGTTTTTATACATAACCAGAAACAGTTCCTTGATGTGCTACCTACAAAATCAGCTCATTTCTAGAATGGTCCCTTTCAAATTAAAGTCGCAAACAGTTATCAGGTAGTGAAGCGGAGGCCCCTGTCTCAAGTAAGTGAGCTGGGCGCTCCGCTTTTATGGTCGGTTTACCATTCGCACCCCAGATTACTATAATGAGGTTTGAAAGCAATATCAACTGGTCCCGTACCGGCCTTTTCAAACTTTTAGCTACGACAGGATTGGCCGCGGCGCTATACATACCTCTGAACGAAGAGATTTTTCGCTGACTACGTATAAAAGCCACAATAATGGCGTATCGTTCCAAAAAATGGCATAACCGGAAGCCGGTATAGGCGTGGCGTTAGGTAGCTAAAAGATTAATATATTCAGACACAAAAATTGTAGAAAAAAATTCAAAGACCGCTACAAACAAAGACACGTCCCATTAGTTACCCCTTACATCCGATCTGTGCATGCACTACATTGAGGATAAAATCACAAAAAAGGAATCCAGAGCATTAGATTCTGAGGCTCCAGAACTAATATATAATTGAATAAAAATTTAATTCCTCAATTTGTGAAAGTAATGATACAGCCTATTGTTTATCGGCGCCACGAATTTTAAAAAGAACATTATATAAAGTATTTAAATAAACAGTTTGCAAAAGCTTTTCGCAACAATTATGGTTAAAAAATAGAAAAAAGAAAAGTTAAGTAAACGTAAAATTTGGTAAATTTTCCACCATTAGAAGGGGATAATTTATCCCCATTTTATGGCGCAAATTGCATTCCGATATCTTTTGTAGTTCAAAAGTTATGCGAAAAAATCCCTAAATTCTTCAACTCAGGCCACTAACGCGTCAGCGTGGTCTAATACCGCTGCTGGGCCATTGCATACGTAGATAACGGGATCGTCGCGGTCGCACTCATAAAATGGCTACCGTTTTCTTACCCGTCTGCTACGTCAAATTCAATATTCTCTGGCAAAAGCCAAAAGCACCCTGCGCTCTCTACTGGCGCCTAAAAGACCGTACACTTTCATCATTGGCTCATAGATGGCGGAAGTATCGGTTGAGGCAGTGGTTATCATTTTACCTGGTCGGGCGGACCTGAGTTGCAGTCCTAATGGATGACCCTGTATATACAAGTTCCGTTCCAGTCCTAATACCCAGCGTGTCTAAAGGCAGCCACACACGGTCCAGTCGGCCTGTCAGGTCGGCCTGCGCAGGCAGGCCTGTGCAAGTCGACCTGACGCCCGTACTGCCTCCACACGCTCCGTCCGGCCTGACAGGCTGGCCGGATGGTGCATCCACACGCTCCGGCCGGCCTGACAGTATTTTAAATTTTTGAGATTTTTTCCTGCGCTTCATCTTGATAAAACAGTACCATTCATAATGGCTGGAAAAAAATTGTGTCGTTAAATCAAAAACTAGAAACTTGAAGCGTTAAAATGCTTTTTTAAAATATTTTTTGCGACAATTTTTCGCGGAGATACAGCCATTTCAAAATGACCAAATTTTTCGGGAAATTATAGTGTTCCTTTAATTTTGTCCACCAGTGTATTTCCATTTTCAGTTTACTTTATAATTATTCACATTATTATTAACAACCATTATTCACATTCCAGTAGATACACGTTTCCTAAAATATTCCAAACATTTTCATTGCCCGAAACGTCCAAGCTTCAACCTACTCGACACAGTCAGTACATTCGGCCCGCTCGGCTTTTTCTGACGGCTGGGAAATATTCGAGCTAACAAGGGGACCTTCAGGACTGTCCAACTCAGAAATTGTTTATATTTAGTGGGCGTGAACATCTTCACTCGGACTTTAATTTCCCAAAGTATTAAGACGTGCTTTTCAGCCAAATTCGAGAAAATCGACTTTGAATAATTTGAAGTGCCTTATATATATTTGATAGAAAGCAATGTTCAACGAACAGCGTAAGCCAATGGCTAGCGCGAGATCCGAGTAGGCCGCGCTTGTGATTAGATCAGCCGCTGTGCCGCTCCGAGTTTTTTTCGCGTTTTTTACCCGCTATCAATCAATATTCTTCCTGTGCAGTGTGTTTCTGACCCCACGAAAGTTGCCCTCTACGCTGGTTACCAGGTTGCGCGGTCCCATTAGCGCAACGGGAAGATCCCGCGTGCTTTTTTGATATCCATGTCGAGCTCGATGCCCCATGGGGCGAAGCGTCGTAGCTCGCCGGACACCATGGATAGATCTGGCTCTCTATCAAAAATTGGCTCAAAGGGGAGCTTCTTTAAGTCCCCAAAGCTACACCCATTACAACTAGATCGTCTTTACAAGGATTTCTTGAAGGAGAGTCGCTCCAAAACCAATATCGGGCCAAAACCTAACCTGAGCGGGGCTCGGAAGAAACAATTGTCTGCGCCCTCATCCATATCGATACCTATCGATCGTTCCTCTCAGGATTGCTCGCAGCAATCTGAAGGTTGGGTCTTTCCAAAGATCACCTCTAGACCGACCACTGAACCGGCCACTTCCTTACCAACAGATGATACTAATAACCGTTTTCAGCTTCTTAATGGGGATTGCGAAATGGCTTCCGAAGCGGATGATGAAGCCCCGCATTCCAACCCTACAGAGACTGTCAGACCCAAAGCCGCTAGGCCCCCTCCCATATATACTATGAATTCCAATGTCAAAGACATCATCTCTATTATAACTGGCCTGAATGTACCTAAAACTGCGTTTCAGATAAAGGAGTCTGATCCTGTTAACCATGCTATATTTCTCAGCACTAACGAACACCATGGTCTGGTATGTGACAAGCTTCGAGAACTTAGCGTACAGCATTTTACCTACACCCCGAAGCACCTTAAGCCGAAGTCCGTCCTCCTAAAGGGCGTCAGAGGTGATTTCAGTGATGAAATTATCAGGCAGGAGATCATTGACCTCAACCTTCCTAACGTCAACGTCGTCAATTTAACCCGTTTCACCTTCGATAAGAACCACCCTGATAAATACCACCACTTGGTCCAACTCTCGAGCGACAGCAAAACTGCTGACCTCTTCAGAGTCAAATCCATCGCTTATCAAAAGATACGCTGGGAGCACCTCAAGAAACCCGCCTTATTCCAATGTAAAAATTGCCAGAGGTTGGGCCACGCTAGTAAAAACTGCCAGCTCCAGTTCCGATGCGTCAAGTGCGCCCAATCGCATGGTCCCGGTGCGTGCTCTATTTCCTCTCACGAAGACAGACTGGCTTTAAAATGTGCAAACTGCAACCAACCAGGGCACCCGGCTTCGTATAAGGGTTGCCCTTTCATCAAGTTCGCTCTAGCAAAAAAGAAAGAGATTACCACAACACGTGCTCGACCAACTTGGAAGAAAATAAACTCCATTTCGGCCTCTGTCCGTGCGAATACCTCCTACGCCCAAGCGGTGGCCACCGCTCCCCCCCACCCACATGCTACCAGATCAAGTTGGACCCCATCCACCCCGGAATCCAGGCCTTCCTCCCTTCTGACGCCTCCTGTCGTCCATCCTCTACGAGATGAAAATCGTCACAACCCGCCACACCCCAGCTGGTTCACCGATCTCAAGAAAGAAATTTCAACCCTCATAGCCTCCCAGTACCAGACCCTGGCTCTGCAGATTGCCGCTAACACGGAAAGAATAGATTTAATTTTCAACTCACTTATTAACAGTTCCAATGTCGCACACCCTTAGGCAGATTTCCCAAATTAAGATAGCAGCGATTAACGTTAATTCAATTATCACGCACCTCCGTAGACTTGAGCTGCTTCAATTCTTACGCGTCCATAATCACGATGTAGTTTTTTTATCCGAAACGAAACTTAACGCTTCTCATAAATTATCTTTCAAAGACTACACTCTCATCAGAAGAGACAGACCCAGCTCGACCCGTGGTGGCGGCACTGCAATCCTGATTAAAAAAGGCCTCCCTTTCGAAGAGATCTTCCTCCCGTCTGCAGCGTCGAACTCGATTCTCGAGTATACCGTTATAAAGATCCCTACCTGCGACAACAAAATTCTCTTCTTGGCTAGCGTATACGCCAGAAGCGACTGCAGAGTTCTCTTTATCGATGAGCTTGACTACCTGTTTCGAGGCCTCAACCTATACCGCGATGACACCTACTATGTAGTGGCGGGCGACCTTAATGCCAGGCTGAAAGCTTGGGGGGACCATGCCAACAACCAGAGGGGTTCTCAAATTTTCCGCTGGGAAACATCCCATGGCTGTGAGTATAAACTCAATATAGTCCCGCCTGCATTCCCCACGTTCAAACCGGCTCATACTTTTTTAGATATCTGTCTGGCTGACTCTAGACTTATTCACACCAATAGTCTTGGAGGGAGAGCGTCTACCGCCCCCTATGACAGCGACCATGCCGCCATTTTACTCACCTTTGAGATTCCCAATGGCTATATCTCTCTGGGCGACCCTGATGAGGGCGATCATCGCCTTAACTTTAAAGCTACCAACTGGTCCCGCTTTACGCAGAAATTAGCGGACCTTTACCCGGGCGGGGTCCCCTCCGAGAGGAACCTGTCGATTGCTGAAACCGAATATTTTCTCCGCGCGATTTCTGATTCGATTACGGCAGCTATACACGAGTACGTGCCTGAATTCTCTTTTACCAGCAACACCTGTAAATACATCAATAGTAGAATCAGAAAACTCCAAAAGCATAAAAAATTTGTAGTTTCTCTGCTACATGAACTCCATAAATCTGACCCCCGAGCCACCCTGAGGCTTACCAGGATCGCCAAGACCCTTTATAAAGAGTTGGTTGCCGCTCTCCAGTTCGAGCTCAAAGTCTCAATAGACTCCTTTTGGTCAAATCTTATTAAAAAAATAGATTTCAGGTGTCCTGACAACTTCTTCCCTAGGGTCAACGCTATCTTTCGCCCCAAAGATCGTCTTGGTATTGATGTCTTACACGTTCCCCTTGATAATGGACCTCTTCTGGCTCGTAGCACTTGCGACCCAGTGAATGCGCAGTTAGTTGATAACTGTTATGCCTTCTCGGCCCCGGCTGACAAGCTCAATATCATGGGATCCTATTACGAGTCGATTAACTCCCCCCGCCATCTAAATTCAGGTACGCGACTAAAAGAGTTAGTAGACACCTCGGTTACATCTTTTGAGCTTGACCTTACCCGTCGAAGGGAGCTAGGTGAAACCATCACTGTCTTCAGTGCGGATAACCCTGCCGTAGATCCGTCACCCACCCTCGATCCATTACACCCGTTCTGCAGCCCCCCTTCTGTGGCTCTGATCCTAAAGAGACTCCCTAATAAGGCCTCTAGTGGATTAGATGAGATTCCACCAATTGTCCTTAAACACCTCCCCCCGAGAATCATAATCGACCTTGCCATTCTCTTCAACAACGCTATCAATCACAGTTACTTTCCTAGCTTCTGGAAAAACGCAAAAGTCCTACCTATATTAAAGAAAGGTAAACCCCCCACGGACCCATCCAGCTACAGACCCATAAGCCTGACGCCCAGCCTCAGCAAGGTCTTTGAAGTAGTTATAAATAATGCCTTGTCGTCTTACTGCTCTATCAATAAAGTGATCCCTGACCACCAATATGGATTCAGGCATCACCATTCTACCACCCATGCGATACACAAGTTCCTCTCGGACACCTTCTCAAAGGTTGAAACCAGCTGGTTAGTCGGTGCGGCCTTTCTTGATCTTGAGAAGGCCTTTGATTCAGTTTGGCTCAAGGGCCTTATCTTCAGGCTCCATAGGAAGGGCTTTCCCCGTTGGATTGTCTCCCTCGTCTGGGACATGGTCACTGGCAGATCCTTTTTCACCTGGGACGGCAAGATGCTCTCCTCACAGGAGTTCTCAATTAGAGAAGGTCTCCAACAGGGCACTGTGAACTCGCCCATACTTTTTAATATTTTTCTATGTGACCTCCCGAATCTTTTTGGCCTTAACCAACTGGGGAATGCAGGCCTCTTAGCCTTTGCTGATGACGTCGTTATATATGTAGCAGGGAATCGTGTTGATACGATCCAAAACGAGCTTGACACTATTGTAAATAATGTAAATAGATTTTATTCTTCTTGGAACCTTCGTCTCAACCCTCTGAAATGCGAGACTATATTATTTCGCAAACCCCTCGCGAGGCTGTCTCCTAAAACTAAAGCCGGTGTCAACCAGTTCCAAATCTCTGCTACAGTCCCTGGGACATGTAATAAAGTACTGATACCCCACAGAAAGGTGGTCAAGTACCTGGGCGTCCATCTTGACTACCTTCTGCGGGGTAACACACACTTTGACTGTCAGCTTGAGAAAGCATACAAGGCCTTCAGGGCCAATAGCTGGCTCTTCCGCAATAAACACCTCACTAATAAAGCGCGTGTCATTCTGTATCAACTCCTAGTGCGCCCCATTATCACGTATGCGGCCCCTATACTATGGAATTTTAATCACACAGTGGCAGAAAAAATTAGAGCCTTTGAGCGCACGGTCCTGAGGGCCTGCATGCGGCTTTATCGTTCCCAAGCCTCGGACTGGCGGCACTACGTTAGCAACAGCTCACTGTACAACAGAGCGGATGTCACGCGTATAGACCTTTTCATTATCAAACTCACTAGAGATTATTTTGCGAACCTCCCTGCTATTGAAAACGACTCGCTCAAACCCCTCGCCTCTCAGGACGAGGCTACGTCTAGGAGACAACTTGCTTCTGGCTACGTCGCCCCCCAAGCTTTCCCATACTGCGACAACGCGGGCCTAATCCAAGACTCTAGCAACGTCCCCCTCATTTACCACTGGCGACGCAACAAGGCCAATAAGCGGCTGGCGCTCGGCCCCACTGACCTTTTAACCGACAGGGACAAATTCAAGTTTTCGACTACGATCCCCAAGAAGGACTCGTTGAACTTCCATCGGCTGAACTTCGACAAATACTGGTGGTTATCTGAGGATAGCGAACATCTCCGCAGCCTCATAGATCGCAGACTGCTACTCCTCCGAAACCCTCCCCCCTAGCCCCCCATGGGGCTCGCCATCCAGCCGCACCCCCCCCCCCCCCAGCAAGCCCACCGGACTTCTGTCCTATTTATCGCGTCCCATTAGGGTTTCTTTAGGTGTGTGAAGTTGGCACCCCCAAATTCGAATTTTTAAAAAAACTCGACAGCATTCGTTTGTCCATCGTTTGTCCACGTTTGTCCAACAAAAATTTTCGTTTGTCCACCCTTCAAAAAAAAGTTATGAACAAAACAAAATTTTTTACCAGCACCCCCATGAAAACTTTTTAATAATTTGATGGGGGGAAATGATTGTCCATCGTTTGTCCACGTTTGTCCACCCAAAAATTTCGTTTGTCCACCCTCCAAAAAAAAGTTATGAACAAATTAAGAAAATTTGTCATCAGCACCATCCATGAACACTTTTCAACTTTTCAACACAGGGATACGATTGTCCACGATCTAGCACCGTTTGTCCACCAAAAATTTTCATTTGTCCACCCTCCAGAATCGAATTATTAATAAAATTCGCGAAAAAGAAGGGTCCTCGCGAAGCGATCGGGTATAAGTTCAATTTTTTAATAATTAATCGATGCAATCGTTTGTCCAACGACGGATTTCGTTAGTCTAGATGTAGAAGACGTTTGTCCACCCCATGAATTCGTTTGTCCACCCTTCAGAACCGAATTATTTATCAAATTCGCGAAAGAGAAATGTCTTGCTGAACCGATCAGCTGTAAGTTCGATTTTGGCGAATAAATTATCATAATCGTTTGTCCAACGACGGATTTCGTCAGTCTAGATGTAAAAGACGTTTGTCCACCCCATGAATTCGTTTGTCCACCCTTCAGAACCGAATTATTTATCAAATTCGCGAAAGAGAAGGGTCCTCGCGAAGCGATCGGGTATAAGTTCAATTTTTTAATAATTAATCGATGCAATCGTTTGTCCTACGACGGATTTCGTTAGTCTAGATGTAGAAGACGTTTGTCCACCCCATGAATTCGTTTGTCCACCCTTCAGAACCGAATTATTTATCAAATTCGCGAAAGAGAAATGTCTTGCTGAACCGATCAGCTGTAAGTTCGATTTTGGCGAATAAATTATCATAATCGTTTGTCCAACGACGGATTTCGTCAGTCTAGATGTAAAAGACGTTTGTCCACCCCATGAATTCGTTTGTCCACCCTTCAGAACCGAATTATCAATAAAATTCGCGAAAAAGAAGGGTCCTCGCGAAGCGATCGGGTATAAGTTCAATTTTTTAATAATTAATCGATGCAATCGTTTGTCCAACGACGGATTTCGTCAGTCTAGATGTAAAAGACGTTTGTCCACCCCATGAATTCGTTTGTCCACCCTTCAGAACCGAATTATTTATCAAATTCGCGAAAGAGAAATGTCTTGCTGAACCGATCAGCTGTAAGTTCGATTTTGGCGAATAAATTATCATAATCGTTTGTCCAACGACGGATTTCGTCAGTCTAGATGTAAAAGACGTTTGTCCACCCCATGAATTCGTTTGTCCACCCTTCAGAACCGAATTATCAATAAAATTCGCGAAAAAGAAGGGTCCTCGCGAAGCGATCGGGTATAAGTTCAATTTTTTAATAATTAATCGATGCAATCGTTTGTCCAACGACGGATTTCGTCAGTCTAGATGTAAAAGACGTTTGTCCACCCCATGAATTCGTTTGTCCACCCTTCAGAACCGAATTATCAATAAAATTCGCGAAAAAGAAGGGTCCTCGCGAAGCGATCGGGTATAAGTTCAATTTTTTAATAATTAATCGATGCAATCGTTTGTCCAACGACGGATTTCGTTAGTCTAGATGTAGAAGACGTTTGTCCTCCCCATGAATTCGTTTGTCCACCCTTCAGAACCGAATTATTTATCAAATTCGCGAAAGAGAAATGTCTTGCTGAACCGATCAGCTGTAAGTTCGATTTTGGCGAATAAATTATCATAATCGTTTGTCCAACGACGGATTTCGTCAGTCTAGATGTAAAAGACGTTTGTCCACCCCATGAATTCGTTTGTCCACCCTTCAGAACCGAATTATCAATAAAATTCGCGAAAAAGAAGGGTCCTCGCGAAGCGATCGGGTATAAGTTCAATTTTTTAATAATTAATCGATGCAATCGTTTGTCCAACGACGGATTTCGTTAGTCTAGATGTAGAAGACGTTTGTCCTCCCCATGAATTCGTTTGTCCACCCTTCAGAACCGAATTATTTATCAAATTCGCGAAAGAGAAATGTCTTGCTGAACCGATCAGCTGTAAGTTCGATTTTGGCGAATAAATTATCATAATCGTTTGTCCAACGACGGATTTCGTCAGTCTAGATGTAGAAGACGTTTGTCCACCCCATGAATTCGTTTGTCCACCCTTCAGAACCGAATTATTTATCAAATTCGCGAAAGAGAAATGTCTTGCTGAACCGATCAGCTGTAAGTTCGATTTTGGCGAATAAATTATCATAATCGTTTGTCCAACGACGGATTTCGTCAGTCTAGATGTAAAAGACGTTTGTCCACCCCATGAATTCGTTTGTCCACCCTTCAGAACCGAATTATCAATAAAATTCGCGAAAAAGAAGGGTCCTCGCGAAGCGATCGGGTATAAGTTCAATTTTTTAATAATTAATCGATGCAATCGTTTGTCCAACGACGGATTTCGTCAGTCTAGATGTAAAAGACGTTTGTCCACCCCATGAATTCGTTTGTCCACCCTTCAGAACCGAATTATTTATCAAATTCGCGAAAGAGAAGGGTCCTCGCGAAGCGATCGGGTATAAGTTCAATTTTTTAATAATTAATCGATGCAATCGTTTGTCCTACGACGGATTTCGTTAGTCTAGATGTAGAAGACGTTTGTCCACCCCATGAATTCGTTTGTCCACCCTTCAGAACCGAATTATTTATCAAATTCGCGAAAGAGAAATGTCTTGCTGAACCGATCAGCTGTAAGTTCGATTTTGGCGAATAAATTATCATAATCGTTTGTCCAACGACGGATTTCGTCAGTCTAGATGTAAAAGACGTTTGTCCACCCCATGAATTCGTTTGTCCACCCTTCAGAACCGAATTATTTATCAAATTCGCGAAAGAGAAATGTCTTGCTGAACCGATCAGCTGTAAGTTCGATTTTGGCGAATAAATTATCATAATCGTTTGTCCAACGACGGATTTCGTCAGTCTAGATGTAAAAGACGTTTGTCCACCCCATGAATTCGTTTGTCCACCCTTCAGAACCGAATTATTTATCAAATTCGCGAAAGAGAAATGTCTTGCTGAACCGATCAGCTGTAAGTTCGATTTTGGCGAATAAATTATCATAATCGTTTGTCCAACGACGGATTTCGTCAGTCTAGATGTAAAAGACGTTTGTCCACCCCATGAATTCGTTTGTCCACCCTTCAGAACCGAATTATCAATAAAATTCGCGAAAAAGAAGGGTCCTCGCGAAGCGATCGGGTATAAGTTCAATTTTTTAATAATTAATCGATGCAATCGTTTGTCCAACGACGGATTTCGTCAGTCTAGATGTAAAAGACGTTTGTCCACCCCATGAATTCGTTTGTCCACCCTTCAGAACCGAATTATTTATCAAATTCGCGAAAGAGAAGGGTCCTCGCGAAGCGATCGGGTATAAGTTCAATTTTTTAATAATTAATCGATGCAATCGTTTGTCCTACGACGGATTTCGTTAGTCTAGATGTAGAAGACGTTTGTCCACCCCATGAATTCGTTTGTCCACCCTTCAGAACCGAATTATTTATCAAATTCGCGAAAGAGAAATGTCTTGCTGAACCGATCAGCTGTAAGTTCGATTTTGGCGAATAAATTATCATAATCGTTTGTCCAACGACGGATTTCGTCAGTCTAGATGTAAAAGACGTTTGTCCACCCCATGAATTCGTTTGTCCACCCTTCAGAACCGAATTATTTATCAAATTCGCGAAAGAGAAGGGTCCTCGCGAAGCGATCGGGTATAAGTTCAATTTTTTAATAATTAATCGATGCAATCGTTTGTCCTACGACGGATTTCGTTAGTCTAGATGTAGAAGACGTTTGTCCACCCCATGAATTCGTTTGTCCACCCTTCAGAACCGAATTATTTATCAAATTCGCGAAAGAGAAATGTCTTGCTGAACCGATCAGCTGTAAGTTCGATTTTGGCGAATAAATTATCATAATCGTTTGTCCAACGACGGATTTCGTCAGTCTAGATGTAAAAGACGTTTGTCCACCCCATGAATTCGTTTGTCCACCCTTCAGAACCGAATTATCAATAAAATTCGCGAAAAAGAAGGGTCCTCGCGAAGCGATCGGGTATAAGTTCAATTTTTTAATAATTAATCGATGCAATCGTTTGTCCAACGACGGATTTCGTCAGTCTAGATGTAAAAGACGTTTGTCCACCCCATGAATTCGTTTGTCCACCCTTCAGAACCGAATTATCAATAAAATTCGCGAAAAAGAAGGGTCCTCGCGAAGCGATCGGGTATAAGTTCAATTTTTTAATAATTAATCGATGCAATCGTTTGTCCAACGACGGATTTCGTCAGTCTAGATGTAAAAGACGTTTGTCCACCCCATGAATTCGTTTGTCCACCCTTCAGAACCGAATTATCAATAAAATTCGCGAAAAAGAAGGGTCCTCGCGAAGCGATCGGGTATAAGTTCAATTTTTTAATAATTAATCGATGCAATCGTTTGTCCAACGACGGATTTCGTCAGTCTAGATGTAAAAGACGTTTGTCCACCCCATGAATTCGTTTGTCCACCCTTCAGAACCGAATTATTTATCAAATTCGCGAAAGAGAAATGTCTTGCTGAACCGATCAGCTGTAAGTTCGATTTTGGCGAATAAATTATCATAATCGTTTGTCCAACGACGGATTTCGTCAGTCTAGATGTAAAAGACGTTTGTCCACCCCATGAATTCGTTTGTCCACCCTTCAGAACCGAATTATTTATCAAATTCGCGAAAGAGAAGGGTCCTCGCGAAGCGATCGGGTATAAGTTCAATTTTTTAATAATTAATCGATGCAATCGTTTGTCCTACGACGGATTTCGTTAGTCTAGATGTAGAAGACGTTTGTCCACCCCATGAATTCGTTTGTCCACCCTTCAGAACCGAATTATTTATCAAATTCGCGAAAGAGAAATGTCTTGCTGAACCGATCAGCTGTAAGTTCGATTTTGGCGAATAAATTATCATAATCGTTTGTCCAACGACGGATTTCGTCAGTCTAGATGTAAAAGACGTTTGTCCACCCCATGAATTCGTTTGTCCACCCTTCAGAACCGAATTATCAATAAAATTCGCGAAAAAGAAGGGTCCTCGCGAAGCGATCGGGTATAAGTTCAATTTTTTAATAATTAATCGATGCAATCGTTTGTCCAACGACGGATTTCGTCAGTCTAGATGTAAAAGACGTTTGTCCACCCCATGAATTCGTTTGTCCACCCTTCAGAACCGAATTATCAATAAAATTCGCGAAAAAGAAGGGTCCTCGCGAAGCGATCGGGTATAAGTTCAATTTTTTAATAATTAATCGATGCAATCGTTTGTCCAACGACGGATTTCGTCAGTCTAGATGTAAAAGACGTTTGTCCACCCCATGAATTCGTTTGTCCACCCTTCAGAACCGAATTATTTATCAAATTCGCGAAAGAGAAATGTCTTGCTGAACCGATCAGCTGTAAGTTCGATTTTGGCGAATAAATTATCATAATCGTTTGTCCAACGACGGATTTCGTCAGTCTAGATGTAAAAGACGTTTGTCCACCCCATGAATTCGTTTGTCCACCCTTCAGAACCGAATTATCAATAAAATTCGCGAAAAAGAAGGGTCCTCGCGAAGCGATCGGGTATAAGTTCAATTTTTTAATAATTAATCGATGCAATCGTTTGTCCAACGACGGATTTCGTCAGTCTAGATGTAAAAGACGTTTGTCCACCCCATGAATTCGTTTGTCCACCCTTCAGAACCGAATTATCAATAAAATTCGCGAAAAAGAAGGGTCCTCGCGAAGCGATCGGGTATAAGTTCAATTTTTTAATAATTAATCGATGCAATCGTTTGTCCAACGACGGATTTCGTCAGTCTAGATGTAAAAGACGTTTGTCCACCCCATGAATTCGTTTGTCCACCCTTCAGAACCGAATTATTTATCAAATTCGCGAAAGAGAAATGTCTTGCTGAACCGATCAGCTGTAAGTTCGATTTTGGCGAATAAATTATCATAATCGTTTGTCCAACGACGGATTTCGTCAGTCTAGATGTAAAAGACGTTTGTCCACCCCATGAATTCGTTTGTCCACCCTTCAGAACCGAATTATCAATAAAATTCGCGAAAAAGAAGGGTCCTCGCGAAGCGATCGGGTATAAGTTCAATTTTTTAATAATTAATCGATGCAATCGTTTGTCCAACGACGGATTTCGTCAGTCTAGATGTAAAAGACGTTTGTCCACCCCATGAATTCGTTTGTCCACCCTTCAGAACCGAATTATTTATCAAATTCGCGAAAGAGAAATGTCTTGCTGAACCGATCAGCTGTAAGTTCGATTTTGGCGAATAAATTATCATAATCGTTTGTCCAACGACGGATTTCGTCAGTCTAGATGTAAAAGACGTTTGTCCACCCCATGAATTCGTTTGTCCACCCTTCAGAACCGAATTATCAATAAAATTCGCGAAAAAGAAGGGTCCTCGCGAAGCGATCGGGTATAAGTTCAATTTTTTAATAATTAATCGATGCAATCGTTTGTCCAACGACGGATTTCGTTAGTCTAGATGTAGAAGACGTTTGTCCTCCCCATGAATTCGTTTGTCCACCCTTCAGAACCGAATTATTTATCAAATTCGCGAAAGAGAAATGTCTTGCTGAACCGATCAGCTGTAAGTTCGATTTTGGCGAATAAATTATCACAATCGTTTGTCCAACGACGGATTTCGTCAGTCTAGATGTAGAAGACGTTTGTCCACCCCATGAATTCGTTTGTCCACCCTTCAGAACCGAATTATTTATCAAATTCGCGAAAGAGAAATGTCTTGCTGAACCGATCAGCTGTAAGTTCGATTTTGGCGAATAAATTATCATAATCGTTTGTCCAACGACGGATTTCGTCAGTCTAGATGTAAAAGACGTTTGTCCACCCCATGAATTCGTTTGTCCACCCTTCAGAACCGAATTATCAATAAAATTCGCGAAAAAGAAGGGTCCTCGCGAAGCGATCGGGTATAAGTTCAATTTTTTAATAATTAATCGATGCAATCGTTTGTCCAACGACGGATTTCGTCAGTCTAGATGTAAAAGACGTTTGTCCACCCCATGAATTCGTTTGTCCACCCTTCAGAACCGAATTATCAATAAAATTCGCGAAAAAGAAGGGTCCTCGCGAAGCGATCGGGTATAAGTTCAATTTTTTAATAATTAATCGATGCAATCGTTTGTCCAACGACGGATTTCGTTAGTCTAGATGTAGAAGACGTTTGTCCTCCCCATGAATTCGTTTGTCCACCCTTCAGAACCGAATTATTTATCAAATTCGCGAAAGAGAAATGTCTTGCTGAACCGATCAGCTGTAAGTTCGATTTTGGCGAATAAATTATCATAATCGTTTGTCCAACGACGGATTTCGTCAGTCTAGATGTAAAAGACGTTTGTCCACCCCATGAATTCGTTTGTCCACCCTTCAGAACCGAATTATTTATCAAATTCGCGAAAGAGAAATGTCTTGCTGAACCGATCAGCTGTAAGTTCGATTTTGGCGAATAAATTATCATAATCGTTTGTCCAACGACGGATTTCGTCAGTCTAGATGTAAAAGACGTTTGTCCACCCCATGAATTCGTTTGTCCACCCTTCAGAACCGAATTATTTATCAAATTCGCGAAAGAGAAGGGTCCTCGCGAAGCGATCGGGTATAAGTTCAATTTTTTAATAATTAATCGATGCAATCGTTTGTCCAACGACGGATTTCGTTAGTCTAGATGTAGAAGACGTTTGTCCACCCCATGAATTCGTTTGTCCACCCTTCAGAACCGAATTATTTATCAAATTCGCGAAAGAGAAATGTCTTGCTGAACCGATCAGCTGTAAGTTCGATTTTGGCGAATAAATTATCATAATCGTTTGTCCAACGACGGATTTCGTCAGTCTAGATGTAAAAGACGTTTGTCCACCCCATGAATTCGTTTGTCCACCCTTCAGAACCGAATTATCAATAAAATTCGCGAAAAAGAAGGGTCCTCGCGAAGCGATCGGGTATAAGTTCAATTTTTTAATAATTAATCGATGCAATCGTTTGTCCAACGACGGATTTCGTCAGTCTAGATGTAAAAGACGTTTGTCCACCCCATGAATTCGTTTGTCCACCCTTCAGAACCGAATTATCAATAAAATTCGCGAAAAAGAAGGGTCCTCGCGAAGCGATCGGGTATAAGTTCAATTTTTTAATAATTAATCGATGCAATCGTTTGTCCAACGACGGATTTCGTCAGTCTAGATGTAAAAGACGTTTGTCCACCCCATGAATTCGTTTGTCCACCCTTCAGAACCGAATTATTTATCAAATTCGCGAAAGAGAAATGTCTTGCTGAACCGATCAGCTGTAAGTTCGATTTTGGCGAATAAATTATCATAATCGTTTGTCCAACGACGGATTTCGTCAGTCTAGATGTAAAAGACGTTTGTCCACCCCATGAATTCGTTTGTCCACCCTTCAGAACCGAATTATTTATCAAATTCGCGAAAGAGAAGGGTCCTCGCGAAGCGATCGGGTATAAGTTCAATTTTTTAATAATTAATCGATGCAATCGTTTGTCCTACGACGGATTTCGTTAGTCTAGATGTAGAAGACGTTTGTCCACCCCATGAATTCGTTTGTCCACCCTTCAGAACCGAATTATTTATCAAATTCGCGAAAGAGAAATGTCTTGCTGAACCGATCAGCTGTAAGTTCGATTTTGGCGAATAAATTATCATAATCGTTTGTCCAACGACGGATTTCGTCAGTCTAGATGTAAAAGACGTTTGTCCACCCCATGAATTCGTTTGTCCACCCTTCAGAACCGAATTATCAATAAAATTCGCGAAAAAGAAGGGTCCTCGCGAAGCGATCGGGTATAAGTTCAATTTTTTAATAATTAATCGATGCAATCGTTTGTCCAACGACGGATTTCGTCAGTCTAGATGTAAAAGACGTTTGTCCACCCCATGAATTCGTTTGTCCACCCTTCAGAACCGAATTATCAATAAAATTCGCGAAAAAGAAGGGTCCTCGCGAAGCGATCGGGTATAAGTTCAATTTTTTAATAATTAATCGATGCAATCGTTTGTCCAACGACGGATTTCGTCAGTCTAGATGTAAAAGACGTTTGTCCACCCCATGAATTCGTTTGTCCACCCTTCAGAACCGAATTATTTATCAAATTCGCGAAAGAGAAATGTCTTGCTGAACCGATCAGCTGTAAGTTCGATTTTGGCGAATAAATTATCATAATCGTTTGTCCAACGACGGATTTCGTCAGTCTAGATGTAAAAGACGTTTGTCCACCCCATGAATTCGTTTGTCCACCCTTCAGAACCGAATTATCAATAAAATTCGCGAAAAAGAAGGGTCCTCGCGAAGCGATCGGGTATAAGTTCAATTTTTTAATAATTAATCGATGCAATCGTTTGTCCAACGACGGATTTCGTCAGTCTAGATGTAAAAGACGTTTGTCCACCCCATGAATTCGTTTGTCCACCCTTCAGAACCGAATTATCAATAAAATTCGCGAAAAAGAAGGGTCCTCGCGAAGCGATCGGGTATAAGTTCAATTTTTTAATAATTAATCGATGCAATCGTTTGTCCAACGACGGATTTCGTCAGTCTAGATGTAAAAGACGTTTGTCCACCCCATGAATTCGTTTGTCCACCCTTCAGAACCGAATTATTTATCAAATTCGCGAAAGAGAAATGTCTTGCTGAACCGATCAGCTGTAAGTTCGATTTTGGCGAATAAATTATCATAATCGTTTGTCCAACGACGGATTTCGTCAGTCTAGATGTAAAAGACGTTTGTCCACCCCATGAATTCGTTTGTCCACCCTTCAGAACCGAATTATCAATAAAATTCGCGAAAAAGAAGGGTCCTCGCGAAGCGATCGGGTATAAGTTCAATTTTTTAATAATTAATCGATGCAATCGTTTGTCCTACGACGGATTTCGTTAGTCTAGATGTAGAAGACGTTTGTCCACCCCATGAATTCGTTTGTCCACCCTTCAGAACCGAATTATTTATCAAATTCGCGAAAGAGAAATGTCTTGCTGAACCGATCAGCTGTAAGTTCGATTTTGGCGAATAAATTATCATAATCGTTTGTCCAACGACGGATTTCGTCAGTCTAGATGTAAAAGACGTTTGTCCACCCCATGAATTCGTTTGTCCACCCTTCAGAACCGAATTATTTATCAAATTCGCGAAAGAGAAGGGTCCTCGCGAAGCGATCGGGTATAAGTTCAATTTTTTAATAATTAATCGATGCAATCGTTTGTCCTACGACGGATTTCGTTAGTCTAGATGTAGAAGACGTTTGTCCACCCCATGAATTCGTTTGTCCACCCTTCAGAACCGAATTATTTATCAAATTCGCGAAAGAGAAATATCTTGCTGAACCGATCAGCTGTAAGTTCGATTTTGGCGAATAAATTATCATAATCGTTTGTCCAACGACGGATTTCGTCAGTCTAGATGTAAAAGACGTTTGTCCACCCCATGAATTCGTTTGTCCACCCTTCAGAACCGAATTATTTATCAAATTCGCGAAAGAGAAGGGTCCTCGCGAAGCGATCGGGTATAAGTTCAATTTTTTAATAATTAATCGATGCAATCGTTTGTCCAACGACGGATTTCGTCAGTCTAGATGTAAAAGACGTTTGTCCACCCCATGAATTCGTTTGTCCACCCTTCAGAACCGAATTATCAATAAAATTCGCGAAAAAGAAGGGTCCTCGCGAAGCGATCGGGTATAAGTTCAATTTTTTAATAATTAATCGATGCAATCGTTTGTCCAACGACGGATTTCGTCAGTCTAGATGTAAAAGACGTTTGTCCACCCCATGAATTCGTTTGTCCACCCTTCAGAACCGAATTATTTATCAAATTCGCGAAAGAGAAGGGTCCTCGCGAAGCGATCGGGTATAAGTTCAATTTTTTAATAATTAATCGATGCAATCGTTTGTCCTACGACGGATTTCGTTAGTCTAGATGTAGAAGACGTTTGTCCACCCCATGAATTCGTTTGTCCACCCTTCAGAACCGAATTATTTATCAAATTCGCGAAAGAGAAATGTCTTGCTGAACCGATCAGCTGTAAGTTCGATTTTGGCGAATAAATTATCATAATCGTTTGTCCAACGACGGATTTCGTCAGTCTAGATGTAAAAGACGTTTGTCCACCCCATGAATTCGTTTGTCCACCCTTCAGAACCGAATTATCAATAAAATTCGCGAAAAAGAAGGGTCCTCGCGAAGCGATCGGGTATAAGTTCAATTTTTTAATAATTAATCGATGCAATCGTTTGTCCAACGACGGATTTCGTCAGTCTAGATGTAAAAGACGTTTGTCCACCCCATGAATTCGTTTGTCCACCCTTCAGAACCGAATTATTTATCAAATTCGCGAAAGAGAAATGTCTTGCTGAACCGATCAGCTGTAAGTTCGATTTTGGCGAATAAATTATCATAATCGTTTGTCCAACGACGGATTTCGTCAGTCTAGATGTAAAAGACGTTTGTCCACCCCATGAATTCGTTTGTCCACCCTTCAGAACCGAATTATCAATAAAATTCGCGAAAAAGAAGGGTCCTCGCGAAGCGATCGGGTATAAGTTCAATTTTTTAATAATTAATCGATGCAATCGTTTGTCCAACGACGGATTTCGTCAGTCTAGATGTAAAAGACGTTTGTCCACCCCATGAATTCGTTTGTCCACCCTTCAGAACCGAATTATTTATCAAATTCGCGAAAGAGAAATGTCTTGCTGAACCGATCAGCTGTAAGTTCGATTTTGGCGAATAAATTATCATAATCGTTTGTCCAACGACGGATTTCGTCAGTCTAGATGTAAAAGACGTTTGTCCACCCCATGAATTCGTTTGTCCACCCTTCAGAACCGAATTATCAATAAAATTCGCGAAAAAGAAGGGTCCTCGCGAAGCGATCGGGTATAAGTTCAATTTTTTAATAATTAATCGATGCAATCGTTTGTCCAACGACGGATTTCGTCAGTCTAGATGTAAAAGACGTTTGTCCACCCCATGAATTCGTTTGTCCACCCTTCAGAACCGAATTATTTATCAAATTCGCGAAAGAGAAATGTCTTGCTGAACCGATCAGCTGTAAGTTCGATTTTGGCGAATAAATTATCATAATCGTTTGTCCAACGACGGATTTCGTCAGTCTAGATGTAAAAGACGTTTGTCCACCCCATGAATTCGTTTGTCCACCCTTCAGAACCGAATTATCAATAAAATTCGCGAAAAAGAAGGGTCCTCGCGAAGCGATCGGGTATAAGTTCAATTTTTTAATAATTAATCGATGCAATCGTTTGTCCAACGACGGATTTCGTCAGTCTAGATGTAAAAGACGTTTGTCCACCCCATGAATTCGTTTGTCCACCCTTCAGAACCGAATTATCAATAAAATTCGCGAAAAAGAAGGGTCCTCGCGAAGCGATCGGGTATAAGTTCAATTTTTTAATAATTAATCGATGCAATCGTTTGTCCAACGACGGATTTCGTTAGTCTAGATGTAGAAGACGTTTGTCCTCCCCATGAATTCGTTTGTCCACCCTTCAGAACCGAATTATTTATCAAATTCGCGAAAGAGAAATGTCTTGCTGAACCGATCAGCTGTAAGTTCGATTTTGGCGAATAAATTATCATAATCGTTTGTCCAACGACGGATTTCGTCAGTCTAGATGTAAAAGACGTTTGTCCACCCCATGAATTCGTTTGTCCACCCTTCAGAACCGAATTATTTATCAAATTCGCGAAAGAGAAGGGTCCTCGCGAAGCGATCGGGTATAAGTTCAATTTTTTAATAATTAATCGATGCAATCGTTTGTCCTACGACGGATTTCGTTAGTCTAGATGTAGAAGACGTTTGTCCACCCCATGAATTCGTTTGTCCACCCTTCAGAACCGAATTATTTATCAAATTCGCGAAAGAGAAATGTCTTGCTGAACCGATCAGCTGTAAGTTCGATTTTGGCGAATAAATTATCATAATCGTTTGTCCAACGACGGATTTCGTCAGTCTAGATGTAAAAGACGTTTGTCCACCCCATGAATTCGTTTGTCCACCCTTCAGAACCGAATTATCAATAAAATTCGCGAAAAAGAAGGGTCCTCGCGAAGCGATCGGGTATAAGTTCAATTTTTTAATAATTAATCGATGCAATCGTTTGTCCAACGACGGATTTCGTCAGTCTAGATGTAAAAGACGTTTGTCCACCCCATGAATTCGTTTGTCCACCCTTCAGAACCGAATTATTTATCAAATTCGCGAAAGAGAAATGTCTTGCTGAACCGATCAGCTGTAAGTTCGATTTTGGCGAATAAATTATCATAATCGTTTGTCCAACGACGGATTTCGTCAGTCTAGATGTAAAAGACGTTTGTCCACCCCATGAATTCGTTTGTCCACCCTTCAGAACCGAATTATTTATCAAATTCGCGAAAGAGAAGGGTCCTCGCGAAGCGATCGGGTATAAGTTCAATTTTTTAATAATTAATCGATGCAATCGTTTGTCCTACGACGGATTTCGTTAGTCTAGATGTAGAAGACGTTTGTCCACCCCATGAATTCGTTTGTCCACCCTTCAGAACCGAATTATTTATCAAATTCGCGAAAGAGAAATGTCTTGCTGAACCGATCAGCTGTAAGTTCGATTTTGGCGAATAAATTATCATAATCGTTTGTCCAACGACGGATTTCGTCAGTCTAGATGTAAAAGACGTTTGTCCACCCCATGAATTCGTTTGTCCACCCTTCAGAACCGAATTATCAATAAAATTCGCGAAAAAGAAGGGTCCTCGCGAAGCGATCGGGTATAAGTTCAATTTTTTAATAATTAATCGATGCAATCGTTTGTCCAACGACGGATTTCGTCAGTCTAGATGTAAAAGACGTTTGTCCACCCCATGAATTCGTTTGTCCACCCTTCAGAACCGAATTATTTATCAAATTCGCGAAAGAGAAATGTCTTGCTGAACCGATCAGCTGTAAGTTCGATTTTGGCGAATAAATTATCATAATCGTTTGTCCAACGACGGATTTCGTCAGTCTAGATGTAAAAGACGTTTGTCCACCCCATGAATTCGTTTGTCCACCCTTCAGAACCGAATTATCAATAAAATTCGCGAAAAAGAAGGGTCCTCGCGAAGCGATCGGGTATAAGTTCAATTTTTTAATAATTAATCGATGCAATCGTTTGTCCAACGACGGATTTCGTCAGTCTAGATGTAAAAGACGTTTGTCCACCCCATGAATTCGTTTGTCCACCCTTCAGAACCGAATTATCAATAAAATTCGCGAAAAAGAAGGGTCCTCGCGAAGCGATCGGGTATAAGTTCAATTTTTTAATAATTAATCGATGCAATCGTTTGTCCAACGACGGATTTCGTTAGTCTAGATGTAGAAGACGTTTGTCCTCCCCATGAATTCGTTTGTCCACCCTTCAGAACCGAATTATTTATCAAATTCGCGAAAGAGAAATGTCTTGCTGAACCGATCAGCTGTAAGTTCGATTTTGGCGAATAAATTATCATAATCGTTTGTCCAACGACGGATTTCGTCAGTCTAGATGTAAAAGACGTTTGTCCACCCCATGAATTCGTTTGTCCACCCTTCAGAACCGAATTATTTATCAAATTCGCGAAAGAGAAGGGTCCTCGCGAAGCGATCGGGTATAAGTTCAATTTTTTAATAATTAATCGATGCAATCGTTTGTCCTACGACGGATTTCGTTAGTCTAGATGTAGAAGACGTTTGTCCACCCCATGAATTCGTTTGTCCACCCTTCAGAACCGAATTATTTATCAAATTCGCGAAAGAGAAATGTCTTGCTGAACCGATCAGCTGTAAGTTCGATTTTGGCGAATAAATTATCATAATCGTTTGTCCAACGACGGATTTCGTCAGTCTAGATGTAAAAGACGTTTGTCCACCCCATGAATTCGTTTGTCCACCCTTCAGAACCGAATTATCAATAAAATTCGCGAAAAAGAAGGGTCCTCGCGAAGCGATCGGGTATAAGTTCAATTTTTTAATAATTAATCGATGCAATCGTTTGTCCAACGACGGATTTCGTCAGTCTAGATGTAAAAGACGTTTGTCCACCCCATGAATTCGTTTGTCCACCCTTCAGAACCGAATTATTTATCAAATTCGCGAAAGAGAAATGTCTTGCTGAACCGATCAGCTGTAAGTTCGATTTTGGCGAATAAATTATCATAATCGTTTGTCCAACGACGGATTTCGTCAGTCTAGATGTAAAAGACGTTTGTCCACCCCATGAATTCGTTTGTCCACCCTTCAGAACCGAATTATCAATAAAATTCGCGAAAAAGAAGGGTCCTCGCGAAGCGATCGGGTATAAGTTCAATTTTTTAATAATTAATCGATGCAATCGTTTGTCCAACGACGGATTTCGTCAGTCTAGATGTAAAAGACGTTTGTCCACCCCATGAATTCGTTTGTCCACCCTTCAGAACCGAATTATTTATCAAATTCGCGAAAGAGAAATGTCTTGCTGAACCGATCAGCTGTAAGTTCGATTTTGGCGAATAAATTATCATAATCGTTTGTCCAACGACGGATTTCGTCAGTCTAGATGTAAAAGACGTTTGTCCACCCCATGAATTCGTTTGTCCACCCTTCAGAACCGAATTATTTATCAAATTCGCGAAAGAGAAGGGTCCTCGCGAAGCGATCGGGTATAAGTTCAATTTTTTAATAATTAATCGATGCAATCGTTTGTCCTACGACGGATTTCGTTAGTCTAGATGTAGAAGACGTTTGTCCACCCCATGAATTCGTTTGTCCACCCTTCAGAACCGAATTATTTATCAAATTCGCGAAAGAGAAATGTCTTGCTGAACCGATCAGCTGTAAGTTCGATTTTGGCGAATAAATTATCATAATCGTTTGTCCAACGACGGATTTCGTCAGTCTAGATGTAAAAGACGTTTGTCCACCCCATGAATTCGTTTGTCCACCCTTCAGAACCGAATTATCAATAAAATTCGCGAAAAAGAAGGGTCCTCGCGAAGCGATCGGGTATAAGTTCAATTTTTTAATAATTAATCGATGCAATCGTTTGTCCAACGACGGATTTCGTCAGTCTAGATGTAAAAGACGTTTGTCCACCCCATGAATTCGTTTGTCCACCCTTCAGAACCGAATTATTTATCAAATTCGCGAAAGAGAAATGTCTTGCTGAACCGATCAGCTGTAAGTTCGATTTTGGCGAATAAATTATCATAATCGTTTGTCCAACGACGGATTTCGTCAGTCTAGATGTAAAAGACGTTTGTCCACCCCATGAATTCGTTTGTCCACCCTTCAGAACCGAATTATCAATAAAATTCGCGAAAAAGAAGGGTCCTCGCGAAGCGATCGGGTATAAGTTCAATTTTTTAATAATTAATCGATGCAATCGTTTGTCCAACGACGGATTTCGTCAGTCTAGATGTAAAAGACGTTTGTCCACCCCATGAATTCGTTTGTCCACCCTTCAGAACCGAATTATCAATAAAATTCGCGAAAAAGAAGGGTCCTCGCGAAGCGATCGGGTATAAGTTCAATTTTTTAATAATTAATCGATGCAATCGTTTGTCCAACGACGGATTTCGTTAGTCTAGATGTAGAAGACGTTTGTCCTCCCCATGAATTCGTTTGTCCACCCTTCAGAACCGAATTATTTATCAAATTCGCGAAAGAGAAATGTCTTGCTGAACCGATCAGCTGTAAGTTCGATTTTGGCGAATAAATTATCATAATCGTTTGTCCAACGACGGATTTCGTCAGTCTAGATGTAAAAGACGTTTGTCCACCCCATGAATTCGTTTGTCCACCCTTCAGAACCGAATTATTTATCAAATTCGCGAAAGAGAAGGGTCCTCGCGAAGCGATCGGGTATAAGTTCAATTTTTTAATAATTAATCGATGCAATCGTTTGTCCTACGACGGATTTCGTTAGTCTAGATGTAGAAGACGTTTGTCCACCCCATGAATTCGTTTGTCCACCCTTCAGAACCGAATTATTTATCAAATTCGCGAAAGAGAAATGTCTTGCTGAACCGATCAGCTGTAAGTTCGATTTTGGCGAATAAATTATCATAATCGTTTGTCCAACGACGGATTTCGTCAGTCTAGATGTAAAAGACGTTTGTCCACCCCATGAATTCGTTTGTCCACCCTTCAGAACCGAATTATCAATAAAATTCGCGAAAAAGAAGGGTCCTCGCGAAGCGATCGGGTATAAGTTCAATTTTTTAATAATTAATCGATGCAATCGTTTGTCCAACGACGGATTTCGTCAGTCTAGATGTAAAAGACGTTTGTCCACCCCATGAATTCGTTTGTCCACCCTTCAGAACCGAATTATTTATCAAATTCGCGAAAGAGAAATGTCTTGCTGAACCGATCAGCTGTAAGTTCGATTTTGGCGAATAAATTATCATAATCGTTTGTCCAACGACGGATTTCGTCAGTCTAGATGTAAAAGACGTTTGTCCACCCCATGAATTCGTTTGTCCACCCTTCAGAACCGAATTATCAATCAAATTCGCGAAAGAGAAGGGTCCTCGCGAAGCGATCGGGTATAAGTTCAATTTTTTAATAATTAATCGATGCAATCGTTTGTCCAACGACGGATTTCGTCAGTCTAGATGTAAAAGACGTTTGTCCACCCCATGAATTCGTTTGTCCACCCTTCAGAACCGAATTATTTATCAAATTCGCGAAAGAGAAGGGTCCTCGCGAAGCGATCGGGTATAAGTTCAATTTTTTAATAATTAATCGATGCAATCGTTTGTCCTACGACGGATTTCGTTAGTCTAGATGTAGAAGACGTTTGTCCACCCCATGAATTCGTTTGTCCACCCTTCAGAACCGAATTATTTATCAAATTCGCGAAAGAGAAATGTCTTGCTGAACCGATCAGCTGTAAGTTCGATTTTGGCGAATAAATTATCATAATCGTTTGTCCAACGACGGATTTCGTCAGTCTAGATGTAAAAGACGTTTGTCCACCCCATGAATTCGTTTGTCCACCCTTCAGAACCGAATTATCAATAAAATTCGCGAAAAAGAAGGGTCCTCGCGAAGCGATCGGGTATAAGTTCAATTTTTTAATAATTAATCGATGCAATCGTTTGTCCAACGACGGATTTCGTCAGTCTAGATGTAAAAGACGTTTGTCCACCCCATGAATTCGTTTGTCCACCCTTCAGAACCGAATTATTTATCAAATTCGCGAAAGAGAAATGTCTTGCTGAACCGATCAGCTGTAAGTTCGATTTTGGCGAATAAATTATCATAATCGTTTGTCCAACGACGGATTTCGTCAGTCTAGATGTAAAAGACGTTTGTCCACCCCATGAATTCGTTTGTCCACCCTTCAGAACCGAATTATCAATAAAATTCGCGAAAAAGAAGGGTCCTCGCGAAGCGATCGGGTATAAGTTCAATTTTTTAATAATTAATCGATGCAATCGTTTGTCCAACGACGGATTTCGTCAGTCTAGATGTAAAAGACGTTTGTCCACCCCATGAATTCGTTTGTCCACCCTTCAGAACCGAATTATTTATCAAATTCGCGAAAGAGAAATGTCTTGCTGAACCGATCAGCTGTAAGTTCGATTTTGGCGAATAAATTATCATAATCGTTTGTCCAACGACGGATTTCGTCAGTCTAGATGTAAAAGACGTTTGTCCACCCCATGAATTCGTTTGTCCACCCTTCAGAACCGAATTATCAATAAAATTCGCGAAAAAGAAGGGTCCTCGCGAAGCGATCGGGTATAAGTTCAATTTTTTAATAATTAATCGATGCAATCGTTTGTCCAACGACGGATTTCGTCAGTCTAGATGTAAAAGACGTTTGTCCACCCCATGAATTCGTTTGTCCACCCTTCAGAACCGAATTATCAATAAAATTCGCGAAAAAGAAGGGTCCTCGCGAAGCGATCGGGTATAAGTTCAATTTTTTAATAATTAATCGATGCAATCGTTTGTCCAACGACGGATTTCGTTAGTCTAGATGTAGAAGACGTTTGTCCTCCCCATGAATTCGTTTGTCCACCCTTCAGAACCGAATTATTTATCAAATTCGCGAAAGAGAAATGTCTTGCTGAACCGATCAGCTGTAAGTTCGATTTTGGCGAATAAATTATCATAATCGTTTGTCCAACGACGGATTTCGTCAGTCTAGATGTAAAAGACGTTTGTCCACCCCATGAATTCGTTTGTCCACCCTTCAGAACCGAATTATTTATCAAATTCGCGAAAGAGAAGGGTCCTCGCGAAGCGATCGGGTATAAGTTCAATTTTTTAATAATTAATCGATGCAATCGTTTGTCCTACGACGGATTTCGTTAGTCTAGATGTAGAAGACGTTTGTCCACCCCATGAATTCGTTTGTCCACCCTTCAGAACCGAATTATTTATCAAATTCGCGAAAGAGAAATGTCTTGCTGAACCGATCAGCTGTAAGTTCGATTTTGGCGAATAAATTATCATAATCGTTTGTCCAACGACGGATTTCGTCAGTCTAGATGTAAAAGACGTTTGTCCACCCCATGAATTCGTTTGTCCACCCTTCAGAACCGAATTATCAATAAAATTCGCGAAAAAGAAGGGTCCTCGCGAAGCGATCGGGTATAAGTTCAATTTTTTAATAATTAATCGATGCAATCGTTTGTCCAACGACGGATTTCGTCAGTCTAGATGTAAAAGACGTTTGTCCACCCCATGAATTCGTTTGTCCACCCTTCAGAACCGAATTATTTATCAAATTCGCGAAAGAGAAATGTCTTGCTGAACCGATCAGCTGTAAGTTCGATTTTGGCGAATAAATTATCATAATCGTTTGTCCAACGACGGATTTCGTCAGTCTAGATGTAAAAGACGTTTGTCCACCCCATGAATTCGTTTGTCCACCCTTCAGAACCGAATTATCAATAAAATTCGCGAAAAAGAAGGGTCCTCGCGAAGCGATCGGGTATAAGTTCAATTTTTTAATAATTAATCGATGCAATCGTTTGTCCAACGACGGATTTCGTCAGTCTAGATGTAAAAGACGTTTGTCCACCCCATGAATTCGTTTGTCCACCCTTCAGAACCGAATTATTTATCAAATTCGCGAAAGAGAAATGTCTTGCTGAACCGATCAGCTGTAAGTTCGATTTTGGCGAATAAATTATCATAATCGTTTGTCCAACGACGGATTTCGTCAGTCTAGATGTAAAAGACGTTTGTCCACCCCATGAATTCGTTTGTCCACCCTTCAGAACCGAATTATCAATAAAATTCGCGAAAAAGAAGGGTCCTCGCGAAGCGATCGGGTATAAGTTCAATTTTTTAATAATTAATCGATGCAATCGTTTGTCCAACGACGGATTTCGTCAGTCTAGATGTAAAAGACGTTTGTCCACCCCATGAATTCGTTTGTCCACCCTTCAGAACCGAATTATTTATCAAATTCGCGAAAGAGAAATGTCTTGCTGAACCGATCAGCTGTAAGTTCGATTTTGGCGAATAAATTATCATAATCGTTTGTCCAACGACGGATTTCGTCAGTCTAGATGTAAAAGACGTTTGTCCACCCCATGAATTCGTTTGTCCACCCTTCAGAACCGAATTATCAATAAAATTCGCGAAAAAGAAGGGTCCTCGCGAAGCGATCGGGTATAAGTTCAATTTTTTAATAATTAATCGATGCAATCGTTTGTCCAACGACGGATTTCGTCAGTCTAGATGTAAAAGACGTTTGTCCACCCCATGAATTCGTTTGTCCACCCTTCAGAACCGAATTATCAATAAAATTCGCGAAAAAGAAGGGTCCTCGCGAAGCGATCGGGTATAAGTTCAATTTTTTAATAATTAATCGATGCAATCGTTTGTCCAACGACGGATTTCGTTAGTCTAGATGTAGAAGACGTTTGTCCTCCCCATGAATTCGTTTGTCCACCCTTCAGAACCGAATTATTTATCAAATTCGCGAAAGAGAAATGTCTTGCTGAACCGATCAGCTGTAAGTTCGATTTTGGCGAATAAATTATCATAATCGTTTGTCCAACGACGGATTTCGTCAGTCTAGATGTAAAAGACGTTTGTCCACCCCATGAATTCGTTTGTCCACCCTTCAGAACCGAATTATTTATCAAATTCGCGAAAGAGAAGGGTCCTCGCGAAGCGATCGGGTATAAGTTCAATTTTTTAATAATTAATCGATGCAATCGTTTGTCCTACGACGGATTTCGTTAGTCTAGATGTAGAAGACGTTTGTCCACCCCATGAATTCGTTTGTCCACCCTTCAGAACCGAATTATTTATCAAATTCGCGAAAGAGAAATGTCTTGCTGAACCGATCAGCTGTAAGTTCGATTTTGGCGAATAAATTATCATAATCGTTTGTCCAACGACGGATTTCGTCAGTCTAGATGTAAAAGACGTTTGTCCACCCCATGAATTCGTTTGTCCACCCTTCAGAACCGAATTATCAATAAAATTCGCGAAAAAGAAGGGTCCTCGCGAAGCGATCGGGTATAAGTTCAATTTTTTAATAATTAATCGATGCAATCGTTTGTCCAACGACGGATTTCGTCAGTCTAGATGTAAAAGACGTTTGTCCACCCCATGAATTCGTTTGTCCACCCTTCAGAACCGAATTATTTATCAAATTCGCGAAAGAGAAATGTCTTGCTGAACCGATCAGCTGTAAGTTCGATTTTGGCGAATAAATTATCATAATCGTTTGTCCAACGACGGATTTCGTCAGTCTAGATGTAAAAGACGTTTGTCCACCCCATGAATTCGTTTGTCCACCCTTCAGAACCGAATTATCAATAAAATTCGCGAAAAAGAAGGGTCCTCGCGAAGCGATCGGGTATAAGTTCAATTTTTTAATAATTAATCGATGCAATCGTTTGTCCAACGACGGATTTCGTCAGTCTAGATGTAAAAGACGTTTGTCCACCCCATGAATTCGTTTGTCCACCCTTCAGAACCGAATTATCAATAAAATTCGCGAAAAAGAAGGGTCCTCGCGAAGCGATCGGGTATAAGTTCAATTTTTTAATAATTAATCGATGCAATCGTTTGTCCAACGACGGATTTCGTTAGTCTAGATGTAGAAGACGTTTGTCCTCCCCATGAATTCGTTTGTCCACCCTTCAGAACCGAATTATTTATCAAATTCGCGAAAGAGAAATGTCTTGCTGAACCGATCAGCTGTAAGTTCGATTTTGGCGAATAAATTATCATAATCGTTTGTCCAACGACGGATTTCGTCAGTCTAGATGTAAAAGACGTTTGTCCACCCCATGAATTCGTTTGTCCACCCTTCAGAACCGAATTATTTATCAAATTCGCGAAAGAGAAGGGTCCTCGCGAAGCGATCGGGTATAAGTTCAATTTTTTAATAATTAATCGATGCAATCGTTTGTCCTACGACGGATTTCGTTAGTCTAGATGTAGAAGACGTTTGTCCACCCCATGAATTCGTTTGTCCACCCTTCAGAACCGAATTATTTATCAAATTCGCGAAAGAGAAATGTCTTGCTGAACCGATCAGCTGTAAGTTCGATTTTGGCGAATAAATTATCATAATCGTTTGTCCAACGACGGATTTCGTCAGTCTAGATGTAAAAGACGTTTGTCCACCCCATGAATTCGTTTGTCCACCCTTCAGAACCGAATTATCAATAAAATTCGCGAAAAAGAAGGGTCCTCGCGAAGCGATCGGGTATAAGTTCAATTTTTTAATAATTAATCGATGCAATCGTTTGTCCAACGACGGATTTCGTCAGTCTAGATGTAAAAGACGTTTGTCCACCCCATGAATTCGTTTGTCCACCCTTCAGAACCGAATTATTTATCAAATTCGCGAAAGAGAAATGTCTTGCTGAACCGATCAGCTGTAAGTTCGATTTTGGCGAATAAATTATCATAATCGTTTGTCCAACGACGGATTTCGTCAGTCTAGATGTAAAAGACGTTTGTCCACCCCATGAATTCGTTTGTCCACCCTTCAGAACCGAATTATCAATAAAATTCGCGAAAAAGAAGGGTCCTCGCGAAGCGATCGGGTATAAGTTCAATTTTTTAATAATTAATCGATGCAATCGTTTGTCCAACGACGGATTTCGTCAGTCTAGATGTAAAAGACGTTTGTCCACCCCATGAATTCGTTTGTCCACCCTTCAGAACCGAATTATTTATCAAATTCGCGAAAGAGAAATGTCTTGCTGAACCGATCAGCTGTAAGTTCGATTTTGGCGAATAAATTATCATAATCGTTTGTCCAACGACGGATTTCGTCAGTCTAGATGTAAAAGACGTTTGTCCACCCCATGAATTCGTTTGTCCACCCTTCAGAACCGAATTATCAATAAAATTCGCGAAAAAGAAGGGTCCTCGCGAAGCGATCGGGTATAAGTTCAATTTTTTAGTAATTAATCGATGCAATCGTTTGTCCAACGACGGATTTCGTCAGTCTAGATGTAAAAGACGTTTGTCCACCCCATGAATTCGTTTGTCCACCCTTCAGAACCGAATTATCAATAAAATTCGCGAAAAAGAAGGGTCCTCGCGAAGCGATCGGGTATAAGTTCAATTTTTTAATAATTAATCGATGCAATCGTTTGTCCAACGACGGATTTCGTCAGTCTAGATGTAAAAGACGTTTGTCCACCCCATGAATTCGTTTGTCCACCCTTCAGAACCGAATTATTTATCAAATTCGCGAAAGAGAAGGGTCCTCGCGAAGCGATCGGGTATAAGTTCAATTTTTTAATAATTAATCGATGCAATCGTTTGTCCTACGACGGATTTCGTTAGTCTAGATGTAGAAGACGTTTGTCCACCCCATGAATTCGTTTGTCCACCCTTCAGAACCGAATTATTTATCAAATTCGCGAAAGAGAAGGGTCCTCGCGAAGCGATCGGGTATAAGTTCAATTTTTTAATAATTAATCGATGCAATCGTTTGTCCTACGACGGATTTCGTTAGTCTAGATGTAGAAGACGTTTGTCCACCCCATGAATTCGTTTGTCCACCCTTCAGAACCGAATTATTTATCAAATTCGCGAAAGAGAATGTCTTGCTGAACCGATCAGCTGTAAGTTCGATTTTGGCGAATAAATTATCATAATCGTTTGTCCAACGACGGATTTCGTCAGTCTAGATGTAAAAGACGTTTGTCCACCCCATGAATTCGTTTGTCCACCCTTCAGAACCGAATTATCAATAAAATTCGCGAAAAAGAAGGGTCCTCGCGAAGCGATCGGGTATAAGTTCAATTTTTTAATAATTAATCGATGCAATCGTTTGTCCAACGACGGATTTCGTCAGTCTAGATGTAAAAGACGTTTGTCCACCCCATGAATTCGTTTGTCCACCCTTCAGAACCGAATTATTTATCAAATTCGCGAAAGAGAAATGTCTTGCTGAACCGATCAGCTGTAAGTTCGATTTTGGCGAATAAATTATCATAATCGTTTGTCCAACGACGGATTTCGTCAGTCTAGATGTAAAAGACGTTTGTCCACCCCATGAATTCGTTTGTCCACCCTTCAGAACCGAATTATCAATAAAATTCGCGAAAAAGAAGGGTCCTCGCGAAGCGATCGGGTATAAGTTCAATTTTTTAATAATTAATCGATGCAATCGTTTGTCCAACGACGGATTTCGTCAGTCTAGATGTAAAAGACGTTTGTCCACCCCATGAATTCGTTTGTCCACCCTTCAGAACCGAATTATTTATCAAATTCGCGAAAGAGAAATGTCTTGCTGAACCGATCAGCTGTAAGTTCGATTTTGGCGAATAAATTATCATAATCGTTTGTCCAACGACGGATTTCGTCAGTCTAGATGTAAAAGACGTTTGTCCACCCCATGAATTCGTTTGTCCACCCTTCAGAACCGAATTATCAATAAAATTCGCGAAAAAGAAGGGTCCTCGCGAAGCGATCGGGTATAAGTTCAATTTTTTAATAATTAATCGATGCAATCGTTTGTCCAACGACGGATTTCGTCAGTCTAGATGTAAAAGACGTTTGTCCACCCCATGAATTCGTTTGTCCACCCTTCAGAACCGAATTATCAATAAAATTCGCGAAAAAGAAGGGTCCTCGCGAAGCGATCGGGTATAAGTTCAATTTTTTAATAATTAATCGATGCAATCGTTTGTCCAACGACGGATTTCGTTAGTCTAGATGTAGAAGACGTTTGTCCTCCCCATGAATTCGTTTGTCCACCCTTCAGAACCGAATTATTTATCAAATTCGCGAAAGAGAAATGTCTTGCTGAACCGATCAGCTGTAAGTTCGATTTTGGCGAATAAATTATCATAATCGTTTGTCCAACGACGGATTTCGTCAGTCTAGATGTAAAAGACGTTTGTCCACCCCATGAATTCGTTTGTCCACCCTTCAGAACCGAATTATTTATCAAATTCGCGAAAGAGAAGGGTCCTCGCGAAGCGATCGGGTATAAGTTCAATTTTTTAATAATTAATCGATGCAATCGTTTGTCCTACGACGGATTTCGTTAGTCTAGATGTAGAAGACGTTTGTCCACCCCATGAATTCGTTTGTCCACCCTTCAGAACCGAATTATTTATCAAATTCGCGAAAGAGAAATGTCTTGCTGAACCGATCAGCTGTAAGTTCGATTTTGGCGAATAAATTATCATAATCGTTTGTCCAACGACGGATTTCGTCAGTCTAGATGTAAAAGACGTTTGTCCACCCCATGAATTCGTTTGTCCACCCTTCAGAACCGAATTATCAATAAAATTCGCGAAAAAGAAGGGTCCTCGCGAAGCGATCGGGTATAAGTTCAATTTTTTAATAATTAATCGATGCAATCGTTTGTCCAACGACGGATTTCGTCAGTCTAGATGTAAAAGACGTTTGTCCACCCCATGAATTCGTTTGTCCACCCTTCAGAACCGAATTATTTATCAAATTCGCGAAAGAGAAATGTCTTGCTGAACCGATCAGCTGTAAGTTCGATTTTGGCGAATAAATTATCATAATCGTTTGTCCAACGACGGATTTCGTCAGTCTAGATGTAAAAGACGTTTGTCCACCCCATGAATTCGTTTGTCCACCCTTCAGAACCGAATTATCAATAAAATTCGCGAAAAAGAAGGGTCCTCGCGAAGCGATCGGGTATAAGTTCAATTTTTTAATAATTAATCGATGCAATCGTTTGTCCAACGACGGATTTCGTCAGTCTAGATGTAAAAGACGTTTGTCCACCCCATGAATTCGTTTGTCCACCCTTCAGAACCGAATTATTTATCAAATTCGCGAAAGAGAAATGTCTTGCTGAACCGATCAGCTGTAAGTTCGATTTTGGCGAATAAATTATCATAATCGTTTGTCCAACGACGGATTTCGTCAGTCTAGATGTAAAAGACGTTTGTCCACCCCATGAATTCGTTTGTCCACCCTTCAGAAACCGAATTATCAATAAAATTCGCGAAAAAGAAGGGTCCTCGCGAAGCGATCGGGTATAAGTTCAATTTTTTAATAATTAATCGATGCAATCGTTTGTCCAACGACGGATTTCGTCAGTCTAGATGTAAAAGACGTTTGTCCACCCCATGAATTCGTTTGTCCACCCTTCAGAACCGAATTATTTATCAAATTCGCGAAAGAGAAATGTCTTGCTGAACCGATCAGCTGTAAGTTCGATTTTGGCGAATAAATTATCATAATCGTTTGTCCAACGACGGATTTCGTCAGTCTAGATGTAAAAGACGTTTGTCCACCCCATGAATTCGTTTGTCCACCCTTCAGAACCGAATTATCAATAAAATTCGCGAAAAAGAAGGGTCCTCGCGAAGCGATCGGGTATAAGTTCAATTTTTTAATAATTAATCGATGCAATCGTTTGTCCAACGACGGATTTCGTCAGTCTAGATGTAAAAGACGTTTGTCCACCCCATGAATTCGTTTGTCCACCCTTCAGAACCGAATTATCAATAAAATTCGCGAAAAAGAAGGGTCCTCGCGAAGCGATCGGGTATAAGTTCAATTTTTTAATAATTAATCGATGCAATCGTTTGTCCAACGACGGATTTCGTTAGTCTAGATGTAGAAGACGTTTGTCCTCCCCATGAATTCGTTTGTCCACCCTTCAGAACCGAATTATTTATCAAATTCGCGAAAGAGAAATGTCTTGCTGAACCGATCAGCTGTAAGTTCGATTTTGGCGAATAAATTATCATAATCGTTTGTCCAACGACGGATTTCGTCAGTCTAGATGTAAAAGACGTTTGTCCACCCCATGAATTCGTTTGTCCACCCTTCAGAACCGAATTATTTATCAAATTCGCGAAAGAGAAGGGTCCTCGCGAAGCGATCGGGTATAAGTTCAATTTTTTAATAATTAATCGATGCAATCGTTTGTCCTACGACGGATTTCGTTAGTCTAGATGTAGAAGACGTTTGTCCACCCCATGAATTCGTTTGTCCACCCTTCAGAACCGAATTATTTATCAAATTCGCGAAAGAGAAATGTCTTGCTGAACCGATCAGCTGTAAGTTCGATTTTGGCGAATAAATTATCATAATCGTTTGTCCAACGACGGATTTCGTCAGTCTAGATGTAAAAGACGTTTGTCCACCCCATGAATTCGTTTGTCCACCCTTCAGAACCGAATTATCAATAAAATTCGCGAAAAAGAAGGGTCCTCGCGAAGCGATCGGGTATAAGTTCAATTTTTTAATAATTAATCGATGCAATCGTTTGTCCAACGACGGATTTCGTCAGTCTAGATGTAAAAGACGTTTGTCCACCCCATGAATTCGTTTGTCCACCCTTCAGAACCGAATTATTTATCAAATTCGCGAAAGAGAAATGTCTTGCTGAACCGATCAGCTGTAAGTTCGATTTTGGCGAATAAATTATCATAATCGTTTGTCCAACGACGGATTTCGTCAGTCTAGATGTAAAAGACGTTTGTCCACCCCATGAATTCGTTTGTCCACCCTTCAGAACCGAATTATCAATAAAATTCGCGAAAAAGAAGGGTCCTCGCGAAGCGATCGGGTATAAGTTCAATTTTTTAATAATTAATCGATGCAATCGTTTGTCCAACGACGGATTTCGTCAGTCTAGATGTAAAAGACGTTTGTCCACCCCATGAATTCGTTTGTCCACCCTTCAGAACCGAATTATCAATAAAATTCGCGAAAAAGAAGGGTCCTCGCGAAGCGATCGGGTATAAGTTCAATTTTTTAATAATTAATCGATGCAATCGTTTGTCCAACGACGGATTTCGTTAGTCTAGATGTAGAAGACGTTTGTCCTCCCCATGAATTCGTTTGTCCACCCTTCAGAACCGAATTATTTATCAAATTCGCGAAAGAGAAATGTCTTGCTGAACCGATCAGCTGTAAGTTCGATTTTGGCGAATAAATTATCATAATCGTTTGTCCAACGACGGATTTCGTCAGTCTAGATGTAAAAGACGTTTGTCCACCCCATGAATTCGTTTGTCCACCCTTCAGAACCGAATTATTTATCAAATTCGCGAAAGAGAAGGGTCCTCGCGAAGCGATCGGGTATAAGTTCAATTTTTTAATAATTAATCGATGCAATCGTTTGTCCTACGACGGATTTCGTTAGTCTAGATGTAGAAGACGTTTGTCCACCCCATGAATTCGTTTGTCCACCCTTCAGAACCGAATTATTTATCAAATTCGCGAAAGAGAAATGTCTTGCTGAACCGATCAGCTGTAAGTTCGATTTTGGCGAATAAATTATCATAATCGTTTGTCCAACGACGGATTTCGTCAGTCTAGATGTAAAAGACGTTTGTCCACCCCATGAATTCGTTTGTCCACCCTTCAGAACCGAATTATCAATAAAATTCGCGAAAAAGAAGGGTCCTCGCGAAGCGATCGGGTATAAGTTCAATTTTTTAATAATTAATCGATGCAATCGTTTGTCCAACGACGGATTTCGTCAGTCTAGATGTAAAAGACGTTTGTCCACCCCATGAATTCGTTTGTCCACCCTTCAGAACCGAATTATTTATCAAATTCGCGAAAGAGAAATGTCTTGCTGAACCGATCAGCTGTAAGTTCGATTTTGGCGAATAAATTATCATAATCGTTTGTCCAACGACGGATTTCGTCAGTCTAGATGTAAAAGACGTTTGTCCACCCCATGAATTCGTTTGTCCACCCTTCAGAACCGAATTATCAATAAAATTCGCGAAAAAGAAGGGTCCTCGCGAAGCGATCGGGTATAAGTTCAATTTTTTAATAATTAATCGATGCAATCGTTTGTCCAACGACGGATTTCGTCAGTCTAGATGTAAAAGACGTTTGTCCACCCCATGAATTCGTTTGTCCACCCTTCAGAACCGAATTATTTATCAAATTCGCGAAAGAGAAGGGTCCTCGCGAAGCGATCGGGTATAAGTTCAATTTTTTAATAATTAATCGATGCAATCGTTTGTCCTACGACGGATTTCGTTAGTCTAGATGTAGAAGACGTTTGTCCACCCCATGAATTCGTTTGTCCACCCTTCAGAACCGAATTATTTATCAAATTCGCGAAAGAGAAATGTCTTGCTGAACCGATCAGCTGTAAGTTCGATTTTGGCGAATAAATTATCATAATCGTTTGTCCAACGACGGATTTCGTCAGTCTAGATGTAAAAGACGTTTGTCCACCCCATGAATTCGTTTGTCCACCCTTCAGAACCGAATTATCAATAAAATTCGCGAAAAAGAAGGGTCCTCGCGAAGCGATCGGGTATAAGTTCAATTTTTTAATAATTAATCGATGCAATCGTTTGTCCAACGACGGATTTCGTCAGTCTAGATGTAAAAGACGTTTGTCCACCCCATGAATTCGTTTGTCCACCCTTCAGAACCGAATTATTTATCAAATTCGCGAAAGAGAAATGTCTTGCTGAACCGATCAGCTGTAAGTTCGATTTTGGCGAATAAATTATCATAATCGTTTGTCCAACGACGGATTTCGTCAGTCTAGATGTAAAAGACGTTTGTCCACCCCATGAATTCGTTTGTCCACCCTTCAGAACCGAATTATCAATAAAATTCGCGAAAAAGAAGGGTCCTCGCGAAGCGATCGGGTATAAGTTCAATTTTTTAATAATTAATCGATGCAATCGTTTGTCCAACGACGGATTTCGTCAGTCTAGATGTAAAAGACGTTTGTCCACCCCATGAATTCGTTTGTCCACCCTTCAGAACCGAATTATTTATCAAATTCGCGAAAGAGAAATGTCTTGCTGAACCGATCAGCTGTAAGTTCGATTTTGGCGAATAAATTATCATAATCGTTTGTCCAACGACGGATTTCGTCAGTCTAGATGTAAAAGACGTTTGTCCACCCCATGAATTCGTTTGTCCACCCTTCAGAACCGAATTATCAATAAAATTCGCGAAAAAGAAGGGTCCTCGCGAAGCGATCGGGTATAAGTTCAATTTTTTAATAATTAATCGATGCAATCGTTTGTCCAACGACGGATTTCGTCAGTCTAGATGTAAAAGACGTTTGTCCACCCCATGAATTCGTTTGTCCACCCTTCAGAACCGAATTATCAATAAAATTCGCGAAAAAGAAGGGTCCTCGCGAAGCGATCGGGTATAAGTTCAATTTTTTAATAATTAATCGATGCAATCGTTTGTCCAACGACGGATTTCGTTAGTCTAGATGTAGAAGACGTTTGTCCTCCCCATGAATTCGTTTGTCCACCCTTCAGAACCGAATTATTTATCAAATTCGCGAAAGAGAAATGTCTTGCTGAACCGATCAGCTGTAAGTTCGATTTTGGCGAATAAATTATCATAATCGTTTGTCCAACGACGGATTTCGTCAGTCTAGATGTAAAAGACGTTTGTCCACCCCATGAATTCGTTTGTCCACCCTTCAGAACCGAATTATTTATCAAATTCGCGAAAGAGAAGGGTCCTCGCGAAGCGATCGGGTATAAGTTCAATTTTTTAATAATTAATCGATGCAATCGTTTGTCCTACGACGGATTTCGTTAGTCTAGATGTAGAAGACGTTTGTCCACCCCATGAATTCGTTTGTCCACCCTTCAGAACCGAATTATTTATCAAATTCGCGAAAGAGAAATGTCTTGCTGAACCGATCAGCTGTAAGTTCGATTTTGGCGAATAAATTATCATAATCGTTTGTCCAACGACGGATTTCGTCAGTCTAGATGTAAAAGACGTTTGTCCACCCCATGAATTCGTTTGTCCACCCTTCAGAACCGAATTATCAATAAAATTCGCGAAAAAGAAGGGTCCTCGCGAAGCGATCGGGTATAAGTTCAATTTTTTAATAATTAATCGATGCAATCGTTTGTCCAACGACGGATTTCGTCAGTCTAGATGTAAAAGACGTTTGTCCACCCCATGAATTCGTTTGTCCACCCTTCAGAACCGAATTATTTATCAAATTCGCGAAAGAGAAATGTCTTGCTGAACCGATCAGCTGTAAGTTCGATTTTGGCGAATAAATTATCATAATCGTTTGTCCAACGACGGATTTCGTCAGTCTAGATGTAAAAGACGTTTGTCCACCCCATGAATTCGTTTGTCCACCCTTCAGAACCGAATTATTTATCAAATTCGCGAAAGAGAAGGGTCCTCGCGAAGCGATCGGGTATAAGTTCAATTTTTTAATAATTAATCGATGCAATCGTTTGTCCTACGACGGATTTCGTTAGTCTAGATGTAGAAGACGTTTGTCCACCCCATGAATTCGTTTGTCCACCCTTCAGAACCGAATTATTTATCAAATTCGCGAAAGAGAAATGTCTTGCTGAACCGATCAGCTGTAAGTTCGATTTTGGCGAATAAATTATCATAATCGTTTGTCCAACGACGGATTTCGTCAGTCTAGATGTAAAAGACGTTTGTCCACCCCATGAATTCGTTTGTCCACCCTTCAGAACCGAATTATCAATAAAATTCGCGAAAAAGAAGGGTCCTCGCGAAGCGATCGGGTATAAGTTCAATTTTTTAATAATTAATCGATGCAATCGTTTGTCCAACGACGGATTTCGTCAGTCTAGATGTAAAAGACGTTTGTCCACCCCATGAATTCGTTTGTCCACCCTTCAGAACCGAATTATCAATAAAATTCGCGAAAAAGAAGGGTCCTCGCGAAGCGATCGGGTATAAGTTCAATTTTTTAATAATTAATCGATGCAATCGTTTGTCCAACGACGGATTTCGTTAATCTAGATGTAGAAGACGTTTGTCCACCCCATGAATTCGTTTGTCCACCCTTCAGAACCGAATTATTTATCAAATTCGCGAAAGAGAAATGTCTTGCTGAACCGATCAGCTGTAAGTTCGATTTTGGCGAATAAGTTATCATAATCGTTTGTCCAACGACGGATTTCGTCAGTCTAGATGTAGAAGACCTCCAACCTCCAGAATCGAATTATTTATAAAAATCTTGAATAGAAGGGTACTGCTGTAGCGATCACGTTTAAGTTCGATTTTTTATTAATTAAAGGATGGAATCGTTTGTTCTGCGACTGATTTTGTTTGTCTAGATGTAGCCGACGTTTGTCCACCCAATGATTTCGTTTGGTCACCTTTCAGAATCGACTCAATGGGTGAAATAAATTTATTATTTCCTTCGTCACTTTGTTGGGAAAGTGACGCCGGCGTCGATCGACTCGCGTGATCGTATGATCCGCGAGTACAAGTGCCATTGCTGGCACTTGTGACCACTGACTGAGTCAGTGGTATCGCACTTTACAGTGCGATGCGACGCCGGACCGATACAATAGTCTTACTATTATCGGAGAGAGGCCTCTTTTTTTTTTAATTATTTCCTTCGTCACTTTGTTGGGAAAGTGACGCCGGCGTCGATCGACTCGCGTGATCGTATGATCCGCGAGTACAAGTGCCATTGCTGGCACTTGTGACCACTGACTGAGTCAGTGGTATCGCACTTTACAGTGCGATGCGACGCCGGACCGATAGAATAATTTGACTATTGTAAAGTATCATTATCATATATTCTGTTGAATTCAAGTTTTAAGAGAATTTTTATATTTTTATATATATCATTGTTGTCGGAAATACTTTTACAGTTCGTGTATTTGTAATTGTACGCAATTTTTGACTAATGTCATTGTGTACTGTCCATATTCCTGCTGTATTACGGCAGTAAGCTGTAAAATGTCCTGGGCTATAACATACGATGCCATTTAAAACGTATATTGCATCTTCAACTTGAAATTTATCTGGTATGCTGTTTAAAAATATTCCATCGATTTTGTTTTGTTGGAAAAAGATTTCGGTGTCTATGAACACATATGATTTTGGCTTTCTCTTTAATTGCACTGTTGAATGACATGTTTTACACGTGTCTGTTTGTATACCGAAGAATTGCTCAACAAAATTAACAAAATTTTGTTTAAAATCCTCGGTTGTGCGTGTGCTAATAAAATCTACTACAAACAATTTTCTAAAATTTACTTTACATTTGCCGCAGATTCTATTTTCTTCGACACTGCAAACGTCTGTTACTAGTTTTGTAAATAACCAATTGGCGTTTGTAGTACAATCTACAATATCATTATGAATTTCAAATATTGTACCTAAAATAGCTCCACGCTCTTCATACACGGAGTTGTTTATATTCTCCATGGCGTATTTTTTCACAAACATCAAAAATATATTTTCTGAGTTTTCATCGACCCAGTTTTTAAATGTGCTATAATTGCAATACGCACTGGTTAATATTTCAACCAATGAGTCGAATGCACACGTATTTTTAATATATATTTTTTTTCCATTAAGTGTAATCAAATTACAATTATTTCCGTTTCGTAATATTTCATTTCTTCTTTTCCTTAATGGCCTGTCGTATGTTAGGTGAATGTCTGGGCACGAAGTTAAATATTTTCCTCTAGGAGTATTATTATTGGTTTTGATTAAGGACTTCTGTTTTATGTTTAGTGGACTGGTTTTTTGTACATCCAAATCTTTTAATTTATTTGTTTTGGCTTCAATATTCAATCCTTTCCAATTTTCCTGTTCCGTTAAATAATGATATGTATTGGTAGCGTTTTGCGCATTTTCGTCAAAATCATGTGAATCGATTTTTCTTTCTTTTTCTCGTCTTATCTCAGTTTGCAGCAGTGCATTTTTTTCGTTCGTGCGTTTAATTGCAGCACGTTCCAATTTAGAGAGACTTTCGATGGACTTTATATGGTGAATGATAAATTTATCCACGCGCAATGGTTTATAATTTGCGCCCAAATCTGAATGCTTCGGATCTTTAAAATATGCCTCACATCTAGATGATGTTGCTACATTCGATGACAGAGGGAAATATCCCCTCATCACCTGTGTCCAGAGAGGAAAATGTTTGGCCAATTTAACTAGATATGTAACTAGTTCTGGACAATAAAATGCATTATACCTATCTGTCTCTACACTGTCCTTTGCAATTCGTTCAGCTGCATCTCTGATACTATTTATAAATGCAACTATATCTTCATTGTCATTTAACGATTCCAAATCATCGTATTCCTTGTCATTCTCGTCGCTCGTAAAGGTGAATGACTTTATTCTTTCGAATAAATAGGATCGCTTCTGCTCACAAATTACTTCATTTCCAGCGGCATCTTTGCCATCGTACTCGCTGTAAGCGACAATAAATATTGCTTGAAGCAGTGTCTTAAAATCTTCCACATTATCGCACGATGACATTAGCCCCGCGCATCGTACAAAGAAGTCCTTAATTTTCGGATGCTTTCTGTGAAATACGTCTTTACTGCAAATAATTTTTATTAAATGGGCAATGTCAATTCTGATGAAACACTGCAGTGGGTGTTGTAAAATTTCGCCACTAATCCATCGATGGCAATCGGAAATGTAATTTTTTAAGCAACGTTCATTGAATGCCAAGCTGGTTGCATTCAAAAGCGCCAGCGAATAGTCGCAATCAACTTCTGGAGGCACTGGTGCCCCGTGTCTCATAATCTCTCTCAACCAGTACGTAATTATGTTTGCATCATGCTTTTCTGAAAGCATTTGAAATGCTGGTTGTATACCATTTTCACCTTTTATAATTATTTGGTACAAGAATATATGTTTCTTGTCACCATTTAATTTTTCTATTGTTTTTACTAATTTTCCAGTAGCGTCTATTTCTATTTTCCTGCACGTTTTAATTAACGTTTTATACAGTTCCATTTGCATGGGAGACCAGTAAAAACAATAGAAATGATCTTTTGAAATCTGATTAATATACCCTGAGTATTGACCCTTATATTTCAATTCACATAATGAATTGATAGGGTCAAGATTTTTATTAATTCCTAATTCCCGTACGATGGCGTCTTCTCTTATTTTCCTTAAAGTGCATTGTCGCGCAACATAAGGCGGTTCATGATCGTCATACGATAAATCAGATATTGCATTATTTATCCACTGTCTTGGTTTAATACTTAAGAGTTGTTTCCCAATTGCAACTCTATTGTTTCCTTTTACTGCCCTTTTCTTGTCATGCGGTATTCCCGAAGCATCGACTGTGTGCACTCTTAATACAATACCAGTGCCAGGAGCCGGTTCATATAAGCAATGAGCTTTAAATTCGGCACCGCATTCATTACAAGTGCCGTATATTTTCAAAAATGCTTCCGCTTCCGGAGAATCGAAAATTTTGCCATATTTAAACGTGTAGGCGCACGGAAGTTTCGTTTTTAAAAAACAAGCTTTGCAAATAACATCTGTCCAACCGGGACTAAGTATTTTATAAGACTTTCCACGAGTGCCCTTTTCTTTATAAATTTTAGATACAGGAGCAATAGATTTCCATTGCTCCTCGGACAATGAAAGATCAAAATATAATGGCGGCAGTTTATTACTATTACGTATATTATTCGCAGTATTGTGAGGCTCGAAACCTTGACTAGTATTACTTACGTTAGAAACATCAATGCTATCCACCCTTGCTTCTTCTTCCTCTTCTTCTTCCACTGGAATTTGGAAATGTTTCTTCAAATCCGTCAGCAAATTCCACCGATTGTTTCTGAGGTAAAAATTTAGGGTGTTCGGTGACAACTTATCACAAATTTTAGCGGACACTTCTTCCCACACTTTATCCGTGCGGCACTTCAATTTATATTCCTCATCGAACACTTCACACTTTTCACACTTCTGTAACACTTCTAGAATAACGCCGGAGTGTATCAGCGCTTTCCTAGGCATTTTTCACAAATGACCACGATGAAATCGCAAAACGGTAAGTAATATAATTCACAATTACTTCACAAACCGTAAAGAAACGCACGATCTCACCAGCGCGGCCTGTGAACAATGACTGACTTTCGAGGTGCGTGGTTGGAAAGAATTCGAGAGTATCGCAGGCATTTGTTTCGATTTCAGCAGTGGCACGTGGTGCCGTCCGCGTTACAAAGTCACTACGCAGGGCCGACGCATAAGGGCGCTAGCCGAAGGGGGCGCTAAAATACTAGATTGGACGCTTAATAATAAAGAAATCCAACTTTCACAGAAACAAAATGTACATGTAATTCTTTTTTTTGCACTCGGTAAATACAAAACATATTAAATAGGAAATCGGTGCAGAAATTTGGGGAAATTTTCTTACATAAGGATGCCAAGCATCCTCGCGCCTGTCCTGCTGGTTAGCGATTGCAAAACCGCTGATTACCGGTTTAACGGTAATTTACTGGTAATTTTTAAGGTATCGAAAATATAAGAGTGAACAATAAAAAAATTTTTTTTTGGACTACAAACGAGCATTATAAAAAATATATGCAAATAAAACTGTTCTGAACATAAAATATAAAATAATTTTTAGATGTGTTTCGACCGTAAATCTTAATTATAATTGATATTGGCGCACTGATTCGGTCATAAATAAAAAGTTGTTTTATTGAATTTAATAAAACAAGGAAATCAAAGCTATTTTGCAAATAATTATATTAATATTCCGACGTTTCGGTTCTTATTTGAACCATTTTCAAGGAAAGAAATTGACATAACATTGCATATGCTACTGATGATTGTGTCGCGACGTTCAAACTATGCAAACGACACCCGAGTCGGCTGGAAGAAGACTGAGGTAAACAGTGGACACAGCAGACATAACTAGAGGTGAAACGATAGAGATGGTTAAGGAAAGCCGTTGACGATTTTAAACATTTAAACCCCGAACTTTCGTACAGATACTGCCTTTGTATAAACTAACTTCTTGCTCATGTGATAGAGTGCATATTACTAATAGGTGTAATGTAGTGAGTTATATTACATAGCATTAGATATGTAACAACTCGAGTGATCAATTGGGATTAATTAGAGAAATACATCATAACACATTACTTTTTTAGTAATGCTGCGTAATACTCTTGTATCTTAGGCGTTTCATACCTAAGATTCACGCTCGGTTGTTTAATCATATGCATTGTCTCTAAAATAATCCTCCGGTTTAAATTCATTTCTTTATCAACAATTTTAGTATTGTTGAAGTCGAAACAGTGATCAAACTCTACAGAATGTTTAGTTAAGGCAGTATGTTGTAGGGGGGAAAGGAAAATATTTCTTTTGTGTTCATATATTCGTTTCTCTAGAAGTCTAGAAGTTTGTCCAATGTAAACCTGATTACATCCCATGCATGGGATTGAATATATAATATTAGAATTTTTAAACAATGGTAATTTATCTTTAATCGAAGGAAGTATATGTTTAGTATACAGCGGTAGTTTGAAAATAGTGTGCATTCCGACTTTTCTGAAGATTCTCCTAATGTCGTTCGAAATACTATTTACGAAGGGCAAAACAACAGTATTTCTCCAACTAATTGGTCCTAATAAATTACTTCTTTCAGTTTTACGTTTATCAACTAATAATGGATGATAAATTTCAAATGTTCTTTCTTTAATGATCTCAGAAACCATTGCTAATGGATATCCATTATGTTTTAACGTGTTTTTAACTAAAAGTAAATTAGCTGGACGAAATTTCGGGTCAGAAAGCAGAATTGCACGATCTACTAATCCTTTGATTAAACCCACTTTATGCTGCATGGGATGAGCTGAGAAGAAATTAATATATCTTCCAGACCAGCTTGGTTTATGAAACCAATTTGTGATGATTTTACTATTTGTTCTAATGACTGTAGTATCAAGAAAACTCAGACACAAATCCTTCTCAATCTCATGAGTAAATTGTAACCTCAAGTGGAAACTGTTGAACGTGTCTAACATTGTTTGTAAATCTTCAAGTCTCAGACATGTAATAACGTCGTCTACATACCTCCTATAAAAAATCAATTCAAACGGTAATTTCGAGAGAGAAACACTCTCCAATTCCTCCATAACAATATTCGCAATTACTGGCGAGATAGGCGAGCCCATGGCTGTTCCAAACACTTGTTTATAATATGTACCATTGAAAAGAAAAACGTTAGATTCTAAAACGAACTTAACAGCCCTGAGAAAACCCGTGTGATCAATACTGGTATGTTCTTTTATTTCGTCCCAACGACGATCAAGTACTTGTAACGCTAGATCAATAGGAATATTAGTGAATAGCGATACAACATCAAGTGATACTAATCTCAAAGATTCATCTTCAATTCGTAGGTTCTTAATTTCATTACAAAATTGCCAACTATCAACTGTGTGGTAAGGCAATTTACAGACAATCTTAGAAAGAATAGTAGATAAAAAACTAGACAATTTGTAAGTGGGACCACCAATTGACGAAACAATTATTCTCCAGGCTAAGTTTTCTTTATGTATTTTCGGTAGTGCATATGCTCTGGGTACAACCGCATTGTATGTTTTTAAGTGTTTGCTGGTTTGTTCGCTAATTTGGTTCTTTTTATAAAAATTAGAAACAATGGAGTTGGATTCTCTTTCAAAAGTACTGGTATATTCAAATCTACTTATATTGTATGTGTTAGTGTCATCTAACAATTTCATCACCTCAGAAATGTAAAAAACTTTGTCTACAAGAACTGTTGTGTTACCCTTATCCGATTTTAGGACGAGTAGATTATCATTTCTTTTGAAAAATTGTCTGGTTTCAAGGATTTCCTTTTCAGATAAATACATACTATTGGGTTTTGTAAAATTAGTGGTATAATTTAAAATTTTGTTAACTATTCTTAATCTAACAGATGTTTGAGTGTCAATGTCCGGAATTTTAACTAAACCTGATTCAATAGACGCAATAAATTTAGGAGAAGTGATGAAATTCTTATGAACACATAACGCATGTTTTGGTCCCAAAGTTAACACTTTTTTAACGTTCACCGGAATTTCAATATCCGAAAGATTTCTTAGCCATTTTTCGTTGTTAATATCGCAGATAGCACTCTCTGGAGAGATCTCTCCACAGAAATCATTGTTAAAAGATTTATTTTTGGTTATGAGTAATTTATTGAATTTATTGATGCCTATGTTTTTAAGTGTTTTAAACTGTCTTGCGGATCTTCTATTTTCAAAGTTACGAAACATATCAAAAGTCTCAGTAGGAAGAATAAATTGAATTTCCTCATGTAACTGCCTAATTCTATTAGAAATTGACCTTTCCAATTTATGAGTGTCTAAAATGGCAATATTTAGTGATTTTCTTAAAAATCTTCTATGTAAATTCAATAACCTACTAGTTGCCGAAACAGAAACAGTAAATATATTAGATTGGTTAAATAAATTACACGAAATGAAATTAGGGACGATATTATTTGATCTGCATTTAAGTAGGAAGATTTTTTGGTTACTTATCTTAACTTGTTTAGAATTACAGCATGCTAACTCTTTGAGTAATTTCAAAGTCTCCGGGCCGTGTGTCCTTGATATCAAGTGGAAAAAACTTTCCTTCACTTTGGTAGAAATAGACTTGAAGATTTACAAACAATGTTAGACACGTTCAACAGTTTCCACTTGAGGTTACAATTTACTCATGAGATTGAGAAGGATTTGTGTCTGAGTTTTCTTGATACTACAGTCATTAGAACAAATAGTAAAATCATCACAAATTGGTTTCATAAACCAAGCTGGTCTGGAAGATATATTAATTTCTTCTCAGCTCATCCCATGCAGCATAAAGTGGGTTTAATCAAAGGATTAGTAGATCGTGCAATTCTGCTTTCTGACCCGAAATTTCGTCCAGCTAATTTACTTTTAGTTAAAAACACGTTAAAACATAATGGATATCCATTAGCAATGGTTTCTGAGATCATTAAAGAAAGAACATTTGAAATTTATCATCCATTATTAGTTGATAAACGTAAAACTGAAAGAAGTAATTTATTAGGACCAATTAGTTGGAGAAATACTGTTGTTTTGCCCTTCGTAAATAGTATTTCGAACGACATTAGGAGAATCTTCAGAAAAGTCGGAATGCACACTATTTTCAAACTACCGCTGTATACTAAACATATACTTCCTTCGATTAAAGATAAATTACCATTGTTTAAAAATTCTAATATTATATATTCAATCCCATGCATGGGATGTAATCAGGTTTACATTGGACAAACTTCTAGACTTCTAGAGAAACGAATATATGAACACAAAAGAAATATTTTCCTTTCCCCCCTACAACATACTGCCTTAACTAAACATTCTGTAGAGTTTGATCACTGTTTCGACTTCAACAATACTAAAATTGTTGATAAAGAAATGAATTTAAACCGGAGGATTATTTTAGAGACAATGCATATGATTAAACAACCGAGCGTGAATCTTAGGTATGAAACGCCTAAGATACAAGAGTATTACGCAGCATTACTAAAAAAGTAATGTGTTATGATGTATTTCTCTAATTAATCCCAATTGATCACTCGAGTTGTTACATATCTAATGCTATGTAATATAACTCACTACATTACACCTATTAGTAATATGCACTCTATCACATGAGCAAGAAGTTAGTTTATACAAAGGCAGTATCTGTACGAAAGTTCGGGGTTTAAATGTTTAAAATCGTCAACGGCTTTCCTTAACCATCTCTATCGTTTCACCTCTAGTTATGTCTGCTGTGTCCACTGTTTACCTCAGTCTTCTTCCAGCCGACTCGGGTGTCGTTTGCATAGTTTGAACGTCGCGACACAATCATCAGTAGCATATGCAATGTTATGTCAATTTCTTTCCTTGAAAATGGTTCAAATAAGAACCGAAACGTCGGAATATTAATATAATTATTTGCAAAATAGCTTTGATTTCCTTGTTTTATTAAATTCAATAAAACAACTTTTTATTTATGACCGAATCAGTGCGCCAATATCAATTATAAATAAAATATAAAATGATATAACACAAAATAGATGTATTTGTATAACTATGGACAATACTTATTAATATGGATCTTCACCGCGAAAGCAATGAAAAGAATCTTGACTTGCATACATAGTTAAATATTTTTTATTTAACAATTCTTTTTAACAAATACGCACGCCAAAAAACAAAATTTGTCCAAACTTTGGTCTCGTGATAAAGCGTTCTCAGTATCTACACTTGTTGGTCGGGTAGTCATTAAGAAATCATATGCCATTTGTAGGTATTCTCTCTTTTCCTTTTCTACTTGAAAATACGTCCATTTTTTTGCTGGCTTGATTCAGATTTTTACTTTTCTTTTGGATCAGAGTTGGCTCTTCATGAGATACTTCGGATTTCGTCTCTATTAATAATTGAGTTTTTTTCACTGATAACGTAGTAGATATCGACGGAATTAATGAACGGATATATGCGCTACATTGCCATACATAATTTATCGAATTACCGGTAAAAATTTGAGGGTATTTCTCGCGATTTACCGGTAAATCGCTTTACCGGTATAGCGATCCCTACTGCTGGTAAGTTACCAAATACGTTAAACTTTCGCGTTGGAACCAATCGGTGAAATTTGCTGACAATTTTTGAAAATATATAAATCTCGCGAGGCGCCACCAGTCAATGCAAGTACTAAGACTGCTAAGTAGCGCGTTATACGCGGCTGCAGGCTGTTGATGGCACGCGGGATTTATATAGGTCTGGGTTTTACAATTATTTATTAATCAGTGTGAAAATTTGTGAAAATCTTCCTTGTATATTAAGGAAAAACTTTGTCGCTGCAAGTTATATGTACCTCAAAATTGCCGCGATACTTTTTATCGGCGAACCTTGAAAAACATGGGTTCTGTTCAGTATTACTTTTTATTTAAACATTATTATATTTTTTAACATAAGGGTTTTGTGCATACACTTTGCAGCTTCGCTAGTGTTTTCTGAAGTTATGTTTTAAGCCTCATAACGATCCGTTAACATTTACTCAAGTTATCGCAATTTATGTTTAAACACATATTGACTTTGGACGATGACAAATTTTTTGTTTATAATTTTTAGCTCGAATAGTAATGATTGGATAAACCAACTGTAAGTATAAAAAATGTGTGTCGTGACGAGTTTTACAACACTATATTTTTAAAAATACAGTTTAACAACATTTAATTTGACAATCTTTTTCAGCGACTGGACAATACTTTTTCCCATTTTCGAGCGCTAGGTACATAGTCCCCTTATTACATCTGATCCTTCAATTGCAACACGTTTCAATTCCGAGAGACTTTCGATAGATCTTATCATCTTATATGGTGATTGACAAAATCGACGTGCATTGGTTTATAATTTGGGCCAAAATCTGAATGCTTCAGATTTGATACCAAAGGAAAATATCCGATCATTTTTTGTGTCCAAAGAGGAAAGTGCTTTGCTAATTTCACGAGAGAATTCACAGGCTCTGGACAAAAAAGCGCATTGTAACTATCTGTCTCTGGTGCAACGGAGAAACAGATGTATACTTCTCTCTTGCACTAGTGGGGTCGCTGCCGGTCGCTGCGACCGGCCTTAAGGCGGGATCTCCTACCTGCCGGTCGCTGCGACAAGTCGACGCAACTAGTGCTAGGGAGAAACGGATGCATACTTCTTCCACCGGCAGCTAGGAGATCCCGCCTTTAAGGGTCAATGCACACGAGCGATGCGGCGTCGTTGCGATCTCGCAGCGGTACATATATGTATAGAGAGAGATTTACATGTGACTCAATTTTTGCGGCAGTGCGATATGACAATACAGCCGCAAAAAATTGCGACACGTGTGAATCTCTCTATACACATATGTACCAGTGCGAAATCGCAACGACGCCGCATCGCTTGTCTGAATTGACCCTTACGGACTTTTCGTCAGCGACGAAAAAGGGATTTTCCTGACTGAGAAAAATCAGTCCCAGGGTTGCCACTTGCCAGAAATGTCTCTGACACGCAAGATTCACAGTGATGCGCGCGCGATGACGCCGGGACGTCAAACCAATCGGCGTCAAGCTAGGTTTTGGCTTCGAACCAATCAGCGTCAAGTGACAATGTGTGCATCAGAGACATTCTGGGTATCCCTGGACACTCTTCCACTTGCTTCGATATGTGCAGATACGTGCAAGAACTGACGGACTAAAGAGATGGAGAACATGCAAAATGTAAGTATTAAAATTGTATGGTATTAGACAGGGTGGTCGTGCCTCGCGGAGTTTCGTGGATTTCGACGCACGAGACCAGGGATTCTTTTAATCGGGCTATTTTTAAAGAAGTTAGCTTTACATTATGCAAATAAATTTTTCACGTGAGCCATTTTCATCGGAACGACATAAAGACATGCGTTACGAAAAACAGCACGTCTGTCTTCGTTGTGTAGAACGATAAATAACTACTATCCTATTATCGTAAGATTATCAATGTTCGACGAAATTTAACTTTTTTTCGCGCTTGTAACATTCAATAGCCGCTTCTTCGCTTCACGTGATGCAGCAGACATTTTTCCTCCGGAAACCATCAACAGAAGTAGTAAAACACCTCTGGTTTTCAAAACGGAAAGAAATTTGGCTACACGTGCGCGGTCGACAGTGGTAGTCAATGGCACGTGGGCCGCTCAGCGTGACAGAATCGCGTAACGCGCGTACATTATAACGTTTTTCAAAGTCCTCGCTCGTCGGCGCTCCGTCGTGATAGTTTCTGCCGTATAATACAAAATGTGCTATTCCAAAACATCTCTCGTTTTCGAAACAGACAGAAATTTGGCTACACGTGCGCCGTCGACAGTGATAGTCACTGGCACGCGGGCCGCTCAGCGTGACAGAATCGCGTAACGCGCGTACATTGTAACCTTTTTCAAAGTCCTCGCTCGTCGGCGTTTCGTCGTGATAATTTCTGCCGTATAATTCAAAATGTGCTATTCTTCGTGGCGAAGCACTGAAATATGCTGTCCTTTGTGACGTCCCACTATTTTTCGCGCGGTATAAATTAAAGTCTTCCCCACAAATACTCCATAACTCCCCCAAAAGTCCCTAAACCTCAACTCTTACCCCTTTTCCCCAACCACTGACCATCTAGGCGATGTACCTTAGCGGTCCCCATCTCGAAATGGTCAACGACGAAAACCCCTTCCCCTCTTCGCCCTATGAGGCACGAATTCCTCCCTCATATTTAAATCTAAACAAGTCCCTCGTCCCAAAAACCCTCTTAAATCGAGACCACGTCTCACCCCTATCTATGACCCTCCAAATACAAGCCCCTCTTACCCCTTTCCAATCAAACCAACCAAAATCAATCCAATGGGTTGAGTATCGCCTTTTCAAACGCCCCATACAAAAACCCCGGAAGTCATATTGCGACGCATATTTCGCGCATGAGTCACCAATATGTTCTATTTATATAACGCATATTTCGTGCATGAGTCACGGTGCATACCGCGCATACCCCTCATACTTCACATTCCAACGAAACATATAAATACAAGGGCCCGAGAGGCCGTAGGCCTCTTCTACGAAAGTATTCTTCTACGAAAGTACTCTTCTACGAAAGTATTCTTCCACGAAAGTACGAGAAGTACCTCGTTATATATTTTCAGTGACATAATACTTAAAATCAGTGTACAGGGTCATCCATTAAGACTGCAACCTAGGTCCGCCCGACCAGATAAAATGATAACCACTGCCTGAACCGATACTTCCGCCATCTATGTGCCAATGATGAAAGTTTACGGTCTTTTAGGCGCCAGTAGAGAGCGTAGGGTGCTTTTGGTTTTTGCCAGAGAATATTGAATTTGACGTAGCAGACGGGTAAGAAAACGGTAGCCATTTTATGAGTGCGACCGCGACGATCCCGTTATCTACGTATGCAATGGCCCAGTAGCGGTATTAGACCACGCTGACGCGTTAGTGGCCTGAGTTGAAGAATTTGGGGATTTTTTCGCACAAATCCCCTTCTAATGGTGGAAAATTTAACAAATTTTACGTTTACTTAACTTTTCTTTTTTTTCATTTTTTAACCATAATTGTTGCAAAAAGCTTTTGCAAACTGTTTATTTAAATACTTTATATAATGCTCTTTTTAACATTCGTGGCGCCGATAAACAATAGGTTAGTTACCCCTGTATCATTACTTTCACAAATTGAGGAATTAAATTTTTATTCAATTATACATTAGTTCTGCAGCCTCAGAATCTAATGCTCTGGTTTCCTTTTTTGTGATTTTATCCTCAATGTAGTGCATGCACAGATCGGATGTAAGGGGTAACTAATGGGACGTGTCTTTGTTTGTAGCGGTCTTTGAATTCTTTTCTACAATTTTTGTGTCTGAATATATTAATCTTTTAGCTACCCAACGCCACGTCTATACCGGCTTCCGGTTATGCCATTTTTTGGAACGGTACGCCATTATTGTGGCTTTAATACGTAGTCAGCGAAAAATCTCTTCGTACAGAGGTATAGCGCCGCGGTCAATCCTGTCGTAACTAAAAGTTTGAAAAGGCCGGTATGGGACCAGTTGATATTGTTTTCAAACCTCATTATAGTAATCTGGGGTGCGAATGGTAAACCGACCATAAAAGCGGAGCGCCCAGCTCACTTACTTGAGACGGGGGCCTCCGCTTCCCTACCTGATAACTGTTTGCGACTTTAATTTGAAAGGGACCATTCTAGAAATGAGCTGATTTTGTAGGTAGCACATCAAGGAACTGTTTCTGGTTATGTATAAAAACGGCAGAACACTAACATCGTATATCAATCAGCTGCAGCGGTTTTCGGTAACGAACGTTTCGAATCGCTTCGTGTGTTATTCGAACGAGGAAGTTCTGGGTTATTATTTCAAAACCACCGTCTATTTTACACGGAGACATAGAAAATAATTGTACTCGGCAATTAATATTTTTGTTATAAAAGTACTTGCAAGTTTTACAATATTCAAAGAATGTCTAAGACCGCTACAAACAAAGACACTTCCCATTAGTTATCCCTTAGGTCCGATCTACGCATATCTACATTAAGGATAAAATCATAAAAAAGAAAACAGGGTTGTCTGCCCGCGACGAGGCCCGAGTGTAACCAAAGTCGATTTTCAAACGGAGACACACTCCGCGGAGCGTTAAAGGTGAAATCTGACGGCACGTGGATCGGCGAGCCTGGCACGAGACCACGCCGAGCCCACGCGCTGTCAAAACGCTCATGGCTCGCCGACTCATGAGCCTGGGCGATCCTGGGCGAGCCGGGCCGTCTCGCCGAGTCCCGCGCCGTCAGAACGCTCATGGATCGCCGATTCACGAGCCTGGGCGATCCTGGGCGAGCCGAGCCGTCTCGCCGAGTCCCGCGTCGTCGTACGCTAATGGATCGCCGAATCACGAGCCGTCAGATTCCACCTTTAGGCGTGCGTTTTAAATGATTGAATATGAAAACTGAGGCGCGAGGAAGTCTAGGCGGAAGACTATTCCGTGCGATTGTTTTCAGATCAAATTCTAACGCACAAAGAAGCGGGCGAGTAAACCGATAATACAATACCTACAGCAAAGTAGTGTGGGTGAACAATAGGGCGATATCAACGATAAGGGTGGAATCAATTTAAGGAAAATATAATGAGAGGCCTGTAAGACAAATCGGAACCACTTCTTTCACTGGCCCGGCGCGCGGCGCCGCGTTCGGAAAAGCTGCCAGCGAACGCTGGACAGCGGTGATGCCCGAGCTTCGAGAATTTTAGGATGGTCTCTTTCAAATTAACGTGGCAAAGAGCTATTTGGGAATTTCCCGGCCCAGGTAAGCGAGCTGCGCGCTCCGCTTTTATGGCCGGTTTACGACTCGTACCCCAGATTACTGTAACGAGGTTTAAAAACAATGTGTCGACTGGTCCCGTACCCGTCTAAATTTCAAAAATTTTTGCGACGACAGGGTTGACTTGATTTTTCGTCACCTGCGTGTGAAAGCCACAATAGTGGCGTATCATTTCAAAAGATGATATTAACGTAAGTCACCCCATAGTGGCGCACATCGGGCTCAAGAATACTGTTCCAAGTTGTAATACGTTATTGCTATTACCTCAATTTCGAAACGAATGTGGGTTAGTCCGTTGTTTGCTCTCACTGCCTCCATTAACGATATTACGCATGAAATTAGTTTGCAGGATTAAAAATAAAAATTTAATTCCTCAATTTGTGAAAGTAATGATACAGGGGTAACTAGCATATTGTTTATCGGCGCCACGAATTTTAAAAAGAGCATTATATAAAGTATTTAAATAAACAGTTTGCAAAAGCTTTTCGCAACAATTATGGTTAAAAAATGGAAAAAAAAAAAGTTAAGTAAACGTAAAATTTGGTAAATTTTCCACCATTAGAAGGGGATAATTTGTCCCCATTTTATGGCGCAAATTGCATTCCGATATCTTTTGTAGTTCAAAAGTTGTGCGAAAAAATCCCCAAATTCTTCAACTCAGGCCACTAACGCGTCAGCGTGGTCTAATACCGCTGCTGGGCCATTGCATACGTAGATAACAGGATCGTCTCGGTCGCACTCATAAAATGGTTACCGTTTTCTTACCCGTCTGCTACGTCAAATTCAATATTCTCTGGCAAAAGCCAAAAGCACCCTGCGCTCTCTACTGGCGCCTAAAAGACCGTACACTTTCATCATTGGCTCATAGATGGCGGAAGTATCGGTTGAGGCAGTGGTTTTCATTTTACCTGGTCGGGCGGACCTGGGTTGCAGTCTTAATGGATGACCCTGTACTACGGCAACTACCGTAAGCGACCATTATTAATTACCAATATTCTGCATATCATCACCATTTATATAATTTGTATTATTGTTGCTTATTGCTTTCTCATATTATATTATATTAATAACGTTTATTGCTTTTCATATTATTCACATTAATAACGCTTACTGCTTTTCTTTATTCTCTTGTATCTACGCTTATTGCATTTCATATTCTATTATTGACATATTCTCATGTACTTCATGTCCATACATATATTGTTATTACTCATCATTTATATAATCGTTATGTGCAAATGCTTATCGTCTAACGCATTATTATATATACTAACCAGTGCTTTATAATAAACCGTTCTCTTATCTTTAAATAACGCTTCGAATTATTGCTTCTATCCTTCGGGCAAACCAAGCTATTGCAACAGCTGATTTCGGTTCGCGAACGTGAGAGTTCTTACAGTGTTTACGAAGCGTACTTTTGCATAGGCCGTATACGACCATACGGCAACGACCATATCTAAGAAACGTTACAGACTGTTTCTTATATTAATGCAGCGGTAAATCCAATTACTAAGTTAAATACGACCAGTGCTAACGGGTGTTTCCTTGGTGTGCGATTATAACTAAACCTTCCCTGGCTGTCAGGGCTACGAATCTCGCATTCGCGCCTGCCTCCATTGAACCCCGGGCTACGAATCTCGTATTTGCACCTGATTCCCATCCAAACCCACGGGTAACGAATCTCGCATTCGCGCCTGATCATCCAATAAAATCCAACGGGCAACGAATCTCGCATTCGCGCCTGATTCCCATCAAAACCCACGGGTAACGAATCTCGTATTCGCGCCTGACTCCCATCAAAACCCACGGGTAACGAATCTCGTATTCGCGCCTGAATTCCCATCTCTACCAGTGCTACGAAGCACGTCTTCGCATCAAACCACTCTCCTACAACCCCACAATGTCATATCCCTAAAGACCTCCACCCGGGACGTGACACCTTATCAAAATACTATTCTTTAATATGCAGTGTTTACTTTTATATCTATATATACATAGTTTTAAACATATATCATGCAAAAGAGCTTCAATTATTATTCTTATTAGTTCAAATTTTATATCTAGAGACGCGGTAGCGTCTCGACGCCAAGTACATGAAAGACACCCGGTATATGTGTCGATGTCGCTACCGTGTATCTTTACACGTCGCAGAGGCATTCCAACCTAACTTTTTATTTATTTCACTAATATATGTATAATAAACGGCCTGCGGCCGCCCCTGGGTTTGGTCGTCCAAGTGCGGGGGCATTTTTTAGTTTTCAAGCAAATGTTTAACTTGAAATTTGTATTATATATTTTGTTTCATTTTCAGATAGCAAACGTCCTTATGGAGGTAGAGGCCCTCCCCCCCAGGAGAACGTGGGCCATGCGGCGGCGGAGGTGGCGGTGGCGGGGGTTGCGGCAGAGGTGGCGGCGGAGGTAGCCGTGGTAAGGGTGGAAGGGAGGGGTGCAGCCCCCCTCCCCCGCCCCCAGGAGTCGGTGCCCAATGGGCGTAGCGTGGAGGAGCAATGAAACGCAGTAAGTATGTGGAATGTGGCTCTATGGCTTACTTCCTACTGAACTGCTTCGTGCGAAACGTTGCAATTGTCAGAATGTTATTCCGTTTTAAGAAATGTCTTAATTTTTATGTTATTGTTTCAGTTAGAAAAGTTGGTAAAAAAAATGACCTACTCCCGCGGCCGTGGGGGCCAAAATTTTCGGGCCCGGGGAGGAAGAGGGGCCCATAGAGGCCGTGGAGGAAGGGGCTGGGGAGGATGAGGAGGCCACAGGCGCCGTGGTGGAGGAAGAGGAGGAGGAGGAGGATCCGCATATAAAACCATAAATTTATATTTTTAAAAAATTATCAATAAATTCAATAATTTTGTAACAAGTTTAATTTTTTCATTTCAATTGGATACAGGGTGATCCTGGAGCGACAGGACTCAAAGAGATGCCGCCTGGCACCCCGTGGCGAGGACAACCCCCCGCAGTGCATCACCGAATTTTATGGCTTTCGATCCTCGAAGGGATTGGAATAGATTAAAAAGTGAGAAATGCCCACGATTTCCGCATTTCTCATCAGATCTCTGCGAAAAGGACGTCAATCGATTCCTTATGCTTCGCCGATGAAACTAACACCAAGAACGACGTAATTCGAAGCATAATGAAGGAAATTAAATGAAATATTGATTTATATCATTTCACGCCAGCTTCGTTAAGAATAGTCCAATTTACATGAAATTTGGTACGATTTTCATCGGAAAAACATAAGGGATCTGATGAGAAATGCGGAATTTGTGGGCATTTCTCACTTTTTAATCTATTCCAATCCCTTCGAGGATCGAAAGCCATCAAATTCAAAGAGGTACTGCGGGGTGTTTTCTCCGCCACGGGGTACCAGGCGGCATCTCTTTGGCAGGCGTCGCTCCCGAATCGCCCTGCATGTCTTTCCTACATTTATCGGCTAGCGTGGATTTCCACCGATGCTGGTGGCTCGACCATTTTCACCTTTTATAATAATTTGGTATAAGTATATAATATGTTTCTTGTCACCGTTTAGTTTTTCTATTGTTTTCACTAATTTTCCAGTTGCGTCTATTTCTATTTTCCTGCACGTTTTAATTAACGTTTTATACAGTTCTATTTGCATGAGAGACCAGTAAAACAATATAAATGATCCTTTAAAATCTGATTAAGATTTTTATTAATTCCTAATTCTCGCACGATAGCTTAAGCTTACTCATTTATGTTTCTCATATTACACTGTCGTTGAACGTAGTATAATTCACCATTAAAGCCGCGTATTCACCTGAGCATTCGCCCCGAATGAGCACGAACACCGATCGATTCAGAAACTGCACGAGAATGTCGTGAGAAGATTTTTTGTTACATTAAATTAAATCACTGTCCATTAGCCATTTTGATCTGTAACATGGCGGTGAGCCCGTCCACTGCCGCTCAGCGTCACAGAATCGCGTAACGCGCGTGACTACCACTGTACGCGCCGTACGTTTAGCCAAACTATTTCGTTTCTGTGTTGAAAACAAAAGGTTTTTTTACTTACCACTTCTGTTGATGTTTTCCGGAGGAAAAATGTCTGCTGCATCACGTAGAGTAGTCAAATTTTCTCCTAGACCCTTAGTTCTTGAAATTTAAATGATCTTAATTCATTAATAACTTATATCGTTGTATTCGCGAGGGTTCGTGGAATAATTTGACGGAACAAGCAACCGAATAACTATTACTCTTTGAACACAAAAGATGTTCAAAGTTGAATCGGCGACAATCGGTTTGCGGATTCGTTTTCAGCGCAGACAAATCTATAAGAAACGGCTATCGAATGTTGCAGAACAAAAAAAATTCTCATGGTTGTTACATAAACCCTAAACTATGTAAGTCCAATTTTTTAGCGTTTGAGATTTTGGCACCTCACTTTCCGGATTTACGAAATTTGAAGAGAATGTTATACAGAATAGTGAACATTCATAAAGACCTATTACATACTTTAGATAAAGCTTTAAACGATAGTGACCTTGAAACACTTGAACGAATAACACTGCAAGCTCGTAAAAAAGCTGAAGCGTTACACAAAAATAATACAGAAATAAGCTTGAACGAAGAAGAGATTACATCACGATATTATTTAGCATTTAAAGCTTTCACAAAGCGGTCTATGGACACACCACGCATCCCGTGCGTTTCCTGCGAAAAACTCTGTTTTAAAAGAGAGGTTCTTAAGTTTGATATTTCTAAGAGTACATATAAGGGAAATGTAATGCAAACATTGTTAAATCATATTGGACACAAAGTTGGTGACATGCATTTTATTTGCCGATATTGTCACGGTAAAATTCGCAACGATTCCGTACCACTAAAATGTATTTTAAATAAGCTTGATGTACGTTCAGTTCCAGAAATAGCAGTGTTGAACGATTACGAGCGAATTCTCATTCAAATAGCTAAACCGTTTCAAACGATTGTGAGAATGTATACAGTAATGCGTAAAAATATGCCACATAAACATATGTTTCCAAAAGTAAAGGGGAGAACATTTCACCTTCCTTTGCCGTTAGAAGAAAATTTAAACAAAATCTGTCCTCCGACTGAACCTTTAAATCAAAATCATGAATTATACATATTGGTGCGGGGCGTTCCAACAAAATCTAAAATTGTTTGGGAAAAGTTAGTTGACTTGAAGAAAGTATGGAATGCCTTAGTATGGTTGAAAGCCAACAATCCTCTATACTCAGAAATTGTTTTACCACAATCGCACGATTTATTGCCGAGTGCCAAATTACCAGATACAGAATTTCAAGAAGAAGTTGTTGCCAAAGATAATGATAACGAATCTATAGAGGACGTTAAAGGTGAAACACTTAATATCGATGAAAACAACAAACGTGCATTATTGACGCAAATGTCACAATCTAATTCATATTATGAGCAGTTTACGATTTATCCAATGTATGACAAAAGGGTTAATGAATCTGCTACCGCACTCTATCAAATGCTTAAAGTTCAGGACATTCCGTTGGGCCATCGTGCTGAACACTTAGATGTGAAATGTTTCCCAGATTTATATCCTTATGGGGTGAACGGACAGCATGAAGAAAGATTGGTTCGTTTGACTGATCATGAATTCATTAAGTCCAAACTGATGTCCAAGCATTCGCAATTTCGATTGAACATGCAATATATTTTTCATTTATTACACGATACCAATATGCGGCAATTAAACGCTGGAATTTTTCACAAAATGAACGTCGTAAATCCACGTGAAAAATACACAGCTGCTGGTTTTCTAGAGCAACTCTCTAAAGATCAACTACAAACGAACTTGAACACCATATTTTCCAGATTACGCAATACAGCACAGTATTGGTGAAAACCGAGAAATGATTTGAACTGTATGATACACCATTATGGACTAGCTACATGGTTCCTCACGCTCAGTCCAAGTGAGTGGCTATGGACAGATTTAATAGAATATCTTCGTGAAGTAAACGGCCCATCGGTGGCTAAAATGTTCCCGAACGAACTCATTGCTTCTGATCCCGTTTCAACTGCTCGATTTATAGATAATACATTCCACGCTATGCTGGATTTCATTTGTTCGCCCGACAATCCGATTGGCAAGGTCACTCATTATTTTTGGCGCAGAGAATATCAAAGCGGGGGATTACAACATTTTCATCTTTTAATTTGGATTGAAGATGCTCCTATAATTGATAAATCAACGAAGGAAGAAGTAGCAGCATTCATTAAGAAATACGTCACTTGCAGATTACCATCACCGCATGTGTCGCCAGAATTATATAGTCGTGTAATTGCACATCAAATGCATAAATGCAATAGTTACTGTTTACGCAACAAAAAAACAAAAAATTTCTTCTGTAAAATATGTAGATTTTCATTTCCACGTCCAGTTACAGATACTTTGATAATAAGGGATGTGGCTGTTTCTATAGGTGCTAGAAAACAATTGAAAGCAAAAGGTAGACTCTATGATCTTCCACGTTCAATAAAGGAAGTCCGTATCAATGATTTTAATGCTCCCATTCTCACGGTTTGGAGAGGTAACATGGATATACAATATATTGGGGAAAAGACAGGGTTGGTAACATATTACTGTACTAAGTACGTGTCAAAGCCCGAAAAAAGTTACGCTACGGACACTATGACAGCAATAAATTCTACTAAGTCATTGGCTAGTCTTCTGTGCAACCTTGGAATGCGCATGCTAAATCATAGAGAATGTGGAGCACCTGAATGCGCTGATACTCTTTTAGGATTATCATTACATGGCACTGACTCCAGTACTACTATTAGATGGTTAGATGTAAATATAATGAGAAGTAGGAAATTGAAAACTCGCAAAGAGATTGAGGATCTGGAAGGTGAATCCACAGATATATTTTGTCCATCTCTCATAGATGATTACTATCCTAACAGACCTAAGGAATTAGAATCTATGCATCTGTACGATTTTGCGATGTGGTATGACGTTACTAAAATTAGACCGTCTGAAAAAACTGAATATTATGAAATCCGCGCATCTTTGTTTTTGAAAAAAAAGGAAAAGAGGCTATCTTATCAATCATTATAAGTACAATGTTCAAATCCAACCTGAGAATTATTATTTCTCATTATTATTATTATTCAAACCTTGGAGAAACACCGACGAATTGAAAAATGGATTTAACACATATGCGGAAGCTTTTTTGTCACTACAATCACAATTGACAGAAGCAGTTCAATATCACGAACGAATAACGGATATTCAAGAAGCGCGTGATCATATAAAGGAAGAAATTGAAAAGAACGTGTTGAATACTGTAGAACAAGAAGAAAATGATCAAGGCGATCATCCAATAGACTGTGTCCCCGTTGAAACTGTTGATGCCATGAACGATTTTAAAGACGCGGAAAACAAATTTGACTGTGGTGATCTTGCAGAAATGATTTCGGAATTGAACCATGATCAGAAGCAGATATTTGATAAAGTTACTAAGTCCTTGACGTCTAACGATGACATTCTCAGACTTTATGTGAGTGGAGAAGGTGGCACTGGGAAAAGTTTTTTAATAAAAACTATTAGACACTGGATCAAGCAGGTTATCGGAAAAGACACAGCAGTAACTGCTCCCACTGGAATCGCAGCTTTTAATATCGAAGGTCTTACCATACACAGATTATTTCAATTATCTGTAGAACATGGACATACAGCCCAGTATAGGCAACTTAGCGATGCAGCCCTTCAAATTGTACGAGATCAACTAAAAAATGTTGCTTTAGTAATCATCGATGAAATTTCGATGGTTTCTAACGTAACTTTCCTGTACATACATTTGCGACTTACAGAAATATTTGATACTACAGATTCCGATGATGCTTGGTTCGGAAAAAGCCTATGTTGCTATTTGGTGACTTACTACAACTTCCTCCTGTTCACGAAGAACCTGGTTTTATACAATTATCCAATAAGAGTATAGAGCAAAATGTTGAAGGATTAGGTTCTTATAATTTATGGTCTGCCTTGTTTAGCTATGACGAATTGACAATAAACATGCGACAGCAGGATGATAATATTTACAAAGAGATCTTGTCGAGAATTCGCACCGGAGCACAGTGGTGAATTTCGCCGAAAAGCTGGCCAAAAATCAGAATGTAAAAGTTTTAAATTTGCTAAATCCAATTAGTGCGATTTATTTATGACATATTTGTGCATAATTTCTTTACAAATGTAAATATATAAACTGCAGTCCTTACTGAGATGTGTCAGTTCAAAGTTGACGCTCGAAATTTAAAGGTCTACTTTGAGATTTATTTTCAGATTATCGAGTCCAGCTATCAAAATAAACATTATATATTGTGGTGTATGTAACGTTCTCGAACGAGACGTTGCCGTTAGTTACAGGAAGTTCCACAAGTAGAGCGGCTTACCTGTAGAATAATGGGATGGTTCGGGTGGCGTGCGATGAAGAAATGAATTTCACGAACGAGAGTCCTTCTTTTAACAGTAAATAACAAAAATAGTTTATTCAAAAGAATTATTGAATTTGTAACATAATATAATAAGCTAAATTGACCCGTTGGTCGGCAAGAAAGTATACTGTTCTAATTTTGTTCGCGACGCTAAATCGGTATCACGGTTAGAGCGCAGAATTAATTAACTTAAATATCGCTTCGTTTGTTCGGTAAACGAAAATAGAAGTTGACGCTTATTCGAAAAGAAATAGAAATTGACGCTTGGTCGAAATAGAAATATAATTTGACGTTTAGTCGAAATAGAAACATAAATTGACGCTTGGTCGAAATAGAAATATAACTTGACGCTTAGTCGAAATAGAAACATAAATTTTGGCTGATCGGAATTACGACGCCTTTGATATAGGTTAAACTTGTGTATTGGATAAGGTCACGACGCTAAGTCGTTATGGTATAACACAAAGGGATTGACGCTTTTCTGGTCGATTTAATGTTAAGTGAGAATTTAGAGAGTTCCTTCTCTCGTGATTGAATTGCTTCCAGTTGCCTATCAGCTGGTCCACGCTTTCTAGGATTGTTGCCAAGGTGCCTCGTTCTAAGGCGGCCTTGGTTGTAGATTTCACGTTGCTTAGGTGCCTGTTCGAGCGCCCTAAGATGGTAGAATATATATATAATTGAGTGGAATGGTGTATGGAACTCAGGGTGCCTCGTTCTAAAGCGGCCTTGAGTACTGGAAGGTGGTTCAGTGGGGTGCCGGTTCAAGCGCCCCGGAGAGAAGTTATCTGATACTGGATGTCTCTGGATGAGATCTGGAAGATTTCTGCTCGACTGCTGCTGGCGGGCCTCTATTTATACCCATCTGTGGAACTTGACCCGCACCAATCACTCGTCGCGCTCTACGCGCACCAATTAGCTTTCGTATTTGGTTTACGCAGTCAAGCGTAACACTCGCGTTCACTAGGCGTTCGAATGATCGTACGTTTAAACGCATGCGCACTCGATCCGTTCGCGATCTGCACTCGGTTCGCTCGCTCGGTTGAATGACACTGCGCATGCGTTCGCTTCACTTAGTTCTTTCACTGACCGCCAGATTGCATCCATCCATTCGTGCATTCATGTCTTATAGCTAATACAAATGTTTTAAGCGTAATATAATATAGTATAAAGGTAATAAGAATTAGTATTTCAAGTAAAGGAAAAAGAATTTTTAATAGCGACTCGTCGCGGAACGTTACATGTAGTATCATATACACTATTATTGTTTTAAATGTGAAGTCTGTAAAAGTTCTTATAAACAAGTACTGAAAGCATATTAATTTTTTGTTTATTCTTAAGCAAAAAGTTACAACTCAAGCGAGCTCAAGCACCATTATTTTTTTTAAATGCAAGCTCAAGGTATGCACTTTAAGACCCCGTTGCAGTTTTTTGCAACAAATTGCTATTTTGGCAAATATTCTCATTTTTGTGTACACTGATACGAGTATAATTTCCGATCCATTCAGTCTTTGCATACCAGGCATACCTAATTCTGTCTGAAATTATATTTTTTAACGTTATATTGTTATATTATTCTGTATATTATATATCGGAGTGAAGGCAAGTGATTGCATTGCAATAAATAATTGAATACTGTGCAATTAGAAATTCGGAAGTAAAGGTGTATTCGGGAAGATTTACAGAAGTGACGTATGCTACAACGCGCAATGAAACTCATTTATACATAAAACATGCACTGTTCACCTACAGATAGCACTTTCATCAGATATTTATGCGAGTCAAAATAAGACGGAAGTTAATAGTGACAACATTGCGGTTGAGCTCTCACTTAGTAATTATAACGTTTAAAATTCCGCAAGAAAAGCATCTCGTTGATCATCAGTGCTATGTACCAAATGTTTGTATAAATATTTATGTATAAGTATGCGATATAATAATGTTAAAATATATACAAATATTAATGTTTCAGTAATGACTGCGTAATTATTTGACTAAAAACTACAAACCACAATACTTTTAATATTTTTAATAATATAAATATAATTAAAACGGCTCCATATCAAAACGACACAGTACAGAACTACACATGCAACTTAGAACACATGAGATTTACAGTGCACATACAATTTAGGACACATGCGATTCAGAACACATGTGATTTATAGTGCACATACAATTTAGGACAAATGCGATTTAGGACACATGCAGTTTAGGACACATGCAGTTTAACGCACATTTCTTCTAGTGCACATCAAGATAGCTCACAGCGAGGTTTCGAACACAAGATAGTACACAGAAGATAATGCAGATAAAATTTGGAACACATGCGATTTATAGTGCACATACAATTTAGGACACATGCGATTTAGGACACATGCAATTTCGGACACATACGATTTAGGACACATGCGATTTAGGACACATACAATTTAGGACACATGCGATTTAGGACACATACAATTTGGAACACATGAAATATTTTAATGAATTGTAGTTATAATTTGGCATGTATTCACTTTGCCACACGATAAGGTTTCGTACATTAGCGTGGCATGCAAGATGGCGCGGTATGCAATTAAGCCTACAGTATATTTAAAATTCGGCGCTCGTACATTTTTGCTTTGAAGCAACAGTTTAATATTAATATTGTTGCTGCAGTGGAAAGAAAGTTTACAACTTTCCAAATCGCATAACTTTTTTATATTGGTCCAAAGGACATGAGTTTTCTTTGAGAAGCCAGAAGGATTAGTTTACTGAGTGACGTGTTTCGTCGTTTTGAAAAAAAAATGCAATTGGTCGGAATAGCAACAAAAATAGTGAAGGTTGTTTTTTAAGCTTTTTTGGGAGCCTGTAATGAAAATTCAAAAAACCTGTTTGTAGATTGAAGTAGTCGATTTAGTCGATTTAGTTGCGACATACAGCGGGGGGAGCATACGGCACGTGCCGAGGTCCCGGGCGTCACTCAGGCTATGCAGCCAGTGAGTGTACAAACATTCGGAGAGCGGGTGTTCCCCCAGGGCTGACCGCGCCGCCCGGTATGACCGCATCTCTTTCCCCTGCACTGCCACGGGGTCCAAGAGCCTCCCTTCAACGGCCGGAGCCGAGCAGGGAGGGACAACTTGCCACCTGGTCCGAAGGACCACACCATCTACCCTGCGCTGCCTGGGGAGACAGGCCTCCCCCTAAGGGGGAGGGAATGGCTTTGGATGGCCGCCTCCTCATGGTACGCATTAACCCGCCAGGATTCTACCCCGTTTCTCGGGTGCACATCCGCTTTTTATAGCCCCGGGCCAACTTGCGGACGGACCGTACTCACGGGGGTGACCATCAACGAGGGTGGGCGATCCCTACCTAAGACGCACTCATAGGTGCGCCGGAGTCATTATGCGTTGCGCAAACCACCCTCTCCGGCCTTGACGGTACCAGCCCGTCGCTAAATAGATACGCGGTATATGGATCCGTGTCTCGACGCCGCACAGTGGTTCGAAATCGTCATATTTAGGAAAAAATATGATAGCATCAATGTGAAACCTTGAATTTACACAAAACTTGGTATCCTGGGGTTTTTGAGGTCGCTGATTACAAATCTGAAGTCAAAATTACTAAAAACAAAATGGCTACTCCAAAGTGAAACAATAATCCGCGTTAATGGTGTTTTGAGAGGTATAGGTACGGAAAGTTGAGGAACTTAAAGTTGGGGACGATTCATAATAAAAATAAAACTGATAGTTTTGCGATTTGTAAAAAAATACATTTGAAATTTAAATAAAATACGAAAAAGGTATATAATTATGCATACCTATGTAATTATAGTTTTGGAATGAATCAAACTAAACACAAACTAATTACATTAAATTATGACCTCCTAGGAACCATTCAACTTTTATTTAAAACATTTTTGATATTATGAAAAATGAAAGCAAGATACTCCAAGTACTGATAAGAGTTATAGAAAAAATGCTCCCGACACCAAAGCCGCAGGTTTACGCAGCTGAAACCTGTTTGGTTATGTACTCAAAGGTATAATGCACCACTAGTATTAAGTCTTACCTTGACGCTAGCTGTCGCAAAAAAGTTGTGTCTAATTAAACTTCGATTCTATCGTTAAAAGTACCTCTTTGTTCAACTTGTGTCCTACCGAAATCAACGATGGTGTCATTGACTTAATTCATGTAATGTATTTGTTCAGTATGAGCATAATCAAGTTACAAAATTGCGATTTGTTTTTTAATTTGCAAATATTTTAAATTGTACTTGTAAGATAGTGCATTTGTAACTCGAAATTGCAGGTGTTCTGTTCCTCAACTTTCATGTTTTAATTTTCTTACAAATTAATGGTATTTACAGAAAATTCTTGTTGGCTCTGGTGCTTCAACTGTCCTACTATGGAATTGTATTGAAAAAATTCTGTTTACTTAACATTAAAAAAATGACTTTTTTCCTCTATCAAACCACTGTGCGCCGCTCTACCAGATCTCCTATCAACCCCGTAAGCTTGCTTTTACTCATCGTCCTGAACCCGGAGTAGCCGGGTCCCCTTCACGTCCCCTCTGGAAGCACCATACCATACCTCCAACTTGCTAGGGTGACGGCTTGTTTACCCTCATAAGGCTAGCTATCCCACCCTGCTACTCCCTCCCTCTCTTCCCGTTGACTCAACGCCCTAGCATCCCCCCTCTTATTCCTGTTGCCTGAGACTTCCCACAGCTATACTAAACTGCAACACTGCCCCATTGTTTTCCCCCCGACCCACCCTCCCCCGACCTACACTCTTTGATCCTAATATTATAACCCCCATATAGAAAGATGCGCCCCCCCCCCTCCCACCCATTTCCCAGTTGAATCAAGTCTTAATCATAGTGAGATATGATAGCGAGGCACGGTCCAGAAGGGGGGCGGTCACCACCCGCCCCTAGCGGCACTCCGCATTCCTAAAGAGGTGTGTAAAAGCCGGTGCGCCGGTATCGCTTAAGTGCTTGTGGCACTGGAACCATTCTTGCTTTCTTACTCTTGGCACCGCTACCCTTCCGTGGTCCCGGATCGAAGTTACCAAGGTTCGGTCACCACTGGACCACAATCGGAATAACTGCCTCACCATACTGTCTTTTCTGTCCTCCTTGGCTGCCTTCCACACATCTAAGTGTATGGTTCTTAGGGCCGCGCGTGGTGTGTGTAGTGTGAACTTCCCTTACAAGCTAGCCGGTGACACTCTCAAAGAGGTGTCCGAAGTGACTGACCTTGGGGTGTCAATAGGGCCATGCTTTGACTTTAGGAACCACTATATCCGCTGCACTGGTAAAGCATTGAGAACCCTAGGTTTTATCTCTAGATTTGCGAAGCATTTTAGGAATGTAGATGCAATCAAATTATTATACGTTGCGCTAGTTAGGCCGCATGTTGAATACGCTTCAGTCAACTGGAACCCGAAGCACGTCAAATATAGTAATCTGATTGAAAGGGTCCAACATAAATTTTTGAGGTTTGCTGCTCGTATTCTGGGTAGGCCTATGAACTGGACCGACCATAACTATGGCCCTATAATGGCTCTGCTGAATATCCCTACTCTAGCGGACCGTAGACGTATTGCGGATATGATGTTTTTGTATAACGTCCTAAATGACTGTCCTGCGCTGTTATCCCTTGTTTCCTTTAATGCACCGCAGAGGCATTTGCGATCGAGGCCTCTATTTGTCCCGAGACTACTTCAGTATCGCCATTACGCGGTTGACCCCATAAATCGTGCCATGAGTGTGGCTAATCAACATTTTAACGGGGTCGACCCCTTTAATCTGTCTCGAAGTTCGTTCCGGTCTTTGCTATATAGACTGTCGGTTCGTATTAATGTTGACAATTCACTGCAATAAGTGCTAGTCACTGTAAGCGCCGTCGATTATGTATTTGGTGTAACTATGGGATTTTTTGTCCCGTTTATAATAATAATAATAATAATAACAATAACAATAACAATAACAATAACAATAACAATAACAATAACAATAACAATAACAATAACAATAACAATAACAATAACAATAACAATAACAATAACAATAACAATAACAATAACAATAACAATAACAATAACAATAACAATAACAATAACAATAACAATAACAATAACAATAACAATAACAATAACAATAACAATAACAATAACAATAACAATAACAATAACAATAACAATAACAATAACAATAACAATAACAATAACAATAACAATAACAATAATAATAATAATAATAATAATAATAACTAGCGGGTCCAGCGGTCTCGATAGGCGTAGGTTAAACGCGAGGATAGGGTCGCGGCAATCGGCGCTAGGACAAGAGCTCTCGGACAATCAACCCGAACGGGATTAGATTGGCATCAATAACGCGGACACGAGCCCACGCTCCTCACGCAAAATGAGGATCTATCCCGCTGGTATATCAACAGTTAAATACCTAAATGAAATACATAAATACACGCCACCTGCATCGTAACCCAGGGGGTGATTGAAATTAATGTCAAGCTCGGGAGTGAAATCAAGCCAAGTTAAATCAAAGCGAATAGAGATAGAAATAAACTAAGCCAAGACCCCAAAATCGAAGGCAACACTTAGACGGATAGTGTATATGGATAGGCAGGGGATAGGGGGAAAAGGCGATCGACTCGACCCACAAAAGGGGAGGGACCCTACCGCTCGCGAACTAAAGAGGGGAGAAATGTAGACCGACAGCCATAGAATCGGTTAGAATGGGAGCATGGATTGGCTGCTCTGCAGAAAGGGAAGATAACGTAAAGGAAAGAGGGGAAGGGGAAGTAGATCATCGAGACGCACGGCCGGAGGAAACTGAATCACTCGCATACAAAACGGTTATAAGGCACAGTCCTACGCCTTGGTGTCTCGAACCATCCACAGCATCGCAGCGATAACGGTACTCATTATCTCCGGTCATACTGCGATAACGCGCTAGTGAGTGTAAAGTGCACGAACAATAGGAATCAGCCAAACGCAGAGACGATAAATTCGCCTACCAGGCCTGCATCAAACGCGGGAAACCGCGGAGGACCAATTCCAAAGGAGCATAACAACAAGGAACGATCAGAGCAGAGGCGTGTTATCGCTTGCCCACCAGGCATCCTCGAACCGATACAGACGTGTGGCAAACAACACGGACGTGCAGGGAAACACCGTTTCCAGCAATCTCGCGGTTCAACACAAAGTGCGTCCCCTAAGCTACCATTTAATCAGAATCGACTCGTTTAACCCTGTGCCGTAAAATATTACCGATCATATGTGCAAAATCTGGAAATTGAATGTGTACACTGGCTCGCTATCACGCGTACCGTGCCCGCGAGTGGGCACCCGCCCCCCCCCCCCCCCCCCAAATCTAGCCCTGACCAAGACCGATACTCGCTCGCGTAAAAAGAAGTCTCCCCGGCGGATGGGGCAAATTAACGAAGAACCAGTCTATGATCGGCGCAGTGACGCCTCGGGATCGGAAAACCGAGAGCACACACGGCGCGCCTCTTCGCGTTCGTGCTCCCGCCCTCGCGCCCACGCGTCCACACCCCCACGAACCCTCAACCGAACCTACGAACCGACGGCTACCCACGATCCGGTGATTAAAGAACGGGAACCGTGCAACCGCGCCGGCGGAAACCGATGGACCGACTCGCTCAATCCCCGATCGCGCTTAACAGCACCGATCGGAAGCTCAGACTCTGAAAGCCAAACACGTACACTGGCTCGCTATCACGCGTACCGTGCCCGCGAGTGGACACCCGTCCCCCCCCCCCCAAATCTAGTCCTGACCAAGACCGATACCCGTTCGCGCAAAAAGAAGTCAGTAGGTAGGCTATGAGAGTTCTGGACCAAGTGAAGGCGAGGGGGTGAGGCGGGGTGGGGGAATCGCGCTCTTCGACGAGATGGACGAGGGGGTGAGGTGGGGAGGAGGTCCTGAGTTCGTGGGCGAGGGGGTGACGTCAGTGGGGAGGGGGCTCGTCGTGCGCGGGACCGTTGGCGGTGGTGGGAGTAATTGGTAAACTGTTGCAGCGAAAAATCCCTAGATTTGATCTAGCGACACCGCCGATCGATGAAAAATTCCCAGAAAAATCCCTAGATTCGATGAAAACTCCCTGAATTTGATGTAGCGACACCGCCGATCGATGAAAAATCACGCATACACCTTTGAACGTGTCTCGTTCCCGCGCAATTTCGGCACGTGTTGGGCGCGTCTCGTTCCCACGCAATTTCGACACGTGTCCGAGGATCGGCGAGCAGGCACGAAAGATAAGGCGCGAGAGAATCGAACGCTCGAGATTAATTACCCTAAATAGAGGAACCGCCGCCGCGAAAGAATCCAACGTCGCCTTCGTATAAACATCCGCCTATGAAAACATAGAGCGATAATTATTCGGGCATCGATCCGAATATTTCAAAGATTGGGACCACCGCGACGGATGTAAACACCCTTAAGGTAGGATTTCCAAGCCACGATCCGCCGCGACGGAAAAGTCACGACAGACATCACACAAACAATTGGAAAAGACATACCGGACGCGTAGAATCACACAAGAACCTTATGCAAAAAGGCCGGATCGACGAACGCCCAAATAACGACTCTGACCATGTTCCCCCTCTGTTCCGCGCAGACTCGCGAAAACGCATTTGACGCTATCACAAAAGCTTAACTACAAAAACCAGGGAGATACCTCTCGGCTCTCGGCGCTCTCCTTTAAAAACCCATCGAAATCGATAGATATTCAACGCAAAGAATTAAAACGAATTGCTAGCATTGCAAAAAACTGACTTGGCAGCATTAAAGACACGACAGTGGGATGGGTGTCCCCAGTAGCGACCGCTTAAGAGCGGGACTGGCTCGAAATAATACCTTCTTTGCAAACACACGACAATGTTCGAGTAAAGTGTGGATCGGTGCATTTTCCGAAGTATCAAATTTCTTAACCAATCAGCTTTAAAGTAATACTCGACTGTATGCACGAAAGTTATGATGAAAATTTTATCGAATCTGACGTTCCCGTTATCGGCCGACTTGTACCGTTCTCGATTCTCAGCTGCAATGGTGAAGGGGAGTGTATGATTTCTCTCTATTTTACAATTCCTCATATATTCCCAGTTAATCTCAGCAAGTCACTGCATGGACCCAAGTACTTTTTTCGTAAAATTTGCGAGCTCAATGATCTCTACAAGATAGCCTCACGCTATTAGAATCTGTCAACTCCCGTGCCAATGACCAACTCCTAATCTACATAAAGATGAAACAATAAATGACATAGGCCCTAATTATAACCTCTGAACTCTCTGGTCGATATTTCGCTTTCTGTGCTCCAATAGGCAGTAACGAATGAATAATTGGTCACTAATAGGGACGCGGTCGCTGACGGGGGCATTTACCCTATTAAACACAACTCGTAAAGAGCAAACAAAAAGCATAAATGCTCCGCCAACAGCACGCGCCGGAAAATGCACCGAAATCCGTAAACGAACTTCGAGCGTCGCCCTTGACGACGAATTGGTGAACTCAGCGGGGGCTGCGGGTAACGTTGAGACCTACGCTCCTTTACCAACATTGCAAGATGCAGGAGTTTGCGAGTCAAACACCTCGAGCTCTCGACTTTTGACCACTGCGCGCAGCACTGTGCGACGGACGAAACAGCCCCGTCAAGGATCACTCGACGATCAACGCAGCGACGCCTCGAAACCCGAAAAACCGTGAGCACGCGCGACGCGCTCCCCCACGCTCGCGTTCGCGTTCGTGCCCCCGCGCCCACGCGCCTCAAAGCTAAACGAATCATTAATCGAACCCGCGAACCATCGGTTGCCCTCGCGCCGGTGAGACATCCCCGAAAACCGGACGTTCCCACAAAGCTGACCTTCCCTACCGACCCCACGGCCCCCAGGCATCACCACCCTCCTTACCGCGGGACGGTACGCGTGGGATCTCTCCTCCCCCCCGGGATCTTGGTTCGCGCCCAGCGGCGCCGTGAACGGCTACCCTACCTGCAGGTACCGCCCTCGACAGACGCGGGACGCGTGAGCGGCGGGGTGAGAGGCGCGGGGGACCCCAAGAGGGGGGATGGCGGATACGGGGGGCGGGCGGAGGGGGATGCGCGAGGGGCGACTGGAGGAGAACGAAGGGGTGGGCGGGGGTGGGAAAAGAACACCGCGAATCACGGATGGACCAAACGCAAAAGAGGGCAGGAGATGTACGGCCACCTACGTCCTGAGGGGGTACCCGAAGATAATGCTATCCGAAAAAATGAAGGACGCGCTAACGAACACGATGGCCGGCGAAGCGATTCGAAGGAAAGCGGAGATCTCGGTCCTAAAGCACGGGTTAAAGAACGGGGGACTGATCGTAACGTCGGTGGGGGGAGCATGCATCGAGATGATGGACAACCTAAAGGCGGCCACACACGGTCCAGTCGGCCTGTCAGGTCGGCCTGCGCAGGCAGGCCTGTGCAAGTCGACCCGACGCCCGTACTGCCTCCACACGCTCCGTCCGGCCTGACAGGCTGGCCGGATGGTGCATCCACACGCTCCGGCCGGCCTGACAGTATTTTAAATGTTTGAGATTTTTTCCTGCACTTCATCTTGATAAAACAGTGCCATTCATAATGGCTGGAAAAAATTTGTGTCGTTAAATCAAAAACTATAGATTGAAGTAAGTTGTATACATGTCTAAAATTTCATCAAAATCGGTTAACGTTGCTCTGAGCTACAAACCTTTAAAGATCGCAGGATAAGGTCGAGAATCACGGAAATTCCCGAAATCAGCGGTTTTCGACCTTATTCTGCGATCTTTGAAGGTTTGTAGCTCAGAGCAACGTTAACCGGTTTTGATGGAATTTTAGACACGTATAAAACTTACTTCAATCTACAAACGGGTTCTTTGAATTTGCATAGCAGGCTCACAAAAAAGTTTAAAAAACAAACTTTACTATTTTTGTTGCTATTCCGGCCAATTGAATTTTTTTTTGAAAACGACGAAACACGTCACTTAGCAAACTAATCGTTTTAGCTTCTAAAAAGAAACCTCATGTCGTTTGCACCAATTCTAAAAAAGTTATGTGATTTTGAAAGTTGTAAACTTTCTTTCGCCCGGCACTGTACATGTACAGTAATTCCTTGTTAGGAGCCCGTTTCTACCACGCGTTAGGAGCCCGGCGACTATCCCCACCACTATCCCCTCTTTCGTAGCCGACGGTAACTTCGGGTCGACTCTTTTGTTTCCTCTCACTCGCTCATTGGGTTTTCTCACTCGCGCCAGTGGCCGCGCGGAATAGTGTCCAACCGCGTTAGTAGCCCGCCGCGAGCCCCGTTCGACGGGCTCCTAACGAGGAATTACTGTATAACTAGCCTAAAACGATGGCTGAGTGGTCACCAATGTACCCTGCTCACGGTGACTGAAGGCACTTGAAGTTCTGAGACGTGTAGAGGGGACAGTGTGTATTACACTAAACTAAAATAGATTTCCACATCACCCTAGAGGTACTATCGTCGATGCGTTTTTTTTAAAGTGGTGTCCCCAGTAGGCCTATTCCACTAGAATTCAATATCCTCCCCGGTTTTCAGTTTGTTCCTGCAACGATGTTATACCATATTATGGTAACTATTCAGTTTTTGACATACGCATGAGAAGGTATTATAAACGGCATACCTCAAATTAAGTTGAGATGGTCTTTATGACCATGTCATAGCCCGCACGGCAAACGGGGCACTTCTTGCTTTTTAATTTCCGCAGGCATTCTGCGCATACGCATAAATGCCCGCATGGAATAAATATGTGCGTCGCCCGTGCGGAAAGGTACGCACAACACGCACCGCTGCGGTCTGGTCGATTGCCTTCATCTGCGAAACAAATGGTAAGTATTAAATTTGAATTGAAATCGAAGAAATTGGGGAAGCTAGTAAATATAAAGCGAAAGGTACGCCTTCGAAGGAATTTGTCTGTACAAGTACAGTATAAAAAAATGAACAAAGGGACATTCCATGCGAACTCGGACAGATTTCGGAGTAAGTTCTCGTAGATTGCTGAAATTTGAATATGTGATATTTAGTCTTTAGTGATATTTATACGTAGCTCAAAGGATTTTTCAAATTTTTGATAAATGTCGATTTTACAGCTGTTTGAAGTGAAGTGCTAACTTTTTTTTTCAATACATTATAGCTATGGAAGTAGTAAACGGATGGAGATGAGCTTTAAGGTGCTTATAGAGAAGTCATTGAAGTTTTACGAACAAATTATTTCAGTTTAACAAAAATTTGAACCATTTTTGTGCAATTATTTTAAACAAATGCAGGTTTGTAACATCGGACGCGATTTTAAAAATCTGAAAAACATGTAGAATATAGTTCTATCCTGCCTCTTGACGGAAAAATGTCCAAAAATACGGACATTTTAAAATTGGCCCTGTAAAAATTGCCGAAATTTGACGCTGCGTCGATGCGCAGCGGCCAAGCGGCTATACCTGATATTCTTAAACACGATTCTGGAAAATGGTTAAGTATTTGAAGAAAAACTGAAGGAGGGAAAACTCTTACTGTTTTTTATATCCAACATAATACGGTATCTCAATTTTTGGTGTTCGCAATATTTTCCTTGAAACGAATGAAATTGAATGCTATATATTTCATTACCCAATATGAAAGCGACTGTCAAGAGTGTCAAGACAAATTCAACCACTTGGTATACTTGACCTTCAAGGCCACACAAGGTTAGGAATGAAAGAAAGAAACTCCATCTACTATATAGATAGTTCAATATGTTTACTTCATTCCTAACCTCGTGTGGCCCTAAAGGTCATAGTATACCATATGGTTGAATGTGTCATGACAGTCGCTTTCATATTGGGTAATGAAATATATAGCATTCAATTTAGAAACCTGAAAGTCAAACTCGTTTCAAGGAAAATATTGCGCACCAAAAATTGAGATACCGTATTATGTTGGATATAAAAAACAGTAAGAGTTTTCCTCCTTTAGTTTTTCTTCGAGAATCGTGTTTAAGAATATCAGTTATAGCCGCTTGGCCGCTGCGAGTACCGCACGGCCCGACGAGTCGAGCCGGTGCGCATCGACGCAGCGTCAACTTTCAGCAATTTTTACAGGGCCAATTTTAAAATGTCCGCATTTTTTAAAATTTGTCCATCAACGGGAGGGACAGCACTATATTCTACTTTTTTCAGATTTTTAAAATCGCGCCCGATGTAAAAAACCTGCATTTGTTTAAAATAATTGCACAAAAATGATACAAATTTTTTTTAAAGTGAAATAATTTTTTCTTAAAATTTCAATGTCTTCCCTTTAAGCACCGTAAAGCTCTTCTCCATCCGTTTACTGCTTCCATAGCTATAATGTATTGAAAAGGAGTGAGCACTTAACTTCAAACAACTGTAAAATCTACATTTTTAAAAATTTTGAGAAATCCTTTGAGGAACGTTTAAATATCACTAAAGACTACAAAATATTCAAATTTCAGCAATCTACGGAAACTTACTCCGATAACTGTCAGAGTTATCACGGAATGTCCCCAAAAAAAGTTTTCTAAAGTTGTCGGCAGCTTATGAGAGAGATGACGCGACGGGCGGAGGGAGCTCATTTTTGACAACGTAATCTCATTTCCATTAATATTTCAGTTAGAAGGTGTAACAAGACATGCATGGTAAACAATTTTGGTGGGAAATACGCCAATTAAATTTTTCGACTTACGCGTTTATATTAATGACAAAATGTAATTATTCAAATTCTCCTCATGTTCGTAGCCTTTAAAATGGTATAATTATCATTCTTATTCAGATAGACAAGTGAGATTCTGTGCGTGTCTTATGTACTTCCAACTGCATCAGGAATAAGGTGCACTACAATCAACGATAATTGCAATTATCAATTACGTACTTTCCATAACGCCGGTCGAGGTGCTGGGCATCTGATCGGCGCTGGTCGGATGATCGGCAGCAACACCGCCGTCGCTATCGCCACGGCCGCGAAGGACCGTAGTCATTCCTTCGGACGCATCACCTAATTGTGGTAAGTTTAAAATGTAATAACAATCTTTTCAATTGGGGAGTTGCCAGTATTTGAAAAACAAGGGAAAAGTAGTTAAATCTACAGATTTATTAATGAAAAGCCTAAAATGATAGAAATATTAATAAAACACTTATTAGTTTTACCAAAATTTAATAAATAAAATTGACGTTTTTAAGTTGTGAGTCATGTGATCTCAAACGCCAATCACAGCGCGTGACGTCATTGTGCAGTAAACAGCGATTTATATGTAGCGACGAATGACACTTCGTGCATTTGGTCATACAAGGTTATATTAAAAAATATCGTTTACGAGTACTTTCTAGTCGATTTCTTTGGTAAGGCAACTGAAAATATTAATATTGATATAAATATAGTATTAGGCACTCACTCATTGCAACATGTTCCAATCACTGCTTACTTTCCCTAACCACAACTTTCTTTGTTTACTGCACGTTGACGTCACAAATGGTCACGTGACCATGCAGTGCGTTTTCGCGGCAATTTTTTATTTCAAATAAAAATTACATTTTTTTTCATGTTAGAGGTGTAGCAAAAAATTAATATTTTTTTTACAAGTATATTTTATCATAATGAACAGTTTTAAACACTTTTAAAAATTTTATCAACTCCCAATTGTATCGCGATATGCATTTTGCACTTGCCGAACTAATGTAAAATGTGCTGGCAGGCGAAAAAGATATGTGATACCTTACAAATACCCGTAACGTGTTTATCAATACATCTCAAATAAGCCGGAATCTATTGCTGCTAATTGCCTGTATCAAACACTTTCATACCAACCTCGACTGTTGAGATCGGCTCGCTCAATTCTATAATTTTCATCGCTATTTGGTTCTGCGGACTCTGCCGCACGGGCTACCGATTGGTTTTCACCATCGGGTGAAACCCGCGCACGACCGCGACATCTTCGCCGACCTCGTCGCAGTGGCTGGGCAGCTGGTGCTTCTTGATCGTTTATAGCGGAGCGTGCCTGTACAGATGCTTCTTCTGCCGGTGCGCAGGATTTACATCTGCATATAGAATACCGGAATAGAGAAAAGCTTACAGTATGCATGAAATACATAAAACGCCAATGCTTACATATCTACTGCGCATTGATGAGAAGAAGGCTAACGTGACAACACAGTGGTTTTGAAGTAATCGGCTCTCTTCTATCTGATTGATGCATCGGATAGAAGCATTCCTTTGCATACAAGGGAAGATTCCCAACCCGAAAGTTCAAAAAATTCTGAAACTCTATGAATATGTAGGGAATTTTCTCCTGATTAAAACGCATTTTTTTTGTTGCCAAAATCACACTAAGGGGGTGAAGTTAACCCCTGAAGATTCGGCTATTTTACGATTTTATTTTCTAACTAGCGATCTGTAAGGGATAGAAAAGAAAGTTCAAGACAAAAGTTTCTTCTTTTAATTAAATCTATCAAATGGTAAAAGTTTTATCAATTGTTTACACAATTAGAAAAAAATGTCGTTGTTTCACGTGAAATCTGAACTGGATGTTTAAATAATTATGAAACAGCATAATCCATATTTTTTCCCGTACAGTTTCAATTTTTATTGTATTGCGGAAATATGCTCCTCGACAATCGAATAACTTTTCGATCCCATTGTAACTGTAACGTAACTTAAGGGGGGGGGGGCAGCATTATGCTGGCCGGAAAAGTAAGTCATTTTTAAGAATTTTTTTCGGGAACAACTTACTGTTTGCATTAAAAAATTGTATTACCTATATATATTTTATATATAAATTTTAATATATTAATTAATCTTTTGCCCCCCCCCCCCCCCTCCCCCACGTGAGCTGGTCGAAGGTGTAACTATGGAACAGCAGGTCCGAAATCAAATTTCATTTTTTTTTATAAACTACATGAGTGTAGTTTTCGTTGTACTTACCGATTTCTTAAAAAAATTATTTATGTAAAAACGGTGTGCTTTAGGAGAAACGTTTCGAAAATCCGCGAATAAGATGGACAGTTTGTCGAGCACATTTCAAAAAATTTGTTTCCAATCACAGAATCCGTACGTACAACGGAAACTACACTCGTGTAGTTTATAAAAAAAATGAAATTTGATTTCAAACCGGCTGTTCCATAGTTACACATTCGACCAGCTCGGGTGGGAGGTCTAGAAGATTAAATAGTAAATTGAAATTGATGGATGTTTTTCTATTTTTTTTTGTATCTAGAGACGCGGTAGCGTCTCGACGCCAAGTACATGAAAGACACCCGGTATATGTGTCGATGTCGCTACCGTGTACTTTTACTCGTCGCAGAGGCATTCTAACCTAACTTTTTATTTATTTCATTAATATCTCATCACGCCTGCGATATTTTCTAAATTTAATGGCATTTTTCTTATGTAAACCGCATGTGAGCTTTCGAATAAGACCAAATTGAATAAAATCGATCCACGCATGACAGAGATATCGTAATATCGTCTCATGGATCTGTCAGAAACGGTATACGAGAAATTCTTCTTCTTCAACCAAATTTCGTCGACACTGACTTTTGTCGACTTCCGTCGACATAATACGTATACGCGTTACACGCACACCTTCAGCCAAAACGATACTAACACATGTTTCGTTCGTCGAATCTCGGGATTATTCGGCAGGGATCGTCGTCCGTCATTGTACACATGCATATACATACACACACACAATTGAATACTAACCTGCCTAAGGTCGTGTTCAGATTTATTGGCCGGTGAGCTTCGTGAGGAGAAGTCTCCTACCACACCGCTTGCCTGCCGCGGCGCTCCTTTTCTCAACGTTCTCACTCTCTCTCGGGCTACGCCTGCTCGTCGCGCGGAGAGGATTCGGTGCCCGTGACGTACGCACACATGCATCGACCATCCTCACCACTGGACACGATTCCGAGTAGTCGTTTCTCGCTTCTTTCTTGCCGCACGCGAGAGCGAGATGGTACGAGAGCGCGTCACAATTCGTCGCGAATAGCGAATGTAAATAAACAACAGCCACACGGCTTCGTTCAGGCGGAGCCGTGCAGCGTTCCCGTTACCCCACCGTACCCTTCGGGGCCCAAGCAACTCCAAGTGACGAATCCACGATCGTCATGTGGTGGTGGCTGATTTCTCCTCACGCGCTGCTGGCGAAACCGAACTCACCGGCCAATATATATGAACACGACCTTAGTGTCATTCAGCCATAGCCATAACCTACTAAGTGTCAAAGAAGGAAAGGAAAGTTGTCAAAATAGTTTGAAATTTGAAATGTCACGAGTTTTTATACCACATAGGACACTGAATTATTGTCTCAATTAACAAGGTAAGTGGCGAAAATTTATTAATAGACTTTTTATTTAGATTCGCAAACTTGGAAGTTGTCCGGAGAAGGTTTGACAGAGAAGCATCTTCTTTTGCACAAGTTTCTGTAAATTTGTACCATGCATGTACAAAATAATATATTGTTTTTATACCAGCAAAAAACTATTTTTAATTTAGGGTTTTTATGTAAAGCTTATTATTATAGAAATGAAGGGGGCGCACAGGCTTGGAAGTTGTCTGGAGAAAGTTACATAGACAGAGAAGCATCTTGTTTCACACAAGTTTCTGAAAATTGGTCAAATAAGGTAAATCGACAAAGTTTGTCAAAAGACATAGCTTTAAGAATTAAGAAAATTATGGTGGACTGCTTGTAATGTGGAGCAAGTCACATTAGTGAACAAAGTACACTGACGACACACCTCCCTTGATACTTTTCAATTCAATTTTTTGTGATAGATATTCGTAATACTTTCATAGTAGTTCCCACGCTATTCATTAATTTTAATAGTTTCCTCCCAGTAACAATATTTCAATTCATCAATAAACATACTAAATTAATTAATTTTATTTCAACACCAATAAATTATAAATGTGACTTTCATTTATTTATATTATATTTTATTTTATATATTTACAGATAATCGAAGCAGAAGATGATACAATGTGATCTACGTCAGACTATGACGCACAAATTTGCAGATAGGGATTTGCATACGCAATTATTCATTTACTTATCTTGACATATGAGCACGTATGATAATTTATAAATAATTAGTAAACTATTGTGTCCTATTTCAGTTAACGATGCACACGAAGAGAATTATTTCAACAGCTGAAAGAGAAAGTAACCCTGCGGCTGGGGCAAATGAAATAAGCATAAGCACATTTTCAAGTATAAAAAATTCATTTATTTACTTTGATAATATAATTTTTAATCTTGGCCACGGCCACCCAGTCAGCCACGTCCGTCTTTGCAGATTTTTCTCAACGCCTGAATACAAATGTTTGTGACAGAAAGACTACAGATTTGATACAGGATTTGTTATATTCGATGATGAAAGCAGACTGACAGCAGAAAGCTGACAGATTGTGCTGCCTTTACCTGCGAGCAGATTGGCGGCAGGGTCTGCTCATACAATTTAATGGCAGAAATCGATCAGATTTTGCGTAACGCGATCTGACGTCAGATAGGCAGCAGAAATACAGCAGATTCTGCTTACATAATCTGCGAGCAGTTTGGCGGCAGAAAGTAAGGAGAGTCTGCTGGTACAATTTAATGGCAGAAATTGAGCAGACCCTGCACAGCGCGATCTGACGGCAAATAGGCGGCAGATACCGAGCAGATTCTGATGTCAGGATCTGACAGCAGAATGGCGGCAGAATGTAAGGAAAGTCTGCTGATACAATTTAATGGCAGGAATCGAGCAGAACTTGCGCACCGCGATCTAACGGCAGATAGGCAACAGAAATCGAGCAGATTCTGTTGACATAGTTCACGACGCGACCCCGCCAGGCGGCGATCGGGTGAGAGCTTCTCGCTTGCGAAATAGCACCTTGGCGGGAATAAGTGGCCGAGGACTTGATCATTCAGGGCTCTCGAGTACCACTCGTATTTGCCGACATTCCACTGCGGAGTATATATTTGGTATACCCGTCTGTAAGGGCGGTATTATCAGTCGTTGCTGAAGACGAAGATCGTCTTAAGCATCCGGCATCCTTTACTAATTTACTCGACTGGTAGAGGATGCCGCATGCTAAAAACTAAAAAACGATTGATGATAATACCGCCCTAAGACGACTGAATGAATAGTAGTTATCATTAATTCTTTTATATTTGGAAGAACTGCCTTTAAAAGTTTAAATAATTATTTTGAGCCTCCCTGGCATTCAATTGACTAACAACTTGCTAAGTAAAACATTAAAAATGTTATAATACCCGTTTAAATACATGGTTTACCAACTTTTCTTTCTTCCATAAAATATGGTGTAGGAATCAGATCTTTCAAGTCGGTCTTATAAACGTGTTCTATATATTATTTACGCTAAAGACTTTCGCACTGTTTTTAAATCTATACTATTATATAAAATCTGCTTGATTTCTGTCGCCATTCTGCGGGCGGTTTTTGTCAGCAAGATCTGTTTGAAATCTGACATCAATCTGCGGTCAGATCCTGATGTCAGGCTCTGACCGCAGAACCATAGTTAAATGCGGACATAGTAGGCACCGAATCTGACGTCAGAATCTGCTCTGTATCTGACACCAATCTGCCGTCAGATCGCGCTGCGCAGGATCTGCCCGATTTCTGCTCTCAATCTGCGGTCAGCCACGGCAGCAAGATCTGATCGCAATCTGACATCAATCTGCGGTCAGATCCCGATGTCAGGCTCTGACCGCAGAACCATAGTTAAATACGGACATAGTAGGACCCGAATCTGACGTCAGAATCTACTCGAATCTGACATCAATCTGCTGGCAGACTGCAGTCAGTTTGTTTACTGGGTATAAGTCCCAAAAATTGTTTTATATTTTTCTTAGTTTTCGGTACCGGAAACTGCTTTACAGCTCGAACTTTATCAGGATCGGGTTTCACTCCGTCATTCGTAATGACATGTCCCAAATAAGATATTTCTCTCTGCAAGAAACGGCACTTGTCAGGTTGAAGAGTCAAACCTGAATTTTGTAACCGCGCCAAAAGAGTCTTCAATTTACGGGAATGTTCCTCGAGTGAATCAGCATAAATAACAATGTCATCCATGTAAACAAATAGCTCAATTCCTTGCAATCCGGATAATACTAAATCCATAACCCTTTGAAAAGTTGCTGGCGCGTTTTTGAGGCCAAAGGGCATTCTATTAAACTCATAATGGCCATGAGGAGTAGAAAAAGCAGTTTTGGCCTTAGATGCGGGGTCTACCGGAATCTGGTGAAATCCAGAAGCCAAATCCAAAGTACTGAAATACTTGGCTCCTCCTAATTGGTCCAATATCTCGGTTATATTAGGGAGAGGGTAAGCATCTCCCACAGTCTTCTCATTTAACTTTCTATAGTCTATGACCATTCGCCATCGTGGCTTTCCAGAAGAATTTGATTTTTTCGGAACGATCCAGACCGGGGAATTGTACGGGGATGCGGATGGTTGAATTATATTGCTATTGAGTAAAGAATCTATCTGAATTTCTATTTCTGTCTTATGAATCGGAGGGAATCGATACTGTTTCGTATTTATAGGTATTTCGTCAGTGGTGATAATTGCATGTTGGGTAACGTTTGAAGAACCCAACTTATCTTCAGAAAGATGGAATTGACACGAAAACTCATTAACGATTTCCAAAAGGCTGGTCCTCTCACTCTCATTCAAATGATTCAAATCCAGCAACTTAATTAGTTGAGCAAGCCTCTGAGCACGGTCTCTAGATGAATCTACATCATGATTTCCCGTCCGACATGATCGAGAAGCGGGAGGCTTAACATCAAATTCTTCCAACTCAATTGAAGGTATGGTGAGAACGACATGATCAGGAGTAGTGTTTATGGCATATAATTTTACAAAACCATTTTGTTGACTAACCAGAGCTTCACCCACAAAAATACCAGGACCCGCATCAATGCTCCTGACATAACCTGAAGCATCAGTACTATTAGTTGGTACTGTAATCAAGACTTTAGTTCGGGGAGGTAAATCATGAGATGATGTCGCACGGAAAAGGGTGTCTCCTTCCCCAAATTGTAAACTATCTGGTAAGGTATCCCTAAACTTTAAGGTTATTTCCTGCTTCTTCAGGAACGACAATCCTAAAATTCCGGTTTCCTTAATAGGAAAATCATTATCCACTACCTGGAAGTGAACAGGAATGTCATGAATTAAAACCCTAACATCACCCTGGGTGCGAATCATTCCTGAGCCAATCCCGGTAAGGTTGTAAACTATATTCGTATTGATCGGAAGATCTGAAATTAACCCTTCTCGTTTCACTAAATTTAGTTGGGAACCAGTATCTATAAGAAAACTAGCTGCTTCCTGATGGAAAGAATCATGTTCGAGTGGAATAACCAGAGGCTGTACGGCATTAATTACTTGGAGGTTGTAGCAGACACGATGGATCCGGCGCGTGCAATCAGGGGCTCGTTCCGTGTCGGACCCGTCCGCGGAACCCCCTTTGAGTTTAAATTCTGCTGACTTCTAGAAGTTGCGGTAACCCGAGGTTGCGATTTCCTCCAGGTAGAACGAGCATTTTTTGCATAACATTGAGACTCTACGTGACCTGTTTTCCTACAATGAGTACATCTAACCCTATCATTATCTGATCTATAAAATTTATTATTCCGTGTGGGACAATTTATACGCAAATGCCCAAATCCATTACAATTAAAGCATTTACGCTCATTTGTATTGATAGTAAACACCCCTGACTTATTCGCAGAAATTTTCGAATCCATAGGCTCCTTTTTATATTGTAATTGATGTTCCATTTTGGAGGCTAACTTTATAACAGTTGTTAAACTATTTATGTTATCTTTTGCAATTAATAACATAATTGTATCGTTGCGTAATCCCCTTAAAAATCCAGCTATTGCCTCTTCCGTAAGTAAAACTTTAATCCCTACTAATTGCTCAGCATTAAATTTTTCCTGGGCAGCCTCAATCCCTTGATCTAAAATTTCATGAACCCGAGTTCCGAACTCCTCAACAGTTTCTCCGTTTCTCCGCCGTATATTTTTTAACTCGTCCTGTGCATTTTGCATGTCAAAACTTTGTTCATACGCGGCTTTTATTAAATCAATCAACTCTTCTACGGTCCTTGGTTCGTTCCCATCAGTAATCCTGTTGTAATCACGTTTTTGCATCCTATTTCGTATTAAAGCCAACAAATAAAATTTATCCTCAGGTCTAACCAAAGAATCAGCGAGTCTACACTGGCTGATGAAATTAGTGATGGAGCTCGGTTTCCCATCAAAGTGTGGAATGAACTTGGCAATTAAATCAAATGACATGCGTAATGCGGCCCTAGGAGCCCCGAAAGATGACCCTGACGCATCTGCCACCATCGTACTACTAGATGGAATAGATCCATTATTCGGAAGAGACATATCAAATTCTGGGAGAGGAATAGATTCTGCCGGCACCAAGCGTAACTCGTCGGGTTGAAATTCAGAAGTAGGCGCTGACACACCACTTGTTCCTTCTATTAGCTCCTCCATTCCATAGATATTACCACCACTCAGCCTAACGTTACGCCTTTTCTTAATTAGTCTATACTTTCTCGCAAACGGCGGCATTTTTACCGGTAATAAGCGAGTCCTCTAATAGTATGACCCTTTATTTTAAAACTAAGTGCTTATGAACGAGACTTACGATTAATACGATAAATAATAACAGTTCGGAAATGAAGTCACTTATGGATTGTGTTGTTTTCCAGCCCTTGTACCGATGTCCCGGCTGCGACTCAACGCTGACTTCGCTGATCCAATGTACCCCAACGCTCCAATTGACTTCAATTCAGTGAGGAAGTTCCTCAAACGTCCAAGTCCCTGAAGTCCTTTCCTCGTCCGTCCAGAGTAATGATCGAGTGCATGTGATTTCCAGGGATTACTCACACGGCCACTGAAATCACCCGTCTCCGGTATTCACCCTTGCTCTTGGGAAAACCGCGCAAAACCCAAGAGAGAGAGGCTGCACTCAATATCTTATGATATTTGCGTCCATGTGCACAATCACAAGAAATTATTTTAATAATAAAAGTTTATAAAAGTTCCGTTAAATTACTTCACACGCACTCACGAGCCGGCAAAGACATCTGCACGAGTGTTCAAAAAGTTTACAAAAGCGAACTTTAGCACTGAGATGACTTCTAGATCTCCCACGAATTATTTTCGAGATCCCACCGCTGTCACCAAAATTGTTACGTATTTCCGCGGTGAAATCGACACGCGAACGCGGGTTGGTGCCCGTGGAGCGCTGAACCGCTCTGCTCGTTGGAGTGCGGGTAATTCAAATAAAACAAGTAACACGGAACTATTTAAGTTAACTGTTTGGTGTATTTCGTCTATTCAAGAAGCTAGTTGGCGATCGAATGAATGCAGAGTTCAAGAAAACGCTCCGAGCTCATCGACGAAGTCGCTGCAAAGATCCTGTTGATCCTCCCCTAGATCCTTGTTGTCCAATCAGCACGATTGCATCCCTCAAGCTGCATCAGTGGGTTGTCCTTCGCCCTTCCTTCACGCTTCCTCCCACTCTTGTCTAGTGATCGAGGCACGCTCCCCGTTTTACATATAGTGGTACATAAGCTACATACAGTACATACATATCTCGCAGGTAAGTAAGCGCAACCCTCGTGGTCAAGACGACGTCACTCGGAGAAAGTTTATGGCTTTATGACTTTCAACCTCCCCCGACCGGAGTTTTTACCCTAACAGGACATCGGCAGTTATTGAAAGGGAGGACAGAATTTTAAGTGCTTTTACGAGGCGAGCCGCTGCCCGCTCGACGAAATTTGGCACGCAGATGTGCAAAGGAAAAAGTTAAGCTCTTTATTATCACTGCTTGGCCTAACTGTAATTTCGAAAGGTATTGAATACAATCCCAAACTTCTCGTACGCTTCCCGAGTTCAAGCATCAGCTGCTAGCATCATAAAGGTCACGTTCAAAAACCTAGCTTGGAAAAACCCTCGAGAAACAGAACGCGTTCCACGCATTTATGAGTTCCGACAACAAACTCTCCCTTGTCCTCCGTTTCAAATCTCGCTCCTGCATACACATCGATTACATGCAAATTCCCAGCCACGTTCAAGCGATAGCGTAACAGTATAGATTTATAGAAAAAGCAGTTGTTGTCTAATAAATATGTAACAAAACTATCAAACCCGTTTCCCCTTAAAATCGTGAATTTTGAGCTATGTCGTTGTTGCAGCAAATGAGCGGTATGTTTAATGTTTGCAGCAGAACTTTTTAACAAAAATAATTTTGGTTTTTAGACGAAAGTGCACCCCTTGCGGGTTGCAGCAGCGGTCCTGCCACTGCCACTCTCCTGGCTTGTGAGAGGACTTCACTAAGAGGCAATGATATTCAAATTGGTAAGTCAATATATGTGTGTAATAACAATTCTATGCGGAGATATTTTGTGATCATGGAAAGTTACGGTGAAAAAATATGGGATACTATTTAGCTGACCCGTTACCCGGTTTCACCCGGGAATTATTATTATTATTATTTATTATTTTATTAGATACCATATTTATAAATAGCCTATAATCTAATTTAGAACGTATGTAATGTACATTCAAAATTTCATTGAAATACGTTCAGCCGTTTAGGCGTGAAAGAAGGACAACCGACAAACAAACAAACGTGTCACTTTTATATATTAGTAAGGATAATAAATAATTTTCAGAAAACATAGATGCAGGCCCCAGTGGCAGTTCCACCATCGTGGAAACTCTAGCAACGATGAATCATAAATTAACGACACTCATCACGCAGATGAATCTCCTCATTACAATTAGAAATTATGCAGCGATTGACAGCATTAGAGAAGCAGGAAAAACTACCACCACCAGTGGTGGAGGAATCATTTTTAAATAAATTTAATTATTTGGAATTCCCCCTCAAAACAACGGAAAAATTAAAAGAATTGGAGGAAATATTAAAAGATGGGAAGAATTTCCAAGATGCGGTAAGTAAAATACCATATTTATTTATCAAATTTGTTTCCGTTATTTCTTTGATACAAAATTATACTTAATTCGTTAATGTTTGATAATTTTTTAATTATAGGTGAACGAATTCGCAAATTTCGAGGGTTCCGATGCATATGATTTTATTAAACGGGTCTTAGGATCCGTTTTAGCGAATGAATTAACCATCAAGTACAGTTGGCTCGGGAGGAAAAGCAAGGAGGCCTTTGCTAAATTCAAGTTAGCCTCAGCCGTAATATGTAATCTCCACAAAATACCTTTTTTAAAAAAAAGGTACAAAAATGTGCGCCAAGTATACGCGTGCGCGCGCAGACGAACGAAAAAAAACTGTCGTAAATTTATGACTTTACAAAACTAATGATATACAACAATTGCGCCAATTATAACATAAATTCCCCTGATAACCATCTGTCTCCAGTCTGACATAAGATTGGTAGCAGGGTCTGGCTCTAGCATGAGAGCGCAGAGTCTGACGTCAGAACCGTAGCAGATGGCAGAATCTGCTGCGGATCTGACATCAGGCCCTACACCTCAGAACGCAGCCAAATGCGGACACAGACCACTACGGTTCTGATGTCAGATTCTGCTTCCCAGACGTGGCTTTCTTGTGTGTGTGTGTGTGTGTGTGTGCGTGTGTGTGTGTGCGTGCGTGCGTGCGTGCGTGCGTGCGTGCGCACGCGTATACTTGGCGTACATTTTTGTACCTTTTTTAAAAGCCGTTATTGAGATTCAGAAATCTCAGGGTTCTTGATAGCGGGTCGTGGCGTAATATAGACACTCTGTGTCTCGCGCTAAGCGTGTACTTCAATGTAATATCTTATTGAAATTCTTGTTTAAGGTGCTGCAGAAAAAGCCCAGGTGGCTGAGAATAAAAAAAAATGTGAAGGCGCCATCCAGTCATGGCTGAAGCAGGCGTCAGAAAGAATATTGGCGGCGCAAAAAAAAAATTAATCCCGGCCAGGGACTATAGTTAAGGCTTTTTGGGGGGGGGGTGCGAATTTCTTATGTTTTCTTACAAGGGGAAGGGGGGCGTGAGGTAGCGTCTTACGTAATATTTTTTTAACATATTTTTCAATACGACTCTTTTAAAAAAAATTAATATCGGAAAAAATGCAATGTAATAAATATTACGCGAGGAAGAGGGGGGAGGCAGTTGGAATATAAAATCTTACGAATTCTTATACTGGGGGCGGGAGGGGGTAAGAAATCACCAAGATTACCCTTACGTAATTTAACCCGTAAGAGGTCGCATTGGAAACTTTGGCCACACCTTCCTCCTTATCTGTTTACGTTAGATTAGACCATGCGATTTTCTTGCTGTTAATCGTTGAATATAGTTCATAAGACCATGCGGTGTTCTTTCACGCGCGGCTCAACGCCTATTCGATACACGACTGTAAACTGGTAATTCCTAGAGCACGACCATCTGATCCTGCTTATATTAATTGTATTATTACTATTTGCGCTATTTTTTTTATCAAACTGATATCTAGCTCATTATTTCGCAAGATTTATGTCGGCATTATTTAATAACGAAAATTTGTACCTTTTTCTGCGATATGTATAAGATTAAAAACGTATTTTTAGTTTAACAATTTATAAATATTTCTTAGAAAATGTACACTGAAATATTAATCTCAACATCCAAAACTGTGATACTACTTCTTGTATCCCAGATAGCACCGCACATCCCAAGGTCGTCCGTTTCATGTCCAGTTTATATCCGAACGTCCTACGTCCATTTTGAACATACATAGGATGTTCTTCGGATTTAAATTTCGGATATTCTAGGAACATCCGTTTCTTAAGTCCTGCGGACGTTCTTAGGACTTAAATTTCGGATGTTCTAGGAACATCCGTTTCTTAAGTCCTACGGACGTTTTTAGGACTTAAATTTCGGATATTCTATGAACGTCCGTTTCTTAAGTCATACGGACGTTCTTACCACTTAAATTTCGGATGTTTTAGGAACGTCTGTTTCTTAAGTCCTACGGACGTTTTTAGTACTTAAATTTCGGATATTCTAGGAACGTCCGTGTCTTAAGTTCTACGAATGTTCTTAGGACTTAAATTTCTTATGTTTTAGAAACGTCCATTCCTTAAATCTTATGAATGTTCTTAGGACTTTAATTTCGGATGTTCTAGAAACACCCATCTTGTAAGTCTTGTGAATGTTTTGAACAACTAATCAGATATTCTAAGATCAACAGTCGTGTACGTTTTGCCGATGATTGAAACGCTGAAATACGTTATACGTCTAATTTTAAAATATTTATGTACATGTAGATCAACCGTGAGTTGCACAGTTATCTAGAGACGCGGTAGCGTCTCGACGCCAAGTACATGAACACGCTGACGCTACCGTGTATCTTTACTCGTCGCGGAGACACTCTAACCTAATTCTGTTAATATCTCATCACGCATGCAATATTTTGTAAATTTAAAGGCATTTTTCTTATGTAAATCGCATATCGGCTTTCGAATAAGACCAATTTCAATAAAATCGGTCCACGCATGACAGAGATATCGTAATATCGTATCATGGATCGGTCACTTCCGATATCTCCAATATTATTCTTCTGATTCTCCAAGCCAAATTTTCGTCCACATAATACGTATACACGCGTTACACACACACCTTCAGCCAACACATGTTCGTTCTTCTTTCGTCGACTCTCGGGATTATTCGGCAGGGACTGTCGTCCGTCATTGTATACATACATACATATACCTATATATACTATTGTAACCAATACCCTATGTATTATTGAACAACTTGCAGTTTTATATAACGACTGGAGTAAATTCTTTGAAATTTAATTTTCTATGCACGTGAGCACCTCCAGGAGGTGATTCTAAACATGACTGTGCTGTGAGGTGGAATTCTGGATAAAAATAGAGGTTCAATGATGTCAAATTTGTTTGTCTAACCTCAATTTTCAGTTTCATATATTTAATGACCAACGTAAATTCTTTGAAATTTAATATTCTGTGCACGTGGGAACCTCCAGGAGATGATTCCAATCGTTAATGTGCTTTGCAGTTAAAATCTGACTGAAAGTGGAAGGTTCCGTGAAGTCAAATTTGCTTGTCGAACCTCAATTTTCAGTTTCATGTAACGACTACTGTAAATTCTTCGAAATTTAATTTTATATGCACGCGGGCATCTCCAGGAGGTGATTCTAAACGTGACTGTGCTGTGTAGTGGAATTCTGGATGAAAATAGAGGTTCAATATGTCAAATTTGATTGTCGAACCTCAATTTTTAGTTTCATATAACGACTGGTGTAAATTCTTTGAAATTTAATATTCGGTGCACGCGGGAACCTCCAAGAGGTGATTCAAAACGTGACTGTGCTCTATAGTGGAATTCTGGCTGAAAATAGAGGTTCAGTGATGTCAAATTTGATTGTCGAACCTCAATTTTCAGTTTCATATAACGACTGGTGCAAATTCTTTGAAATGTAATACTCTGTGCACGCGGGAACGTCCAGGAGGAGCCTGTAAACTCGTTTAGGCATTGTTGTCGATTTTTGTTAATAATTGAAGCCAAAGCAACATTGAATTTACCCTTATAATGCAATTGAGATTCAGTATACGTTCATATATGTAGAATTTATCCTTAATTCTGTCCTGTGATAAAGTCTTATCACAGTATTTCAGTATGAACAGTCGTTCATGGCCGTTGATGATGATACAAATTATCTTTGCATAGGGAAGAAAAAAGAAGTGAGATCCCCATAAAAAACTTCAAAAAAGTAAAAAAATTACGCCAAGTACATGAATTATTATCTTTGTAAAAAGAAGTGATATCCCCATAAAAAACTTCAAAAAAGTAAAAAAATAAGGCAAGTACGTGAAATCAAATAAATCACAAAAATAGAAGTTAATACTAATTACAAAATAAAAAAGATGTGAAATTAAAATGAGCTGCAAGTACATAAAGGTGCTTTCCAACTGCGCTTAAGATGACACAACTACATACACACAGCTAAAATGCTGTGTTCATACATTCCATTACAATGTATTACATAATATTAAGCAGATATATTTTTATACAAATAAATATTTTAATACGAATAAATATTTTATTTAAAATACTTGGCGCTGCGCAACCGAAAAAATGTTAATTGTCTTAGTACAAAATACATTACATATTACAACAAATACATCCTCGTATTAGAAACGCAGTTAGATTTATTCTACATATAATATCATACGTAGCACATGCACGCGCGCGCACACACACACACACACACACACACACACACACACACACACACACACACACACACACACACACACACACACACACACACGCACGCACGCACGCACGCACAAGAAAGAAAGAAAAAGATTAATGCAATTTATACATGTTTATTCAGTTTAGCAACATCAATTCCGGGCGCAGCGCCAAGTATTTTGAATAAAATATTTATTCGTATTAAAATATTTATTTGTATAAAAATATATCTGCTTAATATTATGTAATACATTGTAATGGAATGTATGAACACAGCATTTTAGCTGTGTGTATGTAGTTGTGTCATCTTAAGCGCAGTTGGAAAGCACCTTTATGTACTTGCAGCTCATTTTGATTTCACATCTTTTTTATTTTGTAATTAGTATTAACTTCTATTTTTGTGATTTATTTGATTTCACGTACTTGCCTTATTTTTTTACTTTTTTGAAGTTTTTTATGGGGATATCACTTCTTTTTACAAAGATAATAATTCATGTACTTGGCGTAATTTTTTTACTTTTTTGAATACTAATAAACAGAAAACAAAACTTCTTTAAAATAAGATTTTATATAATTATCGCTTTATCCCGAATTCAATTATAACTATACCCATACAGCACAATCTCGTTGCAGCAATAATTCTATGTCCGCCTCCTGCAACGTTTTGGGTAGTACGGCCAAAAATATAAATAAAGAAAATTTTTTTCCCCACGAGGGGATTCGAACCGGCGACCTGTAGCGTCGTAGGCTCCATATCAAAACGACACAGTACAAAACTATACATGCAATTTAGGACTCATCGGAATAGTGCACAGAAAGTAGTGCACATACAATTTACTACACATGAAATTTATAGTGCACATACAATTTAGGATACATGCGATTTAGGACACATACAATTTAGGACACATGCGATTTAGGACACATGCGATTTAAAGCACGTGCGTTTTATAGTGCACATACAATTTAGGACACATGCGATTTAGGACACATGCGATTTAGGACACATGCGATTTAGGACACATACAATTTAGGACACATGCGATCCTCAGGCGGCTCCTCCTCGTCGGAGAACTCCCCCGGTATCCTCAGCGTCGTTCCGTACAGCATCTCTGCTGTAGAGGATTTGATATCCTCCTTGAAGCAGGTGCGAAGCCCGAGGAGCACCGTCGGAAGGGCGTCTATACTGTATTCCACATTAGAGCATACGGGTTTCGCGCAGGCACGACTCTCGCGATCGTTGCTACGCCCGACTCCCCACTTAACCGCCTATGGATGTTTTTCTCCGTCGCACGGCCCTCTTCTCTCTCTGTTAACTTTTCGTGCGGGATGTTGTTTACGTTGACAACGGTCAGGCCCCGCGTTTGGGATGTATCAGTTATTCCTTGCAAACCAATCACGTGTGGTTCAAACAGTGGGTAGTAGTGGGAGCTGCGCAGATCGGTCGCAAATCGGTAGGGGCGTCGGTATGCTCTTACATGAAATACAGTATAGACATTTAGCTTGTTTCGTAGTGTAGAATTAATTTTTTACAAGATAGAAATTCGTCCCTGGTTCCAGCCATAGCGACAGCCATAATAAAGAAAATAAGTCTTAATTTTGTCATTTTAAATGACTATAGTGCAATTTTTAAACATATTTTAGAAAGGACATGGTTCACCGAAATGTTAATTAAAATGAAAAAAGCAAACGATGCGTCTTAAAGAGGCATTTTCTGGCTTTGTAGGAGCAATTAAATCGAAAGGGACGTTTCTTGTTTCAAACTTGAATAACTCAGGCAAAAAAAACGTCCTACCTACAACTACCAATGAATACTGATTTTACACAGGAAAGTTGTCGCTTATTTTTTTTGAGGAGTGTAGTAATAAAATAAATGAATAAATAGGTCATAAATAAACTTACTTGATTGTGAGGCTGCGTCTCAGTGTCGTCCATGTCATGTGCATCTTGAACCTCGGTTTCAATTTGTTCGGGTTCGTCTCGCATCGCTTCCGCCTCGTTTAGGAGAGATGTTTCCTCTTCGATGTTCGATATGCTGGCACGGGGGGTTTCTTGATCTTTGCTGAATAACATTAAATTGTAGTACCACAGTGTTGGCACATAAACATCTTCTGCCCCGTTCCCAGACCGTCTGGATGCCACTACTTTTTTAAATTCCTTCCGGAATGACCCGCGGAGACGTTGAATTTTTTTATTCACAAAATCCTTGTCTGCTTCGGGAAATATGGTTTTGCAATATTGCAATTAATTTGTCCCAACACTCTTTGCGTAAATTACGATTTTGGTACTCCCGAGTTTTCACTTTCCATAAAGCAGGCATTGTTCTATACAAAGTAAGGAGCTCTGTCACTGCTTTATTACTCCAATTTGTGTCGTCTGCAGACATCACGCAGAAAATCAGTAACGTAGCCGAACTATATGAACACGGTATTGACACTTCGACTTTTCGTTTGATTCTGCCTTTCCTCCGTGTTTTCACTTAAAACATAAGCATTGATTCCTCCCTCCATAGGTCAAATTCCGAGTGGAGGTGGTTATAGAAAAATATAATTGGTTAAGGCGTGGTAAAAGGGGTTGAGCCCAGACGGAAATGCAAAACGCTTTCGTCCTTTTTTCCGAACGGCTGTCGGGTAATAAAAATCAAGGGTTGTAAATACGTCTTTAGTTTACGTTTGACGGCCAGATGTGCAAGTTCCGCGGGGTTTTTCCTTATTTGACCATTGTCCTGGGAATCTGAAGGTTTAGTCCAGCAATAAAGACGTCGTGGACTGAAGCCCATCAGTGACGGCATTGCGAAGAATTCCAAGAGTATGGCAATTAGAATTGCCAAGTGTTCGCCAGGCGCAAGATATAAACTTAAATATACCGAGTCTTAAGAGTGATGCTTAAAAAAGATGAATATGTAGGCGTAGGGGCGGGGTAATTAGAATATCTTGTTTTCAGACATTGATAAACTAAATTCATATGAAGAGGTGGAAACTTCGCGTCTGCATCCTTGCAGGTACGATTGGTCATAATATAATCTCCCTCCTACGGCTTACCTTCTCTCGCAGCGCATACGTGGAGCTAGTTTTCGTTTTCATATTCCAACGCGTGTTTATACACGGGCGATAAGGGATCCGTCTTTAATTTGAAAACAGGGCGGCGCAGGCAGAACCACGCGCGGTCGGGGGACTACCTCTTTTCTTCCTGTGTCTTGTCTCCGCGAGGCGTGTTGATTAGTGATAAGCGTGACCAGTCTTTTTTCATGAGTTTTAAGCAGTTCGATACCCAAAGTACTCGCTAGCTTCGTTAAAAATAGTCCGATTTACATGAAACTTGGTATAATTTTCATTTGAAAAACGTAAAGAATCCATCGGTATCACTTCCATAATGATACGATAAAGAATAAAGAATACAGTTTTTCTGAAACAGGTATGAATCCTCGGCCGACCATAGCGAATCGAGGCCGGCGACCCACAGTGGAGGGTGAAATATTCATTACAGCGTATTAAGAAATTCTTTATTCTTTATTGTATCGATATGAAAGTACCACTAATAGATTCCTGGCGTTCTCCCAATTAAAATTATCCAAAATGTCGTGCAAATCGGACTATTTTTACACAATCAATTAGTATTCCTTATGTAAAAGTAGTCCGATTTGCATGAAATTTTGTATGATTTTAATCGGGAGAACGCCAGGAAGCCAATGGTGTCACTTCCATATCGATACGATAAAGAATAAAGAATTTCTTAATTCACATTTTTACCCTGGACTGCGGAGCGCCGACCTCAAAATCGGACTATTTTCAACGATGTTAGCTTGAAATTATGCACACCAATTTTTCATGTAATTTCCTTCATTATGCTCCGAATTGCGTCGTTCTTGGTGTTAGTTTCATCGGCGAAACATAAGGAATCGATTGGTACCGTTTGCGCAGAGATCTGATGAGAAATGCGGAAACGGGACATTTCGCACTTCTGAATACGTACTCCAACCCCTTCGAGGGTCAAATCCATAAAATTAGGAGAGGTACCACGGGGGGTTGACCTCGCCATGGGGTATCAGGCGGCATCTCTTTGAGAGGCGCACCAAGAGAATCACCCAGTACTTGCAGCTCATTTTGATTTCATATCTTTTTTTATTTTGTTATTTTTATTATTATCTTCTATTGTTTGCCATTTATTTGATTTCATGTACTTGGCGTAATTTTTTTACTTTTTTGAAGTTTTTTATGGAATGTGGTTTACGTCAGAAAAATGCCTTTAAATTTAGGAAGTATTGCAGGCGTGACGATATTAATGAATCAAATTTCAGGTTAGGTTGGAATAGCCCGGCGACGAGTAAAGATACACGGCAGCTACAGTCGACATATATATACAGGGTGTCGACATGTACTTGGCGTCGAGACGCTACCGCGTCTCTAGATTCTCCAGGGCATCGGAGAGCGAGAGAGAGAGAGAGAGCGAGAGTAAGCCGTCCGTTCAAAATTTAACAGTCTTCTCGTTCCTTGTGGGTGAATAAATTAAAAGTATGCTATTGTACGGAAGCAGCAGTTGATCCAACCACCTCTAGTGTGTGTTACGGGATATCCCTCGATCAACTGATACCTTCCCTTCGGTGTGTACCGCGTTTTCCAAATTCTCTGTTTCACATAATACAAATCCCCGACCACATTACTTTTCTAAAATATTCACCGTATCTAAAATATTACCAGAGTTCTAAATTTAATGTTTACACTGGTTTTCCGTACGACAAAAGTTATTTTTCATAGCTGATTTCTTATTTTTTAGGTAATTAAGTAATACTGATGAAAAAAAGAATGTCACCGGTATACGTTGGTCAGGACTGTAGTATTTATTAATTTCTCTATCGATAGTGCAATTAACTAACATTAGAAGCGAGATCTAGCTTTGATACTGTACGCTGCCTGGTAATGTAGGACTTTCCCCTATTTCCTGAACATTCGGAAAAATATTTATTTTCTAACATTAAATAAATATTTACTTCATATTTGGACAAATATATTTTTTTTATAATATAAAATGAATATTTCCCGAACATTCGGAAAAGAACATTTTGTTTCTAGCATTAAATAAATATTTACTTTATATTTGAAAAAATATATTTTTTTCATAATATAAAATGAATATTTTCCAAACATCTGGAAAAAATATATTGTTTACACCATTAATTAAATATTTACTTGATATTTGGACAAAAATATTTTTTTATAATATAAAATGAATATTTCCCGAACATTCGGAAAATAACATTTTGTTTCTAGCATTAAATAAATATTTACTTTATATTTGAAAAAATATATTTTTTTCATAGTATAAAATGGATATTTTCCAAACATCTGGAAAAAATATATTGTTTACACCATTAATTAAATATTTACTTGATATTTGGACAAAAATATTTTTTTATAATATAAAATGGATATTTCCCGAACATTCGGAAAAGAACATTTTGTTTCTAGCATTAAATAAATATTTACTTGATATTTGAAAAAATATATTGTTTTCATAATGTAAAATGAATATTTTCCAAACATCTGGAAAAAATATATTGTTTCTACCATTAAATAAATATTTACTTGATATTTGGACAAAAATATTTTTTTTGTAATATAAAATGGATATTTCCCGAACATTCGGAAAAAATATTATTGTTTCTAATATTAAATAAAAATTTTATTTATATTTGGACAAGAATATTTGTTTTCTAATATAAAATGAATATTTCCCGAACATTCGGAAAAAATATTTGCTTCTTAATCTAGAATAAATAGTGTATGTATATTTAAATATTAAAAAGAGATTGAATCTCTTTTTAATATTGGATGTATGTGTATTCAATATTTTGTGCTACTAGGGCGGTGTCAGAAGTGGGATTTTACTGCTTTTGTCACACTCCGTCCATTGTGATATTTTTTCTGAGACGTTCGAGATAGAAGAGTGCATCATTGGTATATGTATGTAATTTGATTGACATGTTTGCATTTTCAGTTTCTTGAAAGTTTTAGGAAAATCCTGTGATATTGCCTTCTCATTTATTTTCAGTTGCATATATTTATATATATTTTTCCGAATTAATTAGTAAAAAATTTTAACAAAATGCCTGATTCCAATGAAATCGCTAACGCTGGCGCGTCATCCGTGAATGCTTTGCTTTGCAGCACGGGACGCTGAATATTCCTTTCTTTAACGGGAAAAATATCCCCTAAAAGATTTCTTACAAGATGTGCAAAACGGCGCAATTTTTGTACCATCCTCGCCGCGTTTCAAACGCTACCGGTGACCTCTGATCAGGCAGACAATGGGCATGAAGAAATCTCCTCGCAAGTAAACACCGCTGCCTCGTGTTCAAACTCGACCAAGCCCGCTCCGGCCGGCGCACAGTGGGACAAAACGACCCGACGGCGATAAAAAATCTATAACTTTGGTTCTGGTCTAGATATTTTAATGAAATTCGGCTCAATTTAACCGCAAATTTGCGGCCTTTAAGTTGTATTAATATAAGTGATATTAACCCTCGGAGGCCCGTGCTAGGCCCGTATATTTAGACCCATGTTTTCGAAAAGTGGGGCTTCTGGCCATTTACAATTCACATTTTATTAACATCCTTACTAGTTACTGTATTATATTGTGTTAAAACCCGTTTTTTAACATTTGCTATAGTTTTCATGTGATCGGTGCTCAAATTTTGCCAAAATCGCAAAAGTTAAGAGCTTATCAAAAATTTTAATGTTTCTCATAGTTTTTATTCACAATTCTGAAAATTTTTCTTTGAGAGGTGCAATTTAAGTTAGTTACAAAGTTAATTACATAGCTATATATTCTATTAAGGCCATACATTTGGGTAAAATGTTAATAAACTTTTTATACAATTTTAAAAAATTGCAACCATTTGCAATGGGTGTAATTGATATTATGTGAAAGAATGAATCCTTCTCTCTTAGAAACAAAAAGAATTAGGTGCTACTTTGTGCTACTTTCGAAGAAAATGGTAATTGAATTAAAATCTACCTTACCTGCCCATTAGAGTTTTCTGTGCTGTCTCATGACTCCGGCTATACAAGATATTTGCGTCACACATCTAACAAGTTAATCATTTCTTCCGGATATATCTTAATTGCGTCTTTCTTTTTTCTTACTCTTCGAAACGATGAGATGCAAGGGTCCGAAGATATCAAGAGCATATTCATCAGGTCTTGATTCTGTGCACTTCGAGAAATTTTTCGACTGTTATGGTAACGGTAATATTTATATTCTTTATTTTTCGTTCCCTGCGCTTCTTCTGACAGCTCGCCAATTGGCAGTAAGTGGTGAAGAATGATATTTTTTCCATGCCTTAAAACCTTGTGTACTGTGGCTGTTAATTTTCGCCAAGGATAATTCTGCGTTAATAATTTTTCTGTTTCTTCTGCATATATACCGAATTTTTAAGCATTCACAGGAAGACCACAAGAAAGAACATTTAATATTGTCCTAAATTTTTGTAAAATTTCTACATCTATTCTGGTAATTGCTGATGTTATATCCGGATATTCAAAAAATCCTTGTTTAGGTGTGTCAATGATTAATCCGAGCTGATTCCTGAATTCTTTTATGATTCTTAACTTTTCCTCTTGCCTTTTCTCTTTGTTGTCTGAATTATTTCTAACTCCTTCACCCTTAAAGCTTAAATCGTGTAGCTTACATGTACGACGAACTCCATAAATCGTATCCTTGCATGTAGGGGTGAAAGGCCATACTGGTAATTCTCTTCTATATCTTTTCCTCCAGTAGTAACAAAATTTTTTGGACTTTTTTGGCAAATGATACACGTGGAACTCGATTTAGTATCTGTTAAATGTTGAGCAACTTTTCCATCTAACATTGTCAAGTGTAGTTTATGAGACACTGATATTTCTTTTCCATGGACTAAGCGTTTTGTAAGCACTAACGAGTTAATTTGATTTTTTATAAATTCGACTTCAGTTTTAATTAATTCTTTTGTTTCCTTTATGTATTGAAATTTAATAGGCCTACAAAAGTGGGCGGACGAAGGACGAGGATTTTTCCACAGGAGGCTGTCCGTAACACTGCATTGTAAACGAAGTGGAACCATTGACGTTATAAACATATTATTATCTGTTAAGTTTGAACTATTGTCCTCACTAATCTTCTGCTTGTATTCGCTTTGTCCTGACGAACCACCACATCCCCATTTGCTCACTAAAACTAGACCGGTATCACTCAAGGCTTCGATTTCATCCTGTGTTTTTAATTGCAAAATTCTGTCCGTTGTGGAATCAAGCAACTATTGAAGAGAAACTGAAGCAGAAACGTTGGTGACCTCCATTTCTGGCAAGCATTTTTTTTCGCTTGAATAATTTTATTGTAGCTAGGTAAAGCGTTGTGCTTTCTCTTCTGTAACTCATTTCGAAGCACAATATATTTATCTTTCGAAAGTCCCTATTACAAAAACAAAGACAAAGCTTCTTCCGGTGTAAATTTTTGCGGCTGATCTTTTGGAGTTAAAATACAATCCTTAATTTTTTCCAAATGATGTGGACTACCTTTATCAACAGCTTCTACAATGAACGCCTTTTGGTGTTGTTTTTCGTATTTATAACGTTGGCAAAGTGATTGTTTCACCAAATCAGTTGACAGATTTTCGTTATGTTCTCTCAGCTTCCGTCTTTTGGTTCAGTTTTGATTTCGTTCGGCTCGCTAATGTATGAAGGCCTGAATCTGTGAGTATGCATAGGAAAACAATTGACAGGCTAACAACAGTCGAAAACAATCGAAAAACGCGATCGGCAAATCTATATTGATCGAACTGTAGCTGGCCAGATGCGTTCCCGGATTGTTACAGAAGTGTCGTAAACGTATTTTATGCATTTTGCTTCGTTATCTTCCTGTGCTTTGTGGAATTCTGATTTATGTAATCAAAATCACAAAGTACCGCCAAGACATTAATATGGAAATCTCGTACCGTGAACTTTACAAAATAATTCGAGACAACAAATTTAATAAATATCAAGAACTGACGGGCTACATTTCAAGTACTTATGATGTAAAAATTGTGGACGAAACACCTATCCGGCATTATTTTCGAATTTTTAAAGAAAAGTGGGGATGTTGTGGCAGAATTGTGGCAAAATTTGAACAAAAATATCAGTCATGGCTGGATATACTAATGACCTTAAAAACCACAAAAATATTTACAATTTCAGCATCATGTGAAGTTTTAACTTCATCCAACAAAGGCAGGCCAGCTAAATCTTTGGACAATTGTTCAGAAGTCACCAAAAGACGGAAGCTGAGAGAACATAACGAAAATCTGTCAACTGATTTGGTGAAACAATCACTTTGCCAACGTTATAAATACGAAAAACAACACCAAAAGGCGTTCATTGTAGAAGCTGTTGATAAAGGTAGTCCACATCATTTGGAAAAAATTAAGGATTGTATTTTAACTCCAAAAGATCAGCCGCAAAAATTTACACCGGAAGAAGCTTTGTCTTTGTTTTTGTAATAGGGACTTTCGAAAGATAAATATATTGTGCTTCGAAATGAGTTACAGAAGAGAAAGCACAACGCTTTACCTAGCTACAATAAAATTATTCAAGCGAAAAAAAAATGCTTGCCAGAAATGGAGGTCACCAACGTTTCTGCTTCAGTTTCTCTTCAAAAGTTGCTTGATTCCACAACGGACAGAATTTTGCAATTAAAAACACAGGATGAAATCGAAGCCTTGAGTGATACCGGTCCAGTCACAGGAAAAGTTAAGAATCATAAAAGAATTCAGGAATCAGCTCGGATTAATCATTGACACACCTAAACAAGGATTTTTTGAATATCCGGATATAACATCAGCAATTACCAGAATAGATGTAGAAATTTTACAAAAATTTAGGACAATATTAAATGTTCTTTCTTGTGGTCTTCCTGTGAATGCTTAAAAATTCGGTATATATGCAGAAGAAACAGAAAAATTATTAACGCAGAATTATCCTTGGCGAAAATTAACAGCCACAGTACACAAGGTTTTAAGGCATGGAAAAAATATCATTCTTCACCACTTACTGCCAATTGGCGAGCTGTCAGAAGAAGCGCAGGGAACGAAAAATAAAGAATATAAATATTACCGTTACCATAACAGTCGAAAAATTTCTCGAAGTGCACAGAATCAAGACCTGATGAATATGCTCTTGATATCTTCGGACCCTTGCATCTCATCGTTTCGAAGAGTAAGAAAAAAGAAAGACGCAATTAAGATATATCCGGAAGAAATGATTAACTTGTTAGATGTGTGACGCAAATATCTTGTATAGCCGGAGTCATGAGACAGCACAGAAAACTCTAATGGGCAGGTAAGGTAGATTTTAATTCAATTACCATTTTCTTCGAAAGTAGCACAAAGTAGCACCTAATTCTTTTTGTTTCTAAGAGAGAAGGGTTCATTCTTTCACATAATATCAATTACACCCATTGCAAATGGTTGCAATTTTTTAAAATTGTATAAAAAGTTTATTAACATTTTACCCAAATGTATGGCCTTAATAGAATATATAGCTATGTAATTAACTTTGTAACTAACTTAAATTGCACCTCTCAAAGAAAAATTTTCAGAATTGTGAATAAAAACTATGAGAAACATTAAAATTTTTGATAAGCTCTTAACTTTTGCGATTTTGGCAAAATTTGAGCACCGATCACATGAAAACTATAGCAAATGTTAAAAACGGGTTTTAACACAATATAATACAGCAACTAGTAAGGATGTTAATAAAATGTGAATTGTAAATGGCCAGAAGCCCCACTTTTCGAAAACATGGGTCTAAATATACGGGCCTAGCACGGGCCTCCGAGGGTTAATATCACTTATATTAATACAACTTAAAGGCCGCAAATTTGCGGTTAAATTGAGCCAAATTTCATTAAAATATCTAGACCAGAACCAAAGTTATAGATTTTTGATCGCCGTCGGGTCGTTTTGTCCCACTGTGCGCCGGCCGGAGCGGGCTTGGGCGAGTTTGAACACGAGGCAGCGGTGTTTACATGCGAGGAGATTTCTTCATGCCCATTGTCTGCCTGATCAGAGGTCACCGGTAGCGTTTGAAACGCGGCGAGGATGGAGTAACGGTTAGAGGTTGGAATATTCGGGACGAATCCATGATTTCAGCCACGGGGGGAAGATTTAAAGGAATTTGAACCCGGATGGGGGCCTGTAGGTTTTCACAGGGGGGAGTACCTTCATGCGATTTGCGATTGGATCAAGAAAAGATGGATATACTTACAAGTTTCTGCGAATTTAGAACGCTTAGTATTTTCCCCGTCATCCTTCGGCGGTACCCCAGGGGCCCGGGAAGGGTCGATATCCTCGTCCTGGTTAGACGTTGAGTTGCCTGACACCCTAAAGGGTGCAGGGACACTGACACGAATTTTCCCAATGGGAGAAATAACAAAGGAACTTGGAGTTAAAAATCGAGAATTCACAAGACCACTGAGAAGATAGACTGGCGCGCACAACAACAGACGTCCGTCTTGGTCGAGAGCCAAAGCGAGACTGACGAGCCTGGCAGCGGCATGCCATTTCGAGGACGGGATCCCTCGAGAATTTCCCCCACCTCGCATGCACGCTACGCCGGAGTCGCGTGTCCGTGAGCTCGGCGCTTCGGACAACGTCGGGAAGACGAGAGAGAAAACGAATGTGTGTCTTTCTCTCTCGCTCTTGAAACGCTGTGATCGATGGCGAGGTGCAAGCGACACGCGGCCGGGCACGATCTTCTTGAGTGCCTCGAGATACACTTTTCACTTTCTGACATATGTATAATACTCTTGTAATGAAAAAAAATGTGGAAAAAGTTTTGTTACGGAAATCACGTTTTAAGACCTCCTGGTCACGTTTTGACTATTTAGAAAAGAGCTTTTTTTTAAATATCTCATATATTTGTTAACACGATTCCGTTTAAACGGCAAAATGGATTTCAATGAAACTTCATATTTAAATTTTATATTCTTGTCAAGATCCGATTAGATCACGAAAAATGATAATTACCCGTTACGGTTCTTCGATTTTTCAGATATACGAACTAAATTCTATATAAAAAAAATTAAATAAAGTTCTTCTGTATAGATTTTTCGATAATTATATCAAGTTGCGACAAAGAATTACGCACTATTTACAAATCAATTAGGCGCAGCGTGCACGTTACCGCTGGATGGAAACTACGGGAAAGTGGTGGTCTCTTCCATAGGGAGGGAAATGTAAACAATTGGTTATGCAAAGCTAACATCGCGATACCTGTTGTACACTAAAATGTACAAAAACATTACAAAAATAGAAAAGAAAGGCAGCACGTAAATATATCAATTGGGTTCGATATATTGACGAGATGTCAGACTAAAATAATGTTACAATTGTTTACATTTCCAAAGGATAGAAAGCAAGCAGAGGAATTTACTATAATACATGCGACAGAATTTCGAGATAATTGTTACATATAAAATGAATATAATTAAGAATATACATTTATTTGTACAATTATCTCGAAGTTCTCTCTATAAATCATATATACAGCAAGCAAGCGAATTTATTGCAAGGATAGAACAAGAATTGCGTGAGGTAAATCGAACAACTATTTACATATTCGCGGTGTCCAAAAATCGAATGAAATAGAAAATGGATGAAATTGATAATATTCTGGACATCACGAATTTGCATTACCCGACGTAGAAGGAAAATCCGCGAGGCCATCAACGGCATGTAAACGTAAACTACTCATTAGCTTCTTCGCAAAAGTTGCATATAAATTCTGAGTTGACAGGAGAGATAGATGTTTGTCATCTACCTCCATGGTCTGAACTGTTTCCCCGTGCGCCTTTAATGCCGATTTCGTTACGCAAATGGCATTGACGATGGTCGGACAAAGTCGGTTTCGTTTCTTGTTCTTTATGTCGGGAAGCATGGAAAACGATCTTTCAGCATCGGCGTTTCAATTTGGATGACTTCTAATGGAATTTAATAATCCCTGCAAACATGGATACTTAAATGAGCCTTGATCGTTTCGCGTTAACAACACCGTTTTTCAAACATCATCAAAAGCTAATGTACAAAGCTTGTCTGCATTTGCAAAATTCAGGTGCAATGTCGACCATTCTTTTTGCAAACCGTCTTCGTCGAAACCGCCGAATTTCTGAGCGATAAAAAGAACACTTTTGAAGGAACTGTCTCTGTCATTATCTACTAATGCCAACTGAGGCTCAAAAACACAAAACTTGCTTAGAAATTCGTCATCGATTGGCAATCGATTACGAATTTCGTTTGCAGCGGCTATGTAAAACTTAATACAATTTTCTCGAACGGTTTGGACAACATCGGGTTTGCCTTCTGCAACTAACTGACAAAGAAGTTACCGAGACGCGCTCTCGCTCTCGCTCTCTCGCTCTCGCTCTCTCGCTCTCTCTCTCTCTCTCTCTCTCTCTCTCTCTCTCTCTCTCTCTCTCTCTCTCTCTCTCTCTCTCTCTCTCCCTCCCCCCTCTGTCCGCTTCATTGGTTCCCCACGACTCACTCAGAAAGAGAGGGTTTTTAGATATCCGCAACCGATTACATTCGCTTTTGGATATGTTTTAGACGAGCAAAAAATAAGGAATACATGTTTTTCTTGTATTGGTGCGTAAACATACTTGTGGGGTGAAAGAACCCTTCAAAGTTCATAAGAAGAGGTACAAAAGTAACATCATGCATACGGCAACTTATGACGCAAATGAAATATATATCAGGTTTTATTCAACACAATATTCTAATATTCTTTAAACTAACAGTAGGATCTTTTGTACCTCTTCTAATGAACTATGAGTGGTGGTTTCACCCACTAAATATGCAAACGAGCCGATATAAGAAAAACACGTACATATTTCTTATTTTTGGCTCCTCTAAAACACATCCAAAAACCACCGCAATCGGAGACGTAGAACCTAGAAATGTCTCCTCGTGAGACACACGGTACACATAATACCCTGTATGGCCTACCTGTGTGGTCGGAACACTCAATTATTTTGTTTTTTTTGTAAAACCTGAAGACTTTTTTAAATAAACGGTTGTGTATTCGGAAGTATATATTTTAAAGTTCTTGTAGTTTTCTTGCAATGCAATATATAAATAAATAATGGAATTATAGGCGATCTCCAGGCATTTTTTTTATTTAAGCTCTTTATGGTGACCGTGTCTGTAGCTTTGACTTCGTTCATCAGAAACAAAAAATTCGGCCAAATTTAGTTAGTATATTAAATTATAAAGTGTTAATCGTTCATTATCCCGAAAAATTAATTTCCAATAAAATGGCAGCTGTTCATAGTAAAAGTATCGACTTCCGCCATAGAATCGCTGTCATTTCTCATTATCTTACATCAATTTTCATCTATAAAATAAAATGTACGCAACGAAATTAAAGAAGCCACTATTAAGCACTATATAATCTAATATACTAACTAAATTTGGTTCAATTTTTTCATTTCTGATCAACCAGGTCGAAGCTACAGTCATGGTCACCATAAAGTGCTTAAATAAAAAAAGCACAGCCGAGAGATCGCCTATAATTCCTTTGTTTATTTATATATTATATTGCAAAAAAACTACAAGAACTTTAAAATATATACTTTCGAATACACAACCGTTTATTTAAAAAAGTCTTCAAGTTTAAAAAAAGAACAAACCCAAAATAATTGTGTTTTCAGACCACTCAGGTAGGCAAGACCCCTTAATACATGAAACACTTACGCTCTATACGCAATCAACATATCTTCCTGCCACGGAACACTTCCTTCTCCTACAAAATACTCTTTGTATCGGTCCCTATTTTGTTTGGCAGAGTTATTTATATTCCTATGATTAACGGATTGCAAATTATCCATCTGTACTCCATCGTTTTGATAATTTCCCTCCTGCATACTCCTGTTGTTCGTTATATATGCTGCACTCCGTCTCCGTAAGAAATTATGGAGAACGCAAGTAGCCAATACGACATAGGATATATTTTCCACCTTCATATTGATTGCTGTATGTAACACTCGAAATCGCGAGGATAGTATACCGAATGTATTTTCGACTACGTTCCTAGCTCGCGATAATCTATAATTATAAATTCTTTAAAAAATTGTTCGTTAAAGCAAACGCTTCATCGCCCACAAAGGCGAAGTTTAAATTGTTTACTGTTTCATTATTTCCCGGCAAATTCAACTGGCCGTTATTTAAACATTTCATAAATTGTGTGTGTTCGAGAACACCCCCATCCGATATCTTTCCATTTTTGCCGAAGTCGACTATTACAATCGAAAACTATTGAGAAACGCTACCAACGATTCTGGGATGAATCAATGATGGGAGACTACAACTGGTTCCTTGTAAGAGAAACTGATCTCAATGCGGGCAAAAGAAACAGAAAGAGCCAGAATTGTTTTTAAAAAATGATATAAAATAAAATAAAATATATTTAAATTTGTTTTCATTGAAGACAAATACGTAATTCGCCAAAAAACGGGAAGAAATGCAGAAATAGGGGAAAAGTTGAAAATAGGCACTCCCACTCTATCGCCCATAACTTTCTTATTTGTGCATGGATTTTGCTGAAATTGGGTTTATTTTCTTCGTAAAGGTGCGCACTCTACGTAAAAAATAAGAAACTGGACGTCACAGGATAAGTTCTATGTCTTCCAGGCTATGTAGTGAATTTTCGATTTCAATTTCGGCCCCAAAACATAACATTTTTCTTAAGTTTCGCTCGATTCCGCCTAAACTATTGGTTCGATTGGAAAACACTGTAAGAACGAATTGAATGCAATTTAATTGCCTTTAATTTAAGAGTTGTCGCGATCAAATCGGTCAACTCTAACGCAAGATATGGCCAGAAACGTCGGGTCGTCTTCTTAAAAAATTACCAAAATATTCATCGGGCGATATCTCAAAAACGTATCCATAGGATTTTTTTTCATGTCGATTTTTGAGTTTAGGGGACCACCTTACATAAGAATTTCATAGTGGAGTCTGGATCAAAAATAAGTGTTTGGATTTTGTAAACTAGTGTAATTGTTTTAGACATTTAGGAAATTATTTAATTTGTATCGTTATTTGAAACTGAAAAAACGCTTATCTGTTCATTCACTGGTCAATTCACCCTAGTAGGAATTATTAGTTTTATACAAACGAATGCCACTTCGTATGCAAATATGTGTATTTTACTTATTTGCGCAATTTTCAGACGCTCCGTTTGAATAGTTGCTGTGCGGCGTGCAAGATAGCGGCTGTTCTGTTTATCTGAAGCAAAACACCAAAAAGAGTTTTGTGCTTTAGGAAATTGCGCAAGTAATAATGAAACTGGAAGCGCAGGAAAAATTGCCGTTATTTTGTGATTTTTCCAGTTTTTATCCTCCCAATCGACTTTCATTACCTGCGCAAATTTTCTGAAGAACAAAACTGTTTTTGGTGTTTTGTATCAGATAAACAGAAGAACCGCTATCTTGCACGGCGTACAGCAACTATTCATACGGCGAGTCGGAAAATTGTTTAAATAAATACAATACACAAATATTCATATGAATTCGCGATCGTGGATTGTTCTTTCCCTGTTAATAAAGATATCAACATATACAATTTCTTTAATAAAGTATTATTGTTAGTCTACACGTATTATTAATTTGTAACCCTTACCTTTAAGAACTCTGTACGTAGGGCATGATACAGTGCTTTGCACGTCTCAGGAATTATTTTTGATAACGAAGGAGCTGATATTCCAGTTGTAAATTTCAAATCTTCATAAGAACGTCCCGTTGCCAAAAATCTTAACGTGGCGATGAGACGTTGCTCTGCGGTAATGTTTTGCCTCATAACGGTGTCCATTTTTTTAATTTTGTTTTTAACTAAGCTGAGGAGATGATGAAACGCTTCAGCATCCATCCTCAAATAATTCCGGTAGTCATCTGGATAATTGTCTCTCAGCTCTCGAAGAAGGGGCTGATCATTACAATTTCCGCGGTATTTTTTTACCCAAACCGGGCGGTTGCTTCTTCTGTTTCTTCTTCGGTCTTAGAGCATATAAACATGGAGGAAGCAGGCAATAAGCGAAAATGTAGACGGCGATAGAAAGAAAAAGATATACATTGGGGACACCCCCTCTCTCTCTAGCGTCAGGGGCGGGGCAGCGCTTTTTATTGAAGGTCCATAATGGGCTGGAACCCTAAAAAAAGTTAACTCAACGTATTAAATACAATACAAAACAACCCTAAGTACCCGAAAGGTACATTCAGATCATCCTCATCAACATAGAATATTAATACTAAAACAAATCATATTTAAATATTTAAGGATAAGAGTAAATTATTATGAAACACAAAAGAGGCAACAAAATAAGAAAATTAGAAGAGTATTTACAAAATTGATATTGTTTCGCAACGAATAAAAAATAGTTTTAATTTTATATGTACAAGAATAAACAATTAATTAATTCACTTGCATTAAATGTATTCTTTTTATGTATAAAGTACACTTAACACTTCTTATTCTTCTAAACAGTGAACGCATTAAAATAATAATAATTTATTTATATATTTTTATTATAGCAATACAACTTAGCTTGTACAATAAGGTGGTCCTTAGCTATAGGGGTGGAAGTTTTTTTTGAGTTTTTTCGGTCGCACCCCCCTAAATTATGACACTTGAAGAGAAAATGATATGTACAAAATTTCAAAGTGATTGGACAACGGGAACCCGTGCCACATTTGAGGTGAAATTTAGAAATTTAAGTTAATTCTCGTCAGTTTCGAACATAATTGTTTTTGGCTATTTTTGAAGTATCAATGAATATGTTGTAAAAAAGCATAATTTATTGGATGTATAATAATAATTTTTATATATTATTTACAAAAATATATAAGAAATCTTCGAGTTTTATCTCATCAAACTAGTATACATATAACGCAGCGTATAAGCTACTGTACGCAGTCGGGTGGTTGTTCAAGTCAAATTATAGTTCTTTGTCGATGCACAAAAAGTTTATTATTTGTTTTTGTAATAATGATTATAGTATTAGTACTTTAGAATGATATTTTATTACATGGTTGTAAACAAAATACTCTCTATTAAAATGTAGGTTATATACTATAGATTGAAGGTAATAGATTTGCGTATTATTAAAGTGTATGTATTTTTCATTATATATTCTGTGTTAAGGTACATTTTTTCACATTAGGGTACTTTCTCCTATAGTCTTCAATTATTTGTAAAATATATTGTTTTTCGTCCTCGTTTTTGGTCAGAAGATTATTGTGTTCTGTTGTAATAACTTGTCGATACTATGATGTGTTTCTCTGATAGGTATACGTGCTTTATCCCAGAAAACTTCCACTTCCTTTATCGCGATAGCAGCACTTGGACGGAGGTCGAGTTTCACTTTCCGTACATTATAAAATAGGACACGCAAAACTTGTCCATTACTTGGTAATTTGGAGCCAATAATTTGGCATTCATCATGCCCCAACAAATATATTCTGTCAGCATTTCTGGTTTCCATCTTCCTAATTTCACCGTATTCTCGAATTAAACTCCCCGATACGAACACTTCGAACTCACAAAACAGACTGAAAAATCACTGCTGTGACTAATAGTAGATACATTTGGTCGTCAGAGACTTTACCAGGTAATATCATAAAACGCTACCCTCGAACGGTATAACGCGGTAATATTCACGACAGCTTCTTGAGCTTTCTGCCGGGAAAAACCAGACAATCCGCAATCCCTTAACCAGGTAAAGCGCGGTAATATTCGCGATTTCAAAAATTGACATAGAATCACTAAAACTTCAACTTTAATTACCGACGTCCAATCAATTTGAAATTGTTCAGGGATCATTTTTCCGCCTAGTATTACAATATTGGGGAGAGGGGGTGCAACGAAAAAAGTCGGAAGTCGTAAAATAAGACTTCACGTAACCGCGCATAATGGCTCAAGCGCTGTGTTGTACGCTAATTTTAATGGTGAAATTCAGAGATTTTGAGAATACTGTTTGAAGTCACACAGAAATGATAGTATTATACACCTAAGAAATTGTACTTTTATTAAAAAACATTCACTGATACTTCAAAAATAGCCAAAAACAATTATGTTCGAAACTGACGAGAAATAACTTAAATTTCTAAATTTCACCTCAAATGTGGCACGGGTTCCCGTTGTCCAATCACTTTAAAATTTTGCACATATCATTTTCTCACCATGTGTCACAATTTAGGGGGGTGCGACCAGAAAAAAATGAAAGTCGAAAAATAAGGACCACCCTAATATACATACTATTACAAAATAAAAAACACAAAATATTGTAATTAAGCATAAGTGAAGTGACATTTAAAAATTATATTTACACTTCTTCAGAAGACAAGAAATACTCAATAGCTGCATTACATATTGCATTCACGATCTGTGTTCCTTTAATAGCATAAGTCATAAGCGGTCCAGAATTTAAAAAATTGACGCAAAAACTAATTTCGGCTGCAAGTACGGTCGAGTGCTCGTAGAAAGATTCTACCTCACAGTATCGCGGAATGTTTTGTAAATAGTAAGAATGAAGAAAACCATTTTGCCAGGAAATGTGGACGCAATTGGACATAGTACTTGTACTTCTACTACAGATTTTTGGACCGATAAGTATACGAAAACATCGTATTACACCGTAACAGCACATTATATAAATGAATCGTGGGGTTTAGTAACAAGAGTATTGCTCACAACAGACTTTCCAGATGAAAGCAAAACCGGCGAAAATATAAGAAGAGAATTGAATCGTCTATTTGAAGAATTCGGAATTCCATTGGACATGATACACAAAATTACATTTGTGACAGGTCAGGGAAGCAATGGACACCATCAAACCGTGGCCAGCCTTGGAAACTGTTGAAAGGTTGAATTGCTCTGCGCATCAATTCCGCACTCCGCAATGTATTCAAAAAACAATTCCTTTCAGAGCACGCTGCCGCTGATTGTGATGCAGATTGTATGATGCATGTACTACGGACAGTAGATTTGAAGATTATGGCCTACAAAATCAAAAGAATTAATCAAACTTTCAGAACCAATGAAAGAAGAAGTAAAAATATTGTACAATAAATAACTAAAGAAATTATAGCAATTTAGTACAGAGAATAGAAACATACAATACGTATTACATAAGTACATGGTAGAAAAAAATAGGGTAATTGTACGTGATCAAAATATAATACACTAAAAATTTAATGTATGTAAAAAGAAATAAATCTAATAAAGTCGATATATTTGAAAGATTTCGATTAGAATAAGTACAGCAATACAAAAGAAGATAAGGAAGGAACAAATTTTGTCAAAATTACTTACGTATTATTATGTAAAAATAAAATTGCGTCTACCAGATCGGGCTTTAAGCGTGGTCTTCTCTCTTGTATAAGAAAACCAGCGGAGCTAAAACATCTCTCGCTTGAAGCGCTGGTTGCCGGTATCGCAAATAATTTTTTCGCAATGAGGTTCAATTTTGGCAGGAGGTGGCTGTTGTCCTTCCACCATTAAAGAATATCTCGGTTTCCTCATCGGAGTCGGCCCATTCATGAAATACTGTTTTCAATCTTTTGGCAAGTACCTGTTCATTATTGCTGATTGTACCGGCTGCAGATGTTCCAGGCTGGTCAAGTATTTGTTGATTGGGAATATCAGACATTAATTTTGTAATTTTGTCGTGAACTAAAGTTTTCTCTTCTATTGATAGCATGCGTAGCATTCGAAAGGTTGGAACTAAAAAAGTTGCTATTTTCTGGTATTCATGCAAATGAAATTTGGTTTCCAAATAGTTTTTCACTGCATTTTTTATTTCTTTAATTTCTTTGATATCCACAGTGTTTGGTTCACAATGTTGCAATAACTTGTGCAACCATAAAGTTACTAAGTGGAGAGTAGGCTTTTTTCTCCTTGTAATACTAGGATAGCTTCCTCAAATAAATTGAGGAAATTTATGAGTTCGTGCGCCTTATGTTTATTATAATCTTCCAATCTATTAGTTTCTTGTACTTCACGCAAAATTTCCCAAATTTCATCATACTGTGTAACCACTGACCTCAACATTTCTATTTTTGAATTCCACCTTGTATCGGTTTCCTAGTGGACTGTTTTGGCAATCGTGATACAAGCCCAGAGCGTTTCAGATACGCAACAAGGTTTTTCGTTGTATCTAGAATCTGTAATATATTTGAAGCTTGCTCTGAAAGAAACTTCTCTTTAAACCCATTGCGTAGTGCGGAATTGATGCAATGCGCGGAGCAATTCAACCTTTCAAAAGTTTCCAAAGCTTTTATTATGTTACTTATCTGATCTGTCACAAATGTAATTTTCTGAATTATGTCCAATGGAATTCCGAATTCTTCAAATCAATTTTCCTTTCATCCGGAAAATCTGTTGTAAACAATACCCTAGATACTAAAGTCCACGATTCATTTATATAATGTGCCGTTACGGTGTAATACGATGTTTTCGTATACTGATCCGTCCATAAATCTGTGGTAGCAACACAAAGACCGTGTCTAACTGCGTCCATTATTTCTGGCAAAACGGTTTTCCTCATTTCTTCTGCCATTTCTAAAACATTCCGCGATATTGTTGTCGCGTGAGGTAAAATTCTTTCTACCGGCACACGACCGTATTTATAGCCGAAATTGACTAATTTTTGTGCTAATTTTTTAAATCCGGGACCACTAATACTATTAAACGAACGTAAATCTTGCGTGCAATACGTAACGCAGCCCTCGAGTATTTCCTTCTTGTCTTCCGAAGAAATGGAAATATCATTTCTCTCCGGTACCACATCAGTTTTACACACGTGCCGTGTCAAATTCGATGTCCCACTTTTATTATTACACATCAGAATTTTTTGGCACATCTTACATTGTGCAAAACCCACATTTCTTCCACTTTCAGTTTCTTTAATTATTAAAAATGTTTGCAATGCTGCACTAGCACCCTTAACATTTTCAGCTACACAATAAGTATTGTCTTTGATTTTTTTGACAATTTCGTTATTCCGTTCTTGCTGCATAATTACTTTCGCACAATCTTTTATATGAATATTACCACTGTTTCCCACTGTACAAAACTGTGTTCTACAGTTCTTCACTCTCAGAAGATTCGTGACAAACTGACCAGAAATTACATGACGAAGAAACGCTAGATGTGCAACCACTTAAGAACTGTGGTTCAGGAGGTTGGTGACAAAAGTCTTTCTTCAAGTGTCCCACGACCCACACTCATCTCCTATATATATTCGAAACATCTACAGAGAAAGGTACTAAAATTACCCAAGAAACTAAGAGCATTGCCTAAACTACGAAGATGTCCTGTTTGTTGTTTAAAATTTCAATGCCGTCAGAATTTACGATTTTATGCGTAGCTTCGAAATAGAAAAATACAACGAATAATAGAAGAGACGAATGTTTTCTAGCATTAAAATTTGAGCAATATAAAGGCAACATACGAATATTTGTCGTATCACTAACAAGAAAGATTATTTAGAAAAACCTTTGACAATACTTCTTCTTTTATCTTTCTGTAGGTACTGTATATGTATATATGTTGTCAACTAAAGAGAAGATTTAGGTGCCAAAAATTGTTACAAATACAATTTTGCAAGTTTGTATTGGAATTGTCATAGAATACTTGAACAAGTTAAAACTGTCCTAGGAAATGACGGTTTCGGATGACGATGAGAAACAATATTCTGACGAAAAAAGGTTTGTGTTCCTAAAATGCACTGATACGGATAGCATATTACAATAAATATAAATAATTCCTACCTGTTGCCAAAAATCACTGTTTTTATAAAAAAACATATATTGTAATATATTGTAAATATATTGTAATTGTATATCGTAAGTGTGATTTAGAATTGTCTGAATGATGTTGTGTTTCGTTTCATATTTATCAGAAAGATGCTATCAATATATTACAATTCGTTTTATACAACCAAAGCAAGAAATATATAATGTTATCATTAGCGGAAGACGCATGTTTTTGTAACTCATCCCTTTCAAGTGTCTGCCAGCGGATAGTCTAGAAAGGTCGCTTGTTACCGAGCAGTTCCACAAACGAAGCAAATAGCCACACTGAAATGTCGAAGTTTCGACAAAAGTCAAGAACCGAGAAAACAGAGTATTTCATGAATGACCTGAGACATAGACCAGCGAAAGAATGCTTCGAAGCATTCCTATTGAAATAGGTTCACTTTACGAAACCTTTAGGCTCAAGTGTCGAGGATAGAATCAGCCCATCAACTGTTTAATTTTGAGGAGACCAAAAATGATGACAATGTTACGAGATATATGTATCAGATTGCGTTTGGAAATTGTGTTGTGTGAAATACACGAAGGGAAAGTGTATTATTAAAAAAAGATAATGAGAAACTATTCATCATTACTTCAGTTCTTCCTAAATGTACTTATTATTTTATACAAGTAACTGTCATTCCCCCATTAATTTTATGTTTCTATTTTTTGTGTATTAATAATATTTGAAGTTATTTTGACAGTATTTTGAATGATGTCATAGGGATCAATCCTATATTCTTTCATACAAAAAAAATAATTACACCGTTTTATTACGTATTTATATAAAACATTTGTTGTGGTTGTATTCTACTGTTCCATTCTGTACATTACATATTCTGAAACAAAACATATTACAAGTATTTTTGTTGATTCATTATTTCAATTTAAATTAAATTTCTGCAAGTATCCATAATTTCTTGAATTTCATACAATGCACGCCATACTGTTCATTCGTAGAATGAAATAAATCCGCGTCTTGATATAACAACTGCCGAATAAAGTGCCAGTAAAGTCGGAATTGAAGTGCAGCTAAAGGCACGGGTACGAACGGATAACGGCGCGAATACGGGTGAGTCAAGTATGCGTCGCGATAGCTTCGGGCGGGTAGAAATCGATGCTGACACGCTAACCCGGCACCGGGTCCGGGAGGGGCGGGTAAACGTTGCGTCAGCTTCGGGCGGGTATGGGCGGATTGTTAGCGGGTAGCACCGGGTGAATGCAGATTCGGCCACGGGCGGGCGGGTGAATCGAGTCACGGCCGGGTGACGGACGGGTCAAACCCGCCCGTTGCAGATGTCTGGCCTCAGGCCAGTGCCATATGTACCGCGCGTGGCGCGTTGACAAAACAAAAACGCATCGACAATCGTGCTCTCTGGGACGATGTGTAAACCTATTGATACAATGTCGCCCCAATGCGCCACGCGCTTCATATGGTACGGGCCTGAGGCGGTCCAAGCAGCTAGGCCAGGCTTGGGAATTAAGGGAACGCAGCGGCCCATTTTCAGAGGCAACGCCTCCTTTCTCCCGCTGCGCGTCTTGGCCCCCGCGGCGGCCAGGCAGCGTGGAGGCTGTACCGTGGACGCTGTAGCAGCCTTCGATAAAAAATATTTTTCAGAGTATGATCTAAAATCTAAAATCTAAACGTAATCACATTTCTCGCTAGATTTTTCGATAATTATATCAAGTTGCGACAAAGAATCACGCACTATTTACAAATTAATTACGCGCAGCGTGCACGCTACCGCTCGATGGAAACTATGAGAGTTAAAAGAATCAAACATACGAAAATGGTAACTTAAAAATAACGCTATGGTGTAGTGAACCCAATGTGTAATTTGTTTTCCAATTCACTTCACACATTATTCATTTTAGTTGCTTGCGATTAAAGGAATGTTCCAAATCTTTGGGTAACTCTGTAATTTCTGTGTGCCTAATGCATCCCTGAAAATATGAAACACCCTATGTATCACACACTACTTCTATTTTTACTGATAACTAACTAACTAACTAACTAACTAACTAACTAACTAATGCTCTTCAATTATGGGTGGTTCCGTCCTTACTTAATCTCACTTTTAATGACAGAAAACTGAAGTGTAAGTGTCACGTCCCGCGACGTGGAGTCAAACATTAATTAACCTTTTGAATTATACATATTTACTATTTCGTACTCCAAGGTATTATAAACACCACGTATGAAAAACATATACAAAACATTATGCAACGAATCGCCGATAAGGCATTATCATCATAAACTACGATAAGAACAGATCGAGTGACACGGACGGCAACGACGAGCAGGACAACCAGCATCAAGGAGGTAGCGGACGGCCAGCTGTACACTAGCTAGCCGACCGCACGAACACCAAGGAGGCCCAGCCAACACCAGCTGACGTTCAGCGGGACGGAGGCCCCTATCAACCAACGGAGTCGACGCCTTCCCAGAGCTGTGTCCCTGATCCTCGCCAGAAGATTGCCCTCCTGTTATTTCCCGCAAATCGATCGCCGATACCAATACAACATATTTAACTTCAATCCCTAGTACGTAAGCTACGCGGAACCAACCGTACAGGAAATATTGTAAACAATTAACGTATATATTTAAATATGAATTAAGAATCTTGTTATCGCCGCCACTGGGAATCTGATAAAAATAATACGTACTAGTCGCGAAAAAAGACACATAAAAGGTGCTACGGAGGAACGTGACTAAATAGTAAACAGATTCTCAGATAGCGCGATGGGAAGATTCTTTCTGGAAGATTCCAGGTTGAGGCTGTGGGATGGGGTCTCCCACCTATGATTTGTCATGTGACAAATCCTAGAGAAGGAGTGACCAATTGCCCAATAAAAAGGGACTGACCACCCGCGGAGCTCTTTACTATGATCAGAATTATTATATTCAGTATTACAGTCCAAGTTATTATATTCAAATATTTCTTTAAAACTTATTAACTTTAAAAGTGTAATCCACCGAAAGGTGCGGTCAGTGTTTTGAGTGAAAGTTGTAAGTGAAGTTATTTATTATCATTAAAATCTTTTTCTTTCTTGTCTCAGTGGTGTCTTGTCTTGTTTTATTTATTAACCAAGACAATTGGACCGAAACGGAGAAATCAGGAACACTACTAGCATTTGACTTAATTGGATGGGTAATTCAGCATTTCATTGATTGTATTGGATTTGAAGCCTCAACTGAATAAATATGTATAAATTTCATTAAAATCTTTTTCTTTCTTTCTTGTCTCAGTGGTGTCTTGTCTTGTTTTATTTACTAACCAAGACAATTAACATTTTTTCGGAGAGCAGCGCCAAGTATTTTGAATAAAATATTTATTCGTATTAAAATAATTATTTGTATAAAAATATATCTGCTTAATATTATTTAATACATTTTTTTCTTTGTATAAATAGCCATTGTGATAATTGGCGCAATTTTTGTATATCATTATATTCATATACGACAATGTTTTTAAATGGGATTCTTTTTGATGGGATTATATACTTGGCGCTCTTTTTAGTACCTTTTTGTAAAAAGGTAATTTTGTGGAGATTTCACACATTTTGTAGTATTTACTGATATTAATTTACGACAATTTTTAAAATGGGTTTTTACCTGCCTAGTGTCCAATAAGGTAAGTTGTCCAAATTTGAAATGTCACGAGTTTTTACAATACATATGAGACTGAATTATTGTCTCAATTAACAAGGTAAGTCGCCAAATTTTTTAAATAGATTTCTTATGTAGAGTCGCAGACTTGGAAGTTGTCCAGAGACGGTTCGACAGTGAAGCATTTTCTTTCGCATAAGTTTCTGGAAATTTGTACCATGCATCACAAAATAATATATTGTAGTAACAAATTGCATTGTATTTAAATTGCCAGATATTTATATACCAGCAATTTAGGGTTTTTATGTAAAGCTTATATTATAGAAATGAAGGGGACGCACAGGCTTGGATGGATAGAAATGAACATCTTGTGAACATCTAGACAGAGCATCTTGTTTCGCACAAGTTTCTGGAAATTTGTCAAATAAGGTAAATCAGCTAAAAAATTAATGAATTAATGAATGCGTGGCAACTACTGTGTATTTTATTAAAGTTTTACGAATGTCTTTCACAAAAGATTAAAAAGCATCAAGGGAGATGTGTTTTCAGCGTACTTTCTTCACTAATGTGACTTGCTCTACATTGCAAGCAGTTCACCATAAATAATCTATTTTCTTAATAATTCTTAATGCTACGTCTTTTGACAATTTTTGTCGATTTACCTTATTTGACAAATTTCCAGAAACTTGTGCGAAACAAGATGGTCTGTCTATCTTATCTAATTTTCTCCGGACAACCTCCAAGCCTGTGCATCCCCTTCATTTCCATCCATCCAAGCCTGTGCGTCCCCTTCATTTTTATCCAAATCCTGTACGTCTCCAATCATTTCTAAATATAATATAAGCTTTACATAAAATCTCTAAATTGCTGGTATAAAAATATCTGGCAATTTAAATGCAATGCAATTTGTTACAATATATATTATTTTGTACATGCATGGTACAAATTTCCATAAATTTATGCGAAAGAAGAAGATTCTCTGTCGAACCTACTCCGGACAACTTCCAAGTCTGCGACTCTAGATACAAAATCGATTTAAACAATTTTGGCGACTTACTTTGTTAATTAACACAATAATTCAGTCTCATATTTAGTGTAAAAACTCGTGACATTTCAAATTTGGACAACTTACTTTAGTTGACACTTGACACATGGTAGGTTATAATGTCTCTGTCTATATAGCTGTCAAGTTACAACAATTTGTTACGCGATTGGCCGAAACCCGCATCCAATGAACGACGTGCCTGAGAGACATTTCCTCACCCTTTGATACCCCCCCTTGCCAAGAAGTGTAGGACGATGACGATGACGAGGACGAGGACGAAGACGAGGACGAGGACGAATTTTAAGAACATAAAATTCAGCAAATTGCAACTTTACATCGAAATATCTCAGCTCATGGGGCCCGTAGGAAAAAAGCGAAGACACTTTTCTGATGTAAATCAAACCCAAGCTATCCATTAAGACCATTTAGAATGTAATCGGATCAGCCGTTATTGAGATTCGGAAATCTCAGGGTTCTTGATAGCGAGTCGTGGCGTAATAGATCCACTCTGTGTCCGCTGCGCATATATACCTATATACGTGTCTCTTGATGGTCGGTACATATTCTTCTTCAACTTATTGCTGTTACAGTAATATCTATAATTTTTACTAATCGATAATTTCAATAGCTAACTCTTGCATATGTACATGTGTAATTTGTCAATCAGAATGAAAATTTCCCCTACATCACTATTACAAATAAATCACATTTCTTTGAGACGTACTGCAGTATTTATCTCTACGTTAATTATATTCAAAACATTCGACTATTGTTTTACAGGTGGGGCTCCTACAACGTAATCAGCAATTACACGCTGCCGACGACGCAAAACTGGTTGAAATAAGGACTGCCCTCAGACCCGCGGCGATGTCCGTGGTATCGATTTACGAGCTGGAGTTCCGTTTCGACAAAGCTTATTTAATCAAGTCCTTGGAACGTTGTAGAACCGCGATACATGCGCTCATAAAGCCGCATCTCACGGACAAGTCTCAAGACCGTTTTGACCAGGTGTTCGATTTCCTAACGCATTCCGACTTCTTAGACTCCGTTTTCAGACAAGATTCCGAGCACAGACCTATCCTCGGGATGCTAGTCAGCGACATCAATAAGGCCTTGGATGCTGGGCATCTTTGATTTTGTTTCCCCCCCTTTAGCACAATCGCGTTTTCGTGACCACAGTGGTGAGCATGGATAAGAAACTCGCACGGACTCCCTACGATACGTTATTAAAATTAAGGGAACACAAAGATGGGTTTCCTTCCTATCTATGTATACCGTAATGTTACTTACGCTCGTCCGCAAAGAATTACGACACGAGAAGGTGGTACCGAAATGACATTCTTCGCGAGAATGAATCAATTTCATAGTAGTGCTCACTGATTTATGCAATAATTGTGAAATACTCTATTCATTTTCAGAATTGTATATTGTACGATCAATGTATATTTATTTACGGTACTTGCGTGTTAGGATACGAACTGTCAATCTATACCAAAAAGAGAAATAAGCTTATTTACACGCCCGACGGTGGGCTCATTTTATCGCTGCTGAGAGCGCGCTAATAGAGATCACCCTTTTTAAAGGGTTTACTCTTTCACTCGTCAAGAGCTACACTAACATATCGACGAATATCTCTACGTAAGATATAGCTCTATGTAAAATTTCGTTAGATTAATTTTGTCGTTGTCAATACATTTCTATACTGATGTACCATCACGTATCATGCATGAATATGAACCGCTTTGAGGATGAAGACCGTTATGAAATAGGATACTCAGTAATTTATAACAAATTATGAAAGAAGTAATGAAATCCCCCCCCCCCCCCCCATAAACATGACTCATGTATGAAAGAAGCTAATTCCCTTTCATTCACGAAAAAAGTTCACCTGCAAAGATTGTGAAATCAACTTTGCTAATTCCAATTGTATTCTCGTTCTCCGCTCGAACATTGACTAATCAATTCAGTGCTCAGATTTTCAGTTTCGGTTTTAAGGAATTAGCGGGCGTTGTATAAGAAAAAAACTATGAAGTCGACTTAAAACAAAATTTTTCATATTCTACGCATCTCTCCTACAGCGTATTCGGACGGTCGAACTGGTGCGCACTGGATTCAAATTTTCGCCAATTGGAAGCAAAAAAGGTCGCATTCAGTGCGCACTAGTGCAGATTGCCGAATGTGCTATTAATTAATCTATTTTCGACTTTGATTCATTTAAATTAGTCTCTACCAAGTTTTTATTATCTTCCATGCTAAAACGATCTTCATACGACATTTTTAACAGAAGATGTCCCTCTTATACAACGCCTGCTAATTCCTTAAAACCGAAACTGAAAATCTGAGCACTGAATTGATTTGTGGCCAATAAAGGAATTTCAAGTATAAAAAGTGACAGAGTAATCAGTGTTCGAGCGGAGAACGAGAATACAATTGGAATTAGCAAAGTTGATTTAACAATCTTTGCAGGTGAACTTTTTTCGTGAATGAAAGGGAATTAGCTTCTTTCATACATGAGTCATGTTTATGGGGTCATATATTCACCATAATGCTGATAATCCAGTTGGTTATTGTTTACATGCAAACAATTTACCGATTCATTAAAATGTGTTATCCTAAGTACTGAAACTGCACTTACGTTATTACTGTATCAACAAAATTAGTTCGTGAGATAGAATCGAATTTCCTAAATCAAATGTACACGTGTTTGATTCAACTTGCAAATAATCGCACACAAGCAGTGCCAGGTAAAGATGTCGAAAAGCTGCTTCCTCGTTGATTTCAATGACAAGATATGTCAAGGTCGTCGAAATCGGCGAGAGAGTAACTTTTCGACAAGTTTACCCAGTGCCATTGTAATGATACGTTTATTTAGTGAGAAAAAAATTGTTCAAAGCAAATTTTCCCAATTATATACAGCAAATGTATTGAAAGAAAAATTAAATTCACACATCTCCTATCCCATAATACTTCAACATCGTAGAATGGCTTAACATAAGGGCAATGCATCCAACCGAACTTGAGCAGCTATCATTTAAAATATCTGCATTGTATGTACAGCGATCGCCGATGATTCGCGCCGCTCGATACAAATACACGACGATCGATTGCCTTAGGAAGAGGTGCCTTTCCACCGTGAATTTGTGTTTCTTCTAAGTGATTAATCGGTGGCCACTGTACCTTTATGTATTCCAAGTATTGTTACTTATAATTAGTACATTTAATGTTTTATAGTCGTAACAATATTAACAGAAGAAGCTCGTTATGAAAACTGACGTTTAGGAGATAATGAATCGTACATTTCCTCGATTTTTGGTTTAACAGAATCTTAACAACTGCTGTGCACATTCAAGATACATACGTTACTTCATACATTGCCACAAATTATACGCATTTGATGCACTTTACTGTACAGAAACAGATAGTAAAATATCTAATATTCTAATGCATGCGTGTCGAAAATAAGTGTATGTAATTGTTCTTTTAAGGCCAGTTATACATTTCAATTCAAGAAATTGTATCCCGTAAAATTTAATGTTCATTGCGATATCATTCGTTGATCACTTTACTAAATTTTCATTTCTGTCAGACAGAGATGGTTACATAACACAGGATACGAAGATTAATTTAAAGATCGCGTTATACTCTTCGTAATTACTAATTCAAATTAGTAATAATTTATTAAATAACTTTTAAAGAAAAGTTCTTTTCGCTATACTATAAGGGAGGTCCTCATTCAACTGTTTGTTAAATTTCATATACGTATATGTAATAGTATTGGTGCAAAGTTTTATTTCAAATAAAAAACGAAATTATCTCGACAAGTTTACGATAAGCCAGTGATAAATTGATAATGATTATAATGAAATTATGATAGCATTTATTAAGTAGTGATTTGAAATACAAGATTAAAATCTTGCTTTATTTCACACATACTATATAAACATACTAATGATTTCTTAGTTCAATAAAATTAAACAATGAAAACTACTATCAGTGTTAATCCTTTGCACTCCTAGTGCCAACAGGGTTCGCACGAGACTCGCGGAGTGGCAAGGGTTAAATACGCGAATGAAATGATAAAGGTGTGATATATTGTATCTTGTTTAAGTTATCCTCCGAGAAGTCCGAGGTACATACACCTTGAAAACGTATTCACCTATTGTTTCATTCATTCGTGAAGTATAAAAACGTTTTAATAGCATACATTCAGTTTGAAAAATGTTCATATCTCAATAGATCGATACTGTTTTACGTAAGAGAGAAAATTATGCAAAAAGTATAAAAATACCAGACAGAGGGAGAGAGAGAGAGAGAGAGAGAGAAGAAACCTCCTAAATTGTGAATTATATTCCGTGTTCCGTGTTCCGGAGCGGATTCTCGGCGCTGACGCGATTCGGTGGGAAGGCGAGCAGGTGGAAAGATCGACACGTTCGTCGGACGAAACACCTTTTTTAATAGGCTGGTCGTCGGTCCGTAACAGACGTCGTACATATACAAACAGAGATGGACGATACACCGAGAACGTGGATGCAAGCGCGTAGGCGCAGGGCGAACGATCGCCAATGTTTGAAAAAAATACAGGACGAAACACTGGGCGCGAAAAGTAAAGTCGCACCGTTGTGCATGTCACGGATCGTGTCTCGGCGATGTTGTTCCGAAAACAAACGGTCGCCGGACGAGCGCAGCTCGAGCCTTCTAGCCCGCGTCGCGTGCCGAATCTCGAAAACGGCGCTCGCGCGGCGCCGCCCACCGTGATAAGATACGAAGCGGGGGAGTGGCTCGGACTGGCAGCGTACAATTTCGGGGCTAGTTACAGGTGGCCCCTCACGCCGAAGCGGGACACGCGTCTGCCGCGGACGCGCACGGGAGGAGCATGACGCGGGTGATCTGTCGCAATATTTCGAAATCACCGAAGTGAGGAGTCATGGGGGGGGGGGGGATGAATGGCCACTGTATTTCCTCCGCACCGGCGAACGAGGTGACCTCCGGCGACGTCACCGCGCCGCGAATCGCTGCCCCGAGCTCGCGGGCAGCCCCCTTAAATGTGGTACCGTTGTCACTGTGCATATGGCAGGGACGCCCGCGCCGGGAGACGAACCGCTGAAACGCAGCGAGGAAGCTCGCCGAGGTGTAATCGGTGACAAGCTCCAAGTGCACGGCCCTGGTCGATAGGCAGATGAGAAGTGCGATGCACGCCTTGTGCGCCTTAAGGGGAGGTTCCGGTCTAGAGCCCCAAAAAATAGGTGATATTTAGGAATTAATTAAAGGAAAACTACTACATATAACTTAATGGGACTTTTTGCATTGCATTGAGGATGTCTTAAATTATAGAAATATACTTTTGGTTTTGTAATTAATCATTGCAAACGGCACTGGGGAGTCGTTAAAGTCAAGGCGTCAAAAAAATCATCCAAATCGGTGGGACCTGTATCTCCAAAAGTTATTATCCGATTCGACTGAAACTTTTTTATTTTAAAGAATATACTTCTGGCTAGGGGGGAAACCAGACAAAGTTACAAAAATGACATGTTTTTAGAAAATAACGATACTTGAAGTTTGAAATCACTTTTTTCCTATACTGTTCGTCCTTTCCACGCGTTTAAAAATTATAAATTTTCACTATTTTGTAATTTTGTGTGGTTTCCCCCCTAGCCAGAAGTATATTCTTCAAAATAAAAACAGTTTCAGTCAAATCGGTTAATAACTTTTGGAGATATAGGTCCCACCGTTTTGAGAACACTATTTCGAGAAAAACGCGTTTAAAGTTTTACGTGAGTGCCGAGTTGCCGGGTTTTACCACGCATTCGCCGCTACTCAAATGCCTATAACTTCGGGAATTTTACGAATTTCAACAAATCCTTTTAAACACGTATTCCTGAAAGGTTGAACAATTGAAAAACGAAATAAAAAAAAATCGACTTTTAGACCGGAACCCCCCCTTAAGGCGCGTATCGATGTTGCGAGGCGTGCGCGCGAGGCACGCCTCGCGCATTGGAGAGTCTGGAGACTACCTCGACACGGTCACTTTGCAAAGCAGCCTCGTGATGCTGCCGTGGCAGCCTTGCGCTACCTCGAGCATGATATTTTCCTCACTGCGAGGCTGCCTCGCGCCCGTCACCCCGTGGCGAGGACAACACCCCACATGGCCTCATCGAATTTTATGGCTTTCGACCCTCGAAGGGAAATGTTCAGAATTTCAGAATTTCATCGTATCGAAGGGGAAGTTGCGCCAATGGATTCCTGGCGTTCCGTCGATTAAAATCATACCAAATATCATGCAAATCTGACTACTTTGACACAGGCTATTTGTATTCCTTATGTAAAAGTTGTCCGATTTGCACGACATTTAGCATGATTTTGATCGGAAAAGCCCAAACAAACCATCGGCGGCACTTGCATATCCATACGATAGAGAATAAAGAATTATTTTATTTCTGAAACAGGCAGGTACAGGGTGATTCTGGAGCTACGCCCGTCAAAGAGGTGCGGGCTGGTACCCCGTGGCGAGAACAGCCCTTCGCAGTGCCTCACCCGATTTTTATGGCTTTCGACCCTCGAAGGGGTTCGAGTGCCTATTAAGAAGTGCGAAATCTTCGACTTCCGCATTTCTCATCAGATCATTCCGAAAACGACGCCAATTGATTTCTCATGTTTCACCAATGAAACTGACACCAAGAACGACGTAATTGGGACCATAATGAAGGAAATTCCATGAAAAATTCATTTCCATAACCTCAAGCTAATTTCGTTAATAATATGTAGTCCGATTCACATGAAATTTAGTATGATTTTCATCGGAAAAACATATGGAATCCATCGGTGTCACTTCCATATCGATACGATAAAGAATAAAGAATTTCTTAATACGCTAAAATTAATATTTCACATTTTCACCCTCGAAAGCGGGGCGCCGACCTCAATTCGCTACGAACGGCCGAGGATTCATAGCTGTTTCAGAAATAAAATAATTCTTTATTCTTTATCGTATCGATATGGAAGTGACACCGATGGATTCCTAGGGCTTTTCCGATCAAAATCATGCTAAATGTCGTGTAAATCGGACAACTTTTACATAAGGAATACAAATAGCTTGTGTCAAAGTAGCCAGATTTGCATGATATTTGGTATGATTTTAATCGACGGCACGCCAGGAATCCATTGGCGCAACTTCCCCTTCGATACGATGAAATTCTGAACATTTCTCACTTCTTTTCATGATATTCCAAACCCTTCGAGGGTCGAAAGCCATAAAATTCGGTGAGGCACTGCGAGGGATTGTCCTCGTCACGGGGTACCATGCGGCATCTAAACCCCTACAGCAAATTACGTTGCTGAAAAGTTGCAGAAACGTTGCAGTTTCGTTGCAGTTACCTTGCAGGTAATATTTCTGAGATGTTGCAGAAATGTTCCTATGTCCGCCCGTGTGCAACATTGCATGAAATATTTCTGCAACTTTTCTGAGATTTTACAGCAACTTTTCTGCAACTTTTCTGCAACGTTTCTGAGATTTTACAGCAACTTTTCTGCAACGTTTCTGAGATTTTACAGCAACTTTTCTGCAACGTTTCGGAGATTTTACAGCAACTTTTCTGCAACGTTTCTGAGATTTTACTGCAACTTTTCTGCAATGTTTCTGAGATTTTACAGAAACTTTTCTGCAACGTTTCGGAGATTTTACAGCAACTTTTCTGCAACGTTTCAGAGATTTTACAGCCACTTTTCTGCAGCGTTTCGGAGATTTTACAGCAATTGTCCCGTAACTGTTTGCAGATTTTACAGCAATGTTGTTTCGGCAAAATTTGTGTGACATTACAGAAAGGATAGAAAATATAAGGGAAACTGATTAAATTACAATAAATACTGACAATTAAATATTCATATATTTTTTCTATACAAGACGACAACAAGAATAATAATAATAACAATAAAAATAATAATAGTATTGGCTCTTGTGGAACTTTCCAAGCCCGCGTATGTGGAGTTCCAGGCTCTTGTGCCCTCTATACTTAAAATGTGCTGCATGCAGCGTCTAATGAACCTGGAATAATACATGCATTCATTTTACAATTTTACAATTTTAAGTGCTGAAATGTGATAAATAATAAATTTACTTACTCATTGTTAATTTTACTATAAATTTGAATGTACTGAATGATTGTTTCTGCTATTTTGCGTACCAACTATATTTCTCTGGCATAGAATTATATAGCAATATTGCTTCCACAGCTCCTCTTCAGTAAATGAATCTATAAAAGGTCATTAATAAATTATTTTAGTCATGAAAAATGGCTTCATTAAAAACAGCATTCATGTAACGCCAATCACTGTGTGCATTGAAGCGAAGCAGTGAAAAAATAACAATCACCATTACTTTAAATAATTGAACCGAAAGTGAAATGAAAGTTATACAGTATATGCATGCTTTTACAAGGAAAGTGTGTGAAAAGTAAAAGCTTGTATCACAGAAAGCAAAGAAATATATGTATTATAAATAATCAAACAATTGCGGTTAGTTAATAAGCATAAAATATTTTATATTAGTTACTTTAACTTAAAAATAAGCTCCTTAATTTGAATAATTCATATCTATTACTTGCGAGACAATCTGTTTTTATCCTGTCCTTATATAGCGTGACAGAAAACACAAGAACATTTATATTGTCCAAATATAGTAGGGATGCTTCTTGGAAACAGTGTTTTTCAAAATGATTATAACACAATAAGGCGTCCTTTGAGTGTATGAAATTCTGGCTCAGACCCATGCTCTGTAACCAACGGAAATCTATGTGAAACAAACAAAAAAAATATTTATTTTTAAGAAACTCGACTTAACCTACAAATAGTATATGCATGGGTTCTACTTACCCGTGATATGTCAAACCTTCATCCAATTCACTCAGGTCTCCTGCGCCACAAAACACACACGTTCTAACCATTTTTATTACTTAAAAGCAATTAAGAAGTAATCACGCTCTAACTATTTGCGCTTGTGCTTTCTTGCGTGCTTTGGCTTTGCAACCTGTCACGTCGCACGTGAGTGACGTCACACAACGCCTGCAGCTTCACCACGCGTGCTTGGGAAGTTCCACCAGAGCCAATATTATTATTATTTTCATTGTTCTTGTTGTCGTTGTTCTTGTTTGAGGCCCACTTTATATCACACGGAATACGTCAACGCGTGCTTTTGTGGTATAGACTTTCAGTCTATATTATTATTATTATTATAAACGGGAATAGTCCCATAGTTTCCATAAAGCATACAACAATTGAGCTTACATCGTCTGCTACTTATTGCACGAAATTATCATAAATTATATTATGTTACATAAAGCGTAACCTAATATACACTGTATAGTGGGTATACTACGATATTATACTAAATCTATATACTAAATCGATTTTATAACAGTTTTTGAGTCCTGCTTATTGCGGGACCTTTGTTGTAAAATCTCAGAAAATTTGCAGAAAAGTTTCTGAATAATCTCAGAAACGTTGCAGAAAAGTTGCTGTAAAATTACAGAAATGTTGCAGAAAAGTTGCTGTAAAATCTCAGAAACGTTGCAGAAAAGTTGCAGAAAAGTTGCTGTAAAATCTCCGAAACGTTGCAGAAAAGTTGCTGTAAAATCTCAGAAACGTTGCAGAAAAGTCGCTGTAAAATCTCAGAAACGTTGCAGAAAAGTTGCTGTAAAATCTCAGAAACGTTGCAGAAAAGTTGCTGTAAAATCTCAGAAACGTTGCAGGGTAATATTGCACCGCAACATTGCTGAAATGTTGCAGAAATCTTCCTATGTCCGCCCCTGTGCAACATTACACCGAAACGTAACTGCAACTTTTCAGCAAGGTTTCTGCAACGTTTCAGCAACCAAGTGTGCTGTATGGGAAGAGATGTGTCAAAGGACAGGCGCCGCTGGAGAATCACCCTGTATGTAGTAGTAGAGTAAAATACAACCAGCTATAACATCTAAATAAATTCCACATCAAGAAGGCTCGCAGCTATTATAAAATCAAAAGGCAGTCCCACAAATTATTAAAACATTAAATATTTAGTTTATTTCCATAGTTTATTGAACCTTTATTTAACTATACGAATACTTACTGCGCGTCTATTTCTGCACGTTTAGCTCCTTTTATTCATATTTTTGTAAATGTTAAGGGGAATACAAATTTGTTTATACAAGATCTATTCTACAAACATTTAAGAATATTTATTAATCATCGTTTTCTGTTAAAATGTAGTACTGACATGGATATACAAAGTTTTACTTTAAATTGGTCGCTGCACGAATACTTTTTACACTGACTGCGGTTTATGACCATATTGTCCCGCGAGTCGGCGCGGCGGTTAATAGCAGTACCTACGTCCGGGTCCGAATCCATAGTACGTACTACCCACCGACAGAGCAATATACGGATTAACTCATTGTGAGACTGAAGAATGCCTAAAATTATCAAAGACGGCACAATGTTCTTGACTGCCCTTTAGAAATGCTGGCAAACAGATGTTGTCGAAACGTTCTTGGGAAAATACGAAATTATCGGTCGAAAACAACGAATGAATTCCCGCTTTTGTCTCAACGCACAGTGGGTGTCAATCCAAGAATAGAGAAAAAATTCAACATGCCACTTTTTCCACTCAAATTGTCGAATTTTATGAAGCTACTTTATAAAACACTAGTACTGCATGTGAAAAAATCGATAAAAAGTTTAAAACATCTTCGTTTGTATTGCAATGAGAATATTTCGAGCATACAATCTTTTCTTTACTTTTTAAAACCTTTATTTCTGCCATCTTGGGTCCCTTCACCCAATTAGCCGATTGGAAAGTTGCCCAAATATTGTATAATTTCGTAGGAATGTATAAACACTTTGTGAACAGTTTTGGTATATAGGATAACATGGATACAGGTTTCCAAATATTTCTGCACTTTCCATACTATGTAGGTATATTTATCAAATTGTTCTAGTTTTATTGGAATTATTGACATTACTTTTTTTAAATAACGTCAATCCTCCGTACGAGTTGTATATTAATACTTTTTTTATGAACTTCTTTAATTATATTCCGCAGTTTCAGTGCGAAAAATGTGATGTTGTTGAATTTTCCCCTATTTCTTGGGATTCAGCCTCGCTGTGCGACATAGAATACAGGTAATTACTCCATTATTGGTAAATATTGCCAAATCTTGTTTTCGCAGTTGCAAAGTCAAATGGGATGTTGATTATATAACAAAAAAGAAGTTTGCTCGGAAGTTCCCGGAGGGCAACAAAAAAGCCGATAATTGCTGATATTTCTTCAATGGGTTTCTTATGGAAAAAAACTGCATGTAACTAATTATTTGCTATTGCTTACCAAAAACGATACTACTCATTTCGGTTCCCAAAAAATGTATATCATCAAAATTTAAAAGACTCGATTCAAAATCTTGCACAAGAAAAAACATACAAACTTTGACACGTGTCTATACACAGATCAGAAGTAGCCGCCACGATATTTTTCCCTTTTTTAGAAACTCATATTATTAGTTTACAAGAAATATATAAAAAAAACATGATCCCATAACTTTTTAATTCGGACATGTTTCCTTATTTTTTGTGATTCTGCCCCACTGTCGCGTCGCGTTGGATCACAGCGCGGCCGCGGCTATGACTCCCTTTGGAGCAGTCAAGCGATTTTCCGCCGTGGCTAGCCACGCGGCTAGTGGATTCCGCCATCATGGCGGAAAACAGACACTCATCGCATTGTGTTGCGTCTCGAGTAGCCTATGTTGCTGCTGTAGCAGACGCGCGGCCGCAGCCGGTCGAAAACGCTGCTAGGAAAACGGATGCATGGTTCTCCATAAGAGCGGTGCTTAGGATTCGGCCGCCAGCCGTGGCCGCCAGCCGCCGCCGCCGATCGCGGCTAGGAAACTCGACCTTAAATAAGTTACCAATTTATGAAAAGATATTAGAATTATGTAATATGTAGTCCGAAAACAATTGGTGGATTACCTGGAAAGTAATAACCTGATTCAGGAGTGTCAGTCAGGATTTAGATCTAGTCATTCATGCGAAACTACACTGCAATGGGTAATATCTAGTTGGAAAAAAAGTATCGGAGAGGGTAAAATGATAGGTGTGGTCATCTTAGATTTAAAAAGAGCGTTTGAAGTGGTGGACAGGGAAATTCTGCTAAAGAAATTGGAAGGGTATTGAATAAAGGGGGCAGTACTTAAATGGTTTAAGAGTTATATGGAAGGTAGAACCCAAAGAGTAAAATGTAATGGAAGCATATCGGAATCTATTAATGTAGAATTATATTGAATGAGTAGAATTATACTGTTGTTCATATTATATATTAACGATATCACAGAAGATATAACCGAAGAATGTATACTTAGGTTATTTGCAGATGATGCATTAATTTATGCAACTGGATATTCAAGTACCGAAATAAGTGACAACCTTAACGAGCAAATGGAGAGAATTGTAGAGTGGTTGAAAGTCAATAGAGTACAATTAAATGTAAATAAAACTAAAACTATGTTAATAAAAGGCATAAAAAAAAAGTGATAGAAAAGAGTTTAAAGGTAAAATTGAAAAATACTGTACTCGAGGGTGTAAATGAAATAAAATATCTAGAGGTTATAATTGATAAGAACTTAAATTTTTCATCAAATGCGAACTATATGGGGAAAAAATTGGCTCGAAATTAGGAGTTCTACGACGAGTAGGGGAGGACTTGCCGTACATGAGGTGCATTGTATATAACACGATTGCTGCCCCGTTGTTTGAATATCGTGCGTCGATTCTGGTGCGTGTGAGTAAGACAAATCTAGAATATCTACAGAAATTACAAAATCAGGCTATGAGAATCATACTGCGGTGTAACAGAAGAACAAGAATTAAGGATATGCTTGAGACACTACAGTTTATGTCAGTCAAAGAAAGAATAGAGTATAATGTGTGTGTGCTGGTGTACAAAATGATGAATGGAATGTGTCCGAATTATTTAGCAAGTACAGTTAAGGCGCGTATCGACGTTGCGAGGCTTGCGCGCGAGGCACGCCTCGCGCAACGGAGAGTCTGCAGCGACTCTCGACCCGGTCACTTTGGAAAGCAGCCTCGTGATGCTGCCGTGGCAGCCTTGCGCTACCTCGAACATGATATTTTCCTCGCTGCGAGGCTGCCTCGTGCCCGTCACTCCGTGGCGAAGACAACACCCCGCAGTGCCTCATCGAATTTTATGGCTTTCGACCCTCGAAGGGTTTGGAATATCATTAAAAGAAGCGAGAAATGTTCAAATTTCAGAATTTCATCGTATCGAAGGGGAAGTTGCGCCAATGGATTCCTGGCGTTCCGTCGATTAAAATCATACCAAATATCATGCAAATCTGACTACTTTGACACAAGCTATTTGTATTCCTCATGTAAAAGTTGTCCGATTTACACGACATTTAGCATGGTTTTGATCGGAAAAACCCAAGGAATCCATCGGCGGCACTTGCATATCCATACGATAAAGAATAAAGAATTATTTTATTTCTGAAACAGGCAGGTACAGGGTGATTCTGGAGCTACGCCCGTCAAAGAGGTGCGGGCTGGTACCCCGTGGCGAGAACAGCCCTTCGCAGTTCCTCACCCAATTTTTATGGCTTCCGACCCTCGAAGGGGTTCGAGAGCCTATTAATAAGAAGTCCGAAATCTTCGACTTCCGCATTTCTCATCGGATCATTCCGAAAACGACGCCAATTGATACCTCATGTTTCGCCGATGAAACTGACACCAACAACAACGTAATTGGGATCATAATGAAGGAAATTCCATGAAAAATTCATTTCCATAATCTCAAGCTAATTTCGTGAATAATATGTAGTCCGATTCACATGAAATTTGGTATGATTTTCATCGGAAAAACATAAGGAATCCATCGGTGTCACTTCCATATCGATACGATAAGGAATGAATAATTTCTTAATACGCTGAAATGAATATTTCACATTTTCACCATCGACAGCGGTGCGCCGACCTCAATTCGCTACGGTCGGCCGAGGATTCATACCTGTTTCAGAAATAAAATAATTCTTTATTCTTTATCGTGTCGATATGGAAGTGACACCGATGGATTCCTTGGGCTTTTCCGATGAAAATCATACCAAATTTCATGTGAATCGGACAACATATCATTAACGAAATTAGCTTGAGGTTATGGAAATGAATTTTTCATGGAATTTCCTTCATTATGGTCCCAATTACGTGGTTCTTGGTGTCAGTTTCATCGGCGAAACATGAGGTATCAATTGGCGTCGTTTTCGGAATGATCCGATGAGAAATGCGGAAGTCGAAGATTTCGGACTTCTTATTAATAGGCACTCGAACCCCTTCGAGGGTCGGAAGCCATAAAAATTGGGTGAGGAACTGCGAAGGGCTGTTCTCGCCACGGGGTACCAGCCCGCACCTCTTTGACGGGCGTAGCTCCAGAATCACCCTGTACCTGCCTGTTTCAGAAATCAAATAATTCTTTATTCTTTATCGTATGGATATGCAAGTGCCGCCGATGGATTCCTTGGGTTTTTCCGATCAAAATCATGCTAAATGTCGTGTAAATCGGACAACTTTTACATGAGGAATACAAATAGCTTGTGTCAAAGTAGTCAGATTTGCATGATATTTGGTATGATTTTAATCGACGGAACGCCAGGAATCCATTGGCGCAACTTCCCCTTCGATACGATGAAATTCTGAAATTCTGAACATTTCTCGCTTCTTTTAATGATATTCTAAACCCTTCGAGGGTCGGAAGCCATAAAATTCGATGAGGCACTGCGGGGTGTTGTCCTCGCCACGGAGTGACGAGCACGAGGCAGCCTCGCAGCGAGGAAAATATCATGCTCGAGGTAGCGCAAGGCTGCCACGGCAGCATCACGAGGCTGCTTTCCAAAGTGACCGGGTCGAGAGTCGCTGCAGACTCTCCGTTGTGCGAGGCGTGCCTCGCGCGCACGCCTCGCAACGTCGATACGCGCTTTTACGGTGACGCCGAACGAAAGTGCAATCGATACCAGGAGGAACAGAAGATGTTACTACACGATGGGTTTAAAATGTACAACAATTTACCGAATGAAGTGAAAGGGGATGGAAGAGTACAAAATTTTAAGAGAATGCTAGTCCAGCATATTAAGAGTAGGGAGCGAGGAGGAGTGTAGCACATTCTCTAGCGACGAATTAGTAATAAGTAAGGGCACATTAAGGGGCAACATACACCTAGATATATAAAAAAAATTGATTTTTCAAAAATATTCTTATTCGATTGTATATCCATTTATCTGTGCTCTGTGAAAGTTTGAGTGGAAAATTCGTAAAATTGACGAAGTTACGCCTATTGGAGCCCGCAGCCGTGTCTCCCCTTGCGCGCAGGTATACGGTCACTGGGCAATAGTATTGTACGAGCCAGAAGGGATGAAATGGAGGTGTCAACATCTCAAGAAAGTGAATTTTATGGTCCAGGCATTGATGATTCAATGTAAGTATGAAAACTTATATTTATGCCAATTTTACGTACGCTAAAAACTTTAAACGCGTTTTTCTCAAAACGATGTTTTTCAAACGGGACCATTATATCTCAAAAACTACTAAACCGATTTACTTGAAACTTTATACAGGCATTCTAGATATAATTATCTAGTTTTTCACGTAGGATTTTGTTTCTAAATACAATAGTTTACTTTTTATAAATTAAAGACTCTCATATTTTCCACTTAAAAATCGACTTTTATGAATAAATATCTGCCATTCTGCAAAAAATTGAAAAAACAAAAATCGGCTACGACAAGTACTAGTTTTTTTCGTCTCCTTTAGGAAGAATTTTTTCTTTTTTGTTTCAGATAAGAAAGATCCAAGTTACACCGGTTACCGCAGATACCTTCATTGAAAAATCGTTCTGCAGAAATGGCCACCCTGCTGTTCCTATTAAAAATTTCTTATTAAAAATTTAGTATTTTATAGACAGGAATATAGCATTTCCAATGTACTCAATGTTTTTTTAATAGAAACATCTATTGAGCAAAAAAAAATCTGAAAATCCAGCCTATATTTCTACCTCCTAGGTGTATGTTGCCCCTTAAAGGTGCAAAGCATTGTAAAGTATGTTATAAGTGTAGCTACTGGAGCTAATAATAAATCTCTCTCTCTCTCTCTCTCTCTCTCTCTCTCTCTCTCTCTCTCTATGTGAAAAAAAAACACTTTCTATGTGAAAACGCTGATAACAGAAATGGCATATTTAGGGATGAAACAATATGTTAATAAACCAACGAGAATTACAACCAATAGCAAAACAATGATAGATTTAGTTTTTGCAAATAATAAGGTTGAATGTAAAGTGTACGAAACACCGAAAATAACAGATCACTCGTGGATAGAGGTAGAACTAAAAAAATACAATGAAAAAGGAAAATATAGAGAGTTTGAAAGCAGGGATTATAGTAAATTCCAAATAGATGAGTTCATTAAAGCCATAGAAGAAAGGATTGAATATAGATATGATTTAGATGTAAATGAAAGAGCAGATAAGTTTGTTCAGAGTATAGTTGATGCATTAGATGTTGTTGCACCAAAGAAAAAGTTTAAAATTCCGAAAATATGGGAAGGGAAGAAATGGTATTCAGACGAGGTACGATTAGTTACAAGAAAAAGAGACGAAGCATATATGAAGGCAATATGTACGTGTGATAAACGAGATTGGTTGCAATTTAAGATTGATAGAAACGCAGCAGTTAAATTGATTAGGAAGAAAAAGCAGGAATACTATGAGCATATGATAGATAGCCATAAAAGTGACCCCACTATGATGTGGAAAACGCTTAAAGAACTCATAAGAGGGGAGACAACAATTGCGAGAGAAATAAATAATGTAGATTTTGAAATATTAGAAAATATAGAGGAATGTAATATAGCGGATAAATTTAATTTATATTATGTACAAAGCATTGATAATATTGTTAAGTCTACAGGAGGATATAAGAACAGTAAGCAAATTATTCACACTATAGAAAATAAGGCAGTTATAGAGAACTTTGAATTGATAGATGGATGCAAGTTGAATAGAATCATAATGGGGTTGCCAAGAAAGAAGGGAACAGATGAGGGAATAACTAGTGACTTATTAAAAGCAAGCTTCCATACTATAAAGAGGGAATTAATGAAACTAATAAACGATTCATTAAAAGAGGGTATATGTCCAGAAAAATGGAAAACGTCTACAATAATCCCGATTCCTAAGATAAAAAAACCAAAGAAAGCAAGTGAATACAGGCCAATTAATATATTACCATTATACGAAAAAGTATTAGAATTAGTTGTGAAAGAACAAATAGAAATGTACTTAAACAATAGTAATATATTAACAGAACATCAATCGGGATTTAGGAGAAATCATTCGTGTGAGACAGCAATACAAACTGTTATTGATGATTGGAAGGTGCTGATTAGTGAGGGAGAAATTATAGGAGTAATATTCTTGGATCTAAAACGAGCGTTTGAGACAATCGATAGAGATAGATTACTGAGGAAGTGTTATCAATATGGAATACGAGGAATGGTACTTGAATGGTTAAAGTCATACTTAAGCAATAGAATGCAAAAAGTTAGATTTAACAATCAGTGGTCAAAAGAAATCGTGACAAAATATGGTGTCCCTCAAGGATCAGTACTAGGACCTTTGTTATTTACCTTGTATATAAATGATATAGTTCAAATTTGTACAAAAGAATGTAACATTAAAATGTTTGCGGATGATACTCTAATATATGTGAAAGGAGGAGGTAGTGAAGAGGTGGAAAAGACACTGAATAGAGCATTACCTGTAGTGGAAGAATGGATGAATTTAAATAAATTGAAAATGAATGCTAGCAAGACAAAATTTATGATAATTCGAAGTGTAAGAAAAGAAATAAGGGAAAATATTGTATTAAAATGTTTGGATGGCACGGAAATAGAATGCGTAGAAAACATGAAATATCTTGGTATAATTATAGATAATAAACTCCGATTTGAGGGTCATTGTGATTATACATTAAAGAAGGTAGGGAAAAAAATAAGTTTCCTAAATAGAATTGGCGGATGCATATCAGGTTATGCGAGATGTAATGTGTATAAAGCAATTATAGCCCCACACTTTGAGTATTGTGCGACACTAGTAATAGCGTTGAGCATAACGCAGCGTGCGAAACTGCAAGTAGCGCAAAACCGAGCGATGCGAGTAATATTGCAATGTGATAGACGTACGAGGGTGGAAAGAATGTTGCAAGTGTTAAATGCCGGTTACTTTTTAATTTCATCTCTGAATTTTTGCTAAATTCACATCATATCTTGCTACACAGATGTCGACGACTGGTTCAACCATCACGTGTTATGGGGATTCCCCTCAATCAGTAGTCGATTATCTGTGAATATTCTTAATGGTTATAATTTAATTCCGATTGAAGCCTGTCACGCCACGGCATACTCTGGAAGATCATCGTCAGCAATCTCCCAACGCCGTCGACGTTCCTAGAATGCGCGCCGTGATAAGCCTTACGACGCATTGTAGTAGGCTACTTTATATTTTTCTCCCCTGTCAAAATTTTGGTACACCATCATTGACATTTGATCCTACCATTGAGTGTTGTGGGAGTTTCCCTCGACCAATTGTCAATGACCTACAAACCATATGATAATAATAATTTTATATGAACCGTTACGCCGCTGCGTTCTTCCGTGAGAAAACCTTCCGACACCGTCAGCGTTCTTAGAACGCCGGACGCGATAGCGACTTGGATGCTGGGAACGTTCTGGGTGGCGACGGTTGGGCCCGTGTGCATGAGGTGCGGCGTCAGCGAATTTGACGCAAAGGCCCGAGTGCTCGGGCCTACCCTGCGAACGTTCGCCGCAGTCGGCTGGCAAATCGCGAGTAGCGTTGACGTTCTGTCCGAGGGACATTTTGCGTATTGTATAATAGGCATCGTGAGCTAGAGTTCTGTGTGATATATCAACGGAAAGACTCAGTCCCCGTAAAGACTCTTTCAGTGTTTTACTTATTCCAACCATTTTTCCTTTTGTTCAAACCTTATATTTTTCCGTCGTATTTATAATTATAATCCGCCGAACAAGTGAATTGTGTGTGTGTAAATTCTACGTGCGCCTCACCCGGCCGTAGAACCGCTCCAGTCCATCAGAGAGAGCGAGATAGAGCGTAAGAGAGAGAGAGAGAGAGAGAGAGAGGCGAACCGCTCCAGTCCATCAGAGAGAAAGCGAGATAGAGCGTAAAAGAGAGAGAGAGAGAGAGGCAAACCGCTCCGGTTCGTTAGTTCCAAATTTAAGCCTTGTACTACCTGAGTCGGCGAGTGATTCAAGTACCTACTTATTCATGACATTGTACGGAAGTAATAATTGACCCAACCACGGAGGTTACGGGATTTTCCCTCAGTCAACTGTTACCTTCCCTTCGGCGTGTACCGCGTTTTTACAAATGTTCTGTTTTCATGTAATTATAATCACCGATCGCATAACCTTTTCTAAAATATTCACCGTGAATGTATAAAACCGAACGTACATACAATAACTGATCCAACCACTTAATGGTTACGGGTTACCCTCGATCAATTATTGTCCGTTAACTATTATCTGACGTCCATGTCAAATCGTAATTGTAACTTTCGAAGCCAATTAGATTCTTGTATCCGATTGCAAAATTCTACAAACCGTATTATGTACATTTATATCGCTAAACGCATACCATGTAAATTCCCCAATTTATGTTCTACCTTTTAAACATTTCCTTTTGCTTATTTTGTAATACATGGTAATATTTACTCAAATATCGTCTCATTTTCTTTCGAACCAGTCTCAAAGTACCACATCCAGACGGGACAACCTGTATTGGTTGTAGATAAAAGCCCTACTCCCAAAACAATCCTGAATTTTCGCGTAATAAATAAATCTTTAATTTGTTAAGCGTTGCGTGAGAAAAGTTAGACTCAACCGCTCGGTCACTTTAAATTCAACGCCCTCACGTAACACAAGCATTACAGTTTATGTCCGTAAATCAAAGAATGTACTACAATGCGTGTATTTTTATTTACAAAATATTACAAGGGACATTGCCCGAACAACTAAGGAGAAAGGTTGTACTAGTAGAAGAAGTAAGTGCAAGACGTACAAGGCAAACAGGTAATGTGGAGGTTCGATGTAGGAAAACTAAAAGTGCGCAAAAGAGCTTATTCTACGAAGGCGCACTAATGTATAATGGCATACCCGCAGAACTGAAGCAGTGTGGCAAGCTTGCAATATTTAAGAGAATGTTAAAGGAACATGTTATTTGTACCATCCCTATCTAGTATATAAGACACTCAGTGTAAAGAAAATAGCTGTGAAAGCTAATAAAGCTCTCTCTCTCTCTCTCTCTTTCTCTCTCTCTCTCTCTCTCTCTCTCTCTCCCTCTCTCTCTCTCTCCCTCTCTCTCCCTCTCTCTCCCTCTCTCTCCCTCTCTCTCCCTCTCTCCCCCTCTCTCTTCCTCTCTCCCTCTCTCCCTCTCTCCCTCTCTCGCTCTCTCTCCCTCTCTCTCTCTCTCCCTCTCTCGCTCTCTCTCGCTCTCTCTCTCTCTCTCTCTCTCTCTCTCTCTCTCTCTCTCTCTCTCTCTCTCTCTCTCTGCTTCATTCGTTCCCCAGCAATCACTCAGAAAGAGAGGTGTTTTGGATATCCGCCTCCGATTACATTCGTTTTTGGATATGTTTTAGAGGAGCAAAAAACAAGGAATACATGTTTTTCTTGTATTGGTGCGTAAACATACTTATGGGGTGAAAGAACCCTTCAAAGTTCATAAAAAGAGGTACAAAAGTAACATCATGCATACGGCAACTTATGACGCAAATGAAATATATATCAGGTTTTATTCAACACAATATTCTAATATTCTTTAAACTAACAGTAGGATCTTTTGTACCTCTTCCAATGAACTATGAGTGGTGGTTTCACCCACTAAATATGCAAACGAGCCGATATAAGAAAAACACGTACATATTTCTTATTTTTGGCTCCTCTAAAACACATCCAAAAACCAAAGCAATAGGAGCCGTAGAACCTAGAAAATGTCTCCTTGTTAAGATCCAGTTTCCTAGCCGCAATCGGCCGGTGGCGGTCGCACTAGTGCAGGCCTTCCCAAGTAGGGGAAATGCACTCCTAAAACAGATGTTTCGGTTCTCCTTCCACCGGTGCGCCTTCAGCTAAGGTGGGTCGACTCCTACGACCCTCTCTCCGAGGAGACAGTAACGTCGCTGGGAAGCATGTTGGGCGCTTTAGAGCGAAAGTACCAAATGTGTCAAATTTTTATAGGAAATTTCATAATGACTTAAAAATAGTAGGAAAAATTAAAATTTTAACTAGCATTTCAAAATGACGTAAAAAGAATGACAAAAAATGTATTACATACAACGATATAGTAATACAATAATCCTAGTGATGTCTTCTCATTAGAAAAATATATTCATGTTTATAAAAATACAAGTAGTAGTTATTTTCTAAATTTTCGTACAATACATAAATACATTTTATATTTTAAACAACTTTCGTACAATGCAAATGTGTTATACATTTTATTCGGTTTTATGAAAATGCAATCAGTACTTATTTTATAAATTTTTGTACAATATATATACATATTATAATATGCAATCAGTACTTATTTTATAAATTTTTGTACAATATATATACATATTATAATATGTATATGGTATAATATTTTCATAAAACCGAATAAAATGTATAACACATTTGCATTGTACGAAAGTTGTTTAAAATATAAAATGTATTTATGTATTGTACGAAAATTTAGAAAATAACTACTACTTGTATTTTTATAAAAATGAATATATTTTTCTAATAAGAAGACATCACTAGGATTATTGTATTACTATATCGTTGTATGTAATACATTTTTTGTCATTCTTTTTACGTCTTACCTCTTTTCATTTTGAAATGCTAGTTAAAATTTTAATTTTTCCTACTATTTTTAAGTCATTATGAAATTTCCTATAAAAATTTGACACATTTGGTACTTTCGCCCTAAAGCGCCCAACATGCTTCCCAGCGACATTACTGTCCCCTCGGAGAGAGGGTTGTAGGAGTCGACCCACCTTAGCTGAAGGCGCACCGGTGGAGGGAGAACCGAAACATCTGTTTTAGGAGTGCATTTCCCCTACTTGGGAAGGCCTGCACTAGTGCAATGGAGAAGTATGCATCTGTGTCTCCGTTGCGCTACGGCTAGTAGGCCGGCCGCTGGCCGCAACCGCCGATCGCGGCTAGGAAACTCGACCTTAAGACACACGGTACACATAATACACTGTATGGCACAGTCTATTAAGGGGTCATGCCTACCTGTAAGGTCTGAACACACAATTATTTTGGGTTTGTGTTTTTTTTTAAACTTGAAGACTTTTTTAAATAAACGGTTGTGTGTTTGAAAGTATATATTTTAAAGTTCTTGTAGTTTTTTTGCAATGCAATATATAAATAAATAATGAAATTATAGACGATCTCCCGGCAGCTCTTTTTTTATTTAAGCACTTTATGGTGACCGTGACTGTAGCTTTGAGCTGGTTAATCAAAAACAAAAAGTTCAACCAAATTTAGTTAGTATATTAAATTATCAAGTGCTTAATCGGTCATTATCCCGAAAAATTAATTTCCAATAAAATGGCGGCTGTTCATAGTAAAAGTATCGACTTTCGCCATAGAATCGCTCTCATTTTTCATTATCTTACATCAGTTTTCATCTGTGAAATGAAATGTACGCAACGAAATTAAGGAAGCCACGATTAAGCACTATATAATCTAATATACTAACTAAATTTGGTCGAATTTTTTATTTCTTATGAACCACGTCAAAGCTACCGTCACGGTCACCATAAAGTGCTTAAATAAAAGAAAGCTGGCGGGAAATCGTCTATAATTTGATTATTTATTTATATATTGTATTGCAAAAAACTACAAGAATTGTAAAATATATACTTTCGAATACACAATCGTTTATTTAAAAAAAAAACAAACCCAAAATAATTGTGTGTTCAGACCTCACAGGTAAGCATGACCCCTTAATACATCAAACATTTACGCTCTATACGCATTCAACATATCTTCCTGCCACGGAACACTTCCTTCTCCTACAAAATACTCTTTATAACGGTCCCTATTTTGTTTGGCAGAGTTATTTATATTGCTATGATTAAGGGGTTGCAAATTATCCATCTGTACTGCATCGTTTTGATAATTCCCCATTGTTCGTCATATATGCTGCACTCTGTCTCCGTAAGAAATTATGGAGAACGCAAGTAGCCAATATAACATATGATATATTTTCCACCTTCATATGAATTGCTGTATGTAGTACTCGAAATCGCGCGGATAATATACCGAATGTATTTTCGACTACGTTCCTAGCTCGCGATAATCTATAATTGTATATTCTTTTATCGTGGCCCAGTTCCCTTTGAGCATACGGCTTTAAAAAATTATTAGTTAAAGCAACCGCTTCATCGCCTACAAAGGCGAAGTTTAAATTTTTTATTGTTTCATTATTTTCCGGCAAATTCAACTGCCCGTTATTTAAACGCCTCATAAATTCCGTGTGTTCGAGAACACCACCATCCGATATCCTTCCATTTTTGCCGACGTCGACAAAAATAAACTCACAATTCGAATCGACTAACGCCATTAGTATGATACTATAGTAATTTTTATGATTATAATAAAACGCCCCGGAATCCGGTGGTTGAACAATTCGGATGTGTTTTCCATCCATAGCACCTCCGCAGTTGACGAAATCCCATCTGTTATGAAACCCTTCCGCTATTTTTTTCCACTCGTCCTTCGTATTCGGGAACTATGACAAACCAAAATACAATACAAAAATAAAAAAATTAAATAGGGAGCGCGCACAGAGATGATGTTGCCAGCGAAGCATCTGTGGCGTGACCTGCTCGCAGTAGGTACTCGCGTTTCATGACCAACAGACTTTTGTGTTTTAATTTTTTTTGCTATTTCTTATTTTATTAAATTATTTGTGTTTTTTGTTTGAAGGACGAAGAAGTGCAGCCGTGTGGAAGTATGACTAAACGACCGGCTGACGAAATCAATCGTTCCACAAAGAAGACGAAGAAAAATGATGACAGCGTGATTGAAATATTAAAAACTTGCGCTGTCGCGTTAAATAAGCCTACCACCAGCAGAATAGATATCAGTGAATACGAAGCGTCAGGGATAAAAGTGGCAAAACAATTAGCCCGAATGAATATTGAGCAGGCAATTTATGCAGACAGCATAATTGCAGCGGTTTTGAGGAAAGGACTACTACAACAATTGAAACCGCATACGGACATATGCGACAACGAATGCCACCTGTATGGTCCGAAATAACGCGACGAAAACGCCTCGTCAGACCAGAATACGCCCTTAATAACGATACCTACATATTTCATTAATAAAGTATTATTGTTAGTCTATACGTATTATTAATTTGTAACCCTTACCTTTAAGAACTCTGTCCGTAGGGCATGATACAGCGCTTTGCACGTTTCAGGAATTATTTTGCATAATGAAGGAGCTGATATTCCTGTCGTAAATTTCAAATCTTCATAGCAACGCCCAGTTGCCAAAAATCTCAATGTGGCGATAAGGCGTTGCTCTGCGGTGATGCTCTGTCTCATAATGGTGTCCATTTTGTTGATTCGGTTTTGAACTAAACCGAGTAGATCATCAAACGCTTTACAATCCATCCTCAAATAATTCCGATAATCCTCTGGATAATTTTCTCTCAGTTCTCGAAGAAGGGGTTGATCATTGCAGTTTCCGCGGTATTTTTTCACCCAAACCTGACGGTTACTTCTTCTGCTTCTTCTTCGGTCTGCTACTGTTAAATGAACAGCAGCAGCAGCAACAATAACAACAGCCAAGTTCCGGTCACGAGTATTGTTCACCGCAAACATGACAAAACTTTTGAAACACTTTTTTAAACCGCGTTCTTCACACAGGCTTAGCTGCCAACACGCCGATCAGAAATTTTCTGACGGATTTTCGCCTTTTGCCGAACTTTACTGCTTTACTCTTACACTTGAAGTGGTTCGGTGTAAGGATAATACCCACAATTCAATGAAGAAAAACCAGAAATAACAATTAACAATAACACATAACAATAACAATTAACAATAACAATTAACAATAACAATTAACAATAACAATTAACAATAACAATTAACAATAACAATTAACAATAACAATTAACAATAACAATTAACAATAACAATTAACAATAACAATTAACAATAACAATTAACAATAACAATTAACAATAACAATTAACAATAACAATTAACAATAACAATTAACAATAACAATTAACAATAACAATTAACAATAACAATTAACAATAACAATTAACAATAACAATTAACAATAACAATTAACAATAACAATAACAATTAACAATAACAATTAACAATAACAATTAACAATAACAATTAACAATAACAATTAACAATAACAATTAACAATAACAATTAACAATAACAATTAACAATAACAATTAACAATAACAATTAACAATAACAATTAACAATAACAATTAACAATAACAATTAACAATAACAATTAACAATAACAATTAACAATAACAATTAACAATAACAATTAACAATAACAATTAACAATAACAATTAACAATAACAATTAACAATAACAATTAACAATAACAATTAACAATTAACAATAACAATTAACAATAACAATTAACAATAACAATTAACAATAACAATTAACAATAACAATTAACAGTCACAATTAACAGAAACAATTAACAGTACCAAGTAACGGTAATAATTAACGGTAACAACTAAAAGTAACAATTAACAGAAATAATTAAAAGTAACAATTAACAGTAATAAATTAATAGTAAAAATGGGAAAACAGTAAAAATGCGTGCGCGGTACGTGATGTCTGAGAGCCGGTTCGAGGCCAAGTGTCCGCTCCGTGAATTTTCCCCGGTTAAAGAGGAAAGACTAGACAGAGTTAGAGATAGCGAATAAAAGAAAAAAACCGAGAAAAAACATAGAGGGTGAAAAGAAAGCGTGGGATAAGAAAGCTGTCCCCCGGTTCGCAAAGGCCTGGTCGCCAAATGTTCCTGACGTTGACCAGGCCTGTGCGAACCCTTGAAATTAAGTAGGTAGATGGAAGCAGAAACGGCAGGAAGAGGTAGGTACATATAAAGGAGTAAAAGTGAAAGTTAGAAATAGCTATAGAAACAGAAAAAAGAAATATGGCAAGGACGTAGTTTAGTATGAAAGTTGTATTTATGTGTATCCATCGCTCTATTCTGATAGCTAATGGACAAAGTATGTAACCATGCAAACAAATATGTCGTATTAAAACAAGCAATGACATGGTAATTATTGCCGTCAATAGTAAACAAAGAAAAAAATGTATTAAATAATATTAAGCAGATATATTTTTATACTAATAAATATTTTAATACGAATAAATATTTTATTCAAAATACTTGGCGCTGCTCTCCGAATTGGTGTTGCTAAACTGAATAAATATGTATAAATTTCATTAAAATCTTTTTCTTTCTTTCTTGTCTCAGTGGTGTCTTGTCTTGTTTTATTTATTGACCAAGACAATTGGACCGAAACGGAGAAATCAGGAACACTATTTGCATTTGACTTATTTGGATGGGTAATTCAGCATTTCATAGATTGTATTGAATTTGAAGCCTCAACTGAATAAATATGTATAAATTTCATTAAAATCTTTTTCTTTCTTTCTTGTCTCACAATCAGTGGTGCCCCCTTGTCAGTGGTGTCTTGTCTTGTTTTATTTATTAACCTTGGTTTACAGTTCTGACAACCTTATTAACAATTAACATTTTTTCGGAGAGTTGCAACAGTGAATGTGTTAACTGCAATTTCATTTGCCGTCGCATTGCCGGGGAAACATTTGGACATCTTTTAATGTACCCTTGTAAAATTTTACAGTCGTCATAACTGAATCATAAACCATTTCCATAATTTGTAGCACCGTCAGGTCAACCAAATGTAGCTTCGTAAAAACAGATGTTACAGTGTGCCCAACAGTAACAGCATTTATGATATCCTCTATTAGCCAGATATATCGAGGAATTCGTATACTTTTCGCGAACTTATATCGCGATCGTGTCTTGCCAATCGTTTCAATGATCGATAATATACATCGAAACTACACAATACACCACTGAGGTGGATCGCGGAAGAAACATGTGGATGGAGTCGACGTAGAAATATGAGGCCGAACTCGCTGTCTCTAAGTAGTGGCGAGTATAACCTTCTGGCGTGCACGAAGGAACATCGCTCCGGCGTTCACGTACTTTTGCGTGCCGCGCGGCGTGTGACGCGCCGGAACATCCGTGTAAAGGGCCCTAATATCTGTTTGTGGATTTCCGAAAATGGTGCGTCAGTGGTGTTGCAATCCCTTCAACAAAAAGGGAAAATGCACGATATACATATACACTTCGAAGTGTATCATTGGAAATGTGTCGTTCATTTCCATTTCTTACGGAAAAGACGTTCATTTGCAATAATTGTCGCGTAAAATTGTATAAGGAAAAGAAAGAACAGCCTGAAACTGCAATAGCAGAACCCGGACCATCTGGATTGTCGCGTATGCAGACAGAACATAACAATAGTGACAGTTCAAAAAGTAGTCATTCATCCTTAATCGATCCAACCTATTGTCATGTTCATATTTATTGGCCGGTGACCTTCGTGAGGAGAAGTCTCCCACCACACCGCTTGCCTGCCGCGGCGCTCCTTTTCTCAACGTTCTCACTCTCTCTCGGGCTACGCCTGCTCGTCGCGCGGAGAGGATTCGGTGCCCGTGACGTACGCAAACATGCATCGACCATCCTCATCACTTTAACTACATAGCGGGACACGATTCCGAGTAGTCGTTTCTCGCTTCTTTCTTGCCGAACGCGAGAGCGCGTCACAATTCGTCGCGAATAGCGAATGTAAATAAACAACAGCCACACGGCTTCGTTCAGGCGGAGCCGTGCAGCGTTCCCGTTACCCCGCCGTACCCTTCGAGGGCCTTGCAAATCCAACTGACGAATCCACGATCGTCAGGTGGTGGTGGCTGATTGCTCCTCACGCGCTGCTCGCGAAAACAAACTCACCGGCCAATATATTTGAACACGACCTTAGGTGGTGAGTTCCACCAATCTATTAATGGCATCCGTAGGTGAGTCTCCATTAACAAGTAAAACTTTAAAATCTAGTAGAAGAACATTAGAAAAAATAGACCGCGTCCATAGTATTGTAAAATCAAGTTTAGTAGATGCACAAAGTAGTTCAAGTAGTGTTGTGGAAAATAGTAATGAAATAGTTAAACAATTAAAGGATAAATTTATTGCAGAATCGGACAATAGTGAAAAAATCCGTATCCTTACAGTCCTACCGAACTCGTGGAGTATTCGAAGAATTTGTCGAGAATTTGAAAGTTCATACCACATGGCAAGACAAGCAAAGCGATTGCAAGCCGAGCACGGAGTAATGTCAACTCCAAATCCTAAGCATGGTCCCCAAATAGCACAAAAACGTCTTATGTACGTCCGAAAAATCTCCGTTCCGGACGTACTGTACGTTCGGAGGATGTCCCGAGAATGTCCTTATGTCGCCTGTACGTCCCCGTTAAGTTCTGTAAATGTCCTAGGAAGGTCCTATTTACAAAGTAGAACGTCCTGAGGACGTGCTGTGTCAACATTCTCAGAACGTTTTCCGAATGTACAAAAGTAATATTCTCTATACGTATTGGGAACGTTTAAAGAGGCTTTAAAAACGCTGTGGTAGTGTCTTAAAAGGCGTATAAGAAACGTTTTCCGAATGTCCGAAAGTAACATTCTCTGTACGTTTTGTGAACGTTTAAAGAATTTTTAAAAACACTGAGGTGATATGTTAGAAGGGGTATAATAATGTTTAAAATTACTAAACAAAACAGCTTCTATACTTTTTGTGAAGGTTTTAACAGTCTGACAAGGGACAGTCGGACGGCGAACGCGGTCATTTTTTACACATGCTAAAGTCGCATACTTGGACATTATGAAATAAAGTGTAGAAGATTTTATTATCTTTACAATAAATTATACACATTTGGGAAATACACATATATTTAAGATTTATTTGTAAAATATCCAGTAAAAAGACAATTATATTACTTTTGTATAGAAACACGTAGAATACATATAATTATAAGTCTTTTACAATAACTTTATTTCGCTCTGCGGCCCTCCTAAGCCATGATTGAATGGAAACCTCGGTTTCTTTCCTATCTTTGGCTAAATTTGATTTTTCTGCTGCATCTGAAGATTAGAATTTCAGTTGAATAATATATTCAATTGTATACGAATAAATTTAAAAAATAATCAAATAAACGTGATGTTTACCGATTACCACTTTGGCTATTTTCAACTTATGAAATTGTTTTTTTCCTTTTTTGCCCATCCAACTGTACTGCATAGCCAATTGATTTGTTATTATATTTCACATCACTCGTTTAACAAAATTAAAATTGTTCGCTCCTCCTATTCTTGCTAGTTCATGGACCTACAAATTAGTCATTTTTATAATCAAGTGAGAACTCTACTTTTAGTTGCGATTTCACATCGGTGACGCTGTGAGACTTCGGCAGGTTTACTATGCCTATATATGATGGAATGCACACGAGTATTGCGATCCCTCCTACGATGTAGAAAATGACTTAAGGGGGTATTCGTATTTCAAGGTCCAAAAAATAGATGATATTTGTGATATTTTTTTAATAGAAAGAAACACTGAATAACTCGAATCTTTGTACAACATTTGTATTAGTTTTTAAATACAATATGTACCGGTTTACAAAAATCAATACATTTGAAGTAACAGCGGTTTGATCTGGGCCGTATATTTAGTGACGGTGAGCATGATTTCGTTTTTTGTGTCCATCTGAAGTGAAAAAGTTATTTTCGTATTCAAAATGGTTTCTATTTTCGCCCCTACTAGAATTGTTCATACCTGATAACGTAAAGAAAGATGGCAACGCGTTAAACAAAGCAGTTCAATTTTGTACGAATTTTTTAGCTCCCATCTAAGAAAAAAATTGAAAGTTATTAATTTTTACAATTCTAGTAGGAGCGAAAATAGAAACCCATTTAAATATGAAAATAACTTTGTTTTTCATATCAGATGCACACGAAAGGCAAAATCGTGCTCACCGTCATTAAATGTACGGCTCAGATCAAACCACCGTTGTTACTTTAAATGTTTTGTTTTTTTTAAAACCTGTATAGAACATTTAAAAATCAATAAAAATATAGTGTTTCATTCTATTGAACTTTCTTAAAGTTAAATAGTTTACGCTGAGAGTGAACCAAAAATTTTAGTTTTAGTTTTTGTTGATAATATATTTTTCATCGATGCACAGTAAATTTATCTAAGGAAAATTTTGTTGTTCTTTTCAAACGCTATACATTTTCAATTTTTTATTTGTTTTTAGATTTCTTTCAATCCCAGCGTAAACTATGTAACTTTAAGAAAATACGGCATGCCAACAGGAGTTAACATCGTAGAAGAGGTTAACAAGATTCCACAATAATTAGAAAAAATTCTACAAATTTAATGATGCCTCTTTGTATTCCAAAGGAGTTTAATTCAATATTAACAATCGAGTTTTAAAAAAAAACTCATAAATATCAGTTACTTTTTGGGCTGTTATACGAGAATCCCGCCTTAACGAATAAACGTGCCGCGTTCATTGACGCAGCATCACCTATGCGAAATCGCGCCGACGCCCGCGCCGACGCCGCATCACTCGTCTGCACAGGGCATGGCATTATCGTCAATGTATTATTTATTACTGTGTCTCTAGAATTATTCTCATCTTGTAAATGAGTTTCCAATTTTAGCAATTCTTCCTCAGAATTGATGGGAAACAGAATGTTTCCTTGAACAAAAATTGAAGTCTTCTCTCCGGAAGAATGTGATTGGGTTTTTAAATGATTTTCAATTTTATCTACTCTCGTTAAAACATCTGTGAGTAAAATTCGCAGGAAATGTTGCTGCTCTATAATTCTTTTTAAATATATTTCTGTGGTTTCTTGGTTTTCTGAAAATTTAGGTTTGTTAGGTATCGTGCTTACAAATATTTCTGTGTTTAAATCAGTTTCTACATAGATCTATTAATAGTTACCAATAATTCCATAATTATTATCTATTGGAATATCTCCTGCAGGTTCTATTGCATTTATATTTTCGCTACTCTTCATGCTTGCCACTGAAAACAATAATTGGTTTTGCTACAGAAATGAAATAATTATAAAAAAAGAAAAAGTAAGTAGCTATCAATAGTACAATGTTCCACAGAATACAATTTTTCATTTATAGACCTAACTTTTTGTTTGTTTGTAACGCAGGAGGCGCGGGGAGTTTCGAGTCTGATTCGTCGGTGTCGCTACTCAAAGGACGTTCCTTTTCTTTCCTTTTTCTTCTGGGTGTATTTTCAACTTCTGACTGCAAATCAGAAGTTTCTTCCGCTACCTTTGCTTTTGCTCTCGCTTTCGCATAATTATCTGGAAGCATTTTTAAGTAATATGTAATTATTTTAATTTCATTATAAAATTATTATAAAATCATTAACTTACCAAATGTGCCATTATTAAAAAACTTGATCTGGTGTGCTTCCCAAGTCTTCTTCATGGGTTCACATTTTTTGATAGCTATTGAAAGTTGATTATTCGATAGCGATGATGGCCAATAACAATAATCACCTACCAACCACGCTGATGGTACCGCCTCTACTGTGCTGTCCTCCACAAATTGTACAATGCTCCACGAATGCATAACTATTGTTCAATTTGTTCTGCAAAATTTATATATTAATCAAATGTAATCCTGAATCTGTAAACATGGGTAGAGGGTGGGTTGAGGGTCATCGATAGCTACTCGGATTGTGTGTAAGTAAAGAAAGACAGTTAAATATAAATAATATCGCCACTCTTATTCCATTTCTCTTTTTCACTCAATGTCCTTTTCTACATTCGTTGCTATCGGTAAACTACAAAAGATACAATAGTTCTAAAATAAATGCGTGGAAGGAAATCGGCCTGGATGCTACTTTGAGTAATCTTTATGCCTGTGCTATTAGCTGGCGAAAAGAAGACTTCTGGCAGGCGGTCTAGGGCGATGCAATCCGCCGCTGTGACGATTGGTCGAGTCACCTATTTGGGCATAATTCTAAAAACGGGGCACACGCATTTTGGTTATTGGCTAAAGTAGCCACAACATTGTTGCACCGCGCCACGAAGAAAGCGAACGGAACACATCGGGATCAATTGGGATAGCGTGATCTGACCGGCGAACGCCAAAGCAATAGCGCAGGCATCTCAGACGGTTATCATGATGTCAATTAAAAACAATCGTTGCGAGATTGCGTTTGGACTGATTTTAATCAGAAGAATCTCACCAAACCAATGATAATCTGAACATATTGTGAAAAATAAGGAAATTTTTATATTATATAGGTATTAATGGTTAACCGTTTGAGATGCCTACGCTATTGCTTTGGCGTTCGTCGGTTAGATCGCTCTATCCCACTCGATCTCGATTTGTTCCGTTCGCTTTCTTCGTCGCGCGGTGCGACAATGTATGTGGCTACTTCAGGCAATAACCAAAATACGTGTGCCTCGTTTTTAGAAGTGTGCCCAAATAGGTGACTCGACCAATCGCCACAGCGGCGCTTTTTTCGCCGGCTAATAGTTTTATTACCTATGTTGTATTTAAACAGTATGGGTAAATTTCCACACCACCCATATGGGGTATTACCCCGGTGCGTTACTGTTTTTTTTTTAGAATGTGGGTAGTTCGCCAATAGCCCTATCGTCCCACAATTTGATTAAACTTGTTCTTATCGGATCACAAAGTGTGGTATTTTTATTTCTGACGAGTAGAATATAAAAATAACAATTTTAACTAGACTCACAGACTAAGTCCCAAGGACAGTGATCAAAGTCAACATGGCGTTGAAATAGCCGTAAAATATGCATTTTTACAAACGTATCTTTTGATACCATGAATTCCTAAAGTTATCACTATTATTTTCGGACTGTCCTCATAGAATCCTATTAGAAGATATAAAAATATCTCACTCATTTATGGTTCGGTAAGAAAAAATAGCCCACGGTGTTACTGGCTTTACATACAACACAACTGCAATGTTACAGTTGGTTAGGACAGATGTTATTATTATACGTGCTAAAAGTGCTGAACTATATGAAGCTACTTAGTTTCTAAAGTGCCAAAGAAAAAGTAGGTATGCATACTTACTTATGAAGAACAATCAGAATGTAGCAATGGGAAACCGATAATTTTTCCTTGAATTTGTAATTTAACATACTTTTTAGAAATATCCGTGTCACGTCCCGGGTGAAGGTCTTTGGGGACAATGACATATGGGGGAATTCGGGATGGTTAGGCTCCAATTCAGGATTTGTTGCACTGAGAGTTGGAGTGGAACCCAGGCGAGAATGCGAGATTCTGCACTCTGAGCTGGTAGCAAAGGAAGCCAGGCGAGAATGCGAGATTCTGCACACTGAGCGTAGAAAGGAAGCCAGGCGAGAATGCGAGATTCTGCACACTGAGCGTAGAAAGGAAGCCAGGCGAGAATGCGTGATTCTGCACGCTGATCGTAGAAAGGGAGCCAGGCGAGAATGCGAGATTCTGCACGCTGATCGACCAGGGAAGGCTCAAATAGTAATCACCGCGGTGGGTGACACCCGTTAGAACACTTTGTTTTGGCTTGGTAATTGGATTTACCGTTGCATTCACGTAAGAAGTTACACGTAATATTTCCTCGAAATACGTCTATATAGACATACAGCTGTACGCGGCCCACATGAAAGAACGTTAGTAAACACTGTGCGCACCTTCACGTTCGCGGACCGAGAACAGCGGTTGCAATAGCCTGTTTTGATTTGGAGTCTTCGTAACCGAAGGATAGAAACAATAATTCGACGCGTGATTTATAACTAAACTGTTTATTCATTTTAAAGCACGTATATTATATGCCATGCACTGATAATGCGATAGCGGTTAGGTTTTATAATAATGCGTTGGACGATAAGCATTAGCACATAACATTTATATAAATGGAAAGCAATAGCAGTATGGTATGAACATGAAACACGTGAATATTAGCAATGTGAATATATGTATAATGTAATAAGTAAATGATAATAATGTTAAGCAATAAGCGTTAGTAAAGAATATAATTATATAAATCAATAAGTAATAGCAAAAGTAATAATAATGAAATAATAAGCATTAGCAATACAAAATGATATAAATGAGGATGATATGCCGTTGGACAATAATTGGTAATAATAATCGCTTACGGTGGTTGCCGCAGGTAATTCGTAGAACACTGGTTTTAATAATACTTTGTCTGTAATGATGTTTTTCGCGAGATGATTTCGTCGAAAAGAGGGCTCCTGTCTCGCGGGCCCTCGTATTTATATGATTTACCGGATAGTCAGGGATGAAGGGTGAGCGCGGTATGCACCCATGGCACGTACGCCAAATATGCGTCGCAGTAATACTTCCGGGGTTTTTACAAGTACGAAAGGTGAGGCTATATTTAGAGTCGTAGACAATGGAATTTCGGGCTTCCGGGGTTTTTACATGCGCTTGTACAGAATATGCGCTGCAGTGTGGTTTCTGGGCTTTTGCAAAGGGAGTATTTGACCCATTTGATGGATTTCGGGGGGGTTTGATTCGGGAAGGGGTGTGAGTGGCTTTGACTTCTTTGGTCATAGAGAGGGGATGAGACGTAGTCTCGATTTAAGAGTTGTTTTGGGACGAGGGACTTGTTTAGATTTAATATGAGGGAGGAATTCGTGCCTCATAGGGCGAATAGGCGAAGGAGGTTTCGTACCGACCATCTTGAGATGGGGACCGCTAAGGTACATCGTCAAGGTGATCAGCGATTGGGGGAGAAGGGGTAAGAGTTGAGATTTTAATGGAATTGTAGAGTGATTCATAAAGAGACTTGGGGTAATACCGCGCGAAAAATAGTGGGACGTCACATCCGTAATATTGAAAATTTCAAAAGGACCGAGATCAGGAGATTCTATCAAAAAAATTCAAGGACTCTCATAAAAATCTTTTAGATATAAAAATGTTCTACCAACTATTTTATACGATCCATCCGATAATATTAAATTTTCCACAAGAATGATATTACCATTTATAAGAGAACAGCAATTATTAGGCTCAGTAGTTTTTAAACTGAAATGATGGAAATCCACGCGTTTGAATTGTTTCGTAATTTTTATATTAATTATTAATGGACTCTCAAAATGTTCATTTTTAAAAATAGGAAATTTAACATTACACATCTTTTCCTTCACAAGAATATTACGTTTTTCCATATATCGCTTCACTATTTGATCCAATACTTTATCGTTTTGCCGAATAGATTTTAAAATGGTTTGTAAGAAGTTTTCAAATTGGAAAGCACTGAAATTATCTAGAGGCCCGTGATTCTTAACATCTTCTGCAATATGTATGAGGTTGTGTATATTGTGCGATATATACTGAGGTCCGTATAATATTTTAAAAGTTTTGACAAAATAATGTAATAATTGAAATGCATAGTCAATAGAATGAAAATATTTTGAATTTGATAAAATGGTTGCTGCTACGTGCAATGAAAGAAAATTCAAATATCTATCTTTACTTAAATTGCGTAACAAAACTACTGGGCCAATGTATAATAAAAATTGTCTAAATTCTGTTGCTTTCCATCGTTTGAGTTCAATTAAAGTTCGCGGTTTTCGATTATATTCTAATGGTATGCACTTTGCTAGAGAAACTAAGGAATTGGATATATTTGAACATTTCAAGTGTGAGATTTTTGTAGAAGGTTTGCCGTTGCACCATAACCTCAAAAGTAATTTCTTCATGACACCGAGACAAATTAAGTGCATGTAATCTAATGGGAAAGACTCGATCATATTAATACCCGGAATATTTTGCAAAATGGATGTACCGATATGATGGTCATCGTCAACTTGCGATCTAAACTCAGCATCACTTCTCAAACAAATATTATTTAGACCAGGAAAACATACCCTACCATCAATAAAATCTCCTTCAATACCACATTTCGTACAAGAATGATATCCTGTATGATCTTTTATGCATTTAATTAAAGACTTCGCTGGAGCATCGCAAATAAAAGCTTTTACATGTAAATGATACAAATATTCTTTAATTAAAAATCCATTATTAATAAGGTCTGTTGCCTCTTCAACAAAATCGTATAAAAAACTATTGATATCTTTTGGTTTTTGATATCCGTGATAAATACCAACCATCTCAACATTTGTATATCCTGCGATACTACAAAGGATTGGATACACTTGACTATTAGTACTTTTCGTTACTGGGAGGCCGTCAATATTAATGTTAATTTGAATTATATTGTTATTAATAGAAGAAATGTCTACAAATTGAACGAGGTTCAAAATAGAATTCTTTAAACCAAAATGATAATAATGCCCTGTTTCGATCTCTTTAGTAACTACTTTCTTACATGTTTTTAAAAGACTTCTAGCATCTATTGGTAAACTATTTGGTACGGGCTTTTGTAATATAGAAAGTAAACCATTAATAGCGATATGTGAAATATTGTGCTTTATAGCCCAGTCTGATAAAATAACATTAAAGGTTTCATTATCATTACTTTTGGCTAACAACTCGTGAATTGAATGTGTAGAATTCTGCCTTTCTGCAGTTTCTTCAATCTGAAGATTTTCTACAGAAGTTTCGTTTTCAATACTACTGTCTGACGATGAATCTGAATAAACTAAATTGTTTTCATTGACAATAATTGGATTATGACTTGGAGATCTTATATCCGATGAAGTAGAAGCTTCCTGACGAAAAGTGTCGTACGATAAACGCAAAGATTTTTTAGCACGCATATAATATTTCTGTAAATTCCTTTTACCGGACATGTTTAGATGTATGAAAGTAAATATAAAATAAGAACTTACCTGAAATAGCAGTAAAAAATTTCACCGTCACACTATTAACACTCGAAACAATAATTAGTCTTTTCGACAGAAATACTGGTTTTGTCTTGTTCGCCTTCTTCTCTTCACTGATCGATCACAGAACACAGGCGAATATAACGCTATGGCGAATAACGATCGAATGCCGATCGATGCCTCCGGCTTCGCGACAGAAACGAGGAAATCGTCACTTGTTTCCCTGGCTACGTCCACCTTTGTCGTCGACTGTTTTAACGGTTTTAAGCCTCATTCACATTAGTGAAGTTGCATTTCAAGGCAAGTAAAGTGGAAAGATTCTCTACTTCACTTGAAGTTTGAAAGAATCCTGAAAGGATATTTCAAGTCAAGTAAATATAAGAGGTTCTCATTGGTAATGTAGTTTCGAGTGACTGAAATTCAAGCAACTTGAAGTAAAGTAACTTGACTAATGTGAACGAGGCCTCAGGCTGTGGTTACAGTGGACGCGTTTTCGGGCGAAATTTCGCGATTTCGCGCGACAACGCACAACTTTGCGTTTGTTTTTTAGAAATACGCGTTGTGATAATCTTTACTTAAACATATCTTTACTCCGATATGACGACAGCTGAAATGGATGCATCAATGGATACTATATTGGTTAGATAATCCTTTATTAAGGATTTTAATAAATATGTAGTTTTTTGTTTCTTGGACAAAGAATAGTGATGACTATCACACGTTATTTACAGATCTGTTGAACGAACCAAGCAAATTGTTTTAATATTTTAGAATGAATAATTTCATTATTTATTACTATTGTTTCTTATTCAGATTATTTGTGTAATATATAATATTATACGGATACTAGTATTGCAGAATTATTACATACGTTATAGTTATAATTGAATTCGGGATAAAGAGATAATTATATAAAATCTAATTTTAAAGAATTTTTGTTTTCTGTTTATTAGTATAACTGTGCAACTCACGGTTGATCTACATGTACATAAATATTTTAAAATTAGACGTATAACGTATTTCAGCGTTTCAATCATCGCCAAAACCTACAAGACTGTTGATCTTAGAATATCTGATTAGTTCTTCAAAACATTCACAAGACTTACAAGATGGGTGTTTCTAGAACATCCGAAATTAAAGTCCTAAGAACATTCATACGATTTAAGGAATGGACGTTCCTAGAACATAAGAAATTTAAGTCCTAAGAACATTCGTAGAACTTATAAGACACGGACGTTCCTAGAATATCCGAAATATAAATCCGAAGAACATCCTATGTATTTTCAAAATGGACGTAGGACGTTCGGATATAAACTGGACATGAAACGGACGTCCTTGGGATGTGCGGTGCTATGTGGGGTCGTCAATTACCACAAAGTACAAAGACATTAAGGCAGGGGTTTAAAACAGTTATGATATCGGTTTCGGTTCTTGAAACAGTTATGAAGAACCGATATTCTGGATAACTGTTATAAGGAACCGAAATTTCTGACTATATCGATTTCGGTTACGGTTCTAGAACCGATATTATATCGGTTATAACGGTTCTAGAACCGTTATTTTTTCGGTTCTATATCGGTTCTAAAACGGTTCTGGAGTTGGTTTATTTCGGTTCGTAAATTGATTCTTATATTGTTCCTACGAAATTGTTATATGTTTTAACTCTCCGATGGCTGTGCATGGATTTATTTTGTCAACGCAATTTGAACGCAGACGTCTATTCTTGCTTTAGCCATCACCTCAGTAGCGTATCTACGTCAATGTTCTGATATGTAGCTGTTTATTACTCCGTGGCGGAAACCGCTTGACTGTGAAAGTGTGAAAGCTTGCGTTTGTTTCAAAGTAATGATGAAAATCGTCCACTGATATTTTGTCGTACTGGAATAATAAAAATACATCCGAATTATATAAATTAGCGGAAGTACTTTTAGCTGTACCACCAATGCAAGTAAGCGTGGAGCGTTTATTTTCGGCATTGAAATTTATTTTATCTCCGCATCGCTCGAGAATGAACGGAAACCTGATTAATAATATATTAGTAATACGCTTAAACCGTAACAAAATTTTAGATTATTGAATGAGAAATATTTTTTCAAAATAAATTCTTAATATACAGTAATCTGTAAGCGTAATATCTACTTATTTCAATTCCTGTAAAATGGATGCGATAATCGATTCCAGAACCGTTTTAGCACCGATATAGAACCGTTATAACCGATATAATATCGGTTCCAGAACCGTAACCGAAATCGATATAGTTAGAAATTTCGGTTCCTTAAAACAGTTATTCAGAATATCGGTTCTTCATAACTGTTTCAGTCAGAACCGATATATAACTGTTTGAAACAGTTATTTTCTGAACCGTTTCTATCCCTGCATTAAGGGAGGTTTCTGCCTTGTTGAGCCAAAAAATGTTCGATTTTTCACCAATTTTTTGTGCGAAAAGTATTCAATATAGAATGTTGATATTTTGCATGTTGACTAAGCGGTCTTTATTGAACCTAAAAATATTTTTTAAAGTTTGACAAAACATGGTAGTGGGAGTGGGATGAGCCACGTATATCGGTGCGCGGGCGATGACATTCTTCGCTTGCGGAAGTCGTAAGTCCGGGACAGGTGATCTGAAGCAAAAAAATGAAACATATTTTTACTTTGTACAATATTGTGTATAAGTTGAACCAGAATTATCCAAAAATATTCAAACGTTTTATTTAATGAACAAAAAACTGCAAAAATTTTTGGTAAAAAAAAACAAACTTCCCTTCGATCGCTCACTATTGTCTTATTTTCCAATTTTTCTTCTTGATTCTGGTTCAACTTATACACAATATTGTATAACGTAAAAATATGTTTCAATTTTTTGCTTCAGATCACCTGTCCAGGACTTACGACTTCCGCAAGCGAAGAATGTCATCGCCCCCGCACCGACATACGTGGCTCATCCCACTCCCACTACCATGTTTTGTCAAACTTTAACAAATATTTTTAGGTTCAATAAAGACCGCTTAGTCAACATACCAAATATCAACATTCGATATTTAATACTTTTCACACAAAAAATTTGTGAAAAATCGAACATTTTTTGGCTCAACGAGGCAGAAACCTCCCTTAAGGGGACTAGGCAGTCGTTTTTCGTGAAAAAGAGACTCTGTCCTTTATGTATTTGTAAAAAAATGAAAGCACATCCAGATGTATCCATTTACCCAATGTTTATTACTACCATACGGATTGAAAAATAAATGGTGAGAAATATATATGTGCTTTAAAATTGGCGCTGCAGACGGGTAAACATTCTAACGTTTTTCCGTCGTTTTGCCTTAGTATCGGTCTTAAAATGTGACACAATCCGATTTCAAAGGTGGGATTCTTGTTTTTTGGAATCATAGTTTCCAGCCAAACCTACAAAAACAAAAATTAAATCAAAATTATGCGATTGGTGGCTGAAAAACGGCGATTTTTCCGAGAAAAATTCGTTCTTGTTTGTGCGCTACTAAAATCCGGTGACTTTTTAATTTTTTTATCAAAATCTCGAATTTTTACGGACCATATCAGAGGTTTGGTCGGAAATGGCACATGTTTTACACATCCTGTAATTTTTTTCAATTCGATCTGAATTTCCATTCGTTCACAATCAGGAAAAAAGCATGACAAAAAAAGATTTCGAGGAAAACGCGTTTAAAGTTTCTGGGCAAAGGCGATGCTATAGGTTGCCGCTTGACGTTTTTAGGTGCCAAATCTACAATTTTGCGAATTTTACTAGAAACCACGCGGCATTTTATTCAGAAAAGATAGTACTTTCGGAAAATGCAATAAAAAAACGTTTTCTCGACTGCCTAGTCCCCTTAATAGAAAATTTTTACCGCAATAATGATATAAGTAGAATAATGCCCGGGAAAAAAGATGTTATTTCTGTACTGAGAAATGGGTCTCGGACAAATATTCAGAAACGGTTGGTTTTAGGTAATCTTAAAGAAATTTATTAATCTTTTAAAGAAACATATTCTGCAGTAAAAGTAGGCTTTAATACCTTTGCGAGTTTACGTCCGCACGAGTGCGTTTTAGCTGGGGCTAGTGGTACGCACTCCGTTTGAGTTTGTGTAATACACCAAAATGTAAAGTTGATGTTGTCTGCGATTAAAACACCGGGAGTTGCACATCGGACCGATTCAAATATTAGATTTAATAAGAGATTTTTCTCCATCGTCAAGTGTGGGCATGTTGCGTGACTACGCGAACGTAGTCACAGAAATGTATATAATCGATAGGTAAATCAGGAGCGAAATTTGAAAGCTGATGTTTGCGTATGATTGAGAAAGTAATATTAAGGATGCGCGATGCGGGTGGCATACGTGGGAAAGATCTTGGGCAGAGTTCGAAAACAGGAAGAGGACACCAATTAATAGACTCCGAATGGAATTGCGAGTTTCTTCTAAGTCACGTAATCTCTTGAGAAGGCCTTGTTGTTTGTTAGTCTTTGGGAGTGTCGGTTGACGCCAGAAGTGTTGGCGACGCTAAGGAAGTCATAAATATCCTTCAAGGGTTGTTCTCTCGAACCGCGGAGCCGAGCCTACTTTCTCTTCCCACGTGGGCACCCCGTCGTGTAACGGAAAAGCGCGCTTCCACAGAGTTTCCACCACCACCCGAAATTAGAAGGAAAGATGGACGTCGATTCGCGGGGGCGGACGGACAACCGCGGGACAACCTACCGCTTGAATCTGGCGCATCCTTCGTCCTGATTGGCTGAAGGACTGGGAAGACGTGCAAGGATGGAAGGGGCACCACGTCCGAGGAGGCAAGGTTCAACGACGGAAGACTCTGGGAAGGCAGAACGATTTTGACGCTTGTTTGTAAAAGACCGAAATGGTTCTCACTTAAACGATCTCTTTAAACTTGTTAAGAATATATTGAAGTTTTACCAGTTTACAATTTACACATTATTTAAAACACCCGCACATTTTGCGAGCAGAGTGCTCCAGCACTCCACGGGCACCAACCCGCGTTCTTTCCTTAAAATCACCGCCAAAGTACGCAACAGGCAAGAGGGGAGCATGAAAGGGTGAGGAAATGTACCGCCAATTCACGCAGCCCGAAAAAGTCAAAAAGCAGCTACGTTCTGGTCGCTAGTCAACGTAACCTAGCTAGTGTCAGTCAATTCACTCATAACCTGCCAAGTGTGAAATAAGGTAAGTTGTCAAACATTTTTGAATCACAAGTTTTTACACCATATATGACACTGAATTATTGTCTCCATTAACAAGGTAAGTCCCCAAAATTGTTTAATACATTTTTTGTGTAAAACTTATAGAAATGAAGGGGACGCACAGGCTTGAATGGAAATGAAGGGGACGCACAGGCTTGAATGGAAATGAAGGGGACGCACAAGCTTGACTAGAAATGAAGGGGATGCAGAGGCTTGGAGGTTTTCCGGAGAAGGTCTGGGTTAGGTCTTTACCCCTGATATAGATAGAGAAGCACCTTGTTTCGCAACAGTGTCTGAAAATTTGTAAAAAAGGTAAATCGACAAAATTTGTCAAATTAGCATAGCATTAAGTATTATGAAAATGATGGTGGACTGCTTGCAAGGTAGAACAGGTCACATTAGTGAAAAAAGTACGCTGAAAGCGCATCTACCTTGATACTTTTCAATCCTTTGTGAAAGATATTCTTATTTATTCGTAATACTTTATTAATTAAAATCCATGGTAGTTCTCACGCTATTCATTAATTTTACTAGTTTCCCATTAAGAATATTTCAATTCACCAATAAACATACTAAACTATCACCAATCAAAAATATTGAATTTCTTTGTTCATTTTCGCTAAATCCTGCAACAAGTCTTTTTACCCTATGCTCTCACCTCCATCGGACACATTATGTAGTCTCTACACTTACTACAGCAAAAAGCCACCCTATTTCTATATTAAGTTCTACGTTAAGTTGTATATAACTGAAATGCCTTGTATATATATATATATTTGCAGATAATCGAAGCAGATGATGTAGCGTGATCTCCGTCAGACTATACGCACAAATTTGCAAGTAGGGTTTTGAAGAGAATTATTTCAACAGCTGAAAGAGAAAATAACCCTGCTGCACGAGCAAATAAAATAGCCACATTTTTATGTACGATATTATAATAAAAAATTTATTTTTTGGAATTTATGAATATAAGTGTAATATTTTTTTATTATAAGTTATTTCTGTCGCCACGGCCTCCGTCTTGACCACGACCACGGCCCCAGCCCCGGCCGAAGGTAATTTCAGTTGTACAAGATATGTCTACCGATTATGTAGAGAAAATTAAGCTTCTTCTACCATCAGGATTAGAGTATTTCATTGAAAGAGTAAGCGTTAAATTTGAAGTAGTGGATAGAGCATTTGTTATTAGAAAACAATTTCCATTGTGTCTGAGTTACGGAATCACAATTCATAAAAGTCAAGGATTAAGTTTACAAAGTGCTATTATGGATATAGACAACTCTATATTTAATTGTGGCCAAACTTATGTTGCATTATCACGAGTAACGTCTTCAGAAGGGTTGCATTTGATTAATTTTGATCCTTCGTCAGTAATAGCTGACGAAAAAGCTATTAGGGAATATAATCGGCTAAGATGTAAGTACAAACCAGACACAGACATAATTACTGTTTCAAAAAAACGCTATTCGAAAGTGAAAGATGTTCCATGGATATTGTCAAAAGTAATTGATTCTGTCCAAGAAAATTGTCAAACTCAAAAATTATTACAAAAAAATGTTTCTTGGGTTTTACATGGTTTTCAAAATACAGATAATGCTTCATGTTATGCAAATGCAGTATTACAATGTTTAATGCATTTGAGTGCCATTAGAAAACAATTGTTTAATTGTAATGAATCATCAAATGTTTTGAAGATATTAATGCATCGATATTAAAATGGAATGCGCAATTTAAATACATATACAGTACGGCAAAGTTTAGGAGAACATTTTTCAATAAACGTAAAACGAGATGTATTCGAATTTCTTATAACCCTGTGCACAGAATATGATTGTATAAGACAATTGGTAGAGCATCAAGTAACTTTTACTACTCGATGTAAATCTTGTGATTATACGAAAAGAATTACTTCTGATAATTTAGTTGTTTCAATACCTATTAACAATTTGAAAAAAAGAAGCTATAATCTTAACGATTTATTAAACGTTACATTTTCACATTGGTATGAATCAGATAACGGATCATGTGAGCAGTGTACAGGAAATGATATTATGTTTAAGAATGAATTAATATTGTCGAAAGATATAGTTATTATTCGTTTACTATTATTTTCATTACAAGATGATAAAATAGTGAAAGCAATACGTAAATTTAATATATGTGCTATTCCCACAACCAAAGTATTAATAGCTGGGCAATCATATAAAGTTATGAATGCTATATTTCATAGTGGTTCATGTGTTGAGGATGGCCATTACACCAGTATATGTAAAGAAGAAGGAATGACTAGTAGTTGGATTGAAGCTGATGACGTGCAAATTAAAAAAAGGCAATGGCCCAAAGGCGCTAAAGATCTTTATATTTTGTTCTTACAAAAAAGATAATAAATAAATAAGCCAACAAAATTGACCACGCTATGGAACAGCTGAGAGAAGAATGCTGCCATTTGGGCTCCATATCAATCAGCAATCAAAAATACACAGTACGATATTCCACATGCAATTTAGCGCACATCAGAATAGTACACAGGAGATAGTGCACATTCTGAACAACATTTCCTTTTAAACTTTTTGGCGGTTGGCCTTACATTCGAAAATATTAATAAAAAAAACTTTCGGCATAATATATTATAAATTAATGTCAGTAAACACTACAAAATGTGTGAAATCCCCACAAAATTACCTTTTTACAAAAAGGTACAAAAAAGAGCGCCAAGTATATAATCCCATCGAAAAGAATCCCATTTAAAAACATTGTCGTAAATTAATATCCCATTTAAAAACATTGTCGTAAATTAATATCCCATTTAAAAACATTGTCGTAAATTAATATCCCATTTAAAAACATTGTCGTAAATTAATATAATCCCATCAAAAAGAATCCCATTTAAAAACATTGTCAATTACAAAATATACAAAAGATATACAAGATATACAAAAATTGCGCCAATTATCACAATGGCTATTTATACAAAGAAAAAAATGTATTAAATAATATTAAGCAGATATATTTTTATACAAATAAATATTTTAATACGAATAAATATTTTATTCAAAATACTTGGCGCTGCTCTGCGAAAAAATGTTAATTGTTAATAAGGTTGTCAGAACTGTAAACCAAGGTTAATAAATAAAACAAGACAAGACACCACTGACAAGGGGGCACCACTGATTGTGAGACAAGAAAAAAAGAAGTAGATTTTAATGAAATTTATACATATTTATTCAGTTGAAGCTTCAAATTCAATACAATCTATGAAATGCTGAATTACCCATCCAATTAAGTCAAATGCTAGTAGTGTTCCTGATTTCTCCGTTTCGGTCCAATTGTCTTGGTTAATAAATAAAACAAGACAAGACACCACTGAGGCAAGAGAGAAAGAAAAAGATTTTAATGAAATTTATACATATTTATTCAGTTTAGCAACACCAATTCGGAGAGCAGCGCCAAGTATTTTGAATAAAATATTTATTCGTATTAAAATATTTATTTGTATAAAAATATATCTGCTTAATATTATTTAATACATTTTTTTCTTTGTATAAATAGCCATTGTGATAATTGGCGCAATTTTTGTATATCATTATATTCATTTACGACAATGTTTTTAAATGGGATTCTTTTTGATGGGATTATATTAATTTACGACAATGTTTTTAAATGTTACTGCAATACCTTACAGATATATTTCCAGGAAAACTTAAAAAAATTATATACTTTTCCGATGGAGCGGCTGCACAATATAAAAATAGAAAAAATTTCATAAATTTGACACATCACATTAGCGACTTCGGTGTTGCTGCTGAATGGCATTTTTTTGCAACGGCACGCGGTAAAGGACCATGTGATGGAATTGGAGGTTCCGTAAAAAGACTTGCAATGCGCGCATACTTACAAAGACCATTAGATAATCAAATTCTTACACCCCGAGACTTATTTGAGTGGGCAAAGACATCTTTTACAAATATTACTTTCGATTACGTAAGTCAGGATGAACAAACAGAACATGCTACCACCTTAGAAGCTCGCTTTGTAGCAGCATTACCTATCACTGACACTAGAAGTTTCCATAGCTACACGCCAATCTCCGACAAAAGAATTTTATGCAAAACTTGCTCGTATGATGAAGCTGGCACTGTGTTCAGCACAATGAAATAGTTTCGACCGTTTTCTTACTTGCATCCCTTAACCTCACCATTCGAAGTGATCATATCCATGCCAACCTTCCTAATCCATCCTTAACCACTCCTGATGGAAAGAACCCACCACCTTCTCGTGGTTTCCATCGAGCAATGGCACTTTTTCAACAAATAATCAACGAACAGTCAAGTTGGTACTTATAAATCTGATTATTATAAAAAAAGTAGCATTGGCCAAGAGTGGGTGAGTAAAATTCTTCTGCAGGTATAAATGACACCCTCGTGATGGATACGTGAGCCGTCGGTATTGTTTCTACCGTTGTTAGACCTGATTGAAGTAATAGAGGGTGCGAGGGGTACGGTCAGGCGACCGTGATAACGGAGCGCGCGGCTCGCTTACCTGAAACGGCGCGCGCCGCTGTCTTTAACAGCTTCCTGCGACGTTGAATATGCAAATTACCAACAAGAGATGGGGTGCTTTTATAGAAAATTCTTCAGCGAATACGGTGGTATTTTTTCGGATTTTTAAAATCGTGACCTTGAGCCTCAATTTGCAAAATAAATCTTTATTTATAATTTTCATTATTGTAAAAATGATTTTTTAACCGGAAACAAAAATATTCAGAAAGGCCGATCCTTCCACATTAAAATGCCGTAAGAACCAACTAAATCCGACAAATAGTTTCCGAAATAAATATTCATAAGTACAACCCATTTTCACGAAAATAGGCAAAAATCGCAAAATTCAAAGCCCTATATTTTTTAAACAAACTCGAAATCGACAAGACGGGGATTTAAACCCTCCCTAATTTCACTTGGACTACAACATATTCAAGTTTGAACAAAATCCGAGACATCGAGGGAAAAAAGTGATCGACTTGGCGTGGAATGACCCATAAGTAAAACAGCATTCGTTATTTCAAACAACACTTATAATCCATAGGTTAGTTTTGTTATTTTCGGCAATAGAATACATGAACTACGTGACCTACTAAACGCAGAAATATTGAGGTTTTTCACTAGAATCGGAAAAAATAAAATTTTCAAAATAATTTTTGAAAAAGTTTTGAAATTAACGTTGTCATATTAAATTCGACTTTCTAATTATATGGTTTTAGTCAAAAATCGGAAAATAATCAATTTTCACAAAAATTAACTTGAAAACAACGTTTATACCAGATATTAGATCCGCCATTGGTTTTTTGCAATTTTGAGTTCAGATTCGTTATCAGCGACCTCGAAAACTGTAGGATACCACGTTTAGATCAAATTTGATATGTTTCTGATATACGCGTCCGGCATATTGGATTCGCCATATTGTTTAAAAAGATTTGAATATCAGATTCGTAATCAGCGACCCCAAAAACCTCCGAGCACCGATTTGTGACTATATTGGGGTACGTTCTGAGGGGTTTGCTGCTTTTTAGCAATTTGGAACCCACTGTGCGACGCAGGCGGGACCACGCGCAGTCCGCGGACTACCCCTTTTCATTCTGTGTGTCTTCGCGAGGCGTAGGGGAGAGTGGGGTAAACACGAACGCGGGGTAATCGCGAACGCGATGGTTACGGCGTTTTAATAAATAAAAACTGATGTTCCCTCTCCACTAGCTAATAGTTTATGTCGTATTCAACACCGGGCAGAAAGTAACAAATACAGAACGTTCATGCTATTCAAGATAAACACAATTTTTTATTTTCATCATGTTTCAAGTAATATTTTGTCCATTTTCAATTGCATGTAATTACTGTTGAATTAATGATACAATTGGAATTTTTTTAAGTTGAAATAAAGCACTTTTGTACCAACATTTTGTGATCAAGGCGTTGCTTGAATCATGATTCTAACCTCTGAAATATATTTTTTTTTATTTTTTGATGTCGTGATGTATTGCCGAACAAATCGGACGGGGTAATCTCGAACGTTCGAGATTACCCCTCGTCCATACCAATACTCTTTTTCTTTGTATTTCTTAATTTTAATATGGAATTAATCGTTTCAGATGCCGCGAAGTTACGAACGAAAATAACGTATAGGTACCGTACATACAGTGGCGAACGAAAGAAATTTTACTCCTCTTAAAATCGCATAACATTTTTAGAATTGGTCCAAACGACTTGAGTTTTTTTTAGAAGCTAGAAGGATTAAGCAGTTTACTAAATGACGTGTCTCGTCGTTTTGAAAAAAATTGCAATTGGTCGGAAAACCCAAAATAATAGTAAGGGTCGTTTTTTAAATCGCTGACTTCGGGAATTTCGCGATTTTCGACCTTATTCTGTCATGTTTAAGCGTTTGTAGCTCGGAGCAATGTTAAGCGATTTTGATGAAATTTTCAGCATGTATAAAACTTACTTAAATCTACAAAAGGGATTTTTAAATTTTCATTAAAGGTTCAGAAAAAAGTTTTAAAAATTTACTATTTAGCCTTTACTATTTTTTTTATATTCCGACCAATGGCAATTTTTTTCTAACAAACAATAAGAAGAATTGGAAAAATACATTAGGTATAGGTTATAGCAACGTTCTTTATGGGTTGACCATCGAAGTCACGCTTTCTGTGCGACTTCTGCGACATTTAGCACTGTGTTCGTGATTACCCCACGGCATCGCGGCAGTTGGGTAATCACGAACGCCACGGGTTTTGCTTTTTATAATTTCTCAAAAATTCGTCACAGTACTTTATACATGAATAGTTTAAGTATGTTTGTAAATAATAAACATATTCATTTCTCACACAGTTTTCGTTTTGTTTGCTTTTTGGCTTAGGTGTTCGCAATTACCCCACTCTCCCTTATTGATGCTGGATAATACTTTTTAATTGCTCTGTTGGTGGCATCTTTCTTACATCCGGTATATTTAGGTAAAAACTGAACCGGCTGATCTGGTTAGCTATGGGGTGGAAGTGTGGGGATGGAAAGGTAGGGGAAAGTTGAAGGGATGCACGAGAGGTATTTGAAGTGGGTGCTGGGGGTGGACAGAAGTACCCCAGGGTATATGGTGAGGGAAGAACTACAGAGGGGGATGATGAAGCGAGGGGCGGGCATGAGGGCAAGGGAATACGAGAGGAAGCTAGAGGAGGGGAAGGGGGGGGAAGCGAAATTTCTCCATTCGTTTACGGTAGGCAATTGCTTGTTTTCGAAGCATCCGCCGGGAAGCGTTACCTAAATGTGCCAGATGTAAGAAAGATGCCACCAACAGAGCAATTATAAAGTATTATCCAACATCAATACGCCTCGCGGAGAGACACAGAAAGAAAAGGGGTAGTCCGCTGACTGCGCGTGGTCCCGCCTGCATCGTCCTTCCTTCGAATTAAAGGCGGATCCCTTATCTCTCGAATATAAACACGTTTCCGAATATCAAAACAAAAGCACGCGCTGACGTATTCGGTGCGAGAGAAGGTGGCTCATAGCAAAGAGATTAGGTATTCCTTTGAATCGGCGGCAACTTTCCGCCTTTAACAGACACTCATCGCAGTGCAATTGCGTCAAGAGTAGCCTAAGCTACCGCTGAGGCAGACTCGGGGCAGACTCCTACGTCTGGCGCGAACTGAGCGATTGAAAACGCAGCTAGGAGAAAGAGATGCATGCTTCTCCATTACACCGGCACACTGCTAGGAGACCCCACCTTTAGGGTCAATTCAGACGAATGCGATATAACAATACTGCCGCAAAAAATTGAGTCACATGTAATATATACATATGTCGCTGCATACATATATATGTGCCGATTCGAAATCGCAACGACGCCGCATCGCTCATCTGAATTGACCATTATTAGACGTTCTTCGGCCTGAGTTAATTCTTATATTGGTCCGTGGGTTGCACGTGGTGACCTGGGTCCCGCGCGCACAGACCAATACGGTCATAAACCGCCACCCTGGGCTCTCGCTCTGGCCGATCAGCCTGATGAATGTTTCAGAGCGAGGAGAAAATTTGTTAGTTATTTACGATCGGTAACTTCATATTTTCCCAAGAACGTTTCGGCAACATCTGTTTGCCAGATTTCAAAAGGGCAATCAAGAACGCGGTGCCGTATATAGGAATGTTAAGTATTCTTCGGCCTGAGTTAATCCGTATATTGCTCTGTCGGTGGGTAGTAGGCACGATGACTGTGGACCCGTACGTAGGTACCGCTCTCTTCCGCCGACTCGCGGGGCAATACGGTCATAAACCGCGATCCTGGGCAAGACACTCTGACCGATCAGCCGGTTCAGTTTTTACCTAAATATGCCAGGTGTAAGAAAGATGCAACCAACAGAGCAATTAAAAAGTATTATCCAACATCAATAAGCCTCGCGGAGAGATACAGAAAGAAAAGGGGTAGTCCACTGACTGCGCGTGGTCCCGCCTGCGTCGTTCTTCCTTCGAATTAAACGCGGATCCCCAAAATTAAAGGAACACAATAATTTCCCGAAAATTTTGGTCACTTTCAAATGGCGGTATCTCTGTGAAAAATGGTCTAAAAAAATATTTAAAAAACGAATTTTAACGCTTGAAGTTCCTGGTTTTTGAATCAAGGACTCAATGTTTTTCATCCATTATGATACTGTTTGAACAAGATGAAGCGCAGGAAACGAAGTTTCAGAAATTTTTCCCTAATTTGAACGTATGCACGGGCCAAGAAATTTTTTTCCCGTAAATCCAACAAAGAGCTCTTACAGAGCAAACATTTTTCTTTAATTTCCTTTCCTTGGTTTTGTTGTATGATTTTTATTGCCCGAGTTATTCGCGATCATAGCAAAAACGTACTTTTCACTTTGAACACCTATAACCTGCGAACTCATGATCGTAGATAAATTTTCATGATTGTTTTGGAAAGCTAAGAAAGTTTCCTTTCAGTACCTTTAGTATCCAATTTATTGAGATTTTTGTAATCGTATCAAATCCATTTTAAAATGACCCCAAAAATGTCATACTTACTGCAACACTGCGCAAAAGGGCGGACCGATCAGATTTTTTTTCCGTATGTCCTCGATGATCACACATGCAATATGATCTTAAATTGGAAACTAAAGGTTCTGAAAGGAAACTTTCTTAGCTTTCCAAAACAATCATGAAAATTTATCTACGATCATGAGTTCGCAAGTTCTAGGTGTTCAAAGTGAAAAGTACCTTTTTGCTATGATCGCGAATAACTCGGGCAATAAAAAACATACAACAAAATCAAGAAACGGAAATTAAAGAAATTAAAATTGTTTGCTCTATAAGAGCTGTTTGTTGGATAGGTTGGATGGCGACAGTGCGTGAAAAATTGTTTCGAAAAAAAACGTACTTAAAGTTTGTCGCCGAGCGCGTTTGTTTATTGTGACGGGGACTTGCCGGTGAGTGCCCTATTTTCCGTGCGTTTATTCGATTAAAAAAAATTGATTCTTTTTTTAGATCAATAAATGTATTAATAATTAAAAGGAAAATCACATTTCTGTCTATTATACCTGCTTCACAATCCATTGTTACGTATGTGGAATTTTCCCATACGCCGCTCTCAACCACTTTTCGAGCTCGCGTCTGCGAAGGGAAAACGCCCTAAAATCCTTTTGTTTATCATACACCACTAAGGGGCTCTTGATCTTGACCATCTGGATCGCGACCATGGGAACGGGAGTGACACGACGACGACCCCGAAGGATTTCCTTATATGGAAATTCTTAACGAATCCCCACTCATTTTGGGACTATATAAACCCTTCAGTTTCAACCCTCTTCGGTTCAAAGCAGTACAATCACGCGTAGAGTAACGTCGTGTCACGCTCGTACAGAGCTGGTTAAAATTAGTACGATCGAGCTAAAGTCTCCGTCAGAATCAAAGTTAACCTCATAGAATCCGCGAGTTCGGTTCATATTCTATTCGGCACTTTGAAATAGCCACTCGTACGCCCCGCATCGCCAGTGCGTCAACACCGTGCAAATTAGTGGTAATTTATACATTTTTACTACACTATTTAATCGCGACACTTACATTTGTATAATAATTAGTTATTGAATACACGAATGGTGTTCGCTCTAAATCGAGTAGATTCGTTGAAACCCATCTTTTACCCAGCGATCCTTATAATATTAGTAGCACTCACCCACTGATACAGCTTTACCGCTCGAGTTGTATCAAACATAAATTAAGAGTTACGAGGCATTACTAACATTTCCCGCGACTCCCTGATCTAGCATCAGGTTCGTTCGCAACCTTTCATCCAAAACAAGGAATCTTTACCAACCCAGTGGCTCCCCGATTTCGCATCGGGTTCGTCCACGTTTAACCCTCCTACGGCTCCCTGATTTCGCATCAGGTTCGTCCGTGTCCTACAGCTCCCTGATTTCGCATCAGGTTCGTCTGTAAGTCTACCAACCTCCGAACAGCTCCCTGGTTTCGCACCAGGTTCGTCTGTGAATAATCCAACCTCCTAACAGCTCCTCGACTTCGCGTCGAGTTCGTCTGTGAACATCATCCTAGTGACACCCCGATTTCGCATCGGGTTCGTTCACGACGAATAACCCTCCTGCGGCTCCCTGATTTAGCATCAGGTTCGTCCGCGAGTGACTCCATTCCTAGAGGCTCCCTGATTTAGCATCAGGTTCGTCCTCGCTTCCGATAATCCTAGCGGCTCCCTGATTTCGCATCAGGTTCGTCCGCACTCTAACTAACAAACTCATAAACCGTATTCCTTGGGAAATACCCTTCTCGCCGGCCACTGCGTTGCCGCAGCCCCGGCTCGTAACAGAACTGGTGACAGCGGTGGGATGCTACTGCATTAGAATCGCTGTAAAATTTGGTTTTTAAATACGTTAAAATCACTCGTAATTTATTATTGACAATATACTAGTTTTCGCTAGTCAAGTCACTTAAGAAAGTTTCAAAATGACAGGCGCACAGGCTAACGTCTCGCCTAACGACATTACGAACCTGACAGTTTCCATTGCAAACTCAATGTCACTCTTGACACAACGGACATGTATACAGAATATTACAATGTCAATTCCGACCTTCGACGGTGAAAGTCCACCCTTGACGCGCTTTGCACAAAATGTGGAAGACGGGTTAACTTTGATTCCTGAGGGTACGGAAGCTGAGTATCTTGCGATAATTTTAACAAAACTGATCGGTCCGGCACGCAGGTGCACGTTAGAGCACAAATTCACCTCTGTTAAGACGTTAGTACAACATCTCAAAAAGAGATTCGCGCCGGGAAGAAGTTTGTCATATTTCCAAGTGGAAATCGCGAAATTACATATTCGCGAAGGAGAAAGTCTACGACAGTACGTCGACAGGACCTCTCATCTCGTATATTGTGCGCGCGGAGCTATCCGGGAAAGGTATCTGGATCACGCTGAAGACTTCGTCAAAGAAATGGAAAAGGACGTTAGAGAAAACTTCATCGATGGTTTACCGGATCGAATTTCCTGGAAAGTGTCGGCTCAGTATCAAGACATTCAAACCCTTGAACAAGCTTACGATGCCGTGCTGCAGATAGACAGAAAATTAAGGAATCGGCGACAGTCTCCCCGTAATGAGTCACCCTCCAGGTGGTCTCGCCGAGACCATTACGCCGAAGATTCTCGCCATCACGACCGCCAAGTGTCGTACCCACATTCTCCAAGTAGGTACGACCAAAACAGGGATCGGTCAACAAGAACATCTGGTTTTGAAGAGGAACGAGAAGGACGGACACGTACGACGGCCTGGACCTTGCGTCACCGGAGCCCCTCGAAATCCCCTTCTTATCGCTCCGACTCATCATACGCAAATGATGGAGAAAAACAATGTTCTATTTTAAAAAATCACGATAAAAATCGCAAGCCGAGTTTATATTGTTGGCATTGCGGTACAACCGGACACGACGGAAAATTCTGTAGGAAACATCCGCGTAGTCCGAGATATCAACGAGACTCGCGAGATTCGTCTGCCGAATCAAACAAGTCTTTAAACTTCGATCGCGCTCAACGTACAGGCGAAACGATGAGCGGAAACAAAGAAGCTCGCCAAAGGACAGTCCGCTTCGAAGAGAAACCCTCATCAAGGAAGCACCTGCCCCACGCATCAACATCAAGGTTCCAGAACTGGAGTCAGGAACGGGAGAATTCCTAATCGATGGTGGAGCGTCCGTTAATTTAGTAGTCATTAACGCCCTGGGAGAGAAAGCCGCGATAAGCTCTCGGGAAGAAATCGAGTTAACCGGAATTACAACTAATCCAATTCATACCTTAGGAACAACAATTCTTCACATCCACGAAAGTCCCGCACTCTTCTACGTGGTAAAAGAACTTGCAATAGAAGCAGACGGACTAATAGGAAGCCCATTTTTAAAACAGGAGGAGGCCGAAATTTCCTATTACCATGGGACTTTAGTATTAAAAAATAAACCAACCCGACCTCTGCGTTTTTCAAATTATCAGGACCTACCTCAAATGAAAGAACTACCGACGTCGACCAAACATCGTATCGAGCCCAGGACGTCGCAACAGATTGCTATAACAATAACAAACCCGAGGATTAGAGAAGGATATTTACCACGTATCAAGACTCTCGAACATCTCTACATAGGGGAAGCAGTTGTAAAGAACAATGACGGGAAGTGCTACGTTATGGCAACAAATACCAGCGATGTACCCCTGGACGTGGAGATAGAACCACAAACATTGGAGCCCTTCGATATCTTCAGTTCATCAGACGAAGATTTGTATCCAGCTGCTGAACACCCGTCAAAATTCAGAACTAACGAAGATAGGAAACAGAAAATCTTGGAAACTCTAAACACCAAACATTTGAACAAGGAGGAACTAAATTTTGTTACTAATTTAGTTAGAGATTTTCCCGACCGTTTTTATCTTCCCGGAGATAAACTTGGAAAGGCCCGCGACTTTAAACACTCAATCCATACATCTAACGATATTCCAATCAATACAAGACAATATCGCTATCCTCTCATTCATCAAAAGGAAATTCAAAAACAAATTAGCGCGTTATTGTCAAATGGCATAATCACTCCTTCCAAATCTCCGTACAATTCACCTTTATGGATCGTCCCGAAAAAAGAAGACGAAAACAGAATGAAACGTTGGCGTCTGGTAATAGATTTCCGCGGTCTCAACGAAATAACAATTTCTGATAAATATCCATTACCTCAAATCACCGAGATTTTAGATCGACTAGGAGGAGCTAAATATTTTTCAGTCTTTGATCTCGCTAGTGGATTTCATCAAATAGAGATGGATCCGAAAGATAAAGCAAAAACAGCATTCACTACTCCAAATGGACATTACGAATTCTCTCGAATGCCTTTCGGATTAAAGAATGCACCACCCACCTTTCAACGCCTGATGGATCAAGCACTCACTGGACTTCAAGGAACAGACCTCTTTGTCTACTTGGACGACATAGTGATCTACGCATCATCATTACAGGAACATAATATCAAAGTAAAAAAGCTGTTAAACCGCCTTCGAGAACATGGATTAACCCTGCAGACCAACAAATGCCAATTCCTGCGAAAGGAAGTCGCATACCTTGGACACATTATTTCAAAGGAAGGAGTAAGACCCGACCCTAGGAAATTAAAAGCTGTTCAAGATTTTCCCACACCTACAACGCAGAAGAACATTCAACAATTCTTAGGACTTGTAGGATATTACCGAAGATTCGTACCTAATTTCACCACAAAAGCAAAACCTTTAATTAATCTATTAGGAAAAGGCATCAAATTCAAATGGACGGAAGAACAAGACCAAAGTTTTAAGCAATTACGTAACGAACTTTGCCTTCAGCCCATATTGCAATATCCAGATTTCAGTAAACCGTTCATTGTAACTACAGATGCATCCGATTACGCTATTGGAGCTGTACTTAGTCAAGGGGAGATAGGAAATGACCTGCCGATTGCCTACGCATCCCGCAGCCTAAATAAACCCGAGAAGAACTATTCGGCTACTGAAAAGGAATGTTTGGCCATGGTTTACGCCGTAAGGTACTTCAGGCCCTACATCTATGGAACTCCATTCACCCTCGTTACTGATCACAGACCACTGGTGTGGCTACACTCTGTCAAGGACCCCACTTCTAGATTAATGAAATGGAAACTCCGACTTTTGGAGTACGAGTACCAGGTTGTCCATAAATCCGGAAAGACGAATAAGAACGCAGACGCATTATCGCGCAACCCCGTTTCTGCCTGCCTACCACTTATTCCACGAGAGCCCAAGGATCCTGACTTCAAAGTCCAGATACCAAAAACAGACGCCAACATCGATACAATTGGGCACCGCGTACGGCAATTACGACGAGACAGAGAAAACCGACCCAAGTACCGAGAGACAAGCAGCAGCTCAGATGAAATAATAGAAACCGCACGTGGGAACGTTCAACATTCTCCAATAATACACAAGAACCGATCTTTTCCCAGCTTATCTCAAGAGGTAACCATGCCAGATGAACGCCAGGAAACCATAAACAGTTTTTCGCCCGCAGCAAATTCCACTCAAATCGTCCCTTTAGATAAGGAACAGACCTTATTTGACAATCTGATATCCTTTGAGGAACCGCTCGAAAATACTGTAATAGAAAATGCAGGAAACGTTCAACAAGATTTACTCGGTACACCGCAAGCATCATCAGAAGTCATGGATGAACCTTTACAACCTTCAATAAACCAGCTACCTGCAGATACTACACCCGAAACAAGTGTGAGACAACCACCTGACTTTGACCTCACTCTTGACCCTTACCCATTTTTTACTACCGACGCCGAGAATTCAAACGACCTTGACGATCTAGAAGAGATCCCGCTAGACCAACCACATAAAATTATTGTTTCTTCCAATACCTTTACCGCTGAAGAAGGACATTACGTACACTTCATTTCTGCCGACTGCAATTTAGTAAACCCCGTCGGAAAATTACTGCTGGACACTGAAATAATTAATAAACCAAACCTCCTAGCAGCGCAACCAAAAAGGGGACAGGTGATAACTACAGACAATGGACTATTTAAAACATTCAGTATAATAATCGCAGACAACTTCTTTGATAATATTAAAAGAACAGATGTGCTCAATGGATTGAAAACTCTGCAACACACCTTGGATCAAAATCAGATTGAATCATTTCGAATTTCTGCCACCGGAGACCTTCACAAAATACCATCCAACGAATTCATCAAGATATTAGAAGAGGTTTTTATAGGAACCGGCCTGCAGATCACTTTATGCAACTGTATCATCACAACACCATCCGAAGAGGACAGACAACACATCATTTGCGAAGCTCACGACAGTTTAATTGGAGGACACAAAGGAGTAACGAAGACCTACAAACGCATTCGATCAAGATTCCATTGGCCGCAAATGCGCAACGATATTCAAGACTACATCCGAAGATGCCAAAGTTGTCAAGAACAGAAATTAGTCCGAGCGAAAACTCGTCAGCCGATGTTGATCACCGACACACCTATAGGAGCCTTCGACAAAATTTCCTTAGATACAGTGGGACCCTTACCAATTACACCGAGTGGGAACAGACACATTCTCACCATTCAAGATAATCTAACGAAATATTGCGTAGCCGTAGCAATACCTAATATTCGTGCTGCTACAATTGCAGATGCTTTCGCTAGACATTTCATCGCAATCTACGGTACACCCCGCGCAATATTAACAGACAAAGGAACTAGCTTCATCGGAACACTAATGACAAATTTATCCGAAATATTTAAAATCAAACAAATCACAACCTCGGGATATAGACCACAAACCAACGGATCTTTAGAACGAAGTCACATCGTACTCACCGAATATCTCAAGCATTACATGGATAATTACGAAGACTGGGATTTATTAATACCGTTTGCAATGTTCTCTTACAATACATCCGTTCATGAAGCAACAAATTTCACCCCGTACGAATTAATCTTTGGAAAACCAGCTCGAGAACCAAGTTCTTTTCCAATCGGTGAAAAACTAAAGTCGTATGGAGACTACTTAATAGAATTAATAACGCACATGACTAATATTCGTAATATAGCCTCCGATAATCTAAACAAAGCAAAAATCCGTTCCAAAAATTATTACGATGTCCGTGCAAACCCAGCAACGTTTAACGTAGGTGATTCCGTTTACGTACTCAAGGAACCACGCACTAGTAAATTTGATCCGCATTACATTGGACCGTACCAGAGAGTGGACGTGATGGACCTGAACAACGTAGTACTGAAAACACGCCATAAGATAATTACGAAGCACCAGGACAAATTAAAGCACGCCTATTCTCAATCCACGACGAAACGGTAAACCGACTGTCTACCCAAATATAGTCCTTACCACCTTGCTCCCGAGACATACCCTGGCAAGCAGTGAGGATCTACCGCCCCTGCTAACAACAACCAGCAAGGAAATGCTGATGGGGAACAGAAGGATGACTTCACCGCCACCTTGACGCTGGACTGACTACCCGGACAACCTCCACTGGACGTCGTCGACCATTGGCTGGAGATGGGCTACGTGGTGCCCACCGACACTTAAACCAACACACACAACAATAGCGATAAGTACACTACACTACACTACACCCGACAATTTTCTTTCACACCTTTAATTATGAAAGGATTTGTGGGGCGTTTTCCCTTCTTTTGAAAAGCATCACGAGAATCGCGATGTTTTGTCTTAGGGGGGAGATGTTACGTATGTGGAATTTTCCCATACGCCGCTCTCAACCACTTTTCGAGCTCGCGTCTGCGAAGGGAAAACGCCCTAAAATCCTTTTGTTTATCATACACCACTAAGGGGCTCTTGATCTTGACCATCTGGATCGCGACCATGGGAACGGGAGTGACACGACGACGACCCCGAAGGATTTCCTTATATGGAAATTCTTAACGAATCCCCACTCATTTTGGGACTATATAAACCCTTCAGTTTCAACCCTCTTCGGTTCAAAGCAGTACAATCACGCGTAGAGTAACGTCGTGTCACGCTCGTACAGAGCTGGTTAAAATTAGTACGATCGAGCTAAAGTCTCCGTCAGAATCAAAGTTAACCTCATAGAATCCGCGAGTTCGGTTCATATTCTATTCGGCACTTTGAAATAGCCACTCGTACGCCCCGCATCGCCAGTGCGTCAACACCGTGCAAATTAGTGGTAATTTATACATTTTTACTACACTATTTAATCGCGACACTTACATTTGTATAATAATTAGTTATTGAATACACGAATGGTGTTCGCTCTAAATCGAGTAGATTCGTTGAAACCCATCTTTTACCCAGCGATCCTTATAATATTAGTAGCACTCACCCACTGATACAGCTTTACCGCTCGAGTTGTATCAAACATAAATTAAGAGTTACGAGGCATTACTAACATTTCCCGCGACTCCCTGATCTAGCATCAGGTTCGTTCGCAACCTTTCATCCAAAACAAGGAATCTTTACCAACCCAGTGGCTCCCCGATTTCGCATCGGGTTCGTCCACGTTTAACCCTCCTACGGCTCCCTGATTTCGCATCAGGTTCGTCCGTGTCCTACAGCTCCCTGATTTCGCATCAGGTTCGTCTGTAAGTCTACCAACCTCCGAACAGCTCCCTGGTTTCGCACCAGGTTCGTCTGTGAATAATCCAACCTCCTAACAGCTCCTCGACTTCGCGTCGAGTTCGTCTGTGAACATCATCCTAGTGACACCCCGATTTCGCATCGGGTTCGTTCACGACGAATCACCCTCCTGCGGCTCCCTGATTTAGCATCAGGTTCGTCCGCGAGTGACTCCATTCCTAGAGGCTCCCTGATTTAGCATCAGGTTCGTCCTCGCTTCCGATAATCCTAGCGGCTCCCTGATTTCGCATCAGGTTCGTCCGCACTCTAACTAACAAACTCATAAACCGTATTCCTTGGGAAATACCCTTCTCGCCGGCCACTGCGTTGCCGCAGCCCCGGCTCGTAACACCATCTTCAAAAAACACCTATTTAAAGGCCGTCACACTGGTGACTCCCCTGAATGGCCTATAAAATCTGTACCGTTAGGAATTTCGATCCAAATTTTGAACTCAACATTTTTTAGATGTTGTTGAATGAAAATATGCAAACAAATATTTTTCGATTTTTTGACCGGCGGATGCCTTTAACAGACACACATCGTAATGCATTTGCGTCTACAGTAGCCTAAGCTGCTGCTGAGGCAGACGCGCGTGACGCGTAGGAGAAAGAGATGCATGGTTCTTCATTACACCGGCACACTGCTAGGAGATCCCACCTTTAGGGTCAATGGGGAAGATGACGCAAAGCTCGGCGCAGATGGCGCCACTAGCGCATGCACTGTGGTTGTGCCTGAGTGCGTATGTGTGAGTTGTTTGCGCGCGATTTTTTCATTTGTGTATTGTGTAAATGCGAATGTGTGCTGGTGGCGTCACGGGTGGGAAAAAGTTGCAGTCATCTTCCTCATTCAGACGAAGCGATATAACAATACTGCCGCAAAAAATTGAGTCACGTGTAATATATACATATGTCTCTGCATACATATACATATACAAGTATGCAGGTATTGAACTTGATGCGCTCTTCTATTGTCATGAAATGTAACACTTCTAACATATCGGCAATTCTTACCCGTCTATTGCACCTCAGTATGATTCTCATACCCTGATTTTGCAGCTTTTGTAAGTGCTGTATATTCGTTTCACTTAACCCTACCAAGATTGACGTACAATAATCAAATAACGGTGCTACAACGGATTTGTATATTATACACCTCATACTAGCAGATATATCCGCCCTGATTCTTCGCATAAGCCCTAATTTCGCTCCTACTTCCTTGCTTATGTAGTCTGCATGTTTCGAAAACTTTAAACTCTGGTCAATTAGTACTCCCAGATATCTAATTTCATTTACAACCTCTAATTCCTTAGCCTGCACTTTAACTTTTACATAGTCCTCTGTTAACTTCTTTCTACCTCCCCTGATTAACATAACCTTAGTCTTATCAGTATTTACACACAACCTATTTAGCCTTAACCACTCATCCACTTTCACCATTACCTCATTCAAACTACTTTCTATCACCATTCTTGAATGCCCCGTCGTATAAATCCGCAAACATCCTTATTTCACAATTATCATTTATAGCCACTTTGATGTCATTAATAAATATTAAGAATAACAGCGGTCCCAACACTGACCCTTGAGGAACCCCTAAATGGCATTTGACAGTATCCCATTAAATTTAACTCTTTGAGATCTCCCCTCCAAATAACTATTCAACCAGCTTAATACTTTCCCTCTTATCCCATACCACTTTAGTTTGCTTATATTTCCCTATCAACTACTTCGAATGCTCTTCTTAGGTCCAAAAACACCACTCCTATCATTTTATTCCCTTCCCCTAATGATTTTTTCCAATCCGAGATTATCCATTGCAATGCAGTCTCACACGAATGCTTGGCCCTAAAATCCGATTGACATTCAATCAGCAGTTCATTCTTTTCGAAGTAATCTACTAACTACTTCTGTACTATGATTTCCAATATCTTTTCGTAAATCGGTAATTTATTTATCGGTCGAAATTCTTCGATTTTGTTTGTTCCTCGAACTTTAGGTACTGGGACTACAACCGCTTCCTTCCATTTACTTGGGAACATTCCTTTTCCTGTAGCGATTTATTAAATATATTGCATATTTTCCCTGCTGCTACTTCTACCACATATTTCATTATTTCCGTAGTTATTCCCACCTCTGTACCTGCCTTATTTTCCAGTTTTTGTACTATCTTATACAATTGCTCTATTTCTACTCCACTGAACACTTCTAGAACACTATCAGTATATATTCTGTCCCTCATACTATTTTCCTCCTGCTCCTTTTTTCTTAAGATCTTAATACTATCGACAAAATAACAGTTGAAATTATGTGCCATTTCCACAACATTAGTAATTATTCTATTTCCAACTCGCAATTCTTTATATTCTTTACTAATGACTTTATCCTTTATCAGCTCTTTTAACACCCCCCACATTTGCTTTGGATTTTTTTTATTTTTATCAAGTTTCTCTTCTGTATAACTTCTTTTAGTTCTCCTACAAATATCTACAATTTTATTTCTTAACAGTCGAAATACTTCCCAGTCATTTTCATTTTTACTCACACGCGCCACCTTGTGTGCTGCGTCCCTTTGCTTTATCATCTGATGTATATTCTCACAAAACCATTCCTTTCCCTGCCACTTGTCTTTTAATACTACTGTTTTTCGCGGTGCTGTTAAGTCAAGGCATTTTATAATTTCATTTACCGCCGAGTTTGCTAGCATATTAACGCTCTCGTCTTCAATAGCATCGAAACGCTTAATTATCATTCTTTTAAACTCACCTATATCCATTCTTTTATAGTCTCTGTAAGTAATGATTTTTCTCTCGTCGTCCGTCAACTGTACTTTCCAATAAATCACTATTGCAGAATGATCCGTTATTTTGGGTTCATGCCATACTTCTACTTTCATCTCAACATTCGTAAAGATTAAATCAATTATTGTTTCAGAATTTCTTACAATTCTGGTTGCTTCTCTCACCAATTGTTTTAATCCTACAGAGTTCATTACTCTAATTAATTTACTTTGGGTATAATTACTTACTTTCATGTCTATGTTGAAGTCCCCCATGATTATAACGTTATCATTCTGCATTCTATCGATACAAGTCTCCTCGAGGAAGTTGATAAAACTAGCGTCTCTGTCATTTGGCGAGTGATAAATTATCATAATTATACCTCTATAGTTCTTATCCTTAATTTTAAATGTTATTGACCACCAATTTCTCTGGCATGTTTCTATCGCTACTATATCAAATCTAATTCTCCTATCTATATATAATAATACACCGCCTGTTCTACTAGATTGTGAATCACTCCTCACACACACATATCCGCTAATGTGCAGTTCGTGATCCTCTATTCGTTGCGTAAAGCCGGGTCCAGACCTGAATGAGTATACGCTGAGCAGACTAAGCGCGCACGAATGACGCATGCGGAGGGGTCGAAAGTGCCATTGTGTCTTTCTTCACCAACTTCTGTGCTTAACTTGGCCCACTCCGCAGTCGTAACGATGGTGTCATAATTAGCTAAATAAACATACAGCTCAACCCTCCGAGTCATCCTGTTTACCAATACAGTACAGGGTGATTCTCCAGCGACGCCTGTCAAAGAGTTGCCACCTGGTACCCCGTGGCGAGGACAACCCCCCGCAGTGCCTCACCGAATTTTATGGGTTTCGATCCTTCAAACGGTTGGAATACCATTAAAAGTCAGAAATGTTCAAGAGTTCTGCATTTCTCATCAGATCTTTGCGAAGACGACGTCAATTGATTCCTTATGTTTCGCCGATGAAACTAACACCAAGAACGACGTAATTCGGACCATAATGATCGAAATTTCAGAAAAAATTTATTTATATCATTTCAAGCTGAATTCGTTAAAAATAGTCAGATTTACATGAAATTTGGAATGATTTTTATCGGAAAAACGTAAGGAATCCATCGGTGTCACTTCCACATCGATACGATAAAGAATAGGGAATTATTTTATTTCTGAAACAGATATGAATCCTCGGTCAACCGCAGCGATTCCAGGTCGGCACCCCGCTGTCGAGAGTTAAAATGTGAAATATTCATTACAGCGTATTAAGAAATTCTTTATTCTTTGTCGCATTGATATGGAAGTGACAGCAATGGATTCCTTATGCTTTTCTGATGAAAATCATACCCAATGTCATATAAATCGGAATACTTTTACATAAGGTGATGTACCACGGGGTATTGTCCTCGCCATGGGCTATGAGGCGGTATCCTTTGACGGGCGTCGCTGGTGAATCACCCTGTCAAGTCATCCGCACAATTCTCCACAACATCCTTCAACCTTTGCACCCTTACGCATCAACCCCTCCACCTCTAGCTAGTACCTTAGGCCTAAGACCGTATATATATATATATATATATATATAAGTCAGTAAGCCGCAGGGCCAGTTCAGTTTAGTCTCTGTACAACGCACGAACCTCTGCTTGCATTAAATATCCTATTCGTATCGTGAGAATTGAAGAGTGTTCGATCTACAACTCGTGCGTCCTCACGCCCAGACCGTCACAATGGCATCAAAGGAACATCTGCTTATTGCGAGTGCAGCTTTTCTTTTAACTTACAAATTATTAAAAGAAAAGCGATCTAAACAAAAAGTAGAGAGACGCTGGTGGGTAACAGAACTGTATAGACGCAGAAATGAAGAGGGACACAATATCTTGAATGAATTAAAAGTTGAACTTGGCACGGGACAGTTCAAGAATTTTGTGCGAATGTCCTGTGAGGATTTTGAAGTGCTCATTCAGATGATCGGACCAAAAGTCATGAAGAAAGATACACGGTTCAGGGACGCTATTCCCGTTTCACTGAGGTTGGCGATAACATTGCGCTTTCTAGCAACAGGCGATTCATATACAAGCTTGCAATATGTTTTTAAAGTGTCAAAGCAAGCAATATCAACTATAATAATGGAAGTTTGTCCTGCGCTAATTGAAGGTTTAAGAAGTCATGTAAAGGTAAGTCTAAACAACAAATTTCATTTTATTATAACTTTATTGTGGGTGTGGGGAGTATGTATATTTTAGAGTTTCATGGTCTGTGGTTTCATAGTCTGTGGGAGTCATGCGGTTGGGTATGAATGTAGCCGGGCTCGGGGTATAAACGGGAGTGGGATGTGATGTGAAAGGGGTTGTGGGGGGGATAGCATAGCTTAAATAATTTTCAAAATGTCCCATATCCGCCTGAAACATAACACTATTTATGTGGTGTTCCACAATTGATGCGACCCTCGCAGAATATAGTCGCAATTTGTGCGCTATATGCTCCCCGTACGTTCCAAATCTGTCGGCTTTCGCCGACGTATTAGGGCCCTTTACACGGACGTTCCGGCGCGCGATCCGGCGCGCCTCGAGCCGCGTGACACGCCAAAGTACGTGAAGCCGGATCGCGGCGTTCCTTCGCGCGGGCCAGGAGGTCGTACCCGTCACTACTTAGAGACAGCGAGTTCGGGCTCCCATTTCTACGTCGACTCCAAATGCTTTTTACACGATCCACCGCAGTAGTGTATTGTGTACTACCTGTTCGATGTATATCATCGATAAATTCTGGAAATGGTTTATGACTGAGTTATAACGACTGTAAAATTTTACAAGGGTACATTAAAAAATGTCCAAATGTTTCCCCGACAATGCGGTGGCAAATGAAATTGCAGTTAACACATTCCCTGTTGTGACGATCATAATTATTACTATTGACGGCAATAATCACCATGTCATTGCTTGTTTTAATATAAAAACTATTATTGATAGACGATAAATACACTTAAGATAAATGATGAAGGGATGTAATGTGCAAGATGTTTTGAAGAAAGGGGGCATTCTTCTGATTGCTCGTGATGCAGGTAAAATTTTTCACTAACGCTCTTGCGTGGCGCGTTCGAAAAGGTGTGGCGCGCCAGAAAGTACCACAGTCCTGCCCGCGAGCCAGAAAACACCACGGTCCTGCCCGCGCGCCAACCTCGACTCCAGAAGAGTTTACATAAGAGACAGAAAAGGTAGTTGGAAAAGGAAAACGGCACTTGAAACCAAGGGCCCGGCACGCGCTTCAGGATTTCCGACGGCACGGAAATCCTGGACCGAGTGCCGAGCCGGCAGCCGATCCTGGCAGCCAAGACCCAGAGGCAACGCCGTCGATAAGCCGTGCCTCGATGATGGGTTTCGAGGACTTCGACCCTCGTGACCAGGGGGGGCCGTACAATGTTATCCCCTAAGACAGGTATGCACAGGACCCCCAAATCCGGGCGCGAGCTCAGATCCGAGCTCGAGCTGAGCTCGAGCTCGAGCTCCGAGCTCGTCGAAGGACAAGCGAGTCCGCCACGGAGTGGGGAGCGGCTGGAGTAGTGGGAGCGGAGCGTCACAGGCTGCCACAGGGGTTTCCAGAGTTTGACGCTCCGAAAATAAGGCACATTTTGGGAAATTTTTAAATGAAAAGTATTGAGTATTATAATTTCAATCTCTGTATTTTTATTAATAGAAATTTGAAAAATGTGTTGAAATTTTTTTGTACAATAATAGTAATTTGGTTCAAAGTTATAATGGTAGTAGTAAAAGGGGTTTTGTCTGTCGTAATCATTTGAACTTTAGTTCATGTTGAATGAATAATGTTGAAAAGCCCAAAAATGGTTGTATTTCAAATGAAAACATTTATTTTTTGGAAAATCATTTGTTAGTTTTCTGTGTTGCAAAATTGGATTTTTGCAAATAATTACTTCATTCTAATTCACACGATAACCACACTCATATAGATTAAAAAAAATTGCGCTTTTTGCTTCCGATGAATAGGACAGCCAGAATCATGTTCTCCAGCAACAAGTTTTTTTAAACCCTTCTTACTGCTATTATTATAACTTTGAACAAAATTATTATTATTGCATACAAAAATTTTTCAAACATACATTTTTCAAATCGCAATTAACCCTCCGTATCCTGTGCCTGAGTCAATTTGAACCCACCGTTTAAGATAGCTAACGCACACAGTGATGCAGCTGTGTATGTCGGAATACTCAAGGTTTCAAATTGAAGAAAAATGAATCCACGATTAATGAATATTCACAAATTATACATAGAAATATATGTATATTCACCTATGGATCTAATATTGGACCAATTTTATAAAAGGTATCCTGTTTTAAAGGGTATCCGAACACTTTTGTGGCCCACTGTATATGTATATATGTTATTAGATACCTTCAAATGAAAATACTCAAATTTACGTATGCAAATTTGTTAAAAGTAACTTTCTGAATATAATATAAAATTCTGTACGTTTTCGTTTGGTCTTGTATATTTATTGCAAGTATGCTTGTAGTTGTAACGGGCATACGGCCTTTGCAATCATAGAGTTCCCCACCATGAGACCTTATACCGAGGAGTGGGGGATGAGCATACCACGGTCGAGCTCGAGGGCGCACCGACTGCCCTAGAGCAGATTTAGTGTGCACCCCTGCCCTAAGACGTGGCGAATCGAAAATTCTACATTTCTCACCGGATCTTGGCGAAAGCGACGTGAATTGTTTCCTTGTGTTTTCCCGATGAAAATGGTCCAAAAACGACACAAATCGGATTGTAATTAAGAAATCTTCATAATAAATTGATTTCCATAACTTCGTTAAAAATAGCCCGATTTACATGAAATTTGGTATAATTTTCATTTGAGAAACGTAAGGAATCCATCGATATCACTTCCATATCGATACGATGAAGAATAAAGAATCCAGTTTTTCTGAAACAGGTATGAATCCTTGGCCGACCGCAGCGAATCGAGGTCGGCGACCCACAGTCGAGGGTGAAATATTCATTACAGCGTATTAAGAAATTCGTTATTCTTCGTCGCATCGATATGAAAGTAACACTAATGGATTCCTGGCGTTCTCCCAATTAAAATTATCACAAATATCATGCAAATCGGACTACTTTTACACAAACAATACAAATTATAAAAGGAGTAGGCATTCCGTGGTCGATGACCAGAACGATGACCAGAACGAGCAAAGAACCTTATAAAAAGAGAATAAATATAAGGAAAGTAACCGTAATAAACGTACTAATGGACTAATTTTTGTACCTATTTAAAAATTATATGAAAAAACTATATACTTAGTGTTCCGTGTTGCGGGACAAAAACGGGCTCAGAGCGAAGCGAAAATTCGTTTCTCGTTTAGAGCGGGCGATTTAACAATTTACGAAGCCAAATTCATTCATTCGTTTACAACTAGGCAATTGCTTGTTTCCGAAGGTTTCGTCGGGAAGCATTTGTCTGCCAGATGTCGAAAAGGGGCAATCGACAATATCGACATCGTGCCGTTTTTCAAGGGTTTCGACTTTCTTCGCTCTGAGTTAATGAGTATATTGCTCCATCGGCGGATTCCATCGCTGACCCGCGGGACAATACGGTTATAAACCGCGACCATGTCGAGACTCTGGCCGATCCATCTGGGTAGTTTTGGTAAGCAGATGTCTAATTTTCACCCTCTATGCTGTGAAGAGGGAGAGGGGGGTTCCTCCTACACCGTCGAACTCATAGAGAGAAGGTCCCTCCTCTCCAAGGAAAATTTGGCCAATCAGCAAGGTTCTTTGCTCGTTCTGGTCATCGTTCGGACCACGAAATCCGAGCATTCTTCATAAAACAAAGTTTTCACAACTATTTTGATTATCGTACGGATCACAGAGTCTACATCGATCTAATCATGATTTTGGATAAGTTACACTCTTGCCGGGCTCCTGGTTGAGCCAGGAATCATTGGTGTCACTTCCATATCGATACGATTAGAGAGTGCGTTTAAGAAATGCCTACTCCTTTTATAATTTGTATTGTTTGTGTAAAAGTAGTCCGATTTGCATGATAATGTGATAATTTTAATTGGGAGAACGCCAGGACTCCATTAGTGTTACTTTCATATCGATACGATGAAGAATAAAGAATTTCTTAATACGCTGTACTGAATATTTCACCCTCGACTGTGGGTCGCCGACCTCGATTCGCTGCGGTCGGCCAAGGATTCATACCTGTTTCAGAAAAACTGTATACTTTATTCTTTATCGTATCGATATGGAAGTGATACCGATGGATTTCTCATGTTTCTCAAATGAAAATTATGCCTACCAACTTTCATATAAATCGAACTATTTTTAACGAAGTTATGGAAATCAATTTATTATGAATATTCCTTAATTACAATTCGATTTGTGTCGTTTTTGGACCATTTTCATCGGGAGAACATAAGGAAACGATTCACGTCACTTTCGTCAAGATCCGGTGAGAAATGTAGAATTTTCGATTCGTCGCGACTTAGGGGGTAACATTGTACGGCCCCCCTGGTCACGAGGGTCGAAGTCCTCGAAACCCATCATCGAGACGCGGCTTATCGACGGCGTTGCCTCTGGGTCTTGGCTGCCAGGATCGGCTGCCGGCTCGGCACGCGGTCCAGGATTTCCGTGCCGTCGGAAATCCTGAAGCGCGTGCCGGACCCTTGGTTTCAAGTGCCGTTTTCCTCTTCCAACTACCTTTCTCTCTCTTATGTAAACTCTTCTGGAGTCGAGGTTGGCGCGCGGGCAGGACCGTGGTGTTTTCTGGCACGCGGGCAGGACTGTGGTGCTTTCTGGCGCGCCACACCTTTTCGAACGCGCCACGCAAGAGCGTTAGTGAAAAATTTTACCTGCATCACGAGCAATCAGAAGAATGCCCCCTTTCTTCAAAACATCTTGCACATTACATCCCTTCATCATTTATCTTAAGTGTATTTATCGTCTATCAATAATAGTTTTTATATTAAAACAAGCAATGACATGGTGATTATTGCCGTCAATAGTAATAATTATGATCGTCACAACAGGGAATGTGTTAACTGCAATTTCATTTGCCACCGCATTGTCGGGGAAACATTTGGACATTTTTTAATGTACCCTTGTAAAATTTTACAGTCGTTATAACTCAGTCATAAACCATTTCCAGAATTTATCGATGATATACATCGAACAGGTAGTACACAATACACTACTGCGGTGGATCGTGTAAAAAGCATTTGGAGTCGACGTAGAAATGGGAGCCCGAACTCGCTGTCTCTAAGTAGTGACGGGTACGACCTCCTGGCCCGCGCGAAGGAACGCCGCGATCCGGCTTCACGTACTTTGGCGTGTCACGCGGCTCGAGGCGCGCCGGAACGTCCGTGTAAAGGGCCCTATTCATTTGTGCATACGTGTCTTGCAATATCTGAAACGTCTGTTCAACTCGAGGACCTTCCTCGTTTCGTGTTTTTTTTCGTGGTGGTTGTGGTGATGGTGATGGTGGTGATGGTGGTGAGGAATTAATATTTTCATTTATTCCGGACGGTCCAGCAATTTCGCCATCATTCGGCGTAGTAGATGGCCTGGTTTGACCACAGTCAGCCTCCGCCCCCGTATCCAATACAGATTCCTATAAAATAATATATCGAATTAGATTGCTGTTTCATTCTCAATTAGTGTTCTTAAAATTTATGTTCTTCATTTCTTTGTCATGTATACCAGTTTTATGCTGATCCTTCGAGATCTTTATACAGGGTGAGTTAATAACAACTGTCTCTTGAAATAACTCGTTACTTATTGTTTTTAGAAAAAGTGTTGTATATGAAATATATTGTATTCGGTAGTGCTTGTCGAGCAGACACATTTTTTTTATATATATTATATTGTCTGAGATATCATTGTGGCCTTCAGTTTTTAAAATGATACCGCATATTTTTCTAAGTACTATGTTGTAATCGATAATTTTTGCTAAAACCACTAAATAACGAGTTCTTTCAGATGGTAGTTGTTATTCATTTTCCCTGTACACATACATATATCGCGTTTTTTATATAGTTATGTGTTTTTCTAGCTGCCTTCAACTACTGAAGAGTGGGAAAGCATAGCTTCCCAATTCGAAAGAAAATGGAATTTTCCGCATTGCGTGGGGGCAATGGATGGCAAACACATTATGCTACAATGCCCTGTTAACAGTACCAATGAATATTACAACTACAAATCCTTTTTCAGCATTGTATTGTTTGCTCTCGTAGATGCAGACTATAATTTTCTATTTGTGGATGTTGGTTGCCAAGGTAAAATTTCGGACGATGGTGTTTTCAAAAACACCGATTTGTATAAAAGAATTGAAAGAAAAGATTTAGCCTTGCCTAAAGAAACTCCACTGCCTGGACGGCATATTAACATGCCGTACGTCATACTAGGTGACGAGGCATTTTCTCTCACCGAAAATCTAATGAAACCATACTCCGGAAATCACAGCAAAGGAAGCAGAGAAAGAATATTTAATTATCGTCTGAGTAGGGCACGAAGAGTGGTCGAAAATGTATTTGGGATATGTTCTTCAGTCTTCCGTATTTTGAGGAAACCTATACTATTGCAGCCGGAAAAAGCTGAGATTATTGCACTAACAATTGTGTATCTACACAACTTTCTGAGAAAGTCGAAAAGTTCAAGAGCATCCTACTGTCCATCAGGGATGTTGGACAATGACAGTAATGGAGAATTAGTAGCAGGTAGCTGGAGGACACAAACTACTGTAAACAATTCGTCGCTTGTGCCTCTTAACAATGTACCTCGAAGACCGTCACAAAAATCACAAAACATTAGAGAAGAATTTACTAATTATTTCGTTACCAACGGAACTGTCCCTTGGCAAAATAACTGTGCGTGACGGAAATTATTTAAATACGCTCATTTTACTCACATTGTATGTATTTACGGTTCGCCTGGGTTCATTCTTATCCAATAAGAAATGCATTCGTTTGAATGCGAACCATTTCGATCTGTAGACGTCCGTCCTTGCTGGAATGTAACAATTATTTAAATAATTAAATAAAGATTGTGAGTAATGTATTCTTTGAATGCAGAAAACACTACAATACTTTGTAGAAAACCAATAGTTTTTTTCGACGTACCTTTCCCAGTGCCAATGGAACGTTTTCCTTTAGCCTTTTGTTGACGAAAGGATCCAAGCAAACTTGTCATTTTCTGACGTACATTCTCCACCTGTATTCCAATTTCTTTTGAAATTGCTTCCCACGCGTCATTTGTTTATTTCTTGAAAAATAATTGTGGTACGAGGGGTTCCATAAAACTGGCTGTCTCTCATATGCTTCTATTAATGCGAGGCATTGTTCCTGTGACCACTCCACTTCCATTGTTGTATACTGTACATAAAGATATGTATATTTCTGTTAATTGAATTAAATCGACTTCAGGGTCTAATACTGAATATTTTAGAGAGACATTCACTTTAATTTTTGTACCTGAATATTTAAGAAATAATTTTATACGATTTTTGATTTCATTAATATTTGTTGTATGTATTTTAATTAAATTCATTTAAGTTTATAATAATTTGAATATTTAATGCTCAAATTCCAAATGATGAATTGATGTACAGTCGGTGTAAAAAGTATTCGTGCAGCGACCAATTTAAAGTAAAACGTTGTATATCAATGTCAGTAATAAATTTTAACGGAAAACAATGATTAATAAATATTCTTCGACGTTTGTAGAATAGAATTTGTATAAACAAAATTTTATACTCTTTAACATATACAAAGATATGATCAAAAACAGATAAACGTGTAGAAATGGACGCTCAAAAAGTATTCGTACAGTTGAATAACGAATTAATAAACTATGGAAATAAACTAAATATTTAATGTTTTGATACTTTGTGGGATTGCCTTTTGATTTTATAATAGCTTCGAGGCTAGTTGGTCTGGAATTTACTAAGTTGGATGTAATAGCAGGCTGCATTTTTCTCTACTCTTCTGGCTGAGTGACTTTTAAACGTTCTTTAGATGTAATATTTCGATTACGTATTTTTTTGTCCAGATAATCCCATAGATGCTCTATGGGATTGATATGTGGTGATTATGGCGGGGTTTTCAAATACTTTGGTGTGTTATATACAACCAAATGGATTATCTGGACAAAAAAATACGTAATCATAATATTACATCTAAAGAACGTTTAAAAGCCACTCTGCCAGCAGAGTAAAGTAAAATGCAGCCTACTATTACATCCAACTTAGTAAATTCCATACCAACTAGCCTCGAAGCTATTATAAAATCAAATGGCAATCCCACAAAGTATCAAAACATTAAATATTTAGTTTATTTCCATAGTTTATTAATTCGTTATTCAACTGTACGAATACTTTTTGAGCGTCCATTTCTGCACGTTTATCTGTTTTTGATAATATCTTTGTATATGTTAAAGGGAATAAAATTTTGTTTATACAAATTCTATTCTACAAACATCGAAGAATATTTATTAATCATTGTTTTCCGTTAAAATTTATTACACCAACCGTATATGTGTTGAAAAAAGTTTCTTTTTTATGCTACAATTTATTTAATTTTTATTTTTGATTTTAAATTCTATTTACAATTAGTTATTTAGTAAGTTAATATGAAGTATTATTTGCATGATATTGTTCCGGCTATGGGGTGTCACCCCCCCCCCCCCGCTATGAACATCGTCGCAATATTAATAAATGAACCAGAAAACACTCAACACAACTATAATTCACTGTATACGAAGTTAGAAACGATAATTATAAATTGACAAAGGATGTGGAGATATATAGAAGTAGTGTTAAAAAAAATTAATAACTTTTAATACTTACGATGGAAGTTGAACGCACTTTCAGCACAAAATATCCAACTTGTGTTCTGCACTGAGGCTTCTGAGAAAGGCGAATTACTTACACGCGCTGAATGTAACTGTTTAGTTCACTGTTTGCGATGAACTGATCTTGCCGTACAAGGTTTCTTCGCAAGTTGACACTAAAACAACGGTATTGGTTTGCATACCGAAAAACGGGGGTGAAATGAGCTTTCTGATTAGTCATTTCCGAAAAGAGGGGATGAGGAAGGAGGAACTGTCGATTGCAGAAGGTAGGGGAAAAATTAGGGTTTTTCCCGATCCGCGGTTCCGGTGGATCAGAAAATCGCGTACGGTTCCGAACGGTCAAAAATTTCCACCAAACCTGGTCCGCGGTCATCTGGTAGGCAGCTGAGCAAGTGAGGTTTATTGTACTCTTGCCGGCCCTAAAACAATTTACAGAACTGCTTATCCGTCTATTGTGATGTAAAAAAATGACCATAATACATTTGAAGTCATTTGCGACCTAACAGAAGGTACGAAACTGTGTCTGTAGGGGCCATTCCATGCCACGCGATTCCTTTTGAAACCCGCTATCTAGGATGTGTTCCATATGAAAGTAGGGGGGATTAAGTCCTCATTTTTGTACTTGCGAAATTGTTTAAAACAGACAAGTTTGATAACTACCCGCAATGATAACTACCCTCAATCTCATATCGTATGACGAAATGACTGAGTGATGTTGAAAGTTGAAAGTGATAGCGGAACTGTGGAAGGGAAGCCACGGCAGAGAATTTCCTTCATTTCATTTGAAACACAGTTTCCAGCAATCGGTCACTGCGACGTAGTAAACCCCTTCAAACAGCTGAAGTAGTATGGAGTGTGAAGTAGTGATGGGCGTGATACCGTTCAAGCAGTATCGATACCTAGCGGTGAAGTATCATGGTATCACAAGCACGTATGTGCTTTGTAGGTATCAACATCTTGGCTGGACTTGGTATCGATAGTATTCGAACCCGAATCAAGCATGCATAGGTATCGAAACAGTAATGAGTACTTGGAAAGAATCGTTTCCCAAATGATACCTACAAAAGTCTTAGTCTTTTAAACTCGACTGCGTTCGAATCCGACATTGAGCATACAAAGTCTCGCGATACGGGACCCCTGAATAATTTGACAAGGAAAGAGAATGCATATAAGGGAACTAAGCGAAACAAACGTATTAAAAGACTAATTATTTTACATATTTAAAAATAATATTTTATTCACGATATTATCTTTTAGTCGATTTATTTTTTGCTAATTAACTCACCTGTTTTTGAAAATACTCTTTCCGAAGGTAGGGTGGGGTGGGGCTAAAAGTTCATACGAAGTAAACTATTGTTATATATTGTTATATATATCGCAGAAGCTATAGAGGTACCAATGGGGCAAAAAGTCCCTCAGACTGGAAATATATATTTTATTATTTATTTTCATAATAAGATGGCGAAAGTATAACGAAATGATGCCAAAGGCTTTAAACAGTATTTTTGTTTTAGTTGAGCGATTTTTTTTAGTTTTTAGTTCAAAGTGAGTCTGTGACTTATATTTTTATTTATTGTTAAAGAAGTCATGCATTCCTTTCAATATTGTATACCAAAAACAATTGGTTATTTACTTATTTAGTTTAATATTAGGTACACGAAAAGGCATTAGGGACTTTCTACCCTATGCAATGAACTTTTTGCCCCGTACATGGGGCAAGAAGTCCATTTTGCATTGACAAAGATTGTGTGGTATAACTGAACAGAAAATAACAGTATCAACACAAACGAACTTCGTGAACGTAAAACATAATAGCGGACAATCTGTTTTCTTCCTCTGTCTCTGCAGGAGGCGTATTGATAGTGGATAATACTTTGTAGTTGCTATATTTGTGGCATTTTTCTCACGTGCGTCGAGACAAAAGCGGGCTCAGAGCGAGGCAAAAATTCATTTATTCTTTACGATGGGTAATTTATTATTTTTCCAAGAACGTTTGGACAACATCTGTTTGCCAGATTTCTAAAGGGCAGTAAAAGAACTTTAAGAATTTTAGACATTGTTCAGTCCGTGATAATCCGTATATTGCTCTGTCGCCGGGTAGTACGTACGATGGCTTCGGACCCGCGCGTAGGTACTGTTGTTAATCGCCACGCCGACTCGCGGGACAATACGGCCATAAACCGCGACCTTAGCGAAACGGTCCGGCCGATCAGCCCTGGTAAATTTTTGGCAACCAGATGTGGCATTTTCCTCCTCTACTTCCTCAAGGGTGAGAGAATTACTTTAATTACTTTAATGCATATGAAAAAGATGTCACCAATATAGCAATTAAAAAGTATTGTCCACCATCAATACGCTACCTGGAGGCTGGAGGGACGCAGGAAGAAAAGGGGTTGCCCGCTGACTGCGCGTGTTCCCGCCTGCATCGTCTTCCCTTCGATTAAAGACGGATCCCATATCTTTCGAATAATCACGCGCTCCAATATCAAAACAAAAGCAGGCACAGACGTATGCACTACGAGAAAGGGTGAGGCGTAGGGAGGAGATTATATTATGACCAATCGGACCTGCATTCGTTGCAGACGCAACGTTTCCACCTCTTCATAGCAATATTTTCTCGTTATGGTCCACCTTTTCTCGTAGCGCATATGTCAGTGCGTCCTTTTGTTTTGATATTGTAGCGCGTGTTTATAATGAAGAGATAAGGGATCCGACTCCACTTCGAACTATTCATAAAATGAATATAATTAAGAATATACATTTATTTGTACAATTATCTCGAAGTTCTCTCTATAAATCATATATACAGCAAGCAAGCGAATTTATTGCAAGGATAGAACAAGAAATGCGTGAGGTAAATCGAACAACTATTTACATATTCGCGATGTCCAAAAATCGAATGAAATAGAAAATGGATGAAATTGATAATATTCTGGACATCACGAATCAAGAGACACGGTAGTGTCTCGCGCCAAGTATATATAGGTATATATGCGCAGCGGACACAGACTGGATCTATTACGCCACGACTCGTTATCAAGAACCCTGAGATTTCCGAATCTCAATAACGGCTGATCCGATTACATTCTAAATGGTCTTAATGGATAGCTTGGGTTTGATTTACATGAGAAAAGTGTCTTCGCTTTTTTCCTACGGGCCCCATGAGCTGAGATACTTCGTTGTAAAGTTGCAATTTGCTGAATTTTATGTTCTTAAAATTCGTCCTCGTCCTACACTTCTGGGCAAGGGGGGGTATCAAAGGGTGAGGAAATGTCTCTCAGGCACGTCGTTCATTGGATGCGGGTTTCGGCCAATCGCGTAACAAATAGCTGTAACTTGACAGCTAGACAGAGACATTATAACCTACCATGTGTCAAGTGTCAACTAAAGTAAGTTGTCCAAATTTGAAATGTCACGATTTTTTACACTAAATATGAGACTGAATTATTGTGTTAATTAACAAAGTAAGTCGCCAAAATTGTTTAAATCGATTTTGTATGTAGAGTCGCAGACTTGGAAGTTGTCCGGAGTAGGTTCGACAGAGAATCTTCTTCTTTCGCATAAGTTTATGGAAATTTGTATCATGCATGTACAAAATAATATATATTGTAACAAATTGCATTGCATTTAAATTGCCAGATATTTATATACCAGCAATTTAGAGTTTTTATGTAAAGCTTATATTATAGAAATGAAGGGGACGCACAGGCTTGGATGGATAGAAATGAAGGGGATGCACAGGCTTGGAGGTTGTCCAGAGAAGATTACATAGGTAGATAGATAGACAGAGCATCTTGTTTCGCACAAGTTTCTGGAAATTTGTCAAATAAGGTAAATCAGCTAAAAAATTAATGAATTAATGAATGTGTGGCAACTACTGTGGATTTTATTAAAGTATTACGAATGTCTTTCACAAAAGATTGAAAAGCATCAAGGGAAATGTGTTTTCAGCGTACTTTCTTCACTAATGTGACTTGCTCTACATTGCAAGCAGTTCACCATAAATAATCTATTTTCTTAATAATTCTTAATGCTATGTCTTTTGACAATTTTTGTCGATTTACCTTATTTGACAAATTTCCAGAAACTTGTGCGAAACAAGATCTATCTATCTAATCTTCTCCGGACAACCTCCAAGCCTGTGCATCCCCTTCATTTCCATCCATCCAAGCCTGTGCGTCCCCTTCATTTCTATAAGTTTTACATAAAAAATGTATTAAACAATTTTGGGGACTTACCTTGTTAATGGAGACAATAATTCAGTGTCCTATATTGTGTAAAAACTCGTGTCATTTCAAAAATTTTGACAACTTACCATATTTGACATTTGGCAGGTTGTGATCGATCTGATTGACACTAGCTACTTAGATTACGTTACTAGCGACCTGCACGTAGCTGCTTTTTGTCTTTTTCGTGCTGCGTGAATTGGCGGTACATTTCCTCTCCCTTTCATGTTCCCCTCTTGCCCACACTTGACGATGGAGAAAATCTCTTAACGTAAAATTCGGGAAATTCCAACTTTGCATTGAAATATCTCAGCTCATAGGGCACGTAGGAACAAAACGAAGACACTTTTCTTATGTAAATCAAACCCAAGCTATCCATTAAGACCATTTCGAATGTAATCGGACCAGCCGTTATTGAGATACGGAAATCTCAGGGTACTTGATAGCGAGTCGTGGCGTTATAGATACACTCTGTGTTCGCTGCGCATATATATATATACTTGGCGCGAGACACTACCGTGTCTCTTGATAATTGTATTAATTATTTATATCACATATGTCGACAAATAGAATTGAGTCTTACATTGTATTTGCAACTGTAAGCTACGGGCCTGGAAAGCTATCTCCGGGCTTGGGGTTTTTCCCTACGGCTGGTCATCGTGTGGTCGCTTTGGCGAGTACCCTTGACTCGCCGAATACGCGGCTGAAGACCACGCGACCGTTTTAAAGGCGCGTATCGACGTTGCGAGGCGTGCGCACGAGGCACGCCTCGCGCATTGGAGAGTCTGGAGACTACCTCGACACGGTTACTTTGCAAAGCAGCCTTGCGCTACCTCGAGCATGATATTTTCCTCGCTGCGAGGCTGCCTCGCGCCCGTCACCCCGTAGCGAGGACAACACCCCGCAGTGCCTCATCGAATTTTATGGCTTTCGACCCTCGAAGGGTTTGGAATATCATTAAAAGAAGTGAGAAATGTTCAGAATTTCAGAATTTCATCGTATCGAAGGGGAAGTTGCGCCAATGGATTCCTGGCGTTCCCTCGATTAAAATCATACCAAATATCATTCAAATCTGACTACTTTGACACAAGCTATTTGTATTCTTTATGTAAAAATTGTCCGATTTACACGACATTTAGCATGATTTTGAACGGAAAAGCCCAAGGAATCCATCGGCGGCACTTGCATATCCATACGATAAAGAATAAAGAATTTCTTAATACGCTGAAAGGAATATTTCATATTTTCACCCTCGACAGCGGGGCGCCGACCTCAATTCGCCACGGTCGGCCGATGATTCTGTTACGTGAGGGCGTTGAATTTAAAGTGACCGAGCGGTCGAGTCTAATTTTTCTCACGTAATGCTTAACAAATTAAAGATTTTAGTAATTTATACGTTTTACGCGAAAATTCAGGATTGTTTTGGGAGTAGGGCTTTTGTCTACAACCAATACAGGTTGTCCCGTCTGGATGTGGTACTTTGAGACTGGTTCGAAACAAAATGAGACAATATGTAAGTAAATATTACCATGTATTACAAAATAAGCAAAAGGAAATGTTTAAAGGTGGTACAATTTGAGGAATTTACATGGGTTTTCCGGAGAGTCGTAGATGACTCACGAAAATAAACACGCGGGGTGAACAATATTGATCGGACAATATTTTACGGACGACAATTGATCGAGGAAAACCCCGCAACTCGTTATGTGAGTTGGATCAATGTTCGCGCAATCGTCCGATAATACAGATTTCAAATAAATTGGTTTGAAGAAAATTGAATGATCGGCGCTTTATAGTAATCGGATGCGATACAATTCACAAATGCGGTACGCGTGAAAAAGGAATTAGGCAGTTATCGAGGGAGAATTCCCATAACACGTACTGGTTGGATTAACTGTCGCTTCCGTACATTGAAACAAAAGAAAATCAATTTCGAAAAGAAACGACGTGACAGAAATGCATAAACGATACACGCCACACAATGACCATTTGATTATAGAAGAAGTACTTCAAGACACTCACCGACTTGGTAGTAGAGGGTTTTTAAATTTTTGACCGTCTTACTCTCTCTCTCTCCGATGTACTGGAGCGGTTCTCTCTCTCCGCGTGACCTGGGGCGCTGGGCGCCGGTACAAGATGTTGAAGCGCGGCACAGGCGTGAAGCACAAATCACGCCGAACAGTTCACTAACGTTATAATGTTTTGAAAGTTTTGAATATCACAATTTAAATAGAACGGGAAAATCACTAATACTGATTTAAAATAATGGTTAACGTAATTATTGAGTTCGATACGGGGACTGAGTCTTTCCACGTTATTAACTATTCACGATGGAACTCTAGCTCACACACCTAATGTAATAGGGCAATACGTCCCTCGGGCAGAACGACCTCGCTCAATGCGATTTAACAGGCGACTGCCACGAACGTTCGCAGGGTAGGCCCGAGCACTCGGGCCTTTGCGTCAAATTCGCTGACGCCGCACCTCATGCACACGGGCCCAACCGTCGCCACCCAGAACGTTCCCAGCATCCAAGTCGCTATCGCGTCCGGCGTTCTAAGAACGCTGACGGTGTCGGAAGGTTTTCTCACGGAAGAACGCAGCGGCGTAACGGTTCATATAAAATTATTATTATCATATGGTTTGTAGGTCATTGACAATTGATCGAGGGAAACTCCCACAACACTCAATGGTAGGATCAAATGTCAATGACGGTGTACCAAAATTTTGGCAGGGGAGAAAAATATAAAGTAGCCTACTACAATGCGTCGTAAGGCTTATCACGGCGCGCATTCTAGGAACGTCGACGGCGTTGGGAGATTGCTGACGATAATCTTCCAGAGTATGCCGTGGCGTTACAGGCTTCAATCGGAATTAAATTATAACCATTAAGAATATTCACAGATAATCGACTACTGATTGAGGGGAATCCCCATAACACGTGATGGTTGAACCAGTCGTCGACATCTGTGTAGCAAAATATGATGTGAATTTAGCAAAAATGTAGAGATGAATTTAAAAAGTAACCGGCACGTAACACCCTCCCCCCCTTGGAATCATCGTCCCCGATGATAACTAGGTATAAGGACACTTGGAGTGCCGTGTATAATTCAAGAAAACATGGAGTAGCTGCCTGTCACGCCTACGACGTACCGCGCTTGTTCCTCCGACACGAATTTCGACTCGGTGATTGTGAGGATCGCCTCGCAGGGCGGAGTACACGCAATCTATGAAAGGACGCCCTATGTGAACGCAGCCTTCTAGGTCTATTATTGTTATTGTACTACTATTTCTGATGAGACCGCAGACGTCTTCATCTGTTATGCCCTGATTATCCCTACACGTTAACTCTCTGAGCGACGGCATGTCTTTGAGAAACTGAGCACCGACGTCCGGGTACAGTAGGCTGATCTGTAATTCGCTACAATGATTCAGGGCACTGAGTGTTTCGAGGCTAAACTGCCCTCTGATGTTAGTGCACCCCGTGATATCCAATTTGATAAGATGCTTCATGTGGCGACCCACTTCACCGATGAAGGCGCTGTCTACCCAGCCGCAGAACGCAACCCCAAGCTCGGTGACCAAGGGATAGCGGGAAGGGAGACTGACCGCCATCTCGACGGGACCGAGGTCAAACTCGAAAAAGTCTGCTGCCTCTTCCTGCTCGGATTCCGCATCCTCCTCCTGCATCCCTCCGTGACCGGGCCGGGGGTTACACTCCACGAACTTCATCGACTCCATGGATCGAGGTAACATGGTGTTTTCAATTAATGTCTGTAAAATATTAGAGCGGAAGTTTTTGGGCTTGGATAAACAAAGATGTGATAACATTTTGAAATGTGAAATGGCTGCGGCGATATATTCGCCTCTAGCCGTAGAATCTGTTAGATTCAGCCTTACTAGGTCCACTGTTATTTGTAACAGGGACCTTCCGGAGAAATCGGTGCCCTTGGCGCTGAATCTTTGTAGATTCTTATTAGTTTGGAAAATCCTTCCTAGTTCAATGTCGCTGCAGTTCGTGCAACTTCCAATTGATAGGTCTCTCAGGGAGGTAACGCTTGCTGCCAGCTCCCGAAAGGCTGATGGTCGGGCGTCGACGGCCGTTACATCCAGCCCTTCCAGTGCTGGACAATTCTTAGCAATCAAGGCCAACAGCTGAGGTCGCAGATCTTCAGCGGCTTGGTCATCGTCTAAAACAATAATCTTTAAGTAAGGGGCACATCGAGCCAATACCCAATAGAAGGCTTCCGTTTTAATGCGCCTCCATCCCTGCATCCCAGGCCATCTCCAATTGTCTAGATCGAGACGTTGCGTTTTCCGGAAGGAGTCGTGTACTCCTACTCTCCACGTCTTCGATACCTGCTCCATGCGGGCGCAATCCGCGAAAGGCAGGTATGCCGCTATTCGCGCAATCACTTCTACCGGCAGGAGTGCTGAACGGACCGGTTCGTACCCCGGGAAAGGGTTGTCCCATTCAGGATTGAAGTTGGATGGCCCGGTGCTCGAGGATGGCAAGTTGAAACTGTGCCATGCGTCGGCGACCATGATCCGGAGCCTCCGCTTGTGAAGCGTGATGGGTTTTGAGATTGCGTCGTTCACCACCTGGGCTGCTTGCTGCGAAGTGGCGAATGTGATAAAAGCCACGTTCCCACTAGGTTGGACCCTTAAGACGACGTGTTCTGCTCCGTGTGGATGGAAAATTCTTAAGAGGTCTTTTTGTTTCGTGAACCGCGCTAAGCGGCACACGAAGATCCTTCGTGAGCGTCCGCGATCGTTGATGGCTGGGTCGGACATCTCTATTCGGCTGTCAATGATTTGAGATAATAACAGTGATAATGGTAAACAAAAGAAATCCGAAATATGTATAAAACCGGAAGGACTACGTGATTATTGATCGAGGGTTTCCATGACACTCAATGGTCGGATCAATTATTGTCCTCAAAATATTTGATTTGGCGCAAGGTTAATCTACGATTGCTTGCTGACGTGGCAATGATGAAGTGACAGGCGCGATCGAATGAGCATCTGTGGTAGGCGTATCTGCGGTAGGCGTGATCGAATGGCAACCGCTTTCCACCCTTACAATGACATTGCTTGGTCCGACCGTTGTCTCTGGCGAAGTCCCAGGTCTCCTCTTCCTGCAGGGCAACAGAAACCGCACTCTCCCGACACTACTTCGGAAGCTGTATAGCAGAATTCCCAGAGTTAAAATAGATGATAATGTCAGTCCTCCGTGCAATAGATGGGTACTGAATCTTTTATTTCGGTGATGTCGTCCTATCTCGTCGAGTTTTCCTTCTACTTCAGACATAGTATCTTCGACAATAGTGGGTGTGTTTTTATAGCTTGTATCTAATGGTCGAATGTCATGATATTTGTAAATTTGGGGTAGAAGTTCTGAAATATTTAGTAGTAAATTCGGTTGGTAAAGGTACTGTTCTCGATCCTCCAAATGTTGAATTCCAATTAGGGTCACATGAGCGGTTTTAGCAATACATCCTTGTTTAAGCTGTAAAATACCAGTGCCCTCCATGGTTACTAATTCATCCTTCATTCCACCACATATAATTTGCAATGTCTCCGGTGACTCTAAGGAATATAACCATCCTTGAGTTGATTTCAACCGGGCCCAGAACGGGGTGTGCTGAGATCTTATTCGCACATCGCAATATTTGAATGCTTGGACGGTAGGCCGCAACAATAGCAAAACTTCGCAAGCGTCATTGGACGAAACTTCGGACAACGGTTGATCCAACGGGCATAGGTGCACATAAGATGTTCTGTGACAGTTGTTTATATATAACTCATCTATGTTGAAGTAAAACCGATGATCATTGCTTATTGCCAAATATGGGGTTCCTGGATGGACGTAGCTTGATCCTGTCGAGTTTTTAGTAAATTTTTGTGGGATAGGCCAAGAGTATGTGCGGTAGAGGTGGTATGCTGCTCCATCTACCAAAGGCAAGTATAGTATCAGTAGAAGTCTGCCTTTGTGGTAGCTGATCTTTTTACTGGATAATCTAATTAGTTCTTCTATTCCCTGGTATCCTTGCGGTATCGGGAGGTCGTATGAATTTTGTGTATTTCTAATGTCTGATACAATACGTTGAAGTTTTAACTTATCCAATAGTGAGCTATGTAATTCTCCTGCCTTTGCGGCATGTATTGCAGCAAGAAATTTTTCGGTTATTTTTATATATTGGTCCAAGGACAGTTCCAGGTTATGTGCATAGTGTGTCAACCAGTATGATACCCGAGTATAGTTTAGCGATTTATCTATGTTACCTATTGCTGTAGAGAGTTGGTTGATCTGAACTCTGTTTTTGTTCATCAGTCTTGAATTTTGGTCTAATGCTTCATGGTATTTGTGGAGCTTACTGGTAATAATATGCGTTTGATTTTTTATGAGATGAGTTATTTCTTGTTGATCTCGGTATAGTTGATCAATTTCCGAATTGAAGTATTCTGCATCATCCGTTGTTAGTGTGCCAAAGAGAGTGCGGCTTAGCGATCCGATGAACCCAAGAGGAACACTCCTCCGTACGATGGTCTTGGGGCTGTTAAACTCCTCCGGAACTTGAATCGCCGAGATTGTCTCCTTTAGCTCCAAACGCAGCGCCAAAGCTTCTTCCGCCTTTCCATTAAGGTAACTGACACGCAAGATGCTATTGCAATCGCTTGCCAGCAGTACGGAGACGCAGTAGTTGTAGGTTTCATTTAATTTTTCATAACCCATTGGAAATTGGGTTCCTAATTTATGGGCGTCGAGGAAAATCGTGACCCGCCAGTCGGCGGTCATCAGTCTCATAGTATGTAATTTTTCAAAATACAGTCCAGGACTAGCGTGTATTCTTGAAATTTCATACGTCTTCTGACGTTGCCCTTGTATTAGTGAGATCCAGGTCATCACAGAGAGGAGCGTTACCAACTTCATTTTGCCAACTGAAAATAGAGCTCTTCGTACAGGGAAGTCTCTATTTACTAACGTGAACGCCCGCATGTTGTTTTACATACCGGAAGGTAATATCATAACGATTCTGATTGGAACATACGGAACATAGGGAACATAGGGAACATACGGAACATAGGGAACATACGGAATATCGGAACATACAGAGGGTTTGTACGAATACCCCAAGTACGATGCATTGACAATGGAGCAATCCTAACCGAAGTGAATACATCATAGTTGTCGCATAGGGTATGCATATTTAAAATTCCTGGAAAGTGTTAAGTGTCATTTTGGAATTTTTGTTCCGGTTCAATGTACTGAGCACCCTGGTGGTGTAACAATAGCTTATCGGCGTGTTTTACAAATCGTTCGCCAGATTTCTTTTGTAGTATAATATTATTCCTTTCTAAAATTCCAACAATTTTGTAGGGACCGTGATATCGACCACCAAATTTTCCTTTTCTGACTTCTACCAAAACGCGTGCCATGTCGCCAACTTTACCTTGAAATGGTCGCGCTTTTTCATCGTAGTGTAATTTTGATTTGTGTTTAGCCGATATCAAATTTTGTGCAGCCAAGGTCTGCATTTCAGTTAATCGCGTTAACAAATCTCGGAGATATCCATTATACGTCGATAAGGATTCGTCTGTAGGGAATGCACTAGGACAGCGTGCTATTTCGCCAAACACCAATTCGTGTGGGGTAAAATTTGTTGCTTCGTGAACAGACGTGTTATATGAAAATATTGCAAATGGTACTATTTTATCCCAATCATCAAAATCATTTAGATAGTGTTTTATGTATTCTGTCAAGACTATATGGCTACGTTCTAGAGCACCATTTGTTTGTGGACGGTACCCAGAAGTAGTTACGTGGTTAATTTTGAATACTTTCGCTAATTCTTTTAATACTTTGTTAATGAAGCTAGTGCCTTGATCAGTTAAGATCGCGCGTGGAGCCCCATATTGTAAAACCAGATGCGTGACCAGCGCGTGAGCTACAGTTTCTGCTTTTATATCCGGTACAGGAACTGCAATGCAGTATTTTGTAAGATTATCCTGCATAGTTAGAATGTGCCGATTACCGCTAGGAGTCAATGGAAGAGGTCCCACAGTATCTAGAGATATTTTATCAAATGGCCTTAATGGTGTATCAGTTATAAGCATTGGTTCACGAGTTTTTGTCCTAACAAGTTTGTTTTCCTGACAACTATTGCATGTTCTGATAAAATTTTGAATGTCGTTACGCATCGATGGCCAATAAAATCTTTCTCGAATTCGTTGATATGTTTTTGTTACGCCCTTATGCCCTCCTATTAAACTTTTGTGTAATTCCGAAATGATTTTCGGGCGGAGTTCTTCGGGCGGTACCTGTACGTTTCCGGTACACAGAGTTACTTTGATTTCACTATGCGCAAAAACATTTAATAAGATACCAGCTAGTGTACCTTGCGGAAGTGTATCCGTAAATTCACCGGATTTCGAAATTCTAAAGGTTTTTATACCTGATTGTAAAAGTGTATTTCTTAAATTTTTCAAAGCATTACCTAATTTTGCGATGGAAGTATCATCATAATGCTTTTCTTTGATTACTACACTAAAAATTTTGTATTTACCTCGCGGCGTAACGAGTACCTGGCCTTCTTTTGGCTTTGCATTCCGCAGATTTTCAATGCTTATGGCCCCTATATCTGCGAGCAATTTACTTATTGGGGTTACCAATTCTACATCGGAAGAAATGAAGTGAACGTAATTTTCGCGAATGTTTGTTAAATTGTTTCGAGTGAAATTAATATTTCCTCCGCGTGTGCTTCGGGAGAAAGTCGGTGACGTTAATATGTCCGGAAGTATACTTTCTGTTATTTGAATTCCTGGCCGATACTGATCAATTTTCCTGTGGTTCCTCGATTCAGGAATAAATGAACGTTTGGGAGTGGAAAATGGGTCGGAAGATATGGTTTCTGGTTTTGAATAAGGTGTGGATAATGCAAGCGGTCTGTTTGATGGTAATGGGGTTGGTATCATGGATCGGCGCGGTGAACGATGAATTAGTGTATTATCAAATCCTGAGGCAGTGTTTGGTTCTTCTTCTTCTTGAATGGATTCTAAAGGTGGTTTCCCTATTTCATCTTTTGAAGGTCCTGTATCAGTAGCTGTTGCTTCTGCACTATTTTGTTCTCGCGTTTTATATTGAACCCACAAGTCTTCTGCGCGTTTATCCAATTCTTCCCGGAATGAATTTTCTGTATCCGGTTCTAGTTCATCGGATGATTTTTGAAGAATCTCGCTATGCTCCTGCAGCGATTGGTCAAAACGGTTAAAAGATTCCTGAAGTTCCTGTAGCCCAATGGGTTGAGTAGTGTCGAGGTGGATCTCGTTATCGTCACTATCATTGGATGGAGGTGCAACCTCTATCGTTATGCCTTCGGCAGGTGTAGGAGCCGCGGCAGCTTCATCCTCTGTAGTGTCCACAACCTCGGACTGGTCTGCAGATTGTACTTCTTTAGAAAGGGCGCGTTGAAATTCTTGAACCAATGTTGGTGACTTGAGATTAGGTAACACGCTTTTTCGACCTCGGAATATCGGTGGGTCGGTAGGCGGTTCATCTTCGGAATTTTGTGAAGATTCTGTAGTAGTTAATTCCGCGTAATTAATGGGAGGTTTTGGATCGACAGTTGGAACTGTGGAACGCGTTCTTGTTGAAACAGCATTTTTATCTAATGGAAAGGTACGTTTACCTCTCTTGATGATTGGTTTAACTATAGATTTTGGTTCTGCAGGCACGGATCTAGAAGTGCTCGGAGCTGGTAGCTTTTTATTCGCGGGTGGTCTTTTAATAGGCAAAATTTTTGGAATACTACATTCCGAATCACTTTCGGATGTGTCTTTAGAACTGGATTCTGAACTAGTATTAAATTTTGTTACTGGGTTTCGAGATAATGCATCTGCGTTGGAATTTAGACGTCCAGGTTTATGTACAAATTCGTATTCGTAATCATGCAATTTTAATCTCCAACGTACTAATCGTTGTCCCGGATCTTTTATTGAGTCTATCCATTTTAAAGGCTCATGGTCACTAACCAAAGTAAATTTTCTTCCGTAAAGGTATGGTCGAAAATGTAGTATTGCAAAAAGAACTGCTAGGCATTCCTTTTCAGTGGTAAAATAATTTTGTTCTGGATTCGTTAAATTTCTCGAAAGGTAAGCTACAGGCAAATCATGTCCGTCCACATTTTGACTGAGTACGGCGCCTATTGCGTAATCGGATGCATCAGTAGTTAATGTAAATGGTTTATTGAAATCGGGATATTGCAATATGGGACTCCTGCACAAAGCTTTACGTAAAATTTGGAAACTATTTTTGTGTTCTTTTTTCCACACGAAAGTGGCGTTCTTTTTTAATAATTCTGTTAATGGTTTGGCTTTGGCTGCAAAATCCCTGATAAATCGGCGATAATAACCGGCTAGTCCAAGAAATTGTCGTACATTTTTTTGATTTTTAGGACGAGGAAAATGTTTCACTGCCATTAATTTCTTAGGGTCAGGTCTTACTCCTGATCGACTGATAATGTGGCCTAAATATGTGACTTCGGTTTTTAAAAATTCACACTTGTCTGGCTGAAGGGTTAATTTAGCATCATTTAATCGTGTGAATAACCGTCGGACTTTCTTTCCGTGATCTTCCAAATTTTTCGCGTAAACGACGATGTCATCGAGGTAGACAAATACTTCCACACCCTGTAATCCGCGCAATACCTGATCCATCAGCCGTTGAAACGTCGCGGGAGCATTCTTAAGCCCTTCAGGCATACGAATATATTCGTAATGACCGTTAGGTGTAGTAAAGGCTGTTTTAGCGCGATCTCGTGGATCCATTTCGATTTGTTGGAATCCACTGGCGAGATCAAAGGTTGAAAAGTATCTCGCTTCGCCTAAATGATCTAGAATCTCCGTGATGTTAGGCAGGGGGTATGCGTCACCTATTGTTTTTTCATTGAGGTTCCGAAAATCAATGACTAATCTCCACCTTAGATTTCCCTCGGAATCAGGTTTCTTTGGTACTATCCAGAGTGGTGAATTGTATGGAGAATTTGAAAGTCCAATAATTTCCTCTGTTAATTTACTAGAAATTTGGCGAGCTATTTCTTTTTGGTGAACTCGCGGAAATCGATATTGCCTAGTGTTAATGGGCAAATCGTCTATTGTAGGTATTCGATGTTGTATTAAAGGAGTGGATTCTAATTTGTCACCTAGTAGACGAAATCGTTCCGGAAATTCTTCGATTATTCTAATTACGTGATCTCTTTCCTCGTCATTTAAATGGTCTAAACGTAATTTTGATAAAATTTGAGTTACACGGTCCGGTGATACCGGTGACTCCTGCTGTTCAGAGTCAGAATCGAAGTATTCGCGTTCTTCTGGAAAATTATGGTATTCGAACGGTAAAATTTCTTGAGGCGGTATTTCTATTTGAATGTCCTTGTCCAAGGTATTAATTGCGAGAACATGGCACACGTTATTTTTAATTTTTACTATTGCTTCTCCAATATAAATTCCATCTATTGTTTTGAGTAATGGTAAATATCCTTCTTTCAAATCACTGTTGATGGTGTCTATGGCGATTGCTTGTCGGGTACGACTGCTAATACGATAAACACGCGGCGTACTATTTTTCTGAGGTGCTTCCTCTGGAGGAGCCTCGCCAATAAAATGGATCGGTCGAATTGGTTGACTTTGCGTAACTATAGTATTATGTGCAAAAGAAATTTCGGCTTTTTCTTGTCTCAAATAGGCTTTTCCTAAAATACCGTCACTATGTATCGGAAAATTTGATCTTACTACATGAAATAGGATTGGTTGATCCAAAATTGATACTATTGTGGTTCCTAATGTTTCCATTCTTTCGTCTGTAATTCCTCTCATTTCGATAGAATCACGTACATCGACGGTTACATCCTCGTGCAATGCGTTTAATTTTATTACATTTATGTCTGCACCCGTATCAATCAAAAACGTTGCAGTTTTATATCGTAATTGTTCCGCGGTTAATTTTACAACAGGCGATTCGTCGTTACAACCCAAATTTAATATTGTTGATCCCTTTCCAGAAATCTTACTGTCGGACGACGCTCTGAGTTTTGATTGTTCGACGGACGACGCTCGGAATTTTGATTGTTCAACGGGCGACGCTCGGAATTTTGGTAACTCGTCGTCGCGTCTGTTCGAGGAGTTACTCGGGAGTTTAAATCTGAATTATTACGTGGTTCTGACGAATTTTGATTTGGTGAATATGAACGATTCTGATTCGGTGAGTACGGCCTAGACTCGCGAAATCCTACGGAATTTCGTGAATCGGGATTCAAATTTCGTGAGCTAGATTGAAAATTTGAATTTTGATGTGCGACTTGAGTCGCCTGAGGAGTTGGACTCGTACTTCGTGCCAATTGTGGAGCCGTCGGAGATTGTGCGTATGGCAAATTTGATGGAAAACGCGGATCCTGTGGATACGGTGAATAGTATGGTGGATAAGGCATTTGGTAAAAAGGTGGATAAGGCATGTAAGGATACGGAGAATAAGCGGGATACCCATGTTGTTCTGGATATCTACTCGATTCCGTGTTACTACGCGGTGGTTTAAGAATACTTGTCGGAAATTTTGAATAATCCGAATTTCCAGTCGCGTTTGGACTCGGGCTTCGCGAGCGAGAGTCTCCGAAATGTTGGTTTCGCGAATCGCGATAAGTGAATAGGCTTTGACGCGAATTACTTTGATTAGGCGAATCTGGACGGGGATTTAGACGAGAATCGTCCTGTCTTGAAAGAAACAATCTGTTCGGATCTCCGGTTGGTATTACTCCAGACCTCATTCGCGTTTCGACTCGCGTCGCATGTTTTACCGCGTCATCTAGAGTTTTGGGATCCCGCGCGTCTACGGCCCTGGCAATCTCGTCGGGCAAGCCGCGAATAAATGCTTCTAACGCGCATTCTTTAATCGGGTGCATCATCTTATCCGCGTCCGCGCCATACGAATCCTCCAGCGCAAGTCGAGCCCCGCTAACCAAAATATTAAGCCGATCATGAAAATCATTTACTGTTTCACTTCTACGCATGCGGATGTTTTCGATCTCATGATGGTAATATGGATAATCTTTCCCGGGAGCGAATCTGTTTTTCAAATGTTTAATTAATTCGTTTACGGTATTAAAGGTTTTCCCAAAAGTGCTATCGCGTGCAGCTCCTTGTAATTTTCCAAGGACTGCTTTAACGAACGGGCCTTCCGACGCAGGAGGTACAAAAACTGCGCCGTTCTGCACATCTTGTAAGAAATCTTTCAAAGGTATATTTCTCCCGTTAAAGAAAGGAATATTCAACGTCCCGTGCTGTAAAGCAAAGCATTCCGCCATAGACGTCATCATCGCGTTTGTGACGGATAGATTCACGGATGACGCGCTAGCGTCAGCGGTTTCATTGGGATTAACCATTTTGTTAAAATTTTTAATTTATAAATATATAAATAAGCTGAATATATAAACTGAAAATAAATTAGAAGGCGATATCACGGATTTTCCTAAAACTTTCAAGAAACAAAAATGCAAACATGCCAAACAAATTACATATGCCAATGATGCACTCTTCTATCTCAAACGTCTCAGAAAAATACCACAATGGACGGAGTTTCGACAAAAGCAGTAAAAAATCCCACTTCTGACACCAGTTTAGCTGTTACGTGAGGGCGTTGAATTTAAAGTGACCGAGCGGTCGAGTCTAATTTTTCTCACGTAATGCTTAACAAATTAAAGATTTTAGTAATTTATACGTTTTACGCGAAAATTCAGGATTGTTTTGGGAGTAGGGCTTTTGTCTACAACCAATACAGGTTGTCCCGTCTGGATGTGGTACTTTGAGACTGGTTCGAAACAAAATGAGACAATATGTAAGTAAATATTACCATGTATTACAAAATAAGCAAAAGGAAATGTTTAAAGGTGGTACAATTTGAGGAATTTACATGGGTTTTCCGGAGAGTCGTAGATGACTCACGAAAATAAACACGCGGGGTGAACAATATTGATCGGACAATATTTTACGGACGACAATTGATCGAGGAAAACCCCGCAACTCGTTATGTGAGTTGGATCAATGTTCGCGCAATCGTCCGATAATACAGATTTCAAATAAATTGGTTTGAAGAAAATTGAATGATCGGCGCTTTATAGTAATCGGATGCGATACAATTCACAAATGCGGTACGCGTGAAAAAGGAATTAGGCAGTTATCGAGGGAGAATTCCCATAACACGTACTGGTTGGATTAACTGTCGCTTCCGTACATTGAAACAAAAGAAAATCAATTTCGAAAAGAAACGACGTGACAGAAATGCATAAACGATACACGCCACACAATGACCATTTGATTATAGAAGAAGTACTTCAAGACACTCACCGACTTGGTAGTAGAGGGTTTTTAAATTTTTGAACGTCTTACTCTCTCTCTCTCCGATGTACTGGAGCGGTTCTCTCTCTCCGCGTGACCTGGGGCGCTGGGCGCCGGTACAAGATGTTGAAGCGCGGCACAGGCGTGAAGCACAAATCACGCCGAACAGTTCACTAACGTTATAATGTTTTGAAAGTTTTGAATATCACAATTTAAATAGAACGGGAAAATCACTAATACTGATTTAAAATAATGGTTAACGTAATTATTGAGTTCGATACGGGGACTGAGTCTTTCCACGTTATTAACTATTCACGATGGAACTCTAGCTCACACACCTAATGTAATAGGGCAATACGTCCCTCGGGCAGAACGACCTCGCTCAATGCGATTTAACAGGCGACTGCCACGAACGTTCGCAGGGTAGGCCCGAGCACTCGGGCCTTTGCGTCAAATTCGCTGACGCCGCACCTCATGCACACGGGCCCAACCGTCGCCACCCAGAACGTTCCCAGCATCCAAGTCGCTATCGCGTCCGGCGTTCTAAGAACGCTGACGGTGTCGGAAGGTTTTCTCACGGAAGAACGCAGCGGCGTAACGGTTCATATAAAATTATTATTATCATATGGTTTGTAGGTCATTGACAATTGATCGAGGGAAACTCCCACAACACTCAATGGTAGGATCAAATGTCAATGACGGTGTACCAAAATTTTGGCAGGGGAGAAAAATATAAAGTAGCCTACTACAATGCGTCGTAAGGCTTATCACGGCGCGCATTCTAGGAACGTCGACGGCGTTGGGAGATTGCTGACGATAATCTTCCAGAGTATGCCGTGGCGTTACAGGCTTCAATCGGAATTAAATTATAACCATTAAGAATATTCACAGATAATCGACTACTGATTGAGGGGAATCCCCATAACACGTGATGGTTGAACCAGTCGTCGACATCTGTGTAGCAAAATATGATGTGAATTTAGCAAAAATTTAGAGATGAATTTAAAAAGTAACCGGCACGTAACAATTCATACCTGTTTCAGAAATAAAATAATTCTTTATTCTTTATCGTATCGATATGGAAGTGACACCGATGGATTCTGTTACGTCCCTACTTCCTTATTTATGTGCGATTTTAGGGAGTTTATATTTTCTATCCGCTTTCGAGCTAGTCCTGGGACTTTACGCTCTGGGATAGTTGAGAACGATAAGGGGGTAAATTAGGATACGTTTTTATTTCATGATTACCTTAATTTTTCGATGAGGGCTGGTCCAGCGGAATCAATCTCCACTTAACGGGGGTGCTGGAAATCCCGTTGATTTCCGGTGTGGGGTTGGTTATGGGCTGAACCCACGGTCCTGTGATTATTGTTTTGCCCTGTAGTTGTATGATGTTTGTTATTACGGGAGTTAGGCTGACTCCCAACAAAGATCCTGTAGCCGGGGCGCACTTATGATTATAGTTTATTCGTCTTAACTGTACTTTTCGCCCGGCTCGATTGCTTTTGGGCATAACTTTTACACTTTTAAAGTTAACGTAGTTGGTATAAAACGTGGACACTGTAGCGAATATTTTTACTGATTCCGGTAATTATGGTAATGAGCTCCGCGGGTGGTCAGTCCCTTTTTATAGGGCAATTGGTCACTCCTACTCTAGGATTTGTCACATGACAAATCATAGGTGGGAGAGCCCACCCCACAGCCTCCACCTGGGATCTTCCAGGGAGAATCTTCCCATCGCGCTATCTGAGAATCTGTTTACGATTTAGTCACGTTCCTCCGTGGCCTTTTATGTGTGCGTCTTTCTTCGCGACTAATATGTATTATTTTTATATGATTCCCAGCGGCGACGATAGCAAGATTCTTTATACATATTTAGATTTATATGTTTATTATATTTTCTGTACGGTTGATTCCGTGCGGCTTACGTACTAGGGTCTGAAGTTAAATACATGATATGGGTATCGGTGATCGAGTATCGGGAAATAAATGGGAGGGCAATCTTCTGGCGAGGACCAGGGGCACAGCTCTGCGAAGGTGGTGTCGACTGCGCTGGTTGATAAGGCCCTCCGTTCCATGCTGAACGTCAGCTGGTGTTGACTGGGCCTCTTTCGTGTGCGTGCGGTCAACGAGCTGGTGTACTGCTGACTGTCCGCTACCTCCTTGATGCTGGCTGTCCTGTTCGCTGTTGCCGTTCGAATATTCCTTGCTCGATCTCTTCTTATTGTAACTTATTATGATAATGCCTTATCGGCAATTTGTTGCACAATATTTAGTATGATGTTTTCATACGAGGTTGTTACATTACCTCAGAGTACGGAATAGTAAATAAAATGAATTAAAGGTTAAATAATATTTGATTCTACGTCGCGGGACGTGACACCTCCCCCTTTAGAAAGCAAATTTCCAGAAGAAATTTGTTTTAATTCTTGGATGGCTTCTTTGAATTCTCTTGCCGCTGGAGTCGGTTGTCGTCCCTCGTCAGTTGTTGCTGGTTGATCTGCATTCTGCGATGACGGTTGTTTTTTCTTGGCCAAATATAATATTAAAGTTGTTATGGAGCTCCAAATTGCTCCTAACAAGTGTAATCCGCATCCGTAGACTGCATGTATTTGATATCCGTGTATAATGGTATCAAATATTGTTTTTATTATTTTAATGATAATAAAAACTCCAAGAAGTCCTGCGGTGACTGTTCCAAATTTAAGGAATCCGTTCCAGAATTTGGCTGCTGCATTCTCGGCTAATGTGGTGATGGTTTCTTCGTCCATAATTCCCATTATTGAAATTGATCTTGCGGGAATATTTTTCCCGGATACTCCTCTGGCGAGTGTGTTTAATACGGCTGCCTTTTCAGCAGGGAACATAATGTGGTCCCTTAAATTTTCCAGTTCCTTCTGTGTATATATCCCGCTGGTTGCGAGATCCGAAGGAGATGTGTAGTGCCAACTGAGTTTTGTTTTTGGGTGTAATAATTGAGGTGGACGGACTTCAATCGGATGTGGTGAAATTCTATGCCATGCTTGGTCAATTTCATACATGACTGGTAGAATGGGACTACATTCTCTATGTGTCCCTTGAATGGTTAAAATATGTGTCTTCGGTGTTAAGAACATTGAATTATTATAACCATACAGGCAATTCTATATAGCATTCATCTGTTTGGCGTATTTTAACTTGAACAGAAATGCATTTTATAATGTGAATCACTTCGCCAGCTACTAGTGCCATATGTCCCGGTGTTTTCGTGACTATATTAGCAAATTCGTCTGGTTTCAGCGTAGCAATTATCAGAGCATTGCTTAATATTTGTTGTTCCAATAAGCATTTTTGTAAAATGATGTCTCTGTATAGGGTTTTCAATTCAGTTCTTATATGTTTCTCCACGTAGACAAATTTGGAATTCACGTACGTGAAAATATCTAAATTTTCTACTGGGATTTTGTGTAAAGATGCAAAAATTCTTTCCTTCGTTGTTTCCAAGATAAATAATTTTGGATGTTCCGTTTGTATGAGCGTATAACCACATAGATGTTGCTCTCCTATTGGAGTTAAAGCGAACGTAATATCTTGTGTAGTCAATGCATATACGGAAGGTGATTTTTCTTCGGCTTGGCTGGTATCGGTAATTTTGGATGCCAGCCCTTCATAGAGTACATCATAGCGATCGAATTTGCAAGTCGATGGTGGAAAGGAGTGCCAGAACGTGTGTCCGTCCTCGTTGTCCACGCAAAATCCGTTTTGAAAATAGCATATAGTTCCAGATTTCAATATGATTTTGTTGTGCTCCAGTCGTACTGGTACTAGAGCAGTTTTGAGTGCTATTTTCGCCATTGCTTGTACTACTACCTTTTCCCATGATCCATAAGGGTCGGAAAATTGTGCTCCGGTACATTTTCCATCTGCGGTGAGTGATCCAGCCATGGTGAATGTCCGGGTTGATGTTTGGTTCATTTTGAGTCCTACCAAATAGACGTTGTTACCAATGACGGTGGATCCGTATCCATGCATATCTCGGCATTGACGTTCGGTTAAATCTTCGAGGTATTCATTTAATCCGTTGTGTACTGCGGAAATGTGTGAATGCATTCCGCAATAATAAATGGTTCTTGAAATTATCAGCTTGCATTGGATGACTTCCACGTAGTTGAAGTCCGAGAGTTGCAGAAGTTGAATGTAGATTTCCTTTGTAGTTGTGGAGATTGGGTTGATTTCGCAATCTCCTACTGAATTTAATGAGACGGTTGTCACGTTTAAATGTTGCCCATTGCAATCGTATCCAATGAGGGGCCAAACGAGTTTCACGTTGATTAGAATTATCCATGGTAAAATCATGGTAATTCCCCTTTTAACAAAAAAAATAATAAAATTTGTTTTGATCTATCGTTATTTTAACAACGATTCATAATATTCCTTTTAGTATTTCGTACTCTCTTAATCTTATTCTATTTATAGTAAACTTCTTATTAATACCTGCTCTTCGTTTTACGTATCTCCTCTCGCAGGTAATCATATCAGATTCATTTCGACGGTTAATCATATGCAGCCTCTCCATTACGTTAGTGGCTACCATAGTGTAACCACTTTTTTATTGTTCTTGGGAAATCTAACGTAAGTTTATTTAGAAATTGTTACTTATTTTACCTTTATGCAAAAATCTTAGTAGGCTATCTTATTTATTATTTCGTAGATGTCTGATAGAAATCAGAGCAATCGAATTCGACGATTATGGCGCTTAGCGTTCATACGCGCTAGGCAAATCAATTATTTGCAAAGGCGTGTCGGACACCCAAGATCGGTGGTGCTCACCGATCTGGAGCATCCTCCTTGTACCCTTCTTAAGGAAGATTATGAAAAATTTTATTTTAGGGTACAGGGGGATATCCTCTCCTTTTATGGGGAGTAGTATAATATAAACTTTCGAAAATATATCAAAATTCTTGAAATTTAGTATATAGTCTCGTTTATTTTATTTTACCATTTTTCCTTGACTATCTTAGATTTTTCTAGCTCAGGGAGAAACACTAATCTTTTATGGATTATAGGTATTTTTAATCGATAAAGTGCGACTTGAGAAAAATTCTCAATACATATATATATATAACATTTATATTATATCAACTTATTATTACTATGTTTACCACCTATTTTCTACGATCTTGTAATCTCCATCAATTAATCTATAATATTCTTGGTTTGTTAGATTCAAATATTCCTCAGTACACCCGGCACATTCTACTGCCGCTCCAATCCATGTGATGTCTTCATCGCATAGATCGCAGGAAGAAATTAGCTGGGCTTCCTCGTCAGCACAGAGGGCATGTAAATGTTCTTCGATCGCGTATCCTTCGGGTTCCGTTATTTTTATATAGCATTCAGCACAGATACACATAGTGTCGGATACATAGATTAGGTATCGGTTTTGTCGGACGCAATAAAGTGATAATAGTCTTGAGTAAGTCTCGGGGAAATTTTGGGGAAGTACGCCGTCTATAGGGCCACGATGTTTTGGATAGCCTGGTTGTTTGGGGTCGTGCAGTACTCCCATCTTGATTAAGTTTGATTTTCTGTAATCATTCCGACGTCCATTTCCTATTACTAGACTATAACTTTTGTGTGGGTTTAACAATACAACTCACAACAGATTTGGGGGTAAAAATATATATATTTTCGTATGATAAATAATACATATTTAGTTTATCACCAGCGGGTTATTATATCCAGACACCCCCCTCTATTTATATGATCCCATTCTTCCGGGCCCATTTCAAAGTATTCCTCTATGCATTCTTGGCATCGACTCGCCGGTTTAACTGAGGCTATCTGGGCATTGCACTTAAAGCATGTTGATGCTGTTAGGGTGGTCGTATATAGGCATACACTATGCCACCCTCCTTCTTCGTAATACTCTTTTTCACCTTCAGTAGTATCTTCATAACAGTTTGTACATATGCGTAACTCAATGAATGTGTAAATTGTGATTATCGCCTTTTGTATACAATACATATTCATTAGAGGACGATAGGCCTCCGGGTAATGGTAAGGGAGGACCCCATCTATCGGCCCGTAAAACTCCAAATCTTCTTCTATTTGCGCCTCTAATGGGAGCTTCATATCTGGAATAATTATAAATCTCTATGACTTATACCAAATTTAAGTAAATTGTTCATAACTTGATTTTGTCTGGATATATATATATATGTACATCGAGGGGTAGGTTTCTTCCTTTCTCTCTCCCCTTTTTTTTTATATGTATTCCGCGGCAATTACAGCCCCGCGTAACAATCGACGGTTTCCTGCCGGGTTTAGCGAAACGCATTTATTCATGCATTGCGTACATGTTACCGCGGGTCTTCTAAATACCATTCCGACCCCGCATTTGGTACATATGGATCCTTGTAATAACCCCATATAGTTACAGAGGCTATGACCCGCGGTTTCTATGTATTGATTTCTTTCACATTGGTCGACTTGATCATAGCATACTTCGCAAATTCGTTGGTGATCGCGAATGTATATAGATGCTGTAGCTCGTATTAGACAGTAAAGGTGCTCTAGTCGGGTGTAGAGGGGTGGAGAGAGGGTTGATATCACCTCCTCTATTGCCCTACTATAATCTACCTCTATCTCTTAAGAAACTTCGACCGGGAGTATCATTGTCTGTAATAGATGATACTCTAAGTATTTGATTGTTTAATTAATTTGTATACGATTTTGTTTTAATTACTAATTAACCTGGATTAGACCTAATATATGCAAGTTTAAGTTTATTTATATGTACTGTACGGGTTGTCCCATCAGATAATATTTTGACATTCTGATTTGGTAACAATTCAAGTACTTTATACGGTCCTGAGTACTGATCTGCGAACTTTGTCCTTCGAGGTTCTTTCATGAGATATACTAAGTCTCCTGCTTTAAAATTTTGCGGATTAATTTTCCGATCATAATACTGTTTAGATTTGGCTTTTGCCTTTATCAAATTTTCTCGGGCTTGAGTTTGCAGATTAGTTATTTTGCGAAATAAATCTCTAAGGTATTCGGCATATGTGGGTTCCAAATCTTCACCAATAGGTTTTTCGCTCGAAGGTTCTCGTGCAATGCATCCGAAAACTAATTCATGCGGTGAAAATTTAGTACCCTCGTGTACTGCGGTATTATATGAAAACATTGCTAAATCTATCCAATCGTCCCAATTTTCGTCGTTCGTCGTATATTGTTTTAAATATTCGGTTAATACGTGATGCGATCTTTCTATCGAACCGTTACTCTGTGGATGATAGGCTGTAGTAACATAACGCTTAATTTTGAATCGTTTAGCGACGATTTTTATTAAATTTGAAGTGAAATTTGTTCCTTGATCGGTTAAAATAGCTTTAGGTGATCCGAATCGGCAAATAAACCGTTTTATAAATACATCCGCTATATCGGCAGAGGTGGTTCGAGCTAAAGGTATCGCTATTGAATATTTTGTTAACAAATCTTGTATTGTTAATATGTGTGTTCTTCCTTTTCTAGTTTTTGGTAATGGTCCAACAATGTCCATACTGATTTTGTCGAACGCTTTGCCTGGAGTGTCTGTCAAGACCATTGGTTGTTTTGTTTTTATTCTCGTCAATTTCCTCATTTGACAGTCTTGACATTCTCTAATGAATTTTTGAATTTCCTTTTTCATATTCTCCCAATAATAGTTTTGACGTATTCTGTGGTAGGTTTTTGTAACTCCCTTGTGTCCTCCACTGGACGACGTATGTTTTTCTTTTATTATGTGTTCCCTCAGATTTTCGGGTGGTGTTACTACATCACCCGTACAAATTGTAATTGTTATTGGTAGTTCTTTGAAGACGTCTTTTAGTCTGTTTATAATATATTTCCATGGTACGTCCTCTATATTATGAGTTCTACTTATGGAGAATGATTGTAGGTTAAATTCCGTAACTGTGTCCCATAAAGACACTAGACTATTTAAAATGTTATCAGGTCGTATAGGAGTTCTTGAATCTTCTTTGATTGGTAGACTTATTATATATTTCGTTCCATCTGGTACTGACCGTGCCCTTTCTAGGGTAAGTTCTACATGATTTGGTAGCAAATTTTCTGTTTCTAATTCTTTGGCACCTCTATCAATTGGATTTCCATCCAATCCAATGAAAATGACTCTATTATCTTTTATTTTTGCCAAAGAATCTCTAGATTCTCTTATCACTAATTGGTTTTGATGAGGGATTGTATCCTCGCTTCTACTTGTCGTTGTTCTAGGTGATAATTGAGGTGGTGATGGAGGTGTATCTATTGTTTCCATTGATTCTTCTTCTTGTGGTGTTTCCGTAATTTCTATTGGCTCCTCTACAGGTTTCCTTTTTAATGAAGGACCAGCTATTGGTGAATCACTTGATAGAGTTCTTTTCCGTTTTTGTTCCAAGCTTCGAGATGTTTCTGATAATAATGTATTTAATTCCATATCTTCATCTTCTGATTCTTCTTGTATTGGTATACGTTTACGTCTTCTTTTTGGGAATTCTAAATGTTTGAGTTCCCTATTTGGAAAAGCCAAATGTCTACTTCTCGTCATTGGTCCTTTGAAGTCTTCCGGTAAAATTAACGGTAAGTTTTTCTTTTGAGGTGGTTCGCCTTCTGGAGGATCCTCCTCCTCCCTTGCTCTTATTGGTAGGCATACTTCTGGTGGGTTTCGAGACAACGCATCAGCGTTGAGGTTACTTTTTCCTTTTTTATAGTTTATTTCGAATTCGTAATCAGATAGTTTAAGTTTCCATTTCCAAATTCGAGAATTTGGATCTTTTATTGAATTCATCCATACCAGAGGTTTGTGGTCTGTTTCTATTTTAAATTTACGACCATATAAATAAGGTCGAAAATGTGTTACGCAGTAAATAATTGCTAAACATTCCTTTTCAATCGTGGAATATTTTTGTTCTGCTGAATTTAATAAGCGGGACGCATAAGCAATAGGAAGATCGTCGCCGGTAAAATCCTGACTAAGCACTCCTCCTATGGCGTAACCTGAAGCGTCCGTCGTTACCTTGAACGGCTGTGAAAAATCTGGGTATTGAAGTATTGGTTTGGATATCAGAGCCTTCTTTAATATTTGGAATGCTTCCTCTTCTTCTTTGCCCCAAATAAATTTCGTTGTCTTTTTCAATAAGTTAGTTAGTGGTTTCGATTTTCTTGAGAATTCCGGTATAAATCGTCTATAGTATCCGATTAATCCCAAAAATTGTTTAATGTTCTTTGGTGTTTTGGGTTTAGGAAAATTCTCTGCTGCTTCAATCTTCTTCGGATCTGGTTTTACTCCATGTTCATCAATTATGTGTCCTAAGTACATCACTTCACGTCGTAAGAATTCGCATTTATCCGGTTGAAGCATTAATTTTGCATCTCGTAGTCTTTTCATTAATCTTGTGATTTTGATTTTGTGTTCACGAAGAGATCTGGAATATATTACAATGTCATCCAGATAAACAAAAAGTTCGGTTCCTTGAAGTCCCGATAGAACATTATTCATGAGGCGTTGAAATGTTGCAGGTGCATTTTTCAAACCAAAGGGCATTCTTGTAAACTGATAATGTCCATATGGTGTAGAAAATGCTGTCTTGTGTGCGTCTTCTGGTGCCATCTTAATCTGATGAAACCCTGATGCTAAGTCGAATGTAGAGAAATATTTTGCACTCCCTAATTGATCTAATATCTCAGTAATATTTGGTAGGGGATACGCATCACCTATCGTTTTTTCATTTAATTTTCTATAATCGATTACTAATCTCCATCGTTTTTTTCCTGTTGAATCTGGTTTTTTAGGAACGATCCATAATGGAGAATTATATGGAGATGTGGATGATTCTACCACACCAGTTTCCAATAGTTCTTTTATTTGTTGATTTATTTCGTCTTTATGAATTGGTGGATATCGATACTGCCGAGTATTTATCGGTATATCATCCGTAGTATGAATTCTATGTTGTATACTATCTGTTCCTTCCAAAGTTTCTCCTGCTAGATGAAATCGATCTTCATTTTCCTTTATTAGTTGCATCACATTTTCTTTTTCTTCCTCGTTTAAGTGATCCAATCGCAATAGTTTCAAGATTTCTTCAAATCGATTTCCTTTCGATATCTTTGTCGTATTACACCGTTTAGTGGAACGTACTTCAAATGGTAGTATTTCGATTGTAGGTACCACAATGTGATAATCTTCATCCGTACTATTTTCTATTCTCATATGAGCTTTTCCCTCTCGATTTGTTACTAATGCATTTCCCAAATAGATTCCTTCTTTGATGTGCAATTTTCCTACGTATCCTTCACGCAGTTCTGGATTTGCAATATTAATGTGGAAAGGGACTGAACTTCTTTTTGGCACGAATATCTTCTCGTATGTATTAAAGGGAATATAGGTTTTTCCCCACTTGATTTGCCTTTTTGCATAATCGATGCTGGCTTCTTGATGTAACAGAAATTCGGATCCTAAGATTCCGTCTTCATCGTCAAACAGTGTGTCGTTTACCACGTGGAAATTCACTGGATGATTCGCAATCATTATTGATGCAGTCCCTAAGGTAGCTTGATTCGAATCGATTATTCCACGGATATATATGATTTCTTGAGTGTTGACGATTGTCGATGCTGTTACCATTGATTTCTTGATGAGGTTGACGTCGGATCCCGAATCAACCATTAATCGTGCCTTCCCTTCCAGATTAGGAGATGCTATTAGTATTGTTGGAATATTTCGTACGGTATTTATTGGAACAGTTACTGTTCGTCTATTTCTTCGTCTTCTTCCTCCATCGAGTCCCTCTTGGTTTGTTTTTCCTTCACTGACTTTTCCTCGATTTCCAACGTTGGTTTCCAGGGCGTTGATTTTCCTGATGGTTTTATTTCTCCCGCTTTTGGGACTTCTATTTTCATTATTTTCTGGCGCTGTGGAGGGTTCCCACTCCGGATTGCGCCGGACGTTTCCGGATGGCCCTGCTCGTTTCCCTGGTTCATTCTTGAATACGGGACTATTTCTCCTGACTCTATTTTAGCCTTGAACTTGAAACAATCCTTAATCAAATGTCCCGGTTTCTTACAATAATTGCAAGAAATTTCTAATTGATTCGATGGTGAAGCTGCTGCTCCGTTGTTTCGCGATGAATTTGATTGCCACGCGTTATTTCGCGGCTGATTGCTTTGCCATCCACTATTTCGCGGTTGGTTATTTTGCCATTTTGGTATGGTTCCTTCGTATCTTGGGGGACCGAAGTTTGGTTTATTTTGGGGTACCGACGGGTACCGACGGGTACCGACGGGTACCGACGGGTACCCCAAAATAAACCAAACTTCGGTCCCCCAAGATACGAAGGAACCATACCAAAATGGCAAAATAACCAACCGCGAAATAGTGGATGGCAAAGCAATCAGCCGCGAAATAACGCGTGGCAATCAAATTCATCGCGAAACAACGGAGCAGCAGCTTCACCATCGAATCAATTAGAAATTTCTTGCAATTATTGTAAGAAACCGGGACATTTGATTAAGGATTGTTTCAAGTTCAAGGCTAAAATAGAGTCAGGAGAAATAGTCCCGTATTCAAGAATGAACCAGGGAAACGAGCAGGGCCATCCGGAAACGTCCGGCGCAATCCGGAGTGGGAACCCTCCACAGCGCCAGAAAATAATGAAAATAGAAGTCCCAAAAGCGGGAGAAATAAAACCATCAGGAAAATCAACGCCCTGGAAACCAACGTTGGAAATCGAGGAAAAGTCAGTGAAGGAAAAACAAACCAAGAGGGACTCGATGGAGGAAGAAGACGAAGAAATAGACGAACAGTAACTGTTCCAATAAATACCGTACGAAATATTCCAACAATACTAATAGCATCTCCTAATCTGGAAGGGAAGGCACGATTAATGGTTGATTCGGGATCCGACGTCAACCTCATCAAGAAATCAATGGTAACAGCATCGACAATCGTCAACACTCAAGAAATCATATATATCCGTGGAATAATCGATTCGAATCAAGCTACCTTAGGGACTGCATCAATAATGATTGCGAATCATCCAGTGAATTTCCACGTGGTAAACGACACACTGTTTGACGATGAAGACGGAATCTTAGGATCCGAATTTCTGTTACATCAAGAAGCCAGCATCGATTATGCAAAAAGGCAAATCAAGTGGGGAAAAACCTATATTCCCTTTAATACATACGAGAAGATATTCGTGCCAAAAAGAAGTTCAGTCCCTTTCCACATTAATATTGCAAATCCAGAACTGCGTGAAGGATACGTAGGAAAATTGCACATCAAAGAAGGAATCTATTTGGGAAATGCATTAGTAACAAATCGAGAGGGAAAAGCTCATATGAGAATAGAAAATAGTACGGATGAAGATTATCACATTGTGGTACCTACAATCGAAATACTACCATTTGAAGTACGTTCCACTAAACGGTGTAATACGACAAAGATATCGAAAGGAAATCGATTTGAAGAAATCTTGAAACTATTGCGATTGGATCACTTAAACGAGGAAGAAAAAGAAAATGTGATGCAACTAATAAAGGAAAATGAAGATCGATTTCATCTAGCAGGAGAAACTTTGGAAGGAACAGATAGTATACAACATAGAATTCATACTACGGATGATATACCGATAAATACTCGGCAGTATCGATATCCACCAATTCATAAAGACGAAATAAATCAACAAATAAAAGAACTATTGGAAACTGGTGTGGTAGAATCATCCACATCTCCATATAATTCTCCATTATGGATCGTTCCTAAAAAACCAGATTCAACAGGAAAAAAACGATGGAGATTAGTAATCGATTATAGAAAATTAAATGAAAAAACGATAGGTGATGCGTATCCCCTACCAAATATTACTGAGATATTAGATCAATTAGGGAGTGCAAAATATTTCTCTACATTCGACTTAGCATCAGGGTTTCATCAGATTAAGATGGCACCAGAAGACGCACACAAGACAGCATTTTCTACACCATATGGACATTATCAGTTTACAAGAATGCCCTTTGGTTTGAAAAATGCACCTGCAACATTTCAACGCCTCATGAATAATGTTCTATCGGGACTTCAAGGAACCGAACTTTTTGTTTATCTGGATGACATTGTAATATATTCCAGATCTCTTCGTGAACACAAAATCAAAATCACAAGATTAATGAAAAGACTACGAGATGCAAAATTAATGCTTCAACCGGATAAATGCGAATTCTTACGACGTGAAGTGATGTACTTAGGACACATAATTGATGAACATGGAGTAAAACCAGATCCGAAGAAGATTGAAGCAGCAGAGAATTTTCCTAAACCCAAAACACCAAAGAACATTAAACAATTTTTGGGATTAATCGGATACTATAGACGATTTATACCGGAATTCTCAAGAAAATCGAAACCACTAACTAACTTATTGAAAAAGACAACGAAATTTATTTGGGGCAAAGAAGAAGAGGAAGCATTCCAAATATTAAAGAAGGCTCTGATATCCAAACCAATACTTCAATACCCAGATTTTTCACAGCCGTTCAAGGTAACGACGGACGCTTCAGGTTACGCCATAGGAGGAGTGCTTAGTCAGGATTTTACCGGCGACGATCTTCCTATTGCTTATGCGTCCCGCTTATTAAATTCAGCAGAACAAAAATATTCCACGATTGAAAAGGAATGTTTAGCAATTATTTACTGCGTAACACATTTTCGACCTTATTTATATGGTCGTAAATTTAAAATAGAAACAGACCACAAACCTCTGGTATGGATGAATTCAATAAAAGATCCAAATTCTCGAATTTGGAAATGGAAACTTAAACTATCTGATTACGAATTCGAAATAAACTATAAAAAAGGAAAAAGTAACCTCAACGCTGATGCGTTGTCTCGAAACCCACCAGAAGTATGCCTACCAATAAGAGCAAGGGAGGAGGAGGATCCTCCAGAAGGCGAACCACCTCAAAAGAAAAACTTACCGTTAATTTTACCGGAAGACTTCAAAGGACCAATGACGAGAAGTAGACATTTGGCTTTTCCAAATAGGGAACTCAAACATTTAGAATTCCCAAAAAGAAGACGTAAACGTATACCAATACAAGAAGAATCAGAAGATGAAGATATGGAATTAAATACATTATTATCAGAAACATCTCGAAGCTTGGAACAAAAACGGAAAAGAACTCTATCAAGTGATTCACCAATAGCTGGTCCTTCATTAAAAAGGAAACCTGTAGAGGAGCCAATAGAAATTACAGAAACGTCACTAGAAGAAGAATCAATTGAAACCACGGAAACACCACAAGAAGAAGAATCAATGGAAATAATAAATATACCTCCATCACCGCCTCAATTATCACCTAGAACAACGACAAGTAGAAGCGAGGATACAATCCTTCATCAAAACCAATTAGTGATAAGAGAATCTTGAGATTCTTTGGCAAAAATAAAAGATAATAGAGTCATTTTCATCGGATTGGATGGAAGTCCAATCGATAGAGGTGCCAAAGAATTAGAAACAGAAAATTTGCTACCAAACCATGTAGAACTTATCCTGGAAAGGGCCCGATCAGTACCAAATGGAACGAAATATATAATAAGTCTACCAATCAAAGAAGATTCAAGAACTGCTATACGACCTGATAATATTTTAAATAGTCTCGTGTCTTTATGGGACACAGTTACGGAATTTAATCTACAATCATTCTCTACATATAAGTAAAACCCATAATATAGAGGACGTACCATGGACATATATTATAAATAGATTAAAGGACGTCTTCAAGGAATTACCAATAACAATCACAATTTGTACGGGTGACGTAGTAACACCACCCGAAAATCTGAGGGAACACATAATAAAAGAAAAACATACGTCGTCCAGTGGAGGACACAAGGGAGTTACAAAAACCTACCACAGGATACGTCAAAATTATTATTAGGAGAATATGAAAAAGGAAATTATGCCACATCCAATTGAAGTCCGTCCACCTCAATTATTACATCCAAAAACAAAACTCAGCTGGCACTACACATCTCCTTCGGATCTCGCAACCAGCGGGATATATACACAGAAGGAACTGGAAAATTTAAGGGACCACATTATGTTCCCTGCAGAAAAAGCAGCCGTATTAAATACACTCGCCAGAGGAGTATCCGGGAAAACTATTCCCGCAGGATCAATTTCAATAATGGGAATTATGGACGAAGAAACCATCACCACATTAGCCGAGAATGCAGCAGCCAAATTCTGGAACGGCGGACAAGTCTCAAGACCGTTGTGACCAGGTGTTCGATTTCCTAACGCATTCCGACTTCTTAGACTCCGTTTTCAGACAAGATTCCGAGCACAGACCTATCCTCGGGATGCTAGTCAGCGACATCAATAAGGCCTTGGATGCTGGGCATCTTTGATTTTGTTTCCCCCCTTTAGCACAATCGCGTTTTCGTGACCACAGTGGTGAGCATGGATAAGAAACTCGCACGGACTCCCTACGATACGTTATTAAAATTAAGGGAACACAAAGATGGATTTCCTTCCTATCTATGTATACCGTAAAGTTACTTACGCTCGTCCGCAAAGAATTACGACACGAGAAGGTGGTACCGAAATTACATTCTTCGCGAGAATGAATCAATTTCATAGTAGTGCTCACTGATTTATGCAATAATTGTGAAATACTCTATTTATTTTCAGAATTGTATATTGTACGATCAATGTATATTTATTTACGGTACTTGCGTGTTAGGATACGAACTGTCAATCTATACCAAAAAGAGAAATAAGCTTATTTACACGCCCGACGGTGGGCTCATTTTATCGCTGCTGAGAGCGCGCTAATAGAGATCACCCTTTTTAAAGGGTTTACTCTTTCACTCGTCAAGAGCTACACTAACATATCGACGAATATCTCTACGTAAGATATAGCTCTATGTAAAATTTCGTTAGATTAATTTTGTCGTTGTCAATACATTTCTATACTGATGTACCATCACGTATCATGCATGAATATGAACCGCTTTGAGGATGAAGACCGTTATGAAATAGGATACTCAGTAATTTATAACAAATTATGAAAAAAGTAATGAAATCTCCCCCCCCCCCCCCCCCCCCCCCCCCATAAACATGACTCATGTATGAAAGAAGCTAATTCCCTTTCATTCACGAAAAAAGTTCACCTGCAAAGATTGTGAAATCAACTTTGCTAATTCCAATTGTATTCTCGTTCTCCGCTCGAACACTGATTACTCTGTCACTTTTTATATTTGAAATTCCTTTATTGGCCACAAATCAATTCAGTGCTCAGATTTTCAGTTTCGGTTTTAAGGAATTAGCGGGCGTTGTATAAGAAAAAAACTATGAAGTCGACTTAAAACAAAATTTTTCATATTCTACGCATCTCTCCTACAGCGTATTCGGACGGTCGAACTGGTGCGCACTGGATTCAAATTTTCGCCAATTGGAAGCAAAAAAGGTCGCATTCAGTGCGCACTAGTGCAGGTTGCCGAATGTGCTATTAATTAATCTATTTTCGACTTTGATTCATTTAAATTAGTCTCTACCAAGTTTTTATTATCTTCCATGCTAAAACGATCTTCATACGACATTTTTAACAGAAGATGTCCCTCTTATACAACGCCCGCTAATTCCTTAAAACCGAAACTGAAAATCTGAGCACTGAATTGATTTGTGGCCAATAAAGGAATTTCAAGTATAAAAAGTGACAGAGTAATCAGTGTTCGAGCGGAGAACGAGAATACAATTGGAATTAGCAAAGTTGATTTCACAATCTTTGCAGGTGAACTTTTTTCGTGAATGAAAGGGAATTAGCTTCTTTCATACATGAGTCATGTTTATGGGGTCATATATTCACCATAATGCTGATAATCCAGTTGGTTATTGTTTACATGCAAACAATTTACCGATTCATTAAAATGTGTTATCCTAAGTACTGAAACTGCACTTACGTTATTACTGTATCAACAATATTAGTTCGTGAGATAGAATCGAATTTCCTAAATCAAATGTACACGTGTTTGATTCAACTTGCAAATAATCGCACACAAGCAGTGCCAGGTAAAGATGTCGAAAAGCTACTTCCTCGTTGATTTCAATGACAAGATATGTCAAGGTCGTCGAAATCGGCGAGAGAGTAACTTTTCGACAAGTTTACCCAGTGCCATTGTAATGATACGTTTATTTAGTGAGAAAAAAATTGTTCAAAGCAAATTTTCCCAATTATATACAGCAAATGTATTTAAAGAAAAATTAAATTCACACATCTCCTATCCCATAATACTTCAACATCGTAGAATGGCTTAACATAAGGGCAATGCATCCAACCGAACTTGAGCAGCTATCATTTAAAATATCTGCATTGTATGTACAGCGATCGCCGATGATTCGCGCCGCTCGATACAAATACACGACGATCGATTGCCTTAGGAAGAGGTGCCTTTCCACCGTGAATTTGTGTTTCTTCTAAGTGATTAATCGGTGGCCACTGTACCTTTATGTATTCCAAGTATTGTTACTTATAATTAGTACATTTAATGTTTTATAGTCGTAACAATATTAACAGAAGAAGCTCGTTATGAAAACTGACGTTTAGGAGATAATGAATCGTACATTTCCTCGATTTTTGGTTTAACAGAATCTTAACAACTGCTGTGCACATTCAAGATACATACGTTACTTCATACATTGCCACAAATTATACGCATTTGATGCACTTTACTGTACAGAAACAGATAGTAAAATATCTAATATTCTAATGCATGCGTGTCGTAAATAAGTGTATGTAATTGTTCTTTTAAGGCCAGTTATACATTTCAATTCAAGAAATTGTATCCCGTAAAATTTAATGTTCATTGCGATATCATTCGTTGATCACTTTACTAAATTTTCATTTCTGTCAGACAGAGATGGTTACATAACACAGGATACGAAGATTAATTTAAAGATCGCGTTATACTCTTCGTAATTACTAATTCAAATTAGTAATAATTTATTAAATAACTTTTAAAGAAAAGTTCTTTTCGCTATACTATAAGGGAGGTCCTCATTCAACTGTTTGTTAAATTTCATATACGTATATGTAATAGTATTGGTGCAAAGTTTTATTTCAAATAAAAAACGAAATTATCTCGACAAGTTTACGATAAGCCAGTGATAAATTGATAATGATTATAATGAAATTATGATAGCATTTATTAAGTAGTGATTTGAAATACAAGATTAAAATCTTGCTTTATTTCACACATACTATATAAACATACTAATGATTTCTTAGTTCAATAAAATTAAACAATGAAAAGTACTATCAGTGTTAATCCTTTGCACTCCTAGTGCCAACAGGGTTCGCACGAGACTCGCGGAGTGGCAAGGGTTAAATACGCGAATGAAATGATAAAGGTGTGATATATTGTATCTTGTTTAAGTTATCCTCCGAGACGTCCGAGGTACATACACCTTGAAAACGTATTCACCTATTGTTTCATTCATTCGTGAAGTATAAAAACGTTTTAATAGCATACATTCAGTTTGAAAAATGTTCATATCTCAATAGATCGATACTGTTTTACGTAAGAGAGAAAATTATGCAAAAAGTATAAAAATACCAGACAGAGGGAGAGAGAGAGAGAAGAAACCTCCTAAATTGTGAATTATATTCCGTGTTTTGCTGCCGTTAGAAAAATGTCGCTTAACTCTAGAATGAAATGGCCGGGTGTATATACCTCCGTGGATGAAATCTTGATATTTATTTAAATGTACAACTTATAATCACTTACGTGAAGAGCGGAGCGGATTCTCGGCGCTGACGCGATTCGGTGGGAAGGCGAGCAGGTGGAAAGATCGACACGTTCGTCGGACGAAACACCTTTTTTAATAGGCTGGTCGTCGGTCCGTAACAGACGTCGTACATATACAAACAGAGATGGACGATACACCGAGAACGTGGATGCAAGCGCGTAGGCGCAGGGCGAACGATCGCCAATGTTTGAAAAAAATACAGGACGAAACACTGGGCGCGAAAAGTAAAGTCGCACCGTTGTGCATGTCACGGATCGTGTCTCGGCAATGTTGTTCCGAAAACAAACGGTCGCCGGACGAGCGCAGCTCGAGCCTTCTAGCCCGCGTCGCGTGCCGAATCTCGAAAACGGCGCTCGCGCGGCGCCGCCCACCGTGATAAGATACGAAGCGGGGGAGTGGCTCGGACTGGCAGCGTACAATTTCGGGGCTAGTTACAGGTGGCCCCTCACGCCGAAGCGGGACACTCGTCTGCCGCGGACGCGCATGGGAGGAGCATGACGCGGGTGATCTGTCGCAATATTTCGAAATCACCGAAGTGAGGAGTCGTGGGGGGGGGGGGGGGATGAATGGCCACTGTATTTCCTCCGCATCGGCGAACGAGGTGACCTCCGGCGACGTCACCGCGCCGCGAATCGCTGCCCCGAGCTCGCGGGCAGCCCCCTTAAATGTGGTACCGTTGTCACTGTGCATATGGCAGGGGCGCCCGCGCCGGGAGACGAACCGCTGAAACGCAGCGAGGAAGCTCGCCGAGGTGTAATCGGTGACAAGCTCCAAGTGCACGGCCCTGGTCGATAGGCAGATGAGAAGTGCGATGCACGCCTTGTGCGCCTTAAGGGGAGGTTCCGGTCTAGAGCCCCAAAAAATAGATGATATTTAGGAATTAATTAAAGGAAAACTACTACATATAACTTAATGGGACTTTTTGCATTGCATTGAGGATGTCTTAAATTATAGAAATATACTTTTGGTTTTGTAATTAATCATTGCAAACGGCACTGGGGAGTCGTTAAAGTCAAGGCGTCAAAAAAATCATCCAAATCGGTGTGACCTGTATCTCCAAAAGTTATTATCCGATTCGACTAAAACTTTTTTATTTTAAAGAATATACTTCTGGCTAGGGGGGAAACCAGACAAAGTTACAAAAATGACATGTTTTTAGAAAATAACGATACTTGAAGTTTGAAATCACTTTTTTCCTATACTGTTCGTCCTTTCCACGCCTTTAAAAATTATAAATTTTCACTATTTTGTAATTTTGTGTGGTTTCCCCCCTAGCCAGAAGTATATTCTTCAAAATAAGAACAGTTTCAGTCAAATCGGTTAATAACTTCTGGAGATATAGGTCCCACCGTTTTGAGAACACTATTTCGAGAAAAACGCGTTTAAAGTTTTACGTGAGTGCCGAGTTGCCGGGTTTTACCACGCATTCGCCGCTACTCAAATGCCTATAACTTCGGGAATTTTACGAATTTCAACAAATCCTTTTAAACACGTATTCCTGAAAGGTTGAACAATTGAAAAACGAAATTAAAAAAAAATCGACTTTTAGACCGGAACCCCCCCTTAAGGCGCGTATCGATGTTGCGAGGCGTGCGCGCGAGGCACGCCTCGCGCATTGGAGAGTCTGGAGACTACCTCGACACGGTCACTTTGCAAAGCAGCCTCGTGATGCTGCCGTGGCAGCCTTGCGCTACCTCGAGCATGATATTTTCCTCACTGCGAGGCTGCCTCGCGCCCGTCACCCCGTGGCGAGGACAACACCCCGCAGTGCCTCATCGAATTTTATGGCTTTCGACCCTCGAAGGGAAATGTTCAGAATTTCAGAATTTCATCGTATCGAAGGGGAAGTTGCGCCAATGGATTCCTGGCGTGCCGTCGATTAAAATCATACCAAATATCATGCAAATCTGGCTACTTTGACACAAGCTATTTGTATTCCTTATGTAAAAGTTGTCCGATTTGCACGACATTTAGCATGATTTTGATCGGAAAAGCCCAAGCAATCCATCGGCGGCACTTGCATATCCATACGATAAAGAATAAAGAATTATTTTATTTCTGAAACAGGCAGGTACAGGGTGATTCTGGAGCTACGCCCGTCAAAGAGGTGCGGGCTGGTACCCCGTGGCGAGAACAGCCCTTCGCAGTGCCTCACCCGATTTTTATGGCTTTCGACCCTCGAAGGGGTTCGAGTGCCTATTGAGAAGTGCGAAATCTTCGACTTCCGCATTTCTCATCAGATCATTCCGAAAACGACGCCAATTGATTTCTCATGTTTCACCAATGAAACTGACACCAAGAACGACGTAATTGGGACCATAATGAAGGAAATTCCATGAAAAATTCATTTCCATAACCTCAAGCTAATTTCGTTAATAATATGTAGTCCGATTCACATGAAATTTGGTATGATTTTCATCGGAAAAACATAAGGAATCCATCGGCGTCACTTCCATATCGATACGATAAGGAATGAATAATTTCTTAATACGCTGAAATGAATATTTCACATTTTCACCATCGACAGCGGTGCGCCGACCTCAATTCGCTACGGTCGGCCGAGGATTCATACCTGTTTCAGAAATAAAATAATTCTTTATTCTTTATCGTGTCGATATGGAAGTGACACCGATGGATTCCTTGGGCTTTTCCGATGAAAATCATACCAAATTTCATGTGAATCGGACAACATATCATTAACGAAATTAGCTTGAGGTTATGGAAATGAATTTTTCATGGAATTTCCTTCATTATGGTCCCAATTACGTGGTTCTTGGTGTCAGTTTCATCGGCGAAACATGAGGTATCAATTGGCGTCGTTTTCGGAATGATCCGATGAGAAATGCGGAAGTCGAAGATTTCGGACTTCTTATTAATAGGCACTCGAACCCCTTCGAGGGTCGGAAGCCATAAAAATTGGGTGAGGAACTGCGAAGGGCTGTTCTCGCCACGGGGTACCAGCCCGCACCTCTTTGACGGGCGTAGCTCCAGAATCACCCTGTACCTGCCTGTTTCAGAAATCAAATAATTCTTTATTCTTTATCGTATGGATATGCAAGTGCCGCCGATGGATTCCTTGGGTTTTTCCGATCAAAACCATGCTAAATGTCGTGTAAATCGGACAACTTTTACATGAGGAATACAAATAGCTTGTGTCAAAGTAGTCAGATTTGCATGATATTTGGTATGATTTTAATCGACGGAACGCCAGGAATCCATTGGCGCAACTTCCCCTTCGATACGATGAAATTCTGAAATTCTGAACATTTCTCGCTTCTTTTAATGATATTCTAAACCCTTCGAGGGTCGGAAGCCATAAAATTCGATGAGGCACTGCGGGGTGTTGTCCTCGCCACGGAGTGACGAGCACGAGGCAGCCTCGCAGCGAGGAAAATATCATGCTCGAGGTAGCGCAAGGCTGCCACGGCAGCATCACGAGGCTGCTTTCCAAAGTGACCGGGTCGAGAGTCGCTGCAGACTCTCCGTTGTGCGAGGCGTGCCTCGCGCGCACGCCTCGCAACGTCGATACGCGCTTTTACGGTGACGCCGAACGAAAGTGCAATCGATACCAGGAGGAACAGAAGATGTTACTACACGATGGGTTTAAAATGTACAACAATTTACCGAATGAAGTGAAAGGGGATGGAAGAGTACAAAATTTTAAGAGAATGCTAGTCCAGCATATTAAGAGTAGGGAGCGAGGAGGAGTGTAGCACATTCTCTAGCGACGAATTAGTAATAAGTAAGGGCACATTAAGGGGCAACATACACCTAGATATATAAAAAAAATTGATTTTTCAAAAATATTCTTATTCGATTGTATATCCATTTATCTGTGCTCTGTGAAAGTTTGAGTGGAAAATTCGTAAAATTGACGAAGTTACGCCTATTGGAGCCCGCAGCCGTGTCTCCCCTTGCGCGCAGGTATACGGTCACTGGGCAATAGTATTGTACGAGCCAGAAGGGATGAAATGGAGGTGTCAACATCTCAAGAAAGTGAATTTTATGGTCCAGGCATTGATGATTCAATGTAAGTATGAAAACTTATATTTATGCCAATTTTACGTACGCTAAAAACTTTAAACGCGTTTTTCTCAAAACGATGTTTTTCAAACGGGACCATTATATCTCAAAAACTACTAAACCGATTTACTTGAAACTTTATACAGGCATTCTAGATATAATTATCTAGTTTTTCACGTAGGATTTTGTTTCTAAATACAATAGTTTACTTTTTATAAATTAAAGACTCTCATATTTTCCACTTAAAAATCGACTTTTATGAATAAATATCTGCCATTCTGCAAAAAATTGAAAAAACAAAAATCGGCTACGACAAGTACTAGTTTTTTTCGTCTCCTTTAGGAAGAATTTTTTCTTTTTTGTTTCAGATAAGAAAGATCCAAGTTACACCGGTTACCGCAGATACCTTCATTGAAAAATCGTTCTGCAGAAATGGCCACCCTGCTGTTCCTATTAAAAATTTCTTATTAAAAATTTAGTATTTTATAGACAGGAATATAGCATTTCTAATGTACTCAATGTTTTTTTAATAGAAACATCTATTGAGCAAAAAAAAATCTGAAAATCCAGCCTATATTTCTACCTCCTAGGTGTATGTTGCCCCTTAAAGGTGCAAAGCATTGTAAAGTATGTTATAAGTGTAGCTACTGGAGCTAATAATAAATCAATCTCTCTCCCTTTCTCCCTCTCCCTCTCCCTCTCCCTCTCCCTCTCCCTCTCCCTCTCCCCCCTCTCTCTCTCTCTCTCTCTCTCTCTCTCTCTCTCTCTCGCTGCTTCATTCGTTCCCCAGCAATCACTCAGAAAGAGAGGTGTTTTGGATATCCGCCTCCGATTACATTCGTTTTTGGATATGTTTTAGAGGAGCAAAAAACAAGGAATACATGTTTTTCTTGTATTGGTGCGTAAACATACTTATGGGGTGAAAGAACCCTTCAAAGTTCATAAAAAGAGGTACAAAAGTAACATCATGCATACGGCAACTTATGACGCAAATGAAATATATATCAGGTTTTATTCAACACAATATTCTAATATTCTTTAAACTAACAGTAGGATCTTTTGTACCTCTTCCAATGAACTATGAGTGGTGGTTTCACCCACTAAATATGCAAACGAGCCGATATAAGAAAAACACGTACATATTTCTTATTTTTGGCTCCTCTAAAACACATCCAAAAACCAAAGCAATAGGAGCCGTAGAACCTAGAAAATGTCTCCTTGTTAAGATCGAGTTTCCTAGCCGCAATCGGCCGGTGGCGGTCGCACTAGTGCAGGCCTTCCCAAGTAGGGGAAATGCACTCCTAAAACAGATGTTTCGGTTCTCCTTCCACCGGTGCGCCTTCAGCTAAGGTGGGTCGACTCCTACAACCCTCTCTCCGAGGAGACAGTAACGTCGCTGGGAAGCATGTTGGGCGCTTTAGAGCGAAAGTACCAAATGTGTCAAATTTTTATAGGAAATTTCATAATGACTTAAAAATAGTAGGAAAAATTAAAATTTTAACTAGCATTTCAAAATGACGTAAAAAGAATGACAAAAAATGTATTACATACAACGATATAGTAATACAATAATCCTAGTGATGTCTTCTCATTAGAAAAATATATTCATGTTTATAAAAATACAAGTAGTAGTTATTTTCTAAATTTTCGTACAATACATAAATACATTTTATATTTTAAACAACTTTCGTACAATGCAAATGTGTTATACATTTTATTCGGTTTTATGAAAATGCAATCAGTACTTATTTTATAAATTTTTGTACAATATATATACATATTATAATATGTATATGGTATAATATTTTCATAAAACCGAATAAAATGTATAACACATTTGCATTGTACGAAAGTTGTTTAAAATATAAAATGTATTTATGTATTGTACGAAAATTTAGAAAATAACTACTACTTGTATTTTTATAAAAATGAATATATTTTTCTAATAAGAAGACATCACTAGGATTATTGTATTACTATATCGTTGTATGTAATACATTTTTTGTCATTCTTTTTACGTCTTACCTCTTTTCATTTTGAAATGCTAGTTAAAATTTTAATTTTTCCCACTATTTTTAAGTCATTATGAAATTTCCTATAAAAATTTGACACATTTGGTACTTTCGCCCTAAAGCGCCCAACATGCTTCCCAGCGACGTTACTGTCCCCTCGGAGAGAGGGTTGTAGGAGTCGACCCACCTTAGCTGAAGGCGCACCGGTGGAGGGAGAACCGAAACATCTGTTTTAGGAGTGCATTTCCCCTACTTGGGAAGGCCTGCACTAGTGCAATGGAGAAGTATGCATCTGTGTCTCCGTTGCGCTACGGCTAGTAGGCCGGCCGCTGGCCGCAACCGCCGATCGCGGCTAGGAAACTCGACCTTAAGACACACGGTACACATAATACACTGTATGGCACAGTCTATTAAGGGGTCATGCCTACCTGTAAGGTCTGAACACACAATTATTTTGGGTTTGTGTTTTTTTTTAAACTTGAAGACTTTTTTAAATAAACGGTTGTGTGTTTGAAAGTATATATTTTAAAGTTCTTGTAGTTTTTTTGCAATGCAATATATAAATAAATAATGAAATTATAGACGATCTCCCGGCAGCTCTTTTTTTATTTAAGCACTTTATGGTGACCGTGACTGTAGCTTTGAGCTGGTTAATCAAAAACAAAAAGTTCAACCAAATTTAGTTAGTATATTAAATTATCAAGTGCTTAATCGGTCATTATCCCGAAAAATTAATTTCCAATAAAATGGCGGCTGTTCATAGTAAAAGTATCGACTTTCGCCATAGAATCGCTCTCATTTTTCATTATCTTACATCAGTTTTCATCTGTGAAATGAAATGTACGCAACGAAATTAAGGAAGCCACGATTAAGCACTATATAATCTAATATACTAACTAAATTTGGTCGAATTTTTTATTTCTTATGAACCACGTCAAAGCTACCGTCACGGTCACCATAAAGTGCTTAAATAAAAGAAAGCTGGCGGGAAATCGTCTATAATTTGATTATTTATTTATATATTGTATTGCAAAAAACTACAAGAATTGTAAAATATATACTTTCGAATACACAATCGTTTATTCAAAAGGTCTTCAAATTTAAAAAAAAAACAAACCCAAAATAATTGTGTGTTCAGACCTCACAGGTAAGCATGACCCCTTAATACATCAAACATTTACGCTCTATACGCATTCAACATATCTTCCTGCCACGGAACACTTCCTTCTCCTACAAAATACTCTTTATAACGGTCCCTATTTTGTTTGGCAGAGTTATTTATATTCCTATGATTAAGGGGTTGCAAATTATCCATCTGTACTGCATCGTTTTGATAATTCCCCTCCTGCATACTCCTGTTGTTCGTCATATATGCTGCACTCTGTCTCCGTAAGAAATTATGGAGAACGCAAGTAGCCATTATAACATATGATATATTTTCCACCTTCATATTAATTGCTGTACGTAATACTCGAAATCGCGCGGATAATATACCGAATGTATTTTCGACTACGTTCCTAGCTCGCGATAATCTATAATTGTATATTCTTTTATCGTGGCCCAGTTCCCTTTGAGCATACGGCTTTAAAAAATTATTAGTTAAAGCAACCGCTTCATCGCCTACAAAGGCGAAGTTTAAATTTTTTATTGTTTCATTATTTTCCGGCAAATTCAACTGCCCGTTATTTAAACGCCTCATAAATTCCGTGTGTTCGAGAACACCACCATCCGATATCCTTCCATTTTTGCCGACGTCGACAAAAATAAACTCACAATTCGAATCGACTAACGCCATTAGTATGATACTATAGTAATTTTTATGATTATAATAAAACGCCCCGGAATCCGGTGGTTGAACAATTCGGATGTGTTTTCCATCCATAGCACCTCCGCAGTTGACGAAATCCCATCTGTTATGAAACCCTTCCGCTATTTTTTTCCACTCGTCCTTCGTATTCGGGAACTATGACAAAACAAAATACAATACAAAAATAAAAAAATTAAATAGGTAGCGCGCACAGAGATGATGTTGCCAGCGAAGCATCTGTGGCGTGACCTGCTCGCAGTAGGTACTCGCGTTTCATGACCAACAGACTTTTGTGTTTTAATTTTTTTTTGCTATTTCTTATTTTATTAAATTATTTGTGTTTTTTGTTTGAAGGACGAAGAAGTGCAGCCGTGTGGAAGTACGACTAAACGATCGGCTGACGAAATCAATCGTTCCACAAAGAAGACGAAGAAAAATGATGACAGCGTGATTGAAATATTAAAAACTTGCGCTGTCGCGTTAAATAACCCCACCACCAGCAGAATAGATATCAGTGAATACGAAGCGTCAGGGATAAAAGTGGCAAAACAATTAGCCCGAATGAATATTGAGCAGGCAATTTATGCAGACAGCATAATTGCAGCGGTTTTGAGGAAAGGACTACTACAACAATTGAAACCGCATACGGACATATGCGACAACGAATGCCACCTGTATGGTCCGAAATAACGCGACGAAAACGCCTCGTCAGACCAGAATACGCCCTTAATAACGATACCTACATATTTCATTAATAAAGTATTATTGTTAGTCTATACGTATTATTAATTTGTAACCCTTACCTTTAAGAACTCTGTCCGTAGGGCATGATACAGCGCTTTGCACGTTTCAGGAATTATTTTGCATAATGAAGGAGCTGATATTCCTGTCGTAAATTTCAAATCTTCATAGCAACGCCCAGCTGCGGTGATGCTCTGTCTCATAATGGTGTCCATTTTGTTGATTCGGTTTTGAACTAAACCGAGTAGATCATCAAACGCTTTACAATCCATCCTCAAATAATTCCGATAATCCTCTGGATAATTTTCTCTCAGTTCTCGAAGAAGGGGTTGATCATTGCAGTTTCCGCGGTATTTTTTCACCCAAACCTGGCGGTTACTTCTTCTGCTTCTTCTTCGGTCTGCTACTGTTAAATGAACAGCAGCAGCAGCAACAATAACAACAGCCAAGTTCCGGTCACGAGTATTGTTCACCGCAAACATGACAAAACTTTTGAAACACTTTTTTAAACCGCGTTCTTCACACAGGCTTAGCTGCCAACACGCCGATCAGAATTTTTCTGACGGATTTTCGCCTTTTGCCGAACTTTACTGCTTTACTCTTACACTTGAAGTGGTTCGGTGTAAGGATAATACCCACAATTCAATGAAGAAAAACCAGAAATAACGGTTAACAATAACAATTAACAATAACAATTAACAATAACAATTAACAATAACAATTAACAATAACAATTAACAATAACAATTAACAATAACAATTAACAATAACAATTAACAATAACAATTAACAATAACAATTAACAATAACAATTAACAATAACAATTAACAATAACAATTAACAATAACAATTAACAATAACAATTAACAATAACAATTAACAATAACAATTAACAATAACAATTAACAATAACAATTAACAATAACAATTAACAATAACAATTAACAATAACAATTAACAATAACAATTAACAATAACAATTAACAATAACAATTAACAATAACAATTAACAATAACAATTAACAATAACAATTAACAATAACAATTAACAATAACAATTAACAATAACAATTAACAATAACAATTAACAATAACAATTAACAATAACAATTAACAATAACAATTAACAATAACAATTAACAATAACAATTAACAATAACAATTAACAATTAACAATAACAATTAACAATAACAATTAACAATAACAATTAACAATAACAATTAACAATAACAATTAACAATAACAATTAACAATAACAATTAACAATAACAATTAACAATAACAATTAACAATAACAATTAACAATAACAATTAACAATAACAATTAACAATAACAATTAACAATAACAATTAACAATAACAATTAACAATAACAATTAACAATAACAATTAACAATAACAATTAACAATAACAATTAACAATTAACAATAACAATTAACAATAACAATTAACAATAACCATTAACAATAACCATTAACAATAACGATTAACAATAACAATTAACAATAACCATTAACAATAACCATTAACAATAACGATTAACAATAACGATTAACAATAACGATTAACAATAACGATTAACAATAACGATTAACAATAACGATTAACAATAACGATTAACAATAACGATTAACAATAACGATTAACAATAACGATTAACAATAACAATAACAATAACAATAACAATTAACAATAACAATTAACAGTAACAATTAACAATAACAATTAACAATAACAATTAACCATAACAATTAACCATAACAATTAACAATAACAATTAACAATAACAATTAACAGTCACAATTAACAGAAACAATTAACAGTACCAAGTAACGGTAATAATTAACGGTAACAACTAAAAGTAACAATTAACAGAAATAATTAAAAGTAACAATTAACATTAGGTAATAAATTAATAGTAAAAATGGGAAAACAGTAAAAATGCGTGCGCGGTATGTGATGTCTGAGAGCCGGTTCGAGACCAAGTGTCCGCTCCGTGAATTTTCCCCGGTTAAAGAGGAAAGACTAGACAGAGTTAGAGATAGCGAATAAAAGAAAAAAACCGAGAAAAAACATAGAGGGTGAAAAGAAAGCGTGGGATAAGAAAGCTGTCCCCCGGTTCGCAAAGGCCTGGTCGCCAAATGTTCCTGACGTTGACCAGGCCTGTGCGAACCCTTGAAATTAAGTAGGTAGATGGAAGCAGAAACGGCAGGAAGAGGTAGGTACATATAAAGGAGTAAAAGTGAAAGTTAGAAATAGCTATAGAAACAGAAAAAAGAAATATGGCAAAGACGTAGTTTAGTATGAAAGTTGTATTTATGTGTATCCATCGCTCTATTCTGATAGCTAATGGACAAAGTATGTAACCATGCAAACAAATATGTCGTATTAAAACAAGCAATGACATGGTAATTATTGCCGTCAATAGTAATAATTATGATCGTCACAACACCGGATTTACCTCAAACTTGGCATATAAGTTTAGTAGATGTCCCATTCTCGCCAGGACTAAAACTGAGTCGGTTGTTGCGAAGACTTTTGCGACTTAAAAAACCAGCAATTTTTTTTAAGAAATCGATGTCCGTTTTAGAAACTGCCATTTCTTTTTAATTTTCAGCATTTCTCATTTATTCTAGTTCGGGCGGTAGCCACACTCATACCGATTACAAAAATTTTTAAATTTTCTATTTCAGGCATCTGCAGAGTTTTGATTTTAAGCTCTATAACTCCGGATATAACCACTATTTTTGCATACAATTTTTTTTCATATTCCCTAAAGATTGACAAATGAAGCCACAAAGCTGGAAGTAAATAGGTATATTTAACTGTTTGGCTTTAAAAAATTCGCGTTCACGTCCTACCGCTTGTAGCAGCTCGCAGAGGCTTGGCTGCCAGGCTCGTCGCGCGCCTCAGGATTTCCGCACTGTCAGAAATCCTGAGGCGCGCGACGAGCCTGGTTTCAAGTGCCGTTTTGTCCTTTTCCAACTACCTTTTCTGTCTCTTATGTAAACTCTTCTGGAGGCGAGATTGGAACGCCGGCAGGAGCGTGGTACTTTCTGGCGCGCGGGCAGGAGCGTGGTGCTTTCTTGAGCGCCACGCAAGAGCGTGGGTGAAAAATTTGACCTGCATCACGAGCAATCAGAAGACCACCCCCTTCTTCAAAACATCTTGCATATTACATCTCTTCATCATTTATCTTAGACATAACATCCCTTGCATACCTATATGTATTTATTGTCTATCAATATTAGTTTTTATATTAAAACAATACAAAATGTGTGAAATCCCCACAAAATTACCTTTTTACAAAAAGGTACAAAAAAGAGCGCCAAGTATATAATCCCATCGAAAAGAATCCCATTTAAAAACATTGTCGTAAATGAATATAATGATATACAAAAATTGCGCCAATTATCACAATGGCTATTTATACAAAGAAAAAAATGTATTAAATAATATTAAGCAGATATATTTTTATACAAATAAATATTTTAATACGAATAAATATTTTATTCAAAATACTTGGCGCTGCTCTGCGAAAAAATGTTAATTGTTAATAAGGTTGTCAGAACTGTAAACCAAGGTTAATAAATAAAACAAGACAAGACACCACTGACAAGGGGGCACCACTGATTGTGAGACAAGAAAAAAAGAAGTAGATTTTAATGAAATTTATACATATTTATTCAGTTGAAGCTTCAAATTCAATACAATCTATGAAATGCTGAATTACCCATCCAATTAAGTCAAATGCTAGTAGTGTTCCTGATTTCTCCGTTTCGGTCCAATTGTCTTGGTTAATAAATAAAACAAGACAAGACACCACTGAGGCAAGAGAGAAAGAAAAAGATTTTAATGAAATTTATACATATTTATTCAGTTTAGCAACACCAATTCGGAGAGCAGCGCCAAGTATTTTGAATAAAATATTTATTCGTATTAAAATATTTATTTGTATAAAAATATATCTGCTTAATATTATTTAATACATTTTTCCTCGTGATGGATACGTGAGCCGTCGGTATTGTTTTTACCGTTGTTAGACCTGATTGAAGTAATAGAGGGTGCGAGGGGTACGGTCAGGCGACCGTGATAACGGACCGCGCGGCTCGCTTACCTGAAACGGCGCGCGCCGCTGTCTTTAACAGCTTCCTGCGACGTTGAATATGCAAATTACCAACAAGAGATGGGGTGCTTTTATAGAAAATTCTTCAGCGAATACGGTGGTATTTTTTCGGATTTTTAAAATCGTGACCTTGAGCCTCAATTTGCAAAATAAATCTTTATTTATAATTTTCATTATTGTAAAAATGATTTTTTAACCGGAAACAAAAATATTCAGAAAGGCCGATCCTTCCACATTAAAATGCCGTAAGAACCAACTAAATCCGACAAATAGTTTCCGAAATAAATATTCATAAGTACAACCCATTTTCACGAAAATAGGCAAAAATCGCAAAATTCAAAGCCCTATATTTTTTAAACAAACTCGAAATCGACAAGACGGGGATTTAAACCCTCCCTAATTTCACTTGGACTACAACATATTCAAGTTTGAACAAAATCCGAGACATCGAGGGAAAAAAGTGATCGACTTGGCGTGGAATGACCCATAAGTAAAACAGCATTCGTTATTTCAAACAACACTTATAATCCATAGGTTAGTTTTGTTATTTTCGGCAATAGAATACATGAACTACGTGACCTACTAAACGCAGAAATATTGAGGTTTTTCACTAGAATCGGAAAAAATAAAATTTTCAAAATAATTTTTGAAAAAGTTTTGAAATTAACGTTGTCATATTAAATTCGACTTTCTAATTATATGGTTTTAGTCAAAAATCGGAAAATAATCAATTTTCACAAAAATTAACTTGAAAACAACGTTTATACCAGATATTAGATCCGCCATTGGTTTTTTGCAATTTTGAGTTCAGATTCGTTATCAGCGACCTCGAAAACTGTAGGATACCACGTTTAGATCAAATTTGATATGTTTCTGATATACGCGTCCGGCATATTGAATTCGCCATATTGTTTAAAAAGATTTGAATATCAGATTCGTAATCAGCGACCCCAAAAACCTCCGAGCACCGATTTGTGACTATATTGGGGAACGTTCTGAGGGGTTTGCTGCTTCTTAGCAATTTGGAACCCACTGTGCGACGCAGGCGGGACCACGCGCAGTCCGCGGACTACCCCTTTTCATTCTGTGTGTCTCCGCGAGGCGTAGGGGAGAGTGGGGTAAACACGAACGCGGGGTAATCGCGAACGCGATGGTTACGGCGTTTTAATAAATAAAAACTGATGTTCCCTCTCCACTAGCTAATAGTTTATGTCGTATTCAACACCGGGCAGAAAGTAACAAATACAGAACGTTCATGCTATTCAAGATAAACACAATTTTTTATTTTCATCATGTTTCAAGTAATATTTTGTCCATTTTCAATTGCATGTAATTACTGTTGAATTAATGATACAATTGGAATTTTTTTAAGTTGAAATAAAGCACTTTTGTACCAACATTTTGTGATCAAGGCGTTGCTTGAATCATGATTCTAACCTCTGAAATATATTTTTTTTTATTTTTTGATGTCGTGATGTATTGCCGAACAAATCGGACGGGGTAATCTCGAACGTTCGAGATTACCCCTCGTCAATACCAATACTCTTTTTCTTTGTATTTCTTAATTTTAATATGGAATTAATCGTTTCAGATGCCGCGAAGTTACGAACGAAAATAACGTATAGGTACCGTACATACAGTGGCGAACGAAAGAAATTTTACTCCTCTTAAAATCGCATAACATTTTTAGAATTGGTCCAAACGACTTGAGTTTTTTTTGAGAAGCTAGAAGGATTAAGTAGTTTACTAAATGACGTGTCTCGTCGTTTTGAAAAAAATTGCAATTGGTCGGAAAACCCAAAATAATAGTAAGGGTCGTTTTTTAAATCGCTGACTTCGGGAATTTCGCGATTTTCGACCTTATTCTGTCATGTTTAAGCGTTTGTAGCTCGGAGCAATGTTAAGCGATTTTGATGAAATTTTCAGCATGTATAAAACTTACTTAAATCTACAAAAGGGATTTTTAAATTTTCATTAAAGGTTCAGAAAAAAGTTTTAAAAAACGGCCTTTACTATTTTTTTTATATTCCGACCAATGGCAATTTTTTTCTAACAAACAATAAGAAGAATTGGAAAAATACATTAGGTATAGGTTCTAGCAACGTTCTTTATGGGTTAACCATCGAAGTCACGCTTTCTGTGCGACTTCTGCGACATTTAGCACTGTGTTCGTGATTACCCCACGGCATCGCGGCAGTTGGGTAATCACGAACGCCACGGGTTTTGCTTTTTATAATTTCTCAAAAATTCGTCACAGTACTTTATAGATGAATAGTTTAAGTATGTTTGTAAATAATAAACATATTCATTTCTCACACAGTTTTCGTTTTGTTTGCTTTTTGGCTTAGGTGTTCGCAATTACCCCACTCTCCCTTATTGATGCTGGATAATACTTTTTAATTGCTCTGTTGGTGGCATCTTTCTTACATCCGGTATATTTAGGTAAAAACTGAACCGGCTGATCTGGTTAGCTATGGGGTGGAAGTGTGGGGATGGAAAGGTAGGGGAAAGTTGAAGGGATGCACGAGAGGTATTTGAAGTGGGTGCTGGGGGTGGACAGAAGTACCCCAGGGTATATGGTGAGGGAAGAACTACAGAGGGGGATGATGAAGGGAGGGGCGGGCATGAGGGCAAGGGAATACGAGAGGAAGCTAGAGGAGGGGAAGGGGGGGAGTTGGCCAAGGAGTGCTGGGAGGAAATGAAGAGGAGGATGAGGAGGGGAAGGGTGGGAGGAGGAAAGGGAGCAATATTATGGGGACAGGGGGTGGACGGTGGAGGAGGTGGAGAGGGTGAGGGATAGGGGGGGATAAGGGGGAAGGAGTTGGTGGAAACGGAGAGAAGGTTGCAAGAAGGGGAGAGGTGGAGAAGGATAAGAGAGGCGAGGTATAATAAATAGTACGGGAGGGTGAAGGGGATGGGGGTTCCGCCGGAGTATTTGAGGAAAGGGTGGGGAGAGGATAGGTGGAAAAGGGTAGCAAGATTTAGATGAGGGAATGAGATGAAGGCGGGGAGGTACTGGGAGGAGGAGGAGAAAAGGAGGTGTAGAACGTGTGGGCAGGGGGAGGAGTCGTGGGAACACGTGTGGGAGGTATGTACGGGCTGGGGGATTGAGAGGGGATGGCAAGAGATGGTGACAGACGTGTTAGGGATTGAGGGAGGGGGGAAGAGTGGATGAGGAAATTGGAGGAAAGAAGAGCGGTGTGTGGGGGAGTGGTCAGAGGTGTGAGTGGAGGAATGGAGTGAGAGGGGAAGCGTGCGGAAACGGAGGTCCAGGAGGGAGAGCGAGCGAGCGAGCGGGTTTAGAGATAAGCAATTAGGTTAAGATAGAATAAGTTAAGATAAGGTAGATTTAAGGGAAAATGTAAGGGAGAAGGGTATATGGGAATTTGTAACCCCTAGGGGACCAAATAAAGAGATACTATACTGAACCGGCTGATCGGCCGGAGCGTCTCGCTCAGGGTGGCGGTTTATGGCCGCATTGTTCTGTGCGCGCGGGACCCAGGTCACCACGTGCAATCCACGGATCAATATAAGGATTAACTCTGGCCGAAGAACGTCTAATAATGGTCAATTCAGATGAGCGATGCGGCGTCGTTGCGATTTCGAATCGGCAGATATATATGTATGCAGAGACATATGTATATATTATACGTGACTCAATTTTTTGCCGCAGTATTGTTATATCGCTTCGTCTGAATTGACCCTAAAGGTGGGGTCTCCTAGCAGTGTGCCAGTGTAATGGAGAAGCATGCATCTCTTTCTCCTAGCTGCGTTTTCAATTGTTCAGTTCGCGCCAGACGTAGGAGTCTGACCCGCGTCTGCCTCAGCGGTAGCTTAGGCTACTCTTGACGCAATTGCACTGCGATGAGTGTCTGTTAAAGACGGAATCTCCTAGCCTATGTCTGCGTATAATAGGTGGAAAGTTGCCGCCGTATCAAAGGAATACCTAATCTCTTTGCTATGAGCCACCTTCTCTCGCACCGAATACGTCAGCGCGTGCTTTTGTTTTGATATTCGGAAACGTGTTTATATTCGAGAGATAAGGGATCCGCCTTTAATTCGAAGGAAGGACGACGCAGGGGGGACCACGCGCAGTCAGCGGACTACCCCTTTTCTTTCTGTGTCTCTCCGCGAGGCATATTGATGTTGGATAATACTTTTTAATTGCTCTGTTGGTGGCATCTTTCTTACATCTGGCATATTTAGGTAACGCTTCACGGCGGACGCTTCGAAAACAAGCAATTGCCTACCGTAAACGAATGGAGAAATTTTGCTTCGAAATATTCTAAATTACTGGCTGTAAAAGATAATTGGAATTTCCGCCTCGCTCTGAGCCCGCGCTTGACACGACACAGTCTTTAGATCGCAGAAGGTAGGGGAAAAATTAGGGTTTTTCCCGATCCGCGGTTCCGGTGGATCAGAAAATCGCGTACGGTTCCGAACGGTCAAAAATTTCCACCAAACCTGGTCCGCGGTCATCTGGTAGGCAGCTGAGCAAGTGAGGTTTATTGTACTCTTGCCGGCCCTAAAACAATTTACAGAACTGCTTATCCGTCTATTGTGATGTAAAAAAATGACCATAATACATTTGAAGTCATTTGCGACCTAACAGAAGGTACGAAACTGTGTCTGTAGGGGCCATTCCATGCCACGCGATTCCTTTTGAAACCCGATATCCAGGATGTGTTCCATATGAAAGTAGGGGGGATTAAGTCCTCATTTTTGTACTTGCGAAATTGTTTAAAACAGACAAGTTTGGTAACTACCCAATGATAACTACCCTCAATCTCATATCGTGTGACGAAATGACTGAGTGATGTTGAAAGTTGAAAGTGATGGCGGAACTGTGGAAGGGAAGCCACGGCAGAGAATTTCCTTCATTTCATTTGAAACACAGTTTCCAGCAATCGGTCACTGCGACGTAGTAAACCCCTTCAAACAGCTGAAGTAGTATGGAGTGTGAAGTAGTGATGGGCGTGATACCGTTCAAGCAGTATCGATACCTAGCGGTGAAGTATCATGGTATCACAAGCACGTATGTGCTTTGTAGGTATCAACATCTTGGCTGGACTTGGTATCGATAGTATTCGAACCCGAATCAAGCATGCATAGGTATCGAAACAGTAATGAGTACTTGGAAAGAATCGTTTCCCAAATGATACCTACAAAAGTCTTGGTCTTTTAAACCCGACTGCGTTCGAATCCGACGTTGAGCATACAAAGTCTCGCGATACGGGACCCCTGAATAATTTGACAAGGAAAGAGAATGCATATAAGGGAACTAAGCGAAACAAACGTATTAAAAGACTAATTATTTTACATATTTAAAAATAATATTTTATTCACGATATTATCTTTTAGTCGATTTATTTTTTGCTAATTAACTCACCTGTTTTTGAAAATACTCTTTCCGAAGGTAGGGTAGGGTGGGGCTAAAAGTTCATACGAAGTAAACTATTGTTATATATTGTTATATATATCGCAGAAGCTATAGAGGTACCAATGGGGCAAAAAGTCCCTCAGACTGAAAATATATATTTTATTATTTATTTTCATAATAAGATGGCGAAAGTATAACGAAATGATGCCAAAGGCTTTAAACAGTATTTTTGTTTTAGTTGAGCGATTTTTTTTAGTTTTTAGTTCAAAGTGAGTCTGTGACTTATATTTTTATTTATTGTTAAAGAAGTCATGCATTCCTTTCAATATTGTATACCAAAAACAATTGGTTATTTACTTATTTAGTTTAATATTAGGTACACGAAAAGGCATTAGGGACTTTCTACCCTATGCAATGAACTTTTTGCCCCGTACATGGGGCAAGAAGTCCATTTTGCATTGACAAAGATTGTGTGGTATAACTGAACAGAAAATAACAGTATCAACACAAACGAACTTCGTGAACGTAAAACATAATAGCGGACAATCTGTTTTCTTCCTCTGTCTCTGCAGGAGGCGTATTGATAGTGGATAATACTTTGTAGTTGCTATATTTGTGGCATTTTTCTCACGTGCGTCGAGACAAAAGCGGGCTCAGAGCGAGGCAAAAATTCATTTATTCTTTACGATGGGTAATTTATTATTTTTCCAAGAACGTTTGGACAACATCTGTTTGCCAGATTTCTAAAGGGCAGTAAAAGAGCTTTAAGAATTTTAGACATTGTTCAGTCTGTGATAATCCGTATATTGCTCTGTCGCCGGGTAGTACGTACGATGGCTTCGGACCCGCGCGTAGGTACTGTTGTTAATCGCCACGCCGACTCGCGGGACAATACGGCCATAAACCGCGACCTTAGCGAAACGGTCCGGCCGATCAGCCCTGGTAAATTTTTGGCAACCAGATGTGGCATTTTCCTCCTCTACTTCCTCAAGGGTGAGAGAATTACTTTAATTACTTTAATGCATTTGAAAAAGATGTCACCAATATAGCAATTAAAAAGTATTGTCCACCATCAATACGCTACCTGGAGGCTGGAGGGACGCAGGAAGAAAAGGGGTTGCCCGCTGACTGCGCGTGTTCCCGCCTGCATCGTCTTCCCTTCGATTAAAGACGGATCCCATATCTTTCGAATAATCACGCGCTCCAATATCAAAACAAAAGCAGGCACAGACGTATGCACTACGAGAAAGGGTGAGGCGTAGGGAGGAGATTATATTATGACCAATCGGACCTGCATTCGTTACAGACGCAACGTTTCCACCTCTTCATAGCAATATTTTCTCGTTATGGTCCACCTTTTCTCGTAGCGCATATGTCAGTGCGTCCTTTTGTTTTGATATTGTAGCGCGTGTTTATAATGAAGAGATAAGGGATCCGACTCCACTTCGAACTATTCATAAAATGAATATAATTAAGAATATACATTTATTTGTACAATTATCTCGAAGTTCTCTCTATAAATCATATATACAGCAAGCAAGCGAATTTATTGCAAGGATAGAACAAGAAATGCGTGAGGTAAATCGAACAACTATTTACATATTCGCGATGTCCAAAAATCGAATGAAATAGAAAATGGATGAAATTGATAATATTCTGGAAATCACGAATCAAGAGACACGGTAGTGTCTCGCGCCAAGTATATATAGGTATATATGCGCAGCGGACACAGAGTGGATCTATTACGCCACGACTCGTTATCAAGAACCCTGAGATTTCCGAATATCAATAACGGCTGATCCGATTACATTCTAAATGGTCTTAATGGATAGCTTGGGTTTGATTTACATCAGAAAAGTGTCTTCGCTTTTTTCCTACGGGCCCCATGAGCTGAGATATTTCGATGTAAAGTTGCAATTTGCTGAATTTTATGTTCTTAAAATTCGTCCTCGTCCTACACTTCTGGGCAAGGGGGGGTATCAAAGGGTGAGGAAATGTCTCTCAGGCACGTCGTTCATTGGATGCGGGTTTCGGCCAATCGCGTAACAAATAGCTGTAACTTGACAGCTAGACAGAGACATTATAACCTACCATGTGTCAAGTGTCAACTAAAGTAAGTTGTCCAAATTTGAAATGTCACGAGTTTTTACACTAAATATGAGACTGAATTATTGTGTTAATTAACAAAGTAAGTCGCCAAAATTGTTTAAATCGATTTTGTATGTAGAGTCGCAGACTTGGAAGTTGTCCGGAGTAGGTTCGACAGAGAATCTTCTTCTTTCGCATAAGTTTATGGAAATTTGTATCATGCATGTACAAAATAATATATATTGTAACAAATTGCATTGCATTTAAATTGCCAGATATTTTTATACCAGCAATTTAGAGATTTTATGTAAAGCTTATATTATATTTAGAAATGATTGGAGACGTACAGGACTTGGATAAAAATGAAGGGGACGCACAGGTTTGGATGGATGGAAATGAAGGGGATGCACAGGCTTGGAGGTTGTCCAGAGAAAATTAGATAGACAGATAGACAGACCATCTTGTTTCGCACAAGTTTCTGGAAATTTGTCAAATAAGGTAAATCGACAAAAATTGTCAAAAGACATAGCATTAAGAATTATTAAGAAAATAGATTATTTATGGTGAATTGCTTGCAATGTAGAGCAAGTCACATTAGTGAAGAAAGTACGCTGAAAACACATCTCCCTTGATGCTTTTCAATCTTTTGTGAAAGACATTCGTAAAACTTTAATAAAATCCACAGTAGTTGCCACGCATTCATTAATTCATTAATTTTTTAGCTGATTTACCTTATTTGACAAATTTCCAGAAACTTGTGCGAAACAAGACGCTCTGTCTAGATGTTCACAAGATGTAAATTTCTATCCATCCAAGCCTGTGCGTCCCCTTCATTTCTATAATATAAGCTTCACATAAAAACTCTAAATTGCTGTTATATAAATATCGGGCAATTTAAATACAATGCAATTTGTTACTACAATATATTATTTTGTGATGCATGGTACAAATTTCCAGACACTTATGCGAAAGAAGATGCTTCACTGTCGAACCGTCTCTGCACAACTTCCAAGTCTGCGACTCTACATAAGAAATCTATTAAAAAAATTTGGCGACTTACCTTGTTAATTGAGACAATAATTCAGTCTCATATGTATTGTAAAAACTCGTGACATTTTAAAACTGGACAACTTACCTTATTGGACACGAGGCAGGTAAAAACCCATTTTAAAAATTGTCGTAAATTAATATCAGTAAATACTACAAAATGTGTGAAATCCCCACAAAATTACCTTTTTACAAAAAGGTACAAAAAAGAGCGCCAAGTATATAATCCCATCAAAAAGAATCCCATTTAAAAACATTGTCGTATATGAATATAATGATATACAAAAATTGCGCCAATTATCACAATGGCTATTTATACAAAGAAAAAAATGTATTAAATAATATTAAGCAGATATATTTTTATACAAATAAATATTTTAATACGAATAAATATTTTATTCAAAATACTTGGCGCTGCTCTCCGAAAAAATGTTAATTGTCTTGGTTGATAAATAAAACAAGACAAGACACCACTGAGACAAGAAAGAAAGAAAAAGATTTTAATGAAATTTATACATATTTATTCAGTTTAGCAACACCAATTCGCAGAGCAGCGCCAAGTATTTTGAATAAAATATTTATTCGTATTAAAATATTTATTTGTATAAAAATATATCTGCTTAATATTATTTAATACATTTTTTTCTTTGTATAAATAGCCATTGTGATAATTGGCGCAATTTTTGTATATCATTATATTCATATACGACAATGTTTTTAAATGGGATTCTTTTTGATGGGATTATATACTTGGCGCTCTTTTTTGTACCTTTTTGTAAAAAGGTAATTTGTGGGGATTTGCATTACCCGACGTAGAAGGAAAATCCGCGAGGCCATCAACGACATGTAAACGTAAACTACTCTTTTGCTTCTTCGCAAAAGTTGCATATAAATTCTCCGTTGACATGAGAGATAGATGTTTGTCATCTACCTCCATGGTCTGAGCTGTTTCCCCGTGCGCCTTTAATACCGATTTCGTTACGCAAATGGCATTGACGATGGTCAGACAAAGTCGGTTTCGTTTCTTGTTCTTTATGTCGGGAAGCATGGAAAACGATCTTTCAGCATCGGCGTTTGAATTTGGAAGACTTGTAATGGAATTTAATAATCCCTGCAAACATGGATATTTAAATGAGCCTTGATCGTTTCGCGTTAACAACACCGTTTTCCAAACATCATCAAAAGCTAATGCACAAAGCTTGTCTGCATTTGCAAAATTCAGGTGCAATGTCGACCATTCTTTTTGTAAACCGTCTTCGTCGAAACCGCCGAATTTCTGAGCAATAAAGAAAACACTTTTGAAGGAAGTGTCTCTGTCATTATCTACTAATGCCAACTGAAGTTTAAAAACACATAACTTGCTTAGAAATTCGTCATCGATTGGCAATCGATTACGAATTTCGTTTGCAACGGTTATGTAAAACTTAATACAATTTTCTCGAACGGTTTGGGCAACATCGGGTTTGCCTTCTGCAACTAACTGACAAAGAAGTTGCCGAGACGCGCGCGCGCTCTTTCCCTCTCCCTCTCCCTCTCCCTCTCCCTCTCCCTCTCCCTCTCCCTCTCCCCCCCCTCTCTCTCTCTCTGTCGTCTCCGAAGCGAATTCGAATTTTCGCGCCGCCTCCGCTCCACCCTCCGGAGGCACTCGCCGCCATTCGTTGTTACGTTTCTTCTTCTTCTCCTCTTCCTCCTCCTCCTCCTCCCATACTTCGCAAATCGCGGTTCTCACCCGCCCATCTCGAAAAAATATTGGTTCTCTCCTCCTCCTCCTTCCAAAATCGCGGTTCTCTCCCGCCAATGTCGACAAAATATTGGTTCTCCCCTCCCCACCTCGAAAAAATATGGTTCTGTCTTGCCCGACTCCGAGAACTGCCGTTCCCTCCTCCCCGCGCACCCCCTCGTCCAGTGGTCCAGAACTCTCATAGTATAACTACTTTCATACGTTACGTTTAATTTTATACTAATATTGTATTTGTCTTCAGCCCTAACACAATACGGAATACGGTGATTCTACCCAAAAAAAGACGTTGACAATATAGAAAATTTTCTGATACCGCAGCTAATAGGTACCACTGGTTACGGGACGTACTGCATGTGGATTTGTAAATTCAAATCCCATCAAAAACATTTCATGTAAAAAATGTAGCCGAGTCTCGTGACTCTTTACCTGTCAAAAGTTGTGAGATGTCATGTAGCGCTCTCATTAACTCTGACACTTTCATTCACAAGTCACTCCAAGTCTACATCTTTAGTTAAAGAACATTTTGCGACTTGGCAATTACGCAGCACATATGGAAGTTATTATACCTTACAATGTTATGTGAAATTAAGTCCACGCTATAAATACATACACGTTCAGTTCCTGTATAAATATTATTTTATGCAATCCCCTACAGCACACTTCGTTGCAGGAACGTTGCACAACCGTTGCAGTACATTGCAATGTTGCCGTTTGGTTCCAGGTTACATTGCAATATTACTGCAACATTGTGGAAACATTGCTGTGAAATATTGCAATGGATACATTTGTGCAATGTTGCAGAAATATTTTGCACACAGTACTGTGCAATATTGCACTGGCCGGGTTTGTGCAATGTTGCTGGAATATTGTGCATACATTACCGTGCAATATTGCAATGGCCGGGTTTGTGCAATGTTTCGGGAATATTGCGCACACATTGCCGTGCAATATTGCGCATGTGTTGCGTTACAACCCACGTGGAACGTTCCTGCAACGTCGCCCTCAAAATACGGTGCAATGTTGCACTCGTACCGTACTAGCGACGTTTCTGCAACGATCCGGATTGAATCCGGACTTACATACTTGCACTCGACAATGCGGAACGGTTTTATTACCTATAATCAATTAAATGGCAATAGTAGGGGTACTGGCAGTAATTGGTACATGTAACACTTTTTTACAAATATCTTTTGTTGCTGTATATAGTTTACGAATTTGTTTAAACTCTGTAGTGTTAATTAAATAATTGTATTATTTACTTATGTCAGATACTGTCCACGTTCGCATATATTCCCTCGGTGGTGGTCTGTGGAATCTTAGACCGTATTTTGCGTATCGATATTTCAAGAACGTTCCGCGTAATTCCGTTTCATTGCGGATTAGTTGCTGAAATCTTGCTCATAAGTTGCGAAACGGCGCTCGCAGCGTATGAGCAAGATTTCAGCAACTAATCCGCAATGAACCGGCGCTAGCAACGAATGAGCAAGATTTCAGCAACTAATCCGCAATGAATGTGGACTTACATATTTGCACTCGACAATGTGGAACGTTTTTATTATCTATAATCAATTAAATGGCAATAGTAGGGGCACCGGCAGTAATTGGTACATGTAACACTTTTTTACAAATATCTTTTGTTGCTGTATATAGTTTATGAATTTGTTTAAACTCTATGGTGTTAATTAAATAATTGTATTAATTATTTATATCACATATGTCGACAAATAGAATAGAGTCTTACATTGTATTTGCAACTGTAAGCTGCGGGCCTGGAAAGCTATCTCCGGGCCTGGAAAGCTATCTCCGGGCCTGGGGTTTTTCCCTACGGCTGGTCATCGTGTGGTCGCTTTGGCGAGTACCCTTGACTCGCCGAATACGCGGCTGAAGACCACGCGACCGTTTTAAGGCGCGTATCGACGTTGCGAGGCGTGCGCGCGAGGCACGCCTCGCGCATTGGAGAGTCTGGAGACTACCTCGACACGGTTACTTTGCAAAGCAGCCTTGCGCTACCTCGAGCATGATATTTTCCTCGCTGCGAGCCTGCCTCGCGCCCGTCACCCCGTAGCGAGGACAACACCCCGCAGTGCCTCATCGAATTTTATGGCTTTCGACCCTCGAAGGGTTTGGAATATCATTAAAAGAAGGGAGAAATGTTCAGAATTTCATCGTATCGAAGGGGAAGTTGCGCCAATGGATTCCTGGCGTTCCCTCGATTAAAATCTTACCAAATATCATTCAAATCTGACTACTTTGACACAAGCTATTTGTATTCTTTATGTAAAAATTGTCCGATTCACACGACATTTAGCATGATTTTGAACGGAAAAGCCCAAGGAATCCATCGGCGGCACTTGCATATCCATACGATAAAGAATAAAGAATTTCTTAATACGCTGAAAGGAATATTTCATATTTTCACCCTCGACAGCGGGGCGCCGACCTCAATTCGCTACGGTCGGCCGATGATTCATACCTGTTTCAGAAATAAAATAATTCTTTATTCTTTATCGTATCGATATGGAAGTCACACCGATGGATTCTTATGTTTTTCCGATGGAAGTCATACCAAATTTCATGTGAATCCGACTACATATTACTAACGAAATTAGCTTAAGGTTATGGAAATGAATTTTTCATGGAATTTCCTTCATTATGGTCCCAATTACGTCGTTCTTGGTGTCAGTTTCATCGGCGAAACGTGAGAAATAAATTGGCGTCGTTTTCGGAATGATCTGATGAGAAATGCGGAAGTCGAAGATTTCGCACTTCTTAATAGGCACTCGAACCCCTTCGAGGGTCGAAAGCCATAAATAACGGGTGAGGCACTGCGAAGGGCTGTTCTTGCCACGGGATACCAGCCCACACCTCTTTGACGGGCGTAGCTCCAGAATCACCCTGTACCTGCCTGTTTCAGAAATAAAATAATTCTTTATTCTTTATCGTATGGATATGCAAGTGCCGCCGATGGATTGCTTGGGCTTTTCCGATCAAAATCATGCTAAATGTCGTGTAAATCGGACAACTTTTACATAAGGAATATAAATAGCTTGTGTCAAAGTAGTCAGATTTGCATGATATTTGGTATGATTTTAATTGACGAAACGCCAGGAATCCATTGGCGCAACTTCCCCTTCGATACGATGAAATTCTGATATTCTGAAATTCTGAACGGCACGAGTTGATCCTGGTTCGTGCGCGAGTCGACGCGAACGCGATTCGCGGTACCGCCACGGCGAAACCGAAACTCGAGATACACAAGTTACAATGACGCATGCCGCACGTCACGTTGGAGGAGATGGAGAAGCTGTCGATGTTACGTATCCTGGAAAGCGGCAGACCGCTTGCGATGACTTCCCAATCGTGGGACCTGTACGAGTATCCGTTGCTTCAAGCGACCACGAAACACACGTGGACCGTGAAAGCCACGTCGCAGCTTGAGAAACCTCGATACGTGATATTCGCCATGCAAACCGGTCGAAAGAACAAGCTGGAGATTCGAGCCGTTTAATCTCACGAACGTTCGATTGTACCTCAATTCCGAGACGTATCCGTACGACGACCTGAACTGCGATTTCGACAAGCAGAATTACGCGCTTCTGTACGACATGTACGCGACGGTAGCTCGTTCGTATCACGGCTACGGAGAACCGCTGCTGAACGCGACCGAATTTTTGCGATACGCACCCATCACGGGCATCGATTGTTCGCGTCAAAACGAGTCGGTGAAAAGCGCGACGGTAGACGTGCGAATAGACTTCGAGTGCAAGGAGAACGTTCCTGCTAACGCCATCGCCTACTGTCTCATCGTACACTATCGCATCGTCGAGTACAGTCCTTTGACGAACGTAGTACGCAAACTGGTGTAGTATTTACGAGAGATCAACGCCGAAACCAACAGTCGCATTGCAGTCGTCACCGCTGACGCTTCCGTCGCTTCCAATCACCATGTACGTTGTCGTGGACCTGCAAGGATTCAAACTCGAGCGCAACGAGTTCGTGGCGAAAGAGATCGCTGTTCTCGCGAACGATAACGACGTCGTGGACAACGACGAAGACGAAACCTCAACGCTACCGACGACACCAGCTACCATCTGTCACTGGATCTTCGAGCCGCCGTACCCCTGGACTCGGCTGGGCCAGTTCGAGACACGACAATCGACCTGACTCACGATGCATCACCATGGACTTCACTGGTCCGAAGGCTGGGTCCCGTACTCTGGCCTGTCCGATTTGCTCCCAGGCGTACTCGCGAACCTTGTCCTTGCGTTCGTAAAGGGTCCGGAAAAGAAGAAGTGGTTGCTCGAGATTACAACAAACGCGACCGTCGTGGAAATCACAGAGATGTACGAACAGAGAAAGACGTGCGGCAACGACAACGATGATTCCGATGAGTACGATGTACACTTCGACGATGATGATGATGAGCACAGCGATACCTCGCGTGATACCGTCGACGGCGAGGAAGACGGGGACAACGAGGAAGACGACGAAGACGACGAGGAAGACAACGAGGGCGACGAATACAAGGACGAGCACCACGAGGAAAACTACAACGATATCACAGTTCCAAACTTGAAGTCCATATGCCGTGTTTGTGTGCTGGAGAACGCGTACAAAATATAGAATTACATGCACCGTAAACTCTAACGTAAGAACTGCACACGCTTCTTCCTATATTCTCGTTACACGCATTCGAAAGCAACAACTAAACGCATCGTATCATTTTTGTTTAGAGCGAAGTCAACGAAAACGACGTTGTCGACAATGAGACGCTGCCACACCAGCACCAACAACGACGACTCCGACGCCGACGGCTACTGCTTCCTGCCTCTACGTCCTATGAAGATCACGAACGATCACTGTACTTTCGCAAATATTGTTACACACACGCACATACACGAATTGTAAAATAAAATAAACACCTTTTTTCTTTTTAAAAAGAGAACATATTTAAATTTATTTTAATAATATAGAATATAAAATAGAATATAAAACAGAATATAAAAAAGAATATGTTTTTTCTACATTTATAAATATTTTTAATTTTTGTTTGTTATTAAATTTTTGTTGTTGTGACGATTGCTCGACGAATAGTCTTCACTGCCTGCAACATAACAACACATACAATTACGCGTAAAACCTTGTGTTCCGATACGAAACATCGTGTCGAAAAATCAGTGCATATACTTACTCGTCGAACAATCGCCGCAATCCCCAAAAGTCGTTATCCTCCTTCTCAAAATACCAAAAGTCAACGTCGTTTAGTTCATTACGCCAAATTTGGCGTAATTCCTGTATCGCCTTTCTTAGGTTGACATTGATGTACCCCCTCAGCGGGGGATACTTGCGTTGCTGAAACAAACACACACCTCAGTAAATACCACTGAATCGTAGCACACGTGCACAGGTAAGTATCACTAATCTACAAACACTACTTACGAAATATGCATACGTAGAACTCTTATTGTAAACGAACATTTTCTTTTACAAAATACCTCTCTCTGCCAAAGTTAAATTTGTAATGATTTCGCAGCGTGTCGCGCTTCCTTGCGCGGAGCCCATGCATCCCTCCAGCGGCGAACGAGAGTAGGGATAGATGAATCGCATTCGCCGGTGTTCCTCGTGCTGTCTCCGTTCCACGCACTTTTCTTTTCCTCCATCCTCCTTCCTCTCACCGGTCTTCGATGATTTCAGCCAACACCATCACCGCTGCCACCACCGTTGGCTTTTTCCTTCCTGGACCAACGCACGTGCCTCGCAAGGTGCACAATCGTGTACGTGCGATATACGTTTCCGTCTTCCAAAAAAAGATTGTTTCTTCCGATACAAATCTTCGTCCCATTGTTAGCTTTCTCCTGCACACTACTGCGTCTATGTATACTAGGGTGGCTCTAACTTACTCTTGGTAAAAAAAATTTTCAAGATTTTCTTTGGGGCACCCTCCAGAATGGTTGCAAATAATTAAAAAAAAAACCCTGTAAAGTTTGACCTCGATCAGATAACGGGAACGGGTGCCCCTGGGCCCTTAAACATTTAAATCACTATTTAACAGCTCGCGAAGTCGATTTTATATAACATCTTCCAAGTTATTGATTAAATAAAAAAATATGTCGAACAAAAGTTGTAGATCCGGACAAGGAGCATCTTTATTGCTGTATTACTTTTTCTCGTGCAACAAACGGTTTTCGAAAAAAATCCGAAAAACTTAAAAAAAAAAACTTTTTTGTTTTTCAAATTTTGAAAGTTTAAAAGCTTGAATAGTATTCGAGTAATCGCGGATAACATGTTAGAAAATCATGATATCGGAAAAATGCATTTGAATACCTCACTTCTGACGTCTATATCTCCGATATTTTTGCGAATTTCGGTCCCAAATTTTCAGGAAACATTCATGACATACCAAACACTGAAAATAAGTAAAAAAATTTGTATCTTTCTTGCATATTTCGGTAAATGCCCCCCCCCTTAAATGTTTAAAAAAAAGTCCTCGAAAAAAAATTCCATTTTTTTTGGTCACCTTCATAAATAAAAAGTGTTCTAGAAACATTTAAACTTTCAAAATTTGAAAAACAAAAAAGTTTTTTTTTTTAGTTTTTCGGATTTTTTTCGAAAACCGTTTGTCGCATGAGAAAAAGTAATACAGCAAAAAAGTTGGTCCTTGTCCGGATGTACAACTTTTGTTGGACATATTTTTTTATTTAATCAATAACTTGGAAGATGTTATATAAAATCGACTTCGCGAACTGTTAAATAATGATTTAAATGTTTAAGGACCCAGGGGCACCCTCTCCCGTTATCCGATCGAGCTCAAACTTTACAGGGATTTTTTTTTTAATTATTTGGAACCATTCTGGAGGCTGCCCCGAAGAAAATTCAAAAATCGAAAATTAGAGCCACCCTAGTCTATACATATGTACCTATGCACACAGTGTCGCTGAAATACAACAAATTCGTAATTTGTCGGTTGTAGTTTGCACTTACTCGGATCGATCGCGATCCAGTCACTTTCTCGATACCCTATCATGTAGCGCACACATAACATACATATGTATGTACTTACATGTGCTCAGGGACTCCTGAAGGATCGCGCGAATTCGTCGAACCTTCGCATCATATTCCCGCTATCGGTTACTGCATAGGTACTTCGCACCGTACTATATGCATACTCTTCATCTTATTACGTATACTACGCACTACGTCTGTATACTTAACGCACCACGACTTGCCTGACATTGACACACATACACGTAATAAATACCACCACTGATACCGGTACGCTATATACACGTACGTGACACGCAAACACATATGAAACGACGTCTCATTGGGGCTACTTGATACGTTTTTCAGTTTTCAATTTTTTTTCATTTTTGTTTGAATTAATTACATAATAACAAATATGCTAAAATATACTTTGGTCCTTCCTCCTTAATATATAGTAAGCGAAAACTTGAGAAAATACATACAAAATGAATGAAAAAATGTTATTTGGACGAAGGCAAAGTGTATAAATTTTCGTGGCGATTCGTCATCGCGGATGTCACGATGCCCATCATCGGAGCGGACTTCGTTTTTATGGCCTCCTCGTTGATCTACGTTCTAAGAGGTTAATCGACGGCGTTACTACGTTGTCCACGGCCGGGCGTGTCGTCGCAGGCCGTCCTAATAGCGTTAAAGCGATAGCCGGGGAAACAAAGTACCACGCGATTCTTGCCGAGTTCCCGGATGTCACGCGGCCGTCGGGAGGACACCGGACGATCAAGCATGCGACGTCTCATGACATTCGGACCACGCCAGGTCCACCTGTGTCGTGCAAACCTCGGCGTCTAGCCCCCGATAAATTGAGAATTGCAAAGGCCGAATTCGAGACCATGGTGAAGGACGGAACGGCGCGCCGATCCGAGAGTTGCTGGTCATCGGGCCTACACATGGTTCCCAAGAAAACCACCAACAACAACATCGACGACGCGGACAACGGCGACGCGGACAACGGCGACGCGAACAACGACGACGCGGACGACGACGGCGCCGACGACGAAGTACCCGAAGAATGGCGAATGTGCGGTGATTATCGCGGAATGAACGCGAGAACGATTCCGGACAATTATCCTGTGCCGCACATCGAGGATTTCGCGCAACGGTTGTCCGGCAAAACGATATTTTCAACGGTCGATTTGGTGCGCGCTTATAATCAAATTCCGGTGCATCCGGAGGACATTCCGAAGACCGCTATCACCACGCCTTTCGGGTTGTTCGAGTTCCCATACATGTCGTTCGGGCTTCGAAACGCGGCCCAGACTTTCCAGCGCTTTATGGACGAGGTGTTGCGTGGCCTCGATTGGTGCTACGTGTACATCGACGATATTCTCGTGGCGTCCAGTTCTACTGAGGAACACGAACGCCATTTACGCGAGTTGTTCGGCCGTCTAGACGAGTACGGTGTATTGGTGAATTCGCGGAAGTGTGCTTTCGGGGCTTCGGAAGTGACATTCCTGGGGTACGCGGTGTCTGCACAGGGCACCCGACCGCTTCCGCGGAAGGTCAAAGCGATTCGGACCTTCCCGCGCCCGGAAACAGTGAAACAGCTGCGGCAGTTCTTGGGCATGACAAACTTTTATCGACGGTTCATGCCGGCGGCTGCCGGAATCCAGGCACCTCACAACGCAGCCCTACAGGGGAACGTCAAGGGTCGAACTCCCGTCGAGTGGACAGCGGACAGGAACGAGGCCTTCGATCGATGCAAGGAGAGCCTCGCACGTGCAGCCCTCCTGGCGCATCCAGATGTCACGCTGCCCTTGGCGATTTTTGCGGATGCTTCGAATTTCACGGTAGGCGCTGCGCTGCAGCAACGGTCACGTGACGGATGGCAACCCTTGGCTTTCTTTTCCAAGAAGCTAACGGGAGCCCAGCGAAATTACAGCCCATTTGATCGGGAGCTTTTGGCGATATATAAAGCTGTCAGATTCTTCTGGCATATGGTTGAGGGTCGCGTTTTCACGATTTTCACCGATCATAAGCCGTTGACTTTCGGGTTCGCGTAGAAGCCAGAGAAGCATACTCCGCGTCAATTCCGTTATCTTGACTTGATCGGGCAATTTTCCACCGATATCCGGCACGTGTCCGGTAAGGAAAACATCGTTGCCGATGCGTTATCGCGGATTGCGGAGATATCGCCAGCGTTAGATTACGCAAAACTTGCCGAATCGCAGCAAACGGACGAGGAGCTGCACGCGCTCCTACGCTCGGATTCGTCCCTTGCCCTAAAGAAGGTCGCGTTGCCGGGGACGAACGTCGAATTATATTGCGATTCTGCGACCCCTTCGTTGCGACCGTTTGTAACCAAGCCATTCCACCGTCAAGCGTTCGCGTCATTGCATGACCTCGCGCATCCCGGAGCTAAAGCGACCGCGAGGCTGGTATCTCAGCGTTTCGTGTGGCCAGGTATCCAAAAAGATAGTAAAACCTGGGCACGAGCGTGCGTACCATGCCAGCGAGCGAAGATAGGTAGACACGTTTCTACCCCGGTCGGTCGGTTCCGAGCACCCTCGTCCCGTTTCGAACATTTACACGTGGACATCGTCGGTCCGTTGCCGATTTCAAAAGGGTACCGATATTGCGTAACATGCGTTGATCGTTTTACGAGATGGCCGGAAGCTTTCCCCGTCGAGGATATCACGGCCGAAACGGTGGCTTACGCGTTATTCTCCGGGTGGATTGCGAGGTTCGGAACACCTCGACGACTCACGATCGATCAGGGTCGTCAGTTCGAATCGGCGTTGTTTCAGCAGTTGTCGCGTTTGATCGGCACACAGCACCTGCGCACGACCGCGTACCATCCTGCAGCGAACGGTATGGTGGAACGGTTTCATCGGCAATTAAAGTCCGCGATCGTTTGCCACGCCGACACGGGATGGGCAGATTCGCTGCCTGTCGTTCTTTTAGGCATTCGAGCTGCCTGGAAGGATGATATTAAAGCGACACCCGCGGAGATGATCTATGGCGAACCGATTCGCCTACCGGGTGAATTTTTAGCCGATTCGCGAGCCTCTGCCGACGACGGCGAGGCGTTCGTTTCGCGGCTTCGCCAGCATTTCCGTGGTCTACGACCGTCTCCTGCATCACGCCACGGAGACAAAAAGACATTTATTTTTAAGGATCTGTCGACAGCGTCGCACGCGTTCGTGCGACACGGCGGAGTCAAAAGCTCTTTGCAACCGGCATACGACGGTCCATACGAAGTAATCCAACGACACTCGAAACACTTTAACCTTCGTGTTAAAAACGGAGTGATTCCAGTGTCGTTGGACCGGTTGAAACCTGCATACCTGCTGCGAGACGACGAGCAGGACGAACCGCGGAGATTGACTCCGCAGGCGGTCCCCGCAGAGACCACTACAGATAGGGCGCCCGAACGAGTGACACGGTCGGGAAGACGCGTACGATTCCCTGATCGCTACGTTGCGAGCACGTAAATGCTCGATAAATGCGGAATGAGCGAATGCGTCCTACTTTTAAGCATGTACATAGTAGTTGTAAGGTGTATATATGTATATTTGTGTGTGTATGTGTGTGTATATATAATTATAAGAGCGAGCACACCCTTAATTTCACCAAGGGGGGTGATGTGGCGGCACGTGCAACAAGCACGCCGCCTCAGATCCGCGTGGAGAGCCTACAGCGAGGCAGTCGAACTGTAACACCGACCCAGAGCAGTACGGTCGATATCGCTAACTGTTCGACGTCTAATAAAGGAAATCTAAAGTAATCTGGGACTCATTCACTTTCCCGTCACCCACAGAAGGATAGATTAATACAGTTTATTTATTATTATATGAACAATAATCACATACAAATGCATCATCTTCCTTTTCATTTAAAAAAAATGAAAATTCATTTAAACTAACACTTTGTCCGAATGAAAGATGTATCTCATACATCAGGCTTGGGAATTAAGTGAACGCAGCGGCCGATTTTCAGAGGCAACGCCTCCTTTCTCCCGCCGCGCGTCTTGGCCCCCGCGGCGGCCTAGGTGCTTGGAGCGTCTTAGGCCCGTGTCGCGTGAACCGCACGTGGCGCGTTGACAAAACAAAAACGCATCGAAAATCGTGCTCTCTGGGACAATGTGGAAACCTATTGATACAATGTCGCCCCAATGCGCCACGCGCGATTCATATGCTACGGGCCTGAAGCGCTCCAAGCACCTAGGCCGCCGCGGGAGCCAAGACGCGCGGCGGGAGAAAGGAGGCGTTGCCTCTGAAAATCGACCGCTGCATTCGCTTAATTCCCAAGCCTGCTGTAGGTAAAGAATTCGGGGAATAGTCTGCCGTAGTGGCGGAGGGACACGCCACGCATCCGCGTGATGAAGCCGTGACGTCAAATCAATCGACTCCAAACCAATTGGCGCCAATGTTGGTTCCCTCTCCACTCTGGAGACTCTCCGGCGGGGCTGTCGAGAAATGACTATATCTTTGATATTTCTGCGAATTTTAGTCATAAATTTTGGGAAAAATATATTAGAGAAAATATATAAGAAAAAATCTTAATTTTGTAAAAAATAGTCCTTGAAAATAATAACCCCCTCCTTTTTGAAGTCGGTTAAAAAATAAACATTTTCTTTTTAGCCTTCACAAATGAAAATTGTTCGAAAAGCCTTTAAACTTTTAAATTAGAAAAAATATTGCTTACTTTTTTCAGTTTTTCGGATTTTTTTCGAAAACCGTGTGTCGTACGAGAAAAAGTTATACAATATAAAAGATGCTCCTTGTCTGGATGTACAACTTTTATTTGACATGTTTTTTTTAGGTAATAAATAATTTAGAGGATAATCTAATAAAATTGACTTTGTGCGCTTTTAAGTAATTATTTAAATGTTCCAAGGCCCAGGGGTTCATTTTCTCCTTATCCAATCGGATTCAAACTTTACACAGATTTTGGTTATATTAATTGGAACTATTCTGGAGGGTGTCGCGAAAATATTCAAAAGTTGAAAATAAGAGCCACCCTAGTGTATCATTTAATCTTGCAACCCGCGCTCGCGAGACCAGGTAAAATGGCAACAGCACCTCACGAACGCATTCCACTACAACCATGCATCGGCCCGGCGTTCGGAGAGCTGCCAGCGACAGCTGGACACAGGTGGGCAAAATGTAATCTATTTACAATTGAAATGTAATTGTGCAGTTGATTACACTTTATTTTCTGCAATCGTTAATTTAGGTAGTAGACCACAATTTTTTCAATCTAATCACAACTTACAAATTGCAGTTAAAATGTAATCTACTGCACAATTACATTTCAATCGTAATTTGTAAGTTTAGATTGCATTTTGCCCAACTCTGCCGCTGGACAACAGGATGCCCGTGCTTCGAGAATTTTAGAATGGTCTTTTTCAAATTAACGTGGCACAGAGCTGAATGTAAACAATTGTAGCTACGACAGGGTTGACCGAGGCCATCAGCAACAGGACGCACACTGTTGCCAACGAGCACACATCTCGTCCTTGCGGTCACTTCAGGCAAACGGGGAGCGAGGATGAGAGGCTGTACGTTGTCCCAACCCTCTAAACCCCTTTTTATAAACGGTGGAACGTCCATTTTCGTTAGCCGATGTCAACCCCAGGGTACACCACTACAGGGAGATAAACTGACAATATCTTTCTCGCTCGACTAGGACAGTGCCTCGTCAAATAGGATCACCACTACCAGCAGAAGCACGCCATATGTGCAGCCGGGAAGGAATCGCGGCCAATTTCCCATTACATGGGTCGAACTGTCCGATTCTGAGCGCAAAAAAGAGTCATGATCCCAGGACCATCCGCGACAGCTCCTGGTCCCAACAGATGCGTCAAGTTAGGCTATGCCACAGAAGATCACAAAGACGTCGAGTCCTCACTAGGGTGGTCCTTATTTTTCGACTTTCATTTTTTTCTGGTCGCACCCCCCTAAATTGTGACACTTGGTGAGAAAATGATATGTGCAAAATTTTAAAGTGATTGGACAACGGGAACCCGTGCCACATTTGAGTTGAAGTTTTGAAATTTTAGTGATTTCTCATCAATTTCGAACATAATTGCTTTCGGCTATTTTTGAAGTATCAGTGAATGTTTTTTAATAAAAGTACAATTTCTTAGGTGTATAATACTATCATTTCTGTGTGACTTCAAACAGTATTCTCAAAATCTCTGAATTTCACCATTAAAATTAGCGTACAACACAGCGCCTGAGCCATTATGCGCGGCTACGTGAAGTCTTATTTTACGACTTCAGATTTTTTTCGTTGCACCCCCTCTCCCCAATATTGTAACACTAGGCGGAAAAATGATCCCTGAACAATTTCAAATTGATTGGACGTCGGTAATTAAAGTTGAAGTTTTAGTGATTTTATGTCAATTTTTGAAATCGCGAATATTACCGCGCTTTACCTGGTTAAGGGATTGCGGATTGTCTGGTTTTTCCCGGCAGAAAGCTCAAGAAGCTGTCGTAAATATTACCGCGTTATACCGATCGAGGGTAGCGTTTTATGATATTACCTGGTAAAGTCTCTGACGACCAAATGTATCTACTATTAGTCACAGCAGTGATTTTTCAGTCAGTTTTGTGAGTTCGAAGTGTTCGTATCGGGGAGTTTAATTCGAGAATACGGTGAAATTAGGAAGATGGAAACCAGAAATGCTGACAGAATATATTTGTTGGGGCATGATGAATGCCAAATTATTGGCTCCAAATTACCAAGTAATGGACAAGTTTTGCGTGTCCTATTTTATAATGTACGGAAAGTGAAACTCGACCTCCGTCCAAGTGCTGCTATCGCGATAAAGGAAGTGGAAGTTTTCTGGGATAAAGCACGTATACCTATAAGAGAAACACATCATAGTATCGACAAGTTATTACAACAGAACACAATAATCTTCTGACCAAAAACGAGGACGAAAAACAATATATTTTACAAATAATTGAAGACTATAGGAGACAGTACCCTAATGTGAAAAAATGTACCTTAACACAGAATATATAATGAAAAATACATACAATTTAATAATACGCAAATCTATTACCTTCAATCTATAGTACATAACCTACATTTCAATAGAGAGTATTTTGTTTACAACCATGTAATAAAATTTCATTCAAAAGTACTAATACTATAATCATTATTACAAAAACAAATAATAAACTTTTTGTGCATCGACAAAGAACTATAATTTGACTCGAACAACCACCCGATTGCGTACAGTAGCTTATACGCTGCGTAAAGGCGCGTATCGACGTTGCGAGGCGTGCGCGCGGGGCACGCCTCGCGCGTTGGAGAGTCTGGAGACTACCTCGACCCGGTCACTTTGGAAAGCAGCCTCGTGATGCTGCCGTGGCAGCCTTGCGCTACCTCGAGCATGATGCCTCGCGCCCGTCACCCCGTGACGAGGACAACACCCCGCAGTGCCTCATCGAATTTTATGGCTTTCGGCCCTCGAAGGGTTTGGAATATCATTAAAAGAAGCGAGAAATGTTCAGAATTTCAGAATTTCATCGTATCAAAAGGGAAGTTGCGCCAATGGATTCCTGGCGTTCCGTTGATTAAAATCCTACCAAATATCATGCAAATCTGACTACTTTGACACAACCTATTTGTAGTCCTTATGTAAAAGTTATCCGATTTACACGACATTTAGCATGGTTTTGATCGGAAAAGCCCAAGGAATCCATCGGCGGCACTTGCATATCCATACGATAAAGAATAAAGAATTATTTTATTTCTGAAACAGGTATGAATCCTCGGCCGACCGTAGCGAATTGAGGTCGGCGCCCCGCTGTCGAGGGTGAAAATGTGAAATATTCATTTCAGCGTATTAAGAAATTCTTCATTCTTTATCGTATCGATATGGAAGTGACACCGATGGATTCCTTATGTTTTCCGATGAAAATCATACCAAATTTCATGTGAATCGGACTACATATCATTAACGAAATTAGCTTGAGGTTATGGAAATGAATTTTTCATGGAATTTTCTTCATTATGGTCCCAATTACGTCGTTCTTGGTGTCAGTTTCATCGGCGAAACATGAGGTATCAATTGGCGTCGCTTTCGGAATGATCCGATGAGAAATGCGGAAGTCGAAGATTTCGCACTTCTTATTAATAGGCACTCGAACCCCTTCGAGGGTCGAAAGCCATAAAAATTGGGTGAGGCACTGCGAAGGGCTGTTCTCGCCACGGGGTACCAGCCCGCACCTCTTTGACGGGCGTAGCTCCAGAATCACCCTGTACCTGCCTGTTTCAGAAATAAAATAATTCTTTATTTTTTATCGTATGGATATGCAAGTGCCGCCGATGGATTCCTTGGCTTTTCCGATCAAAATCATGCTAAATGTCGTGTAAATTGGACAACTTTTACATAAGGAATACAAATAGTTTGTGTCAAAGTAGTCAGATTTGCATGATATTTGGTATGATTTTAATCGACGGAACGCCAGGAATCCATTGGCGCAACTTCCCCTTCGATACGATGAAATTCTGAAATTCTGAACATTTCTCGCTTATTTTAATGATATTCCAAGCCCTTCGAAGGTCGAAAGCCATAAAATTCGATGAGGCACTGCGGGGTGTTGTCCTCGCCACGGGGTGACGGGCGCGAGGCATCATGCTCGAGGTAGCGCAAGGCTGCCACGGCAGCATCACGAGGCTCCTTTCCAAAGTGACCGGGTCGAGGTAGTCTCCAGACTCTCCAATGCGCGAGGCGTGCCTCGCGCGCACGCCTCGCAACGTCGATACGCGCCTTTATATGTATACTAGTTTTATGAGATAAAACTCGAAGATTTCTTATATATTTTTGTAAATAATACATAAAAATTATTATTATACATTCAATAAATTGTGCTTTTTTAAAACATATTCATTGATACTTCAAAAATAGCCGAAAACAATTATGTTCGAAACTGACGAGAAATAACTTAAATTTCTAAATTTCAACTCAAATGTGGCACGGGTTCCCGTTGTCCAATCACTTTGAAATTTTGTACATATAATTTTCTCATCAAGTGTCATAATTTAGGGGGGTGCGACCGAAAAACTAAAAATAAACTTCCACCCCTATAGCTAAGGACCACCCTAGTCCTCACCCCTTTCGGTTCACTGTAATAACAGTGTTCCCGTTGGGGATACAGCAGCTCTAATTCGCCCTCGGCTGACTACCCACCGTAGAGCCCCACTGCTAGTGGGACATGCCCAAGGAGGGTAATATGCCCATGGCCAACAAGTTACTATATAGACTAAGGTCGGGATCAGACATATTGGCCGGTCAGTTTTGCAGCTACGGAAATTCCTAAATGCACCATAATTCAACAAGGCTCAGGAAACGGGAAATAATAATAATAATAGGTTTAGTCTGTATTTTAAATCTGGTGTCGAGAGTGTAAAAGTTGTTACAATTGTTGTTGCTATAAACTTTGCACACCTGCATTTTGATGTTTTATAAAGAGTAATCAAAATAATTAGTTCCACTTTCAACTTCATGATTTTTCCTGCAGAACAATATCTTTAACCACAGAATTATCGGAAAGGAGTAATATATTTTCGATTCCGAAGCTTTAAAGGGTTGCCACCAGGAGTTGAAGACGGATATTATGTCGGTTGCGGTTTCCAAAACAGTTATAAGAATATCGGTTTCGGTTCCGGTTCTACTGAACCGATATTATATCGGTTCCATAAACTGAAGTAGTGTGCGGTGCAGCCTCATACCCGTACGATAGGTTTGAATGACTGGGATTCTTGGGGTGATCGCTGCCACTTATTTCACCCAGTGAAATTAGGCTAGTTATTTCAGCCTATGGGTACGTTATCATGGGCTTTCGAGCTCCCCTTCCGCGGGGCTCTGGTAAACATATGTACATAGGTACATAGTCAGAAATTTCGGTTCCTTATAACAATTATCCAGAATGTCAGTTCTTCATAACTGTTTCAGTCAGAACCGATATATAACAGTTTGAAACAGTTGTTTTCGGAACCGTTTCAATCCCTGGTTGCCACTATACAGAAAAATAAATTTTTGTAACATATTAAAGTGCAAAAATTAGATTTTGGCGACGAAATGCCGCCTTCCAGAACACTGTTCAACGCCTCCATAATCGCAGAGTTCTCCGGCTTCTAATTCGGCTTTTCATGCACCTCTGGCTCAGGGTCTGTTCCGATTCGTCTGCGCGCTTTCATATCGTTCCGTTTCGGTACTGCGGTTCATGCTTTCTCCAAAACGGAACGGTTTTTCCTGCGTTGCGTGCGAAATCAAAATGGATGTATAAGCGATAGAGTTCGTTGGGCAGTATAGAGAATTAACGTTTCTAAAGCGCCTTCTCTAGCGCGAAGGCAATATCAAGACCCCGCCTAGCGACCCTTAAGGGGGGTCAATCAGGTGAAAATGAACTACCAGTTGTTTTACAGATAAAAATTTGAAAATATGTATTTCCATATTATTTTTTGCGCTGAAATGAATTATGTAAGAGTTAATACCGTGACAATTTTTTTTCAAAATTTAAAAAAAAAAAATTTCGAAAAAATTATTAGATTGTAAAATCCATACCCTTATCTCTGTAGTATTGTATACAAAGACTGTATAAAAAATTTCAGCTCGAAAACTTCATATTTGTCAGAGTTATAAAGTTTTTTGTTTTGGCGTAGGTAGTAACTAAAACGCTCCTGCTCCACACGTTGGACCTTCATCTTCTTGTAATGCCTGTTCTCTTCGTGATTGTGCAGTTCGTATCATTTTCCTTGCACGTTTATGTCTTCCTGAGGCTTTATGCTTATACCTGCGTAGGTACTCGTTTTTTGTGACGGCGTTGAACAATTTTCAATGATTGTTCGCTCATTTGCATTTTGTTGTCCTTGAATGAATGTACTATTGCTTTAGTCCATCCTTCATTATATTCGGTGATAGCTTCTGCGACTGCAGCTTCAACAAGATATTTTGAGGGAAAAATATCCTTTGGGCACTTACGCCATATCATGCTATGCAAACTTTCATTAGCATTTTGCGTAAGGCATTGTGCACAACGACGGAGTAGTTTTTCATCGCTTAGCCTATTATAAATTGGTAATATTTTATCCAGAAATTGTTCTCTAATAGGTGTTCCTATTTTCTTATCATGAGAACCAGGCTTTCTTCCTTGCGCAATTGCTGATCGGTAGAAACACCATGATTCTTCACCCGATGGACATTTATAATGTTGTGGTTTCGTATCCGTCGAAACTGCGTGGTATATCGTCGCGTATATGGCAGTTTTCATAGCTGTAATATTGTTTTTGTTTCGTAATATAGCTTTTTTATAATAATCTGCCAATTTTCTAATTGTAACTTCTTTCAGGGTACCCTGTCCTTTACCCCCTAAAGTAATGCCTTTCGTACGCTCCTGTTTTACCAAATCGGTCAAAGCTCTCCATCATCTTTTGCCAACGTGATTCACCCACTCTTCTTTATCGATTTTTACGCCTTCTTCTAAAGCAGAATATCTTTTGCCGCTATTTGAAAATGCTTTGCAGATACGTAACTTGATATCGTAGACTGAAATATTCATATTTTCATTATGAATTTCATAAGAATAAATCGTAGAATTCATTAGAGACTTCAAACAGCTTTTTCGCAATATTTGCATTTCAAAATAATTTCGTGAGCTTGTCCATACGCTGTCGCACCCAATTGTATTTATAAGGAAACCTGGTCACATTCAATAGATTTCATATGTGAGCAAAGATTGTTCAGATTAGAAAGAGCAATAATTGCATATTGAATCGGTTTCGAAGCACAAGAGTATAGAGTCATGGCACTTTGCCAAGATAGAGCCTAACGTTAGACACGAGATTTGGAATGAGTATAGAAAAAATACTATTTGACACTCGGCCGGTAACTCAATCGGTTCGGCTCGGCTCGGCCCGGCTCGGCCCCGCTCGGTTGCCGCCGCACAGCCGCTTGTCGCTCGCTTGCTTCGTGACGCTACAACTTTAGAAATTTATAAATTCTTCAAAATGACTAGACCGAAGAAAAACAGGCAGTACTACCGTCAAAAACAGAAGAAACGATGGCAAAAGTTTCGGGCCAATCAAGATACTATGGAGGATGACAACAATAATCTTAGTCCACAAAATTCTAGTACTACACATGATCCTTGCTTTGGTGTTGCTAGTTTCGTTCCTCATAATTCATACGGGAATACAAGATTGCAAGCATTATCAAAAAGTGCCACTACTGTATATCCTTGTGCTTCGAAACAGATTCAATATGCAATTATTGCTATTTCTAGTCTGAACAATCTTTGTTCACATATGAAATGTATTGAATGTGACCAGGTTTCCTTAGAAATACAATTGGGTGAGAAAGCGCATGGACTAGCTCACGAAATTGTTTTGAAATGCAAGTACTGCGAGAAAAGTGGTTTGGATTCTGTAAAGAGTTCCACGATTAGTTCTCATGAAATTCATAATGAAAATATGAATACTTCAGTCTACGATATCAATGTACGTATTTGTAAAGCATTTTCTAGTATTGGTAAAGGATATTCTGCTTTAGAAGAATTTAGTGCCATTATGGACATAAAGTGTATTTCACAGTCATTGTATACAAAATATTCTGCAACTTTGAGATGTTCATCCATCAAAACATGTGCAGAAAATTTGCAAAAAATAAGGCACCAAGTAAAGAAACAGTATGAAGATTTGCATAATAGTGATCCTAGTTCTCCTACTGAAATATCAGTAAGTTACGATGGATCTTGGCTAACTCGTGGCCACACATCAAAATATGGAGTGGGTTGCATAATTGATGTGCTAACCGGTTATGTGCTGGATTATGCAGTACTGTCGAAATACTGTAAAAGTTGTACATATGCAGTACGCGATTTAGACGAAAATTCTCCGGAACTTTCGATATGGATGGAAGGGCACAAAGATTTTTGTCAACAAAATCATACCTCTTCGTCTAATGCAATGGAAATGTTCGCAGCAGCGCAAATATGGCAGAGATCAGAAGAATATGGTGTCCGACTGAAAACATTTATTTCTGACGGTGATTGCAAAACTGAGCAGTATCTAAATAGTCTACAAATATACGGGGAAGGCGTAAAAATTGAAAAAGAAGAGTGTGTGAATCACGTTGGCAAAAGATGATGGAGAGCTTTGACCGATTTGGTAAAACAGGAGCGTACGAAAGGCATTACTTTAGGGGGTAAAGGACAGGGTACCCTGAAAGAAGTTATAATTAGAAAATTGGCAGATTATTATAAAAAAGCTATATTACGAAATAAAAACAATATTACAGCTATGAAAACTGCCATATACGCGACGATATACCACGCAGTTTCGACGGATACGAAACCACAACATTATAAATGTCCATCGGGTAAAGAATCATGGTGTTTCTACCGATCAGCAATTGCGCAAGGAAAAAAGCCTGGTTCTCATGATAAGAAAATAGGAACACCTATTAGAGAAAAATTTCTGGATAAAATATTACCAATTTATAATAGGCTAAGCGATGAAAAACTACTCCGTCGTTGTGCACAATGCCTTACGCAAAATGCTAATGAAAGTTTGCATAGCATGATATGGCGTAAGTGCCCAAAGAATATTTTTCCTTCAAAATATCTTGTTGAAGCTGCAGTCGCAGAAGCTATCACCGAATATAATGAAGGATGGACTAAAGCAATAGTACATTCATTCAAGGACAACGAAATGCAAATGAGCGAACAATCATTGAAAATTGTTCAACGCCGTCACAAAAAACGAGTACGCAGGCATAAGCATAAAGCCTCAGCAAGATATAAACGTGCAAGAAAAATGATACGAACTGCACAATTACGAAGAGAACACGCATTGCAAGAAGAAGAAGGTCCAACTTACGGAGCAGGTGCGTTTTAATTCCTACCTACGCCAAAACAAAAAACTTTATAACGTTGACAAAAATGAAGTTTTCGAGCTGAAATTTTTTTTGCAGGCTTTGTATACAATACTACAGAGATAAGGGTATGCATTTTACAATCGACAATTTTTTTCGAATTTTTTTTTTGAATTTTGAAAAAAAATTGTCACGGTATTAACTCTTACATAATTCATTTCAGCGCAAAAAATAATATGGAAATACATATTTTCAAATTTTTATCTGTAAAACAACTGGTAGTTCATTTTCACCTGAGTGACCCCCCTTAAGGAGAAAAAAGGATCTACTAACTAACTAATTCAAAATGTATGCTACCATGGATAAAGAAACGTTGTTTACGATAACCTGGATACTATTAAATAATAGTGATAAGGAAATCAACAGCTGTGAGGCTCATGCCAAAAGAAATCGGTGAGGACTTCAGTAGATGACTGGAAAAAATATGGGAGGGGGGAGCTACCAGAGGAATGGACGAAGGGGATTATAAATCCCATACACAAAAGAGGAGAAAGGGGGAGGTAAAGAACTACAGGGGGGTGACATTGATGTGTACGGCATACAAGATATATGCGACCATACTAAACGAGAGGCTGAAGGCAGTAGTGGAGGATAAACTAGAAGAGGGGCAGTTCGGATTTAGGAAGGGGAGGGGAACGATGGACGCAGTATACGTACTAAACTACGTAGCCAACAGGGAGCTGGGAAAGAAGAGGGGGAAATTGTACGCTTGCTTCGTAGACCTTGCTTCGTAGGCAGCTTTCGACTGAGTGGACAGGGGTAGACTGCCGGTGAGTATGAGGGAGGTGGGGTTGGGAGCGCGGCTAAGGAAGAGGATAATGGATATATATAAAGAGACCAGAAACGTGGTGAGAGTAGGAGAAAAGAGGACAGAGGAGTTTTGGACGACCAGGGGTGTCAGGCAATGGTGCCCCCTGAGCCCGACACTTTTCAATGTATTCCTGGCGGATCTAGAGGAGGAGCTGAGGAAGGTAAAGGAAGGGGGAGTGGTGGTAGGAAGAGAGAAAGTGTGGTCTTTAATAGACGCGGACGATATCACACTGATGGCGATGTCGCTGGAAGGGATGAAGGACATGTTGAGGAGGCTGAGGAAGTACTTGGAGAAAAAGGGGCTGACTCTAAGCACCGAAAAGTCCAAGATACTGGTGTTCGAGAGGGGAGAGGATGGAGAGGGAAGAAGAAAAGGGAATGGAGATGAGGTGATGGGAGGATAGAAGAGGTGAAGGAAGTAAGGTACCTAAGTAGGCTTCACCCTGCAGAAAAGCGGGAGTGCCGAAAAGCACATCACGGAAAGAACGAAGAGAGGGATAATAGGTATGAAGAAAACGTGGATCATAGGGGAGAGGCTATTGAAGGAGTCGTACGGGAGGAGATTAATGATGTTCAAGGCACTGGTGGAGATTGTGGTACTGTTAAGAGCCGAAGTCTGGGGATGGTACGAGGAGGAGAGAGTGGAAAGAGTAAGGAGAATGTACCTGAATTGGGTTCTAGGTTTGGATAGAGGAACGCCCAATTATATACTGGAGGAAGAGACTAAGGGAGAAGACTTGAAGGTAGGAGCTTTAAGGAGGGCCTTCAAGTATGAAAAGGAGATGAGAGTATCCAGTAAGAAGATTCCGAGAGAATGCCTGCGGGAGATAGAAATGGAGAAAAGGGAGGAAGTAAAGAATAGATGGGAAAAAAGAAGAGCGGAGATGACGGGAGGGTTGGGGGCCGGGGCGGAGGGGATGAGAGAAATGAGAGAGAAAACGGAGGGAAGCACAGAGAAGATAATCGACAAGATAGATGAGAGGATAAGGGTGAGGGGGAGGAGGAAGAGGAAAGAGAAAATAGAGAGGTCAAGGTACAGCATGGTATATAAGGAAATAGTGACGGAAGAGCTGCCGAGGTACCTGAGAGGAAAAGGGAAGAAGAGGAATAGGAATCTGGTTGCGAGATTTAGATGCGGAAATGAGAGCAAGGGGGCAACATTGGAGATAGATGGAAGACAGGCTGTGCAGAATATGCGAAGCAGAGGAAGAGACGATAGAACACTTGATAAGTGTTCTATCTAAATTGAAAAGTTCCTTTTTTGCTACGATGACGAATAACTCGTTCAATAAAATTCATAGAACAAAACCAAAAAAACGCAATTAAAGAGAAATGGTTGCTCTATAAGAGCCCTCGATTGGATTTATCTGAAAAAAAAAATTTAGCCCGTGCATACGTCCAAACTTGGCAAAAATTTCTGATACTTCGTTCCTTGCGCTACATCTTGATAAAACAGTATTATGATGTATGATGGAAAAAAATTAGGTCATTGTTTCAAAAACTAGAGACTTTAAGCGTTAAAATGATTTTTTTAAATATTTTTTGCGACCATTTTTCGCGAAGATACAGCCATTTGAAAATGACCAACATTTTCGGGAAATTTTAGTGTTCCTTTAATTTTTTCCAGGAGTGTATATGTTCCGGTTTGTATAATGCATATATGATTGTAAATCAATTTTACTTACCTATCCCACTAATAAAATATATATAATATTACAGTTAAATATTATAAAATTATGCTTCGTTCAAAAGCGGGTATCTAGAAATGCATCCCAGAGAATTTTAAAATCATGTAGATTTCTGTTACTGCAGAAATGAAGCTTATACCCAAATGTAGCATTTGTGGGGAGCCGACTTTTATGCGATTTGCATGGTGTGGCAAGTATTTTTGTTTTAATCATTTACCTATATGAAGAATATCATTATTGTACCAATTACAAACCGTAATTTCCAATGTATCTATCGTTTTCTATTAGTATAATTCTTCCAATGCATAATCAAACAATGCAGCATGTACAAAAAGAGACTGCAAATATTTAAATATTGCTTCATGCAACCATTTCATTTATGAAAACTGCTATAATGTTATAATTAACTTTAATGTAATATTATAATATTTAACTGTAATATCAAATATATTTCGAAAATTATTTTTACGCGGTTTTGTAGATATAAGACAACGATGTCCCTTTTGTTTAAACTTCCTATTGATATCTCTCACCGTTCTGGAGATATTCTACGAAAAAGAAAATTCTGCATTTTTTTCAATGGGTGATTTCACTCCCAATGATTGCATTATGGCACCAATAAAAATATGGTTGCGTTACGGATGGACTACTGTACTTGCACATAGAGTTTTATAATTTTCTGAATTTCCGGGTTGCCGAACGTCCCTTGTAAGAAGTGGTGGGAATAACGTCGGGCGTATAACGCACGGGCTAAATCTGGGTTTACCTTAAGTTAGGTTTACATTAGGCTGCGGTTATATTGGATGCGTATTCTGGCGACTAGCTGGTCGTCCGAATACGTCCTTACTTCCGGAGCATTGTGGAACGTATTGGAAAGAAAATTCGGACCGAAAATGCATCCAGTTTAACCGCAGCCTTAGTCCAGTCGCTGGATCAGCGAGTAGTTTGACTGGAAATCGGCCGATGTCTACATTATTCCAGTGATTTTTGAATATTTGAAAGCAGTAGGGGTCATTCCACGCCAAGTCGATCACTTTTTTCCCTCGATGTCTCGGATTTTGTTCAAACTTGAATATGTTGTAGTCCTCGTGAAATTAGGGGGGGTTTAATTCCCCATTTTGTCGATTTCGAGTTTGTTTAAAAAATATAGGGCTTTGAATTTTGCGATTTTTGCCTATTTTCGTGAATTACTTTCGTGAATTCGCCTATTACTTATGAATTTTTATCTCGGAAACTATTTGTCGGATTTAGTTGGTTCTTACGGCATATTAATGTGGAAGGATCGATCTTTCTGAATATTTTTCTTTCCGGTTAAAAAATCATTTTTACAATAATGAAAATTATAAATAAAGTTTTATTTTGCAAATTGAGGCTCAAGGTCACGATTTTCAAAATCCGAAAAAAATACCACCGTATTCGCTGAAGAATTTTCTATAAAATCAGCCCATCTCTTGTTTGTAATTTGCATATTCAACGTCGCAGAGAAGCTGTTAAGGCGCGTATCGACGTTGCGAGGCGTGCGCGCGAGGCACGCCTCGCGCAACGGAGAGTCTTCAACGACTCTCGACCCGGTCACTTTGGAAAGCAGTCTCGAGATGCTGCCGTGGCAGCCTTGCGCTACCTCGAGCATGATATTTTCCTAGCTGCGAGGCTGCCTCGCGCCCGTCACCCCGTGGCGAGGACAACATCCCGCAGTGCCTCATCGAATTTTATGGCTTTCGACCCTCGAAGGGTTTTGAATATCATTAAAAGAAGCGAGAAATGTTCAGAATTTCAGAATTTCATCGTATCGAAGGGGAAGTTGCGCCAATGGATTCCTGGCGTTCCGTCGATTAAAATCATACCATATATCATGCAAATCTGACTACTTTGATACAAGCTATTTGTATTCCTCATGTAAAAGTTGTCCGATTTACACGACATTTAGCATGGTTTTGATCGGAAAAGCCCAAGGAATCCATTGGCGGCACTTGCATATCCATACGATAAAGAATAAAGAATTATTTTATTTCTGAAACAGGCAGGTACAGGGTGATTCTGGAGCTACGCCCGTCAAAGAGGTGCGGGCTGGTACCCCGTGGCGAGAACAGCCCTTCGCAGTTCCTCACCCAATTTTTATGGCTTTCGACCCTCGAAGGGGTTCGAGTGCCTATTAATAAGAAGTGCGAAATCTTCGACTTCCGCATTTCTCATCGGATCATTCCGAAAACGACGCCAATTGATACCTCATGTTTCGCCGATGAAACTGACACCAAGAACGACGTAATTGGGACCATAATGAAGGAAATTCCATGAAAAACTCATTTCCATAACCTCAAGCTAATTTCGTTAATGATATGTTGTCCGATTCACATGAAATTTGGTATGATTTTCAACGGAAAAACATAAGGAATCCATCGGTGTCACTTCCATATCGATACGATAAAGAATGAATAATTTCTTAATACGCTGAAATGAATATTTCACATTTTCACCCTCGACAGCGGTGCGCCGACCTCAATTCGCTACCGTCGGCCGAGGATTCATACCTGTTTCAGAAATAAAATAATTCTTTATTCTTTATCGTGTCGATATGGAAGTGACACCGATGGATTCCTTGGGCTTTTCCGATGAAAATCATACCAAATTTCATGTGAATCAGACAACATATCATTAACGAAATTAGCTTGAGGTTATGGAAATGAATTTTTCATGGAATTTGCTTCATTATGGTCCCAATTACGTCGTTCTTGGTGTCAGTTTCATCGGCGAAACATGAGGTATCAATTGGCGTGGTTTTCGGAATGATCCGATGAGAATTGCGGAAGTCGAAGATTTCGCACTTCTTATTAATAAATAGGCACTCGAACCCCTTCGAGGGTCGAAAGCCATAAAAATTGGGTGAGGAACTGCGAAGGGCTGTTCTCGCCACGGGGTACCAGCCCGCACCTCTTTGACGGGCGTAGTTTCAGAAATAAAATAATTCTTTATTCTTTATCGTATGGATATTGATGGATATGCAAGTGCCGCCGATGGATTCCTTCGGCTTTTCCGATCAACACCATGCTAGGTAAATGTCGTGTAAATCGGACAACTTTTACATGAGGAATACAAATAGCTTGTGTCAAAGTAGTCAGATTTGCATGATATTTGGTATGATTTTAATCGACGGAACGCCAGGAATCCATTGGCGCAACTTCCCCTTCGATACGATGAAATTCTGAAATTCTGTACATTTCTCGCTTCTTTTAATGATATTCGAAACCCTTCGAGGGTCGAAAGCCATAAAATTCGATGAGGCACTGCGGGGTGTTGTGCTCGCCACGGAGTGACGGGCACGAGGCAGCCCCGCTGCGAGGAAAATATCATGTTCGAGGTAGCGCAAGGCTGCCACGGCAGCATCACGAGGCTGCTTTCCAAAGTGACCGGGTCGAGAGTCGCTGCAGACTCTCCGTTGCGCGAGGCGTGCCTCGCGCGCACGCCTCGCAACGTTGTGTACGCGCCTTTAAAGACAGCGGCGCGCGCCGTTTCAGGTAAGCGAGCCGCGCGCTCCGCTATTACGGTCGCCTGACCGTACCCCTCGCACCCTCTATTACTTCAATCAGGTCTAACAACGGTAGAAACAATACCGACGGCTCACGTATCCATCACGAGGGTGTCATTTATACCTTTAGAAGAATTTTACTAACCCACTCTTGGCCAAGATGGCAATAAACTTATACAGCACTACAATTTTTGCTTAGGCATCGTCCTTTGAAGTTTTCAGTGGTCAGACAACTTCCGTATCGTGCGCGTCTACTGTCTCATTAGGGCCCTTTAAGGCGCGTATCGACGTTGCGAGGCGTGCGCGCGAGGCACGCCTCGCGCAACGGAGAGTCTGCAGCGACTCTCGACCCGGTCACTTTGGAAAGCAGCCTCGTGATGCTGCCGTGGCAGCCTTGCGCTACCTCGAACATGATATTTTCCTCGCAGCGAGGCTGCCTCGTGCCCGTCACTCCGTGGCGAGGACAACACCCCGCAGTGCCTCATCGAATTTTATGGCTTTCGACCCTCGAAGGGTTTCGAATATCATTAAAAGAAGTGAAAAATGTTCAGAATTTCAGAATTTCATCGTATCGAAGGGGAAGTTGCGCCAATGGATTCCTGGCGTTCCGTCGATTAAAATCATACCAAATATCATGCAAATCTGACTACTTTGACACAAGCTATTTGTATTCCTTATGTAAAAGTTGTCCGATTTGCACGACATTTAGCATGATTTTGATCGGAAAAGCCCAAGCAATCCATCGGCGGCACTTGCATATCCATACGATATAGAATAAAGAATTATTTTATTTCTGAAACAGGCAGGTACAGGGTGATTCTGGAGCTACGCCCGTCAAAGAGGTGCGGGCTGGTACCCCGTGGCGAGAACAGCCCTTCGCAGTGCCTCACCCGATTTTTATGGCTTTCGACCCTCGAAGGGGTTCGAGTGCCTATTAAGAAGTGCGAAATCTTCGACTTCCGCATTGCTCATCAGATCATTCCGAAAACGACGCCAATTGATTTCTCATGTTTCGCCGATGAAACTGACACCAAGAACGACGTAATTGGGACCATAATGAAGGAAATTCCATGAAAAATTCATTTCCATAACCTTAAGCTAATTTCGTTAGTAATATGTAGTCCGATTCACATGAAATTTGGTATGATTTCCATCGAAAAAACATAAGAATCCATCGGTGTCACTTCCATATCGATACGATAAAGAATAAAGAATTATTTTATTTCTGAAACAGGTATGAATCATCGGCCGACCGTAGCGAATTGAGGTCGGCGCCCCGCTGTCGAGGGTGAAAATATGAAATATTCCTTTCAGCGTATTAAGAAATTCTTTATTCTTTATCGTATGGATATGCAAGTGCCGCCGATGGATTCCTTGGGCTTTTCCGTTCAAAATCATGCTAAATGTCGTGTAAATCGGACAATTTTTACATAAAGAATACAAATAGCTTGTGTCAAAGTAGTCAGATTTGAATGATATTTGGTATGATTTTAATCGAGGGAACGCTAGGAATCCATTGACGCAACTTCCCCTTCGATACGATGAAATTCTGAAATTCTGAACATTTCTCACTTCTTTTAATGATATTCCAAACCCTTCGAGGGTCGAAAGCCATAAAATTCGATGAGGCACTGCGGGGTGTTGTCCTCGCTACGGGGTGACGGGCGCGAGGCAGCCTCGCAGCGAGGAAAATATCATGCTCGAGGTAGCGCAAGGCTGCCACGGCAGCATCACGAGGCTGCTTTCCAAAGTGACCGGGTCGAGAGTCGCTGCAGACTCTCCGTTGCGCGAGGCGTGCCTCGCGCGCACGCCTCGCAACGTCGATACGCGCCTTTACACGTACGTTCCGGCGCGCGGCACGCAAAAGTACGTGAACGCCGGAGCGACGCTCCTTCGTGCACGCCAGAAGGTTATACTCGCCACTACTTAGAGACAGCGAGTTCGGCCTCATATTTCTACGTCGACTCCATCCACATGTTTTTTCCACGATCCACCTCAGTGGTGTATTGTGTAGTTTCGATGTATATTATCGATCATTGAAACGATTGGCAAGACACGATCGCGATATAAGTTCGCGAAAAGTATACGAATTCCTCGATATACCTGGCTAATAGAGGATATCATAACTGCTGTTACTGTAGGGCACACTGTAACATCCGTTTTTACGAAGCTACATTTGGTTGACCTGAATGTGCTACAAATTATGGAAATGGTTTATGACTCAGTTATAACGACTGTAAAATTTTACAAGGGTACATTAAAAGATGTCCAAATGTTTCCCCGGCAATGCGACGGCAAATGAAATTGCAGTTAACACATTCACTGTTACAACGATCATAATTATTACTATTGACGGCAATAATTACCATGTCATTGCTTGTTTTAATATAAAAACTAATATTGATAGACAATAAATACATATAGGCATGCAAGTGATGTTATATCTAAAATAAATGATGAAGAGATGTAATATGATTGCTCGTGATGCAGGTCAAATTTTTCACCCACGCTCTTGCGTGGCGCGCAAGAAAGCACCACGCTCCTGCCCGCGCGCCAGAAAGCACCACGCTCCTGCCGGCGTTCCAACCTCGACTCCAGAAGAGTTTACATTAGAGACAGAAAAGGTAGTTGGAAAAGAACAAGACAGCACTTGAAACCAGGCACGCGACGAGCCTGGCAGCCGATCCACAGTGGCGAAAATGCCCGAAAACCTGGCCAAAAATCATATTTCCAATTGTAGGGTAAATTGTTGAAATATTGTATTGTAATATGACTCTAAGATGATAAACACGTAATTTTTTAACGTTAAATATTTAATTTGTTGTACTGATTAAAAGTATAATTCTCAAAAATATTAAAAATTTTGTGATTTATATATATATGTAAAATCATTACTATAACATTTATATGTGTGTATTTGTAATATATTGCACGTAATAGACATAACATTACAACATTAAAAATCATACCTAATTTTAATTTTAGCTATTTTCTTCATCGTCAGACATTTCGATGTCACTGTCGTTTGGCACATCAAGAAACTGGATAACACCCGGTGGATATTTTTTCATTTTTTTCACAGGTAATTTCCTCATACTGGTTATGTATGGATCTGAAGATATTAATAAATTATGAAGAATATCCTTCATATTCTGCTTCCTAGAAAATTTTCTCGAATAAAGTTCTCTATATCGCTTAATATCTTTATTGCGGGCTTCTTGTGCTTCTTCTCCCAACTGCCCTATTGGAAGGAGTGCGTATTGAACTATTTCTTGTGTCCGGGTCCATTGATATTAATTGTATAGGAACTAAAGATGTAACAAATATGCTTTCATCAGACTCATTTGGATGTGCAAATTTCTGTTTATATGCACTTAAACCGGATGTTCCATCGCAACCCCATTTTGTAATTAAACGCAGGTTACTGAATTGTTCAGGACGTAGAGTATCCATAACTTGTTGTTGGCATTGAAATATTCGACGAATTGTGTGATCCAGTAAACATTGTAAGGGTACCTCTGCAATTGTTTCTCCAATAGATATTTGTTGTGGATAACACTTTTTTCTGGCTGCAGTGACAGCTTCATAATTGGGGTACATGTAACTGTTATGCACTTGGGCAGCATTTTTAATCGTATTGTATTGAAATTTTGTTAATTTTGCTTCTACTGTTAATGATAAAGCTTCATCATGTGAATATGTTTGAACTGCATCACTTGCCTTCTTATATGCTTCTTTGTATTTTAAAGCCCGTTTCGGAGTGGAAAACACAATGTCTCTTATGACAGTGGCAGCATGCACTTTAAGTTTTTTCCGGAATTCCATTTGAGCACCGTAACTCATCTCTTCTGGAGTAAACTGCGATCGAAGTACTTCTGTTTTTCTTCTCTTTGACCTTTCACTTGATGTAGAGAAATTAGTTGATGGTCTTCCCCTTGTACTATGAATTGCACTAATGGGAAATTCAATTATGCCTTCTAACCACGATTGATTTTGTTTGCAAAATTTTTCGTAATGTCTTCTAGATGTAGTCCACTTATTTTTAAATTTTGATGTGAAGTCAATCAAAGCTTTTTTGGTTTCTTTGGAAAATTCACAACCACCCGTGGCTTTTTTTAATTCTTCGAGAAGATATTCACATTTGGTTTTATAATTTCTTGATGTACACTTTCTTAACATGATCACAAGCTCATTTCTACTAAATGAGACATAAGTAGTTTGAGAGCTTCCAGCAACTGGTTCCATATCCATTTCTTTTAAAACACACTACAAAATATTTGAATACCAACCGCGCGTTACTAACTGCTACGGAAATTATTGCAAGACTGACTTGTGGCCCTTGGTGATGGACGTAGATAGGCTTGAGACTTTGATTTTCCCTGCAGCGGAAAAACCCAAGTTCCTTAAAATGCTAGTCAATGTGGCCATTTAACAACATGGTCGCGGATACCTGTATACCTATCTACCGATTTTTTCTGACCATAAGGACACATCCGCATCCCCGTTACTCGCGAGGGTGCATACGCTCGCGATTCCTTGGATTCCATTTTATGACCTTACCTGGGAGCAGCGTAGTTAATATTCCAACGAGTGGAAATTTCCTATACTGTGGTACGGAACATCGACAATCTTTTGTAAATTATGCCTCAGAATTCTAGAATCTTTCACAATTGTATGTAGGTATTATCACAAAGCCGATAGAGACGAACCAGCCGGATCGTAAGTACGTTGCGCGTCGAATAAGCATGTAAATCAAAGCGGAGAACTACATTTATGCACACACAACGGATTAGAAAATAAAAAACTAACACTAGACTTACAAACAAACAAACAGGGATCCCTTTTAACACATTAAAACAAATAGTAACACTCCCGGATATGTAAAGTCTGAACTGAGCGGAAATTATACTCGTGTCAGTGTGTACATAAACGCTGATATTTGCCGAAAAGGCAAAAAGTGGCAAAATTTTGCAACGGCGCCTTATTATGCATACCTTGAGTTTCAATTTACAAAAAAAAATGGTGCGGCATCTCACGGCGTTATCAACTTTTTGCTTAACAATAGACCAAAAATGTATATGTTGTCAGTACTCATTTATAACAACTTTCAGAGAGTCTGCAATTTAAAACAAAAATAGTGCATGTTACCCTACATCATAATATATACTACTTACTTTGATAGGTATACTGGATAATCTGAAAATAAATCTTAAAGTAGCGCGTTAAATTTCGATCGTCAACTTTGAACTGACATATCATCAAAAGGACTGCAGTTAAAAAATTTCAATTAACGGGAAATTGTTCACAGATAGGTTATAAACGAATTGCACTAATTAGATTTGGCAAATTAAAATTGTTGTATTTGGACTTTTGGCCAGGTTTTCGGGCATTTTCGCCACTGTGCGATCCTGGCAGCCAAGACTCCAGAGGCAACGCCGTCGATAAGCCGTGCCTCGATGCGTTTCGAGGACTTCGATCCTCGAGACCAGGGGGGCCGTACAATGTTGCCCCCTAAGACGTGGCGAATAGAACATCCTACATTTCTCACCGGATCTTGGCGAAAGTGACGTGAATCGTTTCCTTATGTTTTCCCGATGGAAATGGTCCAAAAACGACACAAATCGGATTGTAATTAAGGAATCTTTATAATAAATTGATTTCCATAACTTCGTTAAAAATAGTTCGATTTATATGAAAGTTGGTAGGCATAATTTTCATTTGAAAAACATGAGAAATCCATCGGTATCACTTCCATATCGATACGATAAAGAATAAAGTATACAGTTTTTCTGAAACAGGTATGAATCCTTGGCCGACCGCAGCGAATCGAGGTCGGCGACCCACAATCGAGGGTGAAATATTCATTACAGCGTATTAAGAAATTCTTTATTCTTCGCCGTATCGATATAAAAGTAACACTAATGGATTCTTGGCGTTCTCCCAATTAAAATAATCACAAATATCATGCAAATCGGATTACTTTTACACAAACAATAAAAATTATAAAAGGAGTAGGCATTCCGTGGCCCGAACGATGACCAGAACGAGCAAAGAACCTAATAAAAAGAGATAAATATAAGGAAAGTAACCGTAATAAACGTACTAATGGACTAATTTTTGTACCTGTTTAAAAATTATATGAAAAAAGTATATACTTAGTGTTCCGTGTTGCGGGACAAAAGCGAGCTCAGAGCGAAGCGAAAATTCATTTCTCGTTTACAGCGGGCGATTTAACAATTTACGAAGCCAAATTCATTCATTCGTTTACAAGTATATAGGCAATTGCTTGTTTCCGAAGGTTTCGTCGGGAAGCATTTGTCTGCCAGATGTCGAAAAGGGGCAATCGACATCGTGTCCTTTTTCAGGGATTAAGACTTTTTCGCTCTTAGTTAATGAGTATATAGCTCCATCGGCGGGTTCCACCGCTGACCCGCGGGACAATACGGTTATAAACCGCGACCGTGTCGAGACTCTGAGCGATCCATCTGGTTAGTTTTGGTAAGCAGATGTCTAATTTTTACCCTCTACGTTGCGAAGAAGGAGAGGGGGGTTCCTCCTACACCGTCGAACTCACAGAGAGAAGGTCCCTCCTCTCCAAGGAAAATTTGGCCAATCAGCAAGGTTCTTTACTCGTTCTGGTCATCGTTCGGACCACAGAATGCCTACTCCTTTTATGATTTGTATTGCTTGTGTAAAAGTACTCCGATTTGCACGACATTTTGGATAATTTTAATTGGGAGAACGCCAGGAATCTATTAGTGGTACTTTCATATCGATACAATAAAGAATAAAGAATTTCTTAATACGCTGTAATGAATATTTCACCCTCCACTGTGGGTCGCCGGCCTCGATTCGCTGTGGTCGGCCGAGGATTCATACCTGTTTCAGAAAAACTGTATTCTTTATTCTTTATCTTATCATTATGGATTCTTTACGTTTTTCAAATGAAAATTATACAAAATTTCATGTAAATCGGACTATTTTTAACGAAGCTAGCGAGTACTTTGGGTATCGAACTGCTTAAAACTCATGAAAAAAGACTGGTCACGCCTATCACTAATCAACACGCCTCGCGGAGACAAGACACAGGAAGAAAAGAGGTAGTCCCCCGACCGCGCGTGGTTCTGCCTGCGCCGCCCTGTTTTCAAATTAAAGACGGATCCCTTATCGCCCGTGTATAAACACGCGTTGGAATATGAAAACGAAAACTAGCTCCACGTATGCGCTGCGAGAGAAGGTAAGCCGTAGGAGGGAGATTATATTATGACCAATCGTACCTGCAAGGATGCAGACGCGAAGTTTCCACCTCTTCATATGAATTTAGTTTATCAATGTCTGAAAACAAGATATTCTAATTACCCCGCCCCTACGCCTACATATTCATCTTTTTTAAGCATCACTCTTAAGACTCGGTATATTTAAGTTTACATCTTGCGCCTGGCGAACACTTAGCAATTCTAATTGCCATACTCTTGGAATTCTTCGCAATGCCGTCACTGATGGGTTTCAGCCCACGACGTCTTTATTGCTGGACTAAACCTTCAGATTCCCAGGACAATGGTCAAATAAGGAAAAACCCCGCGGAACATGCACATCTGGCCGTCAAACGTAAACTAAAGACGTATTTACAACCCTTGATTTTTATTACCCGACAGCCGTTCGGAAAAAAGGTCGAAAGCGTTTTGCATTTCCGTCTGGGCTCAAGTCAGCCCCTTTTACCACGCCTTAACCAATTCTATTTTTCTATAACCACCTCCACTCGGAATTTGACCTATGGAGGGAGGAATCAATGCTTATGTTTTAAGTGAAAACACGGAGGAAAGGCAGAATCAAACGAAAAGTCGAAGTGTCAATACCGTGTTCATATAGTTCGGCTACGTTACTGACTTTCTGCGTGATGTCTGCAGACGACACAAATTGGAGTAATAAAGCAGTGACAGAGCTCCTTACTTTGTATAGAACAATGCCTGCTTTATGGAAAGTGAAAACTCGGGAGTACCAAAATCGTAATTTACGCAAAGAGTGTTGGGACAAATTAATTGCATATTGCAAAACCATATTTCCCGAAGCAGACAAGGATTTTGTGAATAAAAAAATTCAACGTCTCCGCGGGTCATTCCGGAAGGAATTTAAAAAAGTAGTGGCATCCAGACGGTCTGGAAACGGGGCAGAAGATGTTTATGTGCCAACACTGTGGTACTACAATTTAATGTTATTCAGCAAAGATCAAGAAACCCCCCGTGCCAGCATATCGAACATCGAAGAGGAAACATCTCTCTTAAACGAGGCGGAAGCGATGCGAGACGAACCCGAACAAATTGAAACCGAGGTTCAAGATGCACATGACATGGACGACACTGAGATGCAGCCTCACAATCAAGTAAGTTTATTTATGACCTATTTATTCATTTATTTTATTACTACACTCCTCAAAAAAAATAAGCGACGACTTTCCTGTGTAAAATCAGTATTCATTGGTGGTTGTAGGTAGGACGTTTTTTTTGCCTGAGTTATTCAAGTTTGAAACAAGAAACGTCCCTTTCGCTTTAATTGCTCCTACAAAGCCAGAAAATGCCTCTTTAAGACGCATCGTTTGCTTTTTTCATTTTAATTAACATTTCGGTGAACCATGTCCTTTCTAAAATATGTTTAAAAATTGCACTATAGTCATTTAAAATGACAAAATTAAGACTTATTTTCTTTATTATGGCTGTCGCTATGGCTGGAACCAGGGACGAATTTCTATCTTGTAAAAAATTAATTCTACACTACGAAACAAGCTAAATGTCTAGCAGAAATCAAACATGTTTTTTAAAATGCTGTCACTGCAAACTTTTATTCGGGTGTAGGTACTTCCGAAAGGGACCGGTGGCCGATCGAGATGAGGTTTGGGGGGAGGGGTGGGGATGGGGTGTGCACCCTAAATCTAAAATTGTAGCTTCGGGTATTTATTAGTTTCCGAAATATTAATAAAAAATTGCTAATTTTTGGGGGAAAATTTTTTTGGACGTTGGTGCAAGCCTCACTGTCCGGGAGCCCTTCCGTCCCCCTATTTCTTATTTTTGAAATTTTGTAACCACGGTCTCGTTTTTGGCATCGCCGAACTTACATTGGTTCGCTGTCGTGCTTTCCGCGCCCCACACACTGGTGGCCGATCGAGATGGTGTGGACAGACCCCAAATATAAAATTTTACCTTCGGCAATTAATGAGTTCAAAAGATACAGAAGTAATTGTGCATAAAAGGGTACACTTTACCGACTTTTTTTAATCACTTTACCACGGTCCCCCCTCTTAACAATATTTCTGTTGACTTATACCGACATAACACATTCCACTTTCCAATTTGTCCCGAGTATTAGTATTGGTTTGGGTTAGATCGGCGCGAGGAGCGCGCGCCCGCTTGCGGGCGCGTGAAGCATGATAGCGAACCGATGTGAGTTTGACGATGCTAAAAATGAGACTGAGGTTACAAAATTTCAAAAGTGGAAAATGGGGGGGGGGGAGGAAGAACTCCCGGGTAGGGAGGCCAGCACCAACGTCAAAAAAAATTCCAAAATAAATTAACAATTTTTTATTAATATTTCGGAAACTAATAAATACCCGAAGCTACAATTTTAGATTTAGAGTTCACACCTCCTCCCCACCCCTCCCCGCAAATCTCATCTCGATCGGCCACCGGTCCCTTTCGGAAGTATATCCTTTTATTCTTATGGAGCCTCTGTGGCTCCAACTTATACGTGGAAATAATATTTCAATGTAGTACTGAAGGTAAACAAGAAACGGTATATAATTTTACAATGGACACAGGCACAAAAAGGAAACACATGGTTGTCTTTTTATGAAATTATAGTTTATTAGGGTAACTAAGTATGTAGGTATTACAATTGCACAGAGATGTGCAGAATTACAATTGAATTACTTCATGAATTATTGCAAAATGATTGGAAAATAATTCAATTAAATCGTATTCAAACAATAATATTAACCCATGCGCGTTATAATGCTTCAAAAAGTAATGGTCACTGGTTTGGGGCGTGAATGTGCTCCTTTGGACCAGTGGAGATTTGTTAAAAAAAAATTGCTACAAAATTGTATATAACATTGAAAATGATGTTTCAACCATTCGATTGTATATGTAGAGTTGCACGTATAGGCATGGGCCTACCCACTACTCTGCCGCTTTGATAGTATGTACCAGAGATCTGCAACGGGCGGGTTTGACCCGCCCGTCACCCGGCCGTGACTCGATTCACCCGCCCGCCCGTGCCCGAATCTGCACTCACCCGGTGCTACCCGCTAGCAATCCGCCCATACCCGCCCGAAGCTGACGCAACGTTTACCCGCCCCTCCCGGACCCGGTGCCGGGTTAGCGTGTCAGCATCGATTTCTACCCGCCCGAAGCTATCGCGACGCGTACTTGACTCACCCGTATTCGCGCCGTTATCCGTTCGTACCCGTGCCTTTAGCTGCACTTCAATTCCGACTTTACTGGCACTTTATTCGGCCGTTGTTATATCAAGACGCGGATTTATTTCATTCTACGAATGAACAGTATGGCGTGCATTGTATCAAATTCAAGAAATTATGGATACATGCAGAAATTTAATTTAAATTGAAATAATGAATCAACAAAAATACTTGTAATATGTTTTGTTTCAGAATATGTAATGTACAGAATGGAACAGTAGAATACAACGACAAAAAATGTTTTATATAAATACGTAATAAAACGGTGTAATTATTTTCTTTTTTTTGTATGAAAGAATATAGGATTGATCCCTATGACATCATTCAAAATACTGTCAAAATAACTTCAAATATTATTAATACACAAAAAAATTTTAAATGTCACTTTATTTATGTTTAATTATAATATTTTGTGTTTTTTATTTTGTAATAGTATGTATATAGGGCAATATTATTTTTATGCTACACAGTTTTATGCTATTCATAGCTTTTATGTTTCTTTGCACTATTGGAATTTTTGTTACTTTCCCTTTGTTAATAATTATAATAGAAATAAAATATTAACTCGGTTTGGGCTACCGTCCGTTTCTGATAATGAGTAACAGCGAACATTGGGTGCACAGCGGGTAAGAACGCGTATAGCGTAGCGCGGGTATTAGCGGATATAGCGCGGATACGGGCGGGTGGGATAAAAGTTGCGTCAGCTTCGGGCGGGTATGGGAGGGGTAGACATCGACGCTGACCCGCTAACCCGCCGGCGGGTCCGGGCGGGTCGGGTGAATCGAAAGACGGACGGGTAACGGGCGGGTAGACCCGCGATATATCCGCCCGATGCAGACCTCTGGTATGTACCCGAATGGAGGGGTCTGGCACAGTGGCCGAAACTAGGTCAATGCACCTTGCACTACCTTCTGTCCCTTCAATCGTCGGATTGTGTTTGTTTACGTTTAGGGGTACGCACTGTGTCAAAGCGGCAGAGTAGTGTTAGGTCCATGCCTATACGTGCAACTCTATGCAATCGAATCGTTGAAACATCAGTTTCAATGTTATAAACAATTTTGTAGCTATTTTGTTTTAACAAATCTGCACTGGTCCAGAAGTGCACATTCACGCCCCAAACCAGTGACCATTACTTTTTGAACACTCTGTACAGCAGGAATGCACAGACCGCGCGCGCGCCCCCCCCCCCCCCCCCCCCCGGTGATTTGTTGGCGGCCCGCTCACTATGTGTTATTTTAATTTTAACAAGTCATTATATATGATACATATAAATAAAACAAATAATATATGATAGGTAACATTCATGTTTTTTGGCGGCCGTCCCATAAGTCACAGTGAATCTATGTGGCCCTTGGTCTTACTAAGTCCGTGCATCCCTGGTGTACAGTGTACACAAATGATTATTATCTAGAGGCGCGGTAGCGTCTCGACGCCAAGTACATGAAAGACACCCGGTATATGTGTCGATGTCGCTACCGTGTAGCTTTACCTTAGAGCATTTTACTCGTCGCAAAGGCATTCCAACCTAACTTTTTATTTATTTCACTAATATCTCATCACGCCTGCGATATATTCTAAATTTAATGGCATTTTTCTTATGTAAACTGCATGTGAGCTTTCGAATAAGACCAAATTCAATAAAATCGGTCCACGCATAATAGAGATATCGTGATATCGTCTCATGGATCTGTCCGAAATATTAAGTTTTCTTATGATTCTTCTTCAACCAAATTTTTCGTCAGTATAATACGTATAGGCGTTACACGCACACACTTTCAGCCAAAACGAACTAACACATGTTTCGTTCGTCAATCATCGCTATCTTCACTACACTATGCAATCTACTCCAAATTTTGACAGCTTACAGTCAGGTTATAACCTGGCGAGTGTCAAATAAGGTAAATTGTCAAAATTTGAGATGCCACGTGTTTTTACAAATATGTATCGTTGTATCATTGAGTTGCAACCAACGCGTTTAATTTGTCATTTAAAAAAAATTGCATCGAAGACTATAGGACGACACGTGGCGGCTGATCAGTCAAAGAACGAGATTTTCGAAAGTGAAATTATTCTTTGAATTATTTTAAAACGCAACATAATGAAAATGTAGGTACTCGTATCATCAGAGTTTTAAATTGACAAATTATCTGAAAGCTTGGGAAAGGGAAGGTATGGGTATTGATGAACCGAGAATACGTTGCCTCGCCGCGCCAAGTATTTGACTCTCTTTGTGATCATGAGATTCTTATTAAGAATGCAGTACAACACGAAATTACAACGGTATTAAGATGTTTACAGTGTAATGACACAAGTACTACTATCATTACAAATTGTGTGGTACATCTTGCACTGCCCAAGATGTTAAAAAAAAATCATTTGAATTTCAAGATATAATAAAACACAATTTCGCAGGATGGAAAAATCTGAAAGATTCTTGCCCTTGTGACGTCCCACGAATTTTCGCGCGCAATTATTCTAACAATTTCATAACCCACTCTACAACTCCACCCGAATCTCATCAAACCACGACTCTTACCCCTTCTTCCCCAATCGCTGATCACCTTGACGATGTACCTTAGCGGTCCCCATCTCAAGATGGTCGGTACGAAACCCCTACCACTCTTCGCCCTATGAGGCACGAATTCCTCCCTCATATTTAAATCTAAACAAGTCCCTCGTCCCAAAAACTCTCTTAAATCGAGACCACGTCTCACCCCTATCTATGACCCTCCAAATACAAGCCCCTCTTACCCCTTTTCCAATCAAACCCCCCCAAAATCCATCAAATGGGTCAACAACTCCCTTTGCAAAAGCCCAGAAACCATACTGCTGCGCATATTCTGTACAAGCGCATGTAAAAACCCCGAAAGCCCGAAATTCCATTGTTTACGACTCTAAATATAGCTTCACCTTTCGTACTTATAAAAACCCCGGAAATATTACTGCGACGCATATTTGGCGTACGTGCCATGGGTGCATACCGCGCTCACCCTTCATCCCTGACTATCCGGTAAATCACATAAATACGAGGGCCCGCGAGACAGGAGCCCTCTTTTCGACGAAACCATCGCGAAAACCACACAAACAAAGTATTATTAAAACAAGTGTTCTCCGAATTACCTGCGGCAACCACCGTAAGCGATTATTATTATCATTTATTGTTCAACGGCATATCATCCTCATCTATATCATTTTGTATTGCTAATGCTTATTGATTTCATTATTATTACTATTGCTAATGCTTATTGATTTCATTATTATTACTTTTGCTAATGCTTATTGATTTCATTATTATTACTTTTGCTAATGCTTATTGATTTCATTATTATTATATTCTTTACTAACGCTTATTGCTTTACTTTATTATCATTTACTTATTACATTATACATATAATCACATTGCAAATATTCACGTGTTTCATGTTCATACCATACTGCTATTGCTTTCCATTTATATAAATGTTATGTGCTAATGCTTATCGTCCAACGCATTATTATAAAACCTAACCGCTATCGCATTATCAGTGCATAGCATATAATATACGTGCTTTAAAGTGAATAAACAGTTTAGTTATAAATTACGCGTCGAATTATTGTTTCTATCCTGCGGTTACGAAGACTCCAAATCAAAACAGACTATTGCAACCGCTGCTCTCGGTCCGCGAACGTGAAGGTGCGCACAGTGTTTACTAACGTTCTTTCATGTGGGCCGCGTACAGCTGTATGTCTAGACGTATTTCGAAGAAATATTACGTGTAACTTCTTACGTGAATGCAACGGTAAATCCAATTACCAAGCCAAAACAAAGTGCTCTAACGGGTGTCACTCACCGCGGTGATTACTATTTGAGCCTTCCCTGGTCGATCAGCGTGCAGAATCTCGCATTCTCGCCTGGCTCCCTTTTTACGATCAGCGTGCAGAATCTCGCATTCTCGCCTGTCTTCCTTTGCTACCAGCTCAGAGTGCAGAATCTCGCATTCTCGCCTGGCTTCCTTTCTACGCTCAGTGTGCAGAATCTCGCATTCTCGCCTGGCTTCCTTTCTACGCTCAGTGTGCAGAATCTCGCATTCTCGCCTGGCTTCCTTTCTATGCTCAGTGTGCAGAATCTCGCATTCTCGCCTGGCTTCCTTTCTACGCTCAGTATGCAGAATCTCGCATTCTCGCCTGGCTTCCTTTCTACGCTCAGTGTGCAGAATCTCGCATTCTCGCCTGGCTTCCTTTCCCGAACCTCAGAGTGCAGAATCTAGCATTCTCGCCAGGGTTCCACTCCAATCCTCAGTGCAACAAATCCCGAATTCCCCCATATGTCATTGTCCCCAAAGACCTTCACCCGGGACGTGACACCCTAATTGTGATAATTCAAATTCAAACACAATGAAGAAAATGGATATAACTGCTTCCGAACAAATTCTGATTGCAAAATTACATTTGTTCGATCAAGATAGTAGTGGAACAACAACAACGAAAGTGGAAAATTTCTACATCAAAGCAATACCTACTACTAAAATACAAATGGGGGATCACTGTTGTAAACTTAAGGCAGCAATTTTCCACCACGGTAAAAGTATTGCCGATGGTCATTACACGAGTATGGTAAGGGGTAAGGGCACAACGTGGGTATCCGTTGATGATTTACGAGTGGAAAAACAAGCTTGGCCACGAAATGCTAAAAATGCATACATATTTTTCTTCGAAATGTGTTAATTCTGGTTGTTAATACAGTTCAATCTTTGTAAACAGAAGTGAGATCCCCATAAAAAACTTCAAAAAATTAAAAAAATTACGCCAAGTACATGAAATCAAATAAATCACAAAAAATAGAAGATAATAATAATCACAAAATTAAAAAAAGATGTGAAATCAAAATGAGCTGCAAGTACATAAAGGTGCTTTCCAACGGCGCTTAAGATGACACAATTACATACACACATCTAAAATGCTGTGTTCATACATTCCATTTTAATAATGTGAAGATAAAATGTAACATCTAGATATTTGCCTAGATGTCCGCGGCCTGGAAGTCAAATACTTGGCGTGGCCAGGCAATACTATTTAATAAACTATATGTTAACCCCATAAAATGATATGTAAATTAACGCTTTTACCGTGACACATACATATGTTTCGGTAAAAGTACATAGTTAGGTAAATGTACACATTTACCGGAAAATGTATACATTAGAGTGGGTCAAATTCCGATTTTTTTTGAAACTCGAAATGTAATAGTGCGCGAAAGTTGCCTTACGCAAGTACAAATTCAACGCAAAAAAAATTTTGAAATCGAATAATATTTGACCATCGCGCATCGAGGTCAAAAATTCAAATTTTGGGAAAAATACCCAATTTCTTAAAATAGTTGAAAAACGTTTTCCTCGTATTATTTACATTTACCGAAGTCGTAAAATGATATTTAAACACACCAAAAGACACTTCCGGTATAACATTTCAGTTATTATTTCAATGGCTTGGGGGAGAAGCTTCTATAAAAATTTACTGTGCAGCTCTTGGCTCGTCCATATGAAATTGAGGATGACTCAGAACTCACCACGAGAAGGTGGCTACAGGTCGAGTTCCACCCGCACCCTGCCCAACCAACCAACCATTCGTTAATTTTAACAATATTTCAGGGGAACATTAAATTTTTGTTAACAATTCAACCGTCGACTGGAAATTGTACCTTGGTTTCGAATTTCCGCATTAGGCCTCTTGATTTTAAAGTTGAACGAATAAATCCGTCCCTATTCTCGAAACCCACAACTTTCTGTGCCGATTCCGAGACCAACTTGACACATCTCTCCACTGATTGCGTGTGGGATGGAAAGTCTCTTATATCCCATTCCAGGACAAACCCGCTCTCGAGCAGGTGGGAAATGTGCTCGTTCGATACATTGCTCAAAAGAGGAGGCGACGACAACTTTGCGGAGGACCAATCAATTATATTAAAATACTCTTGAGCATCAAACTTGAGTGTGGGCGCATCGTAGGCGCTTGAGGGGCACGCGTATTTAGGTGAAATTCAAAGTCAATTTTCTCGAAAACGAAGCGTTTACCGCAATTTCGTCACTCTTGATTTTCGTCTTATTTTTGCCGGTATAATCACACCATACAGTATTGACCACAGGTAGAGAAACGCCCTGTATATTACATCTTTTTCAACCATTTTGACCTACTTACAGTAAATCGGATTTATTTTAATATCAACTGGGCCTCAATTCTTTATAAGACCTCCAGCTCCGCGTCCCATTCGTCCAAGAATTGGATCAACAACAGGAGCAATCCTACGTCACTTAAAAAAAAACAAAGTTTAGACCATTTATGCTGTAATTGTTTTAAACAAATGCAATTTTATACTAGCAGAACACTATTTACACATTTGAAAAAAATAAGGATATAGCCCTACTTGTGCTCTTTACGGACACGTTTTCAGAAACGCGGACACTTTCAAATTAGTCGCATGAAAATTAATTGAATGTGACGCTACGTCGCCCAATACCGGCTGGACTGGCTAATTGTAAGCCGTGCGTGCTACAATATTGAACTATCAATGTCTTTCATTCCTAATCTTGCGTGGCCTTGAAAGTTATAGTATACCATATATGTGGTTGAATTTGTCTTGATAGTCACTTTTATATCGGGTAATCAAATATGTAGCATTCCATTTAAAAAACTGCAGATCACCTTCGGTTCACGGAAAATATCGTGAACACCAAAAGTTGACATACCGTATTATGTTGGGTATAAAAAATAGTAAAAGTTTTCCTGTTTCAGTTTTTTTCAAATACTTATCACTTGCGAGAACTCTATATAACAATATCAGGTATAGCCGCTTGGCCGCTGCAAGTACCGCACGGCTTAGCCAGTCCAGCCGGTATTAGGCTCCACAGCGCACAGTGGGGTATTTGCCCCGAAAATGCGGACAAAGCTATTTCAATATTCGCTCAATATTCAAACTGCTATAACTTTGCTAAAAATTATCCAAATTTGATGAAAAAAAAAACATTTTAAGGCTTGAGATTTCTACTTTTTGTGATATATACCGTTTTTACTAAAATGGGTGTTTTGAGTGAAAAATCTGTCCTTAAAGAGGAGCGTATCGGATTGTATAGTTTGTTGCTATTTTCCGATCCAGTACTGCAGATTGTAATCAATATTTTTACGTTACTCGTATATTTTATGTATACTATCGAAAAGTATAATCTTTTTACAAAGAATGCTGGGTTTTAAATATATAGCCATGGCGAAAAACATGCATTTTTCACTCGCTTGTTCCTTCGCGGATGCTGAGGCTCTATAATACGAGACCCATCGAAGGGACTGTTTAGATTACGGACTCGCGAGATGTTTATGTTACACAGGAGATTAGAGTTCGACTAAGTCTCTTCTTTCTGATTGAATTCAGTTGGAACCATTCGGTCAAAGAGTAACGTGTGCAGTGAGAGTTATCCAAGTGTCTTTAAAAAATTCCTTTATATTATTTAAATTTTATGTGTGTATTGTTTCCTTATTTTAGTCCATACTGTGTTTGTAGTGTATAGTTAGTATTTACTTAACCTTCACTCTGTGTACTAATAGTTTAACGTTAACCGTGTACAGGGGTTTAATTGGACCCCACTCGTTTTCAGTCCCAAATGTACAGAAAAAACTGTAGCTGCTTAAGTATTTGTGAAGTTTTATTAATTTTTAAGAAGATAAGTGTACAAAACAGTAAACCATTTAATTTAAACTACAAAAATTAACACAACGGAGAATAGTTTCTAAGGCGCCTGGCCAGCGCGCAACGAATCTGGAGATCGCGGGTTTCGAGTCCCGTCTGAGGCTTTCCTCTTTTTCCGTGATCCTACACAATTTACTACAAAAATGACTAAAACCCATATATTTTAGGCAACAGGAATGTAAATACAAAACATACTGTAGAAAAATACTAACGCAGCTGCTTACAAAAATTGATTTTTGTATGGAGAATATCGGGGTACATATGGACCCCTGTACACGGTTAAGCGCTCAGGTGCCTTTGAAGGCTACTACTGTATTCAAATTCTGCGATTTCAACGAAATTTTTTATCAAATTCGGTGTGAAAAATATCAGAGGTAGCATTCCTAAAAGATACTGGAAAAGTTTCCATTCGGTAACTTTTTATTTACGTTTTTATTAGCTTGGGGTCCGTTTGGACCCCTGTCCACAGAGTGAAGGTTAAGTTAATTGGTGCAGTATATTTTTTAAGTTCCATTTTGTTTTATATTCTACTTCATTTCACCTATATTTGGTAAGTAGAAACATGATTTGTTAGCAGAACTAGTTTCCGCATTCAGTATATTCTTTTTCAGTATTCAGATGTAAGTTGACGACAATATATGTCCATATAGGTAGTAAAATGTCATCAGATACTGGAGAATCCTCTGGGATAAAAGTTATGACGCGAAAACAATTATTTAATATTATGCAGGGGTGTAAAGGCGAAAAAATTACTGGAAAACTGGAGTATCTTGAAAATTATTTATTAAATCGCAACAGATATTCAGAAGAAGAGCGTGTAGCGTTTAAACACAGTATTTCTCATCTTAAATCAGAATTCAAACGTAGATGGGTTTCTGCAAAATATAGGAAGGATCTTTTCGAAAAACAGAATTTAAACTGGCTTCAAGGAACATTTGAAATACCAACAACATCATCCCAGGCTGGACGTCTACCTAAGTCTTTTACCGAATTATCTGAGCGAAGCAAAAGAAGAAAAACAGAAGATATACGGAAAATGATTAGCACCGAGGAATTAACATTTGCTGCACAGGCAAAGCTAAGGTCTTCTGGTCAAGTGGACGCTTCCATAGTACTGCAGGAAGTCACAAAATGCCAATCATATGCAAAAAAGTGCAGGAAACTTTGTTCTACAAATCAACAAGCAGAAACAAGACAACCCTCGATTTTGAAAGCCCTATTTATATATACACAAGCAAATTTATCCAGGCAAGAATATGAAATTGTCCGTACAATGGATAAAAAACTTTTTCCATCGTATTCTGTATTACAGAAGGCTAAGAAAGTTTGCTATCCTGTTCAAGAAGCATTCGTCATAACTGACACTTCTGCAGAAATAAAGCTGCAAGAATTACTAGATCACACAGCTGCTCGGTTACTGTTATATTTGGAAGAAGTGTTACATAATTTACAAGAAGATGAGATCAGTAAATTACAATTAATTAGTAAATGGGGATGTGATGGATCCAAACAAGCACAATATAAACAACAATTTGAAAATATTTCTGATTCAGACAGTCACATATTTCAGAGCTCATTCCTTCCCCTACGTTTAATTTCTTCAAAAAATGGAAAAATCATTTGGGATAATCCGACACCATCATCTCCAAGGTATTGTAGACCAATCAGAATAAGGTTTATAAAAGAAGATACCGATGTAATACATGACGAAATAAGTTATATAGAAGGCCAAATAGACCAACTAAGAGAAACAGAAATTAATGGAAATAGACCTATAACTGTTAAGCACATTTTTTTGTTCACGATGATAGATGGGAAGGTATGCAACGCGGCAACAAACACATCATCTACCATGAGATGTTACCTATGTGGATTGACCTCTACAGCATTCAACGATTTGTCGAAGACAGGTGAAATTAATGTAGCTGCATTAAAGTTTGGTTTGTCGATTCTACATGCCAGAATAAAAATATTCGAAAATTTGCTACATTTATCTTATAAGTTACACATTCGGAAATGGCAAATAAGATCAAAAGAAGAAAAACGTTTAGTCGCGGAAAGAAAGAAAGTCATACAAGAGAAGTTTAAAGCTCAAATGGGAATTACTGTTGACGTACCAAAAGCTGGTTTCGGCAATACAAATGATGGAAATACTAGTCGCAGATTTTTCTTAAACCATCAATTATCATCGACCATTACTGGGGTTGATGTAGAACTAATATATAGACTTAGAGTCGTATTAGAATCTGTGTCAAGCGGTTATAAAATAGATTTAAATAAATTTGAAACATATACTATGGATACTGCAAAGCTATATGTTAAACTATACTCATGGTACCCTATGTCACCTACCATGCACAAGTTACTAATCCACGCACCATTAATTATTGAAAATGCTATTGTACCCATTGGAAGACTGTCAGAAGAAGCAGCCGAGGCAAGAAACAAACACTTTCGTCGTTATAGAGAAGATCGTGCACGAAAGTGTTCTAGAAAAGCATGTAATATAGACGTACTGAATAGACTTTTAATTACTTCCGATCCTCTGATATCCAGTATAAGACCGACTACGAAGAAAAAATCAAACCCCCTTTTAAGCGAGACATTGCAATTAATTCTACCTTCTGAACCTACATCAATTGTAGAAGAACAAGTATCAGAAGAAGAAGAAGATGAGGAAGAAGAGGAAGAAGAATATGAAGAAGAATATGAAGAAGAAGAAGGAACGACATCAGATGAACAGGAAGTATTCTCAGGCGAAGAACTTTGTGACGCATGTTCCGATGAAAATTAATAAAAATACAGGGTTTCCTATTAAAAGGTACATTCTCATATATGTATTCTTGATCACTAAAATTAAATATCTTCATTAAGTGATATACATACAAATATAATTTTTTTCGACTTTTCAGCGTAAATATTACATTATGACTGATTCAACGAAATACAATCAGAAAATAGAGACAAAGATCTATCTACAGCATACTATAAGCTTCCCGCACGTTTATAATTTAAACAATTTCTTCAAATAATTCTTTAGTAAGTACTTACTTTACGGAGATATAGCGAATGCGAACATGCAGGTATGTGAGAAATGCTGCGATTTTCGATGCCCAATTTTTCGTAGATCAGCTGTAAAACACGGAGTTGGACGAAGTAGGAATCAATTTTTCTTGTATCTTAATCATAAAGCTTCATAGAACACAATGACACCAAAATGAACACCGGGACTCACCCGGAACTATAACGAAATCATTAATAAAGTCTTAGAATCAGAAATAAAATTACTGAATCGTTGGTTATCTTCAAATATTAATAACTACAAAAATATATATGGTACATAAGTAAAATTTACTTAAAAGTATACCATACACTTAGCTAGAAAAACTTCTATAAAACAAAAATTTATTTAATTTATGTAAATAAGTTCCAAATTACTAATAGGCGAATTTGTTGGGAAAGGAAAGCGTGTTATCAGAATCCTAAACGTCCGACAAATCACAGTACTTTATGGATACATGAATGCGAAAACGAATATTGATAGATTGTTCCTCAGATATTCAACTAACTCAAGAAACAAAAGTTTTACAATTTATGTAGAATTTTTAAAATTGAATTTTGACCGCATTTTCGGGGCAAATACCCCACTGTGCAGCGTCACATGCAATTAAGTTTCAAGCGACTAATTTGAAAGTGTCCGCGTTTCTGAAAACGTGTCCGTAAAGAGCACAAGTGAGGCTATATCCTCATTTTTTTCAAATGTGTAAATAGCGCCCTGCTAGTATAAAATTGCATTTGTTTAAAACAATTGCAGCATAAATGGTCTAAAATTTGTGACATAATTTTTATCAGGTACTCTTACTTCCCCAGTGTAAGCACCCGAAAGCTCATTCTTATCTGTCTCTTAGTTCAACAGTTATAATTTAATGAAAAAAAGTCAATTTCCACAATTTTAAAATTTTATAAAAATCCTTTGAAATACGTTTATATGTGTAGTGTATTCACGGTGCTCGTACAGTGTCGGGGTGCCGTTAGAGTGGGGACCCGAAAGCGAGCAGAACACGGCCGGTGTTTACGCATAACGTGTCAGTACGCGATATCGCAGACTATGTATAATCGTATGATACTTTGTATAGTGTTTTGTTAGTCGCAGACTATGTATAATCGTGTGATACTTTGTATAGTGTTTTGTTAATCCCCAGGAATTGGAATACATGACAATATGCATATCACTAAAGACTACAACATATTCAAGTTGCACAAAAATCCCAAATGTTACTCCGAAAAGTGTTCGATTTCGCGTGGAATGACCCAGGATTGAAATGCGAAAAGTATTCTTTTCACACTCGGTCAATTGCACGCGCGCCTGCATACACACACAGCCGCATATCGCAGCACAGATATGTCTGCTTGTGGCTGCCTTCGCTTGCAAGTAGCGGTGACGGTTGTGCAGATGTGTGCGTATGAAAAGAAAACGGGCCAAAAGTGGTTTGGTTTGCGTAGCGAGGGAATAGGGCCCTTTACACGGACGTTCCCGGCGCGCGTTCCCGGCGTGCGTTCCGGCTTGCGGCACGCAAAAGTACGTGAACGCCGGAGCGACGCTCCTGCGTGCGCGCCAGAAGGTTATACTCGCCACTACTTAGAGACAACGGGTTCGGCCTCACATTTCTACGTCGACTCCATTCACATGTTTTTTCCACGATCCACCGCAGTGGTGTATTGTGTACTACCTGTTCGATGTGTATCATCGATTTGCGAAACGATCGGTGATAGGTATACCTTGATATATCTGGCTTATAGAGGATATCATAAATGCTATTACTGTAGGGTACACTGAAACATCTGTTTTTACGAAGCTACATTTGGTTGATCTGAAGGTGCTATAAATTATGGAAATGGTTTATGACTCAGTTATAACGACTGTAAAATTTTACAAGGGTACTTTAAAATATCCAAATGTTTCCCCGGCAATGCGATGGCAAATGAAATTGCAGGTAACACATTCACTGTTGTGACGATCATAAATATTACTATTGACGGCAATAATTACCACGTCATTGCTTGTTTTAATATAAAAACTAATATTGATAGACAATAAATACACATAGGTATGCAAGCGATGTTATATGTAGGATAAATGATGAAGAGGTGTAATGTGCAAGATGTTTTGAAGAAAGGGGGTAGTCTTCTGATGGCACGTGATGCAGGTCAAATTTTTCACCCACGCTCTTGCGTGGCGCGCAAGAAAGCACCACACTCCTGCCCGCGCGCCAGAAAGCACCACGCTCCTGGCCGCGCTCCATACTCGACTCCAGAAGAGTTTACGTAAGAGACAGAAAAGGTAGTTAGAAAAGGAAAACGGCACTTGAAACCAACGGTTCGGCGTGGCGCGTGGATTTCCGACAGTTTTGAAATCCTGGAGCGCGCGCCGAGCCTGGCAGCCAATCCTGGCAGCCAAGACTCCAGAGGCAACGCCGTCGATAAGCCGTGCCTCGATGGGTTTCGAGGACTTGGACCCTCGAGACCAGGGGGGCCGTGCAATGTTGCCCCCTAAGACGTGACGAATCAAAAATTCTACATTTCTCACCGGATCTTGGCGAAAGTGACGTGAATCGTTTCCTTATGTTTTCCCGATGAAAATGATCCAAAAACGACACCAATCGGATTGTAATTAAGGAATCTTCATAATAAATTGATTCCCATAACTTCGTTAAAAATAGCTCGATTTATATGAAAGTTGGTAGGCATAATTTTCATTTGAAAAACATGAGAAATCCCTCGGTATCGCTTCCATATCGATACGATAAAGAATAAAGTATACAATTTTTCTGAAACAGGTATGAATCCTTGGCCGACCGCAGCGAATCGAGGTCGGCGACCCACAGTCGAGGGTGAAATAAGTCGTTACAGCGTATTAAGAAATTCTTTATTCTTCATCGTATCGATATGAAAGTAACACTAATGGATTCCTCGCGTTCTCCCAATTAAAATTATCACAAATATCATGCAAATCAGATTACTTTTACACAAGCTTTTGGATAAGTTACACTCTCGTCGGACTCCAGGGTGAGCCAGGAATCCATTTGTCACGTCCACATCGATACGATAAGAGAGTGCGTTTAAGAAATGCCTACTCCTTTTATAATTTGTATTGATTATGTAAAAGTAGTCCGATGATATTTGTGATAATTTTAATTGGGAGAACGCGAGGAATCCATTAGTGTTACTTTCATATCGATACGATGAAGAATAAAGAATTTCTTAATACGCTGTAACGACTTATTTCACCCTCGACTGTGGGTCGCCGACCTCGATTCGCTGCGGTCGGCCAAGGATTCATACCTGTTTCAGAAAAATTGTATACTTTATTCTTTATCGTATCGATATGGAAGCGATACCGAGGGATTTCTCATGTTTTTCAAATGAAAATTATGCCTACCAACTTTCATATAAATCGAGCTATTTTTAACGAAGTTATGGGAATCAATTTATTATGAAGATTCCTTAATTACAATCCGATTGGTGTCGTTTTTGGATCATTTTCATCGGGAAAACATAAGGAAACGATTCACGTCACTTTCGCCAAGATCCGGTGAGAAATGTAGAATTTTTGATTCGTCACGTCTTAGGGGGCAACATTGCACGGCCCCCCTGGTCTCGAGGGTCCAAGTCCTCGAAACCCATCGAGGCACGGCTTATCGACGGCGTTGCCTCTGGAGTCTTGGCTGCCAGGATTGGCTGCCAGGCTCGGCGCGCGCTCCAGGATTTCAAAACTGTCGGAAATCCACGCGCCACGCCGAACCGTTGGTTTCAAGTGCCGTTTTCCTTTTCTAACTACCTTTTCTGTCTCTTACGTAAACTCTTCTGGAGTCGAGTATGGAGCGCGGCCAGGAGCGTGGTGCTTTCTGGCGCGCGGGCAGGAGTGTGGTGCTTTCTTGCGCGCCAAGCAAGAGCGTGGGTGAAAAATTTGACCTGCATCACGTGCCATCAGAAGACTACCCCCTTTCTTCAAAACATCTTGCACATTACACCTCTTCATCATTTATCCTACATATAACATCGCTTGCATACCTATGTGTATTTATTGTCTATCAATATTAGTTTTTATATTAAAACAAGCAATGACGTGGTAATTATTGCCGTCAATAGTAATAATTATGATCGTCACAACAGTGAATGTGTTACCTGCAATTTCATTTGCCATCGCATTGCCGGGGAAACATTTGGATATTTTAAAGTACCCTTGTAAAATTTTACAGTCGTTATAACTGAGTCATAAACCATTTCCATAATTTATAGCACCTTCAGATCAACCAAATGTAGCTTCGTAAAAACAGATGTTTCAGTGTACCCTACAGTAATAGCATTTATGATATCCTCTATAAGCCAGGTATACCTATCAAGGTATACCTATATCAAGGTATACCTATCACCGATCGTTTCGCAAATCGATGATATACATCGAACAGGTAGTACACAATACACCACTGCGGTGGATCGTGGAAAAAACATGTTAATGGAGTCGACGTAGAAATGTGAGGCCGAACCCGTTGTCTCTAAGTAGTGGCGAGTATAATCTTCTGGCGCGCACGCAGGAGCGTCGCTCCGGCGTTCACGTACTTTTGCGTGCCGCAAGCCGGAACGCACGCCGGGAACGCGCGCCGGGAACGTCCGTGTAAAGGGCCCTAATAGGGACGTTCCCGGCGCGCGTTCCCGGCGTGCGTTCCGGCTTGCGGCACGCAAAAGTACGTGAACGCCGGAGCGACGCTCCTGCGTGCGCGCCAGAAGGTTATACTCGCCACTACTTAGAGACAACGGGTTCGGCCTCACATTTCTACGTCGACTCCATTCACATGTTTTTTCCACGATCCACCGCAGTGGTGTATTGTGTACTACCTGTTCGATGTATATCATCGATTTGCGAAACGATCGGTGATAGGTATACCTTGATATATCTGGCTTATAGAGGATATCATAAATGCTATTACTGTAGGGTACACTGAAACATCTGTTTTTACGAAGCTACATTTGGTTGACCTGAAGGTGCTATAAATTATGGAAATGGTTTATGACTCAGTTATAACGACTGTAAAATTTTACAAGGGTACATTAAAATATCCAAATGTTTCCCCGGCAATGCGATGGCAAATGAAATTGCAGGTAACACATTCACTGTTGTGACGATCATAAATATTACTATTGACGGCAATAATTACCACGTCATTGCTTGTTTTAATATAAAAACTAATATTGATAGATAATAAATACACATAGGTATGCAAGTGATGTTATATGTAGGATAAATGATGAAGAGGTGTAATGTGCAAGATGTTTTGAAGAAAGGGGGTAGTCTTCTGATGGCACGTGATGCAGGTCAAATTTTTCACCCACGCTCTTGCGTGGCGCGCAAGAAAGCACCACACTCCTGCCCGCGCGCCAGAAAGCACCACGCTCCTAGCCGCGCTCCAAGCTCGACTCCAGAAGAGTTTACGTAAGAGACAGAAAAGGTAGTTAGAAAAGGAAAACGGCACTTGAAACCAAGGGTTCGACGTGGCGCGTGGATTTCCGACAGTTTTGAAATCCTGGAGCGCGCGCCGAGCCTGGCAGCCGATCCTGGCAGCCAAGACTCCAGAGGCAACGCCGTCGATAAGCCGTGCCTCGATGGGTTTCGAGGACTTGGACCCTCGAGACCAGGGGGGCCGTGCAATGTTGCCCCCTAAGACGTGACGAATCAAAAATTCTACATTTCTCACCGGATCTTGGCGAAAGTGACGTGAATCGTTTCCTTATGTTTTCCCGATGAAAATGGTCCAAAAACGACACAAATCGGATTGTAATTAAGGAATCTTCATAATAAATTGAATCCCATCACTTCGTTAAAAATAGTTCGATTTATATGAAAGTTGGTAGGCATAATTTTCATTTGAAAAACATGAGAAATCCCTCGGTATCACTTCCATATCGATACGATAAAGAATAAAGTATACAATTTTTCTGAAACAGGTATGAATCCTTGGCCGACCGCAGCGAATCGGGGTCGGCGACCCACAGTCGAGGGTGAAATAAGTCGTTACAGCGTATTAAGAAATTCTTTATTCTTCATCGTATCGATATGAAAGTAACACTAATGGATTCCTCGCGTTCTCCCAATTAAAATTATCACAAATATCATGCAAATCAGATTACTTTTACACAAGCTTTTGGATAAGTTACACTCTCGTCGGACTCCAGGGTGAGCCAGGAATCCATTTGTCACGTCCACATCGATACGATAAGAGAGTGCGTTTAAGAAATGCCTACTCCTTTTATAATTTGTATTGATTATGTAAAAGTAGTCCGATGATATTTGTGATAATTTTAATTGGGAGAACGCGAGGAATCCATTAGTGTTACTTTCATATCGATACGATGAAGAATAAAGAATTTCTTAATACGCTGTAACGACTTATTTCACCCTCGACTGTGGGTCGCCGACCTCGATTCGCTGCGGTCGGCCAAGGATTCATACCTGTTTCAGAAAAATTGTATACTTTATTCTTTATCGTATCGATATGGAAGCGGTACCGAGGGATTTCTCATGTTTTTCAAATGAAAATTATGCCTACCAACTTTCATATAAATCGAGCTATTTTTAACGAAGTTATGGGAATCAATTTATTATGAAGATTCCTTAATTACAATCCGATTTGTGTCGTTTTTGGATCATTTTCATCGGGAAAACATAAGGAAACGATTCACGTCACTTTCGCCAAGATCCGGTGAGAAATGTAGAATTTTTGATTCGTCACGTCTTAGGGGGCAACATTGCACGGCCCCCCTGGTCTCGAGGGTCCAAGTCCTCGAAACCCATCGAGGCACGGCTTATCGACGGCGTTGCCTCTGGAGTCTTGGCTGCCAGGATTGGCTGCCAGGCTCGGCGCGCGCTCCAGGATTTCAAAACTGTCGGAAATCCACGCGCCACGCCGAACCGTTGGTTTCAAGTGCCGTTTTCCTTTTCTAACTACCTTTTCTGTCTCTTACGTAAACTCTTCTGGAGTCGAGTATGGAGCGCGGCCAGGAGCGTGGTGCTTTCTGGCGCGCGGGCAGGAGTGTGGTGCTTTCTTGCGCGCCAAGCAAGAGCGTGGGTGAAAAATTTGACCTGCATCACGTGCCATCAGAAGACTACCCCCTTTCTTCAAAACATCTTGCACATTACACCTCTTCATCATTTATCCTACATATAACATCGCTTGCATACCTATGTGTATTTATTGTCTATCAATATTAGTTTTTATATTAAAACAAGCAATGACGTGGTAATTATTGCCGTCAATAGTAATAATTATGATCGTCACAACAGTGAATGTGTTACCTGCAATTTCATTTGCCATCGCATTGCCGGGGAAACATTTGGATATTTTAAAGTACCCTTGTAAAATTTTACAGTCGTTATAACTGAGTCATAAACCATTTCCATAATTTATAGCACCTTCAGATCAACCAAATGTAGCTTCGTAAAAACAGATGTTTCAGTGTACCCTACAGTAATAGCATTTATGATATCCTCTATAAGCCAGGTATACCTATCAAGGTATACCTATATCAAGGTATACCTATCACCGATCGTTTCGCAAATCGATGATATACATCGAACAGGTAGTACACAATACACCACTGCGGTGGATCGTGGAAAAAACATGTTAATGGAGTCGACGTAGAAATGTGAGGCCGAACCCGTTGTCTCTAAGTAGTGGCGAGTATAATCTTCTGGCGCGCACGCAGGAGCGTCGCTCCGGCGTTCACGTACTTTTGCGTGCCGCAAGCCGGAACGCACGCCGGGAACGCGCGCCGGGAACGTCCGTGTAAAGGGCCCTAATAGGGACGTTCCCGGCGCGCGTTCCCGGCGTGCGTTCCGGCTTGCGGCACGCAAAAGTACGTGAACGCCGGAGCGACGCTCCTGCGTGCGCGCCAGAAGGTTATACTCGCCACTACTTAGAGACAACGGGTTCGGCCTCACATTTCTACGTCGACTCCATTCACATGTTTTTTCCACGATCCACCACTGCGGTGTATTGTGTACTACCTGTTCGATGTATATCATCGATTTGCGAAACGATCGGTGATAGGTATACCTTGATATATCTGGCTTATAGAGGATATCATAAATGCTATTACTGTAGGGTACACTGAAACATCTGTTTTTACGAAGCTACATTTGGTTGACCTGAAGGTGCTATAAATTATGGAAATGGTTTATGACTCAGTTATAACGACTGTAAAATTTTACAAGGGTACATTAAAATATCCAAATGTTTCCCCGGCAATGCGATGGCAAATGAAATTGCAGGTAACACATTCACTGTTGTGACGATCATAAATATTACTATTGACGGCAATAATTACCACGTCATTGCTTGTTTTAATATAAAAACTAATATTGATAGATAATAAATACACATAGGTATGCAAGTGATGTTATATGTAGGATAAATGATGAAGAGGTGTAATGTGCAAGATGTTTTGAAGAAAGGGGGTAGTCTTCTGATGGCACGTGATGCAGGTCAAATTTTTCACCCACGCTCTTGCGTGGCGCGCAAGAAAGCACCACACTCCTGCCCGCGCGCCAGAAAGCACCACGCTCCTAGCCGCGCTCCAAGCTCGACTCCAGAAGAGTTTACGTAAGAGACAGAAAAGGTAGTTAGAAAAGGAAAACGGCACTTGAAACCAAGGGTTCGACGTGGCGCGTGGATTTCCGACAGTTTTGAAATCCTGGAGCGCGCGCCGAGCCTGGCAGCCGATCCTGGCAGCCAAGACTCCAGAGGCAACGCCGTCGATAAGCCGTGCCTCGATGGGTTTCGAGGACTTGGACCCTCGAGACCAGGGGGGCCGTGCAATGTTGCCCCCTAAGACGTGACGAATCAAAAATTCTACATTTCTCACCGGATCTTGGCGAAAGTGACGTGAATCGTTTCCTTATGTTTTCCCGATGAAAATGGTCCAAAAACGACACAAATCGGATTGTAATTAAGGAATCTTCATAATAAATTGAATCCCATCACTTCGTTAAAAATAGTTCGATTTATATGAAAGTTGGTAGGCATAATTTTCATTTGAAAAACATGAGAAATCCCTCGGTATCACTTCCATATCGATACGATAAAGAATAAAGTATACAATTTTTCTGAAACAGGTATGAATCCTTGGCCGACCGCAGCGAATCGGGGTCGGCGACCCACAGTCGAGGGTGAAATAAGTCGTTACAGCGTATTAAGAAATTCTTTATTCTTCATCGTATCGATATGAAAGTAACACTAATGGATTCCTCGCGTTCTCCCAATTAAAATTATCACAAATATCATGCAAATCAGATTACTTTTACACAAGCTTTTGGATAAGTTACACTCTCGTCGGACTCCAGGGTGAGCCAGGAATCCATTTGTCACGTCCACATCGATACGATAAGAGAGTGCGTTTAAGAAATGCCTACTCCTTTTATAATTTGTATTGATTATGTAAAAGTAGTCCGATGATATTTGTGATAATTTTAATTGGGAGAACGCGAGGAATCCATTAGTGTTACTTTCATATCGATACGATGAAGAATAAAGAATTTCTTAATACGCTGTAACGACTTATTTCACCCTCGACTGTGGGTCGCCGACCTCGATTCGCTGCGGTCGGCCAAGGATTCATACCTGTTTCAGAAAAATTGTATACTTTATTCTTTATCGTATCGATATGGAAGCGGTACCGAGGGATTTCTCATGTTTTTCAAATGAAAATTATGCCTACCAACTTTCATATAAATCGAGCTATTTTTAACGAAGTTATGGGAATCAATTTATTATGAAGATTCCTTAATTACAATCCGATTTGTGTCGTTTTTGGATCATTTTCATCGGGAAAACATAAGGAAACGATTCACGTCACTTTCGCCAAGATCCGGTGAGAAATGTAGAATTTTTGATTCGTCACGTCTTAGGGGGCAACATTGCACGGCCCCCCTGGTCTCGAGGGTCCAAGTCCTCGAAACCCATCGAGGCACGGCTTATCGACGGCGTTGCCTCTGGAGTCTTGGCTGCCAGGATTGGCTGCCAGGCTCGGCGCGCGCTCCAGGATTTCAAAACTGTCGGAAATCCACGCGCCACGCCGAACCGTTGGTTTCAAGTGCCGTTTTCCTTTTCTAACTACCTTTTCTGTCTCTTACGTAAACTCTTCTGGAGTCGAGTATGGAGCGCGGCCAGGAGCGTGGTGCTTTCTGGCGCGCGGGCAGGAGTGTGGTGCTTTCTTGCGCGCCACGCAAGAGCGTGGGTGAAAAATTTGACCTGCATCACGTGCCATCAGAAGACTACCCCCTTTCTTCAAAACATCTTGCACATTACACCTCTTCATCATTTATCCTACATATAACATCGCTTGCATACCTATGTGTATTTATTGTCTATCAATATTAGTTTTTATATTAAAACAAGCAATGACGTGGTAATTATTGCCGTCAATAGTAATATTTATGATCGTCACAACAGTGAATGTGTTACCTGCAATTTCATTTGCCATCGCATTGCCGGGGAAACATTTGGATATTTTAAAGTACCCTTGTAAAATTTTACAGTCGTTATAACTGAGTCATAAACCATTTCCATAATTTATAGCACCTTCAGATCAACCAAATGTAGCTTCGTAAAAACAGATGTTTCAGTGTACCCTACAGTAATAGCATTTATGATATCCTCTATAAGCCAGATATATCAAGGTATACCTATCACCGATCGTTTCGCAAATCGATGATACACATCGAACAGGTAGTACACAATACACCACTGCGGTGGATCGTGGAAAAAACATGTGAATGGAGTCGACGTAGAAATGTGAGGCCGAACCCGTTGTCTCTAAGTAGTGGCGAGTATAACCTTCTGGCGCGCACGCAGGAGCGTCGCTCCGGCGTTCACGTACTTTTGCGTGCCGCAAGCCGGAACGCACGCCGGGAACGCGCGCCGGGAACGTCCGTGTAAAGGGCCCTATTTACACGGACGCTCTTGCGCGCCACACGCTGGCGCGCCAAGCAAAAGTACGTGAACGCCGGAACGCGCTCCTTCTAGAGCTGTTCGGGTACTGGAAAGAATCGAGCCGAGCTAAGCTGGGTAACCCGAATGTTTCGGGTAGCTCGATGTCTCTATGTAGTGCCGATTATAACCTTCTGGCGTGCACGAAGGAGCGCGCTCCGGCGTTCACGTACTTTTGCGGGGCGCGCCGGCGCGGCGTGTAGCGCGCAAGACCGTCCGTGTAAAGGGTCCTATTCACGTTGTCTGAAGTAGAGCTGTAATTATTCGACTATTCGACTATTCGAATAATTCGAATAATTTCGAATACGAATAATTTCTTCGAACCTTCGAATATTCGAACTTCGAACCTTCGAATATTCGAATATTCGAACGTTCGAACGTTCGAACGTTCGAACATTCGGATCTATTAAATTTCTGATTGTACCGAATAGGAATCTGAACGTGAAATATTTGTTCACAGTTTATCGTGAAATTTTTTTCATATTGGCCTTTACAATTATTTGTTTTTCAAACGATAATTTTTTAACTTTATTAATCTTTGGTAAATTTATACATTTTGAAACGAAAACAACCATCAGTTATTATTATTATTATTATTTTTATAATAATGAGTGGACAATCCCGACGGAATCGGCCAAGGAACCCCTCCTCTAGGCCCACCCGTGTCCCATCATAAGCGGATGACAAACAGTATAAGCAGACTTTTTTGTAGGAAGCTAAAACCCCATAGAGGAACTATAATATTTTTATTTTTCCCTCGTTACTATAACGTTATTTTTCTAAATTTATAGAGTAGGTATTATTCGCTTTATAGACACCATCTTACTCAGTAATAGTAATTTTATTCTTTGTTTCTGTAACCTACTCCCACACGCGCGAATGTCTCTCCCTTCTCTCAGGGTTGTAAGGCCCGATTATCTCTCGTGGTACGCGAAGTAAGTGACTTTGTCACTCGACAAATTAATTTTAAGTGAATGATTGAAAATATCATGATGAAAAAGAACTCATTGGCCCGACGGACAACCAGACAAGGAAAAAACGTTGTTGTCCGTATAGTGATTTTAACGAGAATAATGCGTTGACGATGAACGAACTCGACTGTGTTTTCGAATGATGTCTGCGTCACGAACGTTTGACGAGAAAGGGTCCTGTTGTTTACTTAAACATAAATAGTATGTGGCGGCCCGTGCAACAAGCACGCCGCCTCATTACTCACGTCCAGTAGTTTACTTTGGATATCGCGATATCGGCGACGCATCGAATTTCGGCGTCGATGCGTCGCGCCTAAGAGTGCCGCTAATCGTTCTACGAAAGCGGCGAGGACCGTCGTCGTACGATAGGATAAACATCCTGACTGCGCGAGCGACGACGGTCCCCAAAGATCCGCGTGGAGAGCATACAGCGAGGCAGTCGAACCGAAACACCGACCCAGAGCAGTACGGCCGATATCGCTGACTGTTCGACGTCAAATAAAGAATATTTAAAGTTATCTGTGGCTCATTCACTTTCCCGTCACCCACATATTGGTGACCCCGACGTGATCTGTCCCGCAAAGACAGCTTTTCGTTTTTTTGTGACGCGAGTAGTGTGGATCGAGGAAGTGCGAACCCGGTGTGATTTTCGGAATCGACAACGATGGTGAATCCCTCGGGTGAACAGACGGGTCCCACGAGTGATCCAGCGCGGGATCCCGCGAGCAATCCGGAGACAGCTCTCGCGAGTAATGCCGAGACGACAGCTGCCGCACCTTCTCCAGCGGTGGCACGCGTTTCCATTCGGGTCCCACCGTTTTGGGAGAAAAATCCGACAACGTGGTTCCGACAGCTCGAGTCGCAATTCGTCCTGTCGGGAATCACGCAGGACTCGACGAAATATCATTACGTTAGCGCGAATCTGGAGAATAAGTACGCTGACGTGGTGATCGACATCATCAACAACCCGCCAGCGACGGGGATGTACGAGAAGCTCAAGGCCGAGCTGATCCGGCGATTATCAGACTCGAAGGAGCAGAATATCCGACGCCTGCTGGAACACGAGGAGATCGGCGACCGGAAACCCTCGATTTTCTTGAGGCGTCTGCAAAACCTCGCGGGCGACGCAGTGTCAGATGACTTCCTCAAAACGCTTTGGATGGGCCGGCTTCCGAGGGGTGTTCACGCCGTTCTTATCACGCGGCAGACTGAGACCCTTAGCGAGCTCGCCTCCCTCGCGGACGCGGTGATGGAGGTTGCGCCAGGCGCACAGGTCGCCGCTACATCGAAGCCGTACAACGATCTCCATGCGGAGATATCGGAACTTCGTCGCGAAATCGCGGCCCTACGGATGGGCAAAGACAATTTTCGCCGGGCACGTTCCAAGTCCCGAGGACGACGCCGTGGTGCCTCGGAATCGCGCGACCACAGCCGGGAGAATACCGGCGACGATGGTTTGTGTTGGTACCACCGGAAGCTCGGAGATCGTGCACGAAAGTGCCGCGATCCGTGCACGTTCGCGTCGGGAAACGCTCGGGCCGATCGTTAATGGCGGCTAACGATTCCGAGCCGACCACCAACCGCCTTTTCGTCACAGATCGCTATACGAAACTCGTGTTTATGGTGGATACCGGAGCCGATCTGTGCGTTTTTCCGCGCTCGCGAGTGCGTGGCCTGCGTGAGAAGACCACGTATGAACTTTACGCGGCGAACGGCTCGACGATTTCTACATACGGGTGTGTTACCTTTCACCTAAATCTTGGGTTACGACGGGATTTTTCGTGGCGATTCGTCATCGCGGATGTCACGATGCCCATCATCGGAGCGGACTTCTTAGGGTTTTATGGCCTCCTCGTCGATCTACGCTCTAAGAGGTTAATCGACGGCGTTACTACTTTGTCCACGGCCGGGCGTGTCGTCGCAGGCCGTCCTGGTAGCGTTAAAGCGATAGCCGGGGAAACAAAGTACCACGCGATTCTTGCCGAGTTCCCGGATGTCACGCGGCCGTCGGGAGGACACCGGACGATCAAGCATGCGACGTCTCATCACATTCGGACCACGCCAGGTCCACCTGTGTCGTGCAAACCTCGGCGTCTAGCCCCCGATAAATTGAGAATTGCAAAGGCCGAATTCGAGACCATGGTGAAGGACGGAACGGCGCGCCGATCCGAGAGTTGCTGGTCATCGGGCCTACACATGGTTCCCAAGAAAACCACCAACAACAACATCGACGACGCGGACAACGGCGACGCGAACAACGACGACGCGGACGACGACGGCGCCGACGACGACGAACCCGAAGAATGGCGAATGTGCGGTGATTATCGCGGAATGAACGCGAGAACGATTCCGGACAATTATCCTGTGCCGCACATCGAGGATTTCGCGCAACGGTTGTCCGGCAAAACGATATTTTCAACGGTCGATTTGGTGCGCGCTTATAATCAAATTCCGGTGCATCCGGAGGACATTCCGAAGACCGCTATCACCACGCCTTTCGGGTTGTTCGAGTTCCCATACATGTCGTTCGGGCTTCGAAACGCGGCCCAGACTTTCCAGCGCTTTATGGACGAGGTGTTGCGTGGCCTCGATTGGTGCTACGTGTACATCGACGATATTCTCGTGGCGTCCAGTTCTACGGAGGAACACGAACGCCATTTACGCGAGTTGTTCGGCCGTCTAGACGAGTACGGTGTATTGGTGAATTCGCGGAAGTGTGCTTTCGGGGCTTCGGAAGTGACATTCCTGGGGTACGCGGTGTCTGCACAGGGCACCCGACCGCTTCCGCGGAAGGTCAAAGCGATTCGGACCTTCCCGCGCCCGGAAACAGTGAAACAGCTGCGGCAGTTCTTGGGCATGATAAACTTTTATCGACGCTTCATGCCGGCGGCTGCCGGAATCCAGGCACCTCTCAACGCAGCCCTACAGGGGAACGTCAAGGGTCGAACTCCCGTCGAGTGGACAGCGTTCAGGAACGAGGCTTTCGATCGATGCAAGGAGAGCCTCGCACGTGCAGCCCTCCTGGCGCTTCCCGATGTCACGCTGCCCTTGGCGATTTTTGCGGATGCTTCGGATTTCACGGTAGGCGCTGCGCTGCAGCAACGGTCACGTGACGGATGGCAACCCTTGGCTTTCTTTTCCAAGAAGCTAACGGGAGCCCAGCGAAATTACAGCCCATTTGATCGGGAGCTTTTGGCGATATATAAAGCTGTCAGATTCTTCCGGCATATGGTTGAGGGTCGCGTTTTCACGATTTTCACCGATCATAAGCCGTTGACTTTCGCGTTCGCGCAGAAGCCAGAGAAGCATACTCCGCGTCAATTCCGCTATCTTGACTTGATCGGGCAATTTTCCACCGATATCCGGCACGTGTCCGGTAAGGAAAACGTCGTTGCCGATGCGTTATCGCGGATTGCGGAGATATCGCCAGCGTTAGATTACGCAAAACTTGCTGAATCGCAGCAAACGGACGAGGAGCTGCACGCGCTCCTACGCTCGGATTCGTCCCTTGCCCTAAAGAAGGTCGCGTTGCCGGGGACGAACGTCGAATTGTATTGCGATTCTGCGACCCCTTCGTTGCGACCGTTTGTGACCAAGCCATTCCGTCGTCAAGCGTTCGCGTCATTGCATGACCTCGCGCATCCCGGAGCTAAAGCGACCGCGAGGCTGGTATCTCAGCGTTTTGTGTGGCCAGGTATCCAAAAGGATAGTAAAACCTGGGCACGAGCGTGCGTACCATGCCAGCGAGCGAAGATAGGTAGACACGTTTCTACCCCGGTCGGTCAGTTCCGAGCACCCTCGTCCCGTTTCGAACATTTACACGTGGACATCGTCGGTCCGTTGCCGATTTCAAAAGGGTACCGATATTGCGTAACATGCGTTGATCGTTTTACGAGATGGCCGGAAGCTTTCCCCGTCGAGGATGTCACGGCCGAAACGGTGGCTTACGCGTTATTCTCCGGGTGGATTGCGAGGTTCGGAACACCTCGACGACTCACGACCGATCAGGGTCGTCAGTTCGAATCGGCGTTGTTTCAGCAGTTGTCGCGTTTGATCGGCACGCAGCACCTGCGCACGACCGCGTACCATCCTGCAGCGAACGGTATGGTGGAACGGTTTCATCGGCAATTAAAGTCCGCGATCGTTTGCCACGCCGACACGGGATGGGCAGATTCGCTGCCTGTCGTTCTTTTAGGCATTCGAGCTGCCTGGAAGGACGACATTAAAGCGACACCCGCTGAGATGATCTATGGCGAACCGATTCGCCTACCGGGTGAATTTTTAGCTGATTCGCGAGCCTCTACCGACGACGGCGAGGCGTTCGTTTCGCGGCTTCGCCAGCATTTCCGTGGTCTACGACCGTCTCCTGCATCACGCCACGGAGACAAAAAGACATTTATTTTTAAGGATCTGTCGACAGCGTCGCACGCGTTCGTGCCACACGGCGGAGTCAAGAGCTCTTTGCAACCGGCATACGACGGTCCATACGAAGTAATCCAGCGACACTCGAAACACTTTAACCTTCGTGTTAAAAACCGAGTGATTCCAGTGTCGTTGGACCGTTTGAAACCTGCATACCTGCTGCGAGACGACGAGCAGGACGAACCGCGGAGATTGACTCCGCAGGCGGTCCCCGCAGAGACCACTACAGATAGGGCGCCCGAACGAGTGACACGGTCGGGAAGACGCGTACGATTCCCTGATCGCTACGTTGCGAGCACGTAAATGCTCGATAAATGCGGAATGAGCGAATGCGTCCCACTTTTAAGCATGTACATAGTAGTTGTAAGGTGTATATATGTATATTTGTGTGTGTATGTGTGTATATATAATTATAAGAGCGAGCGCACCCTTAATTTCACCAAGGGGGGTGATGTGGCGGCCCGTGCAACAAGCACGCCGCCTCATTACTCACGTCCAGTAGTTTACTTTGGATATCGCGATATCGGCGACGCATCGAATTTCGGCGTCGATGCGTCGCGCCTAAGAGTGCCGCTAATCGTTCTACGAAAGCGGCGAGGACCGTCGTCGTACGATAGGATAAACATCCTGACTGCGCGAGCGACGACGGTCCCCAAAGATCCGCGTGGAGAGCATACAGCGAGGCAGTCGAACCGAAACACCGACCCAGAGCAGTACGGCCGATATCGCTGACTGTTCGACGTCAAATAAAGAATATTTAAAGTTATCTGTGGCTCATTCACTTTCCCGTCACCCACAAGTATATAAATAAATTGTGTACATATATAATGATAAAATTAGTAGTAATTTATTAAATTTATTTTTATTTAATAAATAAATTAATAAACTCGCCAAATTTAATATTCACCTGTTTATCAAAAACATGTCCTTTTGTTTATAATTTAAGGTCTGCTCTGGCTAATGAATTATTTTTTAAATGGCTGCAGGTACATTGACTGTACAAGGCTAGCATAATCATTAGTCTTTTTATTGGAGGCTTCTATGAATGAGTTGATGAAATACTCACTGTCTCTGGTATAAATTATTAATTTATGTAAATATGAGCCGAAACATAAGTTGAACGATGACTTTAACAAGAGCCCTCGCTAACTTTTCCGGCGCGGCGTTCTGATGGTAGACGCGTTGGCCAGAATTTTGGGAGGTGACAAATTCCAATTGTTTGCACTTTTGAAGAAGAGGAGGAACCTCCCCTCTGTTAATTCGTCGGTGGAGGGGGTACCTTCGCTATCTTGACGAGGTGGAGGAAAAGTACAACCAGCTGGTCCCAAAAACTAGCCGGGATGATCGGACAGAGCGTCTCGCCAGGGTCGCGGTTTATGACGGAATTGCCCCGAGAGTCGGCGGTGGACAACGGTATATACAGATACCTACGGCTGGTTACCAAATGACCCCCCGCCAACAGAGCAATATACGGATGAACTCGAAGCGAAGAAAGTCGAAATTCCTGAAAAAACGGGACGATGTCGATTGCCCCCTATTCTACATCTTGCAGGCAAATGTTTCCCGATGAACGCTTCGAAAATAAGCATTGCCCGATTGTAAACGAATAAAACGAATTTCGCTTCGAAAAATACGAAATTGCCGGCTGTAAATGATAATGAATTTTCGCTTCGCTCCAAGTCCTCCTTTATTACGTAAGACGGAACAGTTCTCTTTACGGGATTACATTATATTTCTCTTCTCTCGATATGTTGCCGCGACTCGGGGCCGGCGATACCTATTCCGAAAATATTAAAAATAACACAGGATGGAAATACTAAAATAAATAATATATGATATATGGGTATATTACTGGATTATTTTTATAATATAGTTTAAGAATATGAAAAGAAACGTATGGTTCGAGCACGCGTCCGCAAAGAAACGAGACCGCAGTATGTCTATTGTGCGACAGCGTCACACCATAGCCAGTCGAGCCGTGACTTCCGAACGAATGAATATTATATTGTATGAATGATACAATGTTATCCCGTAAAGGGAAGCAAAGAATAAAATTACTACTATTGCTATTAATGAGCATTATGATTCAACATTACATATTTTAAATATACTAGGTCCCTAAATTTAAATAGAATTTATACTTTTCGTTGCAAAATTCATAGAACCAAAGATTAATAAAATTCCAAATTTATAGTTTGAAAAACAAATAATTGTAAAGGCCAATATGAAAAGAATTTCACGATAAACTGTGAACAAATATTTAATGTTCAGATTCCTATTCGGTACAATCAGAAATTCAATAGATCCGAATGTTCGAACGTTCGAATATTCGAAGGTTCGAAGTTCGAATATTCGAAGTTCGAATATTCGAAGGTTCGAAGTTCGAATGTTCGAATATTCGAATATTCGAATACTTAGATTATTCGAATATTCGTTACAGCCTTAGTCTGAAGGTGGAATCAGACGGCGCGTGAATCGGCGAGCTTGCTCGGCTCGTCCAGGCTCGGCAAGTCGGTTTGGCGAGCACGACTCGGCGATCCATGACCGATCAGACGGCCCGTGAATCGGCGATTCGCGCGCCGTCTGATTCCACTTTCAGAGGAACATTTGTATCTCGCTACGTTCCTCTTCGAATCTCCAAGAAGGGGAGGTCACGACATCTGGGACACGGCTTTTGATGAATCTCATATATGTTGTAGCGTAGGTGTAGTAGACCAATATATGTCTGACATGTTGGGTCCACTACCCCAGAGTTTCCGAAATATTAATAAAAAAAGATGTTTATGCGTTGACGAACAGAAGCGATAGCGAAGTTTATTATAATGAAGAATAGCGGCGCGTGTAAAAGGCAGGGTCCCGCACCGGAACTTTCACCGGTTCGGTTCTCACTGGGATCATTTTTTTTCTATAAATGTATTTTGTATTGTTTTATTCCTCAAAAGATAAAGTACTATTTTTTACATTCTAAAATATGAGATTTATCGTAAAAACAAATGAAACAATAAAATTCACGACACCATGCACATCTAATAAAAGATGTATGGTTCTAATTTCAGGTGGAAATTGCACCTGATTTACATTTAGAAAAATGTTTCTAGTGTCTGTTACCATGCGTACTGTATCAAATGTAATGTCCACTAGAAACTAATTGTACAATTAAAAAATGTACCTGTGGCCATACATCTTTTATTAGATGTGCATGGTGTCGTGAATTTTATTGTTTCATTTGTTTTTACGATAAATCTCATATTTTAGAATGTAAAAAATAGTACTTTATCTTTTGAGGAATAAAACAATACAAAATACATTTATAGAAAAAAAATGATCCCAGTGAGAACCGAACCGGTGAAAGTTCCGGTGCGGGACCCTGCCTTTTACACGCGCCGCTATTCTTCATTATAATAAACTTCGCTATCGCTTCTGTTCGTCAACGCATAAACATCTTTTTTTATTAATATTTCGGAAACTCTGGGGTGGTGGACCCAACATGTCAGACATATATTGGTCTACTACACCTACGCTACAACATATATGAGATTCATCAAAAGCCGTGTCCCAGATGTGGCGGCCTCCCCCTGCAAGATATATTAGAATGATGTCCACAGTAATGCAATAATAATAATAATAATACTTTCATAAATAAAGCATCGTAACATTTGTGATGTTTCTGTAATGATTAATTACACCAAACGCGGTATAATTTGGATAATACATATTTAGTGGTAATAAGTTTCGGCCGCAGAGAAGGATAGCGAATGAAAAAGATGGAGACAATCGGCAGTCCTTTTTTCCATTCGCTTTCTTCTCCTACGTTCGAGACTGTCGATAAACTTCTAAGAATGTAGGATCTACAGTAAAATCTCGATTAGATTTCAAAATTGTGACTATGCAACATTAGTGTTAATTTCTATTACCCCTAGTTGGACTAGATCGTGTAACTCGATTCGAAATCGAAAATCGGTGAGAGACCACACCGATGCAAACGAGGTTCACAATTAAAAGTATTTTATTTTTGGTTCTGTTTTATAAATTTTTTACCAACATATTTGTGAGGATTTTCTGATTAAAATGACACCAAACACGATGTGGTTTGGATAATTATATAAATATAATATAACGATTCGTATCCGCGATAAGTAAAATTTGTCCGATTTATGCCGTATTTGGTATCATTTTAATCAGGAAATTCTAACAAACATGTTGGTAGAAGTTTCATGAAAATGGAACAAAAAATACAAAAGTTTTAATTTTGATTGCGTTAGTATTGTCTCACACGTACACGGGTAGTTAAACTTGCTTCGTTCTCAGGCTTTCGCATACATCGAGACTTTACTGTATATCTTCTTTTACTATGCATGCTTTTCTTTTCTGCTGTGTGCTTTTGTTATTCCTATGTATGTACCACGTGTTACTGATTATTGACTCTTTACGTGCAGACAACGATTGAAGAACACAGCGTGCCTCACGGTAAATCAGGGTACCGTGGCGGAAGCAGATACTCGTGCAGGTACTTCGTACGAAGCACTTCCAAGCACATCTGCTGCGGATGATTTTCCTACGGACAGGATACACGAAGAAGACGTAGGAAATTTTGAAGAATCTCCAATAATCGAAGAAATTATACAAGAAGTAGATTTCGACAAAGACGAAGAAGTGCTGAAATCGGTGCCGGAAGATAATGAGCTGCCAGTTAGCGATGAGATACCACCTTCCGTAACAGACATCAACGAAGAAACGAATGAAGATGTTGAAAGTGGTGCCGATTACTGGCTGGTGGAGAATGCAGAACCAGAACAGCCGGCAAACCCAATTTCAGAAGGAAGAGATTTTGTTGATTTTCCGCATATTTTCGAACAAATATAAAATCTTGGAAAACATTCGACAATTGGCTGTGGCATCGAACAATTTGAAATAGTTAGATGTGAACGGAAAGGATTAGAAAATGTGTATTATGTAGAGTGCAAAATGTGCAAATACACAGAGCGCATATCCTGTCTTCGGAACAGTGATGTCACTATGGATATCAACCGCGCCGCTGTTGCCGCAACAATGATGACGGGCGGCGGATATAATCAACTGGAGGACATACTGACTGCCGTGAACGTGTCCTGTATGACGAAAAGGATCTACGAGGACTGTCTGGCTGACCTAATCGATGCCCTCGAAGTGGCCGCACAACACGAAATGGAAGATGCTGGAAAAGAGGAAAAAGCATTAGTTATAGCAAGAGGCGACGTACATGCAGAATCCAATCTACCGTTTATCCCAGTTGTCGCGGATGGCAGCTGGATGAAAAGGTCCTACCGCGGAGAAGATTACAATTCCCTTTCTGGCGTAGGAGCAATCGTGGGATACCACATGAAGAAAGTGCTGTACATCAGCGTGAAGAATAAATTCTGCATGACTTGCCAAATGGCAGGTACGAGGAAGGAAGAACCGCGCGAGCATCGTTGCTTCTAGAACTGGGGTCGTAATCAGAGTTCAACTGGCATGGAGAGTGTTGCTATTGTCGAAGGCTTCAATTGCAGCATAGATATGCACAGCCTAATATACCATATATTAGTTGCCGATGGCGATAGCAGTGTGTACAAGAAGATATTGGACAGTAATCCATATGGAAAGTATATGGTGCAGGTACAAAAAATCGAATGCACCAATCACCTGTTACGCAATTTCAGTAAAATAATAAACGATATCGGAACAAAAGGCCGCAATAAAGATCTAAGAGCTGTCGTACAGAATAATGCTCTCCGCCTGCGTACTGGTATAAAACAAGCTGCGGATACCGGTTGCGAGAAGAAATACCACTCGAGGAACGAATTCAAAATTTGAAGCAAGATTTGAAAAATGTACCGAGTCACGTTTTCGGTCAACACAAGGAGTGTCAGAAGTTAGCATACTTCTGTAAGAAATACTCTGATCCCAACAGAGTAGACTACGTTCCACGACTGAGAGAAGCTGGTATTTATGAAAGTATCGAAGAAGCGATGCAGCAACTTTTCGTTAAAGCTGACAGTTTGCTGCGCGGTCTAAACAACAATGCTGTTGAAGGTTTTAATAACATCATTGCTAAATTCATCGGAGGCAAAAGGATCAACTTTAGACGAGGGGGCTCGTATCAGGGTAGAGTCTCCGCTGCAGTCGTCCAATATAACACAAAAGAGGCGTTCAGCAGATTGAGTACGGCAATGAATAAAGAGCCGCCAACCATAGTAAGAAAGCTGGAAGGACGTCGGAAGCGCGCAGCAGAAAAAGCAAGGGAGTATAAAAAAGAAGCGAAAGCATCCTCCTTTCGAAATAAAAAACAAACGTGCGACCAGGATTACGGCCCCAACGCGGCAAAACCAGATATGGAAGAGGCAGTATACTCTTCCGAGTGTAAAAGGCACGCGGATATACTCCTTCACTGGCAAACGAGGCGAGACGAGATCCAAGTGGAAACTCGCGATCAGGCGAACAGCGAAAAGTGGATTGGTTATAGGAAGAAATTATTAACTGCATCGAATTTCGGCAAGGTATGCCGATTACGAAAGACTACACCACGGGCAAATACTGTGAAGAGTATAATGTACCCGCAACTCCACAATTTACATTCTCTCCAATACGGAAGGGAAAATGAGGCAAACGGCTTGAGACAAATGCAAGAAGAATTAGGAATGCATATTCTACCGTGTGGCCTCTTCATCGATGACACTGTGCCTCACTTAGGTGCAACTCCTGACGGCCTCGTGGACCATGATAAAATCGTCGAAGTAAAGTGTCCTGAATCGGCCAAGGATTTAACACCTGCTGAAGCAATAAAGCAACTTGATAATATAAGGCGTATTTTCAAGGGTAATGAAATGAATAAGAATCATCATTACTATTATCAAGTGCAAGGATAATTGCACATAACGAAGAGGCAACGGGCCTATTTTTGTTTATGGACGCCGAAAGGAATGAAAGTTACAACAGTATCGAGAGATGATCGATTCTGGGCAACAGAGATGGAGGAAAAACTGAAGAAGTTCTATGAGGACTGCATGTTGCCAGAAATGATAGATAGTCGATACAATCGCCAACAGCCGATTAGAGAACCTCCGTACATAAAAACAGGAGGAGCAGGTACGAGTACACAGGAAAGTACACAAAACGATGGATGAAAACATCGCAATAGCACCGGCGCGTTCATCCAGCACATATGAAGAGCTGTCGAATAAATAATTGCAATTCAAAGTCACTATTGCACCGGCGAGTGCATCCAGCGCATATGAAGAGCTGTCGAATTAGTATAGATAAAGTGGATTAGGATTTCGACCGTAGATCTTTCAAAAATTAAAACGTGAAATATCGGCGCACTGATTCGGTCAATAATAAATAAATAAATAAAAGCTATTTTGCAAGTCATACAAATAAAATTTCCAACGTTTCGGTCGTAATTTCGACCATTTTCAAGGAAAGAATAAGTAAAATGAAAACTGCACTGCTTTTAAATCAATAGCACGTGTTAAAACGTGCGAACAACGAGTCTCTTTTTATTTGAAATTTACGTTGTCCTTTTTACGTAATGTGACTATTACTACGTATTATCATGATTTGTAATTATAATTTTGAGTGTTTATTGGTTTGGTACCATATTAAATAGAACTAGCGTTACAGAGGCAGTTAATTGAGAAGTTATGTCTCTTTTTATTTGAAATTTACGTTGTCCTTTTTACGTAATGTGACCATTACTACGTATTATCATGATTTGTAATTATAATTTTGAGTGTTTATTGGTTTGGTACCATATTAAATAGAACTAGCGTTACAGAGGCAGTTAATTGAGAAATTTGTCTCTTTTTATTTGAAATTTACGTTGTCCTTTTTACGTAATGTGACTATTACTACGTATTATCATGATTTGTAATTATAATTTTGAGTGTTTATTGGTTTAGTACCATATTAAATAGAACTAGCGTTACAGAGGCAGTTAATTGAGAAGTTATTTTCATTTTTGCTTTTCAAATTATTCCAAACGGTTAACGGTTACCCCCTCCTGGGTTTGTTTAGATCGCATTTAAGTTTATCCTCTGGCTGTTCCTACCTATGGTTACATGTGTTACGTGCCGACCACTTTTTAAAATTTTTCCTTCTTGATTTTTAAGACATTGACAATTGACCCAACCACAGCGTGTTACGGGATATCCCTCGCTCAATTGTCAATGATCTACAAATTGAAATTCTATGGTAATAATTAATTCCTAGAAGCCTGATGCGCCACAGTAAATTTTTCCCATGCAAGTTGTCGACAACAATCTTGCAACGCCGTGCGATGTTCTTAGAACGCCGGATGCGATAAGCATTTTGAAAACCTAAGCACTGAGATGCTGGGAACGCTCCGAAGCGACTACGCGCTGGGCCCGTGTGCACAAGGTGCGGAGTCAGCAATTTTGGCGCTCTTTGTTCAAAGTCCCAAGTGCTTGGGCCCTTGCGTTCGTTCGTCGCAGTCGCCTGTTAAATCGCATTGAGCGTTGACGTTCTGTCCGAGGGACATCTATTTGTTTAAAAAGTAGTCGTTGAGCCGGAGTTTCATCGTTTAAGTGAACGTGAAAGGACTCAGTCCCCGTAGAGACTTATTTAAATATTTCATTGCTTCAAATATATATTAATCGCTTATATTTTAAAATATATATATACATATTCATTGTTATAATATCTACTGCCAAACCGAACCAAGTGAACCGTGTGAGTGTACAGTGTACCCTACGCGCACGTCATCCAGCTGTAGGAACGCTCTAGGTCACCAGAGAGCGAGAGAAAGAGAGCGAGAGACACAGAGAGAGAGAGACTCAGAGTAAGAGACATAACCACTCCAGTCAAAATTCTAATTTAAACCCTCTACTACCAAGTCGGTGAGTGTCTTGAAGTACCTCTTTTATAATCAAATTGTCATTGTATGGTGTGTATCGTTTATGCATTTATCGTTCTGTCACGTCGTTTCTTTTCGAATTTGATTTTCTTTTGTTTCAATGTACGGAAGCGACAGTTAATCCAACCAGTACGTGTTATGGGAATTCTCCCTCGATAACTGCCTAATTCCTTTTTCACGCGTACCGCATTTGTGAATTGTATCGAATCCGATTACTATAAAGCGATATATTACGATCATTCTATTTTCTTCAAAACGATTTATTTGAAATCTGTATTATCGTACGATTGCGCGAACATTGATCCAACTCACATAACGAGTTGCGGGGTTTTCCTCGATCAATTGTCGTCCGTAAAGTATTCGCGTTAAATTGTACACCCGATCAATATTGTTCACCCCGCGTGTTTATTTTCGTGAGTCATCTACGACTCTCCGAAAAACCCATGTAAATTCCTGAAATTGTACCACCTTCAAACATTTCCTTTTGCTTATTTTGTAATACATGGTAATATTTACTTAAATATTGTCTCATTTTGTTTCGAACCAGTCTCAAAGTACCACATCCAGACGGGACAACCTGTATTGGTTGTAGACAAAAGCCCTACTCCCAAAACAATCCTGAATTTTCGCGTAATACGTATTCCAAAAAGTAAAAAAATACGCCAAGTACATGAAAAATCAAATAAATCACAAAAAATAGAAGACCATAATAATCACAAAAAATAGAAAAAGTATACAATACAAAAAAAGATGTGAAATCAAAATGAGCTGCCAGTACATAAAGGTGCTTTCCAACTGCGCTTAAGATGACACAACTACATACACACAGCTAAAATGCTGTGTTCATACATTCCATTACAATGTATTACATAATACAGATATATTTTTATACAAATAAATATTTTAATACGAATAAAGATTTTATTCAAAATACTTGGCGCTGCGCAACCGAAAAAATGTTAATTGTCTTAGTACAAAATACATTACATATTACAACAAATACATACACGTATTAGAAACGCAGTTAGATTTATTCTACATATAATATCATACGTAGCACATGCACGCACGCACGCACGCACGCACACGCGCACGCACTCTCTCTCTCTCTCTCTCTCTCTCTCTCTCTCTCTCTCTCTCTCTCTGTCTCTCACGAACGCACCCACGCACAAGAAAGAAAGAAAAAGATTAATGCAATTTATACATGTTTATTCAGTTTAGCAACATCAATTCCGGGCGCAGCGCCAAGTATTTTGAATAAAATCTTTATTCGTATTAAAATATTTATTTGTATAAAAATATATCTGTATTATGTAATACATTGTAATGGAATGTATGAACACAGCATTTTAGCTGTGTGTATGTAGTTGTGTCATCTTAAGCGCAGTTGGAAAGCACCTTTATGTACTGGCAGCTCATTTTGATTTCACATCTTTTTTTGTATTGTATACTTTTTCTATTTTTTGTGATTATTATTGTCTTCTATTTTTTGTGATTTATTTGATTTTTCATGTACTTGGCGTATTTTTTTACTTTTTGGAAGTTTTTTATGGGGATCTCACTTCTTTTTACAAAGACAATATGTATACAATGACGGACGACAGTCCCTGCCGAATAATCCCGAGAGTCGACGAAACAAGAACGAACATGTGTTGGCTGAAGGTGTGTGTGTAACGCGTGTATACGTATTATGTGGACGAAAATTTGGCTTGGAGAATCAGAAGAATAATATTGGAGATATCGGAAGTGACCGATCCATGATACGATATTACGATATCTCTGTCATGCGTGGACCGATTTTATTGAAATTGGTCTTATTCGAAAGCCGATATGCGATTTACATAAGAAAAATGCCTTTAAATTTACAAAATATTGCATGCGTGATGAGATATTAACAGAATTAGGTTAAGAGTGTCTCCGCGACGAGTAAAGATACACGGTAGCGACATCGACTCGACATATATATAACAGGGTGTTTTCATGTACTTGGCGTCGAGACGTTACCGCGTCTCTAGATAAATTGCTAAAATCTTTAATTTGTTAAGCGTTGCGTGAGAAAAATTAGACTCAACCGCTCGGTCACTTTAAATTTAACGCCCTCACGTAACAGCTAAACTGGTGTCAGAAGTGGGATCTTTTACTGCTTTTGTCGAAACTCCGTCCATTGTGGTATTTTTCTGAGACGTTTGAGATAGAAGAGTGCATCATTGGCATATGTAATTTGTTTGGCATGTTTGCATTTTTGTTTCTTGAAAGTTTTAGGAAAATCCGTGATATCGCCTTCTAATTTATTTTCAGTTTATATATTCAGTTTATTTATATATTTGTAAATTAAAAATTTTAACAAAATGGTTAATCCCAATGAAACCGCTGACGCTAGCGCGTCATCCGTGAATCTATCCGTCACAAACGCGATGATGACGTCTATGGCGGAATGCTTTGCTTTACAGCACGGGACGTTGAATATTCCTTTCTTTAACGGGAGAAATATACCTTTGAACGATTTCTTACAAGATGTGCAGAACGGCGCAGTTTTTGTACCTCCTGCGTCGGAAGGCCCGTTCGTTAAAGCAGTCCTTGGAAAATTACAAGGAGCTGCACGCGATAGCACTTTTGGGAAAACCTTTAATACCGTAAACGAATTAATTAAACATTTGAAAAACAGATTCGCTCCCGGGAAAGATTATCCATATTACCATCATGAGATTGAAAACATCCGCATGCGTAGAAGTGAAACAGTAAATGATTTTCATGATCGGCTTAATATTTTGGTTAGCGGGGCTCGACTTGCGCTGGAGGATTCGTATGGCGCGGACGCGGATAAGATGATGTGCCCGATTAAAGAATGCGCGTTAGAAGCATTTATTCGCGGCTTGCCCGACGAGATTGCCAGGGCCGTAGACGCGCGGGATCCCAAAACTCTAGAAGACGCGGTAAAACATGCGACGCGAGTCGAAACGCGAATGAGGTCTGGAGTAATACCAACCGGAGATCCGAACAGATTGTTTCTTTCAAGACAGGACGATTCTCGTCTAAATCCCCGTCCAGATTCGCCTAATCAAAGTAATTCGCGTCAAAGCTTATTCACTTATCGCGATTCGCGAAACCAAAATTTCGGAGACTCTCGCTCGCGAAGCCCGAGTCCAAACGCGACTGGAAATTCGGATCATTCAAAATTTCCGACAAGTATTCTTAAACCACCGCGTAGTAACACGGAATCGAGTAGATATCCAGAACAACATGGGTATCCCGCTTATTCTCCGTATCCTTACATGCCTTATCCACCTTTTTACCAAATGCCTTATCCACCATACTATTCACCGTATCCACAGGATCCGCGTTTTCCATCAAATTTGCCATACGCATAATCTCCGACGGCTCCACAATTGGCACGAAGCATGAGTCCAACTCCCCAAGCGACGCAAGTCGCACCTCAAAATTCAAACTTCCAAGCTAGTTTCCGAAACTCGAATTCCGATTCGCGGAATTCCGTAGGATTTCGCGAGTCTAGGCCGTACTCACCGAATCAGAATCGTTCATATTCACCAAATCAAAATTCGTCAGAACCACGTAATAATTCAGATTTAAACTCCCGAGTAACTCCTCGAACAGACGCGACGACGAGTTACCAAAATTCCGAGCGTCGCCCGTTGAACAATCAAAATTCCGAGCGTCGCACGTCGAACAACCAAAACTCGGAGCGTCGTCCGACAGTAAGATTTCTGGAAAGGGATCAACAATACTAAATTTGGGTTGTAACGACGAATCGCCTGTTGTAAAATTAACCGCGGAACAATTACGATATAAAACTGCAACGTTTTTGATTGATACGGGTGCAGACATAAATGTAATAAAATTAAACGCATTGCACGAGGATGTAACCGTCGATGTACGTGATTCTATCGAAATGAGAGGAATTACAGACGAAAGAATGGAAACATTAGGAACCACAATAGTATCAATTTTGGATCAACCAATCCTATTTCATGTAGTAAGATCAAATTTTCCGATACATAGTGACGGTATTTTAGGAAAAGCCTATTTGAGACAAGAAAAAGCCGAAATTTCTTTTGCACATAATACTATAGTTACGCAAAGTCAACCAATTCGACCGATCCATTTTATTGGCGAGGCTCCTCCAGAGGAAGCACCTCAGAAAAATAGTACGCCGCGTGTTTATCGTATTAGCAGTCGTACCCGACAAGCAATCGCCATAGACACCATCAACTGTGATTTGAAAGAAGGATATTTACCATTACTCAAAACAATAGATGGACTTTATATTGGAGAAGCAATAGTAAAAATTAAAAATAACGTGTGCCATGTTCTCGCAATTAATACCTTGGACAAGGACATTCAAATAGAAATACCGCCTCAAGAAATTTTACCGTTCGAATACCATAATTTTCCGGAAGAACGCGAATACTTCGATTCTGACTCTGAACAGCAGGAGTCACCGGTATCACCGGACCGTGTAACTCAAATTTTATCAAAATTGCGTTTAGATCATTTAAATGACGAGGAAAGAGATCACGTAATTAGAATAATCGAAGAATTTCCGGAACGATTTCGTCTACCAGGTGACAAATTAGAATCCACTCCTTTAATACAACATCGAATACCTACAATAGACGATTTGCCCATTAACACTAGGCAATATCAATTTCCGCGAGTTCACCAAAAAGAAATAGCTCGCCAAATTTCTAGTAAATTAACAGAGGAAATTATTGGACTTTCAAATTCTCCATACAATTCACCACTCTGGATAGTACCAAAGAAACCTGATTCCGAGGGAAATCTAAGGTGGAGATTAGTCATTGATTTTCGGAACCTTAATGAAAAAACAATAGGTGACGCATACCCCCTGCCTAACATCACGGAGATTCTAGATCATTTAGGCGAAGCGAGATACTTTTCAACCTTTGATCTCGCCAGTGGATTCCAACAAATCGAAATGGATCCACGAGATCGCGCTAAAACAGCCTTTACTACACCTAACGGTCATTACGAATATATTCGTATGCCTGAAGGGCTTAAGAATGCTCCCGCGACGTTTCAACGGCTGATGGATCAGGTATTGCGCGGATTACAGGGTGTGGAAGTATTTGTCTACCTCGATGACATCGTCGTTTACGCGAAAAATTTGGAAGATCACGGAAAGAAAGTCCGACGGTTATTCACACGATTAAATGATGCTAAATTAACCCTTCAGCCAGACAAGTGTGAATTTTTAAAAACCGAAGTCACATATTTAGGCCACATTATCAGTCGATCAGGAGTAAGACCTGACCCTAAGAAATTAATGGCAGTGAAACATTTTCCTCGTCCTAAAAATCAAAAAAATGTACGACAATTTCTTGGACTAGCCGGTTATTATCGCCGATTTATCAAAGATTTTGCAGCCAAAGCCAAACCATTAACCGAATTATTAAAAAAGAACGCCACTTTCGTGTGGAAGAAAGAACACAAAAATAGTTTCCAAATTTTACGTAAAGCTTTGTGCAGGAGTCCCATATTGCAATATCCCGATTTCAATAAACCATTTACATTAACTACTGATGCATCCGATTACGCAATAGGCGCCGTACTCAATCAAAATGTGGACGGACATGATTTGCCTGTAGCTTACCTTTCGAGAAATTTAACGAATCCGGAACAAAATTATTTTACCACTGAAAAGGAATGCCTAGCAGTTCTTTTTGCAATACTACATTTTCGACCATACCTTTACGGAAGAAAATTTACTTTGGTTAGTGACCATGAGCCTTTAAAATGGATAGACTCAATAAAAGATCCGGGACAACGATTAGTACGTTGGAGATTAAAATTGCATGATTACGAATACGAATTTGTACATAAACCTGGACGTCTAAATTCCAACGCAGATGCATTATCTCGAAACCCAGTAACAAAATTTAATACTAGTTCAGAATCCAGTTCTAAAGACACATCCGAAAGTGATTCGGAATGTAGTATTCCAAAAATTCTGCCTATTAAAAGACCACCCGCGAATAAAAAGCTACCAGCTCCGAGCACTTCTAGATCCGTACCTGCAGAACCAAAACCTATAGTTAAACCAATCATCAAGAGAGGTAAACGTACCTTTCCATTAGATAAAAATGCTGTTTCAACAAGAACGCGTTCCACAGTTCCAACTGTCGATCCAAAACCTCCCATTAATTACGCGGAATTAACTACTACAGAGTCTTCACAAAATTCCGAAGATGAACCGCCTACCGACCCACCGGTATTCCGAGGTCGAAAAAGCGTGTTACCTAATCTCAAATCGCCAACATTGGTTCAAGAATTTCAACGCGCCCTTTCTAAAGAAGTACAATCTGCAGACCAGTCCGAGGTTGTGGACACTACAGAGGATGAAGCTGCCGCGGCTCCTACACCTGCCGAAGGCATAACGATAGAGGTTGCACCTCCATCCAATGATAGTGACGATAACGAGATCCACCTCGACACTACTCAACCCATTGGGCTACAGGAACTTCAGGAATCTTTTAACCGTTTTGACCAATCGCTGCAGGAGCATAGCGAGATTCTTCAAAAATCATCCGATGAACTAGAACCGGATACAGAAAATTCATTCCGGGAAGAATTGGATAAACGTGCAGAAGACTTGTGGACGCAATATAAATCGCGAGAACAAAATAGTGCAGAAGCAACAGCTACTGATACAGGACCTTCAAAAGATGAAATAGGGAAACCACCTTTAGAATCCATTCAAGAAGAAGAAGAACCAAACACTGCCTCAGGATTTGATAATACACTAATTCATCGTTCACCGCGCCGATCCATGATACCAACCCCATTACCATCAAACAGACCGCTTGCATTATCCACACCTTATTCAAAACCAGAAACCATATCTTCCGACCCATTTTCCACTCCCAAACGTTCATTTATTCCTGAATCGAGGAACCACAGGAAAATTGATCAGTATCGGCCAGGAATTCAAATAACAGAAAGTATACTTCCGGACATATTAACGTCACCGACTTTCTCCCGAAGCACACGCGGAGGAAATATTAATTTCACTGGAAACAATTTAACAAACATTCGCGAAAATTACGTTCATTTCATTTCTTCCGATGTAGAATTGGTAACCCCAATAAGTAAATTGCTCGCAGATATAGGGGCCATAAGCATTGAAAATCTGCGGAATGCAAAGCCAAAAGAAGGCCAGGCACTCGTTACGCCGCGAGGTAAATACAAAATTTTTAGTGTAGTAATCAAAGAAAAGCATTATGATGATACTTCCATCGCAAAATTAGGTAATGCTTTGAAAAATTTAAGAAATACACTTTTACAATCAGGTATAAAAACCTTTAGAATTTCGAAATCCGGTGAATTTACGGATACACTTCCGCAAGGTACACTAGCTGGTATCTTATTAAATGTTTTTGCGGATAGTGAAATCAAAGTAACTCTGTGTACCGGAAACGTACAGGTACCGCCCGAAGAACTCCGTCCGAAAATCATTTCGGAATTACACGAAAGTTTAATAGGAGGGCATAAGGGCGTAACAAAAACATATCAACGAATTCGAGAAAGATTTTATTGGCCATCGATGCGTAACGACATTCAAAATTTTATCAGAACATGCAATAGTTGTCAGGAAAACAAACTTGTTAGGACAAAAACTCGTGAACCAATGCTTATAACTGATACAACATTAAGGCCATTTGATAAAATATCTTTAGATACTGTGGGACCTCTTCCATTGACTCCTAGCGGTAATCGGCACATTATAACTATGCAGGATAATCTTACAAAATACTGCATTGCAGTTCCTGTACCGGATATAAAAGCAGAAACTGTAGCTCACGCGCTGGTCACGCATCTGGTTTTGCAATATGGGGCTCCACGCGCGATCTTAACTGATCAAGGCACTAGCTTCATTAACAAAGTATTAAAAGAATTAGCGAAAGTATTCAAAATTAATCACGCAACTACTTCTGGGTACCGTCCACAAACAAATGGTGCTCTAGAACGTAGCCATATAGTCTTGACTGAATACATAAAACATTATCTAAATGACTTTGATGATTGGGATAAAATAGTACCATTTGCAATATTTTCATATAATACGTCTGTTCACGAAGCAACAAATTTTACCCCACACGAATTGGTGTTTGGCGAAATAGCACGCTGTCCTAGTGCATTCCCTACAGACGAATCCTTATCAACGTATAATGGATATCTCCGAGATTTGTTAACGCGATTAACTGAAATGCAGACCTTGGCTGCACAAAATTTGATATCGGCCAAACATAAGTCAAAATTACATTATGATGAAAAAGCGCGACCATTTCAGGGTAAAATTGGCGACATGGCACGCGTTTTGGTAGAAGTCAGAAAAGGAAAATTTGGTAGTCGATATCACGGTCCCTACAAAATTGTTGGAATTCTCGAAAAGAATAATATTATTTTGCAAAAGAAGTCTGGCGAACGATTTGTAAAACACGCCGATAAGCTATTGTTACACCACCAGGGTGCTCAGTACATTGAACCGGAACAAAAATTCCAAAATGACACTTAACACTTTCCAGAAATTAAAATATGCATATACAGGGTTATCCACCGAATACTGGCGGCGCTCGCGCCAATACAAATGAGAACGGCAACAACGCCACACGCATACGTACGAGACAATCATGTGTCGATACATCCGCCATCGATGAGTTGTTGCTAAAAGTATAGGTTCGTGTAGGTCATGTAGATGTTGCCGTTCTCATTTGTACTCGCGCGAGCGCCGCCAGTATTCGGTGGATAACCCTGTATTATAGGAACATATAAAAGACTTAAATGTATCGAAAAATGTAAAATCGGTATTGTCTCCACGAATAGAGTTAAATTAAATTAAGAAAATTGGTAACTCTTCTCTCTGTGATGACCTGGATCACGCTAATCTCCGCAAACCATCGGAGAACACATGAAACATCAAGAGTTCATTCGTTCTGGGATTATATTTCGAAAAATTGCTCATTACAAAACTGATAACATCACAGATGACGATACTCTCGATACTCGTAATTTGGAGGAGGAGAATGCGACTTATATACAATCACGCTTGTTCGTTCATTGGATCAACCTACTACCATCTTCCACTGACAACCACCGACTGGCAGAATCTACCGAGTCGCTCTTCAGTTGTCATGAGGCCGAACACCGCTCGGGCAACTTATATCCTGCCAGAGTATAGCCTATGGAGATGGATTGTGGACTGCATCGCACGGATTGCCGAGTTCTGCAGGACGGAAGTCCATGAGTCACTTCGGGGTCTGGATCACCTCAGCCTCGGTGATGGGAGATAACCAGGGATTCGAGGACGCAGGATAGTATTAACCACCGCTTTCTATTGAATACCTTGTATGCGATGCGCCGTTATTGTATATGATACACTGTTTTAGATGACAAATTGGTTGCCGCGAATGGCCATAGCTGTTGACCCTGGTTGCGAAAAACTGTACAGCGCTGGAAGGATAGAATGTGACAGCTTTCACGCCCGACCATCAGCCTTTCAGGAGCTGGCAGTACCTGCGGGTCAATTCCTTGAGGGACCTCTCAGATGATCGCTGCGCGAACTGTGGCAGCGCCAAACTGGAGACATTTTTGGAGACCAGTCCGAGCCTACGGACTTTTGGCATTAAGAGCACCGACTTTCCTACATCCGAAACACTCCAACCTCAATATGACGAATAACGAATTCATCGAGGAGATCAACGCATAAGACCCATCATCATACCTAACATCAGCAGTTGTACCAACGTGCGAGGAGTTCAAGCTGGATGCACTGGGTGTATTAACAAACGAACTTCTACTCGGACGTCGGTGCTCGACTCCTTAAGGACGTGTCGTCACTCGAGGAATTGACTTGTGGGGATAACCAGGGTGTATGTTTGTGGTCTGATTAGAAAATGTTCAGAAATATCAATAGAGCGACCTGCTGTAGGGCTGCGTACATATAGGACGCCCTTTTATAGAATGCGTATACTCCGCGCTGCGCGGCGACCCTCATAACCACCGAATTACGATCTTTGTCAGCGGAACAAGCGCGGTGCGTCGTAGGCGTGACAGGCAGCTACTCCATGCTTTTATAAATTATACTCGGCACTCCAGGTGTCCTTATACCTAGTTATCATCGGGGACGATGATTTCAAGGGGGGAGGGGTGTTACGTGCCGACCACTTTTTAAAATTTTTCCTTCTTGATTTTTAAGACATTGACAATTGACCCAACCACAGCGTGTTACGGGATATCCCTCGCTCAATTGTCAATGATCTACAAATTGAAATTCTATGGTAATAATTAATTCCTAGAAGCCTGATGCGCCACAGTAAATTTTTCCCATGCAAGTTGTCGACAACAATCTTGCAACGCCGTGCGATGTTCTTAGAACGCCGGATGCGATAAGCATTTTGAAAACCTAAGCACTGAGATGCTGGGAACGCTCCGAAGCGACTACGCGCTGGGCCCGTGTGCACAAGGTGCGGAGTCAGCAATTTTGGCGCTCTTTGTTCAAAGTCCCAAGTGCTTGGGCCCTTGCGTTCGTTCGTCGCAGTCGCCTGTTAAATCGCATTGAGCGTTGACGTTCTGTCCGAGGGACATCTATTTGTTTAAAAAGTAGTCGTTGAGCCGGAGTTTCATCGTTTAAGTGAACGTGAAAGGACTCAGTCCCCGTAGAGACTTATTTAAATATTTCACTGCTTCAAATATATATTAATCGCTTATATTTTAAAATATATATATATACATATTCATTGTTATAATATCTACTGCCAAACCGAACCAAGTGAACCGTGTGAGTGTACAGTGTACCCTACGCGCACGTCATCCAGCTGTAGGAACGCTCTAGGTCACCAGAGAGCGAGAGAAAGAGAGCGAGAGACACAGAGAGAGAGAGACTCAGAGTAAGAGACATAACCACTCCAGTCAAAATTCTAATTTAAACCCTCTACTACCAAGTCGGTGAGTGTCTTGAAGTACCTCTTTTATAATCAAATTGTCATTGTATGGTGTGTATCGTTTATGCATTTATCGTTCTATCACGTCGTTTCTTTTCGAATTTGATTTTCTTTTATTTCAATGTACGGAAGCGACAGTTAATCCAACCAGTACGTGTTATGGGAATTCTCCCTCGATAACTGCCTAATTCCTTTTTCACGCGTACCGCATTTGTGAATTGTATCGAATCCGATTACTATAAAGCGATATATTACGATCATTCTATTTTCTTCAAAACGATTTATTTGAAATCTGTACGATTGCGCGAACATTGATCCAACTCACATAACGAGTTGCGGGGTTTTCCTCGATCAATTGTCGTCCGTAAAGTATTCGCGTTAAATTGTACACCCGATCAATATTGTTCACCCCGCGTGTTTATTTTCGTGAGTCATCTACGACTCTCCGAAAAACCCATGTAAATTCCTGAAATTGTACCACCTTCAAACATTTCCTTTTGCTTATTTTGTAATACATGGTAATATTTACTTAAATATTGTCTCATTTTGTTTCGAACCAGTCTCAAAGTACCACATCCAGACGGGACAACCTGTATTGGTTGTAGACAAAAGCCCTACTCCCAAAACAATCCTGAATTTTCGCGTAATACGTATATATTGCTAAAATCTTTAATTTGTTAAGCGTTGCGTGAGAAAAATTAGACTCAACCGCTCGGTCACTTTAAATTTAACGCCCTCACGTAACACATGTTTACCTCAGTCATTCTCCAGCCGACTCGTTGTTCGCACGTTTTAACACGTGCTATTGATTTAAAAGCAGTGCAGTTTTCATTTTACTTATTCTTTCCTTGAAAATGGTCGAAATTACGACCGAAACGTTGGAAATTTTATTTGTATAACTTGCAAAATAGCTTTTATTTATTTATTTAGTATTGACCGAATCAGTGCGCCGATATTTCACGTTTTAATTTTTGTCGAATTAGTAATTGCAATTCAAGGTCACTATTGCACCGGCGAGTGCATCCAGCGCATATGAAGAGCTGTCGAATTAGTAATTGCAATTCAAAGTCACTATTGCACCGGCGAGTGCATCCAGCGCATATGAAGAGCTGTCGAATAAGTAATGTTCCAAAATGTAAGTAAGAAAGTATGTAGAAGATACATATGGAGAGTGAATAGGACCGTCTATGACGGGGGTGGTGGTGGGCCTTTTCACACTCTTCTAATAATAAATACCTATAGCTATTCTTTGATATCAAGTGAAAATGACATGTATAAAAGCGTAAGTATGACATATACTTTTGTTATGCAAATAATTGGTTGGAAATCATCATGAATGTTTCTCTCTTATATGAATTTGTTTTAGATATTTCCACCAACCAATATCAACGTTGAAAATCATGCTCTATGAAGCGGGGAAAGGATGGCTGTCTTCTCCGCAAGCATAAAGATAATTAAATAACGTACATACATTTACATTTTTACTGCATTCAGATTACAACTCGTTCTAACTTTTTATCACAGGTTCTATGACAACTAACTGGAATCGAAAGGGGTCAGTGCCATCCCAAGAAAATATTTATGAGAAATAGGACACAATAATAATGGTTTCTTCAGTAAGTGTGAGTATCAGTTTTTACATTCAAGTGGTATAAACACAAAAATAATTTTTATTAAATTTATTTCTTTTTGCAGATCAATCCAGGGTGTACATATGTACAATGGGCTGAGGAATATCGTTGCAGCTACCACAAATGCAGGGTGGAAGAGGTACCCCTTCCATGACGCCGACCGGGCTAGAGAAAATGTGCAGCAGCAGATTTTCTGTCAGCTGGTGGAGCAGAGTTTCTGTCCTTGAAGTGACAGAAAATATAACCTATATGCTATACCCGATTTCCTAAAGGATGATGAAAAGTTCACAAATGTAGCGTAATAGAACGAAATAGCCGCTAAACATTTATTGTCATATAGCATATGTATACATAGGTTATATTTTCTGTCACTTCGAGGAGGGACCACATAATAATCACGCATTGGATTCAACGTCAAACACAATTTTATATATGTTTGTTCATAACTGCTTTCTGCATAGGATGTGTATTTCATGTTTTGTTTCAGTGTTTTGCTAATTATAAAATGTCTATCCTAACAAACTTCATTTTCTGGGGACATGCCCTCGTGTACTTTTCCTTTTCACTTATAATTCCTTACTGCCAACGTAGAATATTCTAGCATAAGCACATTTCAAGTAAATGTACAATGAATTTTCTACGTTTGCAGTACCAGCAGACTTTCTGTTTAAATTTTTACAAGTTCAACGTAACAGCTGACAATTTCTTTCCACATTCCAAATATAATATGGAAATAGCAAACAGCTTCCTCTCGCGTGCACAGGCAGCCGCGTATCTATGGGTATTACCATTTCTGTGCAGAAAAAATCTGCTGTAATACCGACCTGCCAAATCGGCCAGACCACGTGACGTGTCTACCCCCATAAGGAAGATTGTGAAAAGGAACAGGAGTTTTGGGAGAAAATAGAAGATCAAAATAGCTTTAATAAAGATGAAATAAATGGGAAGATAGTTCATAAGTCGAGCAAGGCAAAGTCAACAGAAGTAACAATTATAGCGGAAGTAAATGCTGAAACTTGTGAAAAATTTATGGAGTTGGAGAAACTGAAAATCGGATGGAAAATGTGTAAAGTGCAGGACTATATAGGGATTTTAAGGTGTTTCAAATGTTGCGGATTTTATCAATTTGCAAAATATTGTACTAAGAATGAAGCGTGCGGAAATTGTGCTAATCATCATACAGCGAGAGAATGTAGAAGTGAAAGTAAAAAGTGTGTTAATTGTGAAGAAAAAATAAGGACCTATAAGGTTAAAAACTTGAAGTCAGATCACTCGGCATTTGATTGGAACTGTCCTTGTTTTAAGAAAGAAATTGAAAAACTGAAAGATAGAATTCGATGTAATAATAATATGTAGCAATCAATGGATCGGAAAAAAGGCGGAAACAGAGTTATTTGTTTAAATGCACAGGGATTCTTGAAGCATAAAGATGAAATAGAGAATGTATTGATAAGGAAATATAGACCTAAGTAGTTTAGTGGGATTGACAGAAACACATGTTACTAAACGAATAGAGGATCACGAACTGTACATTAGCGGACATGTGTGTGTGAGGACTAGGAGTGATTCACAATCTAGTAGAACAGGCGGTGTATTATTATATATAGATAGCAGAATTAGATTTGATATAGTAGCGATAGAAACATGCGAGAGAAATTGGTGGTCAATAATAGTTAAAATTAATGATAAGAACTATAGAGGTATAATTATGATAATTTATCACTCGCCAAATGACAGAGACGCTAGTTTTATCAACTTCCTCGAGGAGACTTGTATCGATAGAATGCAGAATGATAACGTTATAATCATGGGGGACTTCAACATAGACATGAAAGTAAGTAATTATACCCAAAGTAAATTAATTAGAGTAATGAACTCTGTAGGATTAAAACAATTGGTGAGAGAAGCAACCAGAATTGTAAGAAATTCTGAAACAATAATTGATTTAATCTTTACGAATGTTGAGATGAAAGTAGAAGTATGGCATGAACCCAAAATAACGGATCATTCTGCAATAGTGATTTATTGGAAAGTACAGTTGACGGAAGACGAGAGAAAAATCATTACTTACAGAGACTATAAAAGAATGGATATAGGTGAGTTTAAAAGAATGATAATTAAGCGTTTCGATGCTATTGAAGACGCGAGCGTTAATATGCTAGCAAACTCGGCGGTAAATGAAATTATAAAATGCCTTGACTTAACAGCACCGCGAAAAACAGTAGTATTAAAAGACAAGTGGCAGGGAAAGGAATGGTTTTGTGAGAATATACATCAGATGATAAAGCAAAGGGACGTAGCACACAAGGTGGCGCGTGTGAGTAAAAATGAAAATGACTGGGAAGAATTTCGACTGTTAAGAAATAAAATTGTAGATATTTGTAGGAGAACTAAAAGAAGTTATACAGAAGAGAAACTTGATAAAAATAAAAAAAAATCCAAAGCAAATGGGGGGGGGGTGTTAAAAGAGATGATAAAGGGTAAAGTCATTAGTAAAGAATATAAAGAATTGCAAGTTGGAAATAGAATAATTACTAATGTTGTGGAAATGGCACATAATTTCAACTGTTATTTTGTCGATAGTATTAAGATTTTAAGAAATAAGGAGCAGGAGGAAAATAGTATGAGGAACAGAATATATACTGATAGTGTTCTAGAAGTGTTTAGTGGAGTAGAAATAGAGCAATTGTATAAGATAGTACAAAAACTGGAAAATAAGGCAGGTACAGAGGAGGGAATAACTACGGAAATAATGAAATATGTGGTAGAAGTAGCAGCAGGGAAAATATGCAATATATTTAATAAATCGCTACAGGAAGGAATGTTCCCAAGTAAATGGAAGGAAGCGGTTGTAGTCCCAGTACCTAAAGTTCGAGGAACAAACAAAATCGAAGAATTTCGACCGATAAATAAATTACCGATTCACGAAAAGATATTGGAAATCATAGTACAGAAGCAGTTAGTAGATTACTTCGAAAAGAATGAACTGCTGATTGAATGTCAATCGGGTTTTAGGGCCAAGCATTCGTGTGAGACTGCATTGCAATGGATAATCTCGGATTGGAAAAAATCAATAGGGGAAGGGAATAAAATGATAGGAGTGGTGTTTTTGGACCTAAGAAGAGCATTCGAAGTAGTTGATAGGGAAATATAAGCAAACTAAAGTGGTATGGGATAAGAGGGAAAGTATTAAGCTGGTTGAATAGTTATTTGGAGGGGAGATCTCAAAGAGTTAAATTTAATGGGATACTGTCAAATGCCATTTAGGGGTTCCTCAAGGGTCAGTGTTGGGACCGCTGTTATTCTTCATATTTATTAATGACATCAAAGAGGCTATAAATGATAATTGTGAAATAAGGATGTTTGCGGATTTATACGACGGGGCATTCAAGAATGGTGATAGAAAGTAGTTTGAATGAGGTAATGGTGAAAGTGGATGAGTGGTTAAGGCTAAATAGGTTGTGTGTAAATACTGATAAGACTAAGGTTATGTTAATCAGGGGAGGTAGAAAGAAGTTAACAGAGGACTATGTAAAAGTTAAAGTGCAGGCTAAGGAATTAGAGGTTGTAAATGAAATTAGATATCTGGGAGTACTAATTGACCAGAGTTTAAAGTTTTCGAAACATGCAGACTACATAAGCAAGAAAGTAGGAGCGAAATTAGGGCTTATGCGAAGAATCGGGGCGGATATATCTGCTAGTATGAGGTGTATAATATACAAATCCGTTGTAGCACCGTTATTTGATTATTGTGCGTCAATCTTGGTAGGGTTATGTGAAACGAATATACAGCACACTTACAAAAGCTGCAAAATCAGGATATGAGAATCATACTGAGGTGCAATAGACGGGTAAGAATTGCCGATATGTTAGAAGTGTTACATTTCATGACAATAGAAGAGCGCATCAAGTACAATACTTGCATACTTGTATACAGGGTGTCCGCGCGAACACTGGACAGCTGAATATCTCCTAAAGTATTGGACATAAAAAAATTAAAAAAATATGGAATTGCATGGTTCGATGGGGCCAATTTATTAGCCCAGACGAATTTTTTTTCGATTATTATTTTAAAAGATACGATGGTCAAGTTCGGTTCTGTAAATGGAACTATCTTTTCTGAAGACGTGAGTTGATAGTACGTTCCAAGACAAATTCAAGTGTCGCCAATGGATTCCTTATGTTTTTCCGATGAAAATCATTACATATGTCGTGTAAATCGGACGACTTTTACATAAGGACTACAAATAGCTTGCGTCAAAGTATTCCGATTTGCATGATATTTGGTATGATTTTCATCAGAAAAACATAAGGAATCCATTGGCGTCACTTCTCTTTCGATACGATGAAGAAAAGAATTTCTTAATACGCTGTACTGGATATTGCACCCTCGACTGCGGGGGCTCGACCTCACTTCGCTACGTTCGGCCCAAGATTCATACCTTTTTCCGGAAAAAGCCATAAAAATCGGGCGAGGCACTGCGAAGGTCTGTCCTCGCCACGGGGTACCAGGCCGCATCTTCTTGACGGGCGTTGCTCCAGAATTACCCTGTATCATTTGTGCAGTGTGTGACTCGACTACCCTCCGTGTAATCGGTCTGCGCGAAATGGGGCTCAAGTTCGATCGTTATCAGTACTCCTGCCCGAGTGGAATAAGATTTACTTTAATTATAGTACATGTGTGTTTTATATATACGAAAAAGGGGAAGCGCGCATTAGTTCGGCATCAACCAACATCGGGTATCCAAATAGAATCATGAGAGACGCTAGTAAAATAAGGACGCCAAAACGCAAGCCCAAGTCTGACACACTGTCGAAAGGACAAAAGACACACCCTTAACCGGCCGTCACCCAACGAGTGCACCGCCCACGTGCTGCGCCATCGCACGAAGACCCCCGTAAAAAGACATAAACGCGCGAAAATTAGGGATTACACGGGTCGAAGTAGACAATAGGAAGTAGAATATCAACACACTCAGAAAACACTCAGCGAAGGTACCAGGCCAAAAACATTTAGTCAAGCATCATAAATGAGGGTGCGATGTCATCTGGTCCTTTCTGTGGGGATTCCGATTTGCCCACTGTGTCGTGACAAGCGCGGGCTCAGAGCGAGGCGGAAATTCCAATTATCTTTTACAGCCAGTAATTTAGAATATTTCGAAGCGAAATTTCTCCATTCGTTTATTCGGCTTCGAAGCGTTACCTAAATATGCCAGGTGTAAGAAAGATGCCACCAACAGAGCAATTAAAAAGTATTATCCAACATCAATATGCCTCGCGGAGAGACACAGAAAGAAAAGGGGTAGTCCGCTGACTGCGCGTCGTCCCGTCTGCGTCGTCCTTCCTTCGAATTAAAGGCGGATCCCTTATCTCTCGAATATAAACACGTTTCCGAATATCAAAACAAAAGCACGCGCTGACGTATTCGGTGCGAGAGAAGGTGGCTCATAGCAAAGAGATTAGGTATTCCTTTGATACGGCGGCAACTTTCCACCTATTATACGCAGACATAGGCTAGGAGATTCCGCCTTTCACAGACACTCATCGCAGTGCAATTGCGTCAAGAGTAGCCTAAGCTACCGCTGAGGCAGACGCGGGTCAGACTCCTACGTCTGGCGCGAACTGAACGATTGAAAACGCAGCTAGGAGAAAGAGATGCATGCTTCTCCATTACACTGGCACACTGCTAGGAGACCCCACCTTTAGGGTCAATTCAGACGAAGCGATATAACAATACTGCGGCAAAAAATTGAGTCACGTATAATATATACATATGTCTCTGCATACATATATACATATGTGCCGATTCGAAATCGCAACGACGCCGCATCGCTCATCTGAATTGACCATTATTAGACGTTCTTCGGCCTGAGTTAATCCTTATATTGGTCCGTGGATTGCACGTGGTGACCTGGGTCCCGCGCGCACAGAACAATGCGGCCATAAACCGCCACCCTGAGCGAGACGCTCTGGCCGATCAGCCGGTTCAGTATAGTATCTCTTTATTTAGTCCCCTAGGGGTTACAAATTCCCATATACCCTTCTCCCTTACATTTTCCCTTAAATCTACCTTATCTTAACTTATTCTATCTTAACCTAATTCCTTATCTCTAAACCCGCTCGCTCGCTCGCTCTCCCTCCTGGACCTCCGTTTCCGCACGCTTCCCCTCTCACTCCATTCCTCCACTCACACCTCTGACCACTCCCCCACACACCGCTCTTCTTTCCTCCAATTTCCTCATCCACTCTTCCCCCCCCTCCCTCAACTCCGAACACGTCCATCACCATCTCTTGCCATCCCCTCTCAATCCCCCAGCCCGTACATACCTCCCACACGTGTTCCCACGACTCCTCCCCCTGCCCACACATCCTACACCTCCTTTTCTCCTCCTCCTCCCAGTACCTCCCCGCCTTCATCTCATTCCCTCACCTAAACCTTGCTACCCTTTTCCACCTATCCTCCCCCCACCCTTTCCTCAAATACTCCGGAACCCCCATCCCCTCCACCCTCCCGTACCATTTATTATACCTCGCCTCTCTTATCCTTCTCCACCTCTCCCCTTCTTGCAACCTTCTCTCCGTTTCCACCAACTCCTCCCCCTTTATCCCCCCTATCCCTCACCCTCTCCACCTCCTCCACCGTCCACCCCCTGTCCCCATAATATTGCTCCCTTTCCTCCTCCCACCCTTGCAGAACCCTTCCCCTCCTCATCCTCCTCTTCATTCCCTCCCAGCATTCATTGGCCAACACCCCCCCTTCCCCTCCTCTAGCTTCCTCTCGTATCCCCCTGCCCTCATTCCCGCCCCTCCCTTCATCGTCCCCCTCTGTAGTTCTTCCCTCACCATATACCCTGGGGTACTTCTGTCCACCCCCAGCACCCACTTCAAATACCTCTCGTGCATCCCTTCAACTTTCCCCTACCTTTCCATCCCCACACTTCCACCCCATAGCTAACCAGATCAGCCGGTTCAGTTTTTACCTAAATATACCGGATGTAAGAAAGATGCCACCAACAGAGCAATGAAAAAGTATTATCCAGCATCAATAAGGGAGAGTGGGGTAATTGCGAACACCTAAGCCAAAAAGCAAACAAAACGAAAACTGTGTGAGAAATGAATATGTTTATTATTTACAAACATACTTAAACTATTCATCTATAAAGTACTGTGACGAATTTTTGAGAAATTATAAAAAGCAAAACCCTTGGCGTTCGTGATTACCCAACTGCCGCGATGCCGTGAGGTAATCACAAACACAGTGCTAAATGTCGCAGAAGTCGCACAGAAAGCGTGACTTCAATGGTCAACCCATAAAGAACGTTGCTATAACCTATACCTAATGTATTTTTCAAATTCTTCTTATTGTTTGTTAGAAAAAAATAGCCATTGGTCGGAATATAAAAAAAATAGTAAAGGCCGTTTTTAAAACTTTTTTCTGAACCTGTAATGAAAATTTAAAAATCCCTTTTGTAGATTTAAGTAAGTTTTATACATGCTGAAAATTTCATCAAAATCGCTTAACGTTGCTCCGAGCTACAAACGCTTAAACATGACAGAATAAGGTCGAAAATCGCGAAATTCCCGAAGTCAGCGATTTAAAAAACGATCCTTACTATTATTTTCGGTTTTCCGACCAATTGCAATTTTTTTCAAAACGACGAGACACGTCATTTAGTAAACTACTTAATCCTTGTAGCTTCTCAAAAAAAAACTCAAGTCGTTTGGACCAATTCTAAAAAAGTTATGCGATTTTAAGAGGAGTAAAATTTATTTCGTTCGCCACTGTATGTACGGTACCTGTACGTTATTTTCGTTCGTAACTTCGCGGCATCTGAAACGATTAATTCAATATTAAAATTAAGCAATACAAAGAAAAAGAGTATTGGTATTGACGATGGGTAATCTCGAACGTTCGAGATTACCCCGTCCGATTTGTTCGGCAATACATCACGACATCAAAAAATAAAAAAAAATATATTTCAGAGGTTAGAATCATGATTCAAGCAACGCCTTGGTCACAAAATGTTGGTACAAAAGTGCTTTATTTCAACTTAAAAAAATCCCAATTGTATCATTAATTCAACAGTAATTACATGCAATTGAAAATGGACAAAATATTACTTGAAACATGATGAAAATAAAAAATTGTGTTTATCTTGAATAGCATGAACGTTCTGTATTTGTTACTTTCTGCCCGGTGTTGAATACGACATAAACTATTAGCTAGTGGAGAGGGAACATCAGTTTTTATTTATTAAAACGCCGTAACCATCGCGTTCGCGATTACCCCGCGTTCGTGTTTACCCTGTTGTGTAACCATCAGTTCACCATGAACCAAAGAAGCGCGAAGCGCGACTCGGGTCACACGAATGTAATAGGAAAGGGAAACAGAGCGAAGTTCACACAAGTCAAGAGATTTGAAAGTAGTTAGAAATTCTTTTAACAGGTAAACTTCAAAATTATAAATTAATCAATACCCACTTGGAAACGGGTGTTTGAATAAATGAACTCCACTTTGATCCCTTCTCCTAAGTGTGAAATCCAGCGCAATGTTGTTAAACGCTTGTTTCTAAAAATCAATATCCGAAGAGAAAGTAGATTGACCAATAAGAATTTAGTTTATAAATATTTGATCGGCTTTTTATTTTAAGGACATTTTGTAATTAACAAACGATGTTAAAGCGATTGCCTTGCAGGACTCACTCGAGCCCCGAAAGCAGAAGCGAGCAGATGTACAATTAAAACCCTCGTAAATTCTTTATTTTTGTTCAAATCATTTCGTTGCGTTCATTAAAGTTGTCAGTTATTTGTGTTCAAATCGTTTTATTATATTATTATCATTTAATTATTATAATTATCTTTAAAACTTCGCATCCAAGGAGCAGAACGCTTTAGCGTTCCACGGGCATCGTCCCGCGCCCTAATTCCCTAAAGATCCACGCAACAACCCCACTCTCCCCTACGCCTCGCGGAGACACACAGAATGAAAAGGGGTACCGTTAAGGAACTAGTTTCTGATCAGTTTAGAGGGCTTCCCGCTTTAATATTTATTTTTAACCTAATAAAACTTTAAATCATAAACATTTTTTTATACTAAAAGATGAATTAATGTTTAAACTTTAAGGAAAAATTGTAAAAAGTTGAAAATAAGTATAATTTAATTATTTATAAGGTACGGAATAATAAGGTGACTAGGAACTAGTTTTTGATCAATTAAAAATACATGGGGACTAATTTTTGATCGGGTCAGGAACTAGTTTTTGATCATCTGAAATACATGGGAACTAATTTTTTGATCAGATTAGGAACTAGTTTTTGATCATCTAAAATATGTACATGGGAACTAATTTCTTATCAGGTGAGGAACTAATATTTGATCAGATAATTTTTGTATAAATATTCTTTGTATAATCATCAACTTTTTTATAATTTTATAATGGCCTAACCTAATTTTTATTCAGGTGATCAAAAATTAGTTCCACAAGTAAAAAGTGGAACTAAATAATGATCACTGACTTTTAAAGTAAAATAATACATATAATACTAAAATTCTTGCGCTACATTGTAAAGTAAACTATTGTAAGCAAAATGTATGAAAATAACCTTTAATACCGCAAGAACGAGCAAAGAAATCAACTGTGGCGTCGATGGTGATCTCTTACTTCGAGCAGTAAGAGATGGCGTTCAACAGGCACTTTCTTCAAGTGGGTTACCTTAAGCCGGGTCCAGACCTGAATGAGTATACGCTGAGCAGACTGTGCGCGCACGAATGACGCATGCGGAGGGGTCGAAAGTGCCATTGTGTCTTTCTTCACCAACTTCTGTGCTTATCTTAGCCCACTCCGTAGTCGTAACGATGGTGTCATAGTTAGCTAAATAAACATACAGCTCAACCCTCCGAGTCATCCTGTTTACCAATACAGGGTGATTCTCCAGCGACGCATGTCAAAGAGTTGCCACCTGGTACCCCGTGGCGAGGACAACCCCCCGCAGTACCTCACCGAATTGTATGGGTTTCGATTCTTCAAACGGTTGGAATACCATTAAAAAGTCAGAAATGTTCAAGAGTTCCGCATTTCTCATCACATCTTTGCGAAAACGACGTCAATTTATTCCTTATGTTTCGCCGATGAAACTGACACCAAGAACAATGTACTTCAGATCATAATGAAGGAAATTTCAGGAAAAATTTATTTATATCATTTCAAGCTGAATTCGTTAAAAATAGTCGGATTTATATGAAATTTGGAATGATTTTCATCGGAGAAACATAAGGAATCCATCGGCATCCCTTCCATATCGATACGATAAAGAATAGGGAATTATTTCATTTCTGAAACAGGTATGAATCCTCGATTGACCGCAGCGATTCCAGGTCGGCACCCCGCTGTCAAGGGTGAAAATATGAAATATTCATTACAGCGTATTAAGAAATTCTTTATTCTTTATCATATTGATATGGAAGTGACAGCAATGGATTCCTTATGTTTTTCCGATGAAAATCATATCCAATGTCATATAAATCGAACTACTTTTGCATAAGGTGACGTACCACGGGGTGTTATCCTCGCCACGGGGTACGAGACGGCATCCTTGGACGGGCGTCGCTGGTGAATCACCCTGTCTAGTCATACCAACTAGTCATCCCCGCAATCGTCCACAACATCCTTGAATCTTTGCACCCTTACGCATCAACCCCTCCACCTCTAGCTAGTACCTTAGTCTTAAGACCGTAAGACCGTATATATGTATACATATAAGTCCGTAAGTCGCAGGGCCAGTTTAGTTTAGTCTCTGGTCAACGGACGAACCTCTACTTGTATTAAATATACATATCCAGTTCAAAAAGTGTTGTCTTTCGATATTAAAATCGGTGACTAAAACGTATCGCGAGAATCTAAGAGTGCTCGATCTACAACTCTTGTGCGTCTTCACACACAGACCGTCACAATGACATCGAAGGAACAACTCATTATTGCGAGCGCAGCTTTTCTTTTAACGTACAAATTATTAAAAGAAAAGCAAACTAAACACAAAGTAGAGAGACGATGGTGGATAACGGAATTATATAAACGCAGAAATGAAGAGGGACACAATATCTTGACTGAATTAAAAGTTGAGCTTGGCACGGGACAGTTTAAGAATTTTGTGCGAATGTCCAGTGAGGATTTTGATGTACTCATTCAGATGATCGGTCCAAAAGTGACGAAGAAAGATACTCGGTTCCGGGAAGCTATTCCCGTTTCACTGAGGTTGGCAATAACATTACGCTTTCTAGCAACAGGCGATTCGTATACAAGCTTGCAATATGTTTTTAAAGTGTCAAAGCAAGCAATATCGACTATAGTAATGGAAGTTTGTCGTGCGCTAATTGAAGGTTTAAGAAGTCATGTAAAGGTAAGTCCAATCTACAAATTTCATTTTATTATACTTTTTATTGCGGTTCTGGGGTATATCTATTTAATGTTTCATTTTCTATTGGATTTGTGGTGTCGGAGAAGAACATAGTCGGGGGATAAATGTGAGTGGATTGTGATGGGAAAGGGGTTGTGGGAGGGATATTATAGTTCAGATAATGGTTATAATGATCATATTGACCCATGTCCGCCTGGAACATAATATTGCTAATATGGTGTTCCACGATGGATGCGACCCTGACGTCGTATAACCGCAATTTGTGGGCTATATGTTCCCCATACGACCCGAACCTGTCGCCTTTCGTCGACGTATTTAACTGGCTGTATGTTTCTTGGAGTATGTCAAATGTTTGTTCGATGCGAGGGTCTTCCTCGTTTCTTGGCCTTCTTGCTGCTGCTGCTGCTGCTGGTGGTGGTGGTCGTCGTGGTGCTGGTGGTGGTGGTCGTGGTGGTGCTGGTCCTCGTGGTGGTGGTGGTGTTTGTTCATTAAAATCTAATATTCTGGACGGTCCAGCAATTTGCCCATCGTCATTTGGCGGAGTGGATGTCGTTGTTTCACCACACTCTGTCTCCATCTCCGTATCCAAAAAAGTTTCCTGTAAAAAAATATATCGAATTAGATTACTTGTTCAATCTCAATTAGTGTTCTTAAAATTTGTGTTCTTCATTTTTTTGTCATATACACAAGTTTTATAGTAATCCTTCGAGATATTTATGCAAAGTCAATTAATAAGAACTGTCTCCTGAAATAACTCCTTAGTTATTGTTTTTCTGGAATATATTATATTCGGTCGAGCAGACACATTTTTTTTAAATTTTATATTGTCTGGGATATCATGGTGGCCTTCAATTTTCTAAGTACTATGTTGTAATCGATAATTTTTGCCGAAACCACTAAATAACGAGTTCTTTGAGATGGTAGTTGTTATTCATTGACCCTGTACACATACATACATATGTCGCGTTTTTTATATAGTTATGTGCTTTTCTAGATGCCTTCAACTACGGAAGAGTGGGAAAGCATAGCTTCCCAGTTCGAAAGAAAATGGAATTTTCCTCACTGCGTGGGGGCAATGGATGGGAAACACATTATGCTACAATGCCCCGTTAACAGTACCAGTGAATATTACAACTACAAATCCTTTTTTAGCATTGTATTGTTTGCTCTCGTAGATGCAGACTATAATTTTCTATTTGAGGATGCAAACCGCTCGTCTGCACCGGGCCTAAAGAACGTTTAAAAGCCACTCCGTCAGAAGAGTAGAGTAAAATATAACATCCAACCTAGTAAATTCCATACCAAGTAGCCTCGAAGCTATTATATAATCAAAAGGCAATCCCACAAATTATCAACACATTAAATATTTAGTTTATGTCCACAGTTTATTAAGTCTTTATTCAACTGTACGAATACTTTTTGCGCGTCCATTTCTACAAGTTTATCTGTTTTTCATAATATCTTTGTAAATGTTATTTAATAAGTTAATATAAAGTATTATTTGCATGATTTTGTTCCGGCTATGGGGAGTCAACGCCCCCCCCCCCCCCATGGACATCGTCGCAATATTAATAATTGAACAAGAAAACACTCAACACAAGTATAATTCACTGTACACGAAGTTAGAATCGATAATTATAAATTGACAAAGGATGTAGAGATAAATAGAAGTAGTATTAAAAAAAATCATAACTATTAATACTTACGATGGAAGTTGATCGCACTTTCAGCACAAAATATCCAACTTCTGTTCTGCACTGAAGCTTCTGCACAATTCTACACGCACCGAATACGAACTGTGTGGTGCACTGTTTGCGATGAACTGATCTTGCGATGCAAGCTTTCTTCGCAAGTTAACACTAAACTGACGCTATTGGTTTGCATTCAAAAAACAGGGGTTGAAATGAGCTTTCTGATTAGTCATTTCCGAAAGGAGGGGATGAGGAAGGAAGAACTGTCGGTCGCAGAAAGTAAGGGAAAAATTAGGGTTTTTCCCGAGCCGCGGTTCCGGTGGATCAGAAAACCGCGTACGGTGTCGAACGGTAAAAATTTCACCCAAACCTGGTCCGCGATCATCTGGTACGCAGCTGAGCAAGCGAGGTTTATTATACTCTTGCCGGCCCTAAAACAATTTACAGAACTGCTTCTCCGTCTACTGTGATGTACAAAAATGACCATAATACATAGGTACTATATGAGGGAAGTCACGGCAGAGAACTTCCTTCATTTCATTTGAAACACAGTTTCCAGTAATCGGTGACCGCGCCCTTCAAATATCTCAAGTAGTGTGGAGTGTAAAGGCGTTGTTTCGGCTACTAAACCAACCGCCGACGTTACCTTTATTATTTAAAAAAAAGGTACAAAAAAGCGCCAAGTATACAACCCCATCAAAAAGAATTCCATTTAAAAACATTGTCGTAAATTAATATAAATTTATTAATGTGCCATATTTAACTTTATAAAAGTAATGATATACAAAAAATGCTATACAAAATGATATACAAAAATATTTACATAAATAGCCATTGTGATAATTGGCGCAATTTTGGTATATCATTACTTTTATAAAGTTAAATATAGCACATTAATAAATTTATATTAATTTACGCCAATGTTCTTAAATGGAATTCTTTTTGATGGGATTATATACTTGACGCTTTTTTTGTGCCTTTTTTTAAAAAAGGTAATTTTGTGGGGATTTCCCACATTTTGTAGTGTTTATTAATGATTAGATAATTTTTTCACCTTTTATTTAGATAAAAAAAGCAAGATGTAGAAAAGGAGGCTAATATTTTCACTACCTTTAGGTGAAATCAGACGGGTCGTGGCTCCGCGAGCCGGCTCGCCTCGTCTAGCTCGTCAATTTTGCTGGGCGAGCCGAGCCATGACCGATCCACCTTTCGACGTGCGCGTCAATTCGCACGCGTCTATTCGAACGCGTGTTTATACTCGAGAGATATGGGATCCGTCTTTAATTTGAACCACGTGCAGACAGCGGACAATACATTTCCTTCCTCTGTCTCTGCCAGAGGTCTGCATCGGGCGGATATATCGCGGGTCTACCCGCCCGTTACCCGTCCGTCTTTCGATTCACCCGACCCGCCCGGACCCGCCGGCGGGTTAGTGGGTCAGCGTCGATGTCTACCCGCCCATACCCGCCCGAAGCTGACGCAACTTTTATCCCACCCGCCCGTATCCGCGCTATATCCGCTAATACCCGCGCTACGCTATACGCGTTCTTACCCGCTGTGCACCCAATGTTCGCTGTTACTCATTATCAGAAACGGACGGTAGCCCAAACCGAGTTAATATTTTATTTCTATTATAATTATTAACAAAGGGAAAGTAACAAAAATTCCAATAGTGCAAAGAAACATAAAAGCTATGAATAGCATAAAATTGTGTAGCATAAAAATAATATTGCACTATATACATACTATTACAAAATAAAAAACACAAAATATTATAATTAAACATAAATAAAGTGACATTTAAAATTTTTTTGTGTATTAATAATATTTGAAGTTATTTTGACAGTATTTTGAATGATGTCATAGGGATCAATCCTATATTCTTTCATACAAAAAAAAGAAAATAATTACACCGTTTTATTACGTATTTATATAAAACATTTTTTGTGGTTGTATTCTACTGTTCCATTCTGTACATTACATATTCTGAAACAAAACATATTACAAGTATTTTTGTTGATTCATTATTTCAATTTAAATTAAATTTCTGCATGTATCCATAATTTCTTGAATTTGATACAATGCACGCCATACTGTTCATTCGTAGAATGAAATAAATCCGCGTCTTGATATAACAACGGCCGAATAAAGTGCCAGTAAAGTCGGAATTGAAGTGCAGCTAAAGGCACGGGTACGAACGGATAACGGCGCGACTACGGGTGAGTCAAGTACGCGTCGCGATAGCTTCGGGCGGGTAGAAATCAACGCTGACCCGCTTACCCGGCAGCGGGTCCGGGCGGGTCGGGTAAACGTTGCGTCAGCTTCGGGCGGGTATGGGCGGATTGCTAGCGGGTAGCACCGGGTGAGTGCAGATTCGGGCACGGGCGGGCGGGTGAATCGAGTCACGGCCGGGTGACGGGCGGGTCAAACCCGCCCGTTGCAGATCTCTGGTCTCTGCAGGAGGCGTATTGATAGTGGATAATACTTTGTAGTTGCTATATTGGTGGCATATTTCTCACGTGCGTCGAGATAAAAGCGGGCTCAGAGCCAGGCAAAAATTCATTCATTCTTTACGATGGGTAATTTATTATTTTTCCAAGAACGTTTCGACAATATCTGTTTGCCAGATTTCTAAAGGGCAATCGATTTTATGGGGTCTTTAAGAATTTTACACATTGTTCAGTCCGTGTTAATCCGTATACTGCTCTGTCGCCGGGTAGTACGTACGATGGCTTCGGACCCGCACGTAGGTACTGTTGTTAATCGCCACGCCGACTCGCGGGACAATACGGCCATAAACCGCGACCTTAGCGAAACGGTCCGGCCGATCGGCCCTGGTAAGTTTTTGACAACCAGATGTGGCATTTCCCTCCTCTACTTCGTCAAGGGTGAGAGGGTTCCTCCTCTACGAACGAATTCACTGAAGGAAAGTCCCCCCTTTTCGGCGAACGGTGTTTCCAATGTGTGTTTCATAATTATATTAAAACTACAATTACTTTCATGCATATGAAAAAGATGTCACCAATATAACAATTAAAAACTATTGTCCACCATCAATTCGCCACCTGCAGGCTGGAGGGACGCCTGGTTCCCGCCTGCGTCGTCTTCTCTTCAAATTGAAGACGGATCCCATATCTTTCGAGTAACCACGCGCTCCAATATCAAAACAAAAACAGGCACAGGCGTATGCACTGCGAGAAAGTGTGAGGCGTAGGGGGGAGATTATATTATGACCAATCGAACCTGCATTCGTTGCAGATGCAACGTTTTCACCTCTTCATAGTAATATTTTTTCTTTATGGCCCACGTTTTCTCGCAGCGCATAGGTATGTCCGTGCGTACTTTTGTTTTGATATTGTAGCACGTGTTTATACTGAAGAGATAAGAGATCAGTCTCCAATTCGAAAGGAAGACGTCACAGGCGGGATCACGCGCAGTGCAGCGGACACCTCATTTTCTACCTGCGTCCCTCCACGAGGCGTATTGCTGCCCCCGCGAGTAATCTCGTGTGATTTTTTAACACAACAGCGAGTCGGCCTGGCTGTATGAATTAAGAATAATGCAGGGTGTAGTGAAGAAAAGAAACACAAATTATTCAGTAAAATAGAGCTTTAAAGTCTATTATTATTCAAAATGTAATTTTTAAATTTTTGATTATTTGTTTATGTCAATATTAGCAATGGATTAAAATTTAGTCTATGCCTTCAATAATTTAAGACATTAAAATTAATTTCTGTAGGAGTTTCGTAAAAATCACCGAAACCAGGAAACTTTGAAGATTTGTATTTTTTAAACAATTTCGAATCTGCAAAAATGAGGACTTAACCCTCCCTAATTTCATATGGACTACCATATATGTATTTCAATATCATGAAAATCCGAGACATCGAGGATTTGAGAAAAGTATCACATTCTGCCTCTATCTTCCACGCTGAACGCAATGCACTTCAAACTCCATTTGATCTGTGGAAGAAAACCGACAACGGTCGGCTCAGGCCATGTGCCTTCGCCGGCATTCGCGAATGGTGTCGAATGCCCCAAGTCACCACGAATGACACGTCCACACTTGCATATGCATTCACGCTCACCCTTTCTGATGTAGAAGCATGCGCCAGGGGCTACCGTTTCACCCGTCCACATCAGAATATTCGTTGCGCGCTCAGCCTGCTCAGCGTATACTCATTCAGGTCTGGCCCCGGCTTTACACATTTATTTTCACGAATACTAACAATACCAGCTGCTTTCACCGACAACACATATATTTTTGAATTATCAATTTTTATGTTAGTAATTATGTCAAACAATTATTTATTGACATAAATTTAAAAGAACGATTTATTTCATGAACTGATCAAAAATTAGTGCCTGATCAAGAACTAGTTCCTTAACGGTAGTCCGCGGACTGCGCGTGGTCCCGCCTGCGTCGCACAGTGGGTTCCAAATTGCTAAAAAGCAGCAAACCCCTCAGAACGTACCCCAATTTAGTCACAAATCGGTGCTCGGGGGTTTTTGGGGTCGCTGATTACGAATCTGATATTCAAAACTTTTTCAACAAAACGGCGAATCCAATATGCCGGACGCGTATATCAGAAACATATCAAATTTGATCTAAACGTGGTATCCTACAGTTTTCGAGGTAGCTGATAACGAATCTGAACTCAAAATTGCAAAAAACCAATGGCGGATCTAATATCTGGTATAAACGTTGTTTGCAAGTTAATTTTTGTGAAATTGATTATTTCCCGATTTATGACTAAAACCATATAATTAGAAAGTCGAATTTAATATGACAACGTTAATTTCAAAACTATTTTAAAAATTGTTTTGAAAATTTTATTTTTTCCGATTCTAGTGAAAAACCTCAACATTTCTGCGTTTAGTAGGTCACGTAGTTCATGTATTCTATTGCCGAAAATAACAAAACTAACCTATGGATTATAAGTGTTGTTTGAAATAACGAATGCTGTTTTACTTATGGGTCATTCCACGCCAAGTCGATCACTTTTTTCCCTCGATGTCTCGGATTTTGTTCAAACTTAAATATGTTGTAGTCCAAGTGAAATTAGGGAGGGTTTAAATCCCCGTCTTGTCGATTTCGAGTTTGTTTAAAAAATATAGGGCTTTGAATTTTGCGATTTTTGCCTATTTTCGTGAAAATGGGTTGTACTTATGAATATTTATTTCGGAAACTATTTGTCGGATTTAGTTGGTTCTTATGGCATTTTAATGTGGAAGGATCGGCCTTTCTGAATATTTTTGTTTCCGGTTAAAAAATCATTTTTACAATAATGAAAATTATAAATAAAGATTTATTTTGCAAATTGAGGCTCAAGGTCACGATTTTAAAAATCCGAAAAAATACCACTGTATTCGCTGAAGAATTTTCTATAAAAGCACCCCATCTCTTGTTGGTAATTTGCATATTCAACGTCGCAGGAAGCTGTTAAAGACAGCGGCGCGCGCCGTTTCAGGTAAGCGAGCCGCGCGCTCCGTTATCACGGTCGCCTGACCGTACCCCTCGCACCCTCTATTACTTCAATCAGGTCTAACAACGGTAGAAACAATACCGACGGCTCACGTATCCATCACGAGGGTGTCATTTATACCTGCAGAAGAATTTTACTCACCCACTCTTGGCCAATGCTACTTTTTTTATAATAATCAGATTTATAAGTACCAGCTTGACTGTTCGTTGATTATTTGTTGAAAAAGTGCCATTGCTCGATGGAAACCACGAGAAGGTGGTGGGTTCTTTCCATCAGGAGTGGATAAGGATGGATTAGGAAGGTTGGCATGGATATGATCACTTCGAATGGTGAGGTTAAGGGATGCAAGTAAGAAAACGGTCGAAACTATTTCATTGTGCTTAACACAGTGCCAGCTTCATCATACGAGCAAGTTTTGCATAAACTTCTAGTGTCAGTGATAGGTAATGCTGCTACAAAGCGAGCTTCTAAGGTGGTAGCATGTTCTGTTTGTTCATCCTGACTTACGTCGTAATCGAAAGTAATATTTGTTAAAGATGTCTTTGCCCACTCAAATAAGTCTCGGGGTGTAAGAATTTGATTATCTAATGGTCTTTGTAAGCTTGCGCGCATTGCAAGTCTTTTTACGGAACCTCCAATTCCATCACATGGTCCTTTACCGTGTGCTGTTGCAAAAAAATGCCATTCAGCAGCAACACCGAAGTCGCTAATGTGATGTATCAAATTTATGAAATTTTTTCTATTTTTATATTGTGCAGCCGCTCCATCGGAAAAGTATATAATTTTTTTAAGTTTTCCTGGAAATATATCTGTAAGGTATTTCAGTAATCGCTTTTGAAATAAGTGAACAGCAGCTGTATTATGTTTTAAGCTTTCAGAAATGATAACAAAATTGTAACGAGTTTGACCTTTATCATCTCTGCTATATATTACAAAAGGATGAATAGTAACTTGTTTATTATTCCAATAGTAATTCTGTATTTCATCTTGTACTACAAAACTATAATTTTCAGCAAAATCGCCAATTATTACGAATTCACCGTTCTCTATCGATTCTTTCATTTTATTTAAATACAAACTCTGCGTTTTAGCGGTGTAATCGTGTGGCTGCAAAGTGGATATCTTTTCACGCAGGTGTTGTATAAATTAGTCACACGAAGATGTAACCGTAAGTAAAGAAGATCTATCAGTATGGGTCCAACTTTTAAAAGTGCCATTTGTTATGTAATTAGTATCAAAAAAGATTTCAAATTGTGAATAAATATCATCAAACCCGGGGCAAGAATTGCATTTTCCAAAATGACACGAAGACGTTGGTGAGTCACATGTGACGTCCCACGAATTTTCGCGCACAATTATTCCAACAATTTCATAAACCACTCTACAACTCCACCCGAATCTCATCAAACCTCGACTCTTACCCCTTTTCCCGATCACTGACCGCCTTGGCGATGTACCTTAGCGGTCCCCATCTCAAGACGATCAACCATTGAATCTACTTCACCTATTCGCCCTACGAGGCATAAATTCCTCCCTCCCATCGAATCTATACAAGTCCCTCGCCCCACAAATCTCTTAAATCGAGACCACGTCTCACACCCTCTAAATGACCAAAGCAGTCAAAACCACCAACGTTCCTTTCCTATTAAAACACCCAAAATCCATCCGAGGAGTTGAGACTCTCAAATTCACGTGTATAAAAACCCCGGAAGGATAATCGCGAGGATTATTTGGCGTACGTGCCGAAAATGCGAGTCCAAATATAGATCAACCTTTGGCCCTTACAAAAACCCCGGAAATGTTTCTGCTACGCATAAGGGGTAACTATGTCAAGGTGCATACTGCGCACCCCCCTTCATACTGAAAAGATTGTAACTAGTATAAATACAAGGAACCGCGAGAGCTCCTTCTTCTTAGACGACAATAGCAGCGCAAGCTTCGTCTGCGATAACCATTGAAGTTTTATTAAAACTAAATTCAGCGTTAGTATAACGCAAATTATAAATTCTGTTCTCTACGACAACTACTGTAAGCATTTTTCATTAACCATTATTAATACGGTATATCATCCCCATCATATTATTGTGTATTACTATTCTTATTGCTTTCATATTATTTTGTATTACTATTCTATTCGCTTATCATATTATTCTGTATTACTATTCTTATTGCTTTGTCTTAACTACGCTGATTGCGTGCACTTGTTATATTGTCTTGTTACGTTTATTGCTCTTATTGCTAGCGTAGCAAATCTTCATGCTTTATTCAAACTATATTTGGCTTATAAACTTGTATCTCATATTCATACTCTCGTTTCATTGTAATAAGCACTGATATAATCATTATGTGCTATTGCTTATCGTGCCACGCATTATTATAAAGGCCAACCACTATCGCTCTACAGTGCATGGCTTACTCGTGGTTTATCTGAATAAACAATCTTACTTTAAATCACGCTTAACTTTATTGTATCGATCCCACGGCTACGAAGATCCATACATCCTAACGAGCTGCCGCGACAGCTGATCACGGGCAACGACCGCGGAAAGCATCTCTGTGTTTACTAACTTACTTTCACATAGATTTCGCTCAACCGTATGACTAGCCGAATTTCACAGAGTTATTACGTGTCTTTTACAATAAAGCCACGATAAAACCGATTTCCAAGCCAAACCAAAACAAGTGCTCTAACGGGTGTCTCCCCAATACAAACCAGTTATTAAGCCTTCCCTGGTCGATTAGTGTGCAGAATTAACATTCTCGCCTGCCGTTCGAGACGATTAGTGTGCAGAATTTCACATTCTCGCCTGACGTTCGAAAGGGCTTGTGTGCAGAATTTCATCATTTCACACCTGACTCCCTCGCCTCCCGGTGCGCTAGAATATAGATTCGCGCCTGGGTTTTATTTTAATTCCACTGTGTCATTTGTCCCCTAAGTCCTTAACCCGGGACGTGACACACATATAATTTTCTTTAAAATATCTTTATAATTTGTTATAATATTTGAATCGTTCCGATGTGCAACTAACATCAACTTTACATTTTGATGTATTACACAAACTCAAACGGAGTGCGTACCACTAGCCTCAGCTAAAACGCACTCGTGCGGACGTAAACTCGCAAAGGTACTAAAGCCTACTTTTACTGCAGAATATGTTTCTTTAAAAGATTCATAAATTTCTTTAAGATTACCTAAAACCAACCGTTTCTGAATATTTGTCCGAGACCCATTTCTCAGTACAGAAATAACATCTTTTTCCCCGGGCATTATTCTACTTATATCATTATTGCGGTAAAAATTTTCTATTAAGGGGACTAGGCAGTCGAGAAAACGTTTTTTTTATTGCATTTTCCGAAAGTACTATCTTTTCTGAATAAAATGCCGCGTGGTTTCTAGTAAAATTCGCAAAATTGTAGATTTGGCACCTAAAAACGTCAAGCGGCAACCTATAGCATCGCCTTTGCCCAGAAACTTTAAACGCGTTTTCCTCGAAATCTTTTTTTGTCATGCTTTTTTCCTGATTGTGAACGAATGGAAATTCAGATCGAATTGAAAAAAATTACAGGATGTGTAAAACATGTGCCATTTCCGACCAAACCTCTGATATGGTCCGTAAAAATTCGAGATTTTGATAAAAAAATTAAAAAGTCACCGGATTTTAGTAGCGCACAAACAAGAACGAATTTTTCTCGGAAAAATCGCCGTTTTTCAGCCACCAATCGCATAATTTTGATTTAATTTTTGTTTTTATAGGTTTGGCTGGTAACTATGATTCCAAAAAACAAGAATCCCACCTTTGAAATCGGATTGTGTCACATTTTAAAGGTAGGTGTCCATTTGAGAGTTTCTCTCGATAGTTGCTCTCGAGAGTACTCTCAAATTGTGTGTCCATTTGAGAGCAACTTCGAACATTTTTACTCTCAGATGGGCGATAGAAAACTCGCCGAGACTTACTATCCGATAGAACTCTCAGAACCGTGTCCACTGGAAATTGGTCTGTGTCTACTCTTTGCAGTTTCTCTTTAGTTTCTTTTAAGCTACGAACGAAGTGAGACCGTGATTATGGATGTGCAAAAACTTAGGGCTTTGATTATTGCTCACAATATTTTTAAAAAGAGGAGAAAGCAACGCAGAAAGAGAAACTGTTGGATCAGGCCATGGGTTCAGCGTAGACAAGAATTAGGCGCATGTTCAACTCTTATGAGGGAACTGCATATTGAAGATGCTCAGCAGTTTGTACGCATGAATGCGACCCAACTTCAAACTTCGCCCCAAATTCGTTAAATATTTTATTTTTTTTGTCGCGATATTGCTCATATGAAGCAATTAAATTGAACGTTTCGTCCTGCAACTATTCTTTTCGAGACGTCATGCTTATAACCGATTCTCGCGACAGTTACTCTCAGAATACGAAACAATTTCGAATTGCGAAGGTAGCTCTCCGATAGTCATGTTACTATGTATCCACTCGAGAGCAAGTTGCAACGCGTCCGCTGTCTGAGAGTTGAACGTCGCTGTCCGACAGTCACTCTCGGACGTAGTGTCCACACGCGAGAAATACTATCGAGAGCTTCTAGCGCGAGTTTTACTCTCAAGTGGACACCTAGCTTAAGACCGATACTAAGGCAAAACGACGGAAAAACGTTAAAATGTTTACCCGTCTGCAGCGCCAATTTTAAAGCACATATATATTTCTCACAATTTATTTTTCAATCCGTATGGTAGTAATAATCATTGGGTAAATGGATACATCTGGATGTGCTTTCATTATTTTACAAATACATAAAGGACAGAGTCTCTTTTTCACGAAAAACGACTGCCTAAGGTCGTGTTCAGATTTATTGGCCGGTGAGCTTCGGGAGGAGAAGTCTCCTACCACACCGCTTGCCTGCCGCGGCGCTCCTTTTCTCAACGTTCTCACTCTCTCTCGGGCTACGCCTGCTCGTCGCGCGGTGAGGATTTGGTGCCCGTGACGTACGCACACATGCATCGAACCATCCTCGCCACTTTAACTACATAGCGGGACACGATTCCGAGTAGTCGTTTCTCGCTTCTTTCTTGCCGAACGCGAGAGCGAGATGGTACGAGAGCGCGTCACAATTCGTCGCGAATAGCGATTGTAAATAAACAGCAGCCACACGGCTTCGTTCAGGCGGAGCCGTGCAGCGTGCCCGTTACCCCACCGTACCCTTCGGGGGCCGAAACCGAACTCACCGGCCAATATATATGAACACGACCTTAGTCCCCTTAATGTCTTTGTTCTTTTGTGGTAATTGACGACCATGCTTAGGATTTGGAGTTGACATTACTGCGTGCTCGGCTTGCAATCGCTTTGCTTGTCTTGCCATGTGGTATGAACTTCAAATTCCCGACAAATTCTTCGAATACTCCACGAGTTCGGTAGGACTGTAAGGATACGGATTTTTTCACTATTGTCCGATTCTGCAATCAATTTATCCTCTAATTGTTTAACTATTTCATTACTATTTTCCACAACACTAGTTGAACTACTTTGTGCATCTACTAAACTTGATTTTACAATACTATGGACGCGGTCTATTTTTTTTAATGTTCTTCTACTAGATTTTAAAGTTTTACTTGTTAATGGAGACTCACCTACGGATGCCATTAATAGATTGGTGGAACTCACCACCTCGGTTGGATCGATTAAGGATGAATGACTACTTTTTGAACTGTCACTATTGTTATCTTCTGTCAGCATTCGCGACAATCCAGATGGTCCGGGTTCTGCTATTGCAGTTTCAGGCTGTTCTTTCTTTTCCTTATACAATTTTACGCGACAATTATTGCAAATGAACGTCTTTTCAGTAAGAAATGGAAATGAACGACACATTTCCAATGATACTCTTCGAAGTGTATATGTATATCGTGCATTTTCCCTTTTTGTTCAAGAGATTGCAACACCACTGACGCACCATTTTCGGAAATCCACAAACAGATATTAGGGCCGTTTACACGGACGTTCCGGCGCGTCACACGCCGCGCGGCACGCAAAAGTACGTGAACGCCGGAGCGACGCTCCTTCGTGCACGCCAGAAGGTTATACTCGCCACTACTTAGAGACAGCGAGTTCGGCCTCATATTTCTACGTCGACTCCATCCACATGTTTTTTCCACGATCCACCTCAGTGGTGTATTGTGTAGTTTCGATGTATATTATCGATCATTGAAACGATTGGCAAGACACGATCGCGATATAAGTTCGCGAAAAGTGTACGAATTCCTCGATATACAGTGAGCCACGAAAGTATTCGAACGCCCTGAAATGGAAAGTTTGAGGCTTAAAAAATATGAGTCCTATTACGAATTATAAAATACTTTTATTTCTATAATAACATATAAGTATCATGTTTATACATGTAAAATTTGAAGTGTCTCTGATGACGTTAACAATAGTTATAGAACATTTCTTGGTAACATCGACTAAATGACCGTCACAAAAGTATTCGAACGACTAAATTCAAAATAGATATTTTAAATAAATGTAGTGTTTTAATATTTTGTCGGACCACCCCGAGCACTTATCACAGCTTCTAAACGTCGTTGCATACTGTCAACCAAATTTTCAGTAATATCTTCTTTTATATTACTCCAAACTTCAAAAATTTTGGTTTTTAATGCTTCCTTTGAACTAATATTATATTTACTAAGTTGTCTGCCAATTTCTGCCCATAAATGTTCTATGGGGTTGATGTCCGGACTTTGTGGGGGTGTTTCTAAAATGTGGGGAACGTTGTATATGATCCAGTGTTTAACAATATATGCGGTATGTTTCGGATCATTGTCCTGCTGAAAATGAAAATTTCCATCTAGCCCTAATTTTTCCGCACTTTGCATCAAATTATCTTTTAATATTTGCATGTATTTATATTTATCTAATATGCCTTCAATAATGGCGAGGTTTCCGACACCACTGGCTCCCATACACCCCCATACCATTATGGATCCACCCCCATGCTTCACGGTTGGGCGTAGATTTTTAGGATCCATCTCTCTGTTTGCTAATCTCCAAACCTTATGACATCCATCTGAACCAAATATATTAAATTTGCTCTCGTCCGAGAAAATTACACGTTTCCAAAAGTCTTTATCCTTGTTGACATACTTTTTAGCGAAATTTAGTCTCTTCTGCTTATTTATTTTGCTAATGAATGGTTTCTTTCGAGGAATCCGACCATGAAAATTATTTTCACGAAGAATTCTTCGACAAAGTTCAGGATGAACTTGTTTTTTAAAACTATCAGCGACTAGTGTTGCAAGTTTTGGACCTGAAATTCTTGGGTTCTTCTTGATTTCACGCACAATTGTATTTTCCTCCCTCTTCGTTAACGTCTTGGGTCGGCCTGAACGGACTTTATTTCGAAGGATTCCAGTGGTTTTTGACTTGTTTACTATGTAGTAAACGGTAGATTTACTTCTCCCTAACAATTTGGCTATTTCACCATAGCTCTTGCCTTCATTATGCCACTTAATGATCAATTTCCTGTCACTGATGCTTGTTTCTGATTCTTTTGGGCACATTATTACCAAAACTATTTTAATCTTATTAACACTCACAGTACTGAACACGGGAAGTGTGAAAAACCAACTGAGAACGCCAATCTTTACATTTTATCATATTCAAGCATTGTTGTGTTTTACAAGGGTCGTCGTTCGAATACTTTTGTGACGGTCATTTAGTCGATGTTACCAAGAAATGTTTTATAACTATTGTTGACGTTATCAGAGACACTTCAAATTTTACATGTATAATCATGATACTTATATGTTATTATAGAAATAAAAGTATTTTATAATTCGTAATAGGACTCATATTTTTTAAGCCTCAAACTTTCCATTTCAGGGCGTTCGAATACTTTCGTGGCTCACTGTACCTGGCTAATAGAGGATATCATTACTGCTGTTACTGTAGGGCACACTGTAACATCCGTTTTTACGAAGCTACATTTGGTTGACCTGAAGGTGCTACAAATTATGGAAATGGTTTATGACTCAGTTATAACGACTGTAAAATCTTACAAGGGTACATTAAAAGATGTCCAAATGTTTCCCCGGCAATGCGACGGCAAATGAAATTGCAGTTAACACATTCACTGTTGCAACGATCATAATTATTACTATTGACGGCAATAATTACCATGTCATTGCTTGTTTTAATATAAAAACTAATATTGATAGACAATAAATACATATAGGTATGCAAGTGATGTTATATCTAAAATAAATGATGAAGAGATGTAATATGCAAGATGTTTTGAAGAAGGGGGTGGTCTTCTGATTGCTCGTGATGCAGGTAAAATTTTTCACCCATGCTCTTGCGTGGCGCACAAGAAAGCACCACGCTCCTGCCCGCGTTCCAACCTTCGTACATATCCTAAGTACCTCCACATCCACGGAATACGAAAAACTGATTTTTGAAAGCGACGACTACGAGCCACATTCTTTGATCGATTCCGAACTGTTAGCGTTAGGTTTACAATCGATGTTACGCGACGCGAACCGCGCACCACGGTACAAATTAGGGGAAGGTGGGGTAAAACGGGACGCTTAACTTTGGAGGGTGATAACTTAAAATCGGGAGGAGAACAAGACACGAGACTTCAACAGGAGTCTTCAGTGGACCTTAGACTATAAGAAAATCAAGGTCATTGGTGGGGTAAAACGGAACACCCACTCGAAGACCGTGTAAACGTTCAAAATCTTAATTTTTATGATTTAAAATGTATTAATTTATGTTAAAATCTAGAAATATATGTTTTGGGTATAACTATTGCAAATAAAATATAACAAAAATATATATTATACATATAAGAGAAAATATTTTATTAGATAACATGAAAATTACGGAAAATAATCAAATATAACTATAATATCGTAAAAGAAGAATAGATTAATACAGTTTATTTATTATTATATGAACAATAATCACATACAAATGCATCATCTTCCTTTTCATTTAAAAAAAATGAAAATTCATTTAAACTAACAGTTTGTCCGAATGAAAGATGTATCTCATACGACATACATCATAATTTTCTATACAAAATCAATTTTCTTGGAAACAAGGATAGTAATTAAAAGTTTAATCTACAATCTAATAATTACAAGAGATAATAAACACGTACTAAGAGACGTTTCCAGTCTTCCCCATGTATAATAGGCGTTCCGTTTTACCCCGCGAAAAGTGTTCCGTTTTGCCCCACGTGCAGTCATTTAGTAAACATTTAATATTTACACTTCAACGTGAGATAAAGAACTTTTTATAAACGTCAAAATGTAGCGTATGGACTATAGAATCCAACGATGTACTTGCCGTTATTAATTTTCGAAGTCCAAGTACAGAAAAGTGGTCGAAAGTCCAACGCAATATTGAAACGTCGATACCGGAAATTTTTCCAACTCTCTTAATGAAAAAATAACTTGTGCAGGAGTCTATGGTCTATCATAAAATGCTATGAGGACCCTTTGATTTCATGTCACGCGATACCAACTCATTCGCAGCTCTTATCTAACAGAAACATTGGTGTTCCGTTTTACCCACCCGTTCCTTTCCCCTAGGTCCTAGGGGGAAGTGGGGTAAAACGGAACTAGGGCCTAGGTACTCGGTACGTATGTATACTATGAACAATAATAAACGAACAACTTTTACTGCATGTATCGTTCATAATATATTTTAATATATTTTTCGTTTCTCCTCTTGCCTGTACGATATATCCCTTTCTTCGTGGAAGGTTTCGTTCCCCGCGTATACACACATATGTATATGTATTACATCCCTGAATCATCGAGCCGCGCTATCGATCGTGACGCGAATTGACCTTGATCCACATACGTATGCACGTAAATATAGAAGAAGAAGCCCTTTTCTTTTTTCCTAGAAAAGCATCGAATTATTCCAGTCACCACCGCGATCACCTGCCGTTCGCTGCACACGCGTGGATACGTACGTACGTAGGTAACACACCTCGAAATCATAGAAGAAATGACTCAACGCTCTTTGCGTCAAATTGCGCAAACCGTTGAAACGCGGCATCGCGATTTGTCGAGCGCCCGATGGTTCGCTCGGCGGCGAAGGGGCAGGGGGATGCTCGTTCTCGATCCACGTAAACAACAACGCACTTTTCTCGAAATCGTTCGCTTCTCGAAATGGAAAGAAAGAAAGAAAGAAAGAAAGAAAGAAAGAAAGAAAGAAAGAAAGAAAGAAAGAAAGAAAGAAAGAGAGACAGAAAGAAAGAAAGAAAGAAAGAAAGAAAGAAAGAAATGTGATTCAACGCTCTTTGCGTTCGATTGCGCAAACCGTTGTAACGCTCTCCCTCTCCCTCTCCCTCGCTCTCTCTCTCTTTCTCTCTCTCGTCTCCGAAGCGAATTCGAATTTTCGCGCCGCCGCACAGTGGCGAATTTGGCCGAAAAGCTGGCCAAAAATGAATCTGCAATTCCCGTGCAAATTATTAAAATATTTTATTGTAATATAACTCTAAGAAGCTAAAAGTATAATTTTTTAACGTTTAATGTTTAATTTGATGTTTTAATTATAATTATATTATTGAAAATATTAAAAGTATTGTGGTTTGTAGTTTTTAGTCAAATAATTACGCAGTCATTACTGAAACATTAATATTTGTATATATTTTAACATTATTATATTGCATACTTATACATATATATTTATACAAACATTTGGTACATAGCACTGCTGATCAACGAGATGCTTTTCAACGTAATACTTTGCCACCGCGCTACGTGTTGCTAATTTCTATCGAGATTCTCGCTAGACTGACTTGTGGCCCTTGATGATGGACGTAGTTAGCCCCAAGAATTAGATTTTCCTTTCAGTGGGAAAACCCAGGTTCTTTAAAATAAAAGCCAATGTTGCCGCTTGGAAACATGGTCGTGAATACCAGGATGCCGATTTTTTTCGACCATAAGGACGCATCGGCATCTGCGTTATGCCAGCAATTGCTTGGAATCAATTTTATGATCATACCTGGCTTCCGGACGCGGTGCAGTTGTTTTGGGGAAAGCACGGATAACGTCGCTATACATATTTAGTAGGGTGGTCCTTAGCTATAGGGGTGGAAGTTTTTTTTTAGTTTTTTTCGGTCGCACCCCCCTAAATTATGACACTTGATGAGAAAATGATATGTACAAAATTTCAAAGTGATTGGACAACGGGAACCCGTGCCACATTTGAGTTGAAATTTAGAAATTTAAGTTATTTCTCGTCAGTTTCGAACATAATTGTTTTCGGCTATTTTTGAAGTATCAATGAATATGTTTTAAAAAAAGCACAATTTATTGGATGTATAATAATAATTTTTATGTATTATTTACAAAAATATATAAGAAATCTTCGAGTTTTATCTCATAAAACTAGTATACATATAAAGGCGCGTATCGACGTTGCGAGGCGTGCGCGCGAGGCACGCCTCGCGCATTGGAGAGTCTGGAGACTACCTCGACCCGGTCACTTTGGAAAGCAGCCTCGTGATGCTGCCGTGGCAGCCTTGCGCTACCTCGAGCATGATGCCTCGCGCCCGTCACCCCGTGGCGAGGACAACACCCCGCAGTGCCTCATCGAATTTGATGGCTTTCGACCCTCGAAGGGTTTGGAATATCATTAAAATAAGCGAGAAATGTTCAGAATTTCAGAATTTCATCGTATCGAAGGGGAAGTTGCGCCAATGGATTTCTGGCGTTCCGTCGATTAAAATCATACCAAATATCATGCAAATCTGACTACTTTGACACAAGCTATTTGTATTCCTTATGTAAAAGTTGTCCAATTTACACGACATTTAGCATGACTTTGATCGGAAAAGCCAAGGAATCCATCGGCGGCACTTGCATATCCATACGATAAAAAATAAAGAATTATTTTATTTCTGAAACAGGCAGGTACAGGGTGATTCTGGAGCTACGCCCGTCAAAGAGGTGCAGGCTGGTACCCCGTGGCGAGAACAGCCCTTCGCAGTGCCTCACCCAATTTTTATGGCTTTCGACCCTCGAAGGGGTTCGAGTGCCTATTAATAAGAAGTGCGAAATCTTCGACTTCCGCATTTCTCATCGGATCATTCCGAAAGCGACGCCAATTGATACCTCATGTTTCGCCGATGAAACTGACACCAAGAACGACGTAATTGGGACCATAATGAAGGAAATTCCATGAAAAATTCATTTCCATAACCTCAAGCTAATTTCGTTAATGATATGTAGTCCGATTCACTTGAAATTTGGTATGATTTTCATTGGAAAAACATAAGGAATCCATCGGTGTCACTTCCATATCGATACGATAAAGAATGAAGAATTTCTTAATACGCTGAAATGAATATTTCACATTTTCACCCTCGACAGCGGGGCGCCGACCTCAATTCGCTACGGTCGGCCGAGGATTCATACCTGTTTCAGAAATAAAATAATTCTTTATTCTTTATCGTATGGATATGCAAGTGCCGCCGATGGATTCCTTGGGCTTTTCCGATTAAAACCATGCTAAATGTCGTGTAAATCGGACAACTTTTACATAAGGACTACAAATAGTTTGTGTCAAAGTAGTCAGATTTGCATGATATTTGGTAGGATTTTAATCAACGGAACGCCAGGAATCCATTGGCGCAACTTCCCTTTCGATACGATGAAATTCTGAAATTCTGAACATTTCTCGCTTCTTTTAATGATATTCCAAACCCTTCGAGGGTCGGAAGCCATAAAATTCGATGAGGCACTGCGGGGTGTTGTCCTCGTCACGGGGTGACGGGCGCGAGGCATCATGCTCGAGGTAGCGCAAGGCTGCCACGGCAGCATCACGAGGCTGCTTTCCAAAGTGACCGGGTCGAGGTACTCTCCAGACTGTCCAACGCGCGAGGCGTGCACGCCTCGCAACGTCGATACGCGCCTTTACGCAGCGTACAGGGTTATCCACCGAATACTGGCGGCGCTCGCGCCAATACAAATGATAACGGCAACAACGCCACACGCATACGTACGAGACAATCATGTGTCGATACATCCGCCATCGATGAGTTGTTGCTAAAAGTATAGGTTCGTGTAGGTCATGTAGATGTTGCCGTTCTCATTTGTACTCGCGCGAGCGCCGACAGTATTCGGTGGATAACCCTGTATAAGCTACTGTACGCAATCGGGTGGTTGTTCGAGTCAAATTACAGTTCTTTGTCGATGCACAAAAAGTTTATTATTTGTTTTTGTAATAATGATTATAGTATTAGTACTTTTGAATGAAATTTTATTACATGGTTGTAAACAAAATACTCTCTATTGAAATGTAGGTTATATACTATAGATTGAAGGTAATAGATTTGCGTATTATTAAATTGTATGTATTTTTCATTATATATTCTGTGTTAAGGTACATTTTTTCACATTAGGGTACTGTCTCCTATAGTCTTCAATTATTTGTAAAATATATTGTTTTTCGTCCTCGTTTTTGGTCAGAAGATTATTGTGTTCTGTTGTAATAACTTGTCGATACTATGATGTGTTTCTCTTATAGGTATACGTGCTTTATCCCAGAAAACTTCCACTTCCTTTATCGCGATAGCAGCACTTGGACGGAGGTCGAGTTTCACTTTCCGTACATTATAAAATAGGACACGCAAAACTTGTCCATTACTTGGTAATTTGGAGCCAATAATTTGGCATTCATCATGCCCCAACAAATATATTCTGTCAGCATTTCTGGTTTCCATCTTCCTAATTTCACCGTATTCTCGAATTAAACTCCCCGATACGAACACTTCGAACTCACAAAACAGACTGAAAAATCACTGCTGTGACTAATAGTAGATACATTTGGTCGTCAGAGACTTTACCAGGTAATATCATAAAACGCTACCCTCGATCGGTATAACGCGGTAATATTTACGACAGCTTCTTGAGCTTTCTGCCGGGAAAAACCAGACAATCCGCAATCCCTTAACCAGGTAAAGCGCGGTAATATTCGCGATTTCAAAAATTGACATAAAATCACTAAAACTTCAACTTTAATTACCGACGTCCAATCAATTTGAAATTGTTCAGGGATCATTTTTCCGCCTAGTGTTACAATATTGGGGAGAGGGGGTGCAACGAAAAAAATCGGAAGTCGTAAAATAAGACTTCACGTAGCCGCGCATAATGGCTCAGGCGCTGTGTTGTACGCTAATTTTAATGGTGAAATTCAGAGATTTTGAGAATACTGTTTGAAGTCACACAGAAATGATAGTATTATACACCTAAGAAATTGTACTTTTATTCAAAAACATTCACTGATACTTCAAAAATAGCCGAAAGCAATTATGTTCGAAATTGATGAGAAATCACTAAAATTTCAAAACTTCAACTCAAATGTGGCACGGGTTCCCGTTGTCCAATCACTTTAAAATTTTGCACATATCATTTTCTCACCAAGTGTCACAATTTAGGGGGGTGCGACCAGAAAAAAATGAAAGTCGAAAAATAAGGACCACCCTAATGTCGATTGTCCTTGTTCGACATCGGGTATACAAATGTTTCCCGACGAACGTTTCGAAAACAAGCAATTGCCTACCGTAAACGAATGAAATCTCGCTTCGAAAAATTCTAAATTGCCGGCTGTAAAAGTTAATTGAAATTTCCGCCTCCCTTTGAGCCCGCCTGTATCCATGTTATTCTATGTATATACCAAATACTGTTCACAAAGTGTTAATACATTCCTGCGAATGTATAAAATATTTTGGCAATGTTCCAATCGGCCAATTGGGTGGAAAGACCCAAGAAGAAAGCAGAAATAAAGATTTGAAAAATTATATAAAAAATTGTAGGTCAAAGGATTACCACTGCAATACAGACGAAGATGTTTTAAACTTTTTGTGGATTTCTTTACATCCAGTAACATTTGTCTACCTTTTTAAAAATATTTTGTTATAAAGTAGCTCAATATGATTCGGCATTTGGATTGCGAAAAATGGCATGTTTAATTTTTTCTCTATTTTTGGGATTGACGCTCACTATGCGTTGGGACAAAAGCGGGCTCAGAGCCAAGCGGGAATTCTTTCATTGTTTTCGATTGATAATTTCGTATTTTCCCAAAAACGTTTCGACAACATCTGTTGGCCAGCATTTCTAAAGGACAGTCAAGAACGTGGTGCGGTCTTTAATAATTTTAGGCATTCTTCAGTCTGACAATGAGTTAATCTGTATATTGTTCCGTCGGTGGGTAGTAGGTACGATGGCTTCGGCCCCGCACGTAGGTACTGTTGTTAACCGCCGCACCGACTCGCGGGACAATATGGTCATAAACCGCGACCCTGGCGAGACCTTCTGGCTGATCAGCCTGATTAAGTTTTGGGAATCCGGTGTGGCATTTTCCTCCACTAACAAATTATGTTAGATCGAATAATGTTTCCTTGGCGATGGGGTAGGAAACGAAATTGTCCTGTAGAAACATCAGTACGCCTCGCGCAGAGCCACAGGAAGAAAAGGGGTGGTCCGCTGACTGCGCGTGATACCGCCTCCCTACTAATTGGAGAGAGATTACTTATCTCTCAAGTATAAACACACGTTGGAATATCCAAACTGAAGCACGCGCTGGCGTTTTCGGTACAACAGAACATGGGCCGTAGGGAGGAGATAAATATTACTGGGCAGAGTTGAAAAGCTGTTGTATCAAAGGAATGCAGGACCAATTGGTCATAATATAATCTCCTTCCTATGACTTACCTTCTCTCGGACCGAATACGTCAACGCGTGATTCTGCTTTGATATCCCAACGCGTGTTTATACTCGAGAGCTAAGGGATCGGTCTCGTTTTTGTCGGGAGGGCGAAGCAGACAGCATCACGCGCAGGCAGCGGACCACCCCTTTTCTACTTGTTGCTCTCCGCGAGGCGTACTGGTGTTTCCACAGAACAATTTCGTTTCCTACCTCATTACCAGGGACACATTCTTCGATCTAACATAAGTACATCTGCTACTTTTGGTAATTGTGCGGACCATAAAATTAATTTTCGTCACGGTCAACATTCCAACCATACTTATCATTCTTTTATACTGTAGCGCAGTGTTGTCTAAAATCGCCCAAAATCGTCGAAAGTTGCAACAGTGCTGCCAATCCCAGTGAGAAAATATTGAAGGTGATTTTAACGCGGGAACTTTCAAACTAAGTACTTTTGTCAGTTTAATAATTTAATACGTACACGTATCTAATAAAGATAATGTACTTAATATTTTTTAAAACGAAAGAGATAGTAAATCATTAAGGGGGAACAACACCTTGACGCCCGGAAAAAAGTGCAATTTTTTGGAATTTTATGTTAGATATCTGTACTTCGTAGGAAAGTCATTGATATGGGGTTTAAATGTGGATGTAGTGGACAGTATTTTAAAATTGTTGTGTGACAAAATATACAGTTTTAATCACGTTATAGAGGTCGCCGCAGAGCGCGACGCGTCTGATGGTTTCCCACTTTATTCACGTCATGTTCATCTGAGAAAAAAAACAAAGCAGTTTTTTAATCTATATTAATATAGTTACAGTTGTATTTAGAATTTGTTCTAAATAGTACCAGAATTTGAAATCGCCCAATTTGCGACTTGCGATTTCTTCAAAATAGCCGTCGCTATTTTGTTAGAAAAGTCGCCCAATTGGCGATAAATCGCCCAATCTGGCAACACTGCTGTAGCGAAACATGGTTTATTGCCTGCCGGACGTAGAGGAAATAGCTTGTATATAGCAATTGGGGATTAAACCTAAAAATTGTCCTGTATAGAGGGGCCAAAGGTCTAGTATCATAAAGCTGTAGTAAGCCGTGGCCCGCTAACAATCCGTTTAGGGCGGCTGGAACTCGCGCCCGGGGAAAAACCCAAAACACCGGTTTTACTTTATAATTGTATTCTTCCACTTCTGCCCTTACGATCTGCGAAGTGGGAGTTTCTTCGCGACCAATAGTATTTAGATTTTCGCAAAAGACTCCACCCTCAAAAAGAGGCACGTCCTGATGGAAATGATATTTAAACTGCGACTTACAGGGATAGTTAGTCAGTGTAGGAAACATTCCTGTACGCTTCAGACCTGTATAGTGACAGTGTATAGTTACATTTTGCGTGTGGTTAACGACAACAGCATAAAATGTCGAAGAAAGTAGTGTTTTCGAGTGTGGAGGATGAGAAATTGGTAGAGGCGGTAGCCCCCCATCGTATCCTGTATGACGCCTCTCACCTACTACATAAAAAAGTAGAGATGAAAAACAACGTGTGGAAGGTAGTGGCAATTGATGTAAACAGAACAGGTACAGTATTCTTTAATTATATTTATTTGCATCAACTAGAGCTAATAATACAATCGAAAAGCCATTCTTATAATTAACCCTTTTCGCCCTGTTGGGGCACAGATGTCCCAGTGAATTTTTATGCTGGAAAAGTTTTATTTTGATAGGGTGTCTGGCTGCAGCGTCGCAATGATAGAAATCTCGTGATTCATACTGCGTGTGATTGAACAATTCTCTGAAATTTTTTATCGTAGCCTTTTTTGCTTAAAATGTTTTTAAATTATTGTTTTTATTTATCTTAGTGAGCATAGAGATATGCCTATGCGTTTTCGAGATACAATGTCCCAATTTTTAAAACTGATCAACAACTTTCAAGTTTGATCTGTACCCATCCGCAGCCAAGTACCTACAATCAATGTCTGCAAGAAAATATAATAAAATCCAAATCGAAAAAAGTCGGGTCGAAAGGGTTAAAGTATAATGATCCACTATTTTGAGGGCACAATATTCAAATACTCTTCCCATCAATTACTCCAATGCTGTTTGCAATACTCCATTTCATCATAATGACTTTTGCAATTTTTTCCAAATCGGAAATTTTAAATTGCGGTAAAAATATGGCCACATAATTGTTTCAATACGTCTCTTGCAACACTTACCCTGGCTTTCGAAAGTATTCAGATACCCTTTGAAATAGAAAAACTTTTTTAAAGTTGGGCCAAAGGACTGGAGTTTTTTGGAAAAGGTAGAAGGATTAGATTACTAGGTGAACGTGTTTCTTCGTGGTGAAAAAATTGCAATTTTTAGGAATAGCGTTGAAAATAGTGAAAGTCGCTTTCCGACGAAATCTTCTATTTATAATCCTAAACTTACTTAAATATGTAAAAGGCCTTTTATTGATTGTCATTACAGGCTTAAATAAAAAAAATTGCAATCGCAATTTGTTTTTATTTCAAAACGACGAAAGACGTCACCTAAGTAAACTAATCCTTATAGCTTCTTCAGTAAACTCAAGTCGTTGGGCCCAACTGTAAAAAAGTTATTCCATTTCAAAAGGTATCAGAATACTTTCGTGAGCCACTATATGTATCCATATGACAGCGAAGATCAGGTAGGCGGTCCGAGGACACTAGCCTCCATAGCGTCTTGGACGTGCTGCATGGAAGGGGGTGCTCGAAGCCAATGAAGCGGCGGGCATGCCACGGACAGGGAAAGCTCTAGTAGTATGCGTGTAGGCTAAAGGGTACGAGCCCCTTGGGTGCCTTCGGCTCTCTTTAAAATGTCCAGAAGTAATCCTCTTTGCTCCATGTATGATTCCTACGTAAGATCGAAAAAGTTCTTACTGAAATACTCGTTTGTTTTCAGAGCGGAGTCCTCCTTAGCGGCCTTCCTTATGTCTCGATGAAGAGCCTTAAAGTCCGCCCACGCTTCCTCGAGCGTGTCTAGACGCGAGCGAATTGCTCCCTCAGTCATTTTCGCTGCGCCCAGTTTCTTCAGGTTTTCGACAATCCTGGCGATTCTCTTTATGATCTTCCTTTGATCGTCGATTAAGTCAGCCATATTGAGCACCAGTGGATGATCGTCCCTGGAACGATCCGGCTCGAAGGACCAGAATTATTGTTCACGATCGAATGAGAACGGGATAGACTGTGTACAGAATCTCAATAAATATGCACCACTTTAGCACCAAAAGCTTGTCTATAATTTTACAACAAACATTTACAACGTTCACGATCAACACAGTACACTCACACAACAAGACTATATTGAAATATATATTTAATAGAAAAAATACTGAATGTATGCACCCGCGAACTGGGAAGTTGCGACGATTTAAACGGATCGTTATAAAAAGCGCGCGATCGCGACACGTGTGCTCTCGATTATGTCTCGATGGAGAAGAAGGAAGATTCCTCCCGGAATTCGCGTCTGGATTCCGGGAAGTCACGTGATTACACAATTCGTGACTCACACGCCGCCAGGCGATTTACATAATGGTTATCATTAACCATTGTGGCCCATAGATGGCCTAATTAGCACCGATCGGTGCGGTCCACCGAAGACTCGAGTCGGCCGCCACGCGTAGCAGACGACACGACTAGTGACGCGTTTGACGTCGACGGTACGCTCGTCCAGTCTCCAACATATTGACGACCCTCCGATGCCCGACAAATGACGGTCAGCATTCTCGGCGAGAATACTTTGCCGGTGTAGGCGACCGTCAGGGCGAAAAGCGCTTTGCTCTAACCATCGCGCGTCGATCGTCGAAAGTAATTATAATGTACGGCGAAATTTTATTACACTTTTTGATACAGTATGTAAAAGTCATACTCTGTTTTCGACTGCTTGTAACTCTATACAAAGATCTTTGTTTATATACGTAATGTAAGTTTCTATTCGATGAATGGTCAGGTATATGCATGACGTAACATTTTCCGTTTACCATTTTTTAATTAATTAATTAAGACATACAGGGTACTCTAAAGTTAGATGGCCAAACTGTACTAACAAAATTAGAAAACAATTTATCACGCGTTTTAAGGACGTATATTCTGATTATGTAGCAAATCATGTAAATTACATCGTATTTATGCAAAATATTATCTTATTGGGTGTATGTACTTATATTCTACAGTATGTCCAGTTTTTTCGTATGCGCATTATTACTTTTCTAATTATTGAACATTTTTTAAACGGAACTGTATCTTTCTTCATTATTGCCACTTTCTTATCAAATTTAAGATTTCGTAGATGAACACATTATGAGTAGAAAACACTAGACGGACTAGAAATTTGCCACCAATATTCATAAAGATATCCGGTAATTTATTGTTCAAACATACGCTTCATATACATCGTTGAAAGCGTCTTAATAAAAAATCGAATAATAGCGGATAATAAAAAATTCCAATTAAAAAAATTCCATTTATATTGAAATTTCCGTAAATAATAGCTTAAACGCAAATCCTAATATTCTATTAAGTTTCCTTCATCAAATCAGACAACTTTCATCTGAAACATTTTTTTGCTTTTTCAATCGTTAGAAACATAATAGCGTGTACACGAACAAACCGGACATACTGTATATGTAATTTGTATATTTTATCTGCAAATGTTGGAATATTTCGCAATGTGTCGAAGATAAAAAAGATCGTTTCTGTAAAGGTTGTTTAGTATAAAAGAGGGTGGGGTGGCTTTTGCAGTGCAACACGTTTTTCTCTTCACTTTCAACTTATTCTCTTTGTTGATTCTGGTAAAGGTCCAAAATAAACTGGTATCGCACGCACGCGAATGCAGGCGCAAATTTATGTAGTACGTATAGGGGAAAGGTGGGATAGTTGATCACAGTTTTGCTTTTTTATTAAAATAATAATAATGGTTTGGTTTGTTTGTATTTAATTATGTAAGTTGTAATTCTTAGAGTATTCTCAATATACTTTGTACAAATTTGAGAGCTGAAAACTAATTTTAATGACTGAAATTCAATATTTTCTGGCAGTGACGTTATGCACAAGTATCCCCCACTGAAGGGGAGACTTGATCAAAAGGTTAGGGAGACTTGATCAAAAGGTTAGGGAGACTTGATCAGTGAACTTTAAGAGTAAATAACACATTAACTTTCTAAAAAATATTTAATATCTTCGTCAACAACATGAAATAAAGGGAATATCATAAAAAGAAAGTAAACTATAACTAACTTGAAAGAATTACTGAAAAAATAAAACCGAAGAATTAAAATCTATAACATGAAACAACATAAATGCATTCTTAAAAGACATTTCACTTAGATATCATCTGATTAAGATGATGATGAAGGAAATATTTTCCTTCTCACTTTCTTTGCCGTATTTTTCTGTTTCATTAGCCGTTCTATGGTTCTTTTGGGGGCAGTTTCAGCTGTTCAAGTATCCCACCTCACACACTGATCAAGTATCCCTCAATGCACTCGATTTGAAAAAGATGAAAAATTACACTTACCTTAAATATTTAAATCAATCAATAAATAGCATTAATAGACCAGAAATTGCTGTTTTTACTTAATATATTTCAAATCGTTGAAAATGCAACATTTACTCGGAAAGGAGGAAGAACAAGCAGACCGAAATAAGCTTTTTGGCTGCAAATAAGATCGAAGCTTCTAACAACATTATTCTATGCTCCCAAAAGAAAACTGCAACTTGTAGTGTTGCGATAATGCAAACATTACCACGATAGCGTGACAGCAGGCACAAATTGCCAATATATTAATTAAAAACCTGATGTGATCACGTATCCCCGCTGATCAACTATCTCACCTTTCTCCTACGCGTGTATTTTTTTTTATTCTTTTTCAGTCACATCTATTCCTTTGACCCATTGTATAAAGGTGGAATTTCCTAAGCGCGATGAGCCGCGGCTGGCCGATTTTATGAGTTCTCGAGGACGAAATTAACCGACGATGCGCCATCAAAGACAGTGAAAAGCCTAGCCTTCTTTTACATTATGTACATCTTGCTGTGTTTATCTGACGGCGGTGGTTGGGTTCAGTAGCCGAAAGAAGGATTTCATACGTACTTACTTCTTGAGATGTTTCAAGGGGTTTACTACATACAGTGACTCCCGAAAATATTCGGACACTTTTTAAAATCGCATAACTATTTTAAAATTAATCCAAACGACTTGAGTTTTTTTTAGAAGCTAGAAGGATTAGTTTGCTACGTGACATGTTTTGCCGTTTTGGAAAAAATTGCAATTGATCGGAATAGCGAAGAAAATAGTGAAGGTCGTTTTTTAAACTTTTTGGGGAATTTTCGTTGCAGGATCACAAAAAAAATTTTAAAAACGACCTTGTACTATTTTCTTCGCTATTCCGATCAATTGCAATTTTTTCCAAAACGGCGAAACATGTCACGTAGCAAACTAATCCTTCTAGCTTCTCAAAAAAACTCAAGTCGTTTGGATTAATTTTAAAATAGTTATGCGATTTTAAAAAGTGTCCGAATATTTTCAGGAGTCACTGTAAGTCTCGTTTATCGAATGCAGGAAACGGTGTTGCCAATGCGCGCTTCATAATTATAAGTAGTCCAATTTGCATGACATTTGGTATGATTTTAATCGGGAGAACGCCAGGAAGCCATTGGTGTTACTTCCATATCGATACGATAAAGAATAAAGAATTTCTTAATACGCTGAAATGAATATTTCCCATTTTTACCCTGGACTGCGGAGCGCCGACCTCAATTTGCTGCGGTCGGCCGAGGTTTCATACCTGTGTCAGAAATAAAATAATTCTTTATTCTTTATCGTATCGATATGGAAGCGACACCGATGGATTCCTTGTGTCTTTACGATGAAAACCATACCAAATGTCATGTAAATCGGACTATTTTCAACGAAGTTAGCTTGAAATTATGCAAACTAATTTTTCATGTAATTTCCTTCATTATGGTCCGAATTGCGTCGTTCTTGGTGTTAGTTTGATCGGCGAAACATAAGGAATCGATTGGCACCGTTTTCGCAGAGATCTGATGAGAAATGCGGAAACGGGACATTTCGCACGTCTTAATAGGTACCAAACCCCTTCGAGGGTCGAAATCCATGAAATTAGGAGAGGCACCACGGGGGGTTGACCTCGCCACGGGGTGCCAGGCGGCATCTCTTTGAGTCCAATAGCGGCAGGATCACCCTGTATACTGTATTCCACATTAGAGCATACAGGTTTCGCGCAGGCACGACCCTCGCGATCGTTGCTACGCCCGACTCCCCACTTAACCGCCTATGTTTTTCTCCGTCGCACGGCCCTCTACTCTCTCTCTGTTAACTTTTCGTGCGGGACGTTGTTTACGTTGCCAACGGTCAGGTCCCGCGTTTGGTATGTATCAGTTATTCCTTGCAAACCAATCGCGTGCGGTTCAAGCAGTGGGTAGTAGTGGGAGCTGCGCAGATCGGTCGCAAATCGGTAGGGGCGTCCGGATGCTCTTACATGGAATACAGTATAGTCGCGTGTCTCCAGAGTCGACGCGTACACATGTTACGACTTATTTTATATTTTCGTGTGTCCAAAGTTGTTTTTAAAAGTAAGTTTTCCTAATTTCCAGGCTGCTTTATGCGTCATATTATTACGTAGATGTCATTCTATTGAAAAGTACATCTATTTTAGTTTATTTTGATAGTGCAATCATATTTAAAAAGTCAAGTATTTTGTGTGTGTTTGAGATTAATTATAAAATGGTAGCTCGGTACACAGTGGCTCAGGTTGCCCTGGTACACAGTGGACCATGATCCACTGAACTAAGTAATGCGTTTAGAAGGACTTTTTGTTTTACCTATATATTTACACGTGTTTTTAGATTACCTTGCACTGTTTGAGTTAATATTTCATTACTAATATTCTTACGTAATACCAAGGGCATCATTTTTCTTTCGTTTGTGTTAATATCCATCATGATACTTACAGAGACTGCATCATTAAATAAAAGACTGATTTCACTATCATATGTGCCTTATTTTCTGTCTTTCACATCATGATTCACTGTGTACCGTGGTGAGCCACTGTAGATTTTTGGATGATTCACTGTACCCGACCTGCAGTCCACAGTGGATCATTTCCCATTTTTTTTTTTTAAATTTATATCTTTTTTTGTATGGCTCAACATTACAAAATAATAACGTATTTACAAACATCCAATAACTAGGCTATGTTGATACCAAATTTCAGCCTCTTTGCTCAATCCATTATAAAGTTACAGCCCTACATAAAAAGACTGATCCACTGTCGGCACCCTGACCCTACAGGAACTTATTGTAAATGAATATGGTTCAACTAGTGAAATCAAAACAAAAAACAAAAATGTCAGCAGCATAGATGCTAATGGAATAAATATTCAAGCTGCTAATGTATCCTTGAATAAAGAAGTCAATGAAAACAGAATGGCTATTGATATAGCTGATATAGTACCTTTGGATAAAGGATTTGATGAAAACAAAGTTATTACAGATACTGCTGCTGTCAAAAATAATGATATTATGATACAGTTTATTGGTACGAAGGAAGATGTCAGTCAAAATGGTAGTATTGAAATTGAAAATAAAAGGTGAAAGGTAAAGAAGTTTCTTAGTATTTAATTATTTAATATTCATAATGTGAAAAATCAAAGTTAAAATAGGAAAAATTTGTACTTTTAAAGGCAATTTTTATAGTTAAACATTAAAGAAATTATCGCATATTAATTTAATATGTTCTGTACGTATAAGTTATAATTAATATTAATATATACATTGCATGTTATTCATAAATACTGTATATTTAGGATACTGATGTTTGCAATGATATAGCAGTTCCTGAGATGCCTTTAAAGGGTCTAGCAGGGTAAACATGGGCAAACGGCCCCCACGCCGATTCCTGGAGTTGTTATTTTTTAAACAATGCTCCTTGCCTGAAACACCATTATGTAAAGTTTCAGATCGCTATCCCCACGTTTAAGGGTAATACGGGGGTAAACACCCTTAAAGTTATTATTTTTTTTCTCGGTTACTAGTTAAGATAATGTAATTTAAAAAATACGAAAATATAGCTACGTACCAACTGTACTTCATATATTTTACTCTAAATTGTAAATCAATTATTAAGGGTAGAAAAAAAATAATTAATTTTTTGGGGGTGGTTTTTGGAAACAACCCTTAGAGTGACAACCTCCAAAAAAATCAAGAATAATGCTTTGTTATCGAGCTATTATATAAAAAAACCCGAATATTGTCAAGATGGTGGAACATAGTTAAATAATTTAAAGAAGATCATTATATCATAAATACATGGGGTTTTGTGACGAGAAAGAATATTTGTCGCGAGCCTGAGTACGTGTCATTTAAATGCGAATGGAAGAAACGATTGCGGTTCGTTTGAGAGATCGAAGTGTGAAGGTGAAGGTAGCTGCGGAACAACGCGCATGTGGTAAATACGAATATTTCCCAGATATGGGGCAAAGGGGCCCCACGTCGATTCTTGGAGTTATTATTTTTTAAACAATGCTCCCCTAGCCTAAAACACCATTATGTAAAGTTTTAGATCGCTACCCGCCCCCCCCCCCCCCCGTTTAAGGGTAATACGGGGGTAAACGCCCTTATCTATGCGTATATTGAAAGTTTTATTGTTTATAATTTGTTAATCCCTCAATGGCGTCCGCGCCGCGCCGTCCGCGTAGAGAGAATATTGAGACTTGAGACGCGGTTGCCGCCGTTAAGGGGTTAATTAAGTATGTTCCACCAAAGCGATCATCCTACAGTATTATACATGATAGTTAGATAATAGAATATTATTCTTGATTTTTTGGCGGTTGTCACTCATAGGGTTGTTTGCAAAAACCACCCCCAAAAAATAAATATATTATATTCTTCTACCCGTAATAATTAATTTACAATTCGGAAAAAAATATATCAATTACAACTAATATGCAGCTATTTTGTCGCTTTTGTTTCATTTAAATATCTTAAGTAGTAACCGAGAAAAACAATAATAACGATAAGGGCGTTTACCCGCGTATTACCCTTAAACGGGGGGGGGGGGGGGGGGGGGTGTAGCGATCTAAAACTTTACATAATGGTGTTTTAGGCTAGGGGAGCATTGTTTAAAAAATAATAACTCCAAGAATCGACGTGGGGCCCCTTTGCCCATGCTTACCCTGCTAGACCCTACTAATATCTGGGAAATATTCGTATTTAGCGCATGCGCGTTGTTCCGCAGCTACATTCACCTTCACACTTCGATCTCCCAAACGAACCGCAATCGTTTCTTCCATTCGCATTTAAATGACACGTACTCAGGCTCGCGACAAATATTCTTTCTCGTCACAAAACCCCATGTATTTATTATTATAATGATCTTCTTTAAATTATTTAACTATGTTCCACCATCTTGACAATATTCGGGTTTTTTTATATAATAGCTCGATAACAAAGCATTATTCTTGATTTTTTTGGAGGTTGTCACTCTAAGGGTTGTTTCCAAAAACCACCCCCAAAAAATTAATTTTTTTTTTCTGCCCTTAATAATTGATTTACAATTTAGAGTAAAATATATGAAGTACAGTTGGTACGTAGCTATATTTTCGTATTTTTTAAATTACATTATCTTAACTAGTAACCGAGAAAAAAAATAATAACGTTAAGGGTGTTTACCCCCGTATTACCCTTAAACGTGGGGATAGCGATCTGAAACTTTACATAATGGTGTTTCAGGCAAGGAGCATTGTTTAAAAAATAACAACTCCAGGAATCGGCGTGGGGGCCGTTTGCCCATGTTTACCCTCCTAGACCCTTTGACTGTAGATAATAGGTTTAGAAATAAGAATTGGATTAGTACAAATTTAAATTCTAACATAGAAAATAAAGAAACTGGAACTGAAGAACCCACAATGATTGCTGTACTAAGTACAGAAAATCATACAAAAACAATTCTACCACTGTTAAGGGTACGATATTAATATTTATTACCCTGTTCTTCTATTAAATGTAGATGACTGATAGAATCTTATTGTTCAGGTTCTGTTTCCCAGTCACCATTTAAAGAGTACCTATTTTGGCCACAGAATAAATTAAATGACACCAAAATAAAGAAGAGCAAATATCAGCTTCCACATGTGGCAACTGCTGCAGAATGGAGATCATGGCATATAATGAAAAATGAACAAAAGCAAAAAGATGAGGAGAGGAAAGCTGAAATGAAATTACGACAGAATAATATTAAAATAAATGAACAAGCACAAGAAAATTTAAGTAGAATAAAGACAGAAAAAGTCAGAATACAGACACTATTTAAAGAATTACATTCAACTTTTCAAAGAAATAAGACAGAACAAAAATTATTACAATTAGAGTTGAAAAGCGAACTAGTAGAGGAAAAAAAGTTAAGTTTAAATCGACGAATAAAGAATCTGTTAGTTATATTCCTCTTTAGGGTTGGTAACGCTCCATGCTACCTTGCCTTCTTTTGTTACTCGCGCTTTGTGTGCCTTCACTCCCGCCTTTTCAATGTGACGCGCTAACACGTTTTTGTATTACTTTCTTGATTTAACTATGTAATTAATAAATAAATACGTTTGTGTTATCTTCAAAATAACCGTACTACTCTGATAGAATCTTGAAGAGAAGATTGCAGAAAACTTAATAAGAAAGGAAGAGTTATTAAAAATTTTAAAAAATGTTACTTAAGAAGAAAGGAATATTAAAAAACAACAAAATACAAATAAAAAGCCTTTAACCAAAAAGAAAAATGATCTCATTGATAAAGAAAACGTTAATTCGAATTAATTTATTTCATTCATTTTGCTTAAATAATACGTAAGTATATTGTACTCATTAATCACAAATTATAAAATATTTTAAACGCAGTATTTTTTCTTCTATAGTATTATACTTAATAAATATTTATATTGTTATCAGAACTCGATAAATATATAATTTTAAATTGTCTATCTTTTTACTTATTTTAATGATAACAAAATGTTTCTTAACCAACATTAAAACATTTTTTCAGTGATCGAGAAGTGGGTGTCGAATATATCGAGAACTACTCCCGACTCTAAAATACTGATCGACATTTGCGTTCCAAATATTTATTTCTTTAAACTACTATATTAACAAAAATGTTCGATTTAAATATTATTTTTCAATTTTATTTACTTCTTTAATATGTAAACTTATTATCGTGACCAAATTTTTGTCTCTTTTTCCACCAGAATAATTGTTTTAACCTAATACAATCTCAACTAATCATTAAGCGATCGAGAATCGGGTCAACTACCTTATCCAGGTTATTAATAATCAATGGGAAGCGGAGAAAGTGTTACAACCGTCCCTTATCCCGGGTTGCTTGTAACACTGCATGGAGTCGACAGTAGCACAAATTTAACTTAACAAAATTGAAATATTTATTGATTTTAATTATAATAATAAATGAAAAAAGTAAAATTTATAACCAATTATGCGGTATCGCAATTGTGGCATCGAAATAGAGAACGTTTTGGCTGGTGCATTCTCCATGTGACCAATTCTTACATTCAGTACATTGCATCCATTTTTGACTTGGTTTGCTTGTGCTGTGCTACAGGACGTCATGCAAACACGACAATATTATTCATCTTCTTTTTCACTATTCAAGGTCTGTAGAATAGAAAGGTTGCCTGGTCACCAATAGCAACCAAAGTGTGGAGTGGGAGGCGGCCATATTGCTACGTCACCCAGCGTGCCAAACAACGCTAGAACAGTGGATTCTGATCATATTCCAACGTGCGAAGACGAATTTCGTGCATTAGTTTTTATATATTATTGTTTTATTGTTTTGTTATATATATTTCTTTTTTATAATTGATATTGGCGCACTGATTCGGTCATAAATAAAAAGTTGTTTTATTGAATTTAATAAAACAAGGAAATCAAAGCTATTTTGCAAATATCATCATCAGTAGCATATGCAATGTTATGTCAATTTCTTTCCTTGAAAATGGTTCAAATAAGAACCGAAACGTCGGAATATTAATATAATTATTTGCAAAATAGCTTTGATTTCCTTGTTTTATTAAATTCAATAAAACAACTTTTTATTTATGACCGAATCAGTGCGCCAATATCAATTATAATTAAGATTTACGGTCGAAACACATCTAAAAATTATATTTCTTTTTATTTTTGATAAATTATTAATACAATAGTTCCTTCTATAGTTTCATCGTTATTACCTGGAATAGTAAAAAATCTAAATAATAAAGATCGAAGAAAATACAGTACGGTTAATCGAGATGTTCTACTGTAGTTTTGACACATTTGTTTCTTAAGATTTAATAATCTCATTAATGTTCAATAACCCTTAAAAATGAATCTTTACATAGAAAAATATATTCTGCATAGAAGATTGAATTTAAAAAATTATTGAATATTATTAAAGATTTCTGTTGGTTTCATATTTTGTGCCAATGTATTAACATGCGGAGATTCAGTCTATTCCTTTTCATTGTTTGTTTGTGCCACAGGAAGATCAACAAAGGACGATAAACAAAAGTACCAAAACACTTTTAAGTACAAGTACTAACGCGCAGTTGTCAATCAATGTATTATATTAGTATATTATTTCTCGTAATTATGAGAATTGCATTTTTTATGCAACATTAGAACTATATAATTTTTGTATTAATTCGAACGGGCACGCTGCGTGACGTCATGCCCGCGTTTTTCATTCTGGTTCCTGATTGGTCGAAAGTTACGAGGCAACCTTTCTATTCTACAGACCTTGGTCACTATTCAGCTCTGTCGCGGTACAACCGATCCATACTGCCGATGTTACAATCGCCCCCGACAAGACTTTTGAACTTAAATTATAAATTTTAATTAACGGGACGGGCAAAAGTGATAAGTAATGATCATCAGTATTACTTTAAAAATGGTCAGATTAAGTATTAAAAGAAAGAAAAAACACGTACGTGCAAAGGAAGTATTTATATTACAATTTTAAATCAGTCATAAAAAGTTACTTTAGAGTATCGAAAAGTTATTTTCTTCGCTATAAATGTCTATTGTGTATCTATACTGCTAGAACATGGATGTGTGTATTCCAAATGTCATTCTTCATCATATGTCCAAAATTTGGGTTAATATCTATCATGTCCCTAGAAGCACAAAATATTGAATGATTATTGAACTCTTTTTGATAATTAAACATACCTACAATATTTATTCTAGATTAAGAAGCAAATATATTTTCCAAATATGCTGCAAATATTCATTTTATATTAAGAAAAAAAAAATTTTCAAATATAAAGTAAATATTTATTTACTGGTTGAAACAAAACATTTTTTTCTGCATGTTCGGAAAATATTCATTTTATATTATGAAAAAAATTTTTGTTTTCAAATATAAAGTAAATATTTATTTAATGGTAGAAAGAAAACACTAGGGATGTTTTGAGATATTTAACGTGTTACAATCCCCCCCCCCCCCCCCTCCGTTAATATCGCCCCGGTCTACCCTACTACTAAACATAAAAACTAATTTAATTAATCTTACCATTTGGCTTTTTAAATAACAGACTGAAAGACAGTAATAATTTGTAAAGTAGGACGAAACAGGATATGTTTTCATATAATTATGTAGAGGAGGGTGTACTGAAAATATCCAAATTATTTAGTTAGAATGTGGAACTCTGTGGAACTTTAATGTATTCAGCATTACTTTTTGATATATTATTTAGATTAATTACTAATAAAGGGTTATAATTTATCGCAAAAGATTGCTTGTAAATTAAAAATAACGATTTTTGACTACTTTCCTCTACCATTTTACTTTTCCTTATAACTTGGAAACGAAACGTTTCCCCGACATGCGATTTAATCCACTTCAAAGAGCATTAAATAAAGAACTGTATAAAGAGTTTTCCAATTTTATTAATCGTAATTAACATAAAAAAATGAAAAAAGAAAACTTAAATAAATGTGAAAACTATTAGATTATATATCCTTGGAAAGGGATAATTTTATCCTATTTTTGGCGCAACATTCATTCCGATAGCTTTTATAGCTCAAAAGATATACACAAATGTCACCAAGTCGTTCAAGCCGGCCAGCCCACTGTGCGCTGCCACGCGCCGGCTAGACGGATAGTGTGAATGAACCAACTAGCTGACGGTCGTTTGCTTGACGGTAGCCTGCCGCCGTCCAGACGGCTAGTGTGAATCTACCATTAGACGGAGTCTCGTGGCTCGCGGCAGCTAAAGATTGAAGGATAGAGAGTGTTTAGAGTAGTGCAGACGAAAGGTTTGCCTGCCATATGACAACGAGGAAGGGGCCTCGGGACCCTCGACCAAAGGAAAGTCAGGCTCGCCGAGATGTTCGGGCTGCTCCCAGCCAGTGTCGGTAAACTCCCGAACCATCAAAGGAATGGCTCATCCACCTAGGGTAAAGAACTGTAGTGGTGCATCCCTGTCCCTCATGCAACCATGACTTGTTATCGTCTTCGCCATTGGGGGTGTCAAGTAGTTTGAAGAAACAAGACAAATTGGTGATAAACGAAGAGTATGCCCCCCCCCCCCCCCCCCCCCAAGCGCACCTAGGCCCACGGTTCGAAATGTCTACGGGACTCTCAGAATAGTTTCACCGTTCGCACGAGCATCATGTCCGCAGATCAAGCAGCCGCTGCGATTGTCTGCATGTATTATATTTATAAAAAAAACAGTGACAGCAACGACGGTGGTGGCAGAGGCGATTATTTTCAAGTAAAGAAATTTACAGTGGTACCGCGTTATTGTCGGATTTACGGTTTGAAAGTACTGGTGAACTCTACAAAAATTTTACTCGAATGTGCCCGAGTGACTTTGAATTTATATTAAATTTAATTGGCAACGACATTTCAAAAGAAAACACGGAATTCCGGAAATGCATTTCCGCGGAAGAAAGGTTGGCAATTACATTGCGATTTCTGGCTAGTGGAGATTCATTCACTAGCCTTCAATACTTATTTAAAGTCTCCAAACAGTCAATAAGCACAATAGTGATAGAAGTATGCGAAGCGCTGGTGAAGAGATTGCAACAATACGTACAGGTAAGTTAAAATGTATTTACATGTATGTACATTTAATCAGGTTCGATAATGAAAAATTTTACATTTGTTTTATACTAAAACTATTGTGGGTATTGGGGAAGGGGAAAGTGTGAAGAAGACGTATAGGTAGGAGTGATTCTAGGAATGTAGGGGGTAATGGGAGGTAGAATAGTCTGTTGCATATGGAGAGGAGGAAAGAATGAAGAAGATGAAGCAGGGTAATCTGTAGGGTTCATAGTATTTGTGTGATTGGAGGGGGTGGAAACGGGAGATGGAAGAGTCTGTTGCATATGGAGAGGAGGAAAGAATGAAGAAGATGAAGCAGGGTAGTCTGTAGGGTTCATATTATTTGTGTGAATGGAGGGGGTGGAAACGGGAGGTGGAAGAGTGTGCGGCATATGGAGAGGAGGAAAGTGTGAAGAAGATGAAGCAGGGTAGTCTGTAGGGTTCATAGTATTTGTGTGATTGGAGGGGGTGGAAACGGGAGATGGAAGAGTCTGTTGCATATGGAGAGGAGGAAAGAATGAAGAAGATGAAGCAGGGTAGTCTGTAGGGTTCATATTATTTGTGTGAATGGAGGGGGTGGAAACGGGAGGTGGAAGAGTGTGCGGCATATGGAGAGGAGGAAAGTGTGAAGAAGATAAAGAGCGAGGAGGGTAATTCGTAGGGGTTAGATTATTTCTGTGAGTGGAGGGGGTAACGGGACGTGGAAGAGTGTATGGTATACGGAGAGGAGGAAAGAGTAAAGAAGATGAAGAGGGAGGAAAGTAATTAGTAGGGGTTAGATTGTTTGTGTGAGTGGAGGGGGTAATAGTGTGTGGCATATGACTATAATTTGTGTTGTAATGGCCGTTTTTGGCTCTTATAAACAATTGCATAATTTCACCTTGAATTGCATATTGGTCGACCTCGGTAAAGGACCGCAATTTTTTGGCAACCATGTTTCCGAAATGTTGACAGTTGTCATTTTTCAAGCGAGAAGCTCTAATACTTTCAAATGGTTCTTGAAATTTATCGTCTAATGAATTGCTGTTGCTTCGTCTTCTCTTTGGAACTGAAGATGGTTCCACAATATTTGTAACTGGATTGTCCATGCGTTCTTCTTCCAAAATGCCTTCCCTGAGGTCGATGTTAATTACACTGTCGGTTTGTCTGTTAATCTGAGAAAGTATGAAGGAATATATTAATCATAAGGCATATTTGTTTTTAATAAACTGGCAATATACTACTCTAGGTTTATTTCAGAAATTATTTAACTGAATTACTGCTTTTTTAGATACCAAATTCGCAAGCGGAATGGCTCTCTGTAGTTGCAAAATATAATGATTTGTGGAACTTCCCACATGTATTGGGCGCAATAGATGGGAAGCATATTGTGCTACAGTCACCAATTAATAGCGGCACTGAGTATTTTAATTATAAAAATACTTTCAGCATCGTGTTAATGGCTGTTGTTGATGCAACATACAATTTTATTTTTGCTGACGTGGGTTGTCAGGGAAGAATTTCGGACAGCGGAGTATTTTCTAATACAGAATTTGCGAAATTATTAAATAGTAATAGTTTATCGCTTCCAAATCCTGCTCCGTTAAACGAAAGGTCGAAAAAAGTCCCATACTTCTTCATTGCGGATGAAGCCTTCCCGTTAAATGAGAATATTATGAAGGTATATTCTGGACAGCACGCGAAGGGGACAAAAGAACGAGTCTTTAATTATAGATTATGTCGAACTCGAAGGATGGTGGAAAGTGTGTTTGGCGTACTATCGTCTGTATTTCGGGTACTCCGAAAGCCTATGTTTTGGAGTCAGAAAAGGCGCAAGCAGTCGTAATGGCCACAGTGTGCTTGCACAATTTTTTGAAACAAAGTCCTAATTCGGCAGCAATTTATGCTCCGCCAGGGACATTTGACCGCACATTCATGAACGAATTGAATAACCAGAATATCAGCAGGAATGACGATCAAGCGTCGTTCTTCCCAATACAAAGGGTTGCGCGAAGATCGGCGTTAGAAGCCAAAGGAAGTTCGCGAAGAATGGGCGGATTATTTTTTAAACGAAGGTCGCGTGGAATGGCTAAACAGTTGTGCTTAAGGTATTTCTTAATATCCTCATTACCTTCAAATTTATTCTACATTCTCGAAGACATTCAAATTTATTATGTATTATTACTTACAGTACTCAACGATTGCCGAGGCGTGTTTTTGTCCGCAATAAATTTCATCGCTTTATACGCGAACCAGGAGCTTTTAAATACTTGGCCTGCTCCTACGCAAACAGGAAAAAATGTATTATATTTTTCATTGTGAACGCTTTCACATACCGTAAACTGGGGAACATTGCCACGTTTTTGTGACATTTTCTTGTGTAACATTTTTACATTTGCTGTGTAATCTCTTAAAAAAAAGTAGGATTCTTTTGTAAGATAATTGTAACACACAGAGTGAGAAGTATTTTGGATATAAATTTAAATATATTTTAAGATGATAAAAAAACAATTCCATTGTCATTTTGCCGATGTAATGATGAATAAATAGGTAGGTATCACCCTGACGCTGATAAAAACATGATATTTCAAGATAGGCTCATCTGAGCTAATGAATGGAAGCCACAATTTCAGATATAAGGTCCACACACCCTTCCCACCCCTCCCCTCAAACCTCGTGTCGATCGGCCCCTGGGGCCATTCGGAAGAATAACCTCGATATTTTAATAACACTGACCCGAGATCGATACATTTTTTTAAATCATCTTAAAATATGTACAAATCAGTATGAAAAAGACTTTTTACCCCATGCGTTACACTTTTCTAGCAAAAGAGTTTTACCTTTTTTTAACCGATTACACGAGAATGTACCCTAAACTGCCAATGTTACCCCGTACTCTCACTGTTCCCCCAGTTTATAGTATTTCGTTCATATATTTGTAAATATAATATAATGTACTTTAAATGTAATGACGTAAGAAACATTTGATACATTACACCTATTTCATTGAATTCTCTCAGTTTGTAAAATAAAATGTAAACACTGCGTAATTAGAGTAATATTTTAATTAAAAGTACTCACCTTTTCCAGTTCCAATGCTTTTCTTCTCTTTAGACCGCTCCCGCCTGAATGCTGATTGTAGACACTCCATCTTCCTCTTCAGCTCATCAACAGAAAGTCCCAATTCTTTACTGACTTCATTCCACGCATCTTGTTTTTTAATTTTGTTAAAATATAATACATGTTTCGGGTCCCACAAAATGGTTTTTTTTTTATAACAATCTATAAAATGTAAGATGTCTTCAACGCTCCACTCCATTTTCTAATATAAGTAAGATATACCGCGCGAACAGAACACTGCCAAGTGAATGAGCGAAGTGCGATGTTTCGTTTTTTTTCCTTTTTTTAAGTTAGTAGGGAGGGTAGCTATCCTCCTAGCTCCTCCCTGAGGGCCGTCCCTCTGCGCAGTTGCCCAGTTACCGGCCGGAATGTGGTTATGTGGTGTTACCGACAGCGAGTTGTAGTAGAATTTACGTCATGAGTGGGTTGCGGAAAATTTTCAAAAAACCGCATGACATGCGGCGATGAAAGAAGGTTTAGTGAAGGTCGTAGAGCAGTTTATCCGAGGATCGGCATGCTTGATGCAGCGTGTAGGGGAGCGGAGGCTAATAAGGTAAATGTACCAATACCCGGACGCTTAAGGGGCTTAAGGAATAGCGCCAAAGTTTGTCTCCTAATTTAATATGTAAAATCATCATGAAATAAAAAAATGTTGTTGAAATGTTGAAGATAAGACAATATTACACTATTGGAAACTGAAAAAAGTTGATCTATTATGATAAGTAGACTTATTTATTAATGAAAATACGAAAACATGCAGATGTCCCAGTAAGCGAACAACCTAAAACTGCATGTCCCAATACCTGAATTATATCGTCCCAGTAAGCGGACAACCTAAAAATGCATGTCCCCATACAGCACACTCCATTGCAGGACGGTTCCAGGAAGGTTCCTATGTCCGTACCGAGGCAACGTTCCACGGAACGTTCCGGGCATTCTCTGGCAGTGCTCACGGAACGTTCCGGAGATATTCTAGCAATGGTTCCGTAACTTTTCGCAGATTTTACAGCAATGTTGTTTCGGCAAAATTTGTGTGGCATTACGGAAAGGATAGAAAATGTAAGGGTAATTGATTAAATTACAATAAATATTGACAATTAAATATTCATATATTTTAATAAAAACAATAGTATTGGCACTGTACAATGAATATTGACAATTAAATATTCATATATTTTAATAAAAATAATAGTATTGGCACTGGTGGAACTTCCCAAGCCCGCGTATGTGGAGTTCCAGGCTCTTCTGCCCTCTTTACTTAAAATGTACTGCATGCAGCGTGTAATGAACCTGGAATAATACATTCATTCATTTTACAATTTTACAATTTTAAGTGCTGAAATGTCATAAATAATAAATATACTTACTCATTGCTAATTTTACCATATGTTTGAATGTACTGAATGATTGTTTTTGCTATTTTCTGTACCAACTATATTTCTCTGGCAGAGAATCCTCTATTAATTTATTTAATAACATCAACGCCACTATCGCAATATTGCTTCCGCAGCTCCTCCTCAGTAAATGAATCTATAAAAGGTCATTAATAAATTATTTTAGTCATGAAAAATGGCTTCAATAAAAACAGCATTCATGTAACGCCAATCAATGTGTGCATTGAAGCGAAGCAGTGAAAAAATAAAAATCAGCATTACTTTAAATAAATTGAACAGAAAGTGAAAAGAAAGTTATGCAGTATATGCATGTTTACAAGGAAACTGTGTGAAAAGCTTGTAGCACAGAAAGCACAGAAAAATATGTATTGTTAATAATTAAACAATTACGGTTGATTAATAAGCATAAAATATTTTATATTAGTTACTTTAACTTAAAAATAAGCTCCTTAATCTGAATAATTCATATCTATTACTTGCGAAACAATCTGTATTTATCCTGTCCTTATGTAGCCTGACAGAAAACACAAGAACATTTATATTGTCCAAATATAGTAGGGATGCTTCTTGGAAACAGTGTTAACACAATAAGGCGTTCTTTGAATGTACGAAATTCTGCGTCAGACCCATGTTCTGTAACCAACGGAAATCTATATGAAACAAACAAAAATATTTATTTTTAAGAAGTTCGACAGAACCTACAAATAGTATATACATGGGTTCTACTTACCCGTGATATGTCAAACCTTCATCCAATTCACTCAGGTCTCCTGCGCCACAAAACACACGTTCTAACCATTTTTATTACTTACAAGCAATTAAGAAGTAATCACGCTCTAACTATTTGCGCTTGTGCTTTCTTACGTGCTATGGCTTTGCAACCTGTCTGAACCTGTCCCTTTGCACATGAGTGACGTCACGTCACACACGCCTGGAGCTTCACCACGCGGGCTTGGGAAGTTCCACCAGAGCCAATATTATTATTATTTTTATTGTTATTATTATTGTTCTTGTTGCCGTTGTCCTTGTTTGAGGCCCACCTTATAACACACGGAATACGTCAACGCGTGCTTTTGTGATATAGACTTTCAGTCTATATTATTATTATTATTATTATTATTATTAATTATTATTATTATTATTAATTATTATTATTTATTGTTATTATTAATTATTAATTATTATTATTATTATTATTATTATTGTTGTTGTTGTTGTTGTTGTTGTTGTTATAAACGGGAATAGTCCCATAGTTTACATAAAGCATACAACAATTGAGCTTACATCGTCTACACAAAACGTAACCTAATATACAGGAGAAATTTTTAACTTCCTACTCTGAATAACATAGTGTGTGTGAATGTAAAAAATGTGTAGGTGATTTATTTAAGAAATCAATGGTGTGTATAAATGTTTTTCCATTATCCATAAGGATTTTGTAAAAAATATGCACATATACAGTAATCTGCACCTATAATAATTATTATTGATATCAATTAGGGAAAAGTCGATACAAGAATCGATTCTGGAACCTTTGTTGTAAAATGTCCGAAAAGTTCCGTGAGCATTGCCAGAGAATGCCCTGAACGCTACGTGAGCATTGCCAGAGAATGCCCTGAACGCTCCATGAGCATTGCCAGAGAATGCCCTGAACGTTCCGCGAGGATTGCCAGAGAATGCCCGGAACGTTCCGTGAGGATTGCCAGAGAATGTCCGGAACGTTCCATGAAGCTTGCAGGAAGGTTCCATGTGGAATGTTCCACCGGAACATTGCTGGAATGTTCCAGGAAGGTTCCTATGTCCGTACCGAGGCAACGTTCCCGGCAACCCCCAGGGAACCTTCCTGCTAGCTTCGGGCAACGCAGTGTGCTGTATGGGTCCCGATGTCCCGATATCTGAATTATATCGTCCCAGTAGTCGAACATACATACCACTTTAGGCAAACAAATAATGTGTACTTAGCTGTTATAATTATTGCAAAGAAATTTATTAACGCTTTTGTTTAAAATATTCAATTTTTCTTTTTTTATACGAATAAAAACCTATTAATTTTGTATTATTCGGAACAAATTTTGGTAAAATAAAAATAAAAATAATGGTAAAATTTTTTGAACTTTTTTATTTTGCCGATATAAAATATTTGTAAGTAAACTTACAAATGTAAGTGTATATTGTATCGAAATGGTAAGTAATACAATGAAAACAATAAAGTACTGAGCCATTAATGCAATTTTTATTATTTAGGAACAACTTAAGAAACTTGAAGGAAAATTAATAAAAAAAATACAATTATTTCGGTTTTAATTTTCTTTTTGTTTTTGTTGCTTTGGATTTTTTTTCTGCTAACAACTTTTTCTTCTCTGCAGACAATCTTTTCTTTTCTTCAACTAAGAGCTTTTTCTGCTCTCGCTCCTCTGCTTTCTTTAATTGTAATTTTTGTCTTGCCTCTTTTCTCTCTTGTTTCTCCTTTTCCATTTTAGCTTTCATATCTTCTTTCTTAGCAAAATATGCTAACCACTCATCGGATGTGGCAACGCATGGAACTTTTTCAATATTTTCTTTGATTGGTTTAGATTTTTTAGTAGTTTTTTCTCTGTCTTGAGCTTGCGTAGACGCATGAAGAACATTCCCAGTCAGCCACGTCCGTCTTTGCAGATTTTGCTCAACGCCTGAATACAAATGTTTGTGACAGAAAGACTACAGATTTGATACAGGATTTGTTATATTCGATGATGAAAGCAGACTGACAGCAGAAAGCTGACAGATTGTGCTGCCTTAAGGTCGAGTTTCCTAGCCGCGGCCAGCGGCGGCGGCCGGCGGCGGCGGCCAAACTTCGGCCGCGCAGTGTTCAGGGTCCCTCTTTGGTTCGAGGGCACTTGAAAAGGTCTACGGTCGAGGATTCATACCTGTTTCAGAAATAAAATAATTGGTTGTTCTTTATCGTATCGATATGGAAGTGACACCAATGGATTCCTTATGTTTTTCCGATGAAACTCATACGAAATTTCATATAAATCGGACTATTATTAACGAAGACAACTTGAAATGAAATAAATTAATTTTTCATAGAATTTCCTTCATATGGTCCGAATTACGTCGTTCGTGGTGTCAGTTTCATCGGCGAAACATAAGGACTCCATTGACGTCGTTTTCGCAAAGATCTGATGGGAAATGCGGAAATTCTGGACATTTCTGACTTTTTAATAATATTCGAACCCTTTCGAGGGTCGAAAGCCATAAAATTCGGTGAGGCACTGCGAGGGGTTGTCCTCGTCACGGGGTACCATGCGGCATCTAAAGAGTTGTGTCAAAGGACAGGCGCCGCTGGAGAATCGCCCTGTATGTAGTAGTAGAGTAAAATACAAACTGCTATAACATCTAACTAAATAAATTCCACACCAAGAAGACTCGCAGCTATTATAAAATTAAAAGGCAATCCCAATAATTATTAAAACATTAAATATTTCGTTTATTTCTATATTTTATTGAACCTTTATTTAACTATACGAATACTTACTGCGCGTCTATTTCTGCACGTTTAGCTCCTTTTATTCATATTTTTGTAAATGTTAAGGGGAATAAAAATTTGTTTATACAAGATCTATTCTACAAACATTTAAGAATATTTATTAATCATCGTTTTCTGTTAAAATGTAGTACTGACATGGATATACAAAGTTTTACTTTAAATTGGTCGCTGCACGAATACTTTTTACACTGACTGCGGTTTATGACCATATTGTCCCGCGAGTCGGCGCGGCGGTTAATAGCAGTACCTACGTCCGGGTCCGAATCCATCGTACGTACTACCCACCGACAGAGCAATATACGGATTAACTCATTGTGAGACTGAAGAATGCCTAAAATTATCAAAGACGGCACAATGTTCTTGACTGCCCTTTAGAAATGCTGGCAAACAGATGTTGTCGAAACGTTCTTGTCAAAATATGAAATTATCGGTCGAAAGCAACGAATGAATTCTCGCTTGGATCCGATCCCGCTTTTGTCCCAATGCACAGTGGGCGTCAATCCCAAGAATAGAGAAAAAATTCAACATGCCACTTTTTGCAATCAAAATGTCGAATCTTATAAAGCTACTTTATAAAACACTAGAACTGGATCTGAAGAAATCGATAAAAATTTTAAAACATCTTCGTTTGTATTGCAATGAGAATATTTTGAACGTATAATCTTTTCTTTACTTTTTAAAACCCTTATTTCTGGCATCTTGGGTCCCTTCACCCGATTAACCGATTGGAAGCTTGCCCAAATATTGTATAATTTCGTAGGAATGTATTAACACTTTGTGAACAGTATTTGGTACATAGGATAACATGGATACAGGTTTGCAAATATTTCTGCACTTTCCATAGTATGTAGGTATATTTATCAAATTGATCTAGTTTTACTGAAATTATTGACATTATTTTTTTAAATAACGTCAATCCTGTGTATGAGTTGTATATTAATACTTTTTTTATAAACTTCCTTAATTATATTCCGCAATTTTAGTGCGAAAAATGTGATGTTCTTGAATTTTCTCCCATTTCTGGGCATTCAACCTCACCGGAAGTTCCCGGAGGGTAACTAAAAAGCCGATAATTGTTGCTGAGATTTCTTCAATGGGTTTCTTATGGAAAATAACTGTATGTATCTAATTATTTGCTATTGTTAACCAAAAACGATACACAAAGTTTTGTGCGAAATAATTTTTAAACGCGACCCTTTTGACAATTTTTTACAAGTTAATTACCATTACTTAAGTGATGAGCAGTGCGCGTATATTATTCAGCAATAGCAGAAGATATTCCTACCCCATTTCAATAAAAAATTCAAAGCAGTCTATAAAAACAGAAAGAAATTTCTTTCAAACTTTGAAGTCTGGCTACAATGTTATTTCGAGGTATCATTATCTCATGTACCTGGCACGTCTGACAATTCAACATCTGAATCATTAAACATCATAAAACGTGGGAGGCCATGTAAATCGTTCGACGAATGTTCCGATCGTGGCAAAAAGTACAAAGTTCAGAGTCACCGAGAAACATTTTCACAAGATTTAATTGATGCCGCTTCTTCCAAGCCAGCCGATGCACATTCTTTTCAGAGTAGCTCTGATTCGAAAATGGATCCTGATATGGCACTAGCCATGATGGCTCAGGCTAAACTTTCTAAATATCAATATGAAGTCATTAGAAAAATGGTGAAAGACATCGGCCACAACATTTTCCCATCGTATAACAAGATTCTCGAGGCGAAAAAAAATGTTATCCAGAAAATATATCGTTGACTGAACATTCAGCCAGTGTTCCGCTTCAGGACTTGTTTGATCACACCACTAAAAGGATCATCGAAAGTTGTCCGAGCATGACAGGCACCGATACTTATGACCTGGTGCTGCACACCAAATGGGGATTTGATGGTGCTTCTGGACAGGGTCAGTTTTCACAATAACTCACAGAAGAATCTGCCAGTGTTTCAGATGCCCATGTTTTTTCCACTTCTATCGTACCATTGAAGTTAACGTGTATAGGAAACGAAGAGGTTGAGTTGTGGAAGAACTCTAGACCTTCGTCCACGAGGTTTTGTCGACCCGTAAGATTTGCCTGCACAAAAGAGACTCCAGATATTGTTATAGGAGAAAAAAATCGAATGGAGAATGAAATTCAATGTTTACGAGATTCTCTAATCCCGTCGGATGGGCACACTATACGTGTAAAACATCAATTATATTTTACAATGTTTGACGGGAAAGTAGCTCAAATTGTGACCGAAACAAGTTCTGCAAGCAACTGTGTGATTTGCGGGGCCAAGCCTTCGGAAATGAACAAATGGCCAAAATTTATGAAAATAGAATTAAATGTTGAAGCCCTTAAACTCGGAATGTCGACAATGCATGCCAGAATCAAATTTATGGAGTATGTTCTCCATCTGAGTTATAATTTGCCGTTTAAATGTTGGAGGGTCAATGAATCGACAAAAAGCATAAAAAAAGAAAATAAAATTGAAATTCAAAATCAGTTTCGAGAAAAACTTGGATTACTTTTAGATATCGTTAAGCAAGGGACAGGAACAACTAACACCGGAAATGCATCAAGGCGATTTTTTGAAAATAACGCGATAACTTCAGAAATAACTAAAATTGATGAAAATCTTATTAAAAGATTTAGAATAATATTGGAGTTAATCACGAGCAATTATGCAGTTGATTCAGTTAAATTTGGTGCATATGCTCGCGAAACCGCACAGTTGGCTATAAAATTGTACCCCTGGTACTATATGCCAGCTTCGGTGCACAAAATTGTATTACATGGCCAGGAAATAATCGAACAAGCGGTTTTTCCAATTGGAACCTTATCGGAGGAAGCCCAGGAAGCGCGAAACAAAGAGTACAAATACTTCCGAACTTTTAATACCAGGAAATCATCTCGAGAGGCAACAAATGAGGATATAATGCATACGTTACTAATTTCTTCTGATCCATTTATATCAAAATTACGACCGGAGTTAAAAATAAGGAAACTTCCTTTGAGTGAAGAGGCAAAATGTTTATTGCAGAATTAAAACGATCAAGGTTAGTATCAGTGATCAGTTTACGTACTTAGTTTCGACAAAATTGTCTAAACATTGTACAAGTACAAAATCCGTTCAACAAACGAATATTGACAGTTAAAAATAAATTTAAAAAATTTTAAAAAACTTTTCGATTGGACAAAATTACATGGAGGCAGAAGAAAACTGCTTAATATCGCAAAATATATATAACATAAACGTGATTTTTCATGGTTTTTGGCCTAAAACACATGAATCGTTTGTTTCAGGTATAGAAACATGGGGTATATTCGGAATCAGCGCAAAATTTTCTATTGAAAGGCGACACCCACAAGAGCGATCGACGGTCAACAGTAGCAATTAGGTATTAACCTTTTTTTACGAAAAAAACTTACAAAAACGTTTGCATACGGTACAGACGGTGATGGACGGTGAAATTTTTTAATGGGAATTGTACCTCAAAATATGTACTTTCAAACCTTTCCAGTGTCGTTGCGGAGGTAGACGGAGGTACCTGAAAAAAATGGTGATTTCTAAAACACCTCGGTATTCTTTGAGATATTGTTATATTCTGACAACAGTTTCAATTCTACTTCTTTTTGCTCTACACTGTGTAAAAATGAGTAATAAAACTACTCCGGAAAAAACAGGTTTACTTAGTGATATGTAGAAATTTTGGCCATACTTCTTTAGTGCGAGTTTTTCCGCACTTGTAATCGGTTTTAGAGGCTATGTGACAGAAAATGATCAATACATAACCGATGAAAAAACATACCTAAAAAAACAATACGAAATTGTGACATGATTTTTTTAGTTTTTTTCCGCTCCCGCCCTCGCGCCCACGCGTCCACACCCTCGCGAACCCACAACCGAATCTGCGAACCGACGGCTACCCGCGACTCGGTGACTAAAGAATGGGAACCGTGCAACCGCGCCGGCGGAAACCGATGAACCGATTCGCTTAGCCCCCGATCGTGCTTAACAGCACCGGTCGGATGCTTAAACTTTGAAAGCCAAATATGTACACTAGCTCGTCACCGCGCGTACCGCGTCCGCGAGCGGGCACCCACCCCCGCACTCCCCCAAATCTAGTCCTGAACAAAACTAATACCCGTTCGCGGGAAAGGAAGCTTCCCAGACGGACGGAACAACTTCGCCGAGAATCGCTCGATGACCGACGCAGCGACGCCTCGAGATCGAAAACCCGAGAGCATACACGGCGCGCCTCTCCGCGCCCGGGTTCGCGCCCTTACGCCCACACGCTTCGCGGCCCCGTGAATTGATAAACGAATTCGCGAGCCGTCGATCACCCTCGCCTCGGTAATCAGAACGAACGAGAACCGGTCGAATGCGGAAAGTCTGAAACCCCAATACGCACGTCGGCTCGCCATCACGCGTACCGCGCCCGCGAGTGGGCACCCGCCCCCCCCCCCCCCCAAATCTAGTCCTGCCCCGAACGATAGGCCGCGCTCAACACGCTCGTCACCTATCCAGCGCCCGACGCCCGAGGCTCGGACCGAGGCACCGTGCTCGGAAGCGGAAACTAGCGTCGTAGAATTAGGTTGGGAACCAGGGCGGGGACTAAATCGCGGGCGCGCATACACGCGAAATTAGAGCAGGGAGGCTCGATTCACTCCGGGAATCGGTCTGTCGAACGCCTTCGGGTCCGACGATGAGAACCGGTTCTCTCGAAGAATCGAAATAGGCAAAGAGAGACGACACTCGGAGGGATCGAGCGGTAGGAAAGCGGGTTGGGGGATCGACCACTGAAGTAGCAGCAAAGCGGAATATCCGTAAAAGCTAGAACAAAGGCGGGCATGAACAGGAAAGCGAGCCATAAACCCAATTAGGAAGCAACCAAATCCAGACCTAGAAACCTAATCCAGACCCAACCCAGACCTAACCCGGACCTAACTCAGATATAAACGAAAAGGAATGAGGGACATGAAAGATATCAACTGACTAATCTGGCAAGCAATAAGTGACTAATACATGCATGCCCGGATATGATAAAAATAGAGGAAAAGGTTATGTCACGGGACAAGCGAAATCCCAGACCATCCCAAAGCAGGTTAAATATGACCCCAAATACGATTCCATAAACCCTCAGGTAAGGAAAGGTACCGAGAACTAAGATCTCTGGAATCAAGCTGTAAACAACCGTTATCTCCTCGAGACATGAAAACGTAGCTCGGGGTAATAAAAGACCGGAGCGACAGCAGGAAAAGTGACGAATACCTAACCGGGCAATGACAACGGGAGGCAGGCAACCCATCGACTCGCTAAACCATAGACATAAAACGATAGATATAAAACAGAGCCGCGAGGCAAAGGTCCGGATAGAAACCTTCGGCAAAATATACGCCCAAACAGCCCGCATCACCTTACGACGGCATCTCTCACCCGCCCCTAGTCGAATACCTTAGGTCATACGTACGGCCGGTCATACTATAAAAAGGCAAAGAAGGTAGATCCCGGACCCAGCAAACGGCGCAGGACAGAAATGACCCCAACGGCGATTCGAGCTAGGATAATAAAGAGTCAAAAGGCCAAACAAGGATAGCATACCGGACACAGGCTGACAATATAAAAACACGCAAGGAATGGTAAGGGATTACACCGACAACACCGACACACAGTAATAAAGACTCAAAACGAGCGAGGATAGACAAGACATATAGGGCATAGGAACATATGAAGAGAATCGGACTACGAGAAAACCCATAGCAAAGGAAAGGAATCAAAGTGTGAATACCGGTGGTAAACACAAGCAAATGATAGACAAACAAAAACAAAAGGTCAGCGTCCGACCACGCATTCCGAAAGAATACTAACAGTATCGAACACTATTGAATAACTTGCAACCTTCGAAGATAGGGTCCTATAGATAATCTATTAGAGCCTCCCTTAAATGCTTAAACCAGAGCTACGCAGAATCGCAGTGGCACTATCCCATGAACCATAATCACAGTCATAATCATAGTCATAATCATAAATACGAACAACAACTCGATTGAACTCAATTGCGCTGCATTCGACTGCATGGTGACCCGTAACTCAGACCACACACTCCACCCAATTAATACAATACAATGCAAACCCGTAATTACAATGGACTCGCGAAGGTAAATGCATAATTGTTTATCACTCTCGAAAAGACTAAAACCATAAAACTACTATTATTACACAAGACGAAGTAACAATATGAGTGGAGCGCGGTCTCCCGCGGCTTCCAGCAATGGATGAGCGAAAGGCAGTCGCCAATTATCGCGACCCCCTCGCTGTCGGGGGTCGCGCGGGGTCGCACTCCGACGCCACGGGGGTCACCGGTGTCCCCCAGCGCAGCTAACATATTAAACACCGATATAAGATATAACATAATTGTTACAAACAACACAACAACAAATATACATCGCATATTAGAAATTCGTCGCGGCGCCACGGGCAATCCCTGAAAAACAGGCGTTGCATTCAACGTGCTAAATATGGTACCACCTATAAATTCATAAATTTATAATCTATAACCTATAATCTATTACTTATAATTTATAATATAAAGCAAGTCAAAGGGGAATTGCTAACCAAGACACAACGTAGGGGAATTACCATGTAGGTGGAGTGCGATGAGATTAAACTACACGATTGAATACACACAATTGTGTCCTAAATCAAATGGAACACCGGAACATCAGACACACGAACAAACACACAAACAAATCATCCCCTCCCCTTCCTGTATATACGAACGAAAACAGCAACTCAATCATATAATCATATAATCATATAATCATACAATCATATAATCATACAATCAACTAACTAAACATGTAACACAGTTAACAGTCAACAGAATAATATACCTACATACCGTATACACTAAACAGAGGAGTGAACATTGCCAGGAATATATACCGAACGATAACCCTAAACATCCTGAACACCTCGAACATAATATAGAATATACAGAATATAAAAATATAAATATAAATATAGCACAACATAAATTTAATCAATACCGCGGCAAAGGCTCACATACAGGAAACACCTTTCTCCCTTCTCCCATCTCATCCCCCTACCACCCCATCTCCCGTCTCCTCCCCAACCAGATAATATCTCGGCTATCTGAATAAACCGAGTTAGCCCACCCCACCACATCCTAGGGACAAACAGAAGTAGAGGGACCGGGACATTGGGCACGAGAGCGAGAAGGGAAAAACAAATCACAGAGCCAAAATCAGAGAAGGGATAGAGAATACCAATACTGTGAGGCAAAGGACCCCTGACGACATCAGGCCGGCCCAAGGAGGACCGCGATTGGGCAGTCAGGATAAGGGAGAGAACGAATCAGGCAAAAGGGCAGTTAGGGAGGGGGAGAACGAAGGGTAGCCGGACACTCAGAAGGCACAACGAGTCACTTGCTTCAACGTGATCAAACACGCGCTTTTGCTCGACACTCTGTTTGACAAGCACACGAGTACGCGAGTATAGTGAGTTCTTCGGGCAAATCGCGTGTATTACGCGACCAGTGCCAAGTGCCAGTGTTTAGTGACTTAGAGACGTTTTACTCGATTCTGCACTCTGAGCTGGTAGCAAAGGAAGACAGGCGAGAATGCGAGATTCTGCACGCTGATCGTAGAAAGGGAGCCAGGCGAGAATGCGAGATTCTGCACGCTGATCGACCAGGGAAGGCTCAAATAGTAATCACCACGGTGAGTGACACCCGTTAGAGCACTTTGTTTTGGCTTGGTAATTGGATTTACCGTTGCATTCACGTAAGAAGTTACACGTAATATTTCTTCGAAATACGTCTAGACATACAGCTGTACGCGGCCCACATGAAAGAACGGTAGTAAACACTGTGCGCACCTTCACGTTCGCGGACCGAGAGCAGCGGTTGCAATAGTCTGTTTTGATTTGGAGTCTTCGTAACCGCAGGATAGAAACAATAATTCGACGCGTGATTTATAACTAAACTGTTTATTCACTTTAAAGCACGTATATTATATGCTATGCACTGATAATGCGATAGCGGTTAGGTTTTATAATAATGCGTTGGACGATAAGCATTAGCACATAACATTTATATAAATGGAAAGCAATAGCAGTATGGTATGAACATGAAACACGTGAATATTTGCAATGTGATTATATGTATAATGTAATAAGTAAATGATAATAAAGTAAAGCAATAAGCGTTAGTAAAGAATATAATAATATAAATCAATAAGTAATAGCAAAAGTAATAATAATGAGATAATAAGCATTAGCAATACAAAATGATATAGATGAGGATGATATGCCGTTGAACAATAATTAGTAATAATAATCGCTTACGGTGGTTGCCGCAGGTAACTCGGAGAACACTTGTTTTAATAATACTTTGTTTGTAATGGTGTTTTTCGCGAGATGATTTCGTCGAAAAGAGGGCTCCTGTCTCGCGGGCCCTCGTATTTATATGATTTACCGGATAGTCAGGGATGACGGGTGAGCGCGGTATGCACCCATGACACGTACGCCAAATATGCGTCACAGTAATACTTCCGGGGTTTTTATAAGTACGAAAGGTGAGGCTATATTTAGAGTCGTAGACAATGGAATTTCGGGCTTCCGGGATTTTTACATGCGCTTGTACAGAATATGCGCTGCAGTATGGTTTCTGGGCTTTTGCAAAAGGGAGTTGTTGTGGGGAAGACTTTAATTTATACCGCGCGAAAAATAGTGGGACGTCACACAATAAAGCTTATTAGTCTAATAATCAACTCTGACACTTGTATTATGCTAACTTACATTAATATACATACCCTAGAGATTTTAACACTCGACGTAAAGTCCTAATTGAGCAGGGAAGACCTAGATTGATACGTATCCTTGCGGCAGGTACTCTGTCAGGTCTGGAACTCCATATCCTCACTCCCTGTTAAATTCCTGTTCACCTTCGAGAAGCCAATAAATATTTTCTCCCGTGTTTGGACATCTCGCTCTTATAGCTATCTCGAACCATATACAACCGCGTTGAAATATATATTTCTTATTTGGTCCCAAATTTTGGATCGTGGGTAATAAATTTTCCCGCAATACTTCGACACACTTTACACCAGTTAGTATGCCCTCGATAACAGTTAAATTTCCCACTCGTTCATTACTAAAACAGCCCCAAACCATTATGGAGCCACCGCCGTGTTTACCGGTAGGAGTCACTAAGCTTGGTTGGAAGGCTCGGCTCTCTCTTCTCCACATATACTTTCGCTTCCTATTTTGATTTTAACTCAAACTTGGATTCGCCGCTCCAAATTATCGTTTACCAAATTGAATTTGGCTTTTTATACTGTAGTCTCGCGAACTCTAAACGTTTCGCTGCATTCACCGTTGAAAAGAATAGCTTTTTCCGGGAAATACACCCATGTACTTACATTAAGAAGAAAAAAAAATAATCTACCGGGTTCTTGCCCTTATCAAAGGGTTAAGGCCCACCTTCACTATACTTACCAGGGAAGAGGAAGATGAAAGGGGGTTTGAATAAGATTTTACACAGGAATTAGAGGAATAACAATAAAGTGCGATATATATTCTGTAAATAGGCAAAGGAATGATTACATACCATGGAGACGGCGCTCCGTCTCTGGTAACGCAAAGAAGTCGGTGAACCTGTCGTAGGTCGTGTTCGCTCGCTCGCTCTGTCGCTCGTCTTCGCGGTCGCGGTGGTCCGTATCGGCGCGTAAGAGCACTCCCTGCGCGTGTCGTTTCTCGTTGTGTCGAATGGAGAAAAACTTCACCTAACCAAATCAGTTGAGCGCGATACGGGGTTCGGCACAACGCGACTGCCATGCGCGAGGTGATTCCGCTGAATCGCCACTAAGTACGAAGGAAAGCGACGCGTGGACAGCAAGCACGGAATGGACCGGCAGGGCCCATGTACACTATATACATATATACATCTTACTATGCCACACTATATACATATATATATATCTTAGAAATAAATATTGACGCTGCAAAAAAACCGTTAAAACAAATTAATAACATTATTTAAAATTTGTTTGTATAATATAAGAGTTGCTTAATAAATACCAAAAAGATTTATTTCATTATATGTTGTATTTACTGAGAAAAAGAACTTTAAAAATACCTTAATTTTTAACTACTTTGCTCCAGTTGCTAAGGTTCTTAGCACATCTAGCAATGACTGCTGCATTTTCATGCGGTCGGCGTGCATATCTGCCCGTTCCGCCAAACGTTTCTGACGCCTCTCTGCTTTCGCTGCCTTCTCGCGTTCAGTGTCATCTTGGCGCCTTTTTTTTGTCTGCTCCCTTTCTTCACGGATGTCGTGTATATAATTTTCTAGTATAGCTTCCACTCTTCTTTTTTTCGCTGGATCTGATGGATAATTTCAACAAACAATATTAAGAAAGGAGAACACATTGAAATTTTCAGATTAATGTACAACAGAACTAAGAAGCCAGAAATAATATTTGAATTCAAACCGTATACATTATTATCGTATACAATATAAACTAAAGTAATATTATAATTTACATAAACGCGTGTGTGTGCACGTGGACATTCCGAAATGCATTATATTTGGTTTGTAGATCATTGAATTAAATTATTCTTTATTTTCAGTATCATGTTTTATGTGCTTCTCTGCGTATATTGACTTCATTTATTATAAGTCGTAACTGTGCTTACTTTTGTTTATAAGAACTGCTGTCGCTGAGCCATCTTTAGACGACACCGTCGACGTCGATGCTGCAGCTACTGGGCCCTCACTCGACGCCTCTGCAAGCGGTTGCATCGAAACTTTGTCCTTCATCATTGTTTCCATCACCTAATCACATATAATATACGATTATTATTTTCCATAATGCTTCGCATTGACATGCATCTAGCCCCAAAATTTGTCCCCACTTTTAAATTCGTGTAATTATAGTATAAGTGGAAATTCAATAATCAATTTCTATATAATTAATTTATATGCAGAAGAATATATATGTTTTTCGAATAATGTTTTCGGAATAGTGTTTTTCGAATTAAAACGTTAATATTAAATACGTATGTGCATATTTATAAAATATATAATTACCGAGAAAAACGCCCATGAATTTCTGCAATTGCCGCTTTTTTTATTTTCATCGAATATGCTCTTATAGGTTCTCTTCAACCCAGACCATTTATTGGAACACTGCATTGCCGTCAAATTATAATTTCCGAATTTCTTGTTTACTTCCTTGGCAATTTCGGCCCACAGCGTATTGCTCCGCTTCATACCTCTTGAAGATTCAACCTCTTTCTCGCGGTACACCTCAATTAGCAGGAAAACTGCCTTGTCCGGCCATAGAAATGCCTTTTCTGCGGCTTCACCTACAAATATGTAAATATATTGTAATTGCGGATATCGAATATGTTAAAGAATCATTGAAAAACAAACCTGTATTTCCCACATCCCGATTCTCCTTTTCGGGCACTTCCACAGCTTGGGTCGTCGACTGCTCAATAAGTTGGCACAGGAACTCTTGGTCTTAGTAGAAAAAAATGTTCACGCATTAATTTAAAAATACACTTACTGTTTATATAAAACAGCTTTAAAATTTAAATTTTACCATTAGAGGCTCTTAACGCCACTTGTTCCTCTACAAGCAGTTTCACTAGTTGAATTCACTCAGTAACAAACATCGAGCCTCACCGACAAAAAATGGCAAACACTGAATTGCGTGTGATGGTTGACGGGCAACTAGCAGTTTCACTACAACCCGTTTCGATGCAACCGCTTGCAGAGGCGTCGAGTGAGGGCCCAGTAGCTGCAGCATCGACGTCGACGGCGTCGTCTAAAGATGGCTCAGCGACAGCAGTTCTTATAAACAAAAGTAAGCACAGTTACGACTTATAATAAACGAAGTCAATATACGCAGAGAAGCACATAAAACATGATACTGAAAATAAAGAATAATTTAATTCAATGATCTACAAACCAAATATAATGCATTTCGGAATGTCCACGTGCACACACACGCGTTTATGTAAATTATAATATTACTTTAGTTTATATTGTATACGATAATAATGTATACGGTTTGAATTCAAATATTATTTCTGGCTTCTTAGTTCTGTTGTACATTAATCTGAAAATTTCAATGTGTTCTCCTTTCTTAATATTGTTTGTTGAAATTATCCATCAGATCCAGCGAAAAAAAGAAGAGTGGAAGCTATACTAGAAAATTATATACACGACATCCGCGAAGAAAGGGAGCAGACAAAAAAAAGGCGCCAAGATGACACTGAACGCGAGAAGGCAGCGAAAGCAGAGAGGCGTCAGAAACGTTTGGCGGAACGGGCAGATATGCACGCCGACCGCATGAAAATGCAGCAGTCATTGCTAGATGTGCTAAGAACCTTAGCAACTGGAGCAAAGTAGTTAAAAATTAAGGTATTTTTAAAGTTCTTTTTCTCAGTAAATACAACATATAATGAAATAAATCTTTTTGGTATTTATTAAGCAACTCTTATATTATACAAACAAATTTTAAATAATGTTATTAATTTGTTTTAACTGTTTTTTGCAGCGTCAATATTTATTTCTAAGATATATATACATATATGTATATAGTGTGGCATAGTAAGATGTATACATATAGTGTTGCGAGCACCCTATGGATAGGATCCATGGCCCGCTGGTGCTCGCAGCGAAGATAAGAAGACAGCGAAGATAAGAAGACAGCGAGAAGAAGGCGATCGGATCGATCGCCTGTCAAGCTGTCATTCGTGAGCCAGACGCGATAGCCGACGGACGCATCGAAACTCATACACAGAAGCTTATATTGTTCTTGGTTCCCCTGTTAATGTTCCGCTGTTATAGTTATTCATTAAAATCATATAATGTCCTACCGAAAACGTAACGCTGGACTGTTGATGAGCCCCAAGAAGTGTTCCTGCCTGTGCCGGGAAGTAAAGTATTTGGGCCACATCGTCACGCAGCGCGGAGTCAAGACGGATCCGGAGAAGATTAAAGCTATCTCGGAATGGCCGCAACCGAAGAATGTCACGGAGCTGAGGAGTTTCCTAGGATTGTGCACGTACTACCGGAAATTCATGAAGGATTTCTCCAGGATCACCAAGCCCCTGCATCGCCTCACCGAGGGCAAGCAGAATTACCGTTGGACCGAGGAATGTCAGGAAGTTTTCCAGGAGCTGAAGAAGGGATTGACCGGAGCCCCGGTTCTCGCATACCCACTGATAGGGAAGGACTTCATTCTAGATACGGACGCCTCAAATTTCGCTATCGGCGGCGTCCTCTTGCAGGAGTTCTGAGGGAGTTTCATGATGCTCCGGCAGGTGGACACTTCGGAGTGAACAAGACTTTGGCGAAGATCCGCCAGCAGTTCTTCTGGTCTACGTGCCGACAGGACGTTCAAGAGTGGTGCCGGCGGTGTGACACCTGTGCGGCGAAGAAGGGACCACGTCAGAGGGGAGCGGGGAACCTGGGAATATACAACGTGGGAGCTCCGTTCGAGAGGCTTGCCCTAGACGTTGTGGGTCCGCTCCCGAGGTCCCAGGCCGGGAACAGGTTTATGTTGGTCGTGGCAGACTACTTTACCCGGTGGCCGGAAGTAATCGCGATGCCAGACCAGCGAGCTGTCACAGTGGCAAGAGCTCTTCTACACAACGTAGTTTGTCGTCACGGTGTGCCTTTGGAGATACACTCGGACCAAGGAAGGAATTTTGAATCCTCCGTGTTTAAGGAACTCCTGAAGCTGCTGGGAGTCAGGAAGACACGAACAACTCCCCTGCATCCGCAATCCGACGGGCTGGTGGAACGGCTGAATAGAACATTGCTTCAATATCTTGCGATGTTTGTCTCAGAGCACCAGCGAGATTGGGACGAGTGGATACCCATGTTCCTCCTCGCTTATAGGTCAGCACGACACGAGGCTACTCAGTTAACGCCAGCGATGATCCTGTATGGCCAGGAAATACGCTTACCCCAGCAATTGTGGAGAGGTCTATCCCCAGAAATAGAAGAGGACGAGGACCCCGAACGAGGATACGCAGAATGGATCCGCGGAAAAATGAAGAGGATTCATGAATTCGTTCGTCGCCGTCTGGATGTCTACAGCTCCAAGATGAAGTCGTGGTACGACAGCCGTGTCCATCCCGTACAGTTCCAGCCCGGAGACCGAGTGTGGCTGTTTCAGCCCCGAAGAGGGAAAGGGAAGTGCCCGAAGCTACAAACCGATTGGGAAGGACCCTACACCGTTGTGGGCAGGATAAACGACGTCGTCTATAGGATACAACACTCTCCCAGGAAGAAGTGCAAGGTCGTCCACGTGCGTCGCCTCGGGAAGTACGAAGGACGGCTTCAAGAGGATTGAAGACGTCATGGAGCATCCACACCTTCAAGAGGATTGGAGACGTCATGGAGCATCCAGACCTTCAGGAGGATTGAAGACGTCATGGACCATCCACACCGTCAAGAACCAAGAGAGAAGACTGGTCCAACTAACCGGGCGGACTGGGCTGTGGAGGTTGCCTCCGTAGCCCGGCCCCCCCCCCCCCCCCCCCTCTTGAGATTGTTACAGGTTCACGATACCCCACGACGAGGGACAAGGTGTCGGGGGACTGCCACCGCGGCCTGGATACGCGCTCCCGAATTCCCCGAATGTGCCACAATAGCGTGGCAGTCCGCAGCGGAGCGCGGACATACGTGAAACCGCTCCGCTAGCCCCCCTGGAAGTGAGTCCCATGAGCCCCCGGGGCCGGCCCCGGCATGGAGGATACCATGGGATCCCTGGGTAGCAGAAATGTGAGCAGGGTGGACAGCAAACGGGAAATGGCACCCCCAATCACCAGTCGGACAAGCGCTGCTTGGATCGGCTGGAGGGGATGTCGCGGAGACGGGAGCGTTAACAGGACGCAAAGGACGGTCCCCTGGGACAGCACCAGATGCCACGAAGAGGAATGGGGCCATCTGGAAATCAAGTATTGGACAGAGGAAGACAACAGGGCTGACGAGTTCGGTGACCGGGTTGCGGGCCGGACCGCGTGCATGTTCGCGGTTGGCCGCGGTCCCCTGCTTGCGCACTCGGCTCGCATGGCGGCGACTGGCTGCGGGCCTCTGCTTGCGGCCTCGGCTTCCTTCCTGAGTTTCCGGCTCGTGCGGCTCCACCGGACAGAACATCGAGGAGCGATACTAATGTTCTGGCATTTTTAAGGGAAATTGGATCGACGAAATCAAGAGGATCCTGGACCCCAGCAGAAGGGCTGAGCGAGAGTACGACATCGGGCAGTTCGAGGACCCGCTCAAAGGACCCGCGTCAAGAGGACTGGAGGATTCCCGAAGAGGACCTCGCAGAAGAAAGAAGAAAGTGAACAAGGAACCTAGGAGTTCCGACCGCTGGAAGACAAGATTCCCCACCCGTCTCTGCCCAAGAAGAAGATGCGCCTTCGAAGAAGACGGAACCGGCCCAAGAAAGAAGTACTCAAGACTGAAGACGCAAGTGGAGGGTAGAGACGCGGAGCATCTTCAGGGAACCACGTACCCACGCCTTGCCCAGGGTTTTTGGGTGGTTTTCCCCTTGGGCGTGAAGGCGAATGCCGAGGCGACGGTCGGAGGAGGCCACGCAGCGAGCTTCCCACTCCTCCGGACCAGGGTACGGCTGCTAAACACTGTGAGGCTGCGGCGGTCGGGACGTCCGCTTCTCCAGAGGGGGGAGCAGTGTTGCGAGCACCCTATGGATAGGATCCATGGCCCGCTGGTGCTCGCTGCGAAGATAAGCAGACAGCGAGAAGAAGGCGATCGGATCGATCGCCTGTCAAGCTGTCATTCGTGAGCCAGACGCGATAGCCGACGGTCGCATCGAAACTCATACACAGAAGCTTATATTGTTCTTGGTTCCCCTGTTAATGTTCCGCTGTTATAGTTATTCATTAAAATCATATTATGTCCTACCGAAAACGTAACGCTGGACTGTTGATGAGCCCCAAGAAGTGTTCCTTCCTGTGCCGGGAAGTAAAGTATTTGGGCCACATCGTCACGCAGCGCGAAGTAAAGACGGATCCGGAGAAGATTAAAGCTATCTCGGAATGGCCGCAACCGAAGAACGTCACGGAGCTGAGGAGTTTCCTAGGATTGTGCACGTACTACCGGAAATTCATGAAGGATTTCTCCAGGATCGCCAAGCCCCTGCATCGGCTCACCGAGGCCAAGCAGAATTACCGTTGGACTGAGGAATGTCAGGATGTTTTCCAGGAGCTGAAGAAGGGATTGACCGGAGCCCCGGTTCTCGCATACCCAGTGATAGGGAAGGACTTCATTCTAGATACGGACGCCTCAAATTTCGCTATCGGCGGCGTCCTCTTGCAGGAGTTCTGAGGGAGTTTCATGATGCTCCGGCAGCTGGACACTTCGGAGTGAACAAGACTTTGGCGAAGATCCGCCAGCAGTTCTTCTGGTCTACGTGCCGACAGGACGTTCAAGAGTGGTGCCGGCGGTGTGACACCTGTGCGGCGAAGAAGGGACCACGTCAGAGGGGAGCGGGGAACCTGGGAATATACAACGTGGGAGCTCCGTTCGAGAGGCTTGCCCTGGACGTTGTGGGTCCGCTCCCGAGGTCCTAGGCCGGGAACAGGTTTATGTTGGTCGTGGCAGACTACTTTACCCGGTGGCCGGAAGTAATCGCGATGCCAGACCAGCGAGCTGTCACAGGGGCAAGAGCTCTTCTACACAACGTAGTTTGTCGCCACGGTGTGCCTTTGGAGATACACTCGGACCAAGGAAGGAATTTTGAATCCTCCGTGTTTAAGGAACTCCTGAAGCTGCTGGGAGTCAGGAAGACACGAACAACTCCCCTGCATCCGCAATCCGACGGGCTGGTGGAACGGCTGAATACAAAACATTGCTTCAATATCTTGCGATGTTTGTCTCAGAGCACCAGCGAGATTGGGACGAGTGGATACCCATGTTCCTCCTCGCTTATAGGTCAGCACGACACGAGGCTACTCAGTTAACGCCAGCGATGATCCTGTATGGCCAGGAAATACGCTTACCCCAGCAATTGTGGAGAGGTCTACCCCCAGAAATAGAAGAGGACGAGGACCCCGAACGAGGATACGCAGAATGGATCCGCGGAAAAATGAAGAGGATTCATGAATTCGTTCGTCGCCGTCTGGATGTCTACAGCTCCAAGATGAAGTCGTGGTACGGCAGCCGTGTCCATCCCGTACAGTTCCAGCCCGGAGACCGAGTGTGGCTGTTTCAGCCCCGAAGAGCGAAAGGGAAGTGCCCGAAGCTACAAACCGATTGGGAAGGACCCTACACCGTTGTGGACAGGATAAACGACGTCGTCTATAGGATACAACACTCTCTCAGGAAGAAGTGCAAGGTCGTCCACGTGCGTCGCCTCGGGAAGTACGAAGGACGGCTTCAAGAGGATTGGAGACGTCATGGAGCATCCACACCTTCAAGAGGATTGGAGACGTCATGGAGCATCCAGACCTTCAGGAGGATTGAAGACGTCATGGACCATCCACACCGTCAAGAACCAAGAGAGAAGACTGGTCCAACTAACCGGGCGGACTGGGCTGTGGAGGTTGCCTCCGTAGCCCGCCCCCCCCCCCCCCCCCCCACTCTTGAGATTGTTACAGGTTCACGATACCCCACGACGAGGGACAAGGTGTCGGGGGACTGCCACCGCGGCCTGGATACGCGCTCCCGAATTCCCCGAATGTGCCACAATAGCGTGGCAGTCCGCAGCGGAGCGCGGACATACGTGAAACCGCTCCGCTAGCCCCCCTGGAAGTGAGTCCCATGAGCCCCCGGGGCCGGCCCCGGCATGGAGGATACCATGGGATCCCTGGGTAGCAGAAATGTGTGCAGGGTGGACAGCAAACGGGAAATGGCACCCCCAATCACCAGTCGGACAAGCGCTGCTTGGATCGGCTGGACGGGATGTCGCGGAGACGGGAGCGTTAACAGGACGCAAAGGACGGTCCCCTGGGACAGCACCAGATGCCACGAAGAGGAATGGGGCCATCTGGAAGTCAAGGATTGGACAGAGGAAGACAACAGGGCTGACGAGTTCGGTGACCGGGTTGCGGGCCGGACCGCGTGCATGTTCGCGGTTGGCCGCGGTCCCCTGCTTGCGCACTCGGCTCGCATGGCGGCGACTGGCTGCGGGCCTCTGCTTGCGGCCTCGGCTTCCTTCCTGAGTTTCCGGCTCGTGCGGCTCCACCGGACAGAACATCGAGGAGCGATACTAATGTTCTGGCATTTTTAAGGGAAATTGGATCGACGAAATCAAGAGGATCTTGGACCCCAGCAGAAGGGCTGAGCGAGAGTAGGACATCGGGCAGTTCGAGGACCCGCTCAAAGGACCCGCGTCAAGAGGACTGGAGGATTCCCGAAGAGGACCTCGCAGAAGAAAGAAGAAAGTGAACAAGGAACCTAGGAGTTCCGACCGCTGGAAGACAAGATTCCCCACCCGTCTCTGCCCAAGAAGAAGATGCGCCTTCGAAGAAGACGGAACCGGCCCAAGAAAGAAGTACTCAAGACTGAAGACGCAAGTGGAGGGTAGAGACGCGGAGCATCTTCAGGGAACCACGTACCCACGCCTTGCCCAGGGTTTTTGGGTGGTTTTCCCCTTGGGCGTGAAGGCGAATGCCGAGGCGACGGTCGGAGGAGGCCACGCAGCGAGCTTCCCACTCCTCCGGACCAGGGTACGGCTGCTAAACACTGTGAGGCTGCGGCGGTCGGGACGTCCGCTTCTCCAGAGGGGGGAGCAGTGTTGCGAGCACCCTATGGATAGGATCCATGGCCCGCTGGTGCTCGCTGCGAAGATAAGCAGACAGCGAGAAGAAGGCGATCGAATCGATCGCCTGTCAAGCTGTCATTCGTGAGCCAGACGCGATAGCCGACAGACGCATCGAAACTCATACACAGAAGCTTATATTGTTCTTGGTTCCCCTGTTAATGTTCCGCTGTTATAGTTATTCATTAAAATCATATAATGTCCTACCGAAAACGTAACAATATGTATACAGGGTGTTCCAAAAATGCTGCGGTTCCTTGAAGGGGGTGGCTCGGGGGGTAATTGCAAACAACTTTTTCCTTTGCGAAAATGTTCTCCGAGGTTTCGTTAACGAGATATTAACAAAAAGCAGCTACCAATCAGAGCCCGAGTCTGGCGGCCCAGTTCCCGCACTAGCGTGGCCGCGAGCCGCGCTGCGACTACGAACAAGCAACTCGGCATGCATCGAATGAAATTGCGTAGAATGGCAAATGAAAAAGACGTAACAAATAACACCAAACATTTTGTCATGGTTTGTTTGTCATTTAAAGTGAATAATGAATAAAGGATAAATTAATGAAAATCATGTGTCAACGTAAAAAGACGAATATAAAGGTTTTCTTTAGAAGAATCGAAAATAATAATTATTTAAAGTGGGAGGATAAGGAATACATAAATTTCCTTATGTTAATAACGTAGCCACGAAAAGGTAATGTAACAGGAAATGAACGAAAAGTGATCTTAGTTCGTTATTGTGATAAAAATCCATAATTCAATAACGGTTAAAAGTGTTGCTGATAACGTATAAGTCTGTTTAAAAACCCCTAAGAAATATGTAGGTATGGAAATTTTTAGAATTATCGCCAGAAATAAGCCATAGCCTGAGTTAAATTTAAGAAATAATAGTCACCAATAATGTAACTAAAACTCACCCTTTCGGAAATTCACCTGCAGCTTGAAAACGTGTCATTAGGTCACTGAACCGATCCTGGTCATCGACAGACGCGCCGAGTGCACAGCTGATCTCAGCTACACGCCACCATCCAAAATTAAGGATCGCAACGTCAAGTGCGTCCGGGTTAATGTACCGAATATTCACTTCACTGCACGCCTACTAACACTGATCACTTAATTCATTTTTCATGGGGCGTGTTGTTTCTACGTTATAAAAATTAGTGGAAATTAATTTTTACTTGGCGTTCGGAGCTGTGGGTATTTCCGCACAAATTCTCACGCTGCAGCACTTGCGTCCCCGTTGTTCGGGGGATACACCCAGAACATCGCGTAATACTCTTGAGCAGAGAACATTTCTGCGACGTGATTGCTTGCTGACTGACAAGATTTTTTCCAAGCGACTTCATCTACCCCCAAGTAGCTTCTCTCGTTCCATTATGAGTTTACCCCCACCAGGACAAGAGGCTTTAGGTAAAAAGAAGCCATCACATTTTCGAAACACACGTGCTTTGCAGAAGTGCAACGATAGAACCGTCGTACACTTTCACAAAAGCCCGCGCTCCGTCCTTTTTACTGGCAATGTACCCTTTGCTTCGAGGTAGGCAGCAGACACCACGTGTTTCGGTTTGAAAGGGTCCGAATAGAAGAGAAACAGAATGTCTTCGAGTTGCTATAATGAAGAAAATGCATACCATTCCTGTTTCCCCTTTCCGATACCCTGAGTTCACGTCTGCTACGAGGCGGAACCAATTAAGTCATAAATTATCCAAAACTGTAGGAAACCGTTCTCTACCGCCGACTAGCGGGACAATACGGTCATAAATCGCGACCCTGGCGAAATGCTCTGGCCGATCAGCCTGATTAATTTTGGGGAACCAGAATTTAAAAAGTTTTATCCAACATCAATACGCCTTGCGGAGAGACACAGGAAGAAAAGGGGTAGTCCGCTGACAGCGCGTGGTCCCGCCTGCGTCGTCCTTCCTTCAAATTAAAGACAGATCCCTTATCTCTCGAGTATAAACACGCGCTCGAATTTCAAAACAAAAGCACGCGTTGACGTATTTCGTGCGAGAAAAGGTGGGCTTGAAGTCCGATTGGTCCTAATCTAACCAATCTGCCCTGCATCCTCCCAAACGGCCACTGTTTTGAAGAGGCCTTCTTCACAGCAATGTCAACTCCCCGAGGCCCACCTTCTCTCGCACGGAATACGTCAACGCGTGCTTTTGATTTGAAATCGAGCGCGTATTTATACTGGTGAGCCTCGGGGAGGCGACATTGCTGTGAAGAAGGCCTCTTCAAAACTGTGGCCGTTTGGGGGATGCAGGACAGATTGGTTAGTTTAGGACCAATCGCACTTCAAGCCCACCTTTTCTCGCACAGAATACGTCAACGCGTGCTTTTGTTTTGAAATTCGAGCGGGTGTTTATACTCGAGAGATAAGAGATCTGTCTTTAATTTGAAGGACGGACGAAGCAGGCGGGACTACGCGCAGTCCACGAGTTACCCCCTTTCTTCCTGTGAAGACTTTCTGTTTCTCTTCTCTTCGGACCCTTTCGAACTGAAACACGTGGTGTCTGTTGCCTACCTCGAAGCAATGGGTACATTGCCAGTAAAATGGACGGAGCGCGGGCTTTTGTGAAAGTGTACGACGGTTCGTTCGTTGCACTTCTGCAAAGCACGTATGTTTCGAAAATGTGATGGCTTCTTTTTACCTAAAGCCTCTTATCCTGGTGGGGGTTAACTCATAATGGAACGAGAGAAGCTACTTGGGGGTAGAAGAAGTCGCTTGGAAAAAATCTTGTCAGTCAGCAAGCAATCACGTCGCAGAAATGTTCTCTGCTCAAGAGTATTACGCGATGTTCTGGGTGTACCTCCCGAACAACGGGGACGCAAGTACTGCAGCGTGAGAATTTATGCGGAAATACCCACGGCTCCAAACGCCAAGTAAAAATTAATTTCCACTAATTTGTATAACGTAGAAACAACACGTCCCATGAAAAATGAATTAAGTGATCAGTGTTAGTAGGCGTGCAGTGAAGTGTATATTCGGTACATTAACCCGGACGCACTTGACGTTGCGACCCTTAACTTTGGATGGTGTCGTGTACCTGAGATCAGCTGTGCACTCGGCGCGTCTGTCGATCGGACCAGGATCGGTTCAGTGACCTAGTGACACGTTTTCAAGCTGCAAGTGAATTTCCAAAAGGGTGAGTTTTAGTTACATTATTGGTGACTATTATTTCTTAAATTTAACGCAGGCTATGGCTTATTTCTGGCGATAATTCTAAAAATTTCCATACCTACATATTTCTTAGGGGTTTTTAAACAGACTTATTCGTTATCAGCAACACTGTTAACCGTTATTGAATTATGGATTTTTATCACAATAACGAACTAAGATCACTTTTCGTTCATTTCCTGTTACATTACCTTTTCGTGGCTACGTTATTAACACAAAGAAATTTACGTATTCCTTATCCTCCCACTTTAAATAATTATTATTTTCGATTCTTCTAAAGAAAACCTTTGTATTCGTCTTTTTACGTTACACATGATTTTCATTAATTTATCCTTTATTCATTATTCACTTTAAATGACAAACAAACCATGACAAAATGTTCCATTTTATTTGTTACGTCTTTTTCATTTGCCATTCTACGCAATTTCCTTCGATGCATGCCGAGTTGCTTGTTCGTAGTCGCAGCGCGGCTCGCGGCCACGCTAGCGCGGGAACTGGGCCGACAGACTCGGGCTCTGATTGGTAGCTGCTTTTTGTTAATATCTCGTTAACGAAACCTCGGAGAACATTTTCGTAAAGGAAAAAGTTGTTTGCAATTACCCCCCGAGTCACCCCCTTCAAGGAACCGCAGCATTTTTGGAACACCCTGTATAGTGTACATGGGCCCTGCCGGTCCATTCCGTGCTTGCTGTCCACGCGTCGCTTTCCTTCGTACTTAGTGGCGATTCAGCGGAATCACCTCGCGCATGGCAGTCGCGTTGTGCCGAACCCCGTACCGCGCTCAACTGATTTGGTTAGGTGAAGTTTTTCTCCATTCGACACAAGGAGAAACGACACGCGCAGGGAGTGCTCTTACGCGCCGATACGGACCACCGCGACCGCGAAGACGAGCGACAGAGCGAGCGAGCGAACACGACCTACGACAGGTTCACCGACTTCTTTGCGTTACCTGAGACGGAGCGCCGTCTCCATGGTATGTAATCATTCCTTTGCCTATTTACAGAATATATATCGCACTTTATTGTTATTCCTCTAATTCCTGTGTAAAATCTTATTCAAACCCCCTTTCATCTTCCTCTTCCCTGGTAAGTATAGTGAAGGTGGGCCTTAACCCTTTGATAAGGGCAAGAACCCGGTAGATTATTCCAACCGCTCGGCGTGATCTACAGAAAGGTCCCTTCAGGACGTAACAATAGAATATATAAAAAATAGGGATGTGGTCATTTATACCTATTAGACAGTGTAACGTGCAATAAGGCCTTTGATAAGTATAATACCAACAATACTATTCTATCATTATTGTGTGTTATTTAAGCATGGCACTTTGGAATAAATATAAGACATTCAAAGGATTAAAAAACAAATTATCGTACAAGTTACTCATAGAATTATACTCCTCAAAGTAGTCCTCAATCAGGTCGCAACTACGCAACAGATCTTTCTGAAATTTTGTAAACACGTAGTCTGAGACCAGGCATAACATATATGATACTTTATATCACGATTTTTTTTTAACGAACCGGACCAAATTGTGCATAATTACACTCTAGAATCCTGCGGAATGTATAGGCTACCGCATAAGTATCGATTTTTCAGGTTGATTCGAATCCCAAGATGAAAAATCGATTCAGGAAAAAATCGCCTTGTAAACAGACTTATAGGTATCTTAAATTCATTGAAGACTAAGGGGTCGTCCTTAAATTACGTAACACTTTTTTGGTGGGGGAGGGGGTCGCGAATTTCTCAGATAGCGTCTTAGGTAATATTTTTATCCTAATTTTCAATAAATAAACGTTCTATCATTAATGTTCCAGAAAAATAGTTTTAGTTTAAATTTCCCGAAACCGGGAAACTTTTTTTATAACTAATAAAGAATTGGAACAAGATTTCAGTTCCCCGAGAATCGATTCCATAGAATCGACCTATACAGACAAATCGATCCAAAACAATCGAAAATTATGGTGCAAAAGATCGTTCTTTCGATTAATCAATCTCAGATCGGCAACCCTATTATGTGGCCCCCACCTCCAAGTGACAAAAAATCTAACCTACATACATGCTACATGACAATAAATGTTTATTGGATATTTCGTCCTTTTACGCTACACGCGACAACTTTTTGTGGCTCAACATTGTTAAAAAATATTTTTTTTACGCCGCAACGGTATCTGTGAATCAGGAGGACGATTGTAAAGCCGGGTCCAGTCCTGAATGAGTATACGCTGAGCAGACCGAAGCGCGCACGAATGACGCATGCGGAAGGGTCGAAAGTGCCATTGTGTGTTTCTTCACCAACCTCTGTGCTTAACTTAGCCCACTCCGCAGTCGTAACGATGGTGTCATAGTTAACTAAATAAACTTAACATACAGCTCAACCCTCCGAGTCATCCTGTTTACCAATACAGGGTGATTCTCCAGCGACGCCTGTCAAAGAGTTGCCACCTGATACCCCGAGGCGAGGACAACCCCCCGCAGTGCCTCACCGAATTGTATGGGTTTCGATCTTTCAAACGGTTGAAATACCATTAAAAAGTCAGAAATGTCCAAGAGTTCCGCATTTCTCATCAGATCTTTGCGAAAACGACGTCAATTGATTCCTTATGCTTCGCCGATGAAACTAATACCAAGAACGACATAATTCGGACCATAATGATGGACATTTCAGAAAAATTTTATTTATATCATTTCAAGCTGAATTCGTTAAAAGTAGTCAGATTTACATGAAATTTATAATGATTTTCATCGGAAAAACGTAAGGAATCTATCGGTGTCACTTGCACATCGATACGATAAAGAATAGTCTTCCACTCTGAACACAATGCACTCCAAACTTCCTTTGATGTGCGGAAGAAAACCGACAACGGTCGGCTTAGGCCATGTGCCTTCGCCGACATTCGCGAGTCGGGTCGTATGCGCCGAGTCAACACAAATGACACGTCCACACTAACATATGCGTTCACGCTCACCCTTTCTGACGTGGAAGCATGCGGTCCTGGCTACTGTTTCACCCGTCCACATCAGAATATTCGTGCGCGCTCAGCCTGCTCAGCGTATACTCATTCAGGTCTGGTCCCGGCTTAAGTATCTCAAAACATATGATAGATATTAACACAAATTTTTGATATATGATGAAGAATGACATTTGGAATACACACATCCCTGTCCTAGCAGTATAGATACACAATAGACATGTATAGTGAAGAAAATAATTTTTCGATACCCTAAAGTAACTTTTTCTTACAGATTTAAAATTGTAATATAAATACTCTCTTTGCAAGTACGTGTTTATTCTTTTTTTTAAACATTTAATCTGGCCATTTTTAAAGTAATACTGATTGTTAGTTATCACTTTTAAGTGTCTCCTTAATAAAAATTTATAATTTAAGTTCAAAAGCTTGACTGGGGTCGATTGTAACATCGACAGTCGGGGTCGGTTGTACCGCGACAGTACCGAATAGTGACAAAGAAGATGAATAATATTGTCTTGTTTGCATGGAATAATATAGCACAGCAGAAGCAAACAAATGAAAAATGGGTGCAATGTACTGAATGTAAGGATTGATCACATGAAGAATGTACCAGCCAAAACGTTTTCTATTTCTGCCACAATTGCGATACCGCATAATTGGTTATAAATTTTACTTTTTTTTCAATTACTATTATAATTAAAATTAATAAATATTTTAATTTTGCAAAGTTAAATTTGTGCTACTATCGACTCCATGCAGTGTTACAACCGCCCCGGGGTCAGGGACGTTTGTAACACTTTCTCCCCTTCTCATTTTTTATTAATAACCTGGATATTGTTTGACATGCTGCGAAACTGTTGTATTCTCAATAATATCAGATAAGTAAGTAACATTTTTGTATAAGAACTTTTGTTCTAACTGTGACAGTTATTGCGTAATCGTATTCCAAAGTCAGTGTTACTACCGCCCTACTGTAAACATTATTTACAGCGGTGAACGCATCAGTGGCGCCCTCTCGGAGCCATTTAGAGAACTAAACCGTTTCGGGACCCAAAATTATTTACTATCGATTTTTTTGACACGTTTGAAACTGATATGACTATACGTCACACTGGGCGCTAAAGGGTTAAGTAAGGCAAATTAGTACTTGGAATAGATATAAATTATTTATATTACTCTCATTAAATAGTGAAATGTTTGTACATACTTTCAAACTCACCTTTGGCTTTTGGTGATATGAAAATTCAATGCAGTGTATTACTTCAACTGTTTGAACATGTGTTGCGGGGTAAGACCAGCCAAAATTGAGGGATAATTGTAGCCAACTTTTAACATTATTTTTTCCTGCTTTAAATGCAACTGAGATAAAAGAATTACGAATAAAGCAGAATGAAACCAGGAATATTTCTTAACACGCTTCCACATAAAAACACAAAATGGAGGTAAAAGGAAACTGAGGAAGAAAAAACTAAATTTTGAATTGAGCATCTGGTCGCAGTGGTGAGTGTGTGGAGCATGGGCATATGAAGAAGGTTCAGGATGGAATATCCCTGAAGAATACATTTGTGATACATGCAGTAAATAATTTTAAAACCAAAAATAATATTTTGTTTATAAATTTTACAGTTTTCCCACTTCTTTTAAAAAGAAAAATCATGGCCGGAATTACCCCACGTTAATTCTGTAATTCCAGTCAAATTGACATTTTTGTGTTATTGCTTCCAACTTTGTTACAACGTAAATTTATGTCTAAAAAACTAGAATTACTCTGCTTTCCCCTGTTTGCAGTATTCGAATTCGAAATACAGAAGCACACGTAAAGCGACAAATACGCATGCGCGTAATATGCGCATTGACTGCCCATGCCTTAATTTTCTGCACTTGCTGCACGCATTAGGAGCTGGAAGTTGGAGAATTATAGGGAATTCTACGAATCAGGTTATGCCGTCTTTGCACTCGCTGCATGATCGCAACCAACGCAACGGACTCAATTTCGAAGCGAACAGTCCCTAGAAGGTTTTAGGCAGGGTCGAAACGGAAGATGAGGAAGGAAGAATTGTTATTTCTTAAAGGCTTTTACTGCTAAGTTTTTCGAACTTGGTCTTATAATGCTAACTTTACAGCTATACTCTAATCCAGTACACGTACGTGAGCCTGCGATTGTATTCAATAGCCTTCAAAACCTTCAATTTACCCCGGGCGCGAATAATAAATAACTTCATTTTTCCTTTACACATATCTGCTTATCAAATTGCGCTGGGTAAGCAGCAGTTCGTCCTGTAAGAATCATAAAATATGGTCTTCGCTTTCAATAATTACTGCTGTTCAAGAAGAATAGAAATACTCGGGTTGAGAAAATCCAGGAACCAATAAAGCCATCAAATTTCGTTAGGAGTCGGTCCCCGATCCTTAGGACGAAGTAACCGATGTAGTTAGGAAGTGTGCTTCGACCACCGTTCAAAAGTCTCGAATCAAGAGACACGGTAGTGTCTCGCGCCAAGTATATATATATATGCGCAGCGAACACAGAGTGTATCTATTACGCCACGACTCGCTATCAAGTACCCTGAGATTTCCGTATCTCAATAACGGCTGGTCCGATTACATTCGAAATGGTCTTAATGGATAGCTTGGGTTTGATTTACATAAGAAAAGTGTCTTCGCTTTTTTCCTACGGGCTTCATGAGCTGAGATATTTCGATGCAAAGTTGGAATTTCCCGATTTTTACGTTAAGAGATTTTCTCCATCGTCAAGTGTGGGCAAGAGGGGAACATGAAAGGGAGAGGAAATGTACCGCCAATTCACGCAGCACGAAAAAGACAAAAAGCAGCTACGTTCAGGTCGCTTGTAACGTAATCAAAGTAGCTAGTGTCAATCAGTTCGATCATAACCTGTTAAATGTCAAATATGGTAAGTTGTCCAAATTTTTGAAATGACACGAGTTTTTACACAATATAGGACACAGAATTATTGTCTCCATTAACAAGGTAAGTCCCCAAAATATTGAATTTCTTTGTTCATTTTCGCTAAATTAATAATCGACCGGAAGATTATTTCTTTTCTTTATTGCTGATGTTTAAACCATGGCGGGAATTAAAGGATCTTAAAAATAGTTGTGATACTTATATGGAAGCATTTCATAATGTAAAACTACATCTTACGAAAGCATTACAATATCACGAAAAACTAGAAGAATTGAAAAAAGCGTTTGAAACTGCACAAGAGTTAGTTCGGCAATTAGATGAAGAATTACAAAAAAACGTGTCTCAGGATGACCCTGACAATCCAATAGGCGCTCAAAATGTAGAAGCTGGTGAAGCAATGCAAGATTTTAGGGATCTTGGTAATAAAATGGATGAAAAAATTGATGTGTCTGAAATGATAGCAAAATTAAATGCCGACCAAAAAAGAGTATTCCACAGAGTCATTGATACTGTAAGGTCAGATAATTCGATATTACGATTGTTTGTAATATCCCATTTAAAAACATTGTCGTATATGAATATAATGATATACAAAAATTGCGCCAATTATCACAATGGCTATTTATACAAAGAAAAAATGTATTAAATAATGTTAAGCAGATATATTTTTATACAAATAAATATTTTAATACGATGTAAGCGGTATTCAAATAGCGCGCCGCCTTCTTATTGCGCGGACACATGTGTCTAAAGACTATTATTCATAAAACCCCGCACCTCACAACGAATAAATATTTTATTCAAAATACTTGGCGCTGCGATACCGAAGAAACGCTAATTGTCTTACTATTAATGGGTTAATAATTTACAATAACTCCCTTACAATCTAAAATACATAATATAGATATACATACTAGAAACGCAGTCAGATTTATTCTACATACATATATTTAATATTTAATTCTAATATCATACATAGCATATGCACACGCACACATACACACATTCACGAATGCACGCACAAGAAAGAGAGAAAAAGATTAATGCAATTTAAACATATTTATTCAGTTTAGCAACACCAATTCGGATCGCAGCGCCAAGTATTTTGAATAAAATATTTATTCGTTGTGAGGTGCGGGGTTTTATGAATAATAGTCTTTAGACACATGTGTCCGCGCAATAAGAAGGCGGCGCGCTATTTGAATACCGCTTACATCGTATTAAAATATTTATTTGTATAAAAATATATCTGCTTAACATTATTTAATACATTTTTTCTTTGTATAAATAGCCATTGTGATAATTGGCGCAATTTTTGTATATCATTATATTCATATACGACAATGTTTTTAAATGGGATACTTTTTGATGGGATTCTATTAATTTACGACAATGTTTTTAAATGGGATATTAATTACGACAATGTTTTTAAATGGGATATTAATTTACGACATTGTTTTTAAATGGGATATTAATTTACGACATTGTTTTTAAATGGGATTCTTTTCGATGGTATTAATTTACGACAATGTTTTTAAATGGGATTTACGACAATGTTTTTGTTGACCAGAGGGTTATTAACACACAAAAGTAAAGCTTGGCCTTTATTTGATACATAAGAAAAGTAGTTGAGGTTATGACGGCGTTCGGCGCGTGCACAGTCAGAAGGTACTGAGAATGACCACGCGCGGTAGTAATGTCGGCGCGCTAGCCATAGACTACATAAAGCAATAGATTGGAGAATGCAATCCAGGAACAACACCCCCCCTCAAGCTATTGCTTAGGAAACCTGAACACCAAGCCGAACCCTTCCACGCATCTTCTGTGCTTGGGTCCCGACAATCCCTTTGTCAGAACGTCTGCAATCATGTCCGAGGTTGGCATGTATCCCACGGTGATCAGCCCATCAGCCAATACCTCACGCACGTAATGGTGACGAATGTGAATGTGTTTCGTTTTGGAGTGGTACACGGGATTCTTCGCCAGCTTTTGTGCTCCCTGGTTGTCGTTGTAAATTTTGATACTGTCCTGCGACCCCAGTCCTGCCTCTTGGAGAAATGTTCGCATGTAAACTGCCTCTTTTGCAGCTTCGGTGAGGCTCATGTACTCAGCCTCAGTACTAGATAAGGCTACAGTTCGTTGCTTCCTGGCCTCCCATGAAACAGCTCCGTTCGCGAGCACAAACACGTAGCCTGTGTATGATCGTCTATCCATCAGACAGTTTCCCCAGTCGGCATCCACAAATCCTTGCAGTGCCCTCCCCGTTTTTTGGAACTTAATTCCAAGTTCTGAAGTTCCCCGTAAATAGCGCAGGATTCTCTTTCCTGCAATCCAGTGATCCTTCCCGTGACAATTGTTGAACTGACTCAACGAGTTCACTGCGTACGCTATATCCGGCCTTGTACCCACGGCCAGATACATCAAGGCTCCTATCAATTCTCTGAAAGGTTAAGCCTCTGGTTCCGGACTGTCCGGTTTTGTTAATTTCAATCCTGGATCCAAAGGTGTAGAGGCAGGCTTCGAATCTGCCATGCCAAATCTCTTCAAGACTTCCTCCGTGTAGTTGCTTTGAGAGATCTTCATTCCGCCGTCCACTGGAGTAAATTCCAGACCTAAACAATGCTTCACGTTGCCTAAGTCCTTTATCTTGAACTTTTTCTTGAGATTTCGCTTGAACTCTTCTATCCAGCCTTGATTTGTTGAAGCTACAAGGATATCGTCCACGTACGTTGCCACAAGCAATGTGTGTGAACCTCGTTTTCCTACGTAGATGCAGGCATCTGAATTCGATGGCCTTAGCCCAAGTTCCACTAACACGTGATTCAATTTCTTGTGCCACTGATACCCCGCCTGCTTCAAGCCGTACAAAGATTTCTTCACAGCGCAGACCTTGTTTTCTGCTTTGGCTTGCTGAAGCATCTTCAAGGTGTTGTCAGTTCGTCCCTTTGATCGTTTCTGCTCTAGGATTAATTCTGGTAGCATTTCTCTGAATAATTCAGGAATCTCCATAAAAATCTCTTCCTCAATATCACCATTGAGAAATGCCGTGGTTACGTCTAAGTGATGGACTTCCATACCGTGTTCCACAGCTAGAGCTATGAGTAATCGAATTGAGCTTAACCGTGCCACTGGTGCGAAGGTCTCCTGGAAATCAACGCCAGGACGCTGCGAGTACCCCTTCGCAACTACACGCGCCTTTCTGCGCTCCAGCTCTCCATTGGAATTGTATTTATTTCGTAATACTATCCTACATCCGATCACACTTCGATCTTCTGGTCTATCTACCATCTCCCAAGTTTCATTTTCAATTAGAGCACGAAACTCATCACGAATGGCTGCTTTCCATTCATCGACTTCGTTTCCAGAGAGTGCCTCTTTTAGCGATATTTCGGCCATGTTCGCATATTCAGAGGACTCTTCGACAGCCATTCTTCCATTTGCGACTCTATACTGTTTTGCAGGTCTTCCACGATTGCCGGTTCGGATGATTTTGGGTCTTCCGGGTAATCGTCTCGGTTGTGCTCCCTCGTTGACTTCGTCGATGTTTTCTTCGGCATCTTCTTCTGCTGGTTCTTCTTCTTCTGCTGAATCTTCTGCTCCTGAAGAATCTTCAATGACGTTGTCAAGCCTCGGATGCTCCTCTTGCACGGGTTCTATTTCAACATCTACCCATTTATTTTCACGGAGTTCATCGGTTATTCTTTTCTGGAATGTTTCATCTGAAGGAAAGTCATTTCGGCTCTTCTTTGATGTGATCTCACCCATAAAGTGTACATCTCTGCTAACTTCTACCCTTCTTTCAGTCGGTAGTCAGACCCTATATCCCTTCGACTCTTCAGAATATCCGACAAAAATACACTCTCGTGCTCGTGCATCAAATTTTTCCTTGCCTGTTGTTTTGTTCAGTGCGAGTCCTTTGCATCCAAAGGTTCGGAGATAGGACAGATTCGGCCTGCATCCTCTCCATCCTTCAAACGGGGTTTTCCCATTCAAACTCCTGGAAGGACATCTGTTTCGAAGATGATTCGCCGTCTGCACGGCCTCCGCCCAAAATGTTCTTGGAAGATCTGCCTCGAACAACATGCATCTTGCCATCTCTACCAGAGTACGATTTTTCCGTTCTGCTACTCCATTTTGTTGCGGAGTGTAGGGAACGGTCAGCCTCCTCTTGATACCACACTTGTCCAGGTAATCGTTGAAGGCCTTGTTGCAGTATTCTTTACCGTTGTCCGACTGTATTTGCTTGATCTTTCTTCCTGTTTGATTTTCCATGAGATTCTTGTAACTTTTGAAAGTTTCAAGGACTTGATCCTTACTTTTCAAAAATCTCACCTCACACCATCGCGTTGCGTCGTCCACGAAAGTCAAAAAGTACTTGTTACCGCCCATCGATTGTGTGCGCATCGGACCGCACAGATCTGTGTGCACAATTCCTAGCACATCTGTTTTCCGAGACGAACTTCTTGGAAAAGGAGTTTGTGTGAATTTCCCCTTAACGCATGACTCACACGCGGGTAAGTGTTCTTTTGTATTAAACTCAATACCGAGAACTCTACCTTCGTTCACAAACTTCTTCAAGTCCCTTTCATTTAAATGTCCGAGCCGTTTGTGCCACAGTTTTACCGTTTCGATGCCGCGATTTTCAGTCACTGCACTTGCGATTTCCGCATTTTCACGAACGAAGTATAAGTCTCCAATTCTATCCGCGAGCATTTTCACATTACCGGTTTTGTCCGTAACTACCGCTTCGTGTTTTTGAAACAATACATTGAAACCTTTATCGGTGATTCTGCTTACAGACATCAGTGCAGTACGAAGGTCCGGCACATATAATGTATTTTTAAGACTCACCAATGTATGCCCGTTGTTACTTGGTACAGTTAACTTCGCGATACCTTTGGCTTCCACTTTCGTAGTAGCGTTACTTGCTAAGTGTAGCTTGTCACAGTCACTGCTCTCTATACATAGAAATTTCTGTTTGTCGTTGCACATGTGCGATGTACACCCACTGTCAAGACACCACTTTCCTTGTGTTGACTCACGTTCCGCCCTTAGAGCTTCGTTTGATGTGGAGAAGAAACTCATATCTGCTATGGCTGCACTTTGTGTTGAGTCCTTAACACACTCAGATGCTTTATGCCCCTTTTTGTGGCATTTGTAGCATTTGAACGGAAACACTGTTTTTTGTCCTTCCCGGCTGCTTGCTTCGCTTTCAAAATTTCGCCTTTTTGGTTTGCCCTTCTTTTGCGTATGACTGCTGCTCGCAATCATGGCGCCGGGCAAAGATTCCCGCGCTTTCGAAAGTCTTGCGTCACTTTCCTCTAAAATTTTTATTTTCAGGAATTCAGGCATCGGTAACTCATCTCGCGATTCGATTGCGCATCGAAAATTTTCAAAGCTGGCGGGTAGACTATACAACAATAGAATTGTTAAGAGGTCGTTGTTGATCTCCACTTCCATTTCGTGGAGTTTGTCGACCGCATCGAAAAACTTTCTGATGTGTTCGCGTACATCCTCGTTGTCAGCCATCTTGTGCAACGTTAGCTGCTTGAGAAGAGTCGCTTTTCTAGCCGGCCCGCTTGATTGATAAATCGAATGCAACTTCTTCCATATCTCGTTGGCAGTTGTGCAACCTTTAATCTGCTTCAATTCTGATGGATTAATCGCCAAAACTAAGTCTGAACGGGCCTTCGAGTCGGCTTCGTCCCACGTTTCAGCAGCTGCCGCCGATGCATCGTTCCCCGGCGTTACGATCGGTCTCGATTTATTGCCACACACATATCCCCACGAATTACTTTTTATTGCCAAAGCCTCAAACTGAAGCTTCCACGTGTCGAAATTGTCCTTTCCAAGTGTCTCAATACGTGCCGAGTACGTGGAAACCATTCTTGCGGTTTTGAACACACTGAGAAACTCGCAGAAAATCACACGCTTCCTCTACGACACAACACTTTTTCGACGAGTTCAGTTCTTTTACTTCACGCACTGGTAAAGAGCTCTCTGGGCCCATAACCTGTTGACCAGAGGGTTATTAACACACAAAAGTAAAGCTTGGCCTTTATTTGATACATAAGAAAAGTAGTTGAGGTTATGACGGCGTTCGGCGCGTGCACAGTCAGAAGGTACTGAGAATGACCACGCGCGGTAGTAATGTCGGCGCGCTAGCCATAGACTACATAAAGCAATAGATTGGAGAATGCAATCCAGGAACAACAGTTTTTAAATGGGATTCTTTTCGATGGGATTATATATATACTTGGCGCTCTTTTTTGTACCTTTAAATTAACCGTAATCCATCCAACTGCATAGCTAATTGTAAGTAACTTTGAACATTCCCGCGCAGCTTCACACGCATCAAACGCATCGAAAACCGTTCCGTTTCGTTACTGCGGTACATACGCTGCTTGAAACGGAACGCTATGAATGCGCGCAGCGACTGTGCTGCGGTCTATGAGCAAAATGTGTGAATTGGAACACAGCCCTGGTCGAGGGAGGCAATGACCCCCAAATATTTTTTTCAAACCAACAGATACTTTCCCCCAACGCAGAGAAATAATTTTTTAATCAGCGATCCAGCGAACCATTATGTAGAAAACAAGCATTCTAAAGGTTGAGTTTGCTAGCCGCGGCCGGGGGCCCGTTTCGGCGGCCAGACTTCGGCCGCGCAGTGTTCAGGGTCCCTCTTTGGTTCGAGGGCACTTGAAAAGGTCTACGGTCGAGGATTCATACCTGTTTCAGAAATAAAATAATTTGTTGTTCTTTATCGGATCGATATGGAAGTGACACCAATGGATTTCTTATGTTTTTCCGTGGAAATTATATGAAATTTCCTGTAAATCGGACTATTATTAACGAAGACAACTTGAAACGATATAAATTTATCTTTCTTGGAATTTCCTTCATGTGGTCCGAATTACGTCGTTCGTGGTGTCAGTTTCATCGGCGAAACATAAGGAATCCATTGACGTCAATTTGCAAAGATCTGATGGGAAATGCGGAAATCCTGGACATTTCTGACTTTTTAATGATATTCGAACCCTTTCAAGGGTCGAAACTCATAAAATTCGGTGAGGCACTGCGAGGGTTTGACCTCGTCACGGGGTACCATGCGGCATCTAAAGAGATGTGTCAAAGGACAGACGCCGCTGGAGAATCGCCCTGTATGTAGTAGTAGAGTAAAATACAACCTGCTATGACATCCAACTAAATAAATTCTACACCAAGAAGGCTCGAAGCTATTATAAAATCAAAACGCGATCCCACAAATTATTAAAACATTAAATATTTAGGTAGTTTATTTCCATAGATTATTGAGCCTTTTTTTACTGTACGAATACTTACTGCACGTCTATTTTTGTACGTTTATCTGCTTTTATTCATTTTTTTAAATGTTAAGGGGAATAAAAATTTGTTTATACAAGATCTATTCTACAAACATTTAAGAATATTTATTAATCATCTTTTTCTGTTAGAATGTAGTACTGACATGGATATACAAATTTTTACTTTAAATTGGTCGCTGTACGAATATTTTTGACACTGACTGTATATAAGTACCGAGGCCTCCAACGAGTTGCGTAAACGACAAACAAGGTGGTCGTTTAGTCGAACCCTATTCCGCCGTGCTAGGGACATAAGTCAGCCTGTTCAGTTTTTATTTACCAATTAAGAAGTATTATCCAGCAAGTCCACCATCAATACGCCTCGCGGAAAGACACAAGAAGAAAAGGGGTAGCAGTCCGCTGATTGCGCGTGGTCACGCCTGCGTCCTCCTCCTTTTAAATTAAAGACGGATCCCTTATTTCTCGAGTATAAACGTACCCGCGCTCGAATATCAAAACAGAAGGACCCGCGACGTAATGGGTGCAAGGAAAGGTGGGTCACAGGGAGAATATTATATTATAACCAAAAAAGTGCTTCTCAGTGTCACATTTTGGGTGTGAGTTAGTTACGAGTGTCTGAAATGTCGACGAAGTTACAGTTTTTGTCTGCGGAGGACAAAACATTGATAGAGGATATATCAAATTTAATATTGTGTCCTTTATGATTGCAAGGAGCGAAAGAAAGTGTGCGGAGAGAAGTGTAAATTAAATTAAACAGAACAGGTAGAGTATTCTTCAATTATACTTATTGCTTTATTATTGCTAATTACATTTATTTATTCTTTCATCATACATGTATGAGGCACTTAGAACCAAAGAGATGCCAGTGACATTTTTTAAACTTTTCAGTTAAGAGCAGGAAGGGTTAGTTAAATCGTTAAATATAATGTTATAAATAATATAAGTAATTCAACGTTATATCAAAATATCATTTAAAGGCTAGAAAACTTTACAGCGAAGCAAATAATTGAACAAAGTTCATGCCAAAGGTATGCAAGTGATTTATTATCTCATACGCTTCAGTATAAACACCAATTACCATTAGTAACGAGAATACGAATATTAGTACGAAGAATTTCCCTGAATCTGTTGAGGGACGATAAACGCAATACAGTTTTAATAATATCTTAAATCAATATTGGTATTCATAACAAACGCATGACGGAGCAGTGTATTACAGCGATGCATTGTCGCAAAAATTTAACTTGCATTGTTTCTAATGCACCTCCTCCCAACAAATACGTTACGTTACGGCAAAACAGATGCGGCACGTTGTCGCGTACATATAATTCATAAGATGGATTCTATTATATAGGTACGATAAAAAATTACCCGGTTACAAAACTCGAAATGTACACGAAAGTTCGTGGAAATCAATAAGCAGCGATATAAAATCAGAAAGTATTATAAGTACATTTTGAACATAATATAAATATATATTTAAGATAATAAAATAAAATATTATTTTCTTATGGTTTCATATTGCCAAGGAACTTCTCCAGCATGCGAAATGAACCAGTCTGCGAAAGCGTTACGAATGTCCATAGTTTGTTTATTCAGTCTTGCATAGCGTCTTGTCTTATTTGTTTTCAACGCTAATGCTTCATCTGCTACTAAAACATTTGGCATCGAAATGTCTGTGCATGGGAGAGATTTAGTGGGTGACACGAGCAAGATCGGATCACCAGTAACCGAAGCTTTTCCCCCAGCTTGTCCCTCCATAGGAACTGCCATTTATTGTAATATACTTGTGACTAGCATCTACAACTGCCATCAAAATAATGAAAAATGTTCCTTTATATAATTGTAAAATGCTGATCCAGAGTTTTTGGGAGCAAATATATACACATGTTTGCCATACACTGCGCCAACACATTTCGTGATATTTGACTTTTTGATAACAGTCGGTTCGTTTTTTTCATTTTCATTATTAAATTTTGACGGCATGAGCGTATTACGGATCGTGTGGAAAATTTGTTGGGCGATATTATTTACAGTTGCCTCTCCAAGACGAAAACTGGAGGCTATTGCTCGAAACATTGCTAAAACATTATTTAAAATAAGCAAAAATTAATTAAAATAAACGAATACTAATTTTGCAATTGAATAATTACGAATGGAAATTCAAAAATCATTTTTCAATATACAATTTGGTTGTGACGTTAATATAACTATTTCTCAAACTCATTCTGATTTGATACTTTGACATCGATCTTCCATGGGACACGTAAATGATTTTCGGACAAATTATATTGTAACTAACCCAACTATCCAATATTTAAACAATTAAATTAATCAATTTTTGATACACAAACAATATATAGTTCTAATTTAAAAAAATTCAATGTACCTGTCTGTCATGCGCGCCGTACTTGGTGAATTGTTGAAAATGTGAAATTATTTTTTTTCTTATGTTCTAACGCCTCTTTCCACACAGGTGTGTTGCCATTACACGGCCCCCTCCGGTGAATTAAAATATGTCATAAACATATTGCGGACGTCAAACCCCTGTGCATTTGCAAATCCTCCTGCTCTAACCAATGGCATCATATTGTTGTTTCCCATGCTTGCCTCGAAATCTGTTTGTCTCGCGTGACTATTATTTATAAATTCATCACGCAACATGTTGTGGAGGCAACATGTTACTGTAATAATATTATCCGTCGTTTCCGGGAGTACCGCAATTGGTGCATAAAAAATTCTGAAGGTTTGAGACAATATGCCAAACGCATTCTCCGACACCCTACGGGCTCGGCACAGCCGATAATTAAAAATTGTTTTTTTTGTATCTTCTGTCGCCTGGTTTTTTGGGTACGGCTTCAACATACGTTTCGTCAATCGGAATGCCTCATCGCCCACAATTACGTGAGGGGCTGTCACGTTCGTTCCGGGAAGTGCTTTATCCATGGGAAATTGTAATTGTTCCGTATTTATGGCTTGACCCATTATGGATTTCTGGAATATTCCACTGTCTCCCTCCTTTCCATACGACCCAACGTCCACAATAATAAATTTGTAATTGGCATCCACCAATGCTAATAATACAATGGAGAAAAAGTTTTTATAATTAAAGTAAAGGGACAAATTCCGTGGACATTTGATTCTTATGTGTTTCCCGTCAATAGCTCCGACACAATTTGGAAAATTCCATTTCACGAAGAAGTCATTGCTGATTCTTTCAAAATCCGCAACACTCGGCTGCGGCATCAATATGGGAACTAATTTATTGCACAATTCTTGCAATGCTGTCCGTACAATTATGCTTATGTAACTCGGCGATATTCTAAATGCGTACGATAAGGATTTGTACGATTCTCCAGAGGCTAGGAACCTGTAAAAAATATATTTTTGAATTATTTCAGCTGGTGATACATTTCTGTAGTACGGTACAGGGTCGGCAGCAAAAGAGGGAGAGAGAGAGATTGCGGGAGCGAAAGAGAACCGGTAGTTAATGATAAGGCGTGCGAGCGTGACGATGTAGACGAGGACCGAGTGCGTGATAGTGTAATTGGCAAAAGGGGAGAGAGAGAGAGAGAGAGAGAGAGAGAGAGAGAGAGAGAGCAGGTCAAAAAGTGCGGAACAGGGAGAATCGAATGTACGAGAGCGAAGAGAGAATGTACGGCAGAGTATGCAGCGAGTGAAGCGAGAGTGTACAATGCATGTGCAAATCAGTAGTCGGGGCGTAATTATTAAGAGACAATAGGTACTTTGCATTAACTACAGTAAAAATGTACAACAACTGTAATAAAATTATGTGACGAAAAAATAAAATATATCTCTTGTGGAAAATTAACTTACCTCAATGTCAGGAGCAATTTATCTTCGGGTGAAATTGGTTTCTTGACTCTTGTATACGATTTTTTCTCCAAATCTTTTCCAATAAGATTCAAAACGAAATGAACCTGTTCTTTATTTAGCCTAAAAAATTGTCTATAGATTTCCTCGTTATCCACTAAATGGTTCGCTATCAAGATTCGAGAATAACCCTCGATCCTTCGAGTCTGGAACATCGTTTGCATTTCACTTTTTTTTCTTGATTCCAAATATGCTCGCAGACGAATATCGTCGTCTTCTTCTTCCTGCACCAATGCACGCAGCAGCAATTTGCGATTCATTATGAGAATTTAAATCGCTTTGCTGCACAGATCACGTCACACTGTCACGTCAATACGGCACGCAATATTGAACACTGTAGGAACGTTCGTAGATCACGAATTCACAGAGATGTGTCTGCTTTGAAGTCACAAGAACGAGTGTCGTTCTAGCAAAGGTTGGGAGAGGTCCTAAGCTAAGGGCAATAAAGTTATTTATTGTATCCGTTAGGTGGGGATAAGCTATTTTGGTGTATCGTGACTTGGAGTACGCACACCTTTCCAAACTTGCTTTTCCATTTCATAAATGCGAAATAACCAGAGAAAACGTGACATATGTATGTATATGTATATGTGGACACCTGATTCGGCTCAAGTCCCGTGCAAGAAACCAGCATCCTCCTCGAGAAGATATTACCGTGCACAGGGGGAAAGTTGTCGTTTGAAACAAATGCAGGACTGATTGGTCATAATGTAATCTCCTTCCAATGGGCAACTCTCGCTCGCAGCGCATATGTCAGCGCGTGCTTTGGATTTGATGTTCCAACGCGTGTTTATATTGAAGAGATAAGTGCTCTCTCTCAAATTTTGTAGGGAGGACGACGCAGGCCGGACTATGATGCTGATTTCTTGTATTAGACTTGTGCCAAATCAGGTGTCTACACATGCATCTGCATGCTTTGTATATTTGCTGGGTCGCGGCAATTGGCAACGACAATTCCAAACGAGAACGAAGGGGAGACCGGGACTAGTTGTCTAACGAGGTTAGTTGACTAATTCTCCTTAATTGTTGTATTCTGGAATAAATTATGCTACGATTCGCAATATTGGAGCATATGAATGACCAGCTTGCCATTTAATGTGTCGCTGTGACAAAAACTTGCGTGTTCTATCAGTGAGAATGAAAAATCTAAAATGGTCGACGTGAAGTAAATATTTTTCTTTCGACTATTTATGAATTTTTGTCCACTAAATACTGCTTGATGTTTTTTCATGAATATTTTGTGGAAACGTGATACCTTGACTATAATTTGCTGTATTTTATTTTATCCGGTGCGTGGAGGTTTTGTACGTACGACCCTTAACATGTTAACAATGTCGGACGGGGTTACTTGACTAAGCATAGAAATACTACTAATAATTGCATTTTTTATCCTCAAGATGCAGTCAAGGCAAAGAGTTTAGCTGCTCAAGTCCACTTCCCCCACCACAAATCCTTCCAAACTCATCCCTACCAGTTTTACACCCTATCTTCCCTTCAAACTCTCAGGCCTTCCAAATAGACCATAACAAACCAGTACAAAATAATTACAGTATCTTAGACCATGATAATTAATAAAAAAAATAACACTGTGAAGGAGTGAAAAAAGTACAAAATTTATTGGTCGTAATATACATATGTACGCGTTATATATGATTCGCACAAGGCTAGCTCACTGACTTTCTGCTGCTCTGCTTTCCAGATCTAGCATTAGTTGCAGCACCGTAATCTTCGCTTCCGCAAGCAGTTTACGTGGCAATTTCTTGCCCATTACCCCATACTCTTAAAAAATATCATCGTCTCATCTCCCTCGTCTTCCATGGCCTGGTGTAGGAGCTGCTCCCTATCATGAGACCGTTTGTTGAGGCTCTCCAGGATAACGCGATGCTCATTCTTATGCCTCTTCGGCGCTGTACTAGAGGTTGTGCCGCCTCTTCTTTTTTGGGTCGAAGCGATCGTTTCCTCTGGCGGTGTTTCCGGTGTTGATACAGCGGTTTCGGCAATGACCTCTTCGGGCGCTGGGTTTTCATTAATGCTGCTCCCGCTACCAGTTTGAACCGCGTCATTTGGCAATTCAATATTGCTCTGTGTGCTACAATAAAATAAATAAAATAAATAAAATAAATTTTTAAAATGTATTTTAGAATTCATCTTGTGTGTAATAAATACTTGCCTTCTCTCGGACGCGACATTGTTCAGAAAATCTAGCATCTTCAGCAATGGCCATACTTTTTTCGGATTGGCTGCCGACCCCGTACCGTGCTTATTCTTCCTTTTGTTTTTCAGGAAGGAGTCGCGGATGTTCTTCCAGCGCGTTTTGCAGTCATCAGCTGAAATAATTAAATAATATATTTTTTAGGGAGTCCATTGCTACTGGAGAAGCATTGAGATCATTTTCATTTGCATGCAGAATATTATATGGATACATAAGTGTTGTTGTAACAAACGTACTAAAGTAGTAATGCCCATATTTTTACCACAACCTACTTTCCCATTTCAAAAGAATTGCAAAAGACTTAATGATGAAATTTAACTTTTCAAACTGTATTTGAGCGATTGATGGGAAGCATTTTCGAATATTGTGGCCACAAAACAGTGAATCACCATACGTAGGGTAGGGGTAAAAACCCGACGGGTAAAAAGTCCCTAATTCAAAATCTCTATTCCTAAAGAATGTTTTGAGTTTCGCAGTATACTATGTAAAAGGCGAGAAGAAACGAGGGCGACCACAGAGTCGCCAGTCGCTCCTGGACGTTCGTGCGAATTACATGACGCCTTCGTTATTTTATGTATCGAAAACTAAAAGAAATATGTCGTCTTTATTCTTTTATACGAAGTAAACCACAGTTTAAATGCGTATCAGTCACGTACGTTAAGATTGTATGTTCTACCCTAGATGCAATGGACTTTTTACCCCGTGCGTGGGGCAAGAAGTTCATTTTACATTCACCACCATTTTGTGGTAGTATAACTCAACAGAAAATAACTGTACCAACAAACGAACTTCGCGAACGTAAAGCCTAATAGTTATACTTTAGATAAAATAAGAACAGATATCTCTAGATTGTTAGTACTAAATTTTACATAGGTTTATACGAAAAACGGGACTTTTAGCCCCTCCCCACCGTAAGGATAAAAAATATTACTCTTCGATGGTATTATCAGCCCCTAGTTAATGGTTGATGCAAATAAATATAATTAAAGAACACTTTACCTGTTCTCTGTACTGTGGTGGACACGTCTTTCCACACGTTGTCTTTCAACTGATAGTCTCTATGAGTTTCGTCTGCAGCATCATAAAGGACAGGATAGGTGGATACACAATGTATCAGTGTCACGTCCTCCACACTTGAAAATTTTACCTTCGGGATGGGCATTGCAGATGCACTGGCACAACACTGATGCGTAAAACTGTCGAACACTTCCCGTGTGTAATATGCAGAAATGTTGTCTGTACTGACTAACTATCTGTGCCAGTCGTAGTTTAAATAGTATTTTCTTCAGGGCGTACATCCTTTTGAAGGCGGAGTTTTGTGCGACTCTCCAAATATTATTGGTCGCGAAAAATCCCACTTTGCAAATCGTAGGCGTAGGGGTGGAAAAATACAGGTATACAATAAAAACGTGATTTTCTGTGTTTTCCCCGGGGGTGAGTCCCATGATGTAGCCATCTGCGCGAAGTCCTAAAACGGATTGTTAGCGGGTCACGGTTTACTACCGCTTTATGACACTAGACGTTTGGTCTCCAACACGCTATAAAGTAATTAGAAAACATTTGCCAAGTAATTTGTAGAATAATGCACGACAGTTTTTAGTAGAGACACGTGTATTACACGTGTAGGTACACGTGTATTACATATATCCGTACCTCGATCCGTGTAGCTTTTAATACACGGGTACCCATGCACTATTTCACGTGCATTTAAATACACGTGTATTAACGTATTTGTGTACTTTGATCAGAATTGGGCATTAACTAGGGGAGAATCGGCAATGGCGGTCACTTAAGCAATAAGTGTAATAAAACCGAGTGATGTTTTTCAATTTTAAGGATTATCATTGCGTCTAAAGAGAAACTCGCTTATTACCAGTAATGCTTTAATTTTTTGTATCAAAATAGGAAATCGATTAAATAAATTTTGTTAATTTTATAATTGTGTTATTAGTTACAATCTGAAAATTTGTAAAACCATACTTTCCACATGTTATTCTAGTAAATATATTTAAATACATTAATTCTTTTATGAATTTCGCAATCCCTGAGAGTTCTGGGATATCTATAGATATTAAAAATCAGACGAATCAAAATACGGGTACGTTAATATACGTGTATTTATAAATACACGTGTATCTAAATTCACGTGTATTTAAATACACGTAAAATAGTGCACGGGTACCCGTGTACTAAAAGATACACGGATTGAGGTACGGATACGTTTAATACACGTGAAATAGGGATCTCTAGTTTTTAGGCTTAATTCTCAGTGGCCTTTCTTTCCTTACACCCAATACGTCGCGCGTGCTTTTGTTTTGATAATCGAACGCGCGTATATCTCGATAGATAAGCAATCTCTCTCGAATTTTTGGGGAGGACGACGCAGGCGGGACCACGGGCAGTCACAGGATTACCCCTTTTATTCCTGTGTTCCTCTGCAAGACATGTTGCCATCTTCGCAAAGCAGGGTGGTTGTAAAATCGATATTAACACAAATATGACGAGATATTGAATTCGGCCTCTTTTAGGATGAAACGGTCGTCACCTGTTTACAGGAATTGGCGCCGCAGCTCGTTACTACACTATACGACCCCGCAAGTGTTTTCTTTACATATACATATCACTTGCATATGTGTACTTATTGTCTAACAATAGATATTACTTTTTATATTAAAACAAGCAATACCATGATAATTATTGTCGATTTTGATGAGGTTCGAGTAGATTATAGTCCTCGAAACAATATTTCACACGTATTTTCTTTTATCGGCAATCATCCATATCTGGTGATGAAAAACAGGTTTGCCCCAATATCTCGGAAAGTATGCACCATAGAGAATAATCTGTTATGCGAAACTAATGTATTATTTTAAAACAAATTCAGCAACGCAATCAGATTCGTAATACGTCAATTTGTTTAAATCACTTATTTAAAAGTAGTAATTTTTTACTCCTTCTTCTTATAAATTGTTGATCCATTATGGCGTAAATTTATCAACGTAAACTAAAGACCAAACTGTGAAATACGGGTACGTAGAATTCTTCAATTTCGACTGTTTAGTGAAAACTGCATACGCTATATTGAACTCGCTACGCGTGGGGAACGGGAACCTCAGGTATAAACCTTTTAGTATATTTCGAGCTTAATGGAACCAGTTGTTTCCGAAAAACTAGCCAGGTTGATGGGCCAGAGCGTCTCATCGGAGTCGCGGTTTATAATCGTATTGTTCGGCACTTCGACGGCGGCCAACAGTGCGTACGGGTGCGAACTCACCATGTACCTATACCTACTACCCGCTGACAGAGCAATATACGGATTAGCGAAACGACCGCTTTTTATTATATTTTCAAATTTTATTATGTTTTGGGCATTTATATTGTGTTTTGTATTTTGCCTTTATGTTGTGTCCTTAATTATACCAAACGAAGGGGGCTCTGGGAGGTAACAGTTGAGAGCGGTGCGAAAATTCATTTACCTATCGTTTATGGTCGGCAATTCCGTATTTTCGAAGACGGCTTCAACAACATCTGGTTGCCAGATTTCCAAAGGGCAATCAAGAACGTACCTTCGCCATCTTTAAGAATGTAGAGAACATTCGCTGTTAACAAAAGCGTGACTTTTCATTAATCTGTAGGTGTCCGCGGGAACAGTAAACAGCTTGATATTCCCTAACGCATTGGAGATATAAAAATTGTTTATATACAATTGCATGGTTCGAGGGGGCAAATTTATTAGTGGAGACCAATTTTTCGTCAATTATTATTTTAACAGATACGATGGTTAAGTTCGGTTTTCTAAATGGAACTATCTATTTTTTAGAGATCACTTGATAGTGCGTTCCAAGACAAATTCAATAACCTATAATGTATACACCTTATTTCAACTGGTTCTCGGGATATTGCGGTTGCAAATTTACTGATTTTTACTCGAAGAAAATCCGCTCGAATCGGAAGCACATATGTATGTAGGTATGTACTTACATGTACCGATACCAGGAGTTCATACAGTACAGTGTTCCTTCTTTCAACTATTTTATATTTTTCTTTATAATATCTAAAGAAGAGAAAGTAATATAAAGATAATTGTTGTTGTAATTTAATTATGATACACACATTGGAAACACCCTTCCTCACATCTGGTTGCCAAAAATTATTGTGGCTGATCGGCAAGAGAGCCTTGTCAGGGTCCGGTTTATATTATAACCATACTGTCACGCGAGTCAGCGGTTAACAACGGTACGTGCGGGTCCGAAGTCATCGCATGTACCTACTAAGTACCTACCGACATAGCAATATATGGATTAACTCAGACTGAAGAATGCATTAAATTCTTAAAGACGGCACGACGGTCTTGATTGCCCTTTAGAAATCTGGCAAACAGATGTTATTAAACCGTCTTTTGGAAAATATGTAATTACTGATCGTTAGCGAATGATTTTTTACTTCGTTCTCAGTCCGCTCGTCCCGACGCACGTGAGAAACATGCCACCAATATAGCAATTAAAAATTATTATCCACCAAGTCCACCATCAACACGCCTCGTGAAGAGACACAGGAAGAAAATGATAGTCTGCAGCCTGCGTCGTCCTCCTTTCAAATTAAAGACGGATCCCTTATCTCTCAGGTATAAACACGCGTTGGAATATCAAAACAAAAGCACACGCTGACGTATTGGTTGCGAGAGAAGGTATGCTATAGGGAGGAGATTATATTATAACCAATCGGTACCGCATTCCATTGAAACAGCAGCTTTTCACCTCTGTCCAGTAATATCTCCGCCCTATGGCCCACCTTCTCTCGTACCGAATACGTCGGCGCATGCTTCTGTTTTGATATTCCAACGCGTGTTTATACTCGAGAGATAAGTGCTTTTTCTCCAATTTTGTAGGGAGAACGATGCAGGCGGGAACACGCGCAGTCGACCGACTACCCCGTTTCTTCCTGTTTCTCACCGCGAGACGTAGGTACTGATACTTTTTCAGAGTGATTTCGTTTCCTGCTCCATTGTCGGGCAACCATTTTTCGATCTAACATAAGAACATCTGCTTATTTTGTTTATGGACGAAAATGCCACATCTGACTCCAAAAAGTTAATGAGGCTGATCGACCAAGCGTCCGACCAGAGTCACGGTTTATGACCATATTGTCCCACGAGACGGCGCGGCGGTTAATAGCAGTACCTAGGTCCGGGTCCGAACCCATCGTACGTACTACCCACCGACAGAGCAATATACGGATTAACTCATTGTGAGACTGAAGAATGCCTAAAATTATTAAAGACGGCACTACCTTCTTGACTGCCCTTTAGAAATGCTGGCAAACAGATGTTGTCGAAACGTTCTTGGGAAAATACGAAATTATCGGTCGAAAACAACGAATGAATTCCCGCTTTTGTCCCAACGCATAGTGGGCGTCAATCCCAAGAATAGAGAAAAAATTCAACATGCCACTTTTTCCACTCAAAATGTCGAATTTTATGAAGCTACTTTATAAAATACTAGTACTGCATGTGAAAAAATCGATAAAAAGTTTAAAACATCTTCGTTTGTATTGCAATGAGAATATTTCGAGCGTACAATCTTTTCTTTACTTTTTAAAACCTTTATTTCTGCCATCTTGGGTCCCTTCACCCAATTAGCCGATTGGAAAGTTGCCCAAATATTGTGTAATTCCGTAGGAATGCATTACCACTTTGTGAACAGTATTTGGTATATAGGATAACATGGATACAGGTTTCCAAATATTTCTGCACTTTCCATACTATGTAGGTATATTTATCAAATTGTTCTAGTTTTATTGGAATTATTGACATTACTTTTTTTAAATAACGTCAATCCTCCGTACGAGTTGTATATTAATACTTTTTTTATGAACTTCCTTAATTATATTCCGCAGTTTCAGTGCGAAAAATGTGATGTTGTTGAATTTTCCCCTATTTCTTGGGATTCAGCCTCGCTGTGCGACATAGAATACAGGTAATTACTCCATTATTGGTAAATATTGCCAAATCCTGTTTTTGCAGTTGCAAAGTCAAATGGGATGTTGATTATATAACAAAAAAGAAGTTTGCTCGGAAGTTCCCAGAGGGCAACAAAAAAACCGATAATTGCTGATATTTCTTCAATGGGTTTCTTATGGAAAAAAAACTGCATGTAACTAATTATTTGCTATTGCTTACCAAAAACGATACTACTCATTCCGGTTCCCAAAAAATTTATATCATCAAAATTTAAAAGACTCGATTCAAAATCTTGCACAAGAAAAAACATACAAACTTTGACACGTGTCTATACACAGATCAGTAGTAGCCGCCACAATATTTTTCCCTTTTTTAGAAACTCAGATTATTAGTTTACAAGAAATATATAAAAAAAAACATGATCCCATAACTTTTGAATTCTGCCATGTATCCTTATTTTTTGTGATTCTGTCCCACTGTCGCGTTGGACCGCAGCGCGGCCGCGGCTTTGACTCCCTTTGGAGCAGTCAAGCGATGTTCCGCCGTGGCTAGCCGCGCGGCTAGTAGATTCCGCCATCATGGCGGAAAACAGACACTCATCGCATTGTGTTGCGTCTCGAGTAGCCTAGGTTGCTGCTGTAGCAGACGCGCGGCCGCAGCCGCTCGAAAACGCGGCTAGGAAAACGGATGCATGCTTCTCCATAAGAGCGGTGCTTAGGATTTGGCCGCCGGCCGCGGCTAGCAAACTCAACCTTAAGGGGACTAGGCAGTCAGATCGCTCGAAAATCAAGTAATTTTTGCGAATTAATTACAAGGAGATGAACACAAATTGTGACTAGTACTTTTGGGTAATGTTTATTAATACTATAAACAGTAAAAAAAAAATTATTTCAATAATATATACATATGTATGACAACGCTACAGTCATCTGATGTGTAAGCGTTTTTTCTGGAACCGCTGTAATTTTGCAGTGCTGCAGGCCGTAATAAATTGAATTTTGACCTATCCTTTCAAATTTACATTTTGCCCTAGCCCCATTCTGCCCTGAACCTATTGAAAAAGAAAAAAAATCAAAATTGTACAAATGGCGGCTATAAAACGGCAAATTTTAAAGAAACGTGATTTTTCGCCAGGAAAAGAGCCATTTTATTTTTTGTTTGTCAAAACAGAAGTTTTCTCAGACTTATGTTTAGGTTTGGGTCGTAACAAGATATGTTTTACATATGCTCAATTTTTTTTAATTTGATTTGGACCTCCGTTTTTTCGCAATCACTGCAAAACGAAGAGGAAATGTGATTCTGAGAAAAACGCGTCCAAAGTTTCAGAAGAGGAACTGATCTACCTGCGTGCGCGCAGGCCTTTTCGACTGTAAAATCCTTAGTTTTGCGAGTTTTGACATAAACCAAACGGCATTTTACTCGGGAAGGGTGGTACTTTCGAAAAATGCAATAAAAAAAAATCGAATTTCTGACTGCCTAGTCCCCTTAAAGCAGGCCTGGGATTTAAGTGAACGCGGCGGCCGATTTTCGGAGGCAACGCCTCCTTTCTCCCGCCGCGCGTCTTGGCCCCCGCGGCAGCCTAGGAGCTTGGAGCGCCTCAGGCCCGTACCATATGAACCGCGCGTAGCGCATTGGGGGGCCCCCCGTATCAATAGGTTTCCACATCACCCATGGGGGTACTATCATCGATGCGTTGTTTTTTGATAATGGTATCCCCTATAGGCCTATAGTGGTATCCCCTAGGCCCTAGCACGTCTAAACGTGCGCGAAAATCTAGTTTTCCCAAAGATATTTGAAATTTTGATAATAAAACGCGTTTTTCCAATACATTTTTTATCGCGCGACACAGTGGAATAGGCCTATAGGGGATACCACTATAAAAAAAAACGCATTGATGATAGTACCCCCATGGGTGATGTGGAAACCTATTGATACGGGGGGCCCCCCAGTGCGCTACGCGCGGTTCATATGGTACGGGCCTGAGGCGCTCCAAGCTCCTTAGCTGCCGCGGGGGCCAAGACGCGCGGCGGGAGAAAGGAGGCGTTGCCCCCGAAAATCGGCCGCCGCGTTCACTTAAATCCCAGGCCTGCCTTAAAGCGTTCTGATTTAGCGTCGCCGCGCATCGTGCGATCTCGCATAATTCAAATCCTCTGGAGCAGCCGTGCAGGATGGTGTTATACATTCTAAAGCTAACAAGTTTTGGAGAGAATGAGGAGGAGGAAGAAGATGGATAAATAAAAATAGAGAAAGAATATTTTTTCAAGTAATGTAATTTATTAAAAGAGAAATTATTGTACAATTTAACATTGGCGCATGTAAGCAGTTCACAATCGATAAGAGATTCGCCATTGATATATTCGCAGTCGCATCGCACTGTTGTAACACGATGACAAATTTGAAAATTTCATGCGGATAAGATGCATATTTTCGGAAAGTCATGAATACATGTGACTGATAAAACGCTCGAGATTAAATAAAAAACTTCACAGTTTCTAATTTCCAATACAAAGACTTATTTTTTAACATTTGCTACGAGCGATATCTACAATATCGTTCAAGGCACATGCAAGCAATTCGCAATCGATAAGAGATTCGCTGTCGAAATATTCGCTATCGCATATAGTTTTAGCAATGTGACACAAATCTAAAGTTTCGCCTGCGACGTCGCACCGCTGCACCACGGTGACAAAATTTGAAATTTTTGTATGGACAAGATGCGTATTTTCGGAAAGCCACGAATACATGTGGCTGATACAACGCCCGAGATTAAACATAAACTTCATAGTTTCACATTTGAAATACAAAGACTTATTATGCATCGACATCTTCACAATACGCGAATTATACATTATACAAAATTCTATTATCAATTCATCAATCCATAGCGGTGCTGATCCAATTAATTGTGCACGTTTTTCAATGTCTTTACGTTTTTCCATTAGCGTTTTCCATGTTTGAAGATGCAGCACCAAGTGATTCCCGCGATTGTCGCCAAGAACAATTTCCACAAGTGGCATAGATCGCACGCTGATTCCAATTTCCAGATGTTTATGCGATGTGGGCGTCAGCGCGTACCTTCTAACCATGATACGTGATGCTTGACGCGATCTAAGAGTTCAATCATGAAAATTACCGTTTTTATCAGGAAAACACATAATTAGCAAAAAAAACGATGATAAGATATGAAAAATTAAATCTTACTTGTTAGATGTGTTTTTCCTGCATGGTGATACATCATCATCATCTTGCATGATTGGAACGTAATAATTCACACCGGTGCTACACATTTTTTTCAAAGCACTGCTTGTCTATCAAAAAATCACTGAGAGGCTACTGGACGATTAATGCAAAAGTGTGTGAGGAGCTGGCTTAAATAAAGGCGAATAGCACCATCTCCACCATCTACCCCCTCCTGTTATTCTTCATTTCATGAATCATAGAATTATGCTGTGTCGATAGTAACTGCATCGAGTGATTTGGAGTTTGCACACCATATAAGGTCATATCGCGCGATCGCATATAATTTGAGTCCCATCCTCAAGGATAAAAGTCTCGACACGTGTCGAATGTAATATAATACTTATTGAAGCGCCAAATCTTAGAATTGGGTGTTGGCAGAAACCATATCGTATGATTTTGCGCGCTAATTCGTCATATGCATGAATCATGGAAAGAATTATGCTGTATCGACAGAAACTGCATCGGGTGATTTGGAGTTTACACACCATATAAGGTCATATCGCGCGATTGCATATAATTTGAGTCCCATCCTCAAGGATAAAAGTCTCGACACGTGTTGAATGTAATATAATACTTATGGAAGCGCTGAATCTTAGAATTGGGGTGTTGGCAGAAATCATATCGTATGATTTTGCGGGCTAATTCGTCATATGCACGAATCATGGAAAGAATTATGCTGTATCGACAGAAACCGTATAGAACCATGTTGGGAAGGATCGTCGTTTTTTGTATGCAATGCATCCGAGGGAGGAGGTACACCGAAAGAGTTAGACAGAAATACCAAATCGTGGTATCAGCCATAAAAGCGCGCTCCAAACCGTACAGAGCCTCAAATCATTGCAACGTGTTGCGTGAAAAAGATATTACATTTACATTCCATTTACAATCATGGAAGTATTGACGCAAGTAGAACGCCAATTGTTGGATCAATCTGCGCGATTGATTTTGCGGGAAGAGTACCTCGCGTGGGAAGAACGGTGCAACGAGTGTATTGAATCGTTGGAAGGACACAGCCGAGTGAAACGTCCTCGATTACCGATCAGTGTTCAACAATCGTTGGTTGCCCGAATCACGCGGCTCGAAGGACTGAAATATTCGCTGCGTGGACGTTTCGTGCGTGAAGGTGCCGGACATTCGAGCACGGGACTTTTGTGGCGTGAAATAGACACTGCGTTCGAAAGCCGCATATTAACTGGTGCAGTGCTAAATTCGAATTACATCGAGCCGCGCAACTTCCTTCAAGATGCGACGATCATTGTGCTGGACCATGTGCGGGGCGCTTTGGGGAAACATCCGAGCCTCAAAGTGAACACGGTGTTCAACGGTGAATTTGTGGCGGGTGACAAGCATGCTTGTAAAAGCATCAATACCCGAAACTGCGAACTCTTCCGCACATCTGATCTACAGGAGTGGTACCAGCGATGTATCATCGAACCAACCCTTGCATCGTTGGAAGAGTTCCAGGAACGCGACAGTGGATGGGCATTGACGAGAATTTTCAACCTAACCGTCAATTTCAACAAGTACAATCCACTGCGCGCAGGATGCCACATTAAGTTGCCGTGGGAATTGTCGCTAAAGAAGGCAACGATTAGCGTACAATCTCAGGACAATGCGTGTTTCGCGTGGGCAGTGGTCGCCGCTCTCCATCCTGCGGAAAGACATACTGATCGCTCAAGTTCATACCCCGACTATGCTTCCGTATTAAATCTCCAGGGCATTGAATTTCCAATGTCCCTGGGGCAAATTAGGAAGTTTGAGGGGTTGAACGAAATCTCCATCAACGTCTACAGCTTCGAGGTGGAGAAAGGGTCAGCGATCTTTCCACTGCGTCTCACCAACCACAAGAGGGATCGGCACGTGAACCTGCTCTACGTACCACACCATGGAGGTAGCGATGTAGGACACTTTGCATGCATTAAGGACTTGTCCCGGCTGGTGAGCGCACAGCTGAGCAAGAAGAAGGCAAAGAAATTCATCTGCGACCGGTACATATATATAAACTTGCGAAATGTAGAAAATGTATTGTGAAAAAATTAAATAAAAAATTATTTTGGTTTTACAGATGCATGCACTATTTCGGATCTGTCGAGAAGTTGGAGCTTCATTCGCTGGACTGTGGGAAAATGAACAACTACGCCATCCTGCTGCCCAGTGAAAGCTCCAATTTGCTCAATTTCGACAATCACTGCAGGAAGGAGCGGCTCCCCTTCGTGGTGTATGCAGATCTGGAGTGCATCATCGGGAAAACGGAGGACAGTCACCGAATGGGTGAACGAAGTGCACAGCATTGCATATTATACAGGGTGTTCCAAAAATGCTGCGGTTCCTTGAAGGGGGTGACTCGGGGGGTAATTGCAAACAACTTTTTCATTTGCGAAAATGTTCTCCGAGGTTTCGTTAACGAGATATTAACAAAAAGCAGCGACCAATCAGAGCCCGAGTCTGGCGGCCGAGTTCCCGTGCTAGCGTGGCCGCGTGCCGCGCTGCGACTACGAACAAGCAACTCGGCATGCATCGAAGGAAGTTGGGTAGAATGGCAAATGAAAAAGACGTAACAAATAAAATCGAACATTTTGTCATGATTTGTTTGTCATTTAAAGTGAATAATGAATAAAGGAGAAATGGATGAAAATCATGTCTAACGTAAAAAGACGAATACAAAGGTTTTCTTTAGAAGAATCGAAAATAATAATTATTTGAAGTGGAAGGATAAGGAATACGTAAATTTCCTTGTGTTAATAACGTAGCCACGACAAGGTAATGTAACAGGAAATTAACGAAAAGTGATCATAGTTGGTTATTGTGATTAAAATCCATAATTCAATAACAGCCAACAGTGTTGCTTTTAACGAATAAGTTTGTTTAAAAACCCCTAAGAAATATTTAGATATGGAAATTTTTAGAATTATCGCCGAAAATAAGCCATAGCCTGCGTTAAATTTAAGAAATAATAGTCGCCAATAATGTAACTAAAACTCACCCTTTCGAAAATTTACCTGCAGCTTGAAAACCTGTGTCACTAGGTCACTGAACCGATCCTGGTCATCGACAGACGCGCCGAGTGCACAGCTGATCTCAGGTACACGACACCATCCAAAGTTAAGGGTCGCAACGTCAAGTGCGTCCGGGTTAATGTACCGAATATTCACTTCACTGCACACCTACTAACACTGATCACTTCATTTATTTTTCATGGAACGTGTTGTTTCTACGTTATAAAAATTAGTGGAAATGAATTTTTACTTGGAGTTCAGAGCCGTGGGTATTTCCGCGCAAATTCTCACGCTGCAGCACTGGCGTCCCCGTTGGTCAGGCGGTACACCCAGAACATCGCGTAATATTCTTCATCAGAGTACATTTCTGCGACGTGATTGCTAGCTGACTGACAGGATTTTTTCCAAGCAACTTCCTCTACCCCCAAGTAGCTTCTCTCGTTCCATTATGAGTTAACTCCCACCAGGACAAGAGGCGTTAGGTAAAAAGAACCCATCACATTTTCGAAACACACGTGCTTTGCAGAAGTGCAACGAACGAACCGTCGTACACTTTCACAAAAGCCCGCACTCCGTCCTTTTACTACCAATGTACCCATTGCTTCGAGGTAGGCAGTAGACACCACGTGTTTGGGGTAGTCTGCTGACAACGGGTGGTCCCGCCTGCGTCGTCCTTCCTTTAAATTAAAGACAGATCTCTTATCTCTCGAGTATAAACACGCGCTCGAATTTCAAAATAAAAGCACGCGTTGACGTATTCCGTGCGAGAAAAGGTGGGCTTGAAGTCCGATTGGTCCTAATCTAACCAATCTGCCCAGCATCCCTCCCTGTTTTGAAGAGCCTTCTTCACAGCAATATCGCCTCCCCGAGGCCCGCCTTCTCTCGCACGGAATACGTCAACGCGTGCTTTTGTTTTGAAATTCGAGCGCGTGTTTATACTGGTGGGCCTCGGGGAGGTGACATTGCTGTGAAGAAGGCCTCTTCAAAACAGTGACCGTTTGGGAGGGATGCAAGGCAGATTGGTTAGATTAGGACCAATCGGATTTCAAGGCCACCTTTTCTCGCACGGAATACGTCAACGCGTGCTATTGTTTTGAAATTCGAGCGCGTGTTTATACTCTAGAGATAAGGGATCTGTCTTTAATTTGAAGGAAGGACGACGCAGGCGGGACCACGCGCTGTCAGCGGACTACCCATTTTCTTCCTCTGTCTCCCCGCGTGGCGTATTGATGTTGGATAATACTTTTTAAATTCTAGTTCCCCAAAATTAAGCAGGCTGATCGGCCAGAGCATTTCGCCAGGGTCGCGGTTTATGACCGTATTGTCCCGCTAGTCAGCGGTAGAGAACGGTTTCCTACAGTTTTGGATAATTTATGACTTAATTGGTTCCGCCTCGTAGCAGACGTGAACTCAGGGTATCGGAAAGGGGAAACAGGAATGGTATGCATTTTCTTCTTTATAGCAACTCGAAGACTTTCTGTTTCTCTTCTCTTCGGACCCTTTCGAACCGAAACACGTGGTGTCTACTGCCTACCTCTAAGCAATGGGTACATTGGTAGTAAAAGGACGGAGTGCGGGCTTTTGTGAAAGTGTACGACGGTTCGTTCGTTGCACTTCTGCAAAGCACGTGTTTCGAAAATGTGATGGGTTCTTTTTACCTAACGCCTCTTGTCCTGGTGGGAGTTAACTCATAATGGAACGAGAGAAGCTACTTGGGGGTAGAGGAAGTTGCTTGGAAAAAATCCTGTCAGTCAGCTAGCAATCACGTCGCAGAAATGTACTCTGATGAAGAATATTACGCGATGTTCTGGGTGTACCGCCTGAACAACGGGGACGCCAGTGCTGCAGCGTGAGAATTTGCGCGGAAATACCCACGGCTCCGAACTCCAAGTAAAAATTCATTTCCACTAATTTTTATAACGTAGAAACAACACGTTCCATGAAAAATAAATGAAGTGATCAGTGTTAGTAGGTGTGCAGTGAAGTGAATATTCGGTACATTAACCCGGACGCACTTGACGTTGCGACCCTTAACTTTGGATGGTGTCGTGTACCTGAGATCAGCTGTGCACTCGGCGCGTCTGTCGATGACCAGGATCGGTTCAGTGACCTAGTGACACAGGTTTTCAAGCTGCAGGTAAATTTTCGAAAGGGTGAGTTTTAGTTACATTATTGGCGACTATTATTTCTTAAATTTAACGCAGGCTATGGCTTATTTTCGGCGATAATTCTAAAAATTTCCATACCTAAATATTTCTTAGGGGTTTTTAAACAAACTTATTCGTTAAAAGCAACACTGTTGGCTGTTATTGAATTATGGATTTTAATCACAATAACCAACTATGATCACTTTTCGTTAATTTCCTGTTACATTACCTTGTCGTGGCTACGTTATTAACACAAGGAAATTTACGTATTCCTTATCCTTCCACTTCAAATAATTATTATTTTTTATTCTTCTAAAGAAAACCTTTGTATTCGTCTTTTTACGTTAGACATGATTTTCATCCATTTCACCTTTATTCATTATTCACTTTAAATGACAAACAAATCATGACAAAATGTTCGATTTTATTTGTTACGTCTTTTTCATTTGCCATTCTACGCAATTTCCTTCGATGCATGCCGAGTTGCTTGTTCGTAGTCGCAGCGCGGCACGCGGCCACGCTAGCACGGGAACTCGGCCGCCAGACTCGGGCTCTGATTGGTCGCTGCTTTTTGTTAATATCTCGTTAACGAAACCTCGGAGAACATTTTCGCAAAGGAAAAAGTTGTTTGCAATTACCCCCCGAGTCACCTCCTTCAAGGAACCGCAGCATTTTTGGAACACCCTGTATGCATTGCTCGTACGATACATCGCTATCGACATATCGATGTCGCCGCGATGCGGATTGTGTTTCTTGGTTCGTAGACGAACTAAAAAATGTTGCCAACTTTGCCAAGCCCATTCTAGCAAATAATGTTCACATGTTAGATTTAACTGCCGAACAGTGGGCGACATTTCGCAATGCGACGCATTGTCACATTTGCGAAGAACCATTCGAGGCTAGCGATATACGAGTCCGCGATCATTGCCATCTCTCCGGACGGTTTAGAGGTCCAGCACATTCGGAGTGCAATTTAAATTATAAAAATTCATTTTACATCCCCATAGTTTTCCATAATTTATCCGGCTATGATTCCCATTTCATTATCGAGAAAATAGCTACCGCTTTCGAAGGCAGCGTTGATGTATTACCTATAACTAAAGAAAAATATATTTCTTTCACGAAAAATGTTGAAGATACGACTGAATCAGACTCGCGAAATTATATTAAATTGCGATTCATCGATTTGTACAAATTTCTGAATACCAGTCTCGACAAATTAGCATCTTTTCTTACCACAGATCAATTAAAAATTTTACGATCTCAATTTGAAACAATATCCACCGAGGATTTCAATTTATTAACGCGAAAGGGTGTCTTTCCATATGAATACCTGGATTGCGTGAACAAGCTGCAGGATCAATGCTTACCGCCGCGCGAGTCATTCTACAGCTCGTTAACGGGTGAGACTGTATCCGAGACCGATTACGCGCACGCGGGGACTGTCTGGCAGCGTTTTGGGATTAGAACCTTGGGCGAATACAGCGACTTGTATTTGAAAACAGATGTCTTGTTATTGGCAGATATTTTTGAAAATTTTCGCGAAAGTTGTATCAAGAGTTATGGATTAGATTCAGCATATTATTATACTTTACCTGGTTTCACGTGGGATGCCATGCTAAAACACACCAAAATTACATTCGAATTGCTCACAGACATCGATATGGTCATGTTTATCGAACGCGGTATACGTGGGGGTTTAAGCCAATGTTCTGGAAGATACGCAGAGGCCAATAACAAGTACATGTCATCTTACGACGCTTCGAAAGAGTCATCGTACTTGATGTACTTTGACGTAAACAATTTGTATGGTTGGGCAATGTGTCAGCCCCTGCCATATGCCAAATTTCAATGGGTCGAAGATGTCGCAAATTTTGACGTGTCTAAAATCGGTGTCGATTCGCCCACGGGATACATTCTCGAGGTAGATCTGGAATATCCGCAGCATCTGCACAACGCTCATGTTGATCTACCGTTCTGCCCGACGCGTGCCAAACCACCTGGCAGCAGACAGGATAAGTTACTCGCGACGGTATATAATAAGCAGCGTTACGTTATTCATTATCGCAACCTGCAGCAGTGCACGCGTCACGGTCTTCGTATTATAAAGATACACCGCGTGCTTCAATTCGCTCAATCCCCCTGGCTCCGCGATTACATCGAACTAAATACACGGTTTAGAACAAGCGCGACAAATGATTTTGAAAAAAATTTGTACAAATTGATTAACAACGCGGTATTCGGTAAAACTATGGAAAATGTACGAAATCATCTGGATGTAAAACTTTTGACACAATGGGAAGGGCGATATGGCGCGGAGGCAATGATCGCGAAACCGAATTTCCATAGCAGAAGTGTTTTTTCGGAAAATTGAATAGCTGTTGAATTGCGAAAACTCGAGGTGAAATTCAACAAACCGATATACGTGGGTATGTGCATCCTGGATATATAAAAAATTTGTTTGTACGAATTTCATCACGAGTACATGTCTCCACTGCACGGTCAAAATTGTAAAATTCTCTATACGGACACAGACAGCCTCATTTATTACATCAAATGCGACGATATCTACGAGACCATGAAACGCAATATCGATAGATTTGACACATCCGATTATCCCATCGATAATGCGTATAATATGCCACATGTAAATAAGAAGGTTCCGGGGCTGATGAAGGATGAAAATAACGGTGCGATAATGACTGAATTCGTAGGTCTTAGAGCGAAAATGTATGCACTCCGCGTAGACGGTAAAAAAGATACGAAAAAAGGCGAAAGGCGTCAAGACCAACGTCATAGCCCGAACGATAACTTTCGACGACTACGCGCAGTGTTTGCATAGGGCAGGCCTGGGATTTAAGTGAACGCGGCGGCCGATTTTCGGAGGCAACGCCTCCTTTCTCCCGCCGCGCGTCTTGGCCCCCGCGGCAGCCTAGGAGCTTGGAGCGCCTCAGGCCCGTACCATATGAACCGCGCGTAGCGCATTGGGGGGCCCCCCGTATCAATAGGTTTCCATATCACCCATGGGGGTACTATCATCGATGCGTTGTTTTTTGATAATGGTATCCCCTATAGGCCTATAGTGGTATCCCCTAGGCCCTAGCACGTCTAAACGTGCGCGAAAATCTAGTTTTCCCAAAGATATTTGAAATTTTGATAATAAAACGCGTTTTTCCAATACATTTTTTATCGCGCGACACAGTGGAATAGGCCTATAGGGGATACCACTATAAAAAAAAACGCATTGATGATAGTACCCCCATGGGTGATGTGGAAACCTATTGATACGGGGGGCCCCCCAGTGCGCTACGCGCGGTTCATATGGTACGGGCCTGAGGCGCTCCAAGCTCCTTAGCTGCCGCGGGGGCCAAGACGCGCGGCGGGAGAAAGGAGGCGTTGCCTCCGAAAATCGGCCGCCGCGTTCACTTAAATCCCAGGCCTGGCATAGGGAGATCGAAATGGTTCGCAGACAATCGTGCATAAGGTCTAAATTGCACAAAGTGTACACCATTTCGGAATCCAAAATCGCTCTAAGTCCGTACGATGACAAGCGGTATATCGTACCCGATTCAACCGACACTCTGCCCTGGGGTCATTATAAAATACCGCTGTAAATCAAAATTATTACTCATCCTTATAAATAGTAGAATTATGTAAAAATAAAATCGTTCGCACATGAATATGCATCATTGTATTGAACCATGTATTTATTTCTGTATATCCAAAATTATTGCACATCATTCTAAAATAGTGGAATTATGTAAAAAAATAAAATTGCATCCATATGTATCATTGTATTTATTGAACTGTGTATTTATTTACAATACATTATTTTTATTTATCCATGAATTGTGTGATTTATCAAACCCCAGCCACTTGACGTACACCTTATCCCCCTTCCTACGCAAAACTTTTTCCACTAGATATACATCAGGATCGATGACGCGTTGCAGCTCGTGTTCGTAGAATCCTCCGGCAACAGGTTTTCCACAGGAATCGACGAGCAGATACGTCGCGGGATTAGTTGTCTGTACTTTGGATATCTCGAACACCTCCGTTGTCCAATTCGGCGTATAGCCTTTATCGAAGATGGTTTTAAATTTGCTCACGCGCACAAACTCGCCCAATTTGAATCTCGCGGGAGCAGCGATCTTTATGTTGCTGTATACGGTAGCTAGCAGCTTATCGGCGATTGCTGGGGTAACATCGCAAGGACGCATTCTGATGGTTCTATGTTTTCGTGCGTTATACTCTGCAAGTAGACGCGGTAGCGCATCGATCCATTTATAGGTTCCATTGAGCGTAAACAGTTTCCACATATTGTTCTTCAAAGTTCGATTGAAACGTTCTACGACGGAGGCCTTCATTACCGAATACGTCGAATAATGATTAATGTCATGCTTCTTCAAGAGTTTCTGCACATCGGCGTTGTAAAATTCTTTTCCTTGATCGGTTTGCAAATTTTTCGGATATCGATCTCTAAATATCTTTGCAAACGCTTTAGTCACCTCAGCACCACTTTTAGTCTTAAGCGGCACCGCCCATGCATACTTGCTCAACACATCGATGACGGTGAGCATATAGTGGTGACCCTGGTTGAATCGCGAGTATGGACGCATTTCTACAACGTCAGCTTGCCACAGATCATCGTATCCATGCACTATGACGCGCCTCCGTGGGAAATGTCTTCGGGCTGGAGCATGCAATTCCTCAACGAGTTGTCGCTTCTTGTAGCCATGGTTTTCTTTACTCTTGGATTTCGATAATGGCTGCATGTTTGATCGTAGAGGTGTCTTTGACACGAATGATGCGATAATTATCATGTACGTGCATTATGTGCCACCCATCGTGCCGAGGAAATTCTGGACAAGTTCAACCGTCTCACATGATTCTCCTTCGCAGCGTTGCTGTGGGATAGAATTCGACGGCTGCGATATCTTTTGAACGCTGTTTTGCAGCGCCATCATATCTCTCTGAAACACGACCAGCTTCCTCTCTAATTCGTCCTGCTGCTCTCTCAAAAGTGTAATGCTCTTTTCCATGTATAGTTTATTGACGGCATCGCTGTCAGCTGTGGGTTGCGCTACGCGTCGTATCTTGCGTGATTTTGCATCAAAGTCTGCACCAGCCACGCAAAGAGCGTTATCTCGCATGTAATTTCGAAGCACACCGTTCCATTTGTAATAGTCCATTCTAGCTACTCCACTCTTCTCGAGCGATACCCCAAATTTGTTGATCGACATCTCGATGCATACAGTGCAAATCATCGACGTGCGGTTTAATTTATAATGAGGCCTACCTCGCGGAGTTCCTCGATAATCGATAGAATCTCGTTGTCATTCGAGTTGTTACCCGCCTGACGCGACGCTTCCAGCAAACGGAATCGGTCCACCAGCTCGTTGGGATCGTCCCAGTGCACGTAATCGATCTTGCTATCGTTTACCATCATGGCTCGCGGTGTTGTTAGACCTTTCCCAGCCTTACTGGTTGATACACGGGGGATTAGTGGTGCAATTATATTTTTATACTTGTATCCCTTATTGCTCAATACGGGATTTTGAGCGTTATGACCGCGTCTGTAGGCATTCGTCGCCAGCAGTATGCTTTTGTATTTTTGTTTATCGACATCGGTGTATATAGCATCATCAGGAATTCTCTTGAAAATCAGTTCGTAAAGGCCGGGTGTTCCTCCGTATTTTACACCATCTATGATTATATTATCATCCTTGTCTATATCGAAAGCCTTATCCCCAAGCATCGTTCCACTATTGCCAAAGTATACGCCGTACACATAGTCCATTGCTGTATCCCTATCACCACTTAGGATTGCACTCATGTATTTTTGCCCCAGCGGACCGAAATGGCTGCGAAACGTTTTTTGTCCCTCGGATGTCTGGAGTTGCTGTCTAATAGATGTTGCAAACGACTCATCGGGACTAGTTTCAAAAACGTCTTCATCATTGGTTGTGAGCGATTGTACATCGAGAAATGTATTTATTGGTGTGGGAGGAACGGGTGAATCGTTTGATGTGACATTCTGTCGTTTCCGCTTCGATTGAATTGGTGTGGAGGATACAAGTGATTTTTCCAATGACATGTATGGTTTCCTCTTTCTCTTGCGCGATGTGTTCCCTTTCGACCCGATTTTTGTTTTAGGCGTTAATGTTTCATTCCCTTCGATGTCTGTGCTCATCAGCGGTGACGTGGCAGCATCCACCGCTGCAGTATTTTCAACAATATGTTTTAAGGGTTCGACAACAGGTTTAAAGTATCTCTCCAACGCGATATCTTCCTCCATCTTGCCAGTTTTCAAAGCCTGATGTTTTTTGCGAATGGCTTCACTGGTTTTTGCAATTTCCTTCGCTATTCTCTCGCGATCCTTAATCTCCAGAGTATCGATGTCGATCATCGTCATTGTACCGTAGACGTTGCTTTCCCGCCGACGTGTTGATGACAATTGACCATCTCACGGTATCGCAAACTCATTAAATCCCTTTCTATAACGTCCATTGGACATCGCGCTATCCTTGTCTATTACCACGAAACCATACTCCCGCTGCCAACAATTACGACACAAAGCACTGAAATCCTCGTAAGACATGTCGGTGTTTACGGGATCGTTGTACACATGTTTCAAGTTGGTACCATCCTGCTTAAACAGAATCAGCAGATTCGCATTGTCGCGTATAAGATGTTTGGGAATCTTTGCATACGTCTGACAGAGATAGAAGCAGTCGACGTTCGAGTGGCGCCCCATTGCAAAGTATTCCCTTATCGTATCTTGCTTGTCGCATGCCACATCATCAAAGATAAAAATGGAATTCGGAAGCGATTCGCTCGGTGGGATGACGTCACTGTTATTCGAAAACGTAAAGTAGCCAATTTCATCTATCGGAGTCAATAAATTCTCCAAATATTGATATTTCGGCTGTTGCAACGACTTGGAATACACGTACACGTTCTCGAAGCGGACGCCGTGAGGACTTTCCAACAAGCTTACCAGCACGTTGGTCTTTCCACAATTTGATGGACCGCAAATGAGGGAACGGATAGTGTTTGGCAGCATGTTACCATGTCTGCGTCTTGTTTTTTTCGGGGACATCATTTGCGATTTATCGTCAAAATTTGTCACGCGTATCGCCACAGGTTGCCGCACGAATCGCATCCTCTCCGCGAACCATGAAAAATGATTTTGATACGTCGAAGCGGTGACGCGCTCTATTTATAGGCTCGCGCCGAAGCAAACCAGCTCAGTATTCAAAATGCTTCTGATCCTGTCGGATAATTGCGATATTCGAGACCTAACCTCTGAGCAGTTGCAATATATACCAAAGATTATTCTACTCCGCGAGTTTGGCAGACACATTGATCAGTTGTGGGACAGACTCCCCGAGCATATAAAAGCTGATTCTGAGGTTCGACAGTATCGTCGGTGCTTGGAACATTATAATCGCCCTTGGCAGCGAACGCATATCGACGGTCCAGCACCACTGATTAAAAACTGTGGTGAATGTCGCCGACGAGTGTAAAGAAAGGTTGTGGTTTGTTAAATCGGGCAATAAACGCGCTACCTATAGAATTACATATCCCGGGATACCAGTTTTGCGGTCCAGGAACTCATCTGGCAAAACGATTGGCTAGAGGTGATCAAGGTATAAATCCATTGGACGCAGCGTGTCGCGACCACGATATTGCGTATTCCCGCAGCAACGATCTCAGTGAAAGGCACGCAGCAGATAACGTACTCGCTGACAAAGCGCGAAAACGCATCGTTGCGCGAGACTCGACTCTGGGTGAAAGAGGCGCTGCTACAGCTGTTTGGGCGGCTATGAAGGCCAAGACGAAAATTGGAATGGGGATGAAAACAAAAACCCGCAAAAGGACTCCAAAGAGAGCGTCGCAAAAGCGGATTCTTCCGGTGGCAAAACGGGGTGGTATATTACCACTTCTCCCGCTGCTAGGTGTTCTCGGATCATTGGCTGGCGGAGCGGCGGGGATCGCCAAGGCGGTAAACGATAATAAGGCGGCGCAACGTCAGCTACAGGAAATGCAACGTCATAATCGCTCCATGGAAGGTCGCGGGATTTACCTCACACCATACAAGCGCGGACAGGGAATATCGAAACGAAAAAAAAAAACGTCGAAAAGACATTAAAAATGCCTGTGGGCGTAACTACCGACAAGCAATTGGAGGATTTGGCAAAACGTATGCGTATTCCATTCTTTAGAGGTGTTTTTATGCGCAACGCGCTACCAGCTGGAGGAGTGCGTCGAAATGAGAGCGGTATCGTAAATTTGGACAATGTCGAGGGGTCGGGGACTCATTGGGTGGCATATGCGAAGAGAGGGTGTCGAGCTGTATATTTCGACAGCTTTGGCAATCTTCGACCACCCAAGGAATTGGTGCAATATCTGGATAAAGATGCTGTAAAAATCGAATACAATCGAACGTCTTATCAGAAGTATGATCAGAGCAATTGTGGACAACTATGTCTACGCTTTCTACAAACGATCGACACCAAATTTAAGGGTTGACTTCCAACCGCTATGATTCAGTACTAGTCGAGTCGTGCAGCTCGGAATATGTCGTTAACATTCACTCTAACCGGCAAGAGTAGCACCCTCGCGGTGAGCTATTTTCCACCCATAGATTTGAGTGATGATGATTACGAGCTTGGTCTAACAACCTTTGAAACTTATCATACAATACCGAACATCGACTCGAGCAACGATAAATTCTACTTCGTCGTAAACTATGACACCAACAGCAGCGTTGACGCCGACCATGAATACATTACGATTCCCCACGGCTCCTACGAACTAGACGCCATTGCCAAGTATTTGAAGCAGCGATTACTCGTAGCGGTATCCTCAAAATCTCGGTGGTACCGATGTCCACGATGTTGGCGACAACGATGTGTATCCAATAGTGTTGCGCCCCAACAACAACACCATGAAAAGCGAGCTGTATTGTCGGTTCGCCGTAGACTTTACAAAGCCTAATAACATTGGATCGCTACTGGGATTCTCGACGAATCGGGTATTAGAACCGGGACAGTGGCACGAATCGGACAATCCAATTAATATCATGAATGTAAACATTATTCGCATAGAATGTAGCGTGACTGCTGGCGCGTACAATAATGGAAAGCGCGTACATACGATACATGAATTTTCTCCGAGGGTCCCGCCAGGATATAAGATATCGGAAACGCCCGCACAGATCATTTACCTTCCAATCACCGCACGGGTCATTACGGATCTAACGATACGCGTTGTGGATCAAGACGGACATTTGCTCGATTTTCGAGGTGAAGAGATTACCATCAGACTGCACATACGACGACGACGACGATAATATATGTGGTGCGAACGAATGAGATGCTTGTTTTGAACGACTTCAGAAACACGTTTCTTCCAAGCAGAATTGTTTGTAACAACAACAACAACAACAACAGCAGCAGCAGCTCTGATTACGCTAAAAAGAAGAGGCTCAGTGCTGTGAACATTGCTTTTTTGAAATCGCTGGGATTCGTTGTACGGATTTAAGTTGAAAAATGGCTGACATTCTAAGCATTGGAGGGAAGCCGACGTTTGATGATCGCATCGTCAAGCTTGAGACACATACATACAACCCATACGTCAACACAACGTTTGGACATAGCGATGAGATAAGAATACCTATACAGCAGCAGGATTTATACACATTGCCGTGTGAAAGTTTCCTCTACATGGAGGGGAAATTGATGATAAATAAGCCAAATGATGCATTAACGGTGATGTTGGGAAATAATTGCATGGCGTTCATATTTGATGAGATTCGATATGAGCTGAATGGCGTGGAGATTGACCGTAACAGAAACGTTGGAATAACTAGCACGCTTAAAAACTATGTATCGCTGACATCTGACGAAGACAAGAATATGGAGAATGCTGGATGGGGCTTGAAACGGCACGATGAGCTAATAGTGAAAAATCATTTCAATTTTTGCATCCCGCTCAAATATTTGCTGGGATTTTGCGAGGACTACAAACGCATGGTTATTAATGCGCGTCACGAATTGATTTTAATACGATCGCGCAACGATAACAATTCTCTAATAGGATCACCAACGTTGGAACCAGAAATTGAATTACTTAAAGTGCAATGACGGATGCCTCATGTGACACTGAACGATGTTAATAAACTATCGTTGCTACATGCTTTGGAAAGTGGACAAAACCTGAGCATTAGTTTTCGCTCCTGGGATCTGTATGAGTATCCTCTCTTACAGAGCACAACCAAGCATTCCTGGGCCGTGAAGGCAGCTGCACAGCTGGAGAAGCCGCGATACATTATCTTTGCTCTACAGACTGCTCGAAAGAATGTGATGACCGAAGATGTTACTCGGTTCGACCACTGCAAATTGACAAATGTAAAACTTTTTCTCAATTCGGAATTTTACCCGTACGATGACATGAACTTGGACTTTGACAAGAATAGGCATGCCATCTTGTTTAACATGTATACACATTTCCGTAAATCGTATTATGGACATAGTTGCAACGAGGCATTATTCACCGTGGCCCAATTTTTGCAATTTGGTCCCCTCGTGGTGATTGATTGCTCGCGACAAAATGAGTCGATCAAGAATAGCACCGTGGACGTGCGCATAGAAATCGATTGCAAAGAGAATGTGCCTGCAAATACTACAGCCTACTGTCTGATTCTACACGATCGGGTGGTTGAATACAATCCACTGACAAACGTGGTGCGCAAAATCAATTAAATTGCCACGCTACTTGCCCGCCCTCTCCTGTGTCAAATTCGTACAAAATTTCATCGTGAAAATCGAGATGCTTTACGAGAAAGATCGCATTCTCCGGTCTGTCTTGGAAGCGAACGGACCTTTACATTGTACCGATAATGGCTGTACCAACATTTGTTGACCTGCAAGGGTTCATCGTTGATGGAAGATTTATTGTGAAGGAAGTGGCAGTCCTACGAAAGGGAACAATTCTCTCGCACTATATTTTTGGGAGTTCAATGCCGCAATATCTTCTCACAAAATCTGACAAATCGAGCATCCGGTGGTTGGCGGCAAAACATCATGGACTACGGTGGGAAGATGGAGACGTTCCATACAGTATGGCTAAACAGCTAATTATGAAAGCTGTAGCTGATGCTATCGACGAAGAAGATGACACATCCCATATCGTATACGTTAAAGGGCTGCAGAAACGCGACTGGCTTGCGGAATTCCTCGATGAAAATACGAGAGCGGACGTGGTTATTGAGACACTCGACATTGACTACGAGGATATCAAATCTCTAAATAAGCTAAATGTAGTTAATACTCTGCGATGTGGCAGACACGCAAAGCATTGTGCTTTGCAAAATGTATTTAAAATATTCAACTGGTGGTCTAAACACCAGATGGAATTTCATAAATAAATATAATCAATTTTTTTAATGCATAAATGTTTTTTCTTCACTCTCCCCAACCCAACCTCCTAAATATAATGTACGCTAGATTAAGTCGATGGTTACAATTATGTAGAAGTGGTTCAATACACATTCGATACACGTTAAAAGTGATACGTTAGATGTTCGATAGATGTTCAAAGTGATTCGATAGATGTTCAATACACGTTCAAAGTGGTACGATAGATGATCAATACACGTTCAAAGTGGTACGATTGATGATCGATACACGTTCAAAGTGGTACGATTGATGTTCGATACACGTTCAAAGTGGTACGATAGATGATCAATACACGTTCAAAGTGGTTCGATAGATGATCAATAGATGTTCAAAGTGGTTCGATAGATGATCAATATACGTTCAAAGTGGTATGATAGATGTTCAATACACGTTCGATACACGTTCAAAGTGGTTCGATAGATGATCAATACATGTTCAAAGTGGTACGTTAGACGTTCAATACAGGTTCGATACACGTTCAAAGTGGTTCGATAGATGATCAATACATGTTCAAAGTGGTACGATAGATGTTCGATAGATGTTCAAAGTGGTACGATAGATGATCGATACACGTTCAAAGTGGTACGATTGATGATCAATAAATGTGTCCAAGGAAGAAGGGGAAGCGGTTTGGTTCAAGCAAATGATGAGTGCGATGAAGATGATAAATGCACTGAGGATGGACAGCGAATAATTCGGAGAAGATGCACTGAGGATGGGCAGTGAATAATTCGAAGAAGATGCATGGGAGGAAATGATTGTCAACGAAAATGCAGGTGAAGAACAAAGGCATCCTACTTTGCAAAGCTTTGCAACTTTAGGCATGGGCCTACAGGCGAGAGCCTGGAGATGCTACGAGACCAGTTGTCTTCAAATTGTTACAGAGGCAGTCGGTTTTAGAAGTAAAAAAAAAAGAAAAATGGGATACTATCGTGACGTCAACTTCACGTGGCAAGAGTGGCAGGATCGCCTGGAGGTATATATCTAATACTGGCCACTGTTTCATGAACTTTGATATTTATTATGTTTTTTAATATGTTCATATTATATCATCGTTTGTTGTGTTCTAGAACTCGCCACCCACATCACCATCGTGGTCGCCGCCGCCGTCGCCCTCTTCGTCGGCGCCCTCGCCGCCGCCACCGTCGCCCTCACCGCCGCCTCCAGTGGTATGTGTGTGTGTGCCTGGAGATGCTACGAGACCAGTTGTCTTCAAATCGTTACAAAGGCAGTCGGTTTTAGAAGTAAAAAAAAAAGAAAAAATGGGATACTATCGTGACGTCAACTTCACGTGGCAAGAGTGGCAGGATCGCCGGGAGGTATGTATCTAATACTGGCCACTGTTTCAGGAACTTTGATATTTATTATGTTTTTTAATATGTTCATATTATATCATCGTTTGTTGTGTTCTAGAACTCGCCACCCACATCACCATCGTGGTCGCCGCCGCCGTCGCCCGTGTGGTCCGATGATTGGGGGTCGGTACCGTCGCCCCATTCGTCGGCGCCCTCGCCGCCGCCACCGTCGCCCTCACCGTCGCCTCCAGTGGTGTGTGTGTGTGTGTGTGTGTGTGTGTATTAGTGTTATATCGATGTTTACGTTCTAGGATCACCAATTGCTAAGAGAGCAATGGGGGGTCTTGGCGCAGGCCCTGGTGGCGGCCGTAGAAATAAGCCTGCGGCGGCGGCAACCACCGCCGGTTGGGCCCCCCTCACCGCCACCGCCATCACCGCCACCGCCATCACCGCCACCACCATCACCACCAGCATCGCCGTCGCCCTCCCCACAGTAGTTTTTTTATTTTTTTATTTTATATATTTTTTTATGTTCATTTATATTCTATTTTTATATTTTTCTTTTTGTATTTTATATATTTTTTTATGTTCATTTATATTCTATTTTTATATTTTTCTTTTATATTTATATTCTATTTTTTTTATATTTATATTTATATTTATATTCATTTTTTATATTGTATTCTATTTTATTTTATATTTATATTGTTTTATATTGTATTCTATTCTATTTTATATTTTAATTGTATTTTTTATATTTCTATATTCATTTCTATATTCATTTTTTATATTCTATTGTATTTTATATTTTAATTGTATTTTTATATTTGTATATTCATTTATATATTCATTTTTATATTCTATTGTATTTTATATATTCATTTTTATATTTTTTTATAACAATATATATACTCAAACCTATATTATTTCTCCATTTCATTCACCCGTCATCCTCCTCGCCACCTAATTATAAGATTCAACGTTCCAAATTTATTATTTCTCTGCTAACGCTGCATAATTCTATTTCGTTCGAACGTTCTTCGCGCCGTGAAAATGACGTCATCCTCCGCGGCTCCTCCAGAGGATTAAAATTACACGCGATCGCGCGAGACGCTGCGATGTTAAATCTTAATGCTCTCTCTTTCCCTCCTCCGAGTTTTAGCTTTAAAATAATGCTCTGTCTCTTTCCCTCCTCCAAATACGTTTAGCTTTAAAATAATGCTCTGTCTCTTTCCCTCCTCCAAATACGTGGTGTGTAAAAACGCCAATCTTTCCCGACATTGTCCGACATCATCCAATAAAGTATTAAACAATTTCAGCTTCATAATGGTTTGAAAAAAAAATATTTGGGGGTCATTCCCCCCCTCGGCCAGGTCTAAAAATATTTCGGGGGTAGGCCAAGGTCTGAAAAAGACTTTGGGGGTGGGCCTCTCCCTCCGCGGAAATTTCCAGCAGTGGGTCCGATATGGAGAGGTCTCCGCGGCAGCTCGGCCCGGACTGATCCCCTCCATCATCGCGGCTTCCCCCACTCCACGGCTCGTGCGCGCGCAACCGGTCTTCCTCTCCCCGCAGGCCCCGCGCCCATGTTTCCCTCCGCCGCGCTCCCCCGCGCGCCCTCACTTCCCCCCCGCCCCCGCGCTCCCCTCAGAGGACCTGGGTTAGAACCCGCCTAGTCTTACTACTGGTATTAGATCAACAAATACGACAAGCCATCATACCGACACCACACGAAACTGATATGAAAACGAAAATGGAATTAAAATCACAGATGGACAACTTGCGAGAAGGAAACAGCGAGAAAAGAAGACACCGGGTAAATAACCAAAGCCCCGAGAGGAGTCCGGTGAGGGATCCCAGAATGAGCAAGGAGATGATGAGACGCATCCAAGCTTACACAAGAAACAGGGAGCGCATAATAAAGGAGTGCATGAGGGAGTATGCGAGAGAAGAAAATAGATCCCCTCTATTTTCAATAGATCCCCTCCAGACGCGAGACAGGCGACATGCGCCAATCTTATCGGTAGGAGAACGGCATCTTCGATTCGCTAGAGGCTGGCTAGCGGGGACAACAAGACACCACACTACATCGCCCTCAGACTCCCCATCCGAGGACGAATCACCGAGCTACAGCCCGGAAAGCCAGGAGTCGTCCTAAAGGGAGGAGGGGAACACCAACGCCATCATCACCGCCACCCACACAACCTATCATTCACAACCTCACCGGTACCACCACCACTACCACTACCACCATTATCAGTACTAACAGCACCGCTCCATCACCAAAACCAAAGTCAGCCGGAAACCTCTCATCACAACGACTTTCCCGATCATGCGCTCACACACCCGTTCACCTATTTATTTATTCACGTAACCCGCGGAACGCGAAACAACGTCAGGGGCCGGGAGACCTCATGGGCAAAAGGGAATCAAAGGGAAAGGAATCAAGGAGAAATGGGAGTCCGAACCGTATATGACTTTCAAACGAGAGATTAGGTGGCCAAACGAATCAGGCACAAACGGGCGAAACAACAGAGGGGAACGACGGGAAACGGGAAGGGGCAGAGTAGGATAGGGCAGACCCCAAAATGCAAAAAATGCAAAACGGATACGAGTAGGACAGAGAGCAGGCTTTAACAGGACCTGATAGGGTCAAATAGGGACAAGCTAGGAGCAAATCAGGACGAACGGGGGGTAATCATAATCGCAGCAGACAGAGACAGACGAGGAATACGAACATACGTCAAGGCAAACAACGAAACTTATAAACGCAATCAGACACTGTCACGCGCAACACCCGCGAACATACACGACACCCACACGCACACATAAACGCCCGCCCACAAACAAACAAACAAATGCCTGAAGACAACGAACGATACGATACGGATACGAATAATGACACCGAAACATCAAACACCACCAATAGACACACGCGACCATGAACGGGGGAGGCAAGAGGCTGAAGAGAAGGACGGTCTCCTACCGAGTCATGGCCAAGGCGGCCAGGAAAGCGAGGACAGTCCCGGCTCTAACCAGGTGCGCGCGATGCCACAAGACCGGACACAAGTCGGCGGTATGCAGGGCCAACGGAGGAGGACCTAAAACATGCAAGGTATGCGGACTGGCGGGACACAACTCGGTGCGGTGCATGAACGGGAGTGTCTGCAGCGCGTGCGACGAATACAATAGTCCAGAGCCACCGGATGGGCACGTGGCTAACTCCTGGGGATGCCCAACATACCAGAGGAGAGTAAAGCTACTATACGAAGGGCGCCACCCCTACCCATCGAGAGTGGGCCAGAATGACAATGGTGCCCCCCGGGATTTCTCAAATAAAGACAGCTACTACTAACAGAATTATTATTATAATTATCATTATTATTACTATTATTATTATTATTATTATTATTACTATTATTACTACTACTATTATTATTAGTATTATTATTACTATTATCATGAGCCTGTACAACCCCTCGCGTAGACACCGCGTCTCCAACCACTACCAATCCCACACAACTTCACACAGCAAACATAGGACAAACATAGAATAATATAAGTAACATCGGCATGAGCACTAGCTCAAAAACGGAAAGGGATCGACAATGCATGCGCCGGAAAGATACGCAACGGAACGCAAGCAAGATACCGCGAAACCCTTCGCGAAACCCTTCGCGAAACCCTTGGCGCAGTGAGGTACGGGAATCTCGATCCGCACGCACGCGAACGCGATGGTAATGGGAGCAATCGGGAACCGTGGGGCGCGACGCGAGACAAAGAGTCAAGAAATCACCGAAGAGAACATTACCCGCTACGAATCTAACACTGCCGGTTCGTTCGTCCGTCGATCCGGACAACCTTTCTCTCTCTTTGCAGGAAGCTAACGGACGACACGAGGCAGCGCTTAAAAGCAATGGATACATACACCGGAGGCAAGACGGGGCCCGTGGAGGGAGGCCTGGGGATGGACTGGGCGGAGGACGCCATCGACTTGACAACCGAAATGGAATGGGAAGAAAAGGAGTCGGCGGAAAGGGATGGGAAAGGGACCTGGCCAAGAACAAGAACTCTCGAGCTACCGGCAGCAAGAAACGCCGTACCAACAGGGCTGAACAGACGGGAGGGGTCTAAAACCCCGGTCGGACGAGTAGAGAAGGACGCAAAAAGCGTCATGGTGAAGCTGATAAAACTGAAAAACGTGCCGGTGGTCAGGAAGGAGGGGGGGGGGGGGAAAGAAGGGAAAAAACGCCCCCAGCGGTATCGCCACCTACACCGACAACGACAGCATCGGCAGCAACGGTGGTCGAGGCCAGGGGGACCACGGGCGAGAAGAAAAAGGCGGGGGAAGGCAGCGCACCGCCACCACCACCACCAGCATCACCGTCGACACCATCGCGCTCGCCGGAGCGCGACGGGACAGATGCACCATTTGCGACCGCGTAAAGATCCCAGCCACCTTCACGGAAATCACCGTCAAAATTATACCTAAAATAAGAAAAATGTAAGCTCAACTAGACTATACACCACCGATATCATTAAGGCCCAAGCCATCGCTAACTAGAGCAATTGTTAAAGAATCAATAAAGACAAATATACAAAATCCATTTCTCACCGTTCGTGGTCACTTGCGCGCTAGAAACAACATCTGCATGAACTCAAATACGGAAACGGAACATATACCGCAATTGTTACCGTCGTTGATATTACACCCGCAAGACCTCTCCACTGCCCCACATCACCGTCCTGAATACTATCCTCCACTAGTCCACTCGCCTTTAGTGCGCGACACTATACAATCCTCTTAAAAAAACAACATATTGTTGCGAACACCGGGCTATGCATGGCCTGCTGGTGCTCGCAGCTGAAGAGAGAAGACGGTCGGCCTCCATCAAGAGGACGATCAAGAGGCCGACCAGAAGACTGTCATGTGCCGAACGCCGTAGCGTTCGGACGTTCGTGCGATACCTTTGTGAACGGAAATATAGTTCAGTCGTGCGCAATCGTACACCCGTGTATTATTATTCAACCCTTTGCGTCGGGGTGGTGTGTCGCGGAATCGCCCTGGCGCAACAATATAAAACATATACGAAGTAGACGCGACAAGAGAAGCAATTTGAATACACAAAATCTATATAAAGATGTTATAATAAGGGGTAGCTCGTTGCGAGAGGGTAATAACCACAGGAAAAAGCCGAAGGAAGTAACGGAGGGTAACAAGGGCCTGGGCTGGCGAACGAGAGAAAGGAGGTAAGTGATGACTAATCGATATGGACTAATGAACTATTCCCCCATCTCCTGTAGACGAGAAGAGAACATGGCACTTCGGATCGTACAGATCAACATGCATCATTGCCAGGCCGCTGCCGCGACGTTGATCCAATTCATGAGGAAGGAAAGGATCGACGTCGTGCTGATACAGGAACCCTGGCTTACCCAAGGGAAAGTCGGGGGTCTGGATGCAGCCGGCAAGATCTGGTCGGTAGCGGTCACCAAAGATTTAAGAGCCTGCGTCCTCACCAGGCGTAGACTCGACGTCACCTTTCTTCCACAGCTCAGCGACAACTTCACCGCGACCATCGTCGTCGATACCAGCTACACGAGAGGAAGGAACATGACCATTAAAAGATACGTGCTGGTATCCCTGTACTCGCACTGGACGTGGACGGACTCCCCCCTCGGAAACAAAGGGGCAGAAGTCACGGAGTGGTGCCTGGATCGGGGCGAGGATCTGGTAATGGGCATGGACGCGAATGCCCATCACGCGATGTGGGGATGCGAGCGGAACACCGTCAAGGGAGAGAATTTGGCCGGCATACTGATGGGTCAGGGACTGGTGTGTCTCAACAGAGGGAACGAAGCAACGTTCGTGACGTCTACGAGAAGCGTGATCATCGACGTCACGGTGTGCTCGCAACAAATGGCGAGCAAGGTGAAGCGCTGGAGAGTTGCCGAGCACATCACAATGTCGGACCATAGATACATCTGCTTCGAAATAACGGGTAAAGAGATAGACCGCGTCACGCGCAGAAGGAACCCCAAGAAAACCAATTGGGAGAAGTACAGGGAGGTGGTGGAATACAGGATCCCTCGACTCCCGAGCAGGTACGGCAACCAAGAGGAAATCGACGCCGCCAGCAAGGCCCTCACGGACCTGGTGAAGGAAGCCTGGGAGGAGGCGACGGAAAAGTCTTGCAACAAAAATGAGATAAGAAATCCCTGGTGGTCAAGGAAGCTGGCCATCCAGCACAAGGAGACGGGGAGGCTGGAGAAAAAGGCCCGCAGAAGCAACAAGAGACGCGACTGGGGGATCTTAAAGATAGCCAAGGCAGGCTTTCGCAAGGCCATAGCGAAGGCCAAGAAGGAATCCTGGAGGGACTACTGCGGCGCGATCGAGAACATCACGGAGGCCTCGAGGCTGAACAAGATGCTCCTCGCGGACGAGACAAGGGAACTAGGGGCTTTGAAACGCCAGGACGGACGATACACGTCCAACGACAAAGAGGCGCTACAAATGTTGCTGCGAGAACACTTCCCGGAATTCATCCCGACAGGGGAAGTGGTGGTAGCACCGACGACAACAACAGCAGCAACAACAGCGACAACAACAACAACAATAACAACGACGACAGCATTCGAACGAACGAAGCCGCCGCCGGAACATCGGATTACCCGATCACGGAATGGGCGGTGGGCTCGTTCAATCCCTTCAAGGCGCCGGGACCAGACGGCATATACCCCAAGATGCTGAGGGAAGCGCTCCCCAGCATAGGCAGATTCCTGACGAATCTGCTAAAGGCGTGTGTGGCATTGGGCGTCGTGCCGACGGAATGGGGTAGGACCAGGGTGGTCTTCATACCGAAACCCGGAAAACCGGACTACACGACGCCCAAAGCGTTTAGGCCGATCAGTCTGACGTCGTTCGTACTCAAGACGGCCGAAAAACTGGTGGACAGATACCTGAAGGAAGGCGCGCTCGCGCGCAAACCTATACACAGGAACCAGCACGCTTTCAGGGCCGGTCACTCGACGGAAGTGGCCCTGCACAGCTTGATCAGGGACACGGAGGAAGCCATGGCCCAGAAGAAGAACACCATAGCCGGCTTCATGGACATCGAAGGGGCCTTTAACATGACACCCACCTGGGTGATCAAGAGAGCGATGAAACACTTTGAGATAGAGGGACAGCTCCAGAAGTGGATTAGCCGCATGCTGGAAAGCAGAAACCTACAGGCCAGCAGAGGATCCACCGTGGTGGAAGGATTGGTGAACAGAGGATGCCTTCAAGGGGGAATTCTCTCACCGATCCTGTGGTGCATGGCGGTGGACGGCCTGATCACCAGGCTCGAGGAGAGCGGGGCCAAGGCACTGGCGTACGCCGACGATGACACGTTCCTGGCCATTGGGGCAGACCAAAAACTGGAGTCCGCCAAACTCGTGGCCAAGAAAGCGCTAAAAGCAACAGAGGAATGGTGCGCGGAGAACGAGCTTTCCGTGAACCCGACAAAGATGGAACTGATGTTGTTCACGAGGAAAGGGAAGACGGGAGCGGAACAGCTGGAGGACCTGGTGTACAAGGGACAGACGCTAAAGTTCGTAAAACAGGTAAAGTATTTAGGGATCGTCTTCACGGACAAGCTGAAATGGAGCACGCACGTCGAGGGACAAATCGAGAAAGCCAAGCACAACATGGATCTGTTGTGCCGAGTGGTGGGTAAAACGTGGGGATTGAGCCCCAGAGCGGTGATGTGGATCTACGAGGCGATCGTAGTTCCGAGAATTCCATACGGGGCCATAGCTTGGTGGTCCGCGACGGAATACACCTGTGTAAGGAAAAGGCTGGATTCGCTGCAGGGATATGCCCTCAGAAGGGCCCTGGGGGCCTTCAGATCCACCCCGATAAGAGCCATGGAGGTGCTAACGGGAGCAGCACCGCTTGATCTAAGGATCAAAGAAATTGCGCTCAACACCGCGCAGAGACTGAACAGCTGGGGCCACTGGATGGAGAAGGAGGTCGAAGAGGAGACGAAGCCCGTCCCCCAACCAAAGAAACACCACAATAGGTTGGCGGGGCTCGTAGGCGATGACGTCACCAAAGAATTATTCGCGATGCCACAGGACCGGTGCGCGGCGAGATTCGATTTTAACAGGAAATTCAAAGTGGACATCCCGGACAGAGAGGCCTGGGTTAGGCCTTAATCACCGAAGTGATTAAGTGTATCCCATGTGATAAGGTCTTCCATCCTAGCTGTCATAAACAACACAGGGTGTATAATAAGGAAAATGAATTGTTGGTATGTGAAGGAAAAGTGGAGAAGTATACGGTGAATGGTGATGGAGGCAGCGCAGAAGGTAGCAGGGAACGAAAACTGTCAGAAGCTGTTGGGACAGACATTATACAGAAGAAAATAGACGTGATGATTAAGATGATTAAGGAGGTGAAGGATGAAATGATAGGAAAGGAGTTACTTCGAAGAACAATAAGTGAAGTCATTGAAGAAGAGATAGATAAAGTAAAGCAGGAGATACAAGACTGGAAAGCTGAATTGGAAACTTCAATACAAGCAACACTAAAAAGTGAAATTGTTAAGATAATAAGTAGTATGCCAATGTCGAGTGAAGAAGTAGGAAAAGTAAGGAAGAGTTACAGTGGAGTCGTTAGAGGAGAGTCTGAATCGGTAATAATAATTAAGCCAAAAGAAGGGGAAGATAATTCGAGTGAAATCACGAAAAGAGATATTAAAAGTAAAATTGATATTTCGAAATTAGGAGTGGGAATTACGAAGATGAAAAAGGTAACCAGAGGAGCAGTCGTGGTGGGGTGTGAGAATAAATCTCAAGCTGAAAAACTAAAGAATGAAGCTACAAAGGATCTAGGAGAAAAGTACAAAATTGAAACTCCGATGAGGAGAAAATTGAAGATTAGGATACTGGACGTTCATAAGGAAGATTGTGAAAAGGAACTTGAGTTTTGGGAGAAAATAGAAGATCAAAATAGCTTTAATAAAGATGAAATAAATGGGAAGATAGTTCATAAGTCGAGCAAGGCAAAGTCAACAGAAGTAACAATTATAGCGGAAGTAAATGCTGAAACTCGTGAAAAATTTATAGAGTTGGAGAAACTGAAAATCGGATGGAAAATGTGTAAAGTGCAGGACTATATAGGGATTTTAAGGTGTTTCAAATGTTGCGGATTTTATCATTTTGCAAAAGATTGTACTAAGAATGAAGCGTGCGGAAATTGTGCTAATCATCATACAGCGAGAGAATGTAGAAGTGAAAGTAAAAAGTGTGTTAATTGTGAAGAAAAAATAAAGACCTATAAGGTTAAGAACTTGAAGTCAGATCACTCGGCATTTGATAGGAACTGTCCATGTTTTAAGAAAGAAATTGAAAAACTGAAAGATAGAATTCGATGTAATAATAATATGTAGCAATCAATGGATCGGAAAAAAGGCGGAAAAAGAGTTATTTGTTTAAATGCACAGGGATTCTTGAAGCATAAAGATGAAATAGAGAATGTATTGATAAGGAAATATAGACCTAGTTTAGTGGGATTGACAGAAACACATGTTAAGCCGGGTCCAGACCTGAATGAGTATACGCTGAGCAGACTAAGCGCGCACGAATATTCTGATGTGGACGGGTGAAACGGTAGCCAGGACCGCACGCTTCTACGTCAGAAAGGGTGAGCGTGAATGCATATGCAAGTGTGGACGTGTCATTCGTGGTGACTCGGGGCATTCGACACCACTCGCGAATGCCAGCGAAGGCACATGGCCTGAGCGGACCGTTGTCGGTTTTCTTCCGCACATCAAAGGGAGTTTGGAGTGTATTGCGTTCAGCGTGGATGATAGAAGCAGATGAGATACTACATGATATTGAACTATATGGTAGTCCATATGAAATTACGATGGGTTAAGTCCTCATTTTTGCAGATTCGAAATTATTTAAAAATACAAATCTTGAAAGTTACCTGCTTTCCTTGATTTTTACGAAACCCGCCTACAGAAATTAATTTTAATGACCTAAATTATTGAAGGTATCGACTTGCGTCTTTTTTTTTGTCATGAAGGATGGATCTATGTGAATGAATTTAATCCATTGCTAATATTGTCATAAACAGATAATCAAAAATCTAAAAATTACATTTTCAATAATAATAATGCAATTACCATATGATAGACGTTAAAGCTCTATTTTACTGAAAAAATTTGTCTTTCTTTTCTTTACTACACCTTTGCATTGTTCTTAATTCATACAACCTGGCCGACTTGCTGTTGTGTTAAAAAAATTACACGAGATTACTCGCGGGGGGCGGCAATATGCCTCGTGGAGGGATGCAGGAAGAAATGGGGTTGTTCGCTGACTGCGCGTGATCCCGCCTGTGACGTCTTTCCTTTATATGTAACAATTATCTCGAAATTCTGTCGCATGTATTACCTATAGTAAATTCCTCTGCTTGCTTTCTATCCTTTGGAAATGTAAACAATTGTAACATTATTTTAGTCTGACATCTCGTCAATATATCGAACCCAATTGATATATTTACGTGCTGCCTTTCTTTTCTATTTTTGTAATGTTTTTGTACATTTTAGTGTACAACATGTATCGCGATGTTAGCTTTGCATAACCAATTGTTTACATTTCCCTCCCGATGGAAGAGACCACCACTTTCCCGTAGTTTCCATCGAGCGGTAACGTGCACGCTGCGCCTAATTGATTTGTAAATAGTGCGTGATTCTTTGTCGCAACTTGATATAATTATCGAAAAATCTAGCGAGAAATGTGATTACGTTTAGAGTTTAGATTTTAGATCATCCTCTGAAAAATATTTGTTATCGAAGGCTGCTACAGCGTCCACGATACTGGCCAAGAGTGGATTCTAATTTTAACAAAGTTCACCAATGAACAGTATCAAAATATTCATCTTTTAATAAAAAAAATCATTTTAAGGTTTGAAAAATAGAAATAGCTCAAATAAAGAGTACGGAAATTTAAAATGAAAACAAGAAATTATGAATGTACATTTTTCTTTGTTAAACAAGTTACAGAAGAACTTTATTTAACTTTTTTTTATATAGAATTTAGTTCGTATATCTGAAAAATCGAAGAACCGTGTTACGAGCCGGGGCTGCGGCAACGCAGTGGCCGGCGAGAAGGGTATTTCCCAAGGAATACGGTTTATGAGTTTGTTAGTTAGAGTGCGGACGAACCTGATGCGAAATCAGGGAGCCGCTAGGATTATCGGAAGCGAGGACGAACCTGATGCTAAATCAGGGAGCCTCTAGGGATGGAGTCACTCGCGGACGAACCTGATCCGAAATCAGGGAGCCACAGGAGGGTGATTCGTCGTGAACGAACCCGATGCGAAATCGGGGTGTCACTAGGATGATGTTCACAGACGAACTCGACGCGAAGTCGAGGAGCTGTTAGGAGGTTGGATTATTCACAGACGAACCTGGTGCGAAACCAGGGAGCTGTTCGGAGGTTGGTAGACTTACAGACGAACCTGATGCGAAATCAGGGAGCCGTAGGAGGGTTAAACGTGGACGAACCCGATGCGAAATCGGGGAGCCACTGGGTTGGTAAAGATTCCTTGTTTTGGATGAAAGGTTGCGAACGAACCTGATGCTAGATCAGGGAGTCGCGGGAAATGTTAGTAATGCCTCGTAACTCTTAATTTATGTTTGATACAACTCGAGCGGTAAAGCTGTATCAGTGGGTGAGTGCTACTAATATTATAAGGATCGCTGGGTAAAAGATGGGTTTTAACGAATCTACTCGATTTAGACGTGAACACCATTCCTATATTCAATAACTAATTATTATACAAATGTAAGTGTCGCGATTAAATAGTGTAGTAAAAATGTATAAATTACCACTAATTTGCACGGTGTTGACGCACTGGCGATGCGGGGCGTACGAGTGGCAATTTCAAAGTGCCGAATAGAATATGAACTGAACTCGCGGATTCTATGAGGTTAACTTTGATTCTGACGGAGACTTTAGCTCGATCGTACTAAACTTAACCAACTCTGTACGAGCGTGACACGACGTTACTCTACGCGTGACTGTACTGCTTTGAACCTAAGAAGGTTGAAACTGAAGGGTTTATATAGTCCCAAAATGAGTGGGGATTCGTTAGGAATATCCATATAAGGAAATCCTTCGGGGTCGTCGTCGTGTCACTCCCGTTCCCATGGTCGCGATCCAGATGGTCAAGATCAAGAGCCCCTTAGTGGTGTATGATAAGCAAAAGGATTTTAAGGCGTTTTCCCTTCGCAGACACGAGCTCGAAAAGTGGTTGAGAGCGGCGTATGGGAAAATTCCACATACGTAACAACCGTAACGGGTAATTATCATTTTTCGTGATCTAATCGGATCTTGACAAGAATATAAAATTGAAATATGAAGTTTCATTGAAATCCATTTTGCCGTTTAAACGTAATCGTGTTAACAAATATGAGATATTTTAAAAAAAGCTCTTTTCTAAATAGTCAAAACGCGACCAGGAGGTCTTAAAACGTGAATTCCGTAACAAAACTTTTTCCACATTTTTTTTCATTACAAGAGTATTATACTGTGCCCCGATGGAAAGAAGATACTTGAGAAACTCTAGAGTCTAAATGGCTTATCCCCATAGGCCCGCGTTCTGTAGCAAAATCGTAGAGGTAGGGCACACGTATTGCCGCTATTGGCCGACGCGACACCATCGCCGAATCGGTCAGTAGCATCGCGTGACGAAGAGAGCGAGCGAAACACACAGAGTTCGAAAGAAACAGAGCTATATCCGCGGATCGGACGAAAAGCAATAGCGTAGGATATATTCCATCATGACTAAAGTACACCTTAACACTACAACTTATCACTGGTACTATAATATTATAACTTATACTAAACTGAACTAAATAACTTATAGTACTATAACTAATACTAAACTAAATTTTAACACTACGAATATCGAAGTAAAACTGGAAAAGAATATTTTGAATCGCTCAACCACGTTCACAGACAGAATGCTTTGACAAAACTGTTGCTTCTGACAGTGGAGTGATCTTGGAGAAGTCATTTATTTTTCCCCACTCTAGTCAAATTCAACCGTGCAACAATTGCTTGGACACAAGTTGTCAACAATGTTGCCCACAATTGGATACAAGTTAAGAGTTTCGGCCTGGCGGCTTCGATCGGAGATTTGCTTTAAAATTTGTCCTTCACGTTATTATAAATAAGATGTATTCTGTATGCATGGTCTTATGACATAAAAATATATCATTTCTGTTAGTATAAATGGTATATTAATATATAAGTAAATAGGGGCGACTCCTATCATAGTCGGCACAGGTAGCTACGGAACATAAAAACATAAAAACATAAAAACATAAAAACATTAAAAATAATGTTCGTCATAATTTTATTTCTCCGTGCTTATATCTCATGTACATATTAAAGATACGCTTAATTTTGTGAAATAGAAGTAACAATAGTCACGTTGTGCTAGTTCAATATGAATCCCGTATCCGCGGTTTAATATATTCGCGGTATGTCATGATGGAACGTATCCTCCGTAAGATACGGGCATCCTACGACTATGCAGTGTGTGCCGCTAAGAACCTAAGAGTGGGGATTTGAAGAGTGTCGCGCGAGAGAGTGAGGCGGTGGGAGCGAAGAACCCCTCTCGCCCCCCTGACATTTCGGGGTTCATCTTTCCATCGAGTACTCTGTATCATAAATTCTTGGGTAACTTTTAATATTTTCATTCTGTATGACATTTTATCAGGTGATGATAAATTTTTAATACTTGGTAACAAATTTTTAAAAAAATTTATATCTTCATCTTCTACGTTTTGAACTTTTTTATTTTCTAAATAAAATTTCCTCCTGAACATCTTGGGGTAAACTGATCTTTCAAAAATAAAAGGGATTCAAAATATGTCCATTGGTTTTTACTGGGAATATTTAACACTAAAAATTCATAAAATCCCTTAACTAAATTATAACGATGACTATGTAATCTCTAGGTACTTGTCAACTGGACAATCATATAGAAGCTTAGCGTTTTCTTTCCGTGTGGGAGTCACAGCAGTTTCAAAAATTGTAAGTGAAATGGTGAAGATAATATGGACAACACTTCAACCAATTCACATGAAAGTGCCAACAGAACATGATTTCAAGAAAATTGCTAATGATTATTATAATATTTGGAACTTTCCCAATTGTTTAGGCTCTATTGATGGAAAGCACATTCGAGTTAAATGTCCTCCACATTCCGGTTCTATGTTTTATAATTATAAACAATTTTTTTCTATTGTTCTTCAAGGGCTAGTGGAATGCTAATTATAAGTTTATAAACATTGATGTTGGTGGTTACGGAAAACAGAGCGATGGCGGAACATTCAGATCTTCCGCTCTATTTTTATATTTATCTGACGGACGTCTCGATATTCCTAATGAAACTGCCTTGCCAAATACCGAAATTACTGTACCATACGTATTTATAGGAGATGAAGCTTATCCGCTTCTTAGAAATTTACTGAAACCTTACAGTGCTCAACAGTTAAACGCAGACAAAGAATACTTTAATGCCAGATTATCAAGAGCACGAAGAACCGTTGAGTGTGCGTTCGGAATTATTTTCTCTAAATGGAGAATTTTAAGCAAAGCCATAGAAACTTCTGTAAATGTAGCGGACGATATTGTAAAAGCTATTTGTGTGCTACATAATACAATTATTGATATGGAAGGTATGCAACATCATTTAGGAGATTTGCAAGAAATTACCATAGATTTAAATATGAGGCCTGATTTTGGTAGGCCAGCTCGTACTGCACAAAACGTACGCGATATATTTAAAACTTATATATGTAACAATCCTATTGTAAATACTGATTAAAATCTGCTATACTTACAAGTACATGTTATGAATAATTATAATTAATACAATAAGTGAATATTTATGCTTACGTTTCGTTTTCAATTTAACGGCTACTTCATCCCATAACTTATCTAGTATATATCGACATATTTAGGACATAGCGTAAGGTTACTCATTATATGTCGATGAGATCGGCGATAATAGCGAAGAAAAATAAATATTTCTTTCTCGACGCTTTTATCGTTGCTCTACTCGCTGCTCCAATGGAAAAAGTGGCAGTAGCATTAAGGGGTCATGCTCAGTCAGGAGGCCGAAAAAAGGGTGGTCTTTGGAAATTTTTTACTCAAAAGCTATAACATATTTCTCAAAAAATCTTTTTTCCTTTTAAGGATTGCATCTAGTACCGTGCATCGTAATTTTTTTATTTAAAAATATTTATCAATAACTAAGTTATTGTCCATCACTCGAACGGTTCTTTTAAAATCGGTGATTTAAGATCAGCCAATTTTCCCAAATCAATATTTCGAAAAATCCTTCGTTCAAATACTAGATAATATAATATAATAAGTAAATTCTTTTCAATTTTTTATTTTGGATGATCGACTTTCGAGCAGCAGTGGTCACCGCAGAAGCCTTTTTTTTTAGAGAACCTTCGAGTGATGGTCAATAACTTAGTTATTCATAAATATTTTTAAATAAAAAAATTGCAATGCAGGGTACTAAGTAGATGCAATCCTTAAACGGAAAAAAGATTTTTTGAAGAATGTGTTATAGCTTTTGAGTACAAAATCTCGAAAGACCACCGTTTTTTCGGCCTCCTGACTCAGCATGACCCCTAAAGAAAATTTTCATGTGTTAATAAAACATTCTTGTACTCATTTAAGGTCAAAATTAGTCTTTCTTCTACTGAAATTGGCTTCTAAAAGTTCGTAGTTTTGCGGGTACACTTTTCTCGTATTGCTTCAAGAATATAATTACAAGTATTTTGTGTCATTCGAGGATACTGATAAAATAAATTGTTGTTTTCTCGTAGCTGACAGTACTCTACAGCCGGTCGTATATGGACACTGTGGCATTGTCGTACGACCGACTGAAAACAATCGGTGGGACGACAACGATTTTGTCGCTGTGCGACATCTTTAGGACATAGCGTAAAGTTTCTCATTATATGTCAATGAGATCGGCGATAATAGCGAAGAAAAAGAAATATTTCTTTCTCGACGCTTTTATCTGGAACTGTTTATATTGGAGCAGCGAGTAGAGCAACGATAAAGGTATAAAACTATAGAATGTATTTCCGACGCTTCGCTCTTATCGTCGCTCTGATCGTTTATCGCAGCTCCAACATAAACGTACCCTTAGAGTTGTGATTCGAAGTTTTAGACATTTGACTTTGCCGGTTCGCGAGTGCGGTTGAATACGGAACTTGGTAATTGTGCCCGTAAAGACGCTTAGTTTGAATTGAATGCTGTGATCGGAATTCGTTTCACGATAACGGAACCATCGGCGATCAAGGAAGTACCACCTCTTTCTCCCTGGTTTTGGCACGGTTTTTCCTGGGAGCGGAAGGGTGAATACCGGAGACGGGTGTTTTCAGTGGCCGTGCTTGCTACCCTGAAAACACAGGTACTGATCGTTGTTGCTGCGTTGCTGAATCCAACTTGTTCCTGCTGGAAAATCAACTGGACCTGGACTTCGTGGACTGTTCTTCCAAGCACCTAGGAAGCGGACGGACGATTGGAGTGATCGCAGTAATTTCACGCAGCTAATAAGTATTTATAAGATATATATATAGAACTGATTGTAATTTTCTTCGCCGAGTTTAGATAATGAAGTGTATCGGCCGTGGTGATCGATGCTGTTAGCCTGCTGTTAGTTGAGTCTCCGGAAATTTCTTATTTTCCTTTAAAATTAGCTTCAGTTTTGATTCCGCGCTTTGATGAAAATCAGGTTTTCTTCTTAAATTCACGAAACAATGTCGATTTATTGAATCTCAAGTCAAATCTTCCGATCCTGGGAATTTGCTGATTATAATTTGAGACGAGATTGAAGGTCCTGCAGATTTATTAATATCAAATCGTCCAGAGTCAACAACTGTAAACAGGGTCGTCAGCTGTAAAAAAGGTGCATGGATTTGGTTTTAGTTGGTTTGCAAGTAGTCGAGTTTTTTTGTATACAATATGGATGATATCGTCATATATGCTGATTCTTCAGAGCAACATTCGCGGAAGTTGGGAGTTCTTTTAGGGTACGTTTATGTTGGAGCTGCGATAAACGATCAGAGCGACGATAAGAGCGAAGCATCGAAATTACATTCTATAGTATTCGTTGCTCTACTCACTGCTCCAATATAAACAGTTCCATTATAAAACTATAGAATGTATTTCGACGCTTCGCTCTTATCGTCGCTCTGATCGTTTATCGCAGCTCCAACATAAACGTACCCTAACTCTCACTTTAAAATCGCGTTAATGATTTTGTTGAAATATCTATTGAATATCCCACCGCTGTCACCAGTTTTGTTGCGCGATTTAATAGTGTTTTCTAAAACGATGGCGTTAGTTCGTGCCCGTGGAGCGCTGAAGCACTCAGCTCGCGGAATAGTGCGGGAGGTTTTAAATGACTTGGCAAACTTGAACTCTTGAATCGTACGTATATTGTTACAATGGAATTGCTAGTCTGTCTGCTGACAAGATAGCTCTGATTTCTTACAAAATAACTCCTCGCTTGTCACCTCGGAGCGCCCTACTCCTCCAAATTCGCCGTGTTCCTCCGACTCCCTCTTCGAATCCCCTCGCCCAATCAAGGCGGTGACATCCCTCAAGCTTCGTCAGGGGGTTGTCCTCTGCCATCTCTCCGTCCTTGGCCCTTCCTTCGCGCTTCCCTCTACTCTTGGCTGGTGGTCGAGGCAGGTCGAGGCACGCTTTCCAAGTACATAGCTTACATATACATCTAACAGGTAGGTACGCGCAACCCTCAGGGTCAGGAAGACGACGTCGCCCGAACAAAGTTTATGACTTTACGACTTTCGGCCTTTCTCGACCGGAGTTTTTACCCTTACAGGACAACGACAATTATCCAAAGCGAAGATAGAATTTTAAGTGGTTTTACGAGACGAGCCGCTGCTCGTTCGACGAAATTTGGCACGCAGATGTGGAAGGAAAAGTTAAGCTATTTATTATCCTCATCCGCCGTTTCAATCTCGTTTAAAACCTTCCAGATGCGCTGTTCGCTTCAAGCCCGCATGCCTACAATAAATCTTCCCGCTACAAAGGATTTTGAATTACGCTCTACATCTAGCCTCGATATCTCTCCGTCTTATAGCTAACTTCACGCAATTACATATATTTACAGTGGCGGAAACCGCAACACTATCAAGCAGATTCTACAGTATATTAAATAATTAATTCTACTTATTTAAAAAAGTATTTATTTTTTAATAATATGATTACAATTGTTACAAAATAAGTTGCGCATATAAATACGAAGAGGGACTTTCCACATTTAAATTTACAAATCCACGTCCCGTAACCACTGGTACCTAGTAACGGCGATATTAGAAAATTTCATTCAATATTTTGGACTTCTTTTTTGTGGAAAAGCATCATATTTCCTGTTGTGTTGGCGCTGAAAACAAACACAATATTAGTATAAAATTAAACGTAACGTATGAATAAACAGGATACATGCGATACTTACATCAGCTCCATCTCCACACAGTACACACCCTAGGCGATCATGCATGCTCCTGCGAACATTAACATTTATAAGAAAACATGTGTTAAATTATTATCTACTAAACAACACGCTAAACATTCGCACTTCGCACATAACCATACTTTTCTGTCTTGCAGATGATGTGAATGTCGATTTCCGCGACGTAGATAATTAGAGAAATTATACAATTTCGTGATTACCTTTGCCTTCTGGATATGTCGAGATGATTTGTCTGGATATTGATGCATAGAATCGCGTGGAACCCAGATAGCACGCAGACGTCTTAAAGACGTCCTAAAGACGTCTGTTTCAGACTTTCAAGACGTCTTAAAGACGTCTGCTATTGTCGTAAAGACGTCTTAAAGATGTCTATAGACGTTTTTTTACGTCGTTTGGCAGGAAACGGTACGTCTATAAGACGTCTTTTAAACGGCTTGTAGACGTCTGTAAGACGTGTTATAGGCATCTTTAAGTGGTCGTGAAGACGTCTTACAGACGTCCATTTCAGACATTCACGGCGCCTCAAAGACGTCTTCGTAAAGACTTGATTAGGCCTTACTACAGCTCTTTAAAAGAGATATTAGAGATATTAAGCGTGACTTGATTCGTGTTTATTAGAATTAATATCTGTTAATGAAATTAATTATTTTGAAAAAAGGAAGCCCGTCGAGTAGCTGCTCTTATTCTCATTTGAGAAAGTCTATTTTCATGTTGATCAATATTTTCGTTTCTTCATAAAAAAGAAGAACGTTTTGCAAGAGCTAATGATCGAGACATTTTTTGGCATATTCAAGTTGAAGTCGAAAATATAAATTTCCGTCGTCAAAAAACACCAATCCTCGAGAATGACGGTATGTGATCTGCCCGGTTCTCTTATAGGCATAACTGCTGTATCCCACCTGCGAGAAGCGCTCGGCCTGGCGCCGCCTAGCGGTCGCGTACTATGCATCTCGAGCCGGCCTAGTCATGACTTAACACAGACGTCTTAAAGACGACTTAAAAAGGTCGTTTAAAAGACGTCTTGGCACAGACGTCTTAAAGACGACTTAAAAAGGTCGTTTAAAAGAAATCTTGACACAGATGTCTTACAGACGACTTAAAGACGTCTGTAGACAGACGTCTCAGAAACGTCTTGGCATAGACATCTCAAAGACATCTTAACACAGTCGTTTAAAAGACGTCTTCGCACAGACGTCTTAAAGACGACTTAAAAAGGTCGTTTAAAAGACGTCTTGACACAGACGCCTTACAGACGACTTAAAGACGTCTGTAGACAGACGTCTCAGAAACGTCTTGGCATAGACATCTCAAAGACATCTTAACACAGTCGTTTAAAAGACGTCCTGGCACAGACGTCTTAAAGACGTCTTAAAGACGCCTAAAACAGACATCTTAGAAATGTCTCGACATCGATGTCTTAAAGACGTCTTAATAAGGTCGTCAGACGTTCAGACCAAAAACAGACGTAAAATGGACGTCTTTAGGACGTCGTGTGCTATGTGGGAATATTCTTTGATTTTGCTGGCACTGATTGCCACTACCAGTGACTGCCATCTCAGACCTCGAAAACGAACGCAAACTGGTCGTAGAGCCTTGACCAATCACGAGTTTCGGCACTATGGCGCAGCCAATCCGAGCGTAACCATTATACCACATTTAGGGTGCGTTCCACTTGCGCCCAAATCGTCCATAACGCCCGTGGTTCTCGTTCCACTTGGCGACCACAACGACCGCGGTCGCGCTGTAAACGTCACGAATAACGTCATTGATGCTACCACGGCAACCCTCTTCTGAAGGTGGGTCTGGCCTGTTCGTTCGTGATTATCGCGCGTAATTCAATTCAAGCGCTAAAGGCGGGATTTCCTATCAGCGTCAAACGCGTGTTTCTAGACGTTGCTTTCGGCTTCTTATCTCGTTTATTATTTAAAAGTTGTAACATTTATGAACATACATATAAATAAACAATACTTTACTTGTTTTTAATTTATTTGATATTTCTCTCCACACATTTTTTTTGACTACATAACTTTTGTAATCTTTGTTACTGGTAGCATAAAGTACAGGGTCATTTGCGATATTTTATATCAATTTTTGGTATGTAGTGTATACATGCATTGAAACGATAATATTTTTGAAACCGCGAAACTCTGATGATGAAGGAAACTATTACAACTAACTATTATAGTTAGGAGGTACTTAGTACTTAGTATTTTATTTATCCTTTAAGTTTAGTTAAGATAGCTTTAGCTATTTATTAATGGCTAATTTATTGTACAGACTCTCCCAGATAGCACAAAGACGTCTTAAAGACGTCTTAAAGACGTCCAGGCAAGACGTTCGGGACGTCTTAAAGACGTCCATGAACGTCCAGAAGAGGTCTTAAACAGGTCTTAGAAAGGTCCATTTTCACAAAACGGTACGTCTTTAAGACGTCTTTAAGGCGTCTTCTGGACGACTTTTGCAGACGTCTTTAAGGCGTCTTCTGGACGTCTTTTGCAGACGCCTTTAAGGCGTCTTCTGGACGTCTTTAAGACGTCTTTAAGGCGTCTTCTGGACGTCTTTTGCAGACGCCTTTAAGGCGTCTTCTGGACGTCTTTAAGACGTCTTCTGCACGTTCGTGGACGTCTGTAAGACGTAAATAATAAAATAAAAATTCTTAATAAAAATTTAAGGAAGTAAATGGTATTCAAAATAAGATCCACCTCGATAACAATTTATTTCATTTATTTCATTCAAAAAAATGAAACGTGCTACTCTTCGTAACACGCGTCTTTATGCACGTACAATAAATACAAGAACATGTTAGTACGAGGTCGAATATACAGAATATACAAACTATGCAGGATATACACTTAAAATAGATATGGATGTGCACTTAAAATAGATGAACTATGCAGAACATGTAAGGAGTACACATAGATTATACAAAGTATACAAAATATACAGAAAATGCAAAATATTTGCACTTACAATAGATGTTTATAATATGTTTGCAAATCCTACATCGTCCTGTCACGCCGTGTGTCATTTTAATTAATAGAACCTTAATTAGACGTCTTTATTGCACAACACAAGCAGAAAACAATGAAGAGAAACAAACAACGACAAAAGCAAAGGCAAAGTTCAGTAAGGGACTGTTTTTCAACTTAATCTAATAGTAATATTTCTATTGGCTGGCGCGACAACATCGACGAATACAAATTAAGTAAATGCGGCGGGAGCCAATGCGAGCGAATAACCCCTCTTGCCCCTGTGACATTTCGACCGACTTCTTTTCATTGGGGAACAGTATGTACAGTTGGCCTTGATTGGTTGAAAACGATCGTCTTCCCTGAACCGATGGCGACATGAGTGGTCTGAAAAAAAGGTGTGAAATTAACTAATATCCTATACGAAGAATTAAATAAAGACGTGTAGAAATATTCTCTGCATCGTTACGTGCCTTATTATTTGGTTGTACAACTCCAAATTCGTCTGTTTCCTGTGTGTTGGCCTTGGGGTGGTTGGAAACGATCGTCTTCCCTGAACCGATGGCGACATGAGTGGTCTGAAAAAAAGGTGTGAAATTAACTAATATCCTATACAAAGAATTAAATAAAGACGTATAGAAATATTCTCTGCATCGTTACGTGCCTTATTATTTGGTTGTACAACTCCAAATTCGTCTGTTTCCTGTGTGTTGGCCTTGGGGTGGTTGGAAACGATCGTCTTCCTTGAATCAATGGCGACATGAGTAGCCTGAAAAAAGGTGTGAAATTAACTAATATCCTATACGAACAAATTAAATAAAGACATGTATAAAGACGTGTGTATATATATCTCCCTGTAATGTTACATACGTTGTTAAAATTTCTTCGTCTGTGTCGTTTTTCAATCGCCAGCTCTTCTCAACCATTGCTTGATTGATTGCTCCGTTTCGTTCCGATTCGTCGCCATTTTCCCATGTTCTGCTGCACCTTAAAGAAGAATTTCGAGGGAACATTACATTGAATTCTACAGTAATCAATATTAGGAAGAGTAAAATAAGGGTGATAGTTACATATTAAAAGCCTTGCCACGTTTAATGTGTGGAAATCTTCTTTATCTTTCCTGCCGAGCCAACTATACCGTAGTGCAACGTCATTGCTCACCAACGACATTAGCACGCGTTTTATAAATGTGTAATTGTCGGACCCTCCATAATTTGCCAATTCTTTGACCTAAAATTTAGAAATTATTCGATATTAACAAGTTAAGTATAATTTTTTTTGGAGAATTACCGTCAACATTTTTTTTTAAAAATCGAAACTACATCTCTGGTGGGCATGTAAACGAGTATAAGTAAAAATTCTTAGTTTGCAGGAAGGCACTTAGAATATTTAAAGTGCTACGTAAGATCAGGTGTTAAATTTTGGACGTGAAAGTTGATAACATATGTCTCGTCCCATTGGATTGTCAAAATATAGTTCATACAGAGAAAAAATTGCAAAAAAAATTACAAAGTTTGAATCAAATTACAAATTGAGCAAAAGACACTTTCATTTTTAACTTCGATTCACAAAAAAGAACAAAAACTGTTCCTCGACATAACTCAACTTATACTATTTTTGTCAACATTATACATACTGTATGTTGTGTACTATTACGATCTCCGGTAAAAAAAAAGGGGAAAAAGTGATATTCACTGATACTACTGGAACCATAAGCAAAGGACAGCAATATAGAAAAGGTTGGCGTACTTATCTCGTTTTGATCAAAATTCGACTTATACTCGTTTGCCCGTCCATCAGAAACAAATTTTCTGCATACAGAATACAGATATTAACAACGACGGTATTATACTTACTGCATCATTAAAATTTGCTTCGTTTTGTAAAATATCGTCGAATTGCTTCAACTCTTGCATTGTTTTCAAAGGAAACTGTAAGCTGTATTTTGTAAAAATTGATGTGGTGTTGGATTCGGATGTCGTTCGGCCGGTTATTAAATCACTGCTTATATTATTTACTTTTTGCAAAGTCTCCGGTATAATAGCTCGAAGTACATGGATCTGCGTTATCAGATCCCGTACCTCCTCGTCTCTCTTTTCGCACCTGCTGCAGCCAGGGCCTAGGTCTACATTTTCTGTAAATTATTTAATACATCTCATATCTTTTCACTGTAACTGTTCACGTTAAAAAATATTTTCGTGTGCAATATCTTTGTAAAAAAGTATATTAATTTACCAATAAGAATGTTCCGTGATGAAGGCTGGCTGCCTTCAGTCGGCAGAGGTCCCAGTTCTTCCTGGACACGATGGTCTGAAGAATTAAAGACTATCGAAGTATCGTCTGAAAATAATAATTACTTCTGTTTAAGAGCTACTTCATACAAGAAAAAGAATTAAGTAGCTCCAGATATTATAATTTTGTACAGCATATTTCCCCTGTGTATTAACCCACCTAACACTGTACTACTTCTTTTTCGTTTCAGAGCCGGGGGTAATAAATATTCCTGCAGGGATTCCTCACTGCTAGAAAATTCTTTGGAAATGCGCTTCCGTTTGCCCGGTTCCGCTTCCGACTGAAGATCGCTCGTCTCTTCCGCTATTTTGGCCTTGTTTCGAGCTTTCAGGTAATTATCTGGAAGTACATATTAGCAATTACTTGATATAATAATTAGCACTTACTTGATATAATAATTAGAAATTAATTAGTATAATAATTTCAACCTACCAAAAGTGGAATCTTTAAACATTTTTATTCGAAACGTTGGCCAACTCTCGTCTGCTACATCGCACTTTTTTAATAAATTCGGAATGTGCTTCTGAGGATATGGTGGCCAATAGCACGATCCGCTCTGTATCCATATTGTTGGGACTGCTGCGATCGATCCATCCTCGATGAATTGAACAATGGTCCACGTTTGCTCCATACTAAATACTCAAACTAAATATGCACTGACACTAATAATATACTAAAATTAAACACTGATTATAAAAATACGCGTGAACTAAATATACACTGATAATAATACACTAAAATTAAAAATACGCGTAAACTAAATATACACTGATAATAATACACTAAAATTAAAAATACGCGTAAATTAAATATACACTGATATTAATATTGTACTAAAATTAAACACTCATTAAAAATAAACTAAAACTGTAAAATATATAGTAATTAATTTTAAGACGTAAGATTTTTTCTACAGCTTCTGAAATTACTAGCTTTCCCGTGAACGGTTCAGCAGTAACTGCCGTGTGGTTCATCGTCAATTTATTATAAGGCACCCCCACCACCCCCACTCCGTGGCCAGATTCTTAATTCTCCGGTAGGGAGCGCGCCTCCACAAGGAACGGCCGCGGACGGTTCGGCTTTGATTTGGGCGGGCTTGTAGAGGAGGTAAAAATAATGGATAAATATTTGTTTTTAACTGCGGTAGCTCCACTTTAGGCGGCGATATCTTCTTCAAATGCTCTACTTCCAAAATGCTAACTAGGAAATTATTAGAAATGGGGAAAAACATTTTAACAAAAATTAATTATTCTATAAAAACCATGCAATTTTTGTTAAAATGTTTTTTCCCCATTTATAATAATTTCCTAGTTAGCATGTTGGAGACAACATTTGAAAAAGTACATGCCTATCACCCATTAAACTGGAGATACTGCAGCTAAAGCGGCCCCTAGACGGTCATTTCATATTGCAATATTGCACAATAATATTGACCGTTTGTGAATCATATTGAGAGGTTGTAGAAAATATTGTGTAAATCAACACGGTTTTGATTTTTATTGTGCCATATGATGGAATAGATTGCATCGTCTGTGAGGCAGTATTATGCAATATCAGTTCAGTTTTGACCAGATTTGCCAGGCAGTTCCCGACGCGTAGGGAAGACGGGTCATTCCACGCCAAATCGATCACGTTTTCCCCTCGATGTCTGGGATTTTGTTCAAACTAGAGTATGTTGTGGTTCTCATGAAATTAGGGGGGAGGGGGGTAAGTCACCATTTCGCCGATTTCGAATTTATTTAAAAAATACAGGGCCTTGAATTTGGTGGTTTTTGCCTATTTTTGTGAAAATGGGTTGTCCTTATGAATTTGTATTTCGGCACCTATTCATCGGATTAGTTGATTCTTCCGTTATTTTAATCTAGTAGGATCGGCCTTCCTGGATATTTTTTTCTACGGATGAAAAATGATATTTGCAATACTACCATACTCGCTGAAGTCTTTTCGATGAAATATGCCTATCTCTTATTAGTAATTTGCATACACAACGTCGCGGTGAGCTGTTAAAGACAGCGAATCTCGTGTTGCGAATGTCTGATTTGGTCGAAAATTATATTAAATTAAAGATAATTGAATTACCAACATATTTACCTAACCAAATTTTCAAATCGGTTCAATAGTTCGGGTGAAATCGATGGAAACATGTGAAAGAGGTCCTTTTTTTCGACCGAAATTGAAATCGACAATCAATTCATTTAATCATCTGGGAAAAATCGAAATCGCAATAATGGGCCCCGTTTCTCATTTCTTGCGTACAGTCTGCACTTTTACGAAGAAAACAAGCTGCTACTGAAGAAAATCTATGGATAAATACCCAAGCTAGAGACAAAATTGTGTGAAAACACTAAAATTTCATTTTTCCTCGGTTTTTGTGTTGTTTTCCAATTTTATTGTGTTATTTCAATTGTAATTCATTCTGTACATTTTTTCAAGTATTTCGTTAATGCGTTTGTTTTAGAAATAGTAAAAATGCGCTAAAAACTAAAAAATAATTCTTTTCTTGTACTACTAACATTTTTAATAAAATCGTTTAACATAATTTTTTTTATATATATATATCTACTCGTACTTCATTTTCTATTGTATGGCTTTCATTTTTATTTTATTTTTCCAACAGGCGTAAATATGTTCCTGAAGATCCATTTCTTGTATTCTCACTTGAATTTTTTCCCGGAAAATCTTAGCGACGTAAGTAAATTTCAAGCACGGAGAGAGATTCCATCAGAATATGAAGGGTATTGAGCGGCGGCGTTATCATGGATTTTGGGATGAGACAATGATGGGAGATTATATTTGGTTCCTCATAAGAGAAACGAATGCTAAAACGAACAAAAGACAAAAAAGAGCCAGAACGGCCCAAGTGCGGCGGCCTAAGTGCTTGGAGCGCCTCAGGCCCGTACCATATGAACCGCGCGAGGCGCATTGACAAAACAAAAATGCATCGACAATCGTGCTCTCTGGGGCGATGTGGAAACCTATTGATACAATGTCGCCCTGATACGCCACGCGCGGTTCACGTGGCACGGGCCTGAGGCGCTCCAAGCTGCTACTTGCTTCTGAAAATCGGCCGCCGCGTTCAGTTAATTCCGAAGCCTGGTTTATCTTATTACCTACGCAGTACTCACCCCCTTTCGAAGCCAGGTACTACAGCGTAAATCCCCATAGTAAAACCCTCGAAGGTTAGAAGGTAGAACAGCATGGTGTCGTCCGCCCTCTGCCATGGAACATAGAGAGGGATAGTAGAAAGAAGAAGGATAAAGTCTCACAAACACAATACCTTCGATTCTGTCGTCGCGTCGTCGCTTCTACTTCTTCCCACTGCTATTCCCACTCCATTTAGGATAGAGCTCAATTAGGCGAGTTCATTCACATTTGTTTCAGTTAGACGACGAACGAAACAAAAAAGGAATCTTACTTTTACCCGGATTGTTGAAAAGCCGTCTATCTGAAACGGGGCGCATCGCTATTTTTAACAGCTCACCGCGACGTTGAATATGCAAATTATCAACGAGAAATAGGCTTATTTTATAGAAAACACTTTGCGGATTATTGGGAAAGACCTACCCACCTCACAGTTTTGCTTCCTCGCTGCGAGCGTGGACCTGCGGTCCCGCGTAGGCCGCCTGTTGACTGCCGAGAGCAATAAAACGATTGGGCCAGGTAAAATACCCAGTACAGGAAACTAAAGCGTTCAAGCTTTCGAGAAATGATCATGAAAGTATTACCAATGGATTCTTTAGGATTTCCTTATTTTACTGAACGTACATTTTTAGTGAACGTAGTGTCTGTCGCAGGCCAGTCACCAGACGCGTGTTTTCCGCTTAATCCGGGGAACACTGGAATTCTAATCGCGTTTTCATAGTAAAAAATAGATCAAATTGCTTCGTGTTTGGACTCATTGTTGTCGGCATAAACTCACCAATCCATCGGCAATACTCTCGTCCAGCTTTAATGAGAAATATGTATATTTTCATATTCAATACTGGAGGACTCAAGTATCCTCGGTATAAGGTCTCGTGCTGGAGAACTCTATGACTGCAAAAGCCGGATGCCCATTTTGTTTTCTCCAAGGAAAATGTGCTATTGTCTCGAGCTTCCCATTGTTGCCCCAACAGAGTCACCAGAAAGGGCCGGTTTATGACACCCCCGACAGCTAAATGATCGCTTGGCCGCGATTGACATACACAGCTCCGTCACTATGTGCGTTAGCGATCTCAAGCGGTGGGTTCAAATTCACTGCTGGCACAGGATACGGAGGGTTAATTGAGATTTGAAAAAAGTTTAAATTTCTATATGCAATAATAATAATTGTGTTCAAAGTTATAATAATAGCAGTAAGAAGGGTTTAAAAAATTAATGTTTTTATTTGAAATACAACCAGTTTTGTACTTTTCAACATTATTCATTGAACATGAACTAAAGTTCATACGATAACCACATTCATATAGATTAAGGGGTAATGCCACTGTAGAGCCCGGAAAGGCACTCTTTTGAGAATTATTTTTATGCGGGTATAGTGAATGGAAAACAAAATTTGTTTGAAGGCCTTTATTCTACATACCTTGAAGTAGGTATGATCACAATTCTTTTAAAATTTTTTTAATACAAAATGACAACGCCACAGCTCAGCAAAAGAAGCTTTTTCTGAAAAACAGTGTTCCGCGGCTGGAAAGATTTCTCCTTCAATTTTTGACCTAGAATAAAAAACCGAAAATTTTTGTGTCCTATGTAAGATTATCTCGGGAAGTACACGAGGAAATTAAAAAATACTGATTTTTGTAGGAATGGTGCGTGATTGAACAAAACACGGAACTGCCACACCTCGAAATTGTTGAAATGTTTTGTTCAATCGCGTACCATTCTTGCATACTCATTCTGCCTCGGCTAGCCTCGTTTGCGTTCGTGCTCAAATCTGGACGCGGCCTTAAGGGGTTAGCTACCGTCAGGAGGTAGAAAAAGTATCGATTCTTTGGGAATTTATTACAGAAAGTTTTTGTATTCAGATGAGTAAAAACTATTTAGTTATTACACAATTACAACTAATTTCCCGGAAGCTGTTCTTAGAAACACGTTTTGCGGTGACCAACATTACTCGGAACTGGGTTATCTGAAATAAAAAATGGAGAAGATTTAGTTAGTACAATAGTTTATCTAGTCTTTAATCGTTCCGTTTCATAAAATATTAATCGGGGATAAAATGTTTAAAGTGAAATGATCGATTTTCGTAGAAAAAATCACTCATTTTTTATCTATAAAATAAAAACTACGCATTGAAAAAATAAATGCTTCGATTAAAGACTAGATTTGAATGTCTAGAAGAAACCTACAACGTTTCAGAATGATTGGTGAAGCGGTTTTGGAGAAATCGTGGTCACCGGTCTGAAAACAGCTTCCGGGAAATCAGTTGTAATTTTGCAATAACAAAATATTTTTATACCAAAACATAATATAATAACCTGTTAAAGTGTCCCTCATCTGAATGAAAAAACCATTGCATAAAAATATGCATGTACTTTCTGAAATAAATTCCCAAAGAATCGATTCTTTTTCTACCTCCTGACGGTAGCTAACCCCTTAAGGGTGATCTTCCAGGGACTCGACTCGAGGAGATGCCGCCTGGTACCCCGTGGCGAAGACAGCACCCCGCGATGCCTCACCGTATGTTTATGGCTTTTGACATATGGCTTCCAGCTCTGCATTTCTCATTACGACGCGCGTTACGAAGAGTAGCACGTTTCATTTTTTTCTTACGGACAACTGCATGTAGAAAAAATGAAACGTGCTACTTTTCGTAACGCGCGTCGATTAGATCTCTGCAAAAACGACGGCAATTGATACCTTTCGTCATCTTTTGGTTGTCATTTACAGTGAATAACGAATAAAACCTAAATCGAGGAAAATCATGTCAAACGTTAAAAGACGAATACACATTTTTTTAAGCAGAATCGAAAATAAGAATTATTTGAAGTGAGAGATACATAAATTTCGTTTTCAAATAACGCATAAATGAAAATGTAATGTAACAGGAAGTGAACGAAAAGTGATCGTAGTTCGTTATTATGATAAAAATCCGTATTTCAATAACGGCAAACACTGTTGTTGATAATGAATAAGTCGGTTTAAAAACGCTGAAGAAAAATTTACGTACGGAAATTTGGGGAATTATCGCCGGAAATAAGCCATAGCCTGGGTTAAATTTCAAAAATAATAATCACCAATAAAATAACTAAAACTCACCCTTTCGGAAATTCACTTGCAGCTTATAAACCTGTGTCACTAGGTCACTGAACTGATCCTGGTCATC